>OZ008370.1:128290728-130744228 GCA_963931995.1 Phaonia tiefii
ATCCCTCCCATTATACTAGAGATCCCTCATAGGGACAGTGTATAATTTGAAATTGATACTATTACTATTGTTTATTGTAGTTATATATCGAATATTAATTTGAAACCAATAAACAACATTAAGAAAAATCTACTTAACTGGAGAAAATTGGCGAGGTTGCCACACCCATTCTGGTACCTCCCATACAAAAGCTTGATGGTCGTCACTTCCGATCTTAATGAAATTATGTTATAGGCTTCATGTCGTCAAACGCGAGTCAACAAGAAAGACAAGGGTGATTTTTCCACGCCCATGTTGGTGCCTCCCATACATAAGTTGTTTGGCCGGCTGGTTGTTCGGCAGGATAACTTCCTCAAAACCGAACCAATCCTTATGAAATTTCGTACTAGACAAAATTTAGTAAAAAGCCACTCTTCTACGGAAAATGAGTCGTTTTGCCACGCCCATTCTGGTGCCTCCCACATACATAAGTTGTTTGGCCGGCTGGTTGCTCGGCAGGATAACTTCCTCAAAACCGAACCAATCTTTATGAAATTTCGTACTAGAAAAAATTTAGTAAAATGCCACTCTTCTACGGAAAATGAGTCATTCTGCCACGCCCATTCTGGTACCTCCCACACAAAAGCTTGGTGGTTGTCCGGATAGTCAATGAGATACGTCGCGTGAAATACTACAGATTTTAATGAAATTAGGTTATACGCTTCGTGTCATCAAACGCCAATCACCGATTAAAACAAGGGTGATTTTGCCACGCCCATGGTGGTACCTCCCATTCAAAAGTTGTTTGGCCGTCTGGTTGTTCGGCACAAGAAGTCCCGCAAAACCGAACCAATCTTTATGAAAGTTTGTACTAGCCAATATTTAGTCAGATAAAACTCTCCTATAGAAAATGAGCTGTTTTGCCACACCCACTCTGGTACCTCCCATATAAAAATTGGGCGGATGACAGGTTTATCGACAAGATAACTCTCGTAAACTACAACCGATCCTAATAAAATTCGGTACTAGGCAATATTTTGCTAAAAGCTACTGTGTAATTAAAAACTGACTATTGTGCCACACCCACTCTGGTACCTCCCATATAAAAATTGGGCGGATGACCGGTTTATCGACAAGATAACTCTCGTAAACTACAACCGATCCTAATAAAATTCGGTACTAGGCAATATTTTGCTAAAAGCTACTGTGTAATTAAAAACTGACTATTGTGCCACGCCCAGTTTCGTACCTCTCATACAAAAGTTGGGCGTATTTGGGGTTTGCCGACTCGATATCTCCAATATATCATAACCGATCTTAATAAAATTTGGTACTGATCAAAATTTTGGCAACAACTTGCTACGCCCATTTTTGTACCTCGCATATTAGGAGGGAAACGCACAAATTTGGGTATTCAATAATATTTAGCGCAATGTCAATCTGCTATTGAATATGGCCACTTTTGAGTATGGGCATTTTTTAACAGAACTCCCATGCAATGGATGACTTAGGGTGAGGGTATGCTTAAGTCGGTTCACTCGACTGAAACTTATGTACTGGTTTTTCATGTCGTTTTGGTGCAAAACTGTGAAATTCAAATGTGTTTTACACATTTTTATTGACTGTTACTGTTAGGATACATTTGTGTTGTATTTAACACAATAATTTTAACACACAAAACGAAATGCCGTTGTTGTTATTTTGTACGTAGTTTTGAACCATTGCCTCTATCTGGTATTATTGAAGCAATTCTTTTCGACATCTATCGTTCATATAACACCAGGCCAAATGTCATAAATTTGGTGAGACAACTGTTAAGTCTAGTATAGTAATTAGTCTATGGGTGTTGCCCTCGTAGTACTTTCAAATTCATAAACCTGTATACTTGTATATAAAATATTTGAAAACCAAAACACACAATTATGAAGGTAATCCTTTGAAAACAAGAACAATTGCCAATGGTATTTAAATTTTTTGAATTTGCTTTTATAGAGGTCATACAAATTAAACTACAAATTATAATTTTCATATTATTAATTTTCCCCGTGTATGAAATCCAATGAGAATATCTATTTTTTTATCTTTAAATAGTCCATCAATTTATTGAGTGACTTAAATTCTGTGAGGTAACACCCATACTCACACATTTATTTAGCCCAATGTATGAAACGACGATATGTTGTATACACCCCTTCCATTAAACCCCACTTTATTTTCTAAATTGTTGATTTTTTTTGCTATAGTTAAATCTTGAACTGCATTATATAATACTTTTATTGATACATCAAATCCAATTAGTAACCAATTACTAATATTTTACAAGCAAATCCATCTTGCCTTATCGATTATTTACCATAATTAGAAAAAATGATTGTGTGCCCCCGTCTTTATTGTTGGATTTTGAAAAAAGCTGCGACAATCTAGCCTCTTTAAACAAGAAACAAACAAGGACAAAAAGACGAGAAATTGAACGTGTTGGCAGACAAAAGATTGCATTCTTTCGAAACATCAGCTTCTTTCATAGAAGATGAGTGAAAAGAAACACACAGGACAATGTGTTTTGTATTGAATACATCGTCATCAATGAAAATGACTGGAAAGTGAATATGCTCATAATCTCTTTTTAAGAGGACTACAATGAGGAAGTATATTGTCATGATGTAGTATGTGAGTTCACTCTCAATATCACAAAATATTAAACCACCCGGCTTCGGACACCATCATAAACATTCCTACGACTATCAGTGAGAATTTTTCAAATTATTCAAAAGCTTCGTTACTGCGCATGTTGACATCAGACAGCAGACACCCCTCCCTAAAGAACATTAAGATATTCTCGCAAAAAAAATCGAAACAAAAACAACGAAATTTGTATGGGAATTTAAGTTTTGGGTCGAGAAATGTTAATGAAAATGCAGTTGAGAGATTACGTTGTACTATGTATCTTGTATATATACCCGTATATATACGAAAGCGAAAGGAAGAGGTTTTGAACATATGTTGAATTTTGGTGTGTGTGCATTGTGTTTATAGTACATATACTATATATGTATGTACTACATATGTACTACTACGTAGCATTTAATATACTATATATTGATGTTTCGTAACAAAGTGTGACGTATTTATACAAACGATATACATGTAATAGTTTTACTCTTTTAAAACATACAGTATACACTTATGTGACGTTTTTTTTTTGCACTGTAATGACGCTTGTACTATTTTCTTGACAGCATTCTGTGGGCATGTTTTTTCAGCACCTCTCGTCTAATTTGCCTCTTATTTTGTATAGAGATCAACAACAATTGCTGCAACAAAAACACCCGCCTTTTGTCTAACTCGTTGTCTGTCGAAACGTCTCTTTATCTCTTATATATAAAAAGCTTTGCGAATGTGTAGACATTTAATGTTGCAATTTTTGCAAGAGTCAAACCAAAAAAAAAACAACATGAAGGCCGTTCAACGAACTTGACTTTATTATACTTTTCTCTTCAATTTTTTGAAAGTAAAGGTTGATACCTAAAATTGTTTTTGGTAGTTTGTGTATGTTTTTATTAGATTTCTAAAAGCTTGTTGTAAAAGGTTTTTTTCATGAGACTTTCTTAGCCATTTGGTGCACTCTTGTCAGCTTCTACATTTAAGTCTTGATATGGGTATTTGCAGAAGAAGGACGAGCGATTTCATAATTGCAAACTGTTAATTTTTCACTCTTTTTCTTCGTACTCATAGAGTCAATTGGATGAAATTTAATATCCAAAACAATAAGAGTAGTTCGTCGAAAACAATTAGCAACTCTGGTAAAATTGTTTCAATTGTTAGCATCTCTTTTATGTCGTTTGTAAACTATGTTGTTATGTTTTGTTTTTTTTTGTTTTGTTTTTAAGACTTTATTATGATTTAATGAATCTGATCCAAAGGAGTCCAACAATAAGTGTTTGAATCTTATATTTTTAAACGGGGTTAATCCAATTGTTAATAATTAGATTGATGTTGAAGCGGGCCTCTGTGTCGTTGCTTTTGGGATTTATTGGTTAATTACAGTGTTGGGAAATCTCCACTACGTAGACGGAATGAACTTGTTAGATTTCTTGCTAGGGCGTTTGTATGTTGTGAAAGTTTTTGTTGGTGAATTTGTTTGATGCGGTGGATTTCGTCTTTTACCACAGGTTCAGGGAGGCTGATGAATATTGCTACATTAAGAAACTCAAATAACTTTTTTTTTAGTGTATGGAATTCATTTTTCTTTTATTCATGTTAAAGCTCATTCAATTTTATTAAATATAGCTTAATTAGTTTTAAAAATAATGGAATTTAAATGCCCCCTGCTCGTTGATGCATGTGCGGCATCTTACCAAAAAGTTGTGCATTACTGCTTGGAGAGTTGAGACAGGAATAGACGCAATTGTTTCTCGAATGGATTGCTTTAGTTCATTCAAATTTGTTGGTTTTCCTTTGTAGACTTACTGCCTTATTCATAAAAAGTTGTGAGAGATTTGAAAGACGTTTTTTGTATGGTAAATCGTCTCTCAAACCTGTCATAACTTTTTATGAATAAGACCGTTACTGTGTGCAATAACTCCACAAGAAAAATTCTGGTGCACTAAGGTCAGGCGCCCTGGGGGGCCAACGAAATGTAGGGTGTCTGGATATTTTTCTGGAAATTGACAGTTCAACATGTGAAAAGACAGTTCAACATGTTTCCGTCCTCTTCCACCATTTGAAGCATCTTCTGGCAAAATTCCAAGCGAATCGGGAAGTGTGTTTCGTTCAGTTTGTGGGCCATTTGAATTTTATATGGCTGTAAGTCCAAATCTTTGTGCATAATTGACTGCAATGAGTGTCTGTTTATACCCATTTGAGCAGATAAGCTTCTTGTCGAAACTCTTGGATTGTTTTGTATGGCAGCAGCTACAGCAGCGATTGTTGCCTCCGTCCGAACTGAAGGGTTTCGATGGTAAAGTTTTCTTCTGACTGTCATATGTTAGGAAAAATTTTTAACAAGTCTCATTATGGTCCATCTTGTCGGAGTATTACCGCCAAACGTGCGCCTATACTCTCTTTGCACCGAAACTACAGACTACAGTGCGTGACAGCGGCGGACAATCCAAATTCTTGTTTCAGTGTCCCAGTTATCCATTTTTGTTAAATCTAAAAATCAATCTGCAAAATAAAAAATATATTAACATGATTCATTAAATAGAAAAACAATTATTAATTTTTTTTGGTATGTAAAGGGTTTTTCAATAAGAGCGCTACAAAAGTTTTTTTAAATAAAACAAAACCGGTTTTAGATACCACTGAAATTCTTTATTCCTGTGAAAGTACGTTCGATGCCATTATGTATGGAACTCGATTTCTTTTGCATGGCCACCACGGGCACGCTTGCAGAAGTCCAGACGCTGAACCCAATTTTCGACGGCATAAATCGACCGATACTGCTGCAATTTCACGTTCGATATTCGTACGAAGTTCATCAATCGTCGCTGGCTTGTTGGCATAGACCATAGACTTGACGTAGCCCCACAGGAAATAATCTAACGGCGTCAAATCGCACGACCGAGGCGGCCAATCGACTGGGCCATTTCGTGAGATAACACGTTCACCAAACTTGGTTTCCAATAAATTGATTGTGGCATTCGCTGTGTGGCTTGTGGCGCCGTCCTGTTGGAACCACATGTCCTCCAAGTCCATATTATCCAATTGAGGCCAAAAATATTCGGTTATCATTGAACGGTAGCGATTCGCATTCACAGTAATGTGCCGGTCTTGATCATCACGGAAGGAGTACGGCCCAATGACGCCGCCGGCCCATAAACCGCACCAAACCGTAATTTTTTCGGGATGCAATGATGACTCATGGATAACGCATATTTTGCTTATTGACGCAGCCATTCAGCCAGAAATGAGCCTCATCGCTCAAGATGATTTTCCGATGAAAATCCGAATCATTTTCAAGTTGTTGCTCAGCCCAATTCACGAACATACGACGCTTATGGTGGTCAAGCGGCTTCAGTTCTTGCGTCAATTTGATCTAGTAAGGATGTAGGCCAAGATCTTTTCGCAAAATTCGCCACAACGACGTCACAGAGATGCCCAACGCTTGAGAACATTTTAGCTTTCTTGAACTGAAGCCTCAGCGGCAGCAATATTCTCGACACTACGGGCACTTCTTTGTCTCACTGGCACGAGAACATTTTGTACTGTGCCTGTGGTTTCAAATTTTTCCACTAGACGCTCAATTGTTGATCTGGTAGGACGATTATGACGACCATAAATTGGACGTAGCACTCTTAAAGTTGAGGCCACTGACTCCAAATTTCGGTAGTAAATTTTAATAATTTCGACTCGTTGTTGGCTCGTATATCTTTTCATAATGAAATGGCAAACCTTACTGAAGAGAAATGTCAAAAGAGCGGGGAAAAATATGGCGTCGTTTGCTGTCCCTATCGATTTATTTTTGTAGCGTCTCTGTTGAAAACCCCTTTATATAGGTAGGTATATAATCTCATTTCGCATATACCATGGTGCGCCGGTAATTACTCGTAGTATTTTTGACTGAACTCTTTGGATAACTTCGATGTAACTTTTACTAGCATTGCCCCATAGTTGAGAGCCGTATGCCCAAATTGGCTTAATTACACTGTTGTATATTTGAACTTTGTAGTCCAGTTTAAGTTTCGAGTTCGAATTGAGTAGCCAATGCAGTTGTGATGAGTCTTCATTTTAATCTGTATTTTCTTAGCTTCAAGATCTCTTCCTCCACGTCATCCTGCGATCAAGGTGTATACATAAGTATGTAATTTTGTCACATAAAGGAATCGATATGTCGTTTAGTTTGTAACTTGTTTGCTCTTTGTTTCATTTACCCTTATTCTTCAGTTAACAATCCTAGTTTCTATTGTTTGGAGATGGTCGCTAAGAATTTTTGCGGCTGTAACTGAAACTTTATGGCAGCTCAGTATCTGCAAAAGTGGACGTGAGCAAGTCCTTACTAATTGGGATTTCAGCTGTAGAGAGAAGATAAAGAAAAAGCCCGAGAACACTTCCTTGCGGAACCTCAGCATTTATTTCGCGTTTATCTGAAATATGTATAAGTACACTAGGGTTAGTCATTTTTTTTATTACACCCAACGAACTAATTATAAAGGCAATATTTTTTATCTCGGTACTCTCATGCACTGCAATCTTGGTGTAGAATTCTAATGCAAATATGAGTTATTAAGTATATTATGTCAGAGAATTTTCTTTCTTTTACGAATTAAATGAAAATGTAGGATGTTTTTTCTATTTCTGGTGTGAAATATATAAATATAAAAGCAACATGGAAAATAAACCTTATTCGAGCAGTGGTAAATATGAAATTAAATTAAAGAAGTGCGTTTTCTTTGGTTGTTATTTTGTTTTAAAATTAACGTAGGTCAAATTAAAAAAAAATTAATTTATATAGAATACCTGCTGGAATGTGGTTAAGTAAAGAAGAAATGGGAAACATTTAAGATTATCATGATGAAGGGCTGTCCAATCGGGAAATTTCGAGCCGATTGAAATGATCTAGCTGTGCCATTGACAATTTTATAAAATAGGGTGGTCAATATGGATATACAAAACGACCAGGAAGCACACCGATGATCACTGACAGCGCCAAAAGAGAGATCAAACGGGTTGCTGTTTAAGAAAACTTCATGGATAAGAAAGTTAATGCTGAAATGAGCTGGGGAGTAGGGTTGCGTCGTGTTCAACAAATAATGAAACGCGACTTGAAACTGTCATAGGGGAAAAAGTATGTAAAATTTGGTCTCATGCCAAGACACGAATTTGGCAGATTTAAATTCGCTGAAAAATACAGATTTTTGGATGAGGAGTGATATTTTCCGATGAAAAAATTTGAATTAGGATGGACCTGATGGCTCGGACAAATATTGGCATTCAAAAAGATTTTCCAAAATTATGCGTCACAGGCGAAATTTTGGCGGTGGCTCGTTTATAGTTTGGGCAGGTATGAGTTATAGAGGAATCACTACAATTTATTTCGTTTCCACAAAAATGGACTCCGAGTATTATATTTGACTGTTTGATGTCGTCTTAGTTAGTTCTGGAGAGGAAATTTGTATTCCAGAATTTATCTTCGAGCAGGGCAAAGCAGCAGTACATCGGTCTAAGAAAACTTCAAAGTTTCTTTAGTGCAGAAATAATACCAACTCTCTCGACTGGCCTGACCTTGGTCCTGATCTTAATACGATCTAGAACCTCTGGCCTATTTTACCTACCTAAGTTTACCACCATGGGCGCCAGTTCAAGAATGTCAAGGATCAAAAGTTGCAATTCAAGAAGAGTGGAAGATAACTAATCCTTCGCTGATAAACTCAATGCCAAGGCGCTTAGAAGAGTTATCAGTGATAATGGAGCTCATACATTTTACGAAACTTTATAAAATATAAAAAAAAATCTTTTGCCTTTATAAATATTTCGCACTAGTAATTAATTTATTTCCGTTAATTTATCTTGGAGTGGTCATAGTCAAGGTATTTTTGAAAGGACTAGTGCAACATATAATAAAAACTCGAAAATTCCTCTCAACATTAGGAAAAAAATCAACAAATGGTGTTGCCTATATATTTATTTCGTGGGGTATATCATACTGCTCTCGCAATATGATATAAGGCATAACAAATATGAATAACTGTGTCTTTACTTACTTATCCGGCCTCGGTAAACCCCGGGGGGGGGGGGTCAATGACCTTACAAAACGAAGATAACATATTTCGCCAACCAGTTCGATCTTTTGGTTTATTTCTCCAGTTGGCAATACCAAGTGTACGCAGGGATTCGTCAACCTCATCCCTCCAGCGGTGTCTTGGTCTTCCCATTTTTCGTCTTCAGTTCGGTTTCGAAGGCTGGTTCGCCTTCATCCAACCGCGTTATTTTGATCCGCTTAACTATGTCAATGTCGGGATATAGCTCATACAGCTTATGGTTCATGCGTCACCGATACTCGCATCCCGTAGAATCCTACAGATGTTTCATCTGCTTGCGATAGGACCCAGGATTCTGCGCCTTAAAGCAAGACAGGTTGTATGACAGTTTCGTACAGTTGGACTTTTGTTACTCGAGAGAGGGCTTTATCTCTAAAGTGCTTGCTTAGCCCAATATAACAAACAGTGGTGGCCAAAATAAATACAACCAAAATGCATCTTTTACGAAATATTACGTAAAAATTTTCTGAAAATAAAATTAGCAATTTTTTGATTTAAATTGTATACTTTATTGCTTTAAAAATAAGGAAAAGTGATCTGTTCCATAGATATTTAGAAAAATGTATGAAAAAACATAAAAATACATATTCAATCTCATTTTTCAGTGGCCAAAGCATATGCAACTAATAAATGCAAATGATCTGAATATTTTCTAGCAAATC
Organism: Phaonia tiefii; assembly: GCA_963931995.1. Classification (NCBI taxonomy): domain Eukaryota; kingdom Metazoa; phylum Arthropoda; class Insecta; order Diptera; family Muscidae; genus Phaonia; species Phaonia tiefii. Next base: position 128,300,126 of record OZ008370.1, read on the forward strand.
CGTTGTTGTCGATTACAGCCTGGCATATTCGAGGCATTGGTATTATGAGTTCGTCAATGACGCTTGTTGGAAACAAAATATCAGATCTTCTACAATTTTCCCACTCAATTTTTTGGTATATGATTTCATAGAGTTTCTCGAGGGGATTTAAGCCTGGTGATTGTGGTGGTCATTCCATAACCGTAACTCTATTTCCGCCAAACCACTTTCGATGAGTGTTTGGGGTCGTTGTCTTGCTGGAAGACCCGCCACAATAGCATATCGTTCTCGGCATATGGAAGCATTACCTTTTCTAAAATGTCTTTATACACAAATCGGTCCAAAATGCCATCAATTTTATGCAGTGGACGAACACCAGCACCAGAAATGTAGTCCCACATCATTACACTTCCCCCTCCAAACTTGACCGTCTTTTTGCAATAAAGTGCATCGATGCGTTTTCCTACTAGTTGTCGTACGTAACACATGCCATCGTTGCCAATAATATTAAATTTTGATTCGTCACTAAAGAAGACAGACCTCCATTTACTTCCTGGTCAGTTTAAATAGTCTTAAGCAAACTGCAAACGCTTTTTCTGATTACGCTTTGATATAAGCGGTTTCTTTGCAGAACTTCGTTCGAGTAGAGAGGCCTGCAAAGGACGTCTAAGAATTATTTGAGCAGGAACTGATATTTGAATTTTGCTGTTATTTTGGAGGAAGAGATAAATGGGTCTTATTTCACGTGTCGGATGATCAAATTGTCCGTCCGATCACTTGTCTTGCGCGGTCGACCACCTTTTTTTTAAAGTAGCAATAATACGAGATATTGAACTTTTATGAACATTATAATTCTCGGCAATGCCGTTCTGTGATATTCCACAAGGATAAGCATTCACAATTTTCCGTCTGAGCTCAAATCCGAATTTATCGCGCGCCCTTTTAAAACGAACTCTATTTTAGCTTCATTAGGAAAACATAACAAAATAATACTGAATATTCCTACAAATCCACAGGCTTACTAATTTCTTATATGAAGAACAGGGATCAAAAGAGTTAAAAAACGACGTTATTTAAAACAAAATTGAAGAGTTGTATATGTTTTGTCCACACCGATTTTAATATTTATCGGTAAAAATGCCGATAACATGGAAATGCAAACAAAAGCTGTACATTCTGAAAATTTTTTAAAAATCTTAATGCCGTTATTATTTATTGAAATATCATTGTCATTTTTGTGGTACAATTTTACAAACTTATAGAACCTGTTAAAGGCAGCCAATCTTGGTTGGTTGGTTTTCGTGGTTGCGAAATATACTATTTAGCATCAATTAGTGTCTTGAGACACCGTTTTGCATACCACATCACTCCGGATGATGCAAAGTACCGTGTCTATATCCAGCCTGTTAATCGGAGATACCTCATTAGATCCCCTAGATCTATCTCGTGTATCTCAGTGAGGTTATTCAGGAAGGGACGGCCCATAGTCTTCAGGCGTCTATACATCAGAGCCGGACAACTGCAGAGGAGATGCTTCACCGTCTCTTCCTCTTCTTCCTGGGAGTTTAAATGATAAATTCAGGCCTGCCTCTTCAGAGAAAACACCCGAGCCGGTTCCACATTCCATTTTGGATCCGTCCGTAAATACTTTTGTGTCAAAACCTGTAAGTGGTTCCCCTTTATCCCACTCTATTCTCTTGGAAAACCTGACATCGAATAGGTTATCGAACGTCAATGAGGGGGTGCAGTAATCGATTGTTTTATTGAGTTCTCTTGGGATTGTCTGTAGTATACTCGCATGCCCATATGCGTTGCTCTTCCAGAGTCCAAGAGCGTTTGGTCGGGTGGCACTCCAGGCCGCACTAGCTGTGATGTAAAGGTCGATTGGTACAATATGAAGTATTGCATTAAGGGCTTCAGCTGGACACGTCCACATTGCCCCTGTTATGCCAATGCAAACTTATCTCTGTACTCTATACAACAGTTTCATGGTGGACAGACCACCATACCATTGCTCCATAGGAGAGTATTGGTCTGATTATGCTAGTGTACATCCATAGCATCATTTTCGGTCGGAGACCCCACCGGCTTCCGAACATTTTCCGACAAGCGTAGTACGCAACGGTGGACTTCTGTGCGCGGTGCTCTATGTTGCGCTTCCAGAAAAGTTTAGGGTCTATAATCACGCCCAAGTACTTGGCGTGAGTTGACAGTGGAATCTCTATTCCACTTAGCCGAGGAGGATTAAACTTTGGTATCTTGGTCTTCGTGGTAAAAAGCATGACCTCAGTTTTCCCTGGATTCACTCCAAGACCACTGCCAGTGGCCCAATCGTTAAATGATTTCAAGGCCCCATTCATGATTTCGCTCAACACGAATGGTAACAAACCACCTCGTCATCCGCATACCTCGTGATCCGCATACGCGACGGTTTTGATCCTCATATTGTCCAGTTTCAGTATTATTTTGTTGATCACGAGTAACCAAAGTAGGGGAGAGATGACTCCACCCTGTGGAGTTCCCATATTCACACACTTTGATGACTCGCTGTTTCCCATGGACGCGTTGATAATTCTGCTCTGTAGCATTGTCACTATCCACCTCTTGAGGAGTGTTTCCACGCCTAGATCTTCAAGTGATTCTTCTATAGCCGCTGAGTTCACGTTATTGAAAGCACCCTCTATATCCAAGACGGCAGCGAGGGTATATTGTTTGTGTTCCAAAGACCTCTCAATAGTTCTGACGACTTCGTGCAGGGCTGTGTCGGTTGAGCGCCCTTTTAGATATGCATGTTGGCTGCGTGATATTTTGTTCGATCCATCCATCTTCTTGCGGATGTGTATGTCGATTAGCCTTTCAAGCGTTTGCAGAAGAAACGATGAGAGGTTGATCGGTCTGAAATCCTTTGCGCTCTCATAACTCCTTCTCCCCGCCATGGAAATGAAACCCACTCTTACCTGGCTCCAACTCTTTGGTAAGAAATTAAGTCAGGCAGGATCGGAATATAATACAGAGCCACGGCCTAATTATGACCTCCGCGCATTGCAGCATCTTTGGTATAATACCATCTGGGCCCGGAGATTTATATGGTGAGAAGCTATTGATAACCCAGGATATTCTGTCCGGACTGATTATATCCTCTATACCATAAGTAACCGAGTATTGGGTTGATAATCTTAGTTGCATATGTTTTAAACTTTGGTATCTTGGTCTTCGTGGTAAAAAGCATGACCTCAGTTTTCCCTGGATTCACTCCAAGACCACTGCAGGTGGCCCAATCGTTAAATGATTTCAAGGCCCCATTCATGATTTCGCTCAACACGGATGGTAACAAACCACCTCGTCATCCGCATACCTCGTGATCCGCATACGCGACGGTTTTGATCCTCATATTGTCCAGTTTCAGTATTATTTTGTTGATCACGAGTAACCAAAGTAGGGGAGAGATGACTCCACCCTGTGGAGTTCCCATATTCACTCACTTTGATGACTCGCTGTTTCCCATGGACGCGTTGATAATTCTGCTCTGTAGCATTGTCACTATCCACCTCTTGAGAAGTGTTTCCACGCCTAGATCTTCAAGTGATTCTTCTATAGCCGCTGAGTTCACGTTATTGAAAGCACCCTCTATATCCAAGACGGCAGCGAGGGTATATTGTTTGTGTTCCAAAGACCTCTCAATAGTTCTGACGACTTCGTGCAGGGCTGTGTCGGTTGAGCGGCCTTTTAGATATGCATGTTGGCTGCGTGATATTTTGTTCGATCCATCCATCTTCTTGCGGATGTGTATGTCGATTAGCCTTTCAAGCGTTTGCAGAAGAAACGATGAGAGGTTGATCGGTCTGAAATCCTTTGCGCTCTCATAACTCCTTCTCCCCGCCATGGAAATGAAACCCACTCTTACCTGGCTCCAACTCTTTGGTAAGAAATTAAGTCGGGCAGGATCGGAATATAATACAGAGCCACGGCCTAATTATGACCTCCGCGCATTGCAGCATCTTTGGTATAATACCATCTGGGCCCGGAGATTTATATGGTGAGAAGCTATTGATAACCCAGGATATTCTGTCCGGACTGATTATATCCTCTCTATACCATAAGTAACCGAGTATTGGGTTGATAATCTTAGTTGCATATGTTTTGACCACCACAGTATATTCGCAAGCACAATTCTCCGCTTGATCTCAAGGCTGTCATTGTTGCTTTTGTTTACAGCAGATCCGAGGTATGTAAATTCGTCCACCACCTCGAAATTATAACGGTTATCAACATTCACGCTTTGGTCTAATCGAGTGTCCCCATTTACCGTCAGACCTACTTTTGCTGACTCCTTCTCAATTCTCGAAAACCCAACAGTAACTTCTCTAACTGTGCGTCCAATGATATCTATATCATCAGCATATACGCGAGCAGCATGTAACTTTTGCTGCTGATGGTTTTATTCATGTTGACTGCAGCTTTTCTCATAGTGATCTCCATTAAGATGTTAAAGAGATCGCACGATAGGGTGTCGCGTCGTTTAGTTTCTAAAGATTCGGTAAGACCCTTACCGACTTTCACTGCGGATTTGGTGTTCGTCAAGGTCATCCTGCAAATGCGTATGAGTTTTGCTGGAATACCAAGCTCAGACATTGCTTCGCAGAGTTTTCCCCGTATCGGGCTGTCGATTGCCTTATAATCGACAACTAGATGATAGGTGTCGATTTATTTTTCGTGGGTATTTTCCAGGATTTGGCGTAGCGTGAAAATCTGGTCGGTTGTCGATTTTCTAGGCCTAAAGTCAATCAGGTCAGCGATAATTGGTTTTAGTCTTTCGCACATTATGCTTGATAGAACCTTATATGCTATAAATAAAAGGCTTATTCCACAGTAGTTGGCACAGATACTCGGGATGATGTGGAAAAATAAGGAGAATGAGAAAGTGATTTACACGAACAAGCCCTGAGACTAGTTGACGCTCATCATCCTTTCTGAGGGCAGATCGTAGACCGTTCGTTGCAACGGTAAGGCGAAGATTTGCAGCTGGTGATCTATATCTTTGCCTATTCCGCCGAGCTTTTCTCTTTTCATTTACCAGATGTTCAATTTCCCTATTCGTGTGAGTGTACACATGCCCTAGCCGCTCGTTCGGAGATGGCGTTGTGTGGCAAGCTGCTTCCTCAAGCAAATAATTAAAATTTGTGACATGGTTTTCAATATCAGGTTAATTGACAATACTTTTGTTTAAAACTGGGACATGACTGCTTATAATTTTTGTTTATATTTCAACCAATTTGTATTTTTGGATGTTAGCCTTCTAGGGGCTTCTATCTCGTGATGCTCATTAATTGAAAATATGACTGCGGAATGGTCCGAAGATTCCCCTAATTATACCGAAATCAATTAGATCAGGCTGTTTGTTGCGATCATGCGGCCAGAACGTAGGCTGGCAGGGCGATACGTAATCTTGCCCGTTTTGTCGAGGCATATTGCAATTGTACAACTGTTTGCATTTTGGGTTCACGAGACGAGACGGAAGCCACAATGAGTGTTTCGCATTGTAATCTCCGGCAGCTAAAAATGTACGTCCGAGACTTTGAAAAAAGTTCATAAATGTATCAATCGATAACGAAAATCGTGGTGGCAATATATTGCCGATATTGTCATTGGACCAGAAGAAATTGGAACACGAATTGTAGTTGCCTGCATATATTATTCTAAGCTACCCTCTAGGACATCATGCCTCATTCTGTTGTTCTGTTGCGTATATGAATACCTGTACCTCTATGGGCCCTACCATTAGGATTATTCGTGCCGTAAAACTTGTAATTGGGAATACTGAAATTATACCTATCTGTAAGGTGAGTCTCCGATACGAGCATTATATACATATATATCCTCCTGAGCAAGGTAATTAACTATTTCAAGTCTGTGTTTCTTCTTAAGACCCCTACATATTGGGTAAGTTTTTCTCCTCTTGTGTCTTTACCGGCAGTCAGGCGATAGGTGAAGGTCACCACAGACTACTCAAACTGTCTGTAAAACACAATATTTCTTAGTATGCCCGTATTCCTGACAATTTTGGCACTGAATGGGACCCCATCTTTTTTGTGGGTCGTCCAGAGAAATTCGCTCGTCTGGCTCTAGGTCGGTACCTTATTTCTATTAAAAATATTCACAACAGAGAACACTGAACACCTGTTCTTCTAGAGCATCCTTAATTTCTTTCGATTCCACGTCAGACTCAATGCCCTTAACTTTACAAATTTAATTTAATTACAAATTATCAATCAATTGTCAACCTAGATAGTAGTAGAGACCATTTTATTCAACCTTGCCGATCACTACGTATGTAGACGACGATGTAATTTTTTCATTCCGTCTTGACAACGTAGAAAAAGGACGACATCTAAATGTTTTATATTTTACTTTTCATAAATAATCGTTTTATTCTTGAATAGAAACTGAATATATGTATAATATATATAAAAAGAGCAATAGCAACTTTGTCCTTCAGCTCATACTACGTATAATATGGTTGTTTATGTTAATATACAGGGTGGAGCGCGGTAATTTGCTTTTTTGCACTGCAGGCTGTGGCGGCACTGTTGGTCGAAGAGAGTGGAGTGTGTGCGTGGCTTATAGTGGCTGACGGGAGATTTGTATTCGTCTGCCTTTCAGTTGCCATCATGCATTGGACACGTGAGAAGAGGTCATTTTGTGATGAAGCGTATTTTTCAAATGCGCACTCGATCATTGCAGTTCAGCGTGCTTTTCGTTTACGATTCGCTGTTCCCCCGCGCGGGTAACTTCATTGAGAACAGCAGGGAATGTGTCATGTGTACGCACTGCGTGATGCGCCATATCACGAGTAGGCATTAAGGCCTAGCACAAGTGCATGTTTCGATTCATTTAATTCATCGTGCAAAATGTTATGCTGTGTGTGTAATGCCGACGCCAGCAGCGGTCCGGGCCATGCCATGTCTAGACGAAAACGTCCAATTAGTCTTGACGGTTGACGGTAGACGGTTGACGGTAAGCGATCAGCTGTTTGAGTTGGGGTTGCATTTTGCATGTGTTAGAGAGAGACAACTAAAATTTACGGTTTACGACGGTAGACTTCTGCAGGTTGCAGAATCCACCGTCAACCGTCAGCCGTCAATACCGATCAGCTGTTATTGTTATTGCTTTTACTTCGACATTTTGTGCGCTTCAATACACAATTACACAGCAACCACAATTTTCTTTTTATTTTTCATTTTTTTATTTGACACAATCACTTTTTAACACAAAACTCATGCTTGCAAATTATATTGAGTACAAATGCTTTTCGATCATTTTTTTTTTGTATTGTTTTGTCTTTCTACCGTCTAACCGTCATAACTAACCGCGCAATATTGAGTAGAACGTCAACCGTCTACCGTCAACCGCCAAGACTAATTGGACCTTAAACCGACTCATAGTAGTCATTGCGACGCAACCGTCGCGTCATACGATGCTATGACTGCCCAATGATTGGGTTGAGCTGTGTTGTGATACGTGTTGTACCAGCAATCTATGTATGTACAGTGCCGGTCAAAAAAATAGCACCAACGTCGAAAAATATTGTCATTCCAATAAAAAAATAAATTCTGTGCTTATTATTTTAACGTAACTAAGCGATGACGTAGTACTCTGTTTACTCTTTTTAAGAGAAGTTTTTTTCCTCAAGATAGTTAACGGTTCTCTAGAAATGATCGATCATTTACAAAAGGATCTACTTCAGTGCAGTCAATGAAATAGCACCAGCAGGCTTTTTTAAATTTGTTTTGCAAAATTTTGTGAAAAAAAAGTGAAAACAAAAGGTAATACAAATTTTTTAATATACTTTCTTGAAAATCAGGTAATAGTTTGTATAGTTATGGGTCGCGGAAAGCATTGTTCGCCGGAAAAACGTGAACTAATAAAAAAATTTGCGTCCGAGGGTAAATCTTATTCCCAAATAATTAATTTGCTGGGATGTTCCAATAAAATGATAATAAATGCCCTAAGATATGAGCAAAAAGTTGAATCTCGTGGTAGGAAGCCAGTTTTGTCACCCTTAATGGTAAAGCGTTTAGTACGGACGACTAAAGCAAATCCCTTTTTGACAGCCACGGAGCTCAAAAAAACATTGGATGTGCCGGCAAGCGTGGAAACTATTCGCCGCAAACTTCGAGACAACAGCCTCAATGCCTGTAGTCCTCAAAAAGTGACGCTCCTTACCATGTTGCTAAAGGATATCTTTTGCTAAAGCACATCAAAATTGGTCAATGGAAAAGTGGAGAAATGTGCTTTGGACTGACGAATCCAAAATTGTCCTTTTTGGTGGAAAGGGTTCCAGATCTTTTGTCCGTAGGCCACCTAACAGTGAATACATGCCAAAATTCACATCAAAAACTATAAAACATGGTATGGGGTTGCTTTTCATATCAAGGTGTGGGTCCCATATATTGGATCAAAACCGTTATGGATGCATCGGTTTATGTAAAAATCCTTGATGAAATTATGCTGCCGTATGCTTCCTACGAAATGCCGCTGGTGTGGGTCTTCCAGCAAGACAATGACCCCAAACACACCAGCAAAATGGCAAAAAAAATGGTTCAACGATAACGCTATCAATGTAATGGAGTGGCCTGCACAGTCCCCAGATTTGAACCCTATCGAAAATCTGTGGACGGATATAAAAAAGGGTGTATCAAGAATAAAACCAACAGGCGTTGAAGGGCTCTGGGAGGCTGTGCAGAAAATTTGGAGTTCCATCAAAGTTGAACGATGCCAGCATTTAGTCGATTCCATGGGAAGGCGTTGTGCCGCGGTAATAGCAAACAAAGGTCACGCGACAAAGTATTGAAACAATACAATTAATTTATCAACAAGATATCTGAGTACAATTTTTGATTTATTTTAAGAAAGACCACCATTTTTTGTTAAAAATGAAATGAAGTGCTATTATTTCGACTGTGTAGTTTTCAAGTTTTTTTATTTAAATTAATTAGCAAATTATAAACTGTTGAAAAAACCAAATAATTTTCTTATGATAATAAACCATTAACATCAAAGAATTTATTATCTTGTTTTGAGTTAAATTGGCCCAACTGTTAAACAGATGTAAACGGAGTCAATATAAATTTGTGCGTGGTGCTATTATTTTGACCGCAGCTGTATGTATGTGACACATACTATGTGTGGATAGGCTAAGAGCATTTACAAAAACAAAGGAGCACCAAGAGTATAGACGATTGTTTGAATTAGTTTTCTGTTTTGCTTTTATTTTATTGAGTTACTTTATTAACATAAAAAATAAAAAAAATAAAAAGTTAAGTAAGAATAAAAATGTATGCAAATGTACTTTCTATAAGAAAATGTAATATTTTAAAGAAAATTTACGTTTTTAGGAAAAAGCTGATTATTTAGGAAAAGGAATGTTTTTTAAGAAAATATCCTTTTTAAGACCAGTATTTAATTTCATCTTAATATTTTCGAAATTATTCATTTTCCATTTTTTTAATTACAACCGTGCGCACACAAATCAAACGTTAGAATAACAAATTCAGTGTGAGCGACAAAACGTCATCCATACAGTCTTGGATGAGTGGTCGTATGTACCATGCAAACACTCAAGTAAAACGATTCATGTTCGAATACGTTGGATTGATTTTCTTGAGTCGAACGTAACATTGCCGTCGAATTCCTATGTATACCAAGTACCCAGGTAGCATTTTGTGAAATTTTTGATCATATATGAGTCTTTTATGACTCCCCTGCGCGATAAAACCGAGCATAAATGCGCTCATTTTCTGATCATAAAAGACTGTTTTATCGGGAGAAAATGGTACCCTACCCGCGACTCTTCTTGAAGACTCTTTTATGAGTCGCTATTCTCATGAGTCGCTATTCTCATAAAAGAGTCTTCAAGATCAGAAAATGAGCGCATTTATGCTCGTTTTTATCGCGCAGGGGAGTCATAAAAGACTCTACATATATGATCACAAATGTCACAAAATGCTAACTGGGAACATCCATGACATGTTAGTGTCACACAAATCACAACTCAATCAATTTATCCCGCGCTACCCTTTAGTAGGCATCATTGGCCCTTAGAGTTTTTGAAAACTTCAGAAAACATATGCAGAAGTGTGTGGATAGTGAAGGTCGACATTTGCCAGATACACTATTTAAAACCATGTAATTTACAAATTCCCTTACTGTTCAATATACATAATTAAAATATAAAATAAATTTTTCTAAGGATCATAATTTATTTATTTCATTCCCAAATGCTTATTTACCGCGCTTCACCCTACACATTCTTTTAAGTTATATACTTCATATACATACATATGTCGATATAGATTTGTCTGTTTCAAATATTCACTAATTTCGCAAATTTCGATTGTAGTTAATGTTGTTAGGTAATTAATAGGATTAGTTTGTCCGAATATATGCCGTCTTATTGTTGGAATTTATGACAATCTCTAGTCCCCACTAAAAGTGTTATTTAAATCACAATCGCCAATTTTAGGATTTGGGATATTAAGTTCCGTGTGTTAATTTGGAATGTCCAAGTCTTATGACCAGTTTCACAGTTCAAAATTTTCCATTTAAATACACTTTAAATGCCAGATTCTTAACATTAAAATGTCATTTAATATGAAAATGTTCTGTGAGCTTTTAAATGACGAGTGTGAAACTCGCCATTAGTCTTATAATTTTTACTGTGTCTATTCTGTTTATTTTAATATTGTTTTGCAAGAACGAATATACGTTTGTTTTTTGTGAATTTACATTTTTGTACCACTGGGAAGTTTCGTCAAATCTATTATCTGTTCGTGAAAAATATTCACAGATATGATAATTCCAGTCTTTGTAATTAAGGTTAGGATACGTGGTATGTTTGCACTTTTTGCGAATTCATTCCTGAGTGGCCTGGTAGCCAATTAAGAACTATTTTGGAGCGCTTTTGTATAAGCATATTTCTTATATAGGATGCAGAGTAGTTAGTGTTGGATATGTTTCCAATTGATTTCAGTGCGGATAGAGAGTCAGAGTATACAGCAAATTTCCCCTTTTGGGTATTGGCTATATTGCACGCTTCATACATAGCGATAATTTCGGCTGTGTATATGAAGCTGTAGTTTGGCATTAGGGCTGATCTTATTATTGTGTCCTCTGTGTTGATACTGAAACATCTAATGTGTTCTGACTTGGACCCGTATACTTATATAAATTTGTATAGTTTAAATTATTTTTCAATTTCGTTGAATAATAACTGAAATTGCGTGGGATGAGCATTTCTTCCCAATTAAAAACGGAAGTAAATAGCACTTTTTTATTTTTATTGAACATTTATTTTCTTTCCAATTTTCAATTTTTCAAAGATGCATTGACAAATTTAAATACAAATGTTTTAAGTCGGTTTATCGGTTATTGGTTATCTTGTATTTACCACACAAAACACTGTGAGAAGACATATGTCATTCATTCCATGAGAAAACGCCACAAATCTGACCGAAGGTCTTCAGATTTTCTTCAAATTTTGCACGGAGAGACTCTATGGAGCCAAATATACATTTGCGTTTTTAGATTTTTAAAATTGTTAAAGATCGCGATTTTATTAGCGTTTTTCATTTTTCAAAAAGTTAAAAAAATGGGAAAAGTAGTGAACAGAGCCACATTTCCATAAGTGGAACGAATTTTTCAAAGATTTAAAAAGTTTCTGAAAGTTGTTTTTGTCTATTTTATGATTTGCAGTTTAAAAGTCACCACTATAAAAAAAAAAAAATATTGTATGCAAATGCAGTTTTAAAGTGCATTTTACAGTGCGTTTTCCCCCTTCGATTTTCAAAAAAAACATTTTTGTAAAATTTAGAATAGTATTTATTAAATAAATGTTCTCTTTTTCTGGGACAAAGAATTTGTCTATTTTTAATGATTTTTTAAAAAAAACATGTGAAATATATTCGATCTTTGCTACTTTTGCTTGTCACAGAATTGTACACACATATGTACAAATGTGTACATAGGTGTGTATACACGCTGAACACAATACATGATGAAATAAGGAAGAAGTATTTCATCATCCAATTCTAGTAGCATGTAGTTTCCTAGGAATAAGTAAGCCTACTTACAAAAAAATCAAAAGAAAAACAATTTTTTTTCTGTACATAAGAATTTTTTGCAAAGTGCATCCAAAAATAGCATTTATATTACAAGTAATTGCATTCGCATTATTCTCAATCAGCATTATTTTAGAAAAACACACTTTAAATGACAACAATACCTTACAGTAACTTTTTAAATAAAAGTAATGCGACAAAAACTGTTTAAAATATAGCAATTCAAAGTTACATACCAAATAAATTTCTTTCATATTTTGTACAAACATTTTCAAAATCCTAAAAAAAATTAAATTTTATTTTTTTTTATATGAAAAATCAAGTAAGTCTTTTTTTAAAAAATCATTACAAATTGTAAGCTGTCTTGTCCCAAAAAAACATTACTTGTCTTTTTTATAAAAAATTCTGAATTTTGCAATGATGTCAAATTTTTTAAAATCATAGGGGGAAAAAGAAGTGGAAAATGCATTCAAAAAGTGCAGTTGCTATAAAAATGCATTTCTGAAATCAACCCCTCATTTTTAGAGTACGGATTCTACAAATAGACAACCGTATCATTCAGAAATTTTTGAAATAGTCCATCTACTTAAAAAAATATAGCTCTCCAAACTTCACAAGTTTTTTCATTTTTTTAGGTTTTTCAAAAATTAAAAACGCGAATAAAATCGCGAGTTTTTTAAATTTCAAATATCTGATAATGGGATTCTCTTAATGGCTCCATAGAGTCTCTCTGTTGTCAATATAAACAAAATCGGAGGATGTGAATTCAGAAAATCACTTATTTTCAACTTTCTTTCCTGGAACGAATGATGTATAATAGTGTTATAACTGTTGGTTATATGTATTAGTGTCCTTTATTTATACTTTAAAATTGTATTTGTTTAAACAGAATATATGTAGATATTCCAATACAAAGTTTAAATAAAATGTTCATGAAAAAGAAAGGGAGTCAACGAATTCCCTACATCGATTTCTGTCTGGCAAGTGATTAAATTTGTTTCCACGATATTTGATTTTGTTTGTATTCCTTCTCCAGGCATCGCTTCCATGTATTTGGTGGTCTACCCGGCCTTCGACACCTATGCGAGTTCCATTCCAGTGCCACTATAGCAATATCTGTTGTTGGGCCCCTAAGTATATAGCCGATCCAACTCCATTTTCTTTTACGTATGTACAATTCAACAGGACTTCTGCATGTACATTGCCAGAGTACTTCATTAGAAATTATCTTGGGACAGAAGATAAGGATAATTTGTCTCAGACAACAATTGACAATAGTTTGGACCTTCTTCATTGTCAGCTTCGTCAAGCTCCAAGTAGTACGACCATACAACAGTACAGACTTCACACTGCAATTTTGTCATTTCCGATATTCTCTTATTGCGCAAGATTTTCTGCAGGTTTAGAAATGCAACTCGGGCCTTATTTGTATTATTGTCGCGGAGCCACCATCCACGAATCCACGTCTTCAATTAACAAACCATCAACTGTTACTGAAGTATTCCTTTCTTTTCGAATGCGGTTTGTCATCTTTATATTTATTCTCAATCCTACTTTTTCGCATTTTCGGAGTCTGTTTAACTTGGCCTCGATGTCATCAAATTTTTGGGAGATAAGACATGTGCCATCTGGGTAGTCGATATCATGTAGATGTTCATACATACTCCACTGAATGCCGACTGGTATTTCTGCACTAGTTGCTTCCATTACCTCGTCCATAAGTAGAAGAAATAATGTGGGGTACAAGACACTCCTTGTCTAACTACCGCAGATGTGGTGAAAGGTTGTATTACCTTCACATTAAGACGAACTTTATACGCTGCATCTCTGTACAGTTTACGGATCATTGACACTAACTTGTCCGGTATCCCCTTTTTGATCAATTTAGGCCACATTGAGGTGCGGTTCCGCTGTAATGTTATCCGGACCAGAATATTTGTGATCCTTCATTTTACTCAGTTCCGCCACGATCTCCGTTGAAATATCTCTTATCGGGTTGCGACGTCATTATCCGGAAGTCTTGATTGTGTCGTAAAGAATTCACGCCATCGCTCCACTTGCTGATCTGGTGATGATATATTCGAGCCAGCATTAGCTTTTAACGATGCAGTACCCCTGATATTGTTGCCGCTCAGCTTCTTTTATTGATGAATACACAATTCGGAGATTACCTGTTGTCGCAGCTTTTTCGGTTTCCTCCGCTATATTGTTCAGCTAATTGTCGTAATCTGAACGAACCATGTATCCCACTCCGCGTGCTGATTGCCGATAGTCTGATTTTAACTGGCCGCCCATGGACTTAACGCCCAAAAAATTTTGGACGTTATGACCGCCCCATAACCAGACTTAACGCGCCAAAATTCTTTAGAAGTTCTGTCTGCCCAATGGCGGTCATAAAGCCCAAAGGGGACGCGGACATAAAACCCAACATTTTTGGGCGTTATGGCCTCCCTTTTACGGGACATAACGCCTAAATTAGTTATGGGCGTTATGTCCGCCTTAAAGCCGTCAACGACATAAAACCGTCGTGTCGGCAAGTGTGAAAGCATGCCCATATAATTGTATGTGTTTGTGCTCCCACTGACGTCGTTGTCGTGCCGGTATCGTGTCGGCTAGTGTGAAAACGCTCAATTATATTTAAAATAAATATATGAGACGTGAATAGTAATTGTGGATAGTATAAAGTGAAAATATGTTGTGGGCGATAGAGGGTTTTATGTCCGTGCATTTATAACCGCTGGGCGCTAAGTCCGGTCACCTCTTTAACGTTGGTGGTTTCGATCGTATATGAATATTGTGCAGGCGTTCACGATTCCGTATTTCGGTCCAGGATTCTGCCCTAATCCATGGTTTATTCACATATATTTTTTCGCCAAGGACCTCCTTGGATATTTCCTTCAGCGTTCGAACAATGCCTGACCACGTACTTTGACTGTCCTGTGCCAAATTGGAGCGTAGAGTTTGATCCTACATCATTGATATTGGTGGGTCCTGCATACGGTCTGTATTGTATTTTTACGATTTCACTTCTAATACCAGTGCCCACTAAGAGTAGATGGTCGCTATCAGTATCAGCACCACGTCTAGTTTTGACGTCCAGCAAGGAACCCATAAACATCTTAATGACAAGTATATGGTCAATTTGACCATCATCAATTTGACCGACTCCGTTTATACGTTGCATATCATTGCCAGAGTAAATAAAGCAGTGGCCAGATGGTAATTCGTCACTTTAGAATTTGTATCGTATAACAGAATTACTTCCATAAAACGAAAATTAAAAAAGAAAATATCCAGTATTGTAAGACTCACTTGTTGCTATACTATACATATATTCCTGAAAAGTGGAAACTACATTTTCTAGTAGATCTCTAAAAGTCGATGGCCCTGCAATTAGAAACGATGACAAAAACAATATTTTATTCCCAATTTTACAGAAAAATATAGTAAAATAATACAAGAGATGTATTTTAATTTTTATGACATCGGCAAATCGCAAAGTCCAGCATCGTGAGGATGGTACCGATTCCCCAAACGGCCTTAATATTTCGAAAATGTTCGTCAGTATTTCTTAGGGTTTTTGTTTTTAAATGTCGTTCGACATCTGCCCATTAGTTTTCAATTGAATTTAAGTCCGAACTTTGTGTTGGTCAGACGATAACATTAGTATGCGTATCCATAAACCATTGCTTCACAATTCGGGAAGTATAATTAGGATCGTTGTCCTGCTGGAAAATATATGTACCTGGCATATTTTTTGACGAAAATGGTTCAGTTTCATTTTCCGGAATATTTTTATATTGGTGTTGGTTAGGGCGGGTCAATTTTTATGGAACGATTTTTTTTGATGAAGCGTATAGCAAAAACGTAATCTATAGGTGATTCTGAGAAATTTTGCTCAAGAGACCATAGCTCTAAGTCGGATTTGGAGCCCCCCAAATTTTCAAAATAGATATTAGTGTTAATAGTGTTTTTTTGTTGAAACCTTGAAAATGTTGATTTTTTCAGATCGATTTTCTCTAAAAAAAAGGGTTCGAAAACAAAAACATTGATCGTAATAAAAGTTGTTGGAAATTATCCGAACTTTCATAATCTGCAAAAAAAATCGAAGAAAATTCAGAATTTATTAGGTAAAAGTTCATTTTAGGCTATTTTTCGACAAAAAATTCCTAATATCTCTACTAAAAATAAAAAAAAAATATTGGTATCAATACAGATTCTGAAAGGTGATAAAAATACCTTCCAAACAAATAAAAATACCTTTTCAAAAATCTACTATAATTCTATCCAATTTTATGACGAATTTAATTAAATTATTCTATGTATATATGGAAAAATATCTATTTTGAAATTTTGGGGGGCTCCAAATCCGACTTAGAGCTATGGTCTCTTGAGCAAAATTTCTCAAAATCACCTATAGATTACGTTTTTGCTATACGCTTCATCAAAAAAAATTAACCCGCCCTAGTGTTGGTATATTCGACCATCTATGCTGTGTATTGGACCAACGCCATACCAACTAAATTCACCCCATACCATAAAATTTCCTCCTCCGTGTTTAATGGTATTTATGGTGTAACTAGGATCCAACGATTTGCTTAGAGGCCGTCTTACGTAAGCTTTTCCATCCAAACCAAACAAATTAAACTTTGATTCGTCGTTCCATGTTATTTTCCTCCAAGGAGCAAGTGCTCCTTTGCAAATTTCAAACGTTTTGCAATGTTTGTGGTTGAGACATGCGACTTTTTTCGTGCAATGTATCCATGCAGTCCAGCTTCTTGTAATCTACATCTAATAGATAAATGGTTCTCGATATTCTGCGAGATTTGGTGAGTTGCAATAGCATTAATTTCGGTTCAAGTCAAAAATGGGTTGGCTTTTCTGGCTCTACTAATAACTCTATCGTCATATGGAGTGGAGTTTCTTAGCATTGGACTTCTTTTAGGGGTCTTAAAACTGCCCGTATTTTGAAATAATCTTATTGCCGCAAAACTAATTTGTTGATGTGTTAACATCTATAGGCACGGGTAGGGCAATCTATCAAAGTGCACACAGCGTTAGCACCACATACGTGGTTGGTTGTTGTACAACAATTGTCTCTGCCTGAAAATAAGTATGATGGTATTGATGTAGCGGCAGCGAACAAACAATCAGGTCGTCGTCGCCAAAGAGTATTGAATAGTATAGAGAACTCATGGAGCGAATTGTATGACTTAAAATCACTGTATTAACACTGTAATAATTTTATGTATTAACATTGGCGAAATGGTGCATTTATATTGAAATATTCTATAAAGAGAATAAGACTCGTTTATTCTCTTTTACTCAGATTCTCTACATGAGAGCGGACAAAGAGTGCAATAAGTTCTCTATACTATTCAATACTTTTTGTCTTCGCTCTGTTTATGTCAAAACAAAAATAATTATTTCAGTGAGCTAAATATTGCTTTATTTATTTTAACAATATTACATCTAATGTTAAAGCAAATGTAAGAAGAAAAAAAGTGCAATAGCAAAAGAGCTTTCAGCATAAATGTAATATTTAGTAGTGTTTTCATAGAAATCCAATAGGTACTGTGTAACAAAAAGGTGTTAACACATCGCCCGTGAGTTCGAACACTCATTGATTTTTTTAAACAGCAATATCGGTTTGCTATAGCTAAAATTGAATGCTGGAGTGCATGACATTTTTGCCACATTTGTACTGAATTGAATAGTTGATTAGTAAAATGTTGGTTAAAAAAAATAAAAAACAAATATCTTACGTTGAAAACAAATTAAATTTCCACTGTTTACGAATGCGTTTCTAATTATCTCTCTACGCTCAGAAACACGTGTCACTACAGTTTTCGCAATTGTGAGAAATTTTCAAAAGTTATTGTTGATATTTAGACATCCAACAATATATTGAATTAGAGTGAGAATATAACGGGAGTTACCAAAAAGGCAGACACTATAAGAAAGTTGTGAAAAGAAATGTAACTTTGAATACATCGTTTCTAATTGCATGACCACCATTGTATATACTATGTAGTTAGGCTCACACCCGCCGATCGATCCAATAATTTAGAAATAAAGTGTGCACCAAAAAAAAAATAATAATAATCACATTGAATTTAATACTTTTGATTTACATACCGCCTAATCACGTCGCTGTTTGGAACCTCTAAGATAAGATAGTTAAACTAAACCTCTTGATAAAACATGAGCCCAACAACAATTCAGCAAGATCTGTATGCAATCGCATTTAAAATATTTCCTTCCTTAACTCTTTGCCCCCGTTTGCTAAATATCTCTTAGTTTTATTGGAACTCACATTTCTTCTTCTATATCTGTACTCACATAGAAACAGCAATAGTTGTTAATTTTATAAAACCATTAAGTCTATGAAAACTTGCACTTGTTGAAAGTAAAAAATAATCTACTTAACACATATAAAATCAAAAAAATATTTGATTAAACTCTGCCAAATATTTGTTCGTGATAATAATGGTTTTTAAATCAAATACATTTTGCTATAAATATTCCTACATACTATATAAACAAATTGATTACACTTTTCAACAGCATTAATTTTTTGAATGAAAATTGTGTTTAAAATGGTTCATAGTATTTAATGTACATAACAATGATGGTGTGTGTATTGTGTATTACATGTGTAATCTGCTTTACTACGGTATGTAAATTTAGACAGGCATTAAATCATTTGTTTTGTTTTTTCTTCAACTGAATTGAATTACAAGTGTCATCGTATTATTTGCAATTACGTACCAATGGCAGTAAATCACCGCCAAGTACAGTACAGGCAATACGATTGTGACGAAAACAATTTTGAATTTTTTTTTTTTTGGAAATGGAAAATTATTAAATATTTATAAGTGGGAAATTGACAAGCTCTTTCATATCGCCGTATTTAAAAATATATTACGATAGAGCTTGTGAAGTGCCCAAAATGGTTTTAACATTTTCAATTTGTACATTTTTATCACACCAGCCACTGTATTGAAACTATTATTGCAATAAGTTTGTTCACCACCCATTTGCGGTTTTATATTAGGAAAATGTAAATTGTGTCTGTCTGAATGTAAATTTAGATATCGGTTTCTATTTCGCAATCCGATAAAGAAACAAAAATTGAAACATTTCGAACTCGACACTATTTCCCAATTGCTGTTGCTATCTATGTGTTGACCGTTTACTATTTAAGGTTATTTCAATGATATTTCTTTAAGTAATTGCAGCTTGTTGTCTACTGTAACATTTATATACTATGTACGTTTGGAGTATAAGCGATCAATCAATTATCATGAATTTCTAATCATAAATTTGTTGCCTCAAACCAATAATTAGCCAAATTACTTAGTTATAACAATTATAATTATTAATTTACTTCAAAACTTGAATTTGTTTAAGCTATTAACACGTATTAGTTCTTTATTTTAATATAATCTGTTTTATTTTATTGCAGGGTGTTAAGAAACCATTTGACTATGTGATCCGTGCCAATATTGGTGATTGTCATGCTATGGGACAAAAACCAATAACCTTCCTGAGACAAGTAAGTATCTAAATTTCGACGAACCCAGCACGTTTCAGAATATAAAGACAGAATTCAACACTAGCGTGAAGTAAGCCCACCATCGTAGCTCACATATTTCAATGGTGGGCTAACTTCAGTAGATATATGGTAGTGTGAAGTTGGGCTACCTTCAAATTATATTGTATTTAAATCAAACCAAGCATATAAATTTCATTGCACTGGTCTTTAATAAACTGTCATAATGTTCAAAATAAACATTGGTATCGAAAGGATACAAGGTCCTTTAAATGCAATTATCCTGCCCTATATATGACATTATCCATTAAATTGTATGATATTTTTATTTCCATACACGTTTCTAATATTAATGATAAGAGATTTTTGGAAAAAATTTCAAGGACTTTGAGAAAGGACTAGGTCCACGAAATCCAATCCCCGCCATATATATGAAAACTCTCTGAAATTTTAAAAAATTTTGGACAATTTTCACACTTTAATATTCACACATATTGTTGCAAATACTAAGGAAAATTTTATAAAAAATTTCAAGGACAAAATCGAAGAAAACCAATATCCGCCATATACATATGTGACCTGGTCTACGAAAAGGGAGCTTACGTGCGAAAACTAGTTTTCTGTGAAAAAGCTGTTAAAAGTAAGCAACTCGTTTCGTCAATTTCTCATTATCTCGTTAATTGTTCTCCGCGCCGGACGTCCAGTAAGTGTTGTTGTTGGTCCAGTAAGTGTTGTTGTTGGTCGGAATATTATTATAGTTCATCGTGTAAGTTGCTAGTGTGGAACATTTAAAAAAGTAACACTGAAGAAGTGACGTTTACTGTTTCTGTTGATTATCGTCTTCGCATTTCGCATGAAATGAAATGTACACTTCTAAGCAAGTTAGGATTTTCTGCTTTTCACCACGTGAAAAAGCATCTCATCTTCCATCCGAATCAACCAAAAAGTGAAAATTGATTTTTTGACACCTAAGCCCCCTTTCCGTAGACCAGGTCACATATATGAAAATTTCTCAAAAAATTAAAAAAAAAGTTTGGAAAATTTTCACACTTTAATATTCACAGATATTATCGTAAATACTAAGTAGAAATTTTATAAAAAATTTCAAGGTCGTTGAAACGGGACTAGGTCCTTAAAATCGAAGAAAACCAATATCCGCCATATATATGAAAACTCATAAAATTAAATAAAGTTTGGAAAATTTTCACACTTTAATATTCACAGATGTTATTGCAAAAATTAAGTAGAAATTTTATAAAAAATTTCAAGGTCATTGAAACGGGACTAGGTCCTTAAAATAGAAGCAAACCAATACCCGCCATATATATGAAACTGTCAGAAAATTAAAAAAAGTTTGGAAAATTTTCAAACTTTAATATTCAGATATGTTGTTGCAAATAGTAAGTAGAAATTTTATAAAAAATTTCAACGACATTGAAGCAGGTCTATAACATGTGTGAATATTAAAGTGTGAAAATTTTCCAAACTTTTTTAATTTTCTGACAGTTTTCATATTATATATGGCGGATATTGGATTTCTTCGATTTTAAGGACCTAGTTGTGTTTCAATGTCCTTGAAATTTTTTATAAAAATTCTACTCACTATTTGCAACAACATATCTGAATATTAAAGTGTGAAAATTTTTCAAACTTTTGTTAATTTTCTGGGAATTTTCATATATATGGAGGATATTGGTTTTCTGCGAGTTTAAGGACATAGACCTGTTTCAATATCCTTGAAATTTTTTATAAAATTTCTGCTTGGTATTTGGAACAACATATCAGAATATTAATGTGAAAATTTTCCAAACTTTTTTGAATTTTCTGAAAGTTTTCATATATATGGAGGATATTCATTTTCCTTGACATTTTTTATAAAAATTTTCCTTAGTATTTGCAACAATATGTGTGAATATTAAAGTATGGAAATTTTCCAAACATTTTATAATTTTCTGAAAGTTTTCACATGTATGGCGGATATTGGTTTTCTTCGATTTTAAGGACCTAGATCTATTTCAATGTCCTTGAAATTTTTTCTAAAATTTCTGGTTAATATTTACAATAATATCTGTGAATATTAAAGTGTGGAAATTTTCCAAACATTTTTTAATTTTCTGAAAGTTTTCACATGTATGGCGGATATTGGCTTTCTTCGATTTTAAGGACCTAGTCCTGTTTCAATGTCCTTGACATTTTTTATTAAATTTCTGCTTCGTATTTCCAACAATATAAAAAAAATAAATAAATGGTTTCCCATTACATTCCATGAAGGAATCGAGGAGAGCTTCTCACAACCAGTGAGCTGTGCGCTTTCTAGTTTTATACTCACTGATTGGGACCTACAGTTTTACACCGGCTCCGAACGGTATTTTGAGAAGCTTTTTCATGGCTAAATACTCGATAGGGGTGCCGTCACTATGCGAGGTGACCGCCGTCGAAAGAAATTTAAGGTGGTCAGAGCAGGGATCGAACCCAGGATCTCAAGTACAAGAGGCGCGTAGACTAACCATTGCAGCACCGACGGCCATTTTGAATATTAAGTGTGAAAATTTTCCAAATTTTGTTTAATTTTCTGAGAAGTTTTCATATATATCTAGAGCGGCTATTCGTTTTCACCGATTTTAAGGATCTTGTCTTGTTTCATAGTCCTTGAGTTTTTATTTCTAAATTTTCTAGTAATAGTAAAACCATGTAAAGAAATAAAAAAAATTATCTTTTTTAACCTTTGTGATTGTTTGCTGAAAGGGACATTAAAAATGTTAAATTTCATCCTTTTTAAGGATCTCTTCACATATCAATGTCCTGAATTTTAGATTACACATAACATCCTGAATAACGTAACTAGAATTGACGTTAGAACTATTCCAATCGATTTGGTCTATTTTAACGTTGTCCAGAAAAGTGGGCCAGTCATGGTGGGCCAACTTCACTTCAGTGAATTCAACAAATTTGGGAATTTCCATTTTTATTTATACGAGTGATGGCCATTTGTATTTCTTGCCAAAGCAATTTTTAGTGTTACCAGGCGAAATCTGGCCGTCGGTGGTGCAATAGTAGTGTTTCCGGCTCTTGTACTTGAGAACGTGCGTTCGATTCCTGCTCTGAGTGACGGCGACATTATCCATGAAATAGCTTCTCAAAATACCATTTGGAACCGGTTTCCCATGACATCCCATGAAGAGATTCGAGAGAGCTTCTCACAAGAAGTGAGCTGAGCGCTTTCTAGTTTTGCACTCACTCATTGGGATCTACAGTTTTTACACCGGTTCCGAACGGTGTTTCATGTCTAAGTACTCGACAGAATAGATAAAGTAAACTAATAGATGAAGCACAAGTGTTGGAAAATTTTTACTGTAATGGGTAATTTTCTAGATGACGTGGAAAGCAATAAATGGGATACTTTTTGTTCCCGAAAAAATAAGTAAAAAATATATTAAAATTCTAAAATTTCATATCAAAAGAAAAAATAATTGTTAACAAAAATATCACCTCGAATCAAAAATACAACACGTTACTTATATTAGGATATCTGATAGCCATCGAATTGCAAAGACATGTCACCACCGTCTATGTCCTAATAAATTGGTTCTTCCTCCGGTTCAGCTTCCATTACTTGTTGAGAGTCCTCAGACACTCACTCTAATCGTTTTGGCATCTGCGACCACAGAAGTGGCTACTACAGTTTTTGGGCGCGGAAGTTTATAGATTAAAAAGACGTTCATTTTGAGCGGTCTTAGGGGTATCTCCTATTGATATCCCAACACTGGCCTTATGGATTTGAAATAGTTTTTTTTATATAAGAAACAAATGTTATTATGTAAAATCATTTAAATTTTGTCACATTTGTCCTTGTTTAAATTATTTCCCACAATTTTGAAAAAACGTCAATGAGAATTATGGGAAACTTCAATGAAAGTGGCAGATTGTGTACGAGATTAATGTGAGTACCTGCCAGAATGGCTCAATCTGACGGTGCTCTTAACACAGGGTGAATACAATGCGTCGACCAGCGCCCCCGTATGCCCAAGCATCTGAGTACCAAATTAAAACCACGTATTTGGACAAAGTTTTTTCCCTTGGGGTTAGAGACGGAGCCTATCTAACACTCCTTCCGATCTATGGGTCACCGCACCCGGTTGCAATACAACTCCACATCGAGCAGAAGCTCTCCCCGCGATTTGGGTATAAACTACAGCAACCACGTGTCTCCCCGAAGGGCCACACCAGAGTCAGTGAACAAAGTTGGCAATGGTCGCGCTATTTCTATTATTTCCTTTATCTATGCTCGACAGTGTCGCCGTCACTAAGCGAGGTGACCGTCGTCGATTGAAATGTAAGGTGGTCGGAGCAGGAGTCGAATCCACGTACTCATATACAAGAGCCGCGCTCACTACCATTGCACCACCGACGGCCACAATGAATTATGATGAAACAAATTTCCCATTATTTTCACATTTATGTACATATTAAGTTGTTTCTCATAGAAAAATGCTGTTTCATTCAGATGGCACGTTAAGATAACAATGGAAAGTTAAAGCAAACTATTGAACGTAATTGCAGACTGCGACCATAACTAGATGAACTTAAATTGCAGAATACACTTGAGTTGATTTCTCAAGTATGCCAGCTTTTTTATATAGTGTGCAAGGGTGTTGTTTTTAGAGTTATAGAACTTTAAAATTAAACAAAGCACATATAATTTGTATTAATTGCAATTGGCTTTATTTGAAAGATAATTGTTTGTCCGTTTTATTTCTTCTGATACATCGACGACACGGCTGGCTTGTATGTAGTCCTCACTTTTTACAGCATTTGAGGTTGTATATCGAAAATAACGTGGCAAGTGTTGTCGTTGGGTTATAGGGGTAGAGTTGGGATTTCACATAAACCCACAAAAAATATTCTAGCGGTGTTAAATCGCACGAACTTGGGGACCAATACACAGGTTCAAAATGCGAAATTATGCGTTAAGGTCCAATTAGTCTCGACGGTTGACGTTCTACTTAATATTGCGCGGTTAGTCATGAAGGTTAGACGGTAGAAAGACAAAACCAAAAAAAACTGATCGAAGAGCATTTGTACAAAATATAATTTGCATGCATGAGTTTTGTGTAAAAAGTGATTGTGTAAAATAAAAAAATGAAAAACAAAAAGAAAATTGTGGTTGCCGTGTAATTGTGTATTGACGCGCACAAAATGTCGAAGTAAAAGCAATAACAATAACAGCTGATCGGTCTTGACGGCTGACGATTGATTCTGCAACCTGCAGAAGTCTACCGTCGTAAACCGTCAATTTTAATTGTCTCTCTCTAACACACGCAAAATGCAACCCCAACTCAAACAGCTGATCGCTTACCGTCAACCGTCAAGACTAATTTTAACCAAACGTTTCCTCCAATTGTGGCACGAGCTTTGAAGAAGTAAAGACCAATGATTCCACCAGCCCACAAGGCACGCTATGTAAGGTCAAATACCTCGTTTATACGGCACTAAAAACGGCTTCCAATGAAAGCGCTGTGGTTCGATACACATAAAAAATTACAGCAGACAGTTGTCCGAGGCCTTTGGCCACGGACTGTCCCTGCAGGCTGTGTCAGAGACACGGCCATTAAGTTTAACGTAGAATACGCCATCCGATAAGACAGAAAACATATATAACAATAAATTCATTTGCTTATATTATTTATCATTTATTGTTATATATGTTTTCTGTCTTATCGGATGGCGTATTCTACGTTAAACTTAATGGCCGTGTCTCTGACACAGCCTGCAGGGACAGTCCGTGGCCGAAGGCCTCGGACAACTGTCTGCTGTAATTTTTATATTTACCAACGGCATTTGATTCAAGTCCGTTTAAAAAAAAAATATTATGTTCAATTTTTTTAAACTTAATTTAATTTATGTATTTTAATTAATATTTTTATTGAAATAAGTTCTGCGAATGTTGAGAGGGCCGCCCTAATATTAAAAAAGGTTTACCTTATCGAGTCTTCGCATTAGCATTCGAGCGTTGTGTGAAAGCTTTACGCTTTACAATTCAAAATTAATGTTACAACAGCTTTATTGAAGCTTTCGCAAAAAAGCTTTATTACGTTAGCTTACTGTTTGTTTCACTTTTTACTAGATACATGTTGCCAAGCAACATTAGCTTGCTGTTCGTTTCACTTTTTACTAGATACATGTTCCTAAGCAATGTTGAGCAACCAAAAACACTCAACCAAACACCACACATATGTTTGAGTGTATGTGTTTAAACAATTTTCATTTGAGAAATTAAAATACTAGAAATATATCAACCAATATGAAATGTATATCAAACGAAAGATAACATCTTCATTTACCTACAAAAAAAATTTTAAAAAAATTCATCTAGCTGTTTCCTCAAATTCAACGAAATAAAGATTACAACAATAAAAACCTGACATGACTCCTCATACCGTAAGGTAAGACGTATTCTACGTCAAAACGCGCCCGTTTATAGTTACAACGAAAACAACTCTGTGTGATCACACTTTGAAGACGAATCGAAAACAGCTGATTATTTGTTGACATTATTTGTTGACCCATATCTCATGAAGTTGGGCCGAGCGGGGAAAGAAAATAACTTTTTCGACTCAGCGCAGAAACTTTTGTCGATGGTAAAGTTTTGCTGTAGACTAGAGAGTTGTAGCTTATCCGTAGTTATGTCGAAATTTTAATTAAATAAAAAAAATCTTCGAACTTCATCTTTCCTAGTCTGAAACAAGAGCGCCTAAAAGTTTTTTATATTGGGTACCCTGGTTACGAAAGCATGAACAAAAAGCAGCTGTTAACCAGCGTATTGGCAAAGAAGGCGTTTATACGGACACTCACTACGGTTTGGCATTCGTCAAGTCGAATTGAAATCTCGATTCTCGTCGCTACGCTTAATTTTTTAGATACGGTTATTGCATGTGTTTATACGTGCGTATCGCACCACAGCGCTTTCATTGGAAGCCGTTTTTAGTGCCGTATAAACGAGGTAATATAAAGCCTAATGGCTCGGTTATGTATGTATATGAAGAGAAATACATAAATTCATAGAGTAATTTCATCATAGAGTAAATCTTAGTAGAGAAAATATTTGGCTCATCTGACGTTTCCTTTCCACTCTTCGTGATGCTGTCGGTGTGATAGAGAGATGTTTGACGAAAAGGACATACACCAGGTGGAATTACAATAACTTCTTGCTTTAATTTTTCATGTTGTTTTGGTGAAAAACTATGAAATTTAAATGTGTTTTACACTTTTTATTGACTGTTATTGTTAGAATACATTTGTGTTGTATTTAACACAATAATTTTAACACGCAAAAGGAAATGCCGTTGTTATATTGTTCGTTGTTTTGAACCATTGCCTATATCTGATATTAGTAAAGCAAGTCTTTTCAACATCAAACATAAATATCACACCAGGCCAAATGTCATTAATTTGGTGGGAGAACTATTAGATCTACTATAAGTATTAATCTATGAATCTCATACTAGAGAGAATATTTGGCTTATCTGACGTTTACTTTCACACTCTTCTTGATGATAGAGAAATGTTTGACGGAAAGTGACATACACCAGGTGGAATTACAATAACGTCTTGCTTTAATTTTTCATGTCGTTTTGGTGAAAAACTGTGAAATTTAAATGTGTTTTAAACTTTTTTATTGACTGTTAGTGTTAGCACCTCACTAAGCGAGGTGACCGCCGTCGAAAGAAATTTAAGGTGATCAGAGTAGGGACCGTCCTCATGCACAAGAGCCGCGCACACTACCATTGCACCACCGACGGCCACAAACAATAGCTTGAGGATTATCTTCGCTCCAAATGTGTCAGTTTTGCTTATTCAACTAAAAACAAAATTCATCGCCGAACAACATTTGATGAAAATGAAAATTGGGATCAACAGCAATTGCGTTTTGGCCCCATCCACCGATTGAACGCCAATTTCAGGGGTTGTGCGGTTTAAATTGTTGCACATGATGGAGTTTGTAGGCCCGCATAATCTCCCATAAAATGAATTCGCATAGATCCAATTGTTGTGCACGATGCATGGACTCATTCGGGTCTTCATTAGGGACTTGGAAAAAGTATCAATACCATTCAATCGATTAAAAGCCGATATTTTTCAGTATGAGTACGCCAACTCAATATCGAGTACCATCCCAATTGTTGGTCACCAATCAAGTTTGAAAGAATCTGAACGTCATTTTGGGCTTATTATAAATTACCACAGTTCTGCTATAATTTAAAATATATAATCGTTCTTCTTCTGAGAAAGCCACACAGTATTTCACCGACAGGGGAACAACGGATAACATGCCGCCGTCAATCACTATTATTGTTAGTTGCGATTCTGACTTACCCCATGGCTTTTGGAATAGAATAACAATAGTGCCCTTTTAGAAAACTAATTAGAAATATTGAAACCAGCTTTCAGATAGCCTCCCTAACTCTCGACTAAGGAATTTTTGTATGCCGTTCAAGTGTCCCAACGAACACAAAACACAAGAATTAGGAATACGAAAGAGACACAACTCACGAAACCATAGATTAATTACTAATAACACAGTGCAACACGAAAAAAAATAACCATATACGGACACCACTACGTGATAAAAGACTAAAAAAAAAGACCCGTGTCTCCCAATTTTTCCCAAAGTCATGCACTTTTTTTTTATGGGCCGCCAAAGATTTGGGGCCTCGGTATCATTTTCGTAAAATGTGGTAATTTTCTCAGGCTCATATCTTGCAAACCGTTCAGAATTTCGATTTACTCTCTGAGGCAAAGTTGTAGCTCTTGTCATAAAGAACATGGCCAGGCATATTTCATTTTTTGCTACCTATGGACCTGAACAGGAGAAAAAGGTAAAAAAAAATGAAATTAAAAAATGTTCGGCAAATTTTTCACTTTTGCGTGCTACCTAAACAGTGTTAAGAATCATCTCTAGGAAGTTTATATGTTCTAGAAATTTGTTTATTGAGATCTTAGGTAAATTTTTGTAGTTGATTGTTTCCTTGAATTTTGAACGGTTTGCTACCTATGGACCTGAACACGGGAAAAAAGGTAAAAAAAATCGAATTTTGTTAAGTTTTTTGCGATTTTGATCTGGAAGGTGATGTTTTTTTGATTTTATATGTTCGCAATGTTCTTTATGACAAGAGCTACAACTTTGCCTCAGAGAGTAAATCGAAATTCTGAACGGTTTGCAAGATATGAGCCTGAGAAAATGATCACATTTTTACGAAAATGATACCGAGGCCCCAAATCTTTGGCGGCCCATAAAAAAAAAAGTGCATGACTTTGGGAAACACGGGTCTTTTTTTTAGTCTTTTATCACGTAGTGGTGTCCGTATATGGTTATTTTGCCATGACTTAAAAAATTACACACAGTGTAATAACACTTATACAGGGTGATTCAGAAAGTAGTATTTATAGGTATTCATTGATAGAATTTTGTCATTCAACAAGTGTCTACGAACGCGAAAAGTACGAGTGATTTTTGTCCGGTTGTTTAAAAGTGAATAACGACAAAAAAGTAAAAGTGTACGCTAATCTCTGCTGCAGCAACAGTTTCGAGTACGTTGTGTTTTGAATTAGTAAAAATGGCAACTTATTTTGTGGGGCTACATGAAAGATTGTGTGTATTCTGTGCAGATCCACAATCGTGAGCAGTTACTTGCACGCATTGAGGAAGCTGCGGTGAAAGTTCGTGAAAAGATGAATGAACTAAACGTGGCAGATGTGGTTCGCAAACGGCTGCAATTGTGTTTAGTAGAAAATGTGAACCACATTGAAAACTTCCTTTAACATCAAATGTTTTTTTTCCTTATGTGTTTGATTCTTCAGCCAAAAATTTCAATGAAATAAAATCTTAAACGTGTTAATTTACAAAAACAAAAAATGTGTGCTGTTATTATTTCGCTACCAAAAACAAAAACAAACATTTTTGCATTTCAGTAAAATGGTCATAACTTTGGAACGGTAAGACCTCTGGGCTTCGTTTAGGTCATTTTAGAAAGGTAAGACGTATGGCTATCTTTCAACAGAAAAAACAGAAACAGAAAACACATAAGTTACCTGCCATCTGGCTGAGCAACGCGATCTCAATTGTTGTGTTGTCGCTATTAGAAAAATAATTCAATTGGATTGGGTTTAAATGATGTCAACGTAATTAAATTCTTTGTCATTTTGAAGTTATCTTAGCATAATTTCACGAAAATATACGCTTTAATTATACAGGGTGATTCAGGAAGTTCCGGACAAATATCTCCAGCGTATTCCTTGGCTCATTTCATGAAGAAAAGTCCACTAGGGCCATGTCCGAAAATGCAAGGGTGCGAAATGGCAGCGGGTTCAAAATTTTCCGATTGGCGGTCAGAGGGTAGTAGGGTAAAGTTGCTAACTTCTGAGCCAGTGGTCGGATTTGGTCGGAAACATAAGTTACCTGCCATCTGGTTGAGCAAATTGAGGTTATGTGATTTTTTTCCCCCAGTTTTTTCCGAAAGCTCTGTATCTCGGCGATTTGACTTTTTTCTACTTCTGTTTTAATTAATTCTGAAAGGCCTCTTAAAGACCTTTCCAACAAGCCCAAAAACAAAAAATCCGACCACTGGCTCAGAAGTTAGCAACTTTACCCTACTACCCTCCGACCGCCAATCTGAAAATGTTGAACCCGCTGCCATTTCGCACCCTTGCATTTTCGGACATGGTCCTATTGGACTTTTCTTCATGAAATGGGCCAAGGAATACGCTGGAGCAATTTGTCCGGAACTTCCCGAATCACCCTGTATAATTAAAGCGTATATTTTCGTGAAATTATGCTAAGAAAACTTCAAAATGACAAAGAATTTAATTACGTTGACATCATTTAAACCCAATCCAATTGAATTGTTTTTCTAATAGCGACAACACAACAATTGAGATCGTGTCAAGAGCACGCAAACACTGCGAACACTCGACACAATGAGATTACAAGCCATAGAGGAATTTAGGTTAGAGTAATTTATTCTGTCAATATTTTTAACGTCATAGGCATGGTTGCAAGTTAACATTGGGTGATGGTAAGCATGGATTAAATAATACCAGATAGAGGCAATAGTACACAACGTCCAACAAAGCAACAACAACGATATTTCGTGTTTTTGAGGCAAAATAGATGTGTTAAATACAATACAAATGTATACCAAAGATAAAAGTCAACCAAAAAGTGCAAAATACAGTTGAATTTCACAGTTTATACGAAAACGAAAGGAAAAAGTTATATCGACAGTTCTTGTAACTCCACCTGCCCTAAGTTTATTTTCGTCGAATTTCTCTCATTTGCACAAACATACGACGAAAAGTGTGAAATGAAACGTCAGATGAGAGAATAAATTACTCTATCCTAAATTCCTCTATGTCACTAACTAAAACACTTCATCACATAGAGTACGTGCAGCACTTTCTAATCAAACACACCGATGACCAGAGTTTTTGTACACGGTTTGGAGTTTATTGAAACGCTGATTTAAACATTCATGAAACTTTCGTATCATCGGAGCATCACTTTTCATGAGCCGGAAATACTAATAGCATGGATATATGTACACTCCGGGTCACTTATTTAAAGGCTCTAAAAATTCCATATTCATCAGCCTGTATCTTTTGTAATTTGTAACCGATTGCAGAATTTTAAAATGGAAATGGAAGCTAGACATCTTGAGATATAAAAAAAATCATGACAATAGTGGTTCCTTAACTAAAGAACTCTTTTTGAGCAATTTATAAAAAAAAGTCCAAAAATGTGCTACTTTTTTTGGTTCACTTGAATAAAGGCACTTTATTATTTTTTTATTATTTTTAAAGTAAGCTATGATTTACGAGTCAAAATGGCAAAACAACAAATTTTAAATCTATCGGAAAAAAACTAAAATCGATGATTACCTTTCTGAAGGATATTCTAAGCGCGCAATAGCTACAAAAATTGGGCAGAGCCCAACAGTTGTCGAGAATTACATCAAGGACACCGATGGGTATGGACAAAAATTTAAAGGAAGGGTTTCATTGTCTTTATCTACGTATGAGGAAAGAAAAGCCGTCAGAATTGCTTCTAATTCTGGCTCATCCTTGTCAAAAATAAGAGCTCAAGCTGAAGTGGAAACGAGCAAGTCATCAGTACGCAGAGTAATTAAGAGCTGTGAGTATCTTAAATACCTGAAATTACAAAAGCCGTCACTTAATGCTCCTCGTAAAGAAAAGCGGCTTCAATTCGCAAGAGACTGCATGGTATGGGATGTGCAGCCAAGAGGTCATGTAAATGACTGGAGAACCGTTGTATTTATGGATGAGAAGAAGTTTAATTTGGATGCGCCTGATGACTACAACTATTATTTCCATGATCTGCGCAAAGAAAAGCGTTTTTTGAACCGACATCACAGCCGAAAGGGCGGCGTTATGGTGTGGGGTGCTATTACGTACTATGGCACCATCGATCTTGAATTTCAAAGTGGAAAAATGACTGGTGCAAGCTAAAAAACGTTATTGGAGTCGGCTTTTCCGAAGTTCAGTGAACTATTTGGTCCCATATCTTGGATATTGCAACAGGATAATGCCATTATACACAACGTCAGAGTAGTAAAGGAATTCATTGTAAGCCAAAATGTTAACATTCTTGACTGGCCATCCTATTCGCCAGATCTAAACATTATCGAAAATGTCAGGTTGGTTATCTCGTAAGGTCTATGAAGGAGGTAGACAATTTGATGACAAGCAGTCACTAATTCAGGCCCTTAAGGATGCTTGGAATCAAATTTCGTTGGATTACATAAATTCTCTTTATCTCTCAATGAAAACCCTTATAGTCAAAGGGGGTTGTACCCATTACTAATAGATCTTAAATAAATTTAAAAAAACAAGAAAAACAGTTTTTCATTAAAATTAGTTACCAAACCAAAACACATTTTCAGCACATTTTGGACTTCTTTTACAAATTTCTCAAAAAAAGTTCTTTAGTTAAGAAACCACTATTGTCATGATTTTTTTTATATCTCAAGATGTCTAGCTTCCATTTCCATTTTAAAATTCTGCAATCGGTTACAAATTGCAATAGATACAGGCTGCTGAATATGGAATTTTTAGTGCGTTTAAATAAGTGAACCGGAGTGTATGTAAATATATTATTTGGAAGCAGCCTGAGTAAATAGTTGTTTGTCAGGGAATGTACTTAAACGATATGAGGTGTATAATTTCCGAACATTTCATATTTATTTATAAATTAAATTTTATATTCTTTTTATATATTCTTATTAAACAAAATTAAGTAAAATAAATAGAATTCAAATTAGATTTAAAGCACATAACACTTATTAAATATTCATGCAAGCTATTTCGCTATCTGACGGCCGATACTGTGAGTATCGACACTTTTGTTTCGATATTTACTTGCCCCATGTGTACAAAAACGGATCCGTTTCGAACTCGTAACGAGTCCGTAAAATCATAAAACAGCAAAATGTGAGTTCTCGAATTCGTTTCGAACCGGTAACGAGTCCGTAAATTGTGATTGGCGAATACGTCTCAAACCCGTTACGAATCCGTAAATACAAAAAACCGCGAATCAGAGAAATTGCGATTTGGCGGATCCGTCTCGAACCCGTTATGAGTCCGTAAAAACATAAAAACGCGAATCAGTGAAATTGCGATTTGGCGGATCCGAAACGGATTCGAATATGAAGTTCGTTACCAGTTCGTGACGGATTCAAAAAAGTACAAAAAACGATTCGCGTTTTTGAGAGGAATTTCATACGAAAACGAATTCGTTATGAGTAACGGACGTCCGTTTCGGACAAAACGTATTCGTAACGAATCCATATGGCACATTTGGTGGTAGCTATACTTTTTATGTTCGTACCGAGTATAATATCGATATTTTCAACCGATATCTTGACCCTATTCTATCAATGCTACGTAATATAGCAGCAATAGTTCCTTCACTACGCACTGTATGACGTCTAGAAGTATGTGCGTTTGTATTTAGAGTAAACTTGATGAGAAAACGGTTCATTGTTAAATGAATTAATTAATAACTAAAAAGAGTGTTGCCATAATTAACTTCTATACCTCTAAATATGAAAACCCTTTAGTTGCAAATTTTACAATTACATCAAAGATTAAAAGTACATGATAACTAGATTCTCCCATTTTGTATAAATTAAATAGCAACCGTATATAACACGAATTCGTTTTCTTTCAGCTTTTGAATTTAACATTTGATCCTGAACTGATTAAAACATCTAAATACCCAGAAGATGTCAAGGCTCGTGCTCGTACCGTACTCGAAGGCTGTCAAGGTGGATCAGTTGGCTCATACACAGATTCGGCTGGCATTGAGGTTATTCGCAGACAGGTGGCTGACTTTATTGCCGAACGTGATGGCGTGCCTTGTGATTGGCACAACATTTTCCTAACAGCTGGTGCCTCACCCGGTATTAAGAGTGTGTTAGCTTTGTTAAGGTAAACTTTATACACATTGTTAATTTATAGAAAATATTTATTTAATCATTTCTTTCCCGCAGATGTGAAGTTAATTGCAAAACTCCCGGTATTATGGTACCCATTCCACAATATCCTCTGTATTCCGCTACCATTGCCGAGTACGGCATGCGAAAGGTTGATTATTACTTGGAAGAAGAAACCGGCTGGAGTCTATCACCGAAAGAATTGCAACGCTCCTATGATGAGGCCAAAAAGTCATGCAACCCACGCGCCATTGTTGTTATCAATCCCGGCAATCCAACTGGTCAAGTCTTAACTAGACCCAACATTGAAGAGATTATTAAATTTGCCCATAAAAACAAATTGGTTATTTTGGCTGATGAAGTGTACCAGGATAATATTTACGATAAGGACTCGAAATTCTTTTCATTTAAGAAGGTCATGAGCGAAATGGGCGCTCCTTACAATCAAATGGAGTTGGCAAGCTTTATGTCTACCTCAAAGGGTTATTTGGGTGAATGTGGCATTCGTGGTGGTTACATGGAAATTATCAATATGTGTCCTCAAGTTATGGCTATGTTGACGAAATCGATTACGGCTTCATTGTGTAGTACCACTGCTGGTCAAGTGGCTGTTAGTGCTTTGGTAAGTTTGAAGGGGATCAAAATTTGCATACTAAAAGTATGGACAAGTTAGGAACAGATATCTTGTGGACTTTGGCGACAAATTTAAAAATAGCAGTGGTTATATGAATTTTGTTTCACAATCAAGTAATCGGTAATAAGGCCACAAATTTAATGCAGTCTTTTTAACCGAATTCATGTTCTTCTTATGTGATTGAAATCAATATCATATAAATGATGCAAAAATATTCATATCTTTGATCACAAACTTCAATTACTGTAATATCTTTTGAAAAACTATTGTATCTGTGAAAATATGAATTAAACAGCCCTGTTCTGTAAACAGAATCCAGACAAACATTAAACTTTTCAGAATATATGGCTTTCTGTAAAACAAATCAGAATAAAAATATCAGTTTTGAACATGGTAGAAATATAATGGTAGATGCAGTACGACAACAAATACAACAAGCCAAAAACAACAGGCACTTTGTTTTTGCTCAGTGCTTGTATTGTCAACTCAACTGATTGAAAAATAATGAAAATGTATGCAAAATTAGTAAAAGTGCTATTTACAATATGCGTGTGTTGTATTTGATATTTTGAAAGTGTTTAAGTATGAAAATTAAAACGTTTCTATGTGATTTTAACGGAAAAAACATTTAAAAAACAGCAATTGTAGGCGAACGGTGGTTGTATACAAACAAAAGTAAACAAACTTTGACATAAGAGAAAAACTAACTCCAGAAAAAAGTTCAAATCAGCTGGGCCAGTGCTTCTACCATTTGTTTGTACCATTGTTTTTGAATTAGACTGCAAATGCCTAGTGATTTTAAAAACAAACAATTCACAACAAAAATATTTCATGTTTTAAGAACATGAACATTTTAGACTTTTTATTCTGAAAGAAAATTCTGATTGAAAATGATATGCCGAAATGCTTATTTTCATAAAACGAATTTCAACGAACGAACGAATCGAGCAAAGTTAAAGCATAAATAATAGGAATACTATTGAGTTCTTTAATAAGTTTCTGAAAGAATTACCTCGTTTGACTCTGAACTCCTTGCTTATTTACGTGTTAATTTTTGGCCGATTCGTTCTTTCGTTCAAATTCATTTTATGAAACAGACCATAAATTCAATATTAATAAATATGTTTTTCAATATCTTTTATTTATTTATTGAAAACATATTTTATAAATAAATTTATAAAATACAAAAGGAACAGGCTCAGGGTAACCAAGACCATATGCGCGCATAAGTGTAAAAATGATATAATTAATTAAAGTGTTTAATAAAAATGTTTATATTCATACATTGTTTAGCGAAATTCAAAAGAAGTTTGTAGTAAAATATGAAGATTGATTTAGACATTAGATATAGCATGCCTGCTCAAAGCTTGTAAAATTTTGTTGAATTGATGGTGAGTCGAACAGTCTAAAAGGATCGGTAAAGGTTCATCGACTGTGGATATGGGGCATTCCGTCAGAACGTGTCGAATATCCATGTTGCAGCCGCAGTTGTCACATTGTACATAATCGGAATTATCGTAGTAGTGCCCCGAATTGAATAGTGCTTTTCCAACTCTTAGGCGGGCTAACAAAATGCATTGATTGATTTTAAAAACTATTTTTAATTTGGATTTTGAGAAGTTTCAAATCGTTTATTCGAAAGAATTTCTTTAAAATCTTGCGTAAGATTAACTTTTTATATCAGTCTATACTGATATATAATGAAACACAACTTCAAGGAAATTGTATTAGACACAAAATGTTATTACTTGGCTTCGAATCTTACACTTTAATGGAGACAACTTCTATAAATATGTACATTAGGGTGTAACACTTCAAGGAAATTGTATTAGAAACAAAATGTTATTACTTGGCTTCGAATCTTACACTTTAATGGAGACAACTTCTATAAATATGTACATTAGGGTGTCCCAAAAAATTTTTCTTTTCGATTTTCATGGTTGCTCAGGCTTGATTGGAAAGCTAATAGGGTAGAGTATTTTTGAGATTTTTTTGGAGATTTTTCGGAAGAGGTTTAGAGATCGCACAAGTCGAATTTCCCCCAAAAATCGGGTATTCCGGACGTTTTTTGAATTTTATTTTAGACTCGGTCAATATAACCACGATTTTCTTAGTTTGTAAGTCAACATTTTTAAAGCAAAACGATCAAACTTTTATTGTATATGCATAAACCACCAGTTTTGGCAACGATTTTGCTGAATAAGGTACCACGTATTAAATTTTTTCGTAAATTTTGGATACATTTTGTTAGAACGCTTTATAACTTTTAAAATACCTATGCAAATTTAAAAAAAACTAATGATGCACATTAAAAGACGTATAAATTCCAAGCAATTTAGTAGAAAAACAATTTTAATTTGCTGTTACTGTTCCAGAGTTATACCATTTTAAAGTCTTTTACCCATTGAATGAACCTAAAAATATTATAAACTGTTTGCTATTTTTGCATCGGATTTGCTTTAAATTTCTATGCAAATTTAAAACACTAATGATGCACTTTAAAAGACGGATAAATGCCAATCAATTTTGTAGAAAAAATGTTATTAGATTCATACAATGGTTAAAGAGATTTAAAGTGACATAACTCTGGAACAGTAACTGCAAATTCAACATTTTTGTTTTACAAAATTGCGTGGAATTTACCCATCTTTTAAAGTGCATCAATATTATTTTAAATTTTCATAGAAATTCAAACCAAATCCGATGCAAAAATAGCAAAGAGATTATAATATTATTAGTTAGTTATTATTATTAGTATAACTCTGGAACAGTAACCGCAAATACAAAATTGCTTGGAATTTTAAAAGATATAAAGCGTTATTTACAAAATTTACCCAAAATTTACAAAAAAAATTTAATACGTGGTACCTTATTGAGGAAAATCATTGCCAAACTGGTGATTTGTGTATATACAATAAAAGTTTGGACATTTAGCTTTAAAAATGTTGACTTACAAACTAAGAAAATCATGGTTATTGACCGAGTTTTAAGTAAAATTCAAAAAACGCCCGGAATACCCGATTTTTGGAGGAAATTTGACTTGCGCGACGTCTAAACCACTTCCGAAAAATCTGGAAAAATTCTCAAAAATACTTTATCCTATAAGCTTTCAAATAAAGCTTGAGCAAACAAATAATTTTATTGATGGGACACCCTAATGTACATATATTATACACTCCGGTTCACTTATTTAATGGCACTAAAAATTCCATATCCAGCAGACTGTATCTTTTGCAATTTGTAACCGATTGCAGAATTTTAAAATGGAAATGAAAGCTAGACATCTTGAGATATAAAAAAAATCATGGCAATAGTGGTTTCCTAACTAAAGAACTTTTTTTGAGCAATTTATAAAAAAAGTCAAAAAATGTCCTATTTTTTTGGTTCACTTGATAATACAAATTATCGTTTGTTTTTTTATTATTTTATTTTGTACTCTAGGTTAACCCACCTAAACCAGGCGAGCCTTCCTACAAACAGTACATAGAGGAGAGAAGTGGCGTTTTGGGGGCCTTGAAGGAACGTGCTGAGTTGGTACATAAAACTCTTAACAGCTTTGAAGGTTATTCGGCTAATAAGGTGCAGGGCGCCATGTATATTTTCCCCCAAATCCATATCCCCCCTAAAGCTGTTGAAGCTGCCAAAGCAAAAAATATGGCTGCTGATGTTTTCTATGCCACCGAACTTTTGGAATCTGCTGGTGAGTTGCTCAATAAAGAAAAACAATTCTCAACGCAGCGTTTTTATCGTTATCTTGTGCTTTCAGGAATTTGCATTGTTGCTGGCACTGGTTTTGGACAAAAGCCCGGAACATATCACTTCCGTAGCACTATTTTACCTCAAACAGCAGTTTTAAAGGACATGATGAATAAGTTCCAGAAATTCCATGCTGAATTTATGCAAAAGTACAAATAAATTGCTTAAGCATGTGGTATTTTGTTCTGTGTGTGACTTCTAAACGTGTGGGAAGCGATTTCCTAAAAATTATCCGTTCGTTTTTCTTTCAGTTTTAATTACTTTTCTTGTAATTCTTTTTTTTTTCAAATGTGATTAATTTGATTTCGTGGAAACAAAAGATTTTGTTATTTATATACACTCATACATAGTTATATTTGTAATAAAATATAAACAATTAATTGTCGGTATTAATTTTTAAGATTTAAAACTAATGAAGGAAACCAAAAGAAAAAAATTGGGGTTTTTATTTATAATTTGTAGTTGTTTTTTGTTTGTATGTTGAATATAGTAGGGTACGTACATTTACATAAATATTTAGTCGAATCAAATATGGTTTCATATCACTGTTATTGTAATGCAATTGATTTTAGTAAAATTGTTACAATATTGTCAATATTTCTTAAGCACGAGAATTTTCAATATTGTGTGAATAGAACGATTCTTTCTGCCTGTTTAATTAATACATATTTGGACAATAATTTTGCGTTGTTCTATTAATTAATCCATTATATTACATATACAAAAATTAATAAAGTTTTCTATAATAAAAATTAATTGTCTCGTGTGTCAGTTTTAAACGCAAGTTTTTCACTTATAAAATAAAATATGCTTACAGTTCAATGGCAGAAATCCGTCCAATTTCAAAAGTAATGAGTAACGACTTTAAACGTAATATTCGCTTACGTTGTTCCAGTATCAAAATTTGCGGAGCGTTCCAAACAGAAATATGTCCCTTATTAACAGACTTGAGGCTTTAAGCCATGCGGATTTTTCCTATCGGAGTTGGGATCTATTTTTTGTACAATGTTCTTGTCGTTTTCGTTTTAGATGCATTGTATATCGTTCTTTAGCAATATTTCTGCAATGTATATGAAAATTAATAACTGTTTGCTGGACAAATACACACAGACTTTTCATATTTTCTTAAAGAAGGTATATATCGTTTGAAAGGCCTAAGTTTCTTCTTTTTAAATCCGGTGAGAAAGTGAAAATCGGTTGATAATAAAGTAACTTGCAGGCTTATAAGTGTGCAAACGTACGCATACCCGGGATTTTAACCAGTTTTGAAGATTTTGGGGGTGTTTGGGAAATATCACAAGCAGATTCTTGTCCCACTCGACAATACCTACAAGTAAAATACTACCTCTTCCCACGTATTTCTACTTTAGTATTTTTGTAACTGTGTTCTACGTAGTCACTACTTGAAAAATCGCAACTAAAACAGCAAAACTCGAGCAGTCTTTATCAAACCTTACGTATCTATTGATCCCATGGATATCCCATTTGGAAATTTGGCTATGATGTAGAGAAAAAGATGGACTTTCTTTTTGATGGGGGAAATCAAAAATTAAAGATACGTTATGTCAGGATATTCAAGGATACAGGATACTTTGGAGTTTTCAATATCATTGAACCACAACAACATGACTGTTGTATGAGCTATTATTAAAGCGGTTTTTGCAAGCTTTAAAATGGTATCCAACATTTTGAAATCCATTAACGCATTCCAAAGATATGCCATTTTTCAGTCAGGTCCTTTTTTCAGAAAGTGCCATACAATACCTACTTCAACGAACCATAAATCAAAAACTACTTTGAATTTTGACTCAATTCTGGTGTCATAAAATTCGTATGGACGACGAGAAACTACTGTCCAAATTGCATACAATTCAATAGGGGTTGGGTCCTGGACTGTGTCGAAATATTTTGGAATTACCCTATGTATACAAAATATGAAAAATTAATAAGCTTGTCTTACTTGATAAAACTATATGGATCTAAATTGCATCTTGATTGAAATTCTTTTATTTTCTCTGTTTAATTGGTTTAGCTTGAGATCATAAAACGAAAATACCAGCGGGTTCGACTGTTTTTTCAAGATTTATTAAATATAACGGGTCCGCCATCTAACGTTTTTTTTTCAACTAGTGCTTATTTCGTGGATGGTAAAACTTAGCTCATGTCTGATTTGACAGATAATTAGTTTTATCCTTCCGCTGAACGAATATGGTTGTGTATACGCTTGAACAACGCTGGGAAATATGGGGAAAATGGGCCTGCGATCGACTTACAGAAGATGCCGATTTTGCCAAATCATCTTTTCAGATGAAGCTCATTTTGATCTTGACGGGTATGTAAACAAGCAAAATTGTCCCATTTGGGGCACAGAAAACCCGCACGCATACATTGAAAAGCCGATGCACCCAAAACGAGTCACTGTTTGGTGCGGATTTTGGTCCAGAGGCATAATTGGGCCATTTTTCTTCGAAAATGAGCAAGGAGTGGCCGTTACAATCAATGGCGATCGTTATCGGGCCATGTTGAACGAATTTTTGTTCACAAAAATTGAAGGGGAGGATATTGGCAACATTTGGTATCAACAGGACGGCGCTACGTGCCACACAGCCGAAGCTACACTCGATGTTTTGCGCCCTGTTTTTGAAGATCGCATTATCAGCCGCAGAGCTGATGTCGTTTGGCCACCTCGGAGCTGTGATTTGACACCGTTGGACTATTATTTGTGGGGTGCCCTCAAAGATAAGTGTTACGCCAACAAGCCAGATACAATTGACGCTTTAAAGGACAATATTCGTGAAGCCATTGGTGAAAAGCTGCACACAATCGATAATGTGCTTAAAAATTGGACCGATCGTGTAGGCTACTGCATGGCCAGCCGAGGCAGCCATTTGAATGAAATTATTTTCCATTATTAACCGGTAGGATTGTACTTTCAAATAAAAAAAGAAATTTGAGAAAAAATTCAGTAGTTTTTTTTTATAGCATTGTCAAAAAAAAAGTTATTTGGCGGACCCTTTACAACAATATTTAACATTAATAACATATTGATCACAAAACGATTGCCATAATTACATGTATTATAAATCATAAAAAAAAATACTCGTACGCAGTGTGCAAGCTTTCGCCAACTATTGCCTGTTTTTTCTGTGTTTGCATATTGTCTTCCGATATATTTGAGCGCATCGGTCAGTGTCGGTCTTGTAATTGAGTCTTCTCTCTGAGGGAACGTTAATTATGTGCAGCATTTCGAGAGTAAAGCGTCGTGAGTAATTGGCCTCCTCCGCTAAAATGTCAACATCGTCAAAGTTTGGATAATGACCCGTCGCAGCACAGTGGGCCGCTAATGCCGTTTTCTATTCAATAGGTTTATAGATGTCCCTTAAATCTGATTTGTGGGAAGACAGTCTTGACTTCAATTTCGTCGTCGTGGCGCCAACGTATACCTTTTGGCATATGTCAGTATTGTCCGCATTGCATTTTATTCGATATACAATATTAGGCTTATCCTTTTCCGTCACTTTGGACTTTGCCTGGCTATATAATCTGCTCTGGGTATTGTCATTTACACGCCAACTCATATGACTCTTTGTCATATATGTATATCGGAATGCTTGTCTCTCGGAATTGCCACTGTTTTTCCACCTTTGTGAGCACTCAATATCAAATGTCGTCATTTTGACCCAAAAATATTTTCTTTACCCCCAGTGTGTAAATTTGTGATTTATAATACATATAATTATGGCAATCGTTTTGTGATCAATATGTTATTAATGTTAAATATTTTTGTATATAGAACTCCGAGGGTGATTAGCGATGCTAATCAAAATATTGGAAATATTTAATAAATCTTGAAAAAACAGAGATAATATAAAAGGTCAACAATCAACATCACAATGCTTTTAATTTAATTTTATTAACAATCAAATTTGACGGAAAAGATTAAAACCCACAAATCATCTGGATTGTCGCATTTACCTGATAGATAATTCTACCATTCCATAACTCTGTGACATATTTTGTGTGCCCGTTTTTTAGTGTATCCGTTGTTGTGATATCGTCACCTAAAATGTCCAAAGACGTATCTCTCATTTTCAAAATTTTACAAGAGAAGCAAAAACCTTATAAAATCAAAAGTATTTTACTTTTAAACCCGTTTTTCACATCTAGAAACTTACAGTCCTATTCATAATGAAAATTTAGAAACTGTTTAACATGTGTGTTATTCATAACACAGTGGCCACATACCTGTTAAGTTGATGTTAACGATCTTCCAAATCCGTGTCAATAGCTCTGTCTGCGTACACATATTTTGCATCATATTGTGCAAAATGTTGCAAAATCTTGCAAAATGTTGTCTGCGTACTCCAAATCTCTTGCAGCGAGAGAGCCAAAAAGAGAATTTTTTGACAGTTGGAAGTTAGAGAACTTGCAAAATGTTGCTGGAGAAATTTCTACTTGCAAGAGTTTGCAACTAGTTTGAACAGCTGTTTTTATTTACTGTTTGAATGAAATAATTTTTGTGAAATGAAAATAAAAATTGAAATTTAACAATGGCAGAGGTAAATAGTTAGAATTGTGTTGATTTTTAACGTTTATAATAAATTATAATAAACAAAACATTTTACTTCATACTAGAAACGTGCAAATATACAATGTGACCGTGCGACACATATGCTAAAATTCGTTTGCTTTGTTATTTCAATTGTTTACACACCGATCAGCTGTTTTCTTGCAAGATTTCACTGGATGCTGTCTGCGTACTTTTTGAGATATTTTCAACCGAGAGAGTAAAATTGTTCTTACTCTCCCAAAAAAAGTTACTGAGTATTTGCTACTGGAAAAGTACGCAGACAGACCTAATAATTGGAAAACAGCTGTTTTGTGTCAAAGTAAATAAACGTAATCAAACATTTGAAAATATTTTAAACATCGAAAAATATTTTAAATGCCCGGACTTAGTAAGGGATTTAGTATTGCGCCACCGTTTCTGAATTTGATGGTAGTTTCTCTTATCTTTGGGCACTTTTTAAAAAGGTCTGTGATGCTACTCCACGCCTCTGTTTTCATCAGATTTGTGTTCGTGTCTATTTTGGCATTCTCAATCAGGGTACGTAAAACTCGCGAGCCCCGAGTTCGAGAGCCGGCTCGAGGCTCTTAAAATTTAAAGATCCGGTTCGCGGTTCTCTTAATTTGCTAGCCGGGTCGCGAGCCATTATGCGAGCTTGTGGCTTGTGATATGAAGTTCTACCACATGAATATAATACAGTTTGAAGCGTTAGTACGCATGATTTTTATTCCAAAATTCGAATAATTTTTAAAACCACAGAAAAAACATTTTCAAATCGGAGATATATATTTTTGATTAAAAAATGATTTTGGCATTAAAGCATAGATGTGCAGCTAGTACTCTTTTGAGTCATCGTGTTTTCACACCGATAGTAGCTTGATCGTTTTTTCACACCAACATGTCCGAAAGCTTGCTGCTTGTTTACCGATTCAAAGTCAGTTGCTGTTCTGCATTCACACTACACTTAAAAAATAACTTTTAATTGCCATGGACGAATATAAAGAAATTTTTATGTTTGTAAATGGCAAAAATCATAAATGGAAATAATCATTGGAGATGTTGATATTTGATTTTTTTTTTAAGATTTAGTTTTAATTTTTAATTTTTTTAATTTTAATTTTTTACTCAGTGTACTACTTTTGTTTTCTCTGCTTTTGTTCTGCTTGCTCCGTTCAACTTAACACAGTCGCAAAATTCGTAAAACTGATTTGAAATGCGTTTGTGTCAGTTTGCACATGTCTGCATTAAAGTAATGAAAAGCGAAATTCCATTTCTTACATGTTTTTTATGCAGTGGTACCTTAACCCACAGTTTTCTTTCATCACACAATGAACCGCATAAAATGTGTACTCAGTTTCTGAAAGTACTTATCCAAACTAACAAAATGACATTTGGGCTTTTTCTAGATTTGTTCGAATTCAAATTCCCTCAGCATAATTGCAGGTAAACAAAATAAATATAAAACAAACTGGTTTGAAAACCCCGCATCTAATACTTTAAAATCCAAAAATTGAAAATTTTTTGAGATATTTC
This sequence comes from Phaonia tiefii, assembly GCA_963931995.1. Classification (NCBI taxonomy): domain Eukaryota; kingdom Metazoa; phylum Arthropoda; class Insecta; order Diptera; family Muscidae; genus Phaonia; species Phaonia tiefii. The sequence goes on from OZ008370.1 coordinate 128,344,773, forward strand.
TCCACATAATTTATCGTAACTCGAGAATGATATATCCGATTTTGTTGCACTTTGAAAAAACCAGTACATAAGTTTCAGTCGGATGAACCGACTTAATCATCCTAAGTCATCCATTGCTTGGGAGTTCTGTTAAAAACGCTCATACTCAAAAGTGGCCATATTCAATAGCAGATTGATATTGCACTAAATATTATTTAATACCCAAATTATTTAGGATCCTAAGTGGGTTTGGGGAATTTTTTTGACCAATTTTCCTCCCTTCCTATATGCGCGGTAGAAAAATGTGCATGGCAAGTTGTTGCCTAAATTTTGATCAGTACCAAATTTTATTAAGATCGGATATGATTTAGAAATATCGAGTCGGCAAACCGGAAACACACCCAGCTTTTGTGTGGGAGGTACGAAATTGGGCGTGGCACAATAGTTAATTTTTAATTACACAGTAGGTTTTAGCAAAATATTGCCTAGTACCGAATTTTATTAAGATCGGCTGTAGTTTACGAGAGTTATCGTGTCGATCATCCGCCCAACTTTTATACGGGAGGTACCAGACTGGGTGTGGTAAAACCGCTCATTTTGCATAGGAGAGTGGTATTTGACTAGTACAAAATGTCATAAAGATTGGTTCGGTTTTGCGGGACTTCTCGTGCCGAACAAGCAGACGGCCAAACAACTTTTGTATGGGAGGTACCAAAATGGGCGTGGCAAAATCATCCTTGTTTTAGTCGGTGATTGGCGTTTGATAAGGTGAAGCCTTATACCTAATTTCATTAAGGTCGGAAGTGTTTCACGCAATTCATCGGATTGAAACTCCGGTCGTACACCCTGTTTTGTATGGAAGGTACCAGAATGGGCGTGACAATCTCGCTCATTTCCTGAGTTGAAGCTAATTGCATCTACCAAAAGAAAGGTTTGAAAGAATTATGATTTTGTGCTAAATGTGTCGATTTATATGGGAGGTACCAAACGGGGTGTGGTTAAAACGCCCATTTTCAATCCCAAACTCAATATTGACAAATAATAGTCAGTGAGAAAATTTAACTGTGATCTGTAAAGATCGTATCGTGTTGACCAGCCAGACAGACAGACGGACATGCCTCAATCGTCTTAAAATGTCGTAAACCGAATTTCGTTCAAAGATACTAAGGGCCTTAAATGGCTCCTTCGATGCGTTACATTTTCTTCCGTATTAAATGATATATACCCCCATCCTATGGGTGAGGGTATAATTAAGTTTATATTATCTTCAACCACAGCCTACACCACATTTTAATTTGATGAATAGTTTCGGAGTTATCACGAAAATTGTGACAAACAAATTTTTATATTTTTTAGCTAAAATATCATTTTTAGTTTCTTTAAAAAATCATGAACAATCGAAAATGGGAAAAAGTGTTCGAATTTTATTACTGTATCATAAATTTACATATTTTATGCATAAAATAAGTCATGGATCATGAAAATAAATAGATATTTTACCCTTTATATGACTTGGAATCCGGGTAGATTTTACATACGTAAACACTTGTTGGTGACAAAAAGTGGATGAACACTTATAAATACTGCGTATTTTTCAACTGAATTATTTGAAAAACATTGTTGGCAAAATTTGTCTTAAAGGGAATTCTAAATGTGCTGGCTTCAGCGGCCTGATAAAATACCACAATTTCGTTTTCACCATTTGTGTGAAAAAAGTTGAGAATTTTTCGACAAGCACTAAACGCTGTCTTTTCAAACGAGTGTTTTACAAAAAATCCAATCGGTTAACTACAGGGTGGACCAAAAGTCACCATGGGGTTCACAAATTAAAAGTAAGTTAAGTTAATTAAAATTGATTAAATTTTCAAACCGTAAGAAAATTGTTTTTTTTAAATAAAAATTCCCCTTTTACATATTTTTGAATAAAATTGCTTATCGCTAAATACCCGTTTTCTTTCCAACTTAGCAAGCGATAATCGCATGCTTGTAACCAAAACACGACTAATACAACTTTCATAGACACTTAGAATAAACATTACCACTTTCATACTTTTGTATAGCATTTCCTGCTATACTAAATTGGAAGTGAGCAAAACCACATGAACGCTTTACATTGTTTCCCAAAAATGTTTTCTACATAAAACCAACAAAGACAAGCGGAACATTTTTTTGGAAAGTATCTACATTTACATTTTATTAAATAGTAAAGTATTAACAAAATTTAAAAATTTGTTGATGTAGAAATATGCAACATCTAAAAAATCATGCTAAAGTTTTTACGAAAAATATAAAATTTTGGAAAAATTTCGTTTTATGGCATTTTTCATCAGTTCGGCGAGAACTTCGGGCGACAGATTCTCGCACTCGTATCGAAAGTTGACCTTGAGGGCTTCCAGGATCTCGGGCGTGTTCACGTAAACACGGGACTTCAAAAAACCCCACAAAAAAAGTCTGGAACGGTTAAATCGGGCGATCTTGCGGCCAGTGCAAATCGCCAAAACGAGAGATGAGGTGACCCGGGAACGCCGCCTTCAGAATATCGGTTGACGGCGCCCATTTAACCGATATCATCTTCTCAACTTAACCAATAAAATTCTAAAGGTTCAAATAAACATAATCAAAAAACAGAATCGAAGTTTTTCATTTAGAAAAAAAAATGAGAGCCAAACAACATCGGATGACTTCTTTTGAAACACCTTGTAGAAACAACACATACAAAACAAATTGCTGCTATTTTTTTATTCTCTTCTTTCTTTTACCTTAACACAAGATATTTTTTGATCAACTCTACTTTTGGTGAAGAAAATTTAGAAACTTTATACGGTTTTTTCTCAATCAAATACTTAACTTTTCTTTGATATTTTTACATTCACTTATGGTGAAATGAGTTATACACTTTGCGTTGGGTTTTACACAGAAATTGACACTTATTTTCGCAATCTTCACCTATTCTGCTCATATTTGCCACTGAGGAACTGGAAATACATACGATGGAGGAGATTAATTATGTGGGGTTACCAGATTCTGTTGAATTCTTATTGAATTTGGAGATTCTTGTTGTATTAAAATAATTATTCCAGTTCAACAGATTTCTAAGAAGTATTTTTCAAAACATTGTGCAAAAGTAATCAATTTAATTGATTTAGTAGTGATATTCATTAATATGGCAGATAAAATCTGTGCAACACAAGTCAAATAATAACATTTTCTAGAAGAGCAAAACGACGGTTTTACTTTAAATTGAGCTGAATAGTAATAGCCTGGAAAGAGGTGTCACGACGAGCATATACAACAGAAAATATTTTGTATTATTTCAGAAATCCAGATCAAGCATATATTCCTTTACATGTTTGTTCTGTTTTACATTAAAATTCTTTAAAATGTAAAATATTATTATTTATTTAAATTTTAAAACTTTTCGTGAAATTTTAAAGTGAAATTGCAACATTGTGCAAATTTTTATAGTTTTTCTTTAAAAAATCCCCTATGTTCAGAATTCAAAATGAAGCCGCCAAAATATTGTCCCAAAAATACATTCTTATATCTTGAACATTTTTTGGCTAGAATAATTTTGTTCTCATGCCGAAGTTCCCACTTCTAATATACATATTTTGCCAATTAAAATATTTGTTTATAATATTTGTTCAATATATTTTTCACGTCTGCATTTTGCGATTCTATCTCAACTTCTCTTTAATTGCACTAATTGTTTTAAATTCCGGATTTCTATACTCTTAAGTAATATTTTTTGTAGATTTGAAAGAAAGTTTATGTAAAATAGAACGAACATGTAAAGAAAGATATTATTGCGCAGGATTTCTGAAATATCTAACGTTTCACTTCACACTCTTCGTCGTGGGTTTGTGCAAACGAGAGATGTTCGACGGAAATTGACTTACACCAGGTGGAGTTACAAGAACGATTGACTTAACTTTTTCATATCGCTTTGATATAAAACTGTGAAATTTAAATGTATTTTGAAGGATTTTGTTGACTTTTATTGTGGGTATATACTTATATTTGTGTTGTATTTTACACATCTATTTTACCCACAACCACGAATTGCCGTTGGTGTTGGATGCTTCGTATTAATGTCTCTATCTGGAATTATTGAGCCCAAGCATTTCACCATCCAACGTTTACATGCAACCATACCTATGAAGTTAAAATTATTGAGAGAATAAAGTTCTTTCTATGTTTTACTCTATATATTATATTATTTAAACAATTTTTTCTGTTTTATATGCTCGACACTTCGCTTCGCTTGTTTACTGCAGACTTTGGGATTATTATATAGCCCAAGAGTTGTTAAAGAGAGTGATTTTGAATGTAAAGAGAGAAAGATTTAAGAATTATAAATTAACTTTTCTAATCAACTCACTATTCCAACTTCGTAACAATATGCTTAACATTATAATTATATTATTTTTCTAGTTAACCATATATGTTGGGGTTAGCCGATCTTTTTGCCTTTTTAGCAAATTATTTATTAAAATATAAGGCCGTAATTTCCACTGAGCTCAATGTAAAATGAAACCTTCTTTTAGCTCTCCTAAAATAAGTTCTTATTCGACTGGTGTTTCTCTTATATTAATCAATATCACTATTAAATCAATTACGATTACTAATTTTGTACAATGTTTTGAAAAAACTTTTCATAAATCTTTTGAATTGTTATAATAATAATAATAATAATAATCTCTATATATAAAATCGTTGCGTGAGTGACTGACTGATTGACTGACTGACCATTCATCAGCGCCCTGACCAAACGGCTGTAGATAGGATGATGAAATTTGGGGTGGTGGTTCTCAGCTAAGAAGGGATTTTTGGAAATTCTAATTGGGATCGGCAGAAATGGGAGTGGCACTAAATCAGAGAAATTGCGATTTTTATCAAACGCGTCATCCTACAAACATGAAATTTGGGGTGGTGTCAGCTAAAAAAGGAATTTTTGGGAACTCTAAATGGGGGCGGAAGAAATGGGCGTGGCACTAAATCAGAGATTTTGACCAAACGCATCCTCCTAGGTACATGAAATTTCGTGTGGGTGTTCGTCTTAGAAAAAAAAAATAATAAATTCATGATTTTTGAAATTTGAATTAGGGGCGGTAGAAATGGCAGTGGCACTAAATCAGAATAATTGACAGTAGTAAAAAAAAATTAAAATTTGGAATTTTCCAAACGACTGAAGTAAGGATTACACAGTGCAACACGAAAAAATATAACCATATACGGACACCACTACGTGATAAAAGACCAAAAAAAGACCCCTGTCTCCCAGTTTTGCCCAAAGTCCTCCAGGTTTTTTTTTATGGGCCCCCAAAGATGTGGGGCCTCGGTGTCATTTTTGCAAAAAAGTTATCATTTTCTCAAGCTCATATCTTGCAAACCGTTCGGAATTTTGATTTACTCTCTGAGGCACAGTTGTAGCTCTTGTCATAAGGACATATAAAATCTAAAAAACTTCATCTTCAAGGTCAAAATAGCGAAAAACTTTAAAAAATGAGCGAAAAATCGCCCAAAAAGCGTTTTTTTTTTATTTTCCGCTTTTACGAACAAATTTACTTTATGAAAAATGCGCCAATTTTCTTTGGCCTGGTAGGGCTTACAGAGCTGATTAAAACCCGAAACTTTTTTTAAGGAGGTCGATCCAACTTCTTGAGATATAGACCCTTATAGCTTGAGTATATAATCGCTTATATCTCATCCATTTCTTATCCGATCTGGTTGAGATGCGTATCATTGAGAAGACCTTTGAAAACGCTATAAATCCGTATATAAATATGTTAATTTTTATTAACTCATTGGGGCAAATTAAAAAAAAAAGATTTTTTAACCTCACTTTTTTAATAAAAATCTGGTTTTCACAAAAAAACAGCCCTAGTAAACTTATTTCTTCCTAGACTCAGTAAACGACAACACTTCAAGCCTTTTTTAAGGTATAATACTCCGCATTAACCCTTCTAAGACCGGACATAGTGAGGTTTTTCTAACAAAAATACTTTCTGGGAGCCAAAATTTCGCTTAAAAACAATTGAAGTGTAAGAAAATAAGCGATTTCTTAAACAAAATGTTGATTTCCAAACCTTTAAACGTAAATAATTGTCAGTGAGGAGGCCGAGTGTGTGAGTGCACTGTACCTTCACTGATAGTAAGTGCATTCTAATAAAAATTCTCAAGCTGGTGGGTGAGTTCCCGTGCCCAAACTATCGAACAACTACCTGGAAGCAAACATCTGCATTGAATTCACATAAAAACAACCCAAAATATAAAAAAAATACCTGGAAACACATTGTAGCTTTTGTCATTAAGATGAAATTGTAAACATATAAAATCAAAAAAACTTCTATCAAAAAGCAAATATCTAAGGGCTAGCAATATCAAATATCTAAGCAAATATCTAAGGGCTACCTAAACGGTGTTAAGAATCATTCCTAGGAAGTTCATATGTTCTAGAAAGTTGTTTATTGAAATCTTAGGATCATTCTTGTAGTTGATTGTTTCTTTTAATTTTGAACGGTTTGCTACCTATGGATCTGAACAGGGGAAAAAAGGTCAACAAAAAATTGAATTTTTAAAATTTTTTTGCGATTTTGACTTTGAAGATGAAGTTTTTTTTGATTTTATATGTTCTTTATGACAAGAGCTACAACTTTGCCTCAGAGAGTAAATCAAAATTCCGAACGGTTTGCAAGATATGAGCTTGAGAAAATGATCACTTTTTTTTGCAAAAATGACACCGAGGCCTCACTTCTTTGGGGGCCCATAAAAAAACCTGGAGGACTTTGGGCAAAACTGGGAGACAGTGGTCTTTTTTTTTGCTCTTTTATCACGTAGTGGTGTCCTTATATGGTTATTTTGCCACGACTTAAAAAATTACACACTGTGTTATGCAATTTGATGTGGGTGTTCTCCTAATGAAATAGACTTCAGCTAATAAGGGATGTTTGAGTATCTAAATTGGGAGACGGAAAAACTGGGGGTTGCACTGAATCAGACCAATAAGCATTCTGGCCAAACGAGTGGGAATTTTGGTGTGTACGCTCCAATTATAGAGTAGCTACATATGTATATCTAGTTTCCGAAATTGGATTAGTTGCGGAAGAAATGGGGGTGTAGCATTTGATTGATACCTCCGAAAACCGGTTCCTCTTTACCGAAAACCGGTTGTTTAAAAAAATGATTTTGTGATCAAAGTGGAAGCCATATTTTCGAAAAAAAACGGGTTTACCGGAAATAAAACCGATTTTCATAAACCGGTTTTCGGTTTTAGTTGGGTAAAGCCGGAGTTTTAAGAAAAAAGCCTTCCATTTTTTTGCGAAATCATTGAGGACTGACTATCGATTTAAGTTATTATTCATTTTCATAATTGATACATATACATTTGCTTTATCTTTGTTTTAATAGATGTGTTTCATGGAAAGAGAATAAGAAAACAAATGGAAGAATTGTTTAAATATTATTACTCTCATGTACAGTAATTACTCTCATCTCTCCCTTTCGTGAATTATTTTATAATGTCATTGTTGTTTCTATACACGTAAATTATGAGCCAGTTTTTAGGATACCAGCCAGAATATATAGATACTCGTATTTGGTAGACTCAAATTGGGCGCAGTAAAAATCGGAGCGTGGCAATATATAGAGTTAACCGACGGCCCACCAAGAAGCTAGAAATTTGGGGTGTATGTTCCCCTTATGGATTAGATATTAGCAAAGGAAGAATTTTTTGAAATACGATTATGGGTGGTAAAAAGGTGAAGTTCAACAATGCAGAAGGTGAAGTTCAACAATGCAAAAAACTACTTAACGGCACCATTCTTATGCAAACTAAATCTCTCAACCAAGCTAATAACTGAATACAACTCACATCAATATCTCCTCAAAATCTAATTGAAATAAAAGAACACCCTGGATTAAACTACGTTAAGGGAGTAATCTACTCCAATGATTTACGTGGAATAGATGAAGCTGAAATTTTATCTGAACTAAAAAGCCCAAATGTTACACATGTTAATAAATTATTGATAAAGTATGACGGAACTCTAAGTATGACGGAACTCTGTACTAACATTTGCCTGAACAAATACTCCCTCTGATTTGGATATAGGATATGAAAAGGTTAGAGTTCGCACATATATATCACTACCGCTGATATGTACAGTCTGCTTGCAGTACGGACACACTGCTAAATCATGCAAAAATTAAAAATTATGTTCAAAATGCACCAAACCCTTTAACTTAGGTGGTGAGTTTAATGAAATATACCCATCTTCCTGTATCAATTACAAAAATTCCAACATAACTGATTCGAATCACCAAACAAATGATAAAAATTGTCCAATTTATCTTCAAGAAAAAGAAATACAGACTATCTCTAATTTGGAAATGTAGATAAAAAAAGAGCTGCTCATATTTAATACCAACGACATCCCGTACAGAATAGTCTTTACTCTCAAAATTTGCCTCCGCCATCACAATCCACTAAACCACATTTAATAAAAGACTAATCTGACGTCACGAGCAACATGACAACTCCCAATCAGAAATGGAAACCGATCAACTCAGGAACTCATCTCAAACAACGAATGAACCGTTTATTCTGCGAAAGAATGCATCAAAGAGATTAAGAGAAATAGTTAAAGAAGCTACAAGAAGGTCAAAGCGTACATTAGGTCTGTCTGTTTACTGCAATATTGTACAATATTGTACAAAATGTTGTCTGTTTACTGCAAAACTTTTATAACGAGAGAGCCAAAGAGAGAATTTTTTGACAGTTGGATGATAGAGAACTTGCAAAATGTTACTGGAGGAATTTCTTCTATCAAGATTTTGCAAGTTCGATCAGCTGTTTTTTATTTACATTTTGATTGCAATATTTTTGTGTGAAAAATAAGAATAAAGTTGAAATTTAACAATGGCAGAGGTAAGTGTTTAAAATTGTATTGTTTTTTAACGTCTATTGTAAATTAGAATACAAAAACATTTGTTTTTATGCTCAACAATATTTCGCGCAAATTCACTGGCAGACGTAAATTCTTATTTCCTTTGTCATTTCAATTGTTTACACTTGTTGCTGTTTTCTTGCAATATTTCACAAAATCTTGTCTGTTTACTTTTTGGAATAGAGAAAAAAAAGAGCGTACAATTTTTTTTACTCTCTGCAAAAAGTTACTGGATAAATCTTGCTGGAAAAGTAAACAGACAAAGCTATTGTAAAAACCTTGTTAACTCTGTAAAAATACGTACAAGGTCTAAATTATATTAGGTTTGTTTCTTTACTTTACCGCGGGAACCCAGACTTACCCAAACGCGTTTCTTTACTTTACTCACAAATTAGGCAAATGAGAGCGATTTTTGGTTTCTCTTAACGTCAAAATGTGTTTCTCTTTTTCCCGAACTTACCCAAACATTTTCTTCGGGTAAGTTTGGGCAAAGTGTCAAACAATCAGCTGTTCGAAACGTCAACATAAAAACATATGTATTATTTGTGAAAAAATAACACAAGTGAAAAAAATTATTGAATTTACAATTTTATTAACTTGAAAAGTTAACTCTCAAGCTTATTTAAAGAAGATGGGAAGTGTGGAAATGAACAGTGAAAATGAACATGATATGCAAGATTTGTTGTCAAGTATATGCTTTGCGTTTTGACATTTTTTTTCGGGCTAGAAAAGTGTTTTTTTTGCGTTTCTTTACTTTTGGGTAATATAGCGTATTTGAGAGAGAATTTAGCTTTTACTCTCTTTTACCCGAACTTTACCCAAAAAGTAAAGAGTTACATTATGATTAACAGTTACATCCTCTCTTTATATATTAGCTCTGTTTCTTTACTTTTTGTGTAAAGTGCGTGTAAATGAGAGTAAAAGCAAAATTCACTGTCAAATACTCAAAATTACACAAAAGTAAAGAAACGCAAAAAACCACTTTTCTTACACGCAAACAAATGTCAAAACACAAAACATATGCTTGACAACAAATCTTGCATATCATGTTAATTTTCACTGTTCATTTGCACACTTCCCATCTTCTTTAAATAAGCACTCTCAAAGCAATCACTTTTCAAGTTAATAAAATTGTAAATTCAATAATTTTTTTTCACTTGTGTTATTTTTTTCACAAATAATACATATGTTCTTATTTTGACGTTTCAAACAGCTGATTGTTTATCACTTTACACAAACTTACCCGAAGAAAAAGTCTGTGTAAATTTGGGTAAAAGAGAAACGCATTTTGACGTTAAGAGAAAAAAAAAATCTCTCTCATTTACACAATTTTGGAGTAAAGAAACGCTTTTGTGTAACTTTGTGTAAATTTGTGTAACTTTGTGTAAAATTGTGCAAGTAAAGAAACAGAGCTATTGTCTTAACATTTTTAATACTTCCTATTCTTTCAAATATATTCTTATGTTTTTCTCATCTTTGCAAAAACATCATTGCTATAAAACTTAAACTCATCTTTCTCTTCCCTAAATTCCTTGAAAATAATTATTGAATCATTCAAGAATTAAACTTTTTCACTTGTGTCAGTCAGAATATATTTTACCAAAAACTTCCCACATTATTCATCTGTCATACCAAATAGCTGTTCACAACAATTTAAATTCTAAATACGAGTACTATTCTGTATATACCAAACTTATACGGTCACCCTTGTTTCAATAATTAAGGCCTTAATTATCTCAAAAATTAATTATGGGTTAACAATTTTTGGCTCAGCTCCCAATACTTTACTTAATTTCTACTGTAATGAATTCGGCAGTAAGAACATCACTAGGGGTGTTACGATCAACACCTATAAACAACATGGTATAAGAAAGCAATATTTTAACATTGAACACTCAAATAAAATTGCAAACGATAAACAATTTTCGCTCATTCCTTTATGGAACTAACAGTCCCATAAACCAAATTGTCAAGAAAATCCCAAAAGTTCCTTCAGAACAATAGTTAACTGCAATGAAATCAGCATACCACTTCAGACTACTCCTGTTAATACTATCCTCGTTGCCCCTTGGACTCTTGATCACAGATCTATTGATCTTTCGTTGCACCAATTTCTGAAGTCCAACTCCGATGCAACGCAGTTCAAACCCATGTTTCCAATGCTCAAGGACAGAATAAACCAGTATAGAAATTTAAGTCGGGTGAACTTACTTAAACATACCCTCACCCGAAGTACAAAAATGGGCATGGCGAATTTGTTCATCTGTTTTTACACAATATTACACAAAATATTGATCAGTACCAAATTTTGTTAAGATCGGTTGTGGTATACGGGAGATATGGAGTCTGCCATTCGGAAAGCCGCCCAACTTTTTTATGGGAGGTTTGTAAAATGTTTAGGAAAACATTGCCGAGTGTCGAATTTCATTAAGATCGCTTGTAGTCTACGAGATTTATCGTGTAGATCAACCGGTCATCCGCCAACTTTTGTGTGCATTTGAGTAAATTTTGTCTAGTAACAAACTTCACAAAGATTGGTTCGGTTTCGCGGTTCGGGTTTTTTGGAACAACCAGCCGGCCGCAAATCTTATCTTGGTAGGGCGTGGCAAAATCACCCCTGTCTTAATCGGTGACTGGCGTTTGATGACACGAAGCCTATAACCTAATTTCATTAAGATCGGAACTGTTTCACCCGACTTATCTCATAGACAACTCGGACGACCACCAAGCTTTTGTATGGGAGGTACCAGAATGGGCGTGACAAAACGACTCATTTTTCACAACTAGAGGCATTTGAGTTTTTTGGCTATTTTTTTTTTCATTTAGCCCCCATCCCGAAACGTGCGATAAGGAAGTTCGTTCCAGAACCTGAAAAATTTATTCATGTATAATGTGCAATATCTAAAAGATTATGCAAAAAATTTTACAAAAAATATCAAATTTTGGAAAAATATCTTGAAAATTATGCTAAAAAGCATTTAGCATCAGGTTTAAAAAAAATGTGCTGAAGCCAAACAAAAAATTATGGGTGATTACAAATTTATTCGAGCCAGTCTGAATATTTGTGGCTTCGGATTTTTATAAAAATATGCACACATATTCTTCTCGTTGCTGCCATTACAATGCAGTTCGTTCATGTTTTATAGCTGTCTAAAACAGCCCATCCCCAGCGTTTTTGTGAAGAGTTAGCTGTGTTCATGTTGGAACAACTTTTGAATGCAACATGAGATTGTAACGATCCAGGTATCATTTGATAGATTTCGACCTCCTTTTTAGGAATTAAAAATAAAAAAGGACATCAAAGTTTAGAAAATGTCCTTTGTCCTTGAATATCCTGGAAAACTATTCTTTGATTTGATTAATTTTATTTTTAAAAAATTCCGCATACTTTTCTCTACAAGATGTGAAAATTTTAAAATGGGTTCAGAAAATATTGGCGGTTCTTTAATTGAAATTTTATACTATGCTAACAAATATTTCTGTGTTTTGGGTTTAAATTGGAAATTTTAATAATATTATATATTGGTTCGTCCGCCTTTGGATTAAAACTATATATTGGTACAAATTTTACAAATTAAATAAATATATACATTCCCAATACATCCCATGTAGGGACAGGGGGAGTTTTATATACTGCTTGCCCATTTATTGCGCCACAACATGTGATAATTTGTTCTCATATTTAGTAGAAAGGAATGATACAGAATAGAAACATCAACTATTTTTAAAATAAATAAATATGTTCACAATTAAAATGTGCGAGCGATTGATCGTCTTTTAAAAATAATTTTATTCTTCAATATTTCCCTGCCATTTGGGAAGATAAACACTATTATTAATTAATTAATAATTTTATTAATTATTAATTCATTTCATTTCATTTGATCGAGTGCATGTAAACGCCCTATAAATGTGTTTATAAGAATGAATTTTTTCTTAACTTTTTAAATGCAAGGAGCGCCGAACGGAATATTTTGACACTGTGTAAAAATGCTATGCTGAAAATTTGAGGAAAATTTGTCAACGTTTAGACGTAGTGCTTCAAGGTCAAATTTCAAATTCTGGAAAATCTTTTTTTGGTAATAAACAGCTTCTGGAAAAATAATCGACAAATCACTCTATTATCATGTGATTTCTCATACATTTTTGTACCCAAGATCGAGTAAATTTACCACGATAACGTTATTATCCATAGATTAATACTTATAGTAGATCTACTAGTTCTCCCACCAAATTTATGACATTTGGCCTGGTGTGATATTTACGTTTGATGTTGAAAGAATTGCTTTACTAATACCAGATAGAGGCAATGGTTCAAAACAACGAACAAAATAACAACAACGGCATTTCGTTTTGTGTGTTAAAATTATTGTGTTAAATACAACACAAATGTATGCTAACAATAACAGTCAATAAAAAAGTTTAAAACACATTTAAATTTCACAGTTTTTCACCAAAATGGCATGAAAAATTAAAGCAAGAAGTTATTGTAATTCCACCTGGTGTATATCACTTTTCGTCAAACATCTCTCTATCACAAATATTCTCTCTAGTCTGAGATTACTCTATGTTATTATCATGTCAGAAATCATTTCAATCGCAGATTTGTATACGCACTTTCAGTATGAGACTGTCTGAACATGAAACGGAAATGTGAATGTAAAGGAAACTTACTTGACTGAACATGTAAATTTGTAAATTAATGGCAACACATAATACAACATGTTTTATACTCGTATAAGAGATTGTGTTATAAGATTAGCTGATTTTACTTTCATTCTTTATTTTCTAAATACTTAAAAAATTTCGACAATTCTAAATAAATTCCACATAAAAATGTCGATAATTAAAGAAAAAGTTATGTTTACAAATAAAGATATAGAAAAAATGTCTGACTGACAGAATTGTATGATACTAATACATACATATATACAAATCCTCCTGCCACCACCTGGTATAATTCCATAATGTCATCATTAAATACAAAAATGTCAAAACTCAATCGAGTAAAAATGCAAGTGAGCACCTTTTTACCGTAGAATTATAATCACGACATTATCATGAACAAAGAGTGCATGTAAACGCTCTATAACATTTTGTTACGGAGAGTTACCAAATGTCTTTAGTTTACCTTGAAAATATTTCCTGTACGCACTCCATTTTACTTTTAACACAAGTGGTGTTAGTTTTGTTTGTTAAAATGATCGAAATGTCAAAACAATAGGGGAATTGTAATTTCTCGTTCGAACTGCGATTGTTGGTAATGTTCAATGTTTACATTGCAAATCAGCTGTTTACATACTAAGTTCTTATTTCTTGCAAATTTTTACTGGGTGTCGTCTGTGTACTTTATATTATGTTCTCTACTGGGAGAGAAAAATCGATCTTATTCTCTCAAAAATAGTTACTGGGTATTTTTTACTGGAAAAGTACGCAGACAGAGCTATTGATTTTGATTACGAAATTTTCGCAAAGAGCTGAGTAGAGTGGCAAAAACCGAAACTGAAAACCGGTTAACCGTTTTTTTTGCTATTAACCGTGTGCCGGTTGTTTAAAAAAATTAATTTTTGAACAAGCGGACGTAGTAGACGTCGGTTAACCGGTTTTTACTCAATTTGTGTTACTATAAAAAAAAACTAATAATAAATGACATGATTTTCGAATTCTAATGACATTTTGGATTAAGAAACATGATTTCTATTTTCAGATATGATTTTATCCTTCAATAACTTCTAATGGTATTTCCAAACAATTTTTTTATTCAAATTCCGAAAATACTAATTATACAACATACATATCGATGGCTTAATATAAAAAGGGCCTAACTCGATTTTTTGTTACTTGACAGTAATAAAATACGTAAAATTTTAGATACAAAAACAGTTTTAATGCAATGTTTAAAAAAAGAAGCAACACATTTTTGGAAATTGCATTAAAACTGTTTGTTGTATCTAAAATTTTACGGATTTTATTAAGTTTTTTCCCCTCTCCGGTCAAGTAATAAAAACTCGAGTTAGGCCCTTTTTTTATTAAGCCATCGATATATTAAAGGTTTTGTTTACGATGATTACACTTTTTTATTTTCTTTAAATCTGCTTTTTCAAGGATTTTGCAAGATAACACAAAATGCGTCGAAACTTTTCCGCAAGCTTGTACCAGTGTTGACAAATCTGAAAACATATATTTTAAAACTATAACTTTTAAAACTAAAACTATACGTAGAACTAACAATAAAATATAACAAAATAGTCCAAAATAAACTTAAATGTCACAGTTTTTCCTCAAAACGACATGAAGTCAAGTCTTCAACATTTTTTTTAATTCTACCTGGTGCAAGCCAATTACGTCAAATAACTCTCTATCGCAACGACCGCGCCACGAATAGTGTGAAAGGAAATGTCAGATGAGAACAATGGCAGCTCTATACGTCATTACTCTGAGTTTTTTTAGAGTAAATCTTACTATAGAAAATATTTGATTCATCTGACGTTTCCTTTCACAGTCTTCGTGATGCGGTCGGTGTGATAGAGAGATGTGTGGCGAAAAGTGACTTACACCAGGTGGAATTACAAGAACTTCTGACTTTAATTATTCAAGTCGTTTTGGTGAAAAACTGTGAAATTTAAATGTGTTTTACACTTTTTTATTGACTGTTACTGTTAGGATACATTTGTGTTCTATTTAACACAATAATTTTAACACACAAAACGAAATGCCGTTGTTGTTATTTTGTTGATTGAAGCATTGCCTCTATCTGGTGTTATTGAAGCAATTCTTTGCGACATCCAACGTTCATATCACATCTGGCCAAATGTCATAAATTTGCTGAGAGAAATGTTAAGTCTACTATATGAATTAGTCTATGGGTTTTACGCTTTCCGACCTTGTTTATTTACGATCTTATATTTTTACATCACATGACACATTATTCCGCCCAGCGGGCCTTGAATATGAACCAAAACAAATTTCCCATACCAGTAAAATCTCACTCTAATGGTATGGAAACCACGTGTGCAGTCAATATTGTTCCGAAATCTAAAGTCTTTTTACCATTTTAGAACAAATCAAAATGTTAAACCGGTTTTTGAATACTCTAGCCACCAACATTAAGATAAGATTTGCGCTGGTTGATAACACACAACCCATAGGCTAGAGTGATCGAATCAGTGGCAATTTGTATGTAGCGCAATATTGTCGCGCTTTGAGCTCCTCCGCCGTAGATCAAGCAAAAATGTCAGGAAATTCATCAAAATGCTTACAATTGGACAATATCAATCCGAATATCGTAGCAATGGAGTACGCCGTCCTTGGTCCAATAATGATAAGAGCTCGTGAAATTGAAGAGGAGTTAAAACAGGTACATAGTATGTTGCAGTTGTATATATGTATGTATGTACATATGTTTAGAGAATATCTCACATCCATCTTACTATTGAAAAAATCTATAACACTTAATTGATGTTGTTTGTTTTCAAATTGTCTTAAATCCATGGCTCAATCAAAAGGTAGCGGCATTTTGTTTTTGGTGAAATTACCTAATCTGCCAATTTCGACACAAATATGTACATATACATATACCAGCAATAAAAGTAAACAAAAATGTGCATTGGAAGTTGACAGTTGGGGTCGTAGTAGGTCTCTCTGCGTACAGATACATAATTTGTAGCAATTTGTACAAATTAGCCATGGTAAAATTATCTATCGGGTAAACGCGTCAGCCCAGCTGATTTGTGGTTTTTTCATCTTTTCCGCCGGAAAGCTGTCAAATTCGATTTGGTTTCTCTTTGTTTGTTACGAAAATTCAAAGAATTTCAACCAAAATGCAATTTAATAGCATAGACTTTGTTTCAAGTAACACAATCTTAAAAATTTGTTCACATTTTGTGTACATAGTGGTTTTTATTATTCAGCTAATTTTGACAGCTTAACGACGGAATTGCTGATGCGACTACCTAATAGATAATTCTACCATGAAATTAGCCATGTACGATTACTCGAAAATTTTTGCACATTTTTACTTAATCCTTTTCGTTTTCTCCAAAAGTCCCGTAAATGACAGCGAACATTTTGACAGTTGGATGATAAAGATCAAGATGGATTCATAGATGGTGAATGCATAAGCACAGCTGATTTGCTTTGTTTACATTGCAAACCACTTCCGAACTGTAAAGTTCACATGCATTTTGTTTTTGTACATTTATTGTTGGTATACGAATGTGCTGGATTTGACACAACGTAAGTGAGAAGCAAAACCAAAATGTATGTTGTTGTTGGCATCAATTTGCTATCAGCTACAACAACACCTCCTGCGTCTACCATGAGTATTTCTATCATGTTAGAGATCTTGCAAATTTTGGTTGGAGAAATTATACACTACAAAAATTTGCAAGAACATCGGTTTAATGTAAACAAATAAAAGGGAAAATTAATTTAACAACGGCAGAAATAAGTACAAATGAATTGTTAAATACATATGTATGTTGTTTAATATGTATATCACTAAAATTTAAAAAGAAAATGGAAAGCAATAATTTGTAGTGGTGGCCGACGACGTCATAATTGGATTGGTGACAGTAGATACATATGTATGTACATCATATGTAATGTTACAAAAGCAAAATTTTTACTGGAAATCGTTCGCGTACTTTTTGTACAAATTTCCGTAAATAGAGTAAAATCCAAGGCTGATCTAGTAGAGGTTGACGCATTTAAACATGATTTCGCTTTCTTATGACCCCATCTGTCAGATTCAGTGTATTTTATCATTGTACTTTTTTGATTACTTAGTTTAGTAGACTGTATTTGTGCTGAATTTGACAATTAGAGTCATGGAAGAAAAACAAAATCCCTGTTGTTGGTGCCCACAATTTCAACAAATCCTACTGCGTTAACCTCTACTAGTTCAGCCGTGGTAAAATCGTTCTCGCTCTCTCAAAAGTTAATTCGATTCTTGCAGAGGGTACCATGGCACAGCTGATCGCGTAGATTAATTTATACATAGATTTGTCAACTCGCTCATCGGTTTAACGATTGAAGGGAAGAGAACTTGTGGAAGTTGCAAGTTTGAACATCAAGAGAAGAATTCTGTGGCTGAGGTCTGATAACACAGCTGAAATTGTTACTGTGACTATCCGTAATATGTAAATATATGAACATCGATATTGTACAAAATTTAAAATGGAGGATTTTTTCGATGTTCGCACACTTTTTTGTAATTAAACAGCTGACAGAAGTTCGTTTCTTCATGGAGGAAGCACAAAGTGAAGCGTCAGATGAGACGCATAACAAATATATCATAAATTAATTTATGGACGAGCCAGCGATGATCAACCAGAAGCAAACCACGCAGAAAACTATGTTTAAATTGTATTTAATTGATACTAAAATAGATAAATTATGTTGGTTGCATCGAACGAAAATACGCATTCACTTTTATTTCTGTCCGTTTTATGTTCAACCAAAGAGTAACATACAACAGCAACTCGATGAAATGGCCTCGTCGTCATCGAGAGAACGTAAAATATGATTATGATGAAAATATGATCTGTTTCTTGTAAATTTTTACAAAGCTATTGTTACTGGATGTTGTCTGTTTCATATACGAGTTGCCCCATCTCTCTCTTCCGAGAGGAATCGCACGTCTGACAGTTCACAGTAACAGTTTCTGCTTTGTTTTTCAAACCTCAGCGACAGAATTCTTCTCTTAAATTCAAAATTTGCAACTTCCAGACGTTCGATTCCCTTCAGTATATCGTATAATATTAGTCTATGGTATGTTTCAAGATGGACTCGTAGATGGTGAACGCATAAGCACAGCTGATTTGCTTTGTTTACCTTGCAAACCACTTTCGAACTGTCAAGTTCACATGTATTTTGTTTTTGGATGTGTTTGTTTACATTTATTGTTGGTATAATTAGCAATATGTCAAAAAAAGTGGTTTTTCCAATTTAAAGATATATGTACCAAATTATATGTACTGATTTGTGGATACATTCGGCTATCTGAAATGCTCATTAGGGTGGCCCTCAATTACATGATATGTGAATTATAGGGTGTTCCTGTTGTCATTGATTTTTCAACTGATTACGAATTTTTTCCTGTAATTTTATTAATATCCGAAAAACTGGAATTTTTTAATTTTTTACAATAAACTGGGTTAGTAGCCTTTCATTTAAGATGAATATTTCATTCGTACACTGAGAGAAAAAAAATTATTATAATAATAAGTGGTAAAGGTAGATTTACGACTTTTTCATTTAAAATGGCACAAAAACGGCTAAAGATTTTTGGCCAAAATTTTCTATTTCTCGTTTAGAACCTTAAAATCTTAAATTCTACCAAGGCGCTTCGCAGTACAATGTTTCGTTTGGAAAAAAAATTGAAAAAACTTCAAGAAAAATGGAAAAAATCCAAAATTTTTAGCTTTTTTACCTTCCTCAACTCATAACGTCCAAACTAAGCTTTGTGACGTGAAGCGCCTTGGTGGAATTTTAGATTTTAAGGTTCTAAACGAGAAATAGAAAATTTTGGCCAAAAATCTTTAGCCGTTTTTGTGCCATTTTAAATGAAAAAGTCGTAAATCTACCTTTACCACTTATTATTATAATAATTTTTTTTCTCTCAGTGTACGAATGAAATATTCATCTTAAATGAAAGGCTACTAACCCAGTTTATTGTAAAAAAATAAAAAATTCCAGTTTTTTTTTTTTTTAATTTAATTTTTTAATTTTTAAGGCCACGAAAATGGTTAAACTGTGTTATATTTTGAAATACAACTAATTTTTAAAAAAAAACTCGTGGAATAAATATTGTTTCTGAGTCCCCAAAGATTCATATTCAACAATAAAAAAGTTCTTTTTCGCAAAAAGTCGTTTTTGACATATTGCTAGGTATAATAAGTATGTGTTGGGTTTGACACAACGTAAGTGAGAAGCAAAAAAAAAATGTATGTTGTTGTCGCCATCAATTTGATATCAACTAACACAACACCTCCTGCGTTTACCATGAGTATTTTTATCATTATCTGTTTAAACCATAGATTATTTTATAAATAGATTTATTATCCGTCTCATCTGACGTTTCTTTTTTACGCTTCTTCAATCTGGAAACGAACTTCTGTCAGGAACATCGAACAAAATTCTCCATTTTTAGTTTTGTGCATTCACGATGTTCATATATTTACATACATATTTTGAACATTCACAGTAATAAATTCAGCTGTGTATGTCACACCTCAACGACAGAATTTTTCTCTTGACGATCAAACACAAGTTCGCTTCCCTTCAATCATTAAACCGATGAGCGAGTTGACAAATCTATGTTTAAATTAATCTATGGTTTATACCAAAAAGCCAGTAACGAAAAAGTAAGAGAGAGATTATTTTTGACCATAGATTATTTTGAGTATAGAGCTGCCATTGTTCTCATCTTACATTTCCTTTTACACTATTCGTGGTAACTGTGAAATTTAAACGTATTTTTTGACATTTTTGTTATATTTTATTGTTTATATATTTTTGAGTTGTGTTTACACAAAAA
This sequence comes from Phaonia tiefii, assembly GCA_963931995.1. Classification (NCBI taxonomy): domain Eukaryota; kingdom Metazoa; phylum Arthropoda; class Insecta; order Diptera; family Muscidae; genus Phaonia; species Phaonia tiefii. The sequence goes on from OZ008370.1 coordinate 128,365,239, forward strand.
TTTTAACGCACAAATCGAAATGCCGTTGCTGATTTATTGTTGGATGGTTTGAGCCATTGTCTCTATCTGGTACTAATAAATCAATAATTTCCATCTGCAACACACCAAATGTCATTAATTTACTGAGAGAGTCATACGTCATTACTCTATGGTACTGTTTCTTCTGTCACGATATTTCCCATAACGTGGCTGGCTGTTCGGTGAGCCCGATCTTATAGTTTCGGATAAGTTTCCTGGAAATTTTGAGTTAAACAGGAGGTCCAATCATGTCGATGTCGGTCAATTGATGCCGCACATCGCCCCTTTTGTTTCTTTCAGATATCCCAGAGAGATGGAAGTTGCCGGAATGACTTTGCACAGACTGGAAATCTCAGACGCCTTCTCAATGCCGCCACAGAAATGTCTCCAAGACCTTCTCCTTGAATATCTTAAATCCTTCCTATATTCTTTAAGTTTTAATTTGTACACACTCCAGGCTCGCTCCGTCTTTGAGGACTTAGTACTATTAAATAGATTTCTGCAAGAAGTTCTCGGGATTTCCAATCCTAGATGCAAGATGGAAGTTTCCTTTTACCTCAGTAGAAACTCCTTAAAATAGCCATCAACCGCAGACTCCACCTCTTCATTGTTGGCAAATCTTTTTTCCACAATTTTACAATTTTCAAAAATTTAAACGCAATAAATTAGCATAATATTCGCCATTGATGGTTTTTCCATTCTGAAGAAAATCAATAAAAGTTGTCCCATGCGCATCCCAAAAATCAGACGCCATGACCTTGCCTGCAGATGGAACCGTCTTCGCCTTCTTTGGACACGATTCTCCCATTCCAGTCCACTACTTTGACTGTTCCTTTGTCACAGGTGTGAAGTGGTGGATCATGTCTCCTCCATGGTTATAAATCGACGCAAAAATTCGGCTTTATCGCCAAACACTCTACTGAAACATCTTCACGACGCTGTTTTTGCTCTATTGAAAGCAAGCGTGGCACCCATCTTGCGCACAGCTTTCTCATCTTCAAATCTTCGGTCAATATACGATGTATAGCACTTTTTGAAATGCCTATCATCGTACTCGTACGGCATCGCTTAAGCTCTGCTATCCAATATTTTACGAAGGAGCAGACTCCCCGAGAGAAGAATCGAACTCGGCTTTAATATTGCTTGGACTGAGACCTTTCAAATAGAAAATGAGAATTACATAACGGTGACCAATTTTTTCCATGTTTACAAATTCACTGAGATCGTTTACTTTTGATGGCTCAAATAAAAATACTAAACAATGTGGCGTAGCTCCCGCTGTTTCCAGCCGTATTTTCAATAAATTGGGCCAATGATGCCACCACTACAAAATCCACATGCATTCGCTTCTATATAATGACGAGCGGAGTTTCCGATCCCGATCCCCAGATGCGGCAATTTTGATTGTTGACATAGCCGCCGATAAGAAAATGCACCTCGTCAGAACAGATGATTTTTCGGCCAAATTCGATGTCGTATTGGAGCTTCTGTAAGCCCCAAACTGAGAAGCCGTAACGAAGTGGACCTTGTAAGCGAACAATCCGAGATATTTGTGCAAAATTCTCATCATACTGGTGAGTGCAATTCCAAGTTGTTGAGATCAATGACGAGTCGATGTTCTTCGATGGAGTTGCACACTTTCGGTCACAGCAGCCACATTATCATCAGTACACACCGTACGACGACGGGGACCATGAGTGTTGACCACTTGCGAGGCTGTCTCCTGAACTTTCAGCACAAACTTGGGTACAGCACGGGCGGTGGGTTCTTCATTTTGGGCCAAAACTTATTTTCAACAAACGCACAGTTTGAGCAACACAGCACTCACTTTGCAATAAGTTTGCAACATTTTCCAACGTTGTTCAAGCGTAAACGAATCATTTTGGTTCGCGGAGGAATGATACTGAACGGGCATGACATGACACTAGACTAATAATCAATATTTCAAACAGAAAAATCTATCAGTGTCAAAATAACATATGAATTAAAGAGAAACTTGTATTTGGACCGCCCGTTAGTGAGATAAACGAAATATATTAAAATATTTATTGACAAGTACACACGTTCTTGCCGTGCGTATGGCGTTGAAACCCAGTTATCAGGGGTCTTAAATCCGCAAATACTGCCATGATTTGTCCATGAAAACGACGAAACGATGAAAACGACATCGGCTCCATATTTTTGTATATGGAGCAGGAGAGCAGCAGAAACAGATTTAAAGTGGTGGAGATGTGTCTCTAGTATGGTCAACATGTGCAGCTAGGTCTCTCTTTACCATAGAGTAATGACGTATAGAGTCGCTAACTCTCTCAGTAAATTGATGATATGTGTTGCAGATGGGCGGTTGTATGTTGGAAAGTATTGCTTTCATAATACCAGATAGAGGCAATGGCTCAAAACATCCAACAATAAATCAGTAACGGTATTTCGATTTATGCGGTAAAATTATTGTGTAACTACACCACAAATATATACTCGTACTAACAATAAAACATAACAAAAAAGCCCAAAATACGTTTAAATTTCACAGTTTTTCATCAAAACGACATGAAGTCAAGCCGTCAAAAATTTTTGTAATTCCACCTGGTGTCAGCCAATTTACATCAAATAACTCCCTATCGCACCGACCGCACCACGAATAATGTGAAAGGAAATGTCAGATGAGAACAATGGCAGATCTATACGTCATTATTCTATGGTGTTGTTGGCCTCATCGTCAGTGTCTTCCAATAGTCTATCCTTTGATTTGGCCAATGAAGTATCATTCCCACAGTATCCACGGGAGTAGTCACATTTGTATTTGCTTCTACTGTGTTTTCCAGGAGTTACGTGCGGGTTTGTCAATGAGCTTGGATTCCGACATTGAAGTAACTAGTTTCATCCAGGTTCCTGTCTTTCACTTCGACCAATGTCGATGTTGTTTCTGTGGATATGGCGTCAGGTTTGGCTTCCTGTGTAAGAGGAATGCAATAATAATACGTCGGTCATTCAAATCTGCTAGTGCAGAGTTCGCTTTACTTTATGTCTATAGATTTTTCTTAAAAAAAACTTCACACCAAATAGAAAAATACAAAAAATTCTGAACCAAACCTTTTTTTTATATCTCCACCTTTGAAAAATCTTACTTACTTGTTTTATACTTGTTTTATTTGTACTCTACTTAGAAACATTTGCGGAACGTGTGATATGCAAGAAAACGGTAACGATGTTTTATGGGCCAAGATATCATATATGTATGTATGTATCTATTTCAAGGTGGAAGCATTAGAACAACTGATGTTGTATATATTCAAATGTACATATTTTGTATTTGTACCTTTTTGTTCGGCTTTATTGTTGGTATATATTGTGTTGAATTTGACAAGTTCGACCCTACAAAGAGTAGTGATGTATAGAGACTCCATTTTTCTCATCTGATATTTCCTTTCACACTATTCATGGTGCGGTATGTGCGACAGAGTTATTTGACGTAGATTAACTTAAACCAGGTGGAATTACAAAAATTGTTGGCTTAAATTTTTCATATCCTTCTGATGAAAAGCTGTGAAAATTATGCGTATTTTTTTTTGATATATTTTATTGTTAGTATATATTTGTGGTGTATTTACACAAAAATTTTAACGCACAAATCGAAATGCCGTTGCTGATTTATTGTTGGATGGTTTGAGCCATTACCTCTATCTGGTATTAATAAAGGAATACTTTCCAACATGCAACGTCCATATACAACACAATAAATGCCATCAAAATACTGAGAGAGATGGCGTCTCTATGCATCATTTATCTATGGTAGTACACTGTTCCAAATTACGTTTCAAAAAATAATTTATTTCAAAACTTGTTTTCCAAGTGAAATCGAACACTTTATATTATTATATCTGTTTCTCCTTTTCAGGGTGTTAAGAAACCTTTTGACTATGTTATCCGCGCTAATATTGGCGATTGTCATGCTATGGGACAAAAACCAATTACTTTCCTGAGACAAGTAAGTATGCAAGTGACGAAGACTCCAGCAGGTGATAAAGACTTGTAGTAAGTAGTGCACCCAAAAACAGAATACCTAAATCATTGTGTTTCCGAAAAACAGTTCCTTAAGTTGAAGCGTATTACTTATACTAAATTACCATCCAAGGGACAATATGTTGGTTTCACTTCTATCTTGACAGCCATATGATTAAAATATGATTAAATTGTACTTCCAATGCCTGAAAAAGAATTCGTGGATACAGATACAAAATAAGTTGTTTTTTCAAACGAAACAGAGTGGTAAGATAATATTTTAATTTTAATGCAAACAATTGAACGTAACTTCAGACTGCGGCCATAACAACATGAACAGAAATTGAAAATGCACTTGAGTTGCTTTCTTAAGTATAGCAGTCGTTCTAGATTATGTGTTGGGAGCTGTCAATGACTCACTTAGACATTTCAATACATTGTGATAGCACGATATTAAGACTTATCCCCACCGGAGACTCATTTAGTTTACACCAAGGAGCTCAAAATACTGTCAACGGCTAAATGAGATAAATCTTCCATGTTTATAGTACATGTGTTATGGCTAGGGCTGGAGACGTACAGTAATGCCAGTGAATTTTTCCTCCCCATTAGAGCTTCTACATAAGTATTTTGCCTTACATTTAGTATCACCGTAGGTCTATCAACCAGATAGTGTCCCCTCAAAATTAAACATTGATACCATGTCGTTTAAATTCCTATGAAACCTGTAAGGAGTAGAGGTTTACGCCGATTGATTCTGCTTCGGCAGCTTCGGGGGCCTGGGAATACCGGTGGCGGCGGCTTGATCAGATAACTTGGTGGCGGCCACAAGCCCAGAGTTCCCAGGAAAGGCCATTACTATGCAATAGGTTAAGTATGACAATGTCATGATCGAACACAATTTTGTGATTGACATTGTAGGTTATTGCTTGTTGTCATTGCAAGGTGAGTTGTAAATCAGGACAATGCCATTAATTGATCGATTATATGAAAGATTAAACAAAAGCTATATACCGCCGCCGCGCCGGTTTCTACTGGATCAAGCGGCGGCGGAGTAAATGTCTAGTAAGGTGGTCCCTTGTCTTAATAGCTCAACCGGAATGTCCCAGTGTCCTGTCACCAAAATAAGTTGATTATCGAACATTTAGAGTTCTGCGCCAGTATTGGATAGAAGTCGAGATCAGGCAGGCTGATTGAGATCAGGAATACTGATTCAGCCTGACTGTCAGAGAAAACCTTGATCAACATAATTGCTGGACTAGTATTCCTCTACAACAGGTACAAACCCTAAACGCCAAAGTCTCTGCCTAAGTAACGATACAACGGTTAGGTAGTCTACGAGAAAGAGACAATCCTAGTTCCTTAAAGTGAACCCCATACCTCAATTGGGTCATTCTTTGTTGAATTACGTTTGTTATTTGGTAAATTCTATTCTTGCTTTGTATATCCTGGATCCCAGTCAGTGCACCGTACGTGGAGGGAATTGAGTATACTCTCAAGGGTAGTAATCCCGAATTCCCAAGGCTAAATTGGAAAATCGGGCGAGAGGAATAGGCAGATGGTTGTCCGTAGACATGCGATGTCAATTTTGTACAACGAGTTACTGTCACTTGTTGTTTGCTTTTGGTGAGATATCCCTGAAGATCTATAAACGGGATCAGGAATGCAAGACTCCTGATAGCATATCGACTGTGAACGATGCAGTACCACACAATGGAGACGAAGACTCGGGAAACGGGAGCCGGAGCACGAGGATGGAGATAAAGTATCGACGATGAGATCGTGTTATTTTTTAATATTGGGAAGGAACTGCTCGGTCTTGGCGGGGCTTAAACCTAATCCATTTTCGCACGCCCATCCGCCCAAAGTCTGCAAGTAAGCCTGGAGAATGTGTACTGTAATGTTTTTATTGCACTAGCCGTGATATTATTGAAGGCATGCCCAGTGCCATGAATGACTACCATCATGATATCCTTAGCAGACAACGCGGTTATATACGTAACCTACTAGCACATGCCAGGCTGTCTCTGAATATCTGCATTGCTTGCCAAATAGCAATCTTACATCAATACTCGACCGCAAGAGTATTTCTATTAGCCGTTCCAAAGTCTTCAATAGGAATGTTAACAGGCTGTAGTATTTGGGAGCTGCGTTTCACAAGGAGATTGAGAAAATCCTAGTGCCCTGAAGGTTCCTTCAGATACCCTATTGTCGTGTTACTGTCACCATTATATTTCTTAGCATTGAGTCCTCCAATATTTCTTCTATGGATTCACTGAAGACCATCCACGAGTTTCTCTTTGCCTGTCCCAGACCACCTGGTTTCTCGAAGACTTGAAGCTATTAAATTGTTTCCGGGATGAGTTTGTAATATCCGAAAGGTTGTTATTATATTGAAACATTCAAAGAAAAGTATACGATAGAGAGCAGACAAAGCTGACGTTTCTCAGTACACTCAAGATAATTTTTTCCAGTCTACATGGTAAACTGTTTTTAGGGTTTTATTAAACCAAGATTTATTCATTAAGGTTATAGCAGCAGCTGTTATAATGTAAACATTGCAATTTAATTTCAATTGTGCTAAAATTAGTCCTCATAATGAAGATTCAAGGCGATTGTTGTAAAACCCTTTAATATTTAACAAATTATTTTCGCAAAAAAAATTCCATCTACTTTATTACAAATTCTTTGAAACTTTGTGGACAACCTTTGACATATTAGGCATGAATAATATGAAAACAATGAAATCAGCTGTGCTACTGATATAACTTGAATGAATAAATTTTGTATTAAATCATGGTAGAATAAAATGGTAAACTCACTAAATAGAACAGCTGATTTAAATTTTTTGTTTGGCTGGTTACTTCCGTCAGATTCAAAGGTTTTGTGTTTGGACTTTATTGTTGCAATACACATAGATTAATTGATATATAGATTTGTTATCCGTCTCATCTGACGTTTGTTTTTGCGCTTCTTCAATTATGAAACCATAGAGGACTTTAGGATAGAGTAATTTATTCTCTCAATATTTTTAACGTCATAAGTATGGTTTCAAGTGCACATTGGATGGAACACATGGGTTCAATAATACCAGATAGAGGCATTAGTACACAACCTGGCAAAATAGTTGTGATAAATACAATACAAATGTATACCAACGATAAAAGTCAACAAAAAAGTGCAAAATAACTTTAAATTTCACAGTTCTATACGAAAGTTAAGTAAAAGTTAAGTCAACTGTTCTTATAACTCCACCTGCTGTAAGGTAATTTTCGTCGAATTTCTCTCATTTTCAAAAACCATAGATTAATTTATAAGTAGATAGCTTTGTCAACTCGCTCATTGGTTAATGCTTGAAGGAAAGCGAACTTGTGTTTGAACGTCAAGAGAAGAATTCTTTCGCTGTGGTTTAACAACCACAGGTGAGACTGATACTGCGAATATTCATATGTAAATATATGAATATCGTGAATGCACAAAACTAAAAATTGAGGATTTTGTTCGACATTGCTGACAGAAGTTCGGTTCCTCCAGTGGGGTTCTATGCTACAGCTGAACAACCTTAGAGTTGGCGAAACATGCAGAATAACCAAAGAAAGAGAAATAGCGATAGATGACTGGAAGTATGTGCGGTTGCTCAATGCGTTTTTCACACATTTGCCTTTGTGCATTGAACCAAAAGTACAAAACTCATCAACTGGGATTATTTTTATAGACATTGCAAATAAAACACAAACTTATTAAAATAAAGATTTTTTCCCATTCTGCATGGGTTGCCAAGCTTGTATAACTCTTGCTCCAACTTTTCCAGTGACTTTTATTGGTTTCCGGTCCAAGAAAAACAGCTGTTGCAGACTTTATGTATATTACTCTATGGTTTCCTCATTGAAGAAGCGCATAGAGAAACGTCGGACGAGACGGATAACAAATCTATGTAACATATAATCTATGGTCTGTACGTTCTTATATATTGGGGATAAAGAGTTCGCAACATATTTAACTTATCCTTCGGAATATGTACTTTATCGTTCACTTTGTCGATAACGTCAATTACCAGGTCTTCCTTTACAACCTAATTAAAGGACTTGCGACAGATCACCGTAGTTCTCTTAGGATGTATGTAAGTATAAGTACTTCTATATTCTCATTGTATGAGCGAAGCCTTTTCTCTACTTGTTCCCATATGGAATCCGCTGTAATATTTTGTTTTCAATAACATAATGAGTGAGTCATTATGTGGCCGTCGGTGGTGCAATGGTAGGGTGCGCGCCTCTTGTACATGAGATCCTGGGTTAGATCCATGCATAGTGACGGCGACACTATCCACGCATAGTGACGGCGACACTATCGAGTATTTAGCCATGAAAAAGCTTCTCAAACTACCGTTCGGAATCGGTGTAAAACTGTAGGTCCCAATAAGTGAGTGAAAACTGGAAAGCGCACAGCTCAGTGATTGTGAGAAGCTCTCCCCTGTCCCTTCATGGGATGTAATGGGAAACCATTTATTTTGTTATTTTTAATGAGTTCATTCTAGGCCAATATTTTGTTAAAGTTATTTTTGGAATATAACTGACGCAACGTCATGTTTATTGGACAAACAGGGTTTGCCTGAAGTCGTTGCATTCGCTTCGGATATGCCCACTATCTTCACCAAGGAACTAGAGACGCTGTACCTAACACCAGGTCGGGCTTCAACTGCGTTCAAATTAGGGAACACTGCCAAACAGGCATTGGAGGCTTTTCCGTCAACTATAGGTCTAGCAGTCTGCCCTCCGTTTGCTTTTATTGTGGTTTTTCCAATTTTCTTACTCATTTCCAATTACCAATTTCAGTCAATATGCTAATAAGTACATGCTAGATTCTCCCATTTTGTATAAATTAAATATTAAACGTATATAAAACGGATTCGTCTTCTTTGCAGCTTTTGACTTTAACATTTGAACCTGACTTGATTAGCACATCTGAATACCCAGAAGATGTGAAAGCTCATGCTCGTGAAATACTCGATGACTGTGAAGGCGGTTCAGTTGGGTCATACCCAGATCCGGCTGGTATTCAGGTTATTCGCAGACAGGTGGCTGATTTTATTGCCGAACGTGATGGTGTACCTTGTGACTGGCAAAACATTTTTCTAATACCCGGTGCCACACCCGGTATTAGGATTGTGTTATCTTTGTTAACGTAAAATTTATGAACATTTGTTTATTTTGAGAAAATATTTATCTTTATGTTTCTATCCTGTAGATGTGATGTTGATTATAAATCTCCCGGTATTATGATACCCATTCCTCAATATCCTGTTTATTCCGCCACCATTACGGAATATGGCATGCAAAATGTTGATTATTACTTGGAGGAAGAAACTGGTTGGAGTCTATCACCGCAAGAATTACAACGCTCCTACGATGAGGCCATAAAGACTTGCAATCCACGTGCCATTGTTGTCATCAATCCTGGCAATCCAACAGGTCAAGTGTTAACTAGACCCAACATTGAAGAGATTATTAAATTTGCCCATAAAAACAAATTGGTTATTTTGGCCGATGAAGTTTATCAGGATAATATTTACGATAAGGACTCCAAATTCTATTCATTTAAGAAGGTCATGACCGAAATGGGTGCTCCTTACAATCAAATGGAATTGGCAAGCTTTATGTCTACCTCCAAGGGTTATTTGGGTGAATGTGGCTTCCGTGGTGGTTACATGGAAATCATCAATATGTGTCCGAAAGTTGTGGCTATGTTGATGAAATCGATGACGGCTACATTCTGTGGTACCGCTGCTGGGCAAGTGGCTCTTAGTGCTTTGGTAAGTTTAGAGAAAAATAGCAGTGGTGGTATGAACTCGTTTGTCAACTATTTATATCATTGTAGAAATGCAAATATTCCAGAAAATTATATTAGATACAAAATTCCTAAAAGGCATCTGTAGCATATTCTCTGAAACACATTCTGTAGGAACCATGTATGTGTTTGAAACAGAATCCAAATGTTTATATATTTGCAAGTCTTATACTCACTTATATTGAAATGAAAAAATTAGCATGTTTACTTGCAAATATTTCTCCTTTTGCGTGTAGGCATATATGTGTTCCGTCCCAAACCTCCATGTACTTACGTTGAAGCATTTGTGTGTTTTCTCCCAAACGAACGATTGATGACTGAATTTATGAAACTAATTCGCAACAGATCAGTCAATTTAAGAAACACTCAATTCATTTATACACGCATTCAGAAATATTTATAAATCCCTGACCATGATAAAAAATACTCATGGTAGACGCAGGAGGTGTTGTTGGAGGTGACAACAACAACATATATTTCGTTTTAGCTTCTCGGTTACGTTGTGTCAAATCCAACACATACATACGTATACCAACAATAAATGTAAGCAAACACATACAAAACTAAATACATGACATTAACTAATGCTGAGAACAATCTCTGTCTGAAGTAAACAGTTAACCAAACACAGCTGTAATTGTATCACAAACAGAGCTGTGTTTGGATCACAAATATAACATATTATAGCATATTAATCGTTGTGCTTCAAAAATGTAATATTGAAAAGCACACACTATGTATTTGGACACAAGTATACTATAATTGCAACAAGCTCCAAGCACATACTAGCATCGAAACAAGAAAAAAAAACCGATTTTCCAGCACGTATATATTATTTGGCCAACATTTTGTAGTTTATTTTTATATTGTTTTATTTTTTACTCTAGGTTAACCCCCCTAAACCAGGCGAGCCTTCCTACAAACAATACATGGAGGAGAGAAATAGGGTTTTGGAGAATTTAAAGGAACGTGCTGAGTTGGTAAATAAAACTCTTAACAGTTTTGAAGGTTTTACGGCTAATAAGGTGCAGGGTGCCATGTATATTTTCCCACAAATTGATATTCCGCCTAAAGCTATTGAAGCTGCCAAAGCTAACAATGTGCCTGCCGATGTTTTCTACGCCGCCGAACTTTTGGAATCGACCGGTTAGTTCCGCAACAAACAAAGCTAATTCTCCAAGTTGCATATTTTGTTTATGGATTTCTTGTGCTTTCAGGTATTTGCATTGTTGCCGGCAGTGGTTTTGGGCAAAAACCCGGAACTTATCACTTCCGTAGCACTATTTTACCTCAAACCCATATCTTAAAGGACATGATGAATAAATTCCAGAAATTCCATGCTGAATTTATGCAACAGTACAAATAAATTGCTTAACATGTAGCATTTGGTTATGTGTGACATTTAAACGCGACGGAAAGTGATTTCCTAAAAATTGTCTGTTCTTTTTTCTTTGAGTGTCAAAAATGCAGTCGGAATTAGCGGGCATCAAAAAAATGTGAAAGCCTAAACCCGAAAAATCAATAAGCTCCATGGAGCTCACAGAAACTAATATAAAACCTCAAAATAAGACGAAAATATTATATAACATTTTTCGATAACTATCTAGTTACTGAAAGATTATTGTTGAAAAAATCGATAAATTCGAATGGCTCTATTTATTTACAAATTTTTTTGGCACATTACTGAAAATTCTTCGGAAACTTTAAAATAAAGTTTGAAAAATTTGTTTAGTTATCGAGATATTGGCTCTTACAATGTGGAAAAAGACCCGTAGGAAGATAAACATTTCACGTGAAATTTTATAAAACTCCTTGCAAAAAAATGCCTGCAAAATATCAATGAAAATCGGCAACATGTATCAAGCAACCCCTGTACTGGCTTCGCTTATTAGTGGAAGTGAAACGCTTTCACGCAAGAGATGTGCCAACTTACACTTTTTACTTTTACTTTTATTGACTATATTACAACGTCATGAGGTCAGACGTCTTACACGTATTAATTAAACAAACAAATTAAACAAATTTCAACATATTCTTCCAACTGGCTCTATCCTTCGCCTTTTCTCGCCAGTTGGCAACACCAAGGATACGGAGGGATTCTTCTGCCTGGTCTTTCCAGCGGAGTCTTGGTCGTCCTCTTTTCCTGCTTCCATCGGGTACGTTATCAAAAATCTTTCGCGCTGGCTCATCTTCATCCATTCTGATAACATGGCCTAGCCAACGCAATTGGCACACTTTGATTCGTCTAGCTATGTCCACGTCAGAATAGAGACTATATAGCTCTGCGTTCCAGCGACGCCAACTTACACTTTCGCAATAAAATTGGCGAAAATGTTGCGCTTGCAAATGTCGGATGGAAATAAAGTGAATGCACCTTTGATGTATGAAAGAAATTATTGCTGAGCACAAATTAAATTAAGAAACAAAGTTTGAAGAGTTTTCAATTGATTGTGTTATAAATATATGCAAATAACAAATGCAAGTTGCCTATTAACGCTGAATTCAAAAATATTGTTTGTGATTTGCATAGAGTTGAAATGTGATGTTGAACTGATGCGCTGCAGTTGGTTTGTTGGTTGGCTTTTAGTTGGTTAAGCGTTGGATTCAAAAAGTTTGTTATTTAAATAGAGTTGAAATATAATATCGAGAAGCGAAAGATTGTTCACAAAAAGTTGTGCAATTTTTTGGGAAAATTTTTTAATTTTTTCTTGATTTGTTAAGTTAATATATATGTATATCGAATACCACAAATTTCGTACTCTAACTTTATACACTTGAGACGCAACTGAAAAAAATCCAACTTCTTCAACTATATTTATAACAAACTGTAAAACATTAATATTTTCAATTATGTTGTATATTTATTTGAACTTTCGTTGTAAACAATAATATTTTTGTAAAATTTACAAATTTATTCAAGATCAAGACCTTTTTAAATAATATAAAGCTTATTATCTTTATATTACTTTCAAAAAAGTCGAGCATAAAAATGTTCCAATGATACTAAGGCTGTCTGTATAGCTATTTCGGATCTTGCCAAGATCTTCACCAGCAGACGTTTTTTGGTATGTTTTTGGTGAATTCTTCAAAAATATATATCCAGAAACACTCATCATATTAATGAGAATTCCTTTATATACTCGTTTGAAGAATACCAAGCACTACCATTGGAACACCTTCATGCACAACTCTTTTTATCATGCCGTAAAAACATTGGTTTTAATCAGACATGATTTGTTTTCTATACAGACAGCCTTGGTATTATTGGAACATTTTTATGCTCGACTTTTTTGAAAGTAATATAAAGATAATAAGCTTTATATTATTTAAAAAGGTCTTGAGCTTGAATAAATTTGTAAGTTTTAGAAAACAGACCGAATAAAAATTCCCGTAAGGGAAATGATGAAATTTTTGTAAAATATTATCAAACGCAATTATTTGGAAAAACATTTAAAAAAAACTATTTTTGGAGCGATGCTAAGCGAGCATAACCCCAAAATTAAATTGGGGCTTATGACCGTTTTCTTTTTATATTCTTTATATTAACTTCACCTGTCTGTATGCATGTATGTATGCACCGCACCGTAAAAACTTTGAATTGATTTTTAACCCTTTTTCCCGTGAAAGGTGGCGATGACAAAAATTAACTATCAAAATATGGGCGGGATTGGATAAAGGGGCGTGGTACCTCCCATATAAATCACAAATTAAAAATCCATTATTTCTACTCCTGTTAACGGTATTTGAACAAAATTGGGTATGTTGGTTAGGTGTACATGTTCTAAGATCTGCTGCAAATATGGGCGGGATTGGACAATGGGGCGTTGTCAAATATAAAGACAGGGTTGGTTTTTTAGGGATTATGTCCGTTCAGTATCCCCCAATGGGTATTATGCCCGGACACCGGCAAAGATGATAGAAATACTCTAGATAGTGTATTCGATTATTCACAATTTTCACCAGATGCCAAAGGCTGTTTCCGTACGGCCACTTTTCACTTGGATACGACGGAAAAGAACTCAAAAATCATTTTTATTTCGATTCTCTTTGAATTTGAAAATAAAATATATGTAGATAATAGAAGGGCATATTGCTTTCGTTATTTTTTGACAATATAAAAGGCAAACAAACATAGCTAAATAGTTTTTTCAATAGTTTTTGTATAGGGAAAATTTCCCTGAAATCGAAAACTATTGACAAAACTATTTAACCATGCCTTTTTGCCCCATAGAATAATACATACGTAGATAAACTTATTCTCTCATCTGACGTTTAATTTCACACTCTTCATCGTAGGTTTGTGGAAATGAGAGCAATTAAATTTAAAATTATCTTACACCAGGTGGAGTTACAAAATATGTTCACTTAACTTTTTCCTGTCGTTTTGGTGTAGAACTGAAAAATTTAAATATATTTTGCACTTTTTTATTGACTTTTATCTTTGGTATACATTTGTATTGTATTTAACACAACTAGTTTGCCACAAAAACACGAAATTCGGTTGTTGTTCCTTTGTTGATCGCTATATACTATTGCCACCATCTGGTATTATTGAACCCATATTTTCCACCATCCAATGTTTACTTTCCATCGTACCTATGACGTTTAATTTATTGAGCGAATAAAAGCTTCTATGGTATGTATTATTCTATGTTTTGCCCTTTGTATTGTCAAAAAATAACAAAAATAAATAACCTTTCTATTATCCATATTTTATTTTAAAATTCGAAATAAAAACTATTTTTGAGTGTTTTTTCGTCGAATCCGAGTGAAAAACGGCCATACGGAAATATCTGGTGAAAATGGTGAATAATCGAATGCACCATCTAGGCCATTTTTATAATCTTTGGCCGCAGGTAACCATAGAGTAAAATCATAGATAAAATAAATAACTAAATATCGCACAGGCGTTGTCAAGTAAGTACTGCTACTAGGTGCTGTGTTGTCGTTTTGCAACTCTCATTGAAGTTTCTCATAACATTCATTGATTTTTATTCAACTCTGTGGGAAATTTTTCACATACAAAAAAGTATGATTTTCGAACCACTAATTTATTTTTGTTCATGTTGTTGAGTTTCTCACTTTCAGATTCGAATGAATTGTAATTATGTCATTTTTTATTTACTGTTATTGTGTTGAATTTGAGAGCATCGGCCCACCATACAAAAACCAAATGCCTGTTGATGTTGGCTACAGCACCTACTGCTATCACCTGTTCTAAATACATCTTGCAAGGTATATTTTTTTGGGACCAAACGTTATAATTATTGCTTTCAGCTCCATCTAGAAAATATCCCATTGAACAACAAATTTCCCGCGACATGTGCGATATCTAGTTATTTCCTTCATCTGTGGTACAACCAAAGAGCATTTACACAAACCTACGATGAAGAGTGTGAAATGAAACGTCAGATGAGAGAAATTGTTTCTCTATTATAATTTGCGCTATGAGTAAAACCATAGACTAATACTTATAGTAGACCTAATAGTTCTCTCACCAAATTTATGACATTTGGCCTGGTGTGGGTAAGCAAGCCGTTAAACATTACCATGAACGAATTACCCTATTTGAACGAATATATGGAATTTGGGTAAAAACGTCTATATCTCGGCAACAGAGCGTCCAATTGAAAAAACCCCTAATTTTTGGGGATTTCTAAAGGTTTTTCAGAAAGTTGTCAGTCACATTTATATGGAAGAAATTTTTGTCCAAAAATAGCCAAAATAATAAAAAAAAAAAATTCCATGTAAAAGACATTCCAAATTAATTATTTTTGTGATTGAGCGCACCGTTTTCGAGTACTAGCCATTAATTTTAGCTAATTTCTTATTTTGTTGATTTTTTGAAAAAAAAATTCTTCCATATGAATGTGACTAATATTTCATGAATAAACTCGGAAAAATTAGTTACTTTTTCGATTGGACGCACCGTTTCCGAAATATAGACACAGACATGTATGGGCGTTTTACATACTGTTATTTGAGTTCAGTTTTAAGATTTAAGATTAAAATAAAATAATACCATACTAAAGATAATTTTTTTTTATTTGTGCGATTGGACGCACCGATCCCGAGTTATAGCCATATTTTTAATTTAATGATTTTCTTATTTTGACGATTTTTTAACCGCTTTATGAAAAACTCTTAGAAACCCACAAGAATTAGATATTTTTTCGATTTTATGCTCCGTGTTTGAGATATCGACAATTTTCGTTTTTTTTTCCATCGCCGTGGTTAACGTGTAAAGGCGGCTTACCTATACCCTGTGGGAAATGGGAAGTCGTGATGGGTAATTTCCCACCGTCGTGAGTAACTACCCATTATTTTCCCCATTCCTTGTCGGTAATGGGTAATCGTGATGGATAATTCCCCATCGTTGTGGGTAACTACACATTATTTTCCCCATACCCTGTAGGTATTGGGTGAACTATCGCTACCCATTCAACGATGCCTGCAGGTAAGTATACGGATGTTCCAAACATAATATACATGGTTCCTGCATTATACGACGATTTTTCAGCGTGTGACATATCGGTGTAGGCTAGCGATTACACATACCCTCCCAGAAAATAATCCAGCGGTATTAAATGACATGATCTTGCGCCGTCTTATTGAAACAACAGCTCTCCCACATCCATTCGTGTCATTCAGATCATTGCTCTATAGCGGTCACCATTAACCGTAACGTTCTGGTTGTCATCTTTTTTTGAAGAAAAATGGACCCATGATTCAACCACCCCATCAAACGTCCAAAAGAGCCGTGCCTGGTGTACAATTTGCAATCGCTGTTCATGCGTTAGTCTATTTACGATGAAATGGCTAAACAACTTACTTACTTATCCGGTCTCGGACAACCCCGGGGGGTCAGGGACCTTACAAAACGAAGATAACATATTTCGCCAACCAGTTCGATCTTTTGCTTTATTTCTCCAGTTGGCAATACCAAGTGTACGCAGGGATTCGTCAACCTGATCCCTCCAGCCGAGTCTTGGTCTTCCTATTTTTCGTCTTCCTTCGAGTTCGGTTTCGAAAACCCTTCTCGCTGGTTCATCTTCATCCATTCTACTGACATGGCCTATCCAGCGCAATCGCGTTATCTTGATCCGCTTAACTATGTCAATGTCAGGATAAAGCTCATACAGCTCATGATTAATGCGTCGCCAATACTCGCCGTTGTGCACAATAGGGCCATACATTTTTCAGAGTATTTTTCTCTCGAAGACTCCTACAGATGTTTCGTCTGCTTGCGATAGGACCCAGGATTCTGCGCCATAAAGCAAGACAGGTTGAATGAGAGTCTGGTACAGCTGGACTTTTGTTACTCGAGAGAGGGCTTTATCTCTAAAGTGCTTGCTTAGCCCAAAATAACATCTATTCGCAAGCACAATTCTCCGCTTGCTCTCAAGGCTGACGTTGTTGTTTTTGTTCACGGCAGATCCGAGGTATATAAATTCGTCCACTACCTCGAAGTTATAACGTTTATCAACGTTCACGCTTTGGTCTAATCGCGTGGAGGCCCTGTTCGTTGAAACCATTAATTTTGTCTTGTCCTCATTTACCGTCAGACCCACTTTTGCTGACTCCTTCTCAATTCTCGAAAACACCGCAGTAGCTTCTCTATTGTGCGCCCAATGATATCTATATCATCAGCATACGCGAGCAGCATGTGACTTTTGCTGCTGATGGTTTTATTTATGTTGACTGCAGCTTTTCTCATAATGATCTCCATTAAGATGTTAAAGAGATCGCACGATAGGGTGTCGCCTTGCCTGAGGCCTCGCTTAGTTTCGAAAGGTTCGGTAAGATCCTTACCAACTTTCACTGCGGATTTGGTGTTCGTCAAGGTCATCCTGCAAAGGCGTATGAGTTTTGCAGGAATACCAAGCTCAGACATTGCTTCATAGAGTTTCTCCCGTATCGGACTATCGAAGGCCGCTTTATAATCGATAAATAGATGATAGGTGTCGTTTTGGTTTTTCGTGTGTCTTCTCCAGGATTTGGCGTAGCGTGAAAATCTGGTCAGTTGTCGATTTTCCAGGTCCAATCAGGTCAGCGATAATGTTTTAGTCTTTCGCACATTATACTTGATAGAACATTATATGCTTTGCTATGGATAAAAGGCTTATTCCACGGTAGTTGGCACAGATACTCGGGTCACCTTTTTTAAATATGGGACATAGTACACTGAGACCCCAATCGCCGGGCATGCATTCATCTAACCAAATTATGGTAATGAGCTGATGCATGCACCTTATCAGCTCATCGCCGCCAGCCTTAAACAGCTCCGCCGGTAATCCATCGGCTCCTGCGGCTTTGTTGTTCTTAAGCCGGGCAATAGCTGTTCTGACCTCGTCTTGGTTAGGAGGGGGCAATCGACGTCGTCGTCCATATTGTGATCGATTGTCCCATCGTCATTGGATATCTCAGGTACTAGTAGCGCGGAGAAATGCTCTCTCCATATTCCCAAAATGCTCTGCACATCTGCGATGAGATTTCCGTCCTTGTCTTTACAGAAGCGGGGCCCTGAACCATGTCCATTAGTTCCGTTTTTAACTTTTTGGTAGAATTTTCGGGCTTCGTTCTTCCTTCTGTATGACTCAATTTTCTCACTCTCGCGCTTTCTCCACTGCCGTTTCTTACGCCGCCTAAAGACACGGTTTCTTTTCTCCCTATACCGCTCAGTTGCAGCTCGCGTTGCAATTGACTGAAGCATTACCATACGTGCACCGTTCTTTTCGTCATTTGCAATGCGACACTCTTCATCGTACCACGGTTTATTGCGAAGCGGTTTTTCGAAACCAAGTACGGTTTTTGCGGCAGTTTTTATAGAGTCGGAAATGGGTTTCCACTGCGCATCAGGATCGTCATCGGGAGGGGGTGGGTTCTGTGCCAAAAATTGCGAGAGCTTCCTTGTGTAGGCTGTGGCTACCTCTGGTAATTGCAGCTTTCCGATGTCCAGCTTCCTCTGCGTCTGGTTTCGTACGATTTTCGCTCTACTCAATCTTGTGCGAAACTTTGCTGCTACCAGGTAGTGATCAAAATCGATGTTAGCTCCTCTGATCACTCGTACGTCCATTACACTGGATGAGTGCCAATTACCACGTGATCAATTTGGTTCTTAGTTCTTTGATCAGGGGATACCCAAGTAGCCTTGTGGATGTCTTTATGCTGGAACAAAAGTAAGCATAAATCCCGTGACTGCTATAAAAATTCCTGCCACTGAAAACAGTGTTACCCACATACCAAATACCCTTTACCGTAAACTACACCACTGCACTGAAAGTAAGAAATGATCCATAATATTCCAAAGCGAGAAAAATCGTCGCCATATTTCAATTTTTCCGCTACTTCGAATGCTGCTGGTATACAGGAATATATAAAATAAGTGCCTAGTATTAACGTGTTTTCAATTTAAAAGATTATAAATTATCTATTAAATATTTATCACCGGATTGTCTTCACTTCAGACATATCTTCACTTCAAAAACCACTTCGCTGATAAAGTTAAATTTGAAACCATAAAATTATTCCTTTGTCTGCGTTGCTTTCGTACAACGAAAATAACTTCTAAAATTCGCTAATCTTCCCAGACAAAGATTAATTTTTAATTTTTATCATGCCTCATTGCGACGCATATAACACTGTGAAACAAATTTTGGATTACCGATTGTATTCCAAATGACAGTAGACAGACTGTCAGTAGATGGAAAAAATTATTGCACAAAAAATGTCAATTAAAGGTTTGTTTAAACAAAAATATTGGATCCAATCACTTTTTCATTGAGTCAATTACTTGATTACTTGACTGTACAAATTTACGCAAACAAATTGATAGTTATTTAAAAAACAAATAACACCAATTGCTACATGACTGGAGTTAATTACTTATACATAGTACTTGTGTACTTGAAATTATAATTCAATTAGAGTTTTGATCAAATTGCGCACATGATTGATTGAAAAAATGTGTTAGTGTATGTATTCTTTTTCAAGATTTTACTCATTGGAATAAAATATTACATTAAAAATAGTAAATTTATGTACACTGGCTTTGAACGAAACCCTGTATATACAGGAACTTGTGCATATTGATGTTTTGCTAAATTATTGTTTCAGATGTTTTCGTACTACACTATTTCTAGTTGAAATTCAATATATGTATATCAATTTAATTTTGAAAAATATAAATTTAAAAAATATCAAAAATTATAATATCAAAAATTCAATTTGAAATTTGAAATACATGAATCGAAATTTAAACCACAGAGAGCAATTTAAACGACAGAGCAACACTAAAGAGCCTCCATTAGTCTCTTCGATGCCTCTTCATGACGACGAGGTAGTAGGTCATTTCATCGAGATCGAGTTGCTTTGGTAATTTACTATTTAGTTGGCATAATACGAACAGAAATAAAAGGGAATGCGTATTTTCGTTCGATACAAACATAATTTAGCTGTCATTAGTATCAATCAAACACTTTTAAACATATGTAGTTGCTGCATGGTCTCTAATATGTATGTCTTCTTTGGTCTCTCATTCTACATAATTTCCCTAGTGGCTTTTCGATCACCTGTGACATAGAAACCCCCTGAACCAACTCTCTCAGTAAATTTATGACATTTGGTGTGTTGCAAATGGGCGGTTGGATGTTACAAAGTATTGCTTTAATAATGCCAAATAGACGCAATGGCTAAAACAACGGCAACGGCATTTCGTTTTGTGCGTTAAAATTGTTATGTAAATACACCACAAATAAGTATATACTAACAATAAAATATAACAAAGAAGTCCAAAAATACATTTAAATTCCACAGTTTTTGAGTCAACAATTTTTGTAATTCCACCTGGTGTAAGTCAATTTACGTCAAATAACTCCCTATCTTACCACGAATAGTGTGAAATTAAATGTCAGATAAGCAGAATGACAGATCTATATGAGATGCATAGAGTAAATTATTCTCTCAATATTTTTAACGTCATAGGTATTATTGCAAGTGAACATTGGATGAGCATTGACAGAGCAATACTAAAGAGCCTTCATTACTCTCTTCGATGCCTCTTCATGACGACGAGGTAGTAGACCAGTTGCTTTGGTAATTTACTCTTTGGTTGGCATAATACGGACAGAAATAAAAGAGAATGAGTATTTTCGTTTGATGCAAACAACATAACATAATTTAGCTGTCAATCTGTATGTCTTCTTTCGTCTCTCATTCTATATCATTTCCCTAGTGGTTTATCGATCAGCTGTGCCATAGAAACCCCCTGAATGGTGGTAACACAACGCCCAACAAAGGAACAACAACCACATTTCGTATTTTTATGGTTGTGTTGTTCATAGAGTTGTGTTAATAGTTGTGTTAAATCATAGAGAAATAGAAAAAAACCGCTATGCCTCTCTTTGTGATCTCTTGTTGGCGACGAGGTAATAGGCCATTTCATCGAGTTCGAGTTGATTTTATAATTTAATATTCGGTTGGAACAATGCGGACAGAAATAAAAAGGAATGAGTATTTTCGTTTGATGCAAACAACATGAAATATAATTTAGCTGTCATTAGTATCAATCAAACACTATTAAAACATAGTTTGCTGCATGGTCTATAATCGCTATGTCTTCTTTGGTCTCTCATTCTAGATCATTTCCCTAGTACCTTTTCGATCAGCTGTGCCATAGAAACCCCCTGGGTAAATACAATACAAAAATGAGTGTTCGAACTCACGGAGGATGTGTTAACACTTTTTTGCTACACGGTACCTGTTCGATTTCTATGAACACGTTAGTAAATGTTACATTGGAAAATAAAAAATAATAGTGTTTTTGTATACACCGGGCAATGCTGAACATCAAATGACTCGCTTTGTTTGGCCATAGAAAATAATAGTTTTTTGTATACATCGGGCAATGCTGAACATCAAATGACTCGCTTTGTTTGGCCATAGCAACAACAACGAAACAACCAAACACACAACATCACACATACTTTGTCCGAAGTAGCTGACGTATACGTGTGTCACATAACCACATGTTTGCCATATCAACAGCAACGAAACAGCCAAACACACAACATTACACATACTTTGTACGAAGTAGCTGACGTATTAGTGTGTCACCATAACGTCGACTGCGCAAGCCCATGGGCTTGCAAATGAAATTTTGCGTGGCTATGCTTTATATCTCCGTTCAACAACAGCAACAGACACATGTACATGTACATACATACACGCCACACCACTCTTTCATTGCTCTCTTGCTCGCTCATTTTTGTTTAACACGTCATTATTCTCTTTCGCAGCAGCATAAAATCTGGTTTTAGCAGCAGCATAAAATCTGACTTTGACAGTCAGGCGTCCCTATACGCCGCTATAGATGTTAACACATCAATATATGGATACCAACGATAAAAGTCAACAAAAAAGTGCAAAATACATTTAAATTGCACAGTTCTATACGAAAACGAAATGAAAAAGTTAAGTTAGCAGTTCTTGTAACTCCACCTGCTGTAAGTTAATTATCGTCGAATTTCTCGCATTTGCACAAACCTACGACGAAGAGTGTGAAATGAAACGTCAGATGAGAGAATGAAATACTCTATTCTAAATTCCTCTATGATGGCATTACTCTATGATTTAAACATTCAATTTGAATTTTAGAACATAGATAAAGGAAATAATAGATATAGCGCGATCATTGTCAACTTTGTTCACTAGGTGCTGTCCTGTACTACTGTCACCTTCACTGAAGTTTCCCATAATTCTCATTGACGTTTATTCAAAATTGTGGGAAATTTTTATGAAAGTAATTGAAATAATGTAAAATAAGACAAAATGTATGTATGTGATTTTACATAATAGCATTTGTTATTACAAAAAAAAAAACTATTTCAAAGCCATGAGGCCGGGGTTGGGATATCAATAAGAGAAAACCCGTAAGACCGCCCAAAGATGAACATCCCGGAACGCCTTTTTAATCTAAAAACTTCCTCGGTCAAAAACTGTAGAAACTTCTGTGGTCGCAGATGCCAAAACCGTTAGAGTGTCTGAGGACTCTCAACAAGGAATGGTAGCTGAACCGGAGGAAGAACCAATTTATTATGACATACACGGTGGTGACATGGCTTTGCAAGTTTTGTTGAAAATTATTTTTTCTTTTGATATGAAATTTTAGATTGTTATTGTCATATTTTTTGACTTTTGTTTTGGAATTATTTTTTCTTTTGATATGAAATTTTAAATTTTTATTGTCATATTTTTTGACTTTTTTTTTGGAACAAAAAAAATACCATTTTTTTGCTTTCAACGACATCTAGAAAATTACCCATTACACTAAAATGTTCCCGACACTTGTGCTTCTTTACTTTATCTGTTTTAGAATACATAATTTGAAATTTGGAAATCATTAACTGAATTTTAAAGCGTACCATGGCAAGTTCCGAAAGTCGAGCAACACGTGCGAATGATACAACTTTATTATCAAAATGGGTGTTCTCTTATGGCAAAGTGGGTGCGTCAACAAGCGTTGCTGGATTTTGGTCGATGTCAATCAATATCAAGTGGCAATGCATGTACAGAATGCCATTGTTTGGTCTGGATTGTGGTCCGTCAACGGAGAGCGTTACAGATCTGTGGTTCCCTCAGGACGTCGCTACGTGCTACGCAGCCGATGCCACAACGCGCATTCTGCATGACCGATTTAAGAATTTTTTCACGCAGAGGCGACGTGGAGTGGTACCACACACGATTCGATTTGACCCACTTAGGCTGTCCCTTGTTCTTGATAAAATAAATAAATAAATGGTTTCCCATTACATTCCATGAAGGGACAGGGGAGAGCTTCTCACAATCACTGAGCTGTGCGCTTTCAAGTTTTCACTCACTGATTGGGACGTACAATTTTACACCGATTCCGAACGGTATTTCGATAAGCTTTTTCATAGCTAAATACTCGATAGTGTCGTCGTCACTATGCGAGGTGACCGCCGCCGAAAGAAATGTTAAGGTGGTCTGAGCAGGGATCGAACCCAGGATCAGAGGCACGCACACTACCATTGCACCACCGACGGCCACAATAGGCCTTGATAGGCCTTTCAAATAAAACAAAATATTCGGTGATATCACACACGCAACTTGTTTCATTAAATTTTAACATAGTGCAGATATGACGAATGCCAGCATTGCCTGACATTTTGTTCCGTCTCTGGTTTTCTGTTCTGTCCCTGGTTGTACCAACCGAAATTTCCATGACTCATATGTTTTTGTGATCTAGAATAGTTTGTTACGTATATAGAAGTGTTTTGCAGCAATTATGCATTTGCAATAAATACTTATTGCCTTAGACTCATCATTGGGGGTTTAACCATTTCGTAAAAGAAGGGACTACTGTCCATACCTTCCGATTTTTTTGGGGTCTCTCCACCTAAATATAAATTTATAAGTATTAAGCGTAATAACCAATTCAAAAATAGAACCAAACAGTCAACGGTGTTAAAAGGTGGTAGCAACAAATTTAACATTCTTTAGCAAATTGGTGTCATATAGAAAACGGGCTAAAGGGCTAAATAAAAACTCAAAACGTGTGCACATTACGCGTTTTTGCAAAAAAGCGTTTTGCAAGGTCGAAAAGTGCTAACTCTAGCCCCAAAAGAGGTAAGTTGGCATCACTGATGACAAGGCTGTGGTTCGCTTAATAACCATTAACTGAAATTTCAAAACATGAATTGAAATTTAAAAAACATGTGTTTAAAATTTAAAAGACATCAATTAAAATTTAAATTACATCAATTGAAATTTCAAATTCGTCAATTGTAATTTAAAAATCATTGACAGGTTTTATAATACGGTTTTAAATGTATGTATGTATATCCTTAAATTTCAATATCAAGTGGTATATTGGGCTGATTCGTTTCAAATGTTACATGGATGATTTCTAGGTACCTAAGTTCGTGATGGAACAATGAAATATGGCACCGCCCATGTGCCAGAAAAGATATATCTGAGGCACTATTGAAGAAGGAATTTGATACATATGTATATCCATAAAACACAAAACTGTAAATAATACTATGCAATAAAATAAAAATATAAATTTTAACTTACAACTGCCATTAGACTTTTTTCTAATAGTACCACATGTTTCTGCAACAGATGAGGGTTTCTCTGTTGAACTCCTGCTTGGAAATTTGAGAGCAGTTCATAGATATGTCGCTTGTCATACGGGCTGTAAATAAAAGTGCAATCGTTTCCATTAATAATCAAAATTATAAAAAGATAATCGAAAAATATCTATTTTTTGTGAATCCTACAACCTAACCTATGTATGTCACTATTATCGCACAACAATTGACATTGACTGACCAACATTTATAAACTTGCAAAGATAAATGTGGTCCGCACATAGTGGCGTGTGAATTTTTGGTTACATTTTTGATGAGTGTTACAGATTCCCCAATTCATATACTCTTTGAACAGAGTCAACATAAAGAAATAAATGCGCCCAAAATATTCAAGTCATTCCGCAATTTTCCGGGAATTTATTAAAAAAAAAAATATTGTTTTAATTGGCAAGACGTAAATTACAATTTCAGTACGTTCACAGCCCATTGAGAAGAAGTGGCACCATAATTACATTTGGTAGTTTTGGGACAACTCTGTGAAGTGTGTAGGCACGACCCGACACAAGCACGAAGTTGATATTGACAAACACGACATCCAT
Source organism: Phaonia tiefii (assembly GCA_963931995.1). Classification (NCBI taxonomy): domain Eukaryota; kingdom Metazoa; phylum Arthropoda; class Insecta; order Diptera; family Muscidae; genus Phaonia; species Phaonia tiefii. Next base: position 128,390,812 of record OZ008370.1, read on the forward strand.
TGGTTAAAGCCTGCCACGGAGGTAACAGAGTTGATATTTTTGCGATTGGACGCACCGTTTCCGAGTTATAGTAATTTTTTATTTTAACAATTTTCTTATTTTAATGTTTTTTTGAAAAAAAAATTCTTCCATACGATTGGACAACTTTATGAGAAACCCTTAGAAACCACCAAGCTAGCTATTTTTTCGATTGGACGCTCCGCTCCGTTTCTCAGATATAGAATTTTTTTCTAAATTTTTCACATTTTCGATCAAAACTGGGGATACCCAGGATAACCTATTACCCATTGCCCTGCTTACCCATTCTCCATGTGTAATGGATAACAGTGCAGGGTAATTTCCCATCGTGGGTAATGAGTAAACGCTCATTACCCATTCTCCATGGTAATGTGTATGGGTTACACATGGGGTAAATACGAACTCTGTTTGTAACCATATACAAACAGTTATAATTTAAAAATATCACATGTATGATTAAGATAATTTCTGTTATCCACAATAATAATTCCTCCAGACAAGTGCACACAATTTTTTACATGTTTGTGAAGGCATCAAAACTGGCGTCAGATTCAACGATCGTGTTTACAAGTCTCACTTCACCTCAATTTATGGTAATACCAGAAAAATCAAAAAATACAAGCGATTCAGAAACTAGTGTTGGGTGATATAACAATTGTCGATAACAATAAACTATACATGGAGTTCAATGACCTTCTTTTGATTTCATATAGAAAAATATATGTCAACAGTTATTTTGTCCAAAGCATATAAAATTATGATTTTTTTCGGTGGATGATATCTGTACACTTTATTGCTCTTTCACAAATTTGTTTCTCACTTTCTGTTTAAAATAACAGTTTTTCTGAAAAGTCAACATTCAAATACAGTTTCTCTTTTACAGCAAAGACTCTTATGAAAAATCGAATACATGTCATTGCAAACACGAATTATAATATTGTACTTTTTATAAGTTGAGGTTTTAGAAATACTCAAATTGGTTAATACAACTTAATTTCTGTAGTAACAACTTCTATTTAGTAAGACCTATTATTAATTTATCAATAAAATCGACAAATAATTCTGAATTATGAATTCTAATCAAAATATAGACTTTATCAGGTAATTTCCATAGAATAACACATACTATAGAAGAACTTATTCTCTCATCTGACGTTTCATTTCACACTCTCTCGGTAGGTCTGTGGAAATGTTTACATACACCAGGTGGAGTTACAAAATATGTTCACTTAACTATTTCCTGTCGTTTTGGTGTAGAACTGAAAAATTTAAATGTATTTTGCACTTTTTTGTTGACTTTTAACGTTGGTATTCATTTGTATTGTATTTAACACAACTAGTTTGCCACAAAAACACGAAATTCGGGTGTAGTTCCTTTGTGGATCGCTGTATACTATTGCCACCATCTGGTATTATTGAACCCATATTTTCCACCCTCCACTGTGTAATTTCCATCGTACCTATGACGTTTAATTTATTGAGCGAATAAAACCTTCTACGTATGTGTTATTCTATGGTAATTTCCAATACCTGAATTGATTTCCAACTAATCTTTTCCTTGTTTGTAATCTCCATATACAACTATAATACCGCAACAAGATTAACGCATTTCGAAGGTTAACTCCGTTAACCCTCGCTAAGCAAGAAGATAACTCATACAATTTCAATCTGTAGAAATTTAAGATTATTTTTTAACCTCATTTTAAACTGGTGTACATTGGGATGCAACACTATTAGTTACGAAAAATATGCAACCATAATAAAAACATACACAAAAAATCAACAGTTTTACAGATGGAAGCAGATCGAAAATTTTCCAACGCGTTGCCGCCACCAAAACTTTTTTGAAGATCACGCCGCCGTCGATATAAATGGCTCTTATTGCTTTGAAGTGTAAGCAGATTTTATCGACTGACCCGATTTGAGTCACTGATCCAATTTTAAGGGTTCAGTTATTTCAAAAACATCCCAAATTTGTACAAAACTGGCAAAAACAATAGCCTCCAACTTAATTTTTTATTGTGCCGGCGTCTTCGATAATTTCGGCGGAATCAGGTTCTGGAATTGGGTAGAATAGTTGGGGTATTCACATGGTGTCTTGAAGTTATAAGTCGTATTTCACTTGTAAGCACCCAGTTATATTATCGTACTGTTAAGAATGTAAAACTGTAAAACCATAAAAATCAAGACTGACCGGAATATCCTTAACTCCTTCCATTTTATTACAAATAAGTGGCAAATATTTTATTTCTTAATTTTCGTAAGAAATACAATAAGTCCAAATTACAATCACCGATATTATAGACTTAAAATAGACAAAAAACAGCTAGCTCAGAAGTTAGCAACATTACCCTACTACCCTCCAACCGCCAATCCGAAATTTTTGAACCCGCTGCCATTTCGCACCCTTGCATTTTCGGACATGGTCCTAGTGGACTTTTCTTCCTGAAATGAGCCTAGCAATACGCTGGAGAAATTTGTCCGGAACTTTCTGAATCACCCTGTATATCTAACAGAATGTCAAAATGTTAATTAACCAAATTATATGCCACGCCCAGTGTTGCCAGAAGTGACGATTAATCGTAATTTTGACGATTTTTAGTCACAAAAACATAAAATGACGATTTGACGATTTCAGCTTCTGGAATGACGATTTTTAGTCTATTCCAAAATTGAAATTGTTGGTAATGCAAGAGCGACAGCTATATACTATATTTAAACATAAACTTAACCCATCAAGGGATATTGGGTAGAAAAACTCCCCACAAATGGAACCATTTATGAAATAACAGAATTATCGAGATTACATTTTTGTAGACGGGCTGGGGAAGTATAGAACTATTAAAAACTTACGATATTAATGTATAAAACATACCGTGTCAATAATATACATACATATGTATGTAAATACCCTAAATATTATCTGTGGGACGTTTAATCAAATTCACACAATTGAATCGGGAGTCAGCCAATTAGGGGTTAAAAATTATTCATGAAGGACAAAAACTGCATCGACTCTTCTTTTTTACCCTATAAAATATAAATTTACAATTCCTGTTCACATTTCTTTCAGAAATCTCCAGTGTTGTTTTATTTTTGTATTAAGCCGCCAACATTCTGCGTCTTGACGCCAGGGAAATAAAAAGAATTCTAATTGTTGTCGTTTACGCCAGAAGCGACGTCAAATGCCAGCTTTTGTTTTTCTTCCATAAGAATACGTGTACAAATTTGTACCGCCTACGTTATCGCTCCGATTGTGTTCGTACACATATTTGTCAACTCTGTTCGTTGGTTGTTTGACCAATAGTTGAAGAGATTTCGGAATAGAGTTTAAATAAAGATATATGAATTTTAAAAATATTACTATAACATATTGATTTAATTGCTTTGTTTTACTGTTTTCCCCCCACAAAAATATTGATATTTGGTACAGCAATTGCAGTTTTTAATGTTGACGATTTTTTGACGATTTCGAAAAATTTTTTTGACGATTTGACGATTTCTGCACCTCCAATTTGACGATTTGTGGCCGACTTTATCTGGCAACACTGGCCACGCCCAATTTCAAGCCATGTCCAATTCGTATCAAAGTCTAACGGTACCTTGTGTTCATGTTAAAAACTTTAAACACACAAATTGTTATTGTTGTGCTGATCTCGATTTTTTCTGATTTGGTGTTCTCCTTTTTCACCACCCAAAAATTTATTTTATAAAAATCACTCATTTTAATTTATGTTTTGTCGAGTTTTTATTATTTTGAGGATTTATTTCACATTTTATTTTATTTCCCAAATTTCGTTCGAATTTCCTATTGGTTCGAGTTTTGATTTTATCAGCCGGACTTAAATTTCCAAAATTATTGAATGGCAAAATTATGTTATAATTTTCCTAAATTGCGTGATTCTACTTTTACGCGTTTAGATAGGGCTCTCATTCAAATATGAGCAGGATGATAAGTACGACTCAATGCCATGCCTCAATTCTGCCCTTCCTAATTCAATTACTCAGCCCAAAATTCGAGTATTGAAAAATGCCTACTGTGATGAAGGCAGCCCCTTTATGAAAATACGCAATTCATTTTTAACAACTCTAGCTTTTCGCATTTTGTTCAGAACTATTAATAATCAAATTTACCGTCACGCGTTGATCCACCCACCGCACCCACATCAAATATTCCAAATTCTCTTCTAAGCTGTGGCCTCCTCCTACTTCCATAAGTCTAACTTCTGATAAAAATTCCCACTATTCCGATTCACCGCCAAACCCACAATACTACAGTCACCAAATTATAATTTTTTTAAACAAGTTTTAAAAGCAGAGTTATACTCTAAATGTTATAAGAGTCGTTGTCTCGATGTTGTCAGAAATCTGATTAATCCTTTTTAAAATCAAGCCATCGGATTCTTCCGTTCTAATAAATAACTCGAAATCCATTTTCTCTGCTGTTAACTCCGAAACCCGGAGAAATGAGTAGTCGTCAGACAAAGGAGATGTAAACTCCTCAACCAAACAAATTTCAAAATATTGTTTTTCTTTAGTAAAAGTCTCGTCCGAACTGGAAGGTAAAAAATTCCTAAGTTATACATGTAGCTGAGTTTTAACACTTGAAACACAGAAAAAAAAGGCGACTGTAAAATTTTAACAAAAAAAATTGGTACGTGAAAAATCTCAGCACTCAATTACATTTTCCATTGATATACTGACAAATTACTCAAATATTGAAATGAAAATCGATAAATGGTACCAACAAAAAAATTCATGAGAAATACCTCAATATTTAACGAAGTAAATACGATACGAACAACCACATAACTTCAGTTAGAGATAAGTTTGTACAATCAGTCGGTGGCGTAACGGGCTAGACGCTGCCCGAAACGACGCTGTGTCACAAACATTGAAAAGATCTTCCAGTGGATGTGAGTTCGAATCCTACCGCGGCTGTTTAATTTTTTTTAAATAAACAAACATTTCTAAAAATACTTCGAATCGAAGACAAAACGAAAACTGAGAAACAATTTAGTTTGTTAATATGTCAAATTCTTCATCAACTAAAAACGAAAATAGTTTTGATAAATAACGTACAAATATTTTCGTAGATGGGTGAAATTTTGCATCGATTGAAGAATAATATTTTTTCAATAAACAACCTACAAATATGTTAGCTGAGATGTGATTTTTTTTTTATCGCTGGATTTTCAATTAATATTGTGTTTGAATTTACGAATTGTTTAATTGAATTGAAAAATTATTTTTTTCTGTGTATAGGAATATCAAAGAGTTTTATTTCCATCTTCTGAATGTTTGGAATAAAATAAATATAAGTGAAAATGAAAATGAACCGAAAATAACAAATACTAACCATAATTTAAGATAAGAACTTTGCAATAAAATTATAATGAATTATAAACTTTTTAGTACCGTAATTTGTTGATTGGGGTATGGCTGAATAAGAAAAAGTAAAGTAAGGTGTTTGGCCGTCAAACATGATGTTAGGAGTGACCCATAATATTTGGCCCTGGAGTTACCACGGATAGTCATTGGAAAATGACAGTGGGAGGGAGCCTGTAGGGAATCTAAACCGTTTTCCTACGTTTTTATTACATTTTTGATGTGTAAACATCTATGTTAACACCAAAAATGTTTGGTGGGTCAATAACCAATAATGCTGACGCTGTTAAGCGTGCCACAATTGGAGCAACGATCGCAGACGTTGTGCCATAAGTAATATCAAACAATGCTGACGCTGTTAAGCGTGCCACAATTAGAACAACAACCCCAGAGGTAATTTACGTTATGCCAGCAGTCAACGCGACGGTGCACATTTTGCGACGTCATCATTAGTTGGTAAGGTAGTTATCATTAAGAATTTTGTAATTAATTTAAGGTAGTTCATTTTGAATCATTAAATAAAGAAGTCGCTCCTCTAAGCAGCGCAATACAGGAATAAACTTTAATCTTGTTAATTGGCGCCCAACTAAATCAAGTACCCGAACAGGCTACAAGTGCAACTAAATCAAGTACCCGAACAGGCTACAAGTGCAACTAAATCAAGTACCCGAACAGGCTACAAGTGCAACTAAATCAAGTACCCGAACAGGCTACAAGTGCAACTAAATCAAGTACCCGAACAGGCTACAAGTGCAACTAAATCAAGTACCCGAACAGGCTACAAGTGCAACTAAATCAAGTACCCGAACAGGCTACAAGTGCAACTAAATCAAGTACCCGAACAGGCTACAAGTGCAACTAAATCAAGTACCCGAACAGGCTACAAATTCAACACAATCAGCAGGAAGAGACCGTAGGACCTTCAACTGAGAGCAGCTGTGAAAAATTGACCCCTGAGTACCAACAAAGAAAAAGGATTCTGTCGACCTTCCGGCTCCCAGTATGCTAGCAATTATTTTAGTGTGAGTATAGTGATAAGTGACTAGAAGCCACTACGAATCCTACGGGACCCTCTAGCGGCAGTAAGAAAATTGTAAAACCAATCCTGTGTAGTTTAAACATAATAAATAAGTGATTAAAAATAAAATATTCAAAATATAAAAGAAAAGAAAAATATAAAATGGCAAACCCAAGCAATTTAGTGAGACCCCCTATCCTAAACATCCAAAATCCTCCCATACCCCAAATTCAACCTAACGTGAACGCGATTGATATCGACACGATAAGGCAAATGTGTGCAGAACAATCCCGAAATGTAGTCAGGCAAATTCTAAATCCAAACGCAGATATTTCGGGAATAGACCAAGACATAGAGGAAAGATATAGGGGAAATCTTACCGAACTGGACAAAATTCCAGACGTGGTTAGGTGTCTTAGGGAATTCTCTGGCAACCAATCCGAGTACAGCTCCTGGAAAAAGAGCGTGGAAAGAATTTTAAAACTATATGAATCCTATAAGGGAACGCCGAAATATTTCGGTATCCTCAACGTTATCAGAAATAAGATTATTGGCAGCGCTGACGCCGCCCTAGAATCTTACAATACTCCTCTAAACTGGGAATGCATTTCCCGCTGTCTGACACTGCATTATGCAGACAAAAGGGATTTGTCAACCCTGGAATACCAAATGATATCTATTGTACAAGGCAATTGTACTATACAAGAATTTTACCAGGTGGTATACTCCCACCTGTCTCTAATAACAAATAAACTCTCCAGTATGGAGATGGGACGTGAATCGTTAGATATTCTAACACAAACCTATAGGGACAAAGCGCTGGATACATTTATCAGAGGACTTAAAGGTGATTTGCCCCGTCTTCTGGGAATAAGGGAACCCACAGACCTTCCTCAAGCTCTGCATTTGTGTCTCAAATTAGAGAACCAACAATATAGAGCACAGTATGCAAATTCCCATGCAAAAACCGAGAAATCTCAACAGCAACCTCCACCTCGTAAGAACTATAATCCGAAATATATTAATCCAAATCAAGGATTTATTCCACAATCCTTCAATCAAATACCTCAAGGGTATTTTAACCAAAACCAGCCATCAATATCTCAACAACAATTCTTTAACCAGATGCCTCAACGGCAATATTATCAAAATGGCTATGGTTTCGCTCCCCAACGTCCAACGGCACCGAAGCCGCAAGCCAAACCAGAACCAATGGATGTAGATCAATCCATGCGATCGAAAGCGGTCAATTATATGAATAGGCCGGTGCAGGATAACAAGTTTGTAGGAAAAAGACCTACCAATCAATCAGCACAGGTTCATCAACCAGCGAAAATACAAAGGAATTTTCACCTCCAAACAGATGCACCTCAAAACGATTCAAATGAAGAAAACTATGCATCGGAAATGTACAATTATGAAAATGATCAAGAATTACAACCATTAGATGAATATGTTAATGAATATAACACCTTCAATCAAGAGGATGAACAGAATGAAACACAGGAATTCATTGATATTCATTTTTTAGGCTAACAAGCTCGTCCCTACCATATATCGAGTGTAGGACGAGCTCAGGTCAAACACTAAAATTTTTAATTGACACGGGATCAAATAAAAATTATGTCCAACCCGAACTTATCAAAAACCCAATTCCAAATAATGAAACGTTTTACGCGAATTCTGTTGGTGGTAAAACCAAAATTACACACCATACGTTTATAGATCTTTTCCATACAAATTCTAATGGCACTAAATTTTTTCTGTTACCAACGTTGAAATCTTTTAACGCTATCCTGGGAAACGATAGCTTAAAGGAATTGAATGCGGTTATCTTTACTTCCGAAAATTATATGTTAATAGATAATAGAACAAAGGTGCTAATAAAGCAACAATACTCCCAATCCGTAAATACGATAAACATCAGGAACAACCATATGACTCAAAAACAAAAAGTCAACCTAGATTTAATTGTGAAGAGGTATGAAAAATTATTTAGTGACCCGAATGAGAAATTAACTGTCACCACGTCGGTCATGGGTGAAATACAAACCAAGGACGAAAATTCGGTATACTCACGGTATTACCCATATCCACTGCACCTAAAAGATGAAGTCGAAAGTCAGATTAAAGAATTATTGGATAACAATATAATACGACCATCTCGGTCACCATATAACTCGCCGATATGGATCGTACCGAAAAAGGCTGACGCCTCAGGGAAAAAGAAATATCGTTTAGTTATCGATTACAGAAAACTAAACGATGTTACTATACCTGACAAGTACCCAATCCCGAATATAAATGATATCTTGCCACAACTATCCAAAAGTAAATGGTTTTCTGTAATCGACTTGAAGAGTGGTTTTCACCAAATACCGCTAAAGGAAAGTGATATGAAAAAAACTGCATTCTCTGTGAACAATGGAAAATATGAGTTCACAAGACTTCCCTTCGGGCTGAAAAATGCCCCTTCAATCTTCCAAAGAGCTCTCGATGATATCTTACGTGAGCATATAGGGAAAATTTGTTTCGTCTACATTGACGATATCATCATTTTCGCAGAGGATGAAGAGACACATCTGAAAAACCTGCAAATAGTCTTTGAGACCCTACAAGGAGCAAATATGAAGGTCCAGTTGGACAAATGTGAGTTCCTAAAAAAAGAAGTAGAATTCTTAGGGTTTATCATATCAGATTCGGGAATTAAGACAAATCCGGAAAGAGTAAAAGCGATTCAAAATTTTCCGATTCCCAACACACTTAAAGATCTCAGATCCTTCCTCGGACTTGCGAACTTTTATAGACGTTTTATCAGGGACTATGCTAAAATAGCAAAACCCCTGACAATACTTTTAAGGGGGGAAAATGGACGCATGTCCAAACATGTTTCGAGTAAAATAAAAGTAGATCTTGACGAAGAGGCTTTAAATGCCTTCAAGAAATTAAAGAATACACTGATATCCGAAGATGTCTTATTAGCTTACCCGGACTTCGAAAAAGAATTCCAATTGACTACGGATGCCTCTAACTTTGCCCTCGGCGCTGTATTATCCCAGGATAATAGACCAATAATTTTTCTATCAAGAACTCTCCATAAGCCCGAAGAGCACTATGCGACGAACGAAAAGGAGATGCTCGCAATAGTATGGGCTCTCAAGTCTCTTAGAAATTATCTTTATGGCGCAGCCAAGATGAAAATCTTCACGGACCATTTACCTTTAACGTATGCGTTAAATAATAAAAACTCGAATTACAAACTGAAAAGGTGGAAGGCCTTTTTGGAAGATTACAAATATGAATTAATGTACAAACCTGGAAACACTAATGTTGTTGCAGACGCACTGTCAAGAATTCCACAGGAGGTAACACATATTAACTCCATGACAGCAACGCAACATAGTGATGAGAGCTCATCACAGAATCTAATCCAGTTTACAAATGCACCTCTAAATGCCTTCAAAAATCAAATCATAATATCTACCGGCAGTACAGCTTCCTACAAGTTTGAGATCGTTTTTCCCACGTACCATAGACATACAGTTTCAGAACAGGTTTTATCAAAGGATATTTTGGTTCATATTCTGAAGAAATATTTAAACCCTTCAGTAACGAACTGCATTAAAACTACAGACAAAATCCTTGGTGTGCTTCAGGAGATATTCGGACAACATTTCAGTCAATATCAAGTGAAATACACTAGGATTATGGTAATAGACCTCATAGGCGAGGAAGACCAGGAAAGGGAAATTATAACAGAGCATAACAGAGCCCATAGAAGCAGTTCGGAGAATAAGTCTCAAATTCTAACAAGATTCTATTTCCCACAAATGCACGCAAAGATTAAACGTTTAACAAAATTATGCAAAGTATGTAAAGAGAACAAATATGACCGCCATCCTCTGTACCCCTTCCTATCCCATGAAACCAATCAACTCCAAGCCCAACTCAATAGAATTAAACCCCGAGTAAGGAGATCGCTTAATTTTATAGGGTCTGCATGGAAATGGATTGCTGGTAATCCCGACCATGATGACTTCGAAATAATTAAACAAAAAATGAATAATGTTTTGCGAAATAATGATAGACAAGTAATTGTAAATAAACTATCTATAGATAATATGAATGCTCTAGCTCAAACAACTAATCAAATTGTAAAGTATTTCAATTCTCATGAAATAGTCAATGAATCACAAGTATCAACTCTTAAATACAAAATAAAATTATTAAAAGAAGAACTTTTAAGTATTCAATATGCCATCCACTGGGCAAAAGCTGGAATAGTAAACTCATTCATTCTCACAAACAACGAAATAAATATTGTTAAACAAATTTTTGAAAAGGAAGCCATCCCTTATATTAATTTAGAAGAAGCATTCGAGTTCTCTGAAGTTAAAATAGCCTCCAGCAATAGTCATCTTATTTATATTGTTACCATACCAACTACCGATGTAAATTCATGTAATAAATTAATAGTTAAACCTACTAAATTTGGAAAATACGTTAATAAGATTCTGTATAACGAAGTATTGTTATGTAACAACTCAACTTTTGGCATAAAGTACCCCTGTAAATCATACAATAAATTAACCATCTGTAATAGTATTAATGTTGAAAATATAAATAATGATACCTGCCTAACAAATTTACTGAGAAGTCACACTTCAAATTGCACATTAATAGACAATGCCGACATACCCACTGTTGAAGAAATTGTTCCTGGAATACTCCTACTAAATCAAATCAACGAAACTATTCATATTAACGAAGAACCACGGGATCTGACCGGAACCTACATTCTGCAGTACCATAATGCATCAATAGTTGTCAAAGACAAAACATATAACTATTTCCAAATGATGGATGTTCAACCTTTACCACCTATTTTACAGCCTAGATTACCTGGATCAACGATTGAGAAAACGCTTACCTTACAATCAGTAAAAGAACTTCACCTCAAGAATACCGAAGAAATCGGCCTCCTAGATGTCAAGAACAGATGGACTTCAGGAATTAATTTTGGATTATCCACCATTATCATACTATTCGTAGTGATGCTTGTGAGAGGAAGAAATCAAACAAGCAAAGAAATTGTAACCACTATACCAGCAGTACACCTCTCACTCCCTGAAGTTGCCACCACAAATTTTATGGAATCGCAACAGACCCCAAGATTGTCCCAAATACCATATTTCTAAAATGTCACGATCGAGGACGCTCATAATTAAAAGGGGAGGTGTTAACACCAAAAATGTTTGGTGGGTCAATAACCAATAATGCTGACGCTGTTAAGCGTGCCACAATTGGAGCAACGATCGCAGACGTTGTGCCATAAGTAATATCAAACAATGCTGACGCTGTTAAGCGTGCCACAATTAGAACAACAACCCCAGAGGTAATTTACGTTATGCCAGCAGTCAACGCGACGGTGCACATTTTGCGACGTCATCATTAGTTGGTAAGGTAGTTATCATTAAGAATTTTGTAATTAATTTAAGGTAGTTCATTTTGAATCATTAAATAAAGAAGTCGCTCCTCTAAGCAGCGCAATACAGGAATAAACTTTAATCTTGTTAATTTCTATACGCTGGTGGTAAAAATCTTTTTCACAATACAATCACAAATTTAGAGTAAGATCTGCGATGTAATCGTTAACCAATCGTAAAGCGTTATCAAATCGGTGTAAGCTATGTATGAGTGTATTAGTGTACTCATTCGCTGCATACAATATACTCAACACCATCTAGTGTGCAATAGTAGCGACTAATTTTCACTAATTGTCGTACATTATGTTATCGTAGGCAAATGAAAACAAATAAATAAAATGAATACAAAAACATTTAATTTTAATAACTTTTTAAAAGATTTTTTGCACTTTTAATAAGAAATTTACTAAAACAAAGCAAAATAAGGAAAACTAAAAACTAAACTTGTCAAATATAAGCAAAACTAAAAACTAAACTTGTCAAACTAAAAGTCTTCTTCGTCTTTGAGATTGTCATTCATACTTAACAGCTGCATATAAGCACCATCTAGTGTGCAATAGTAGCTACTAATTTTCGAAAACCATTGCTGTAAAATAACTACATGCATTACATTTCAGTAAACAGCTGATTAATAACTTGTCAACCGCAACAAATACAAAATAATAAAATAATTTACAAAACACCAAAAAAATTATAACTCAGAACATAAAACAACACAAAGTGTATCAAAGCTGAATGGAGGTAATGTTAATTCTAATAAAATTTCTATTAGATTCCAATATAAATTAAGATTATAACATATCTTCATTACGTACTGTTGCCTTACACTGAAGCTGGTGCACGACAATTGGGTAACAATCTCCATCTCATGCCAATTATTATGGGTGGAGATTTTAATACAAATTTTGCAAACCCACAGTCGCAAGCTTTATCAAAATTTTTATTTGACGTTTTCCACTTGCATATGAGCAATTCTCCACAAACCCCCACAACTAACAATTCCACTACTATAGATGCGATTGAAGAATAATATTTTTTCAATAAACAACCTACAAATATGTTAGCTGAGATGTGATTTTTTTTTTATCGCTGGATTTTCAATTAATATTGTGTTTGAATTTACGAATTGTTTAATTGAATTGAAAAATTATTTTTTTCTGTGTATAGGAATATCAAAGAGTTTTATTTCCATCTTCTGAATGTTTGGAATAAAATAAATATAAGTGAAAATGAAAATGAACCGAAAATAACAAATACTAACCATAATTTAAGATAAGAACTTTGCAATAAAATTATAATGAATTATAAACTTTTTAGTACCGTAATTTGTTGATTGGGGTATGGCTGAATAAGAAAAAGTAAAGTAAGGTGTTTGGCCGTCAAACATGATGTTAGGAGTGACCCATAATATTTGGCCCTGGAGTTACCACGGATAGTCATTGGAAAATGACAGTGGGAGGGAGCCTGTAGGGAATCTAAACCGTTTTCCTACGTTTTTATTACATTTTTGATGTGTAAACATCTATGTTAACACCAAAAATGTTTGGTGGGTCAATAACCAATAATGCTGACGCTGTTAAGCGTGCCACAATTGGAGCAACGATCGCAGACGTTGTGCCATAAGTAATATCAAACAATGCTGACGCTGTTAAGCGTGCCACAATTAGAACAACAACCCCAGAGGTAATTTACGTTATGCCAGCAGTCAACGCGACGGTGCACATTTTGCGACGTCATCATTAGTTGGTAAGGTAGTTATCATTAAGAATTTTGTAATTAATTTAAGGTAGTTCATTTTGAATCATTAAATAAAGAAGTCGCTCCTCTAAGCAGCGCAATACAGGAATAAACTTTAATCTTGTTAATTGGCGCCCAACTAAATCAAGTACCCGAACAGGCTACAAGTGCAACTAAATCAAGTACCCGAACAGGCTACAAGTGCAACTAAATCAAGTACCCGAACAGGCTACAAGTGCAACTAAATCAAGTACCCGAACAGGCTACAAGTGCAACTAAATCAAGTACCCGAACAGGCTACAAGTGCAACTAAATCAAGTACCCGAACAGGCTACAAGTGCAACTAAATCAAGTACCCGAACAGGCTACAAGTGCAACTAAATCAAGTACCCGAACAGGCTACAAGTGCAACTAAATCAAGTACCCGAACAGGCTACAAATTCAACACAATCAGCAGGAAGAGACCGTAGGACCTTCAACTGAGAGCAGCTGTGAAAAATTGACCCCTGAGTACCAACAAAGAAAAAGGATTCTGTCGACCTTCCGGCTCCCAGTATGCTAGCAATTATTTTAGTGTGAGTATAGTGATAAGTGACTAGAAGCCACTACGAATCCTACGGGACCCTCTAGCGGCAGTAAGAAAATTGTAAAACCAATCCTGTGTAGTTTAAACATAATAAATAAGTGATTAAAAATAAAATATTCAAAATATAAAAGAAAAGAAAAATATAAAATGGCAAACCCAAGCAATTTAGTGAGACCCCCTATCCTAAACATCCAAAATCCTCCCATACCCCAAATTCAACCTAACGTGAACGCGATTGATATCGACACGATAAGGCAAATGTGTGCAGAACAATCCCGAAATGTAGTCAGGCAAATTCTAAATCCAAACGCAGATATTTCGGGAATAGACCAAGACATAGAGGAAAGATATAGGGGAAATCTTACCGAACTGGACAAAATTCCAGACGTGGTTAGGTGTCTTAGGGAATTCTCTGGCAACCAATCCGAGTACAGCTCCTGGAAAAAGAGCGTGGAAAGAATTTTAAAACTATATGAATCCTATAAGGGAACGCCGAAATATTTCGGTATCCTCAACGTTATCAGAAATAAGATTATTGGCAGCGCTGACGCCGCCCTAGAATCTTACAATACTCCTCTAAACTGGGAATGCATTTCCCGCTGTCTGACACTGCATTATGCAGACAAAAGGGATTTGTCAACCCTGGAATACCAAATGATATCTATTGTACAAGGCAATTGTACTATACAAGAATTTTACCAGGTGGTATACTCCCACCTGTCTCTAATAACAAATAAACTCTCCAGTATGGAGATGGGACGTGAATCGTTAGATATTCTAACACAAACCTATAGGGACAAAGCGCTGGATACATTTATCAGAGGACTTAAAGGTGATTTGCCCCGTCTTCTGGGAATAAGGGAACCCACAGACCTTCCTCAAGCTCTGCATTTGTGTCTCAAATTAGAGAACCAACAATATAGAGCACAGTATGCAAATTCCCATGCAAAAACCGAGAAATCTCAACAGCAACCTCCACCTCGTAAGAACTATAATCCGAAATATATTAATCCAAATCAAGGATTTATTCCACAATCCTTCAATCAAATACCTCAAGGGTATTTTAACCAAAACCAGCCATCAATATCTCAACAACAATTCTTTAACCAGATGCCTCAACGGCAATATTATCAAAATGGCTATGGTTTCGCTCCCCAACGTCCAACGGCACCGAAGCCGCAAGCCAAACCAGAACCAATGGATGTAGATCAATCCATGCGATCGAAAGCGGTCAATTATATGAATAGGCCGGTGCAGGATAACAAGTTTGTAGGAAAAAGACCTACCAATCAATCAGCACAGGTTCATCAACCAGCGAAAATACAAAGGAATTTTCACCTCCAAACAGATGCACCTCAAAACGATTCAAATGAAGAAAACTATGCATCGGAAATGTACAATTATGAAAATGATCAAGAATTACAACCATTAGATGAATATGTTAATGAATATAACACCTTCAATCAAGAGGATGAACAGAATGAAACACAGGAATTCATTGATATTCATTTTTTAGGCTAACAAGCTCGTCCCTACCATATATCGAGTGTAGGACGAGCTCAGGTCAAACACTAAAATTTTTAATTGACACGGGATCAAATAAAAATTATGTCCAACCCGAACTTATCAAAAACCCAATTCCAAATAATGAAACGTTTTACGCGAATTCTGTTGGTGGTAAAACCAAAATTACACACCATACGTTTATAGATCTTTTCCATACAAATTCTAATGGCACTAAATTTTTTCTGTTACCAACGTTGAAATCTTTTAACGCTATCCTGGGAAACGATAGCTTAAAGGAATTGAATGCGGTTATCTTTACTTCCGAAAATTATATGTTAATAGATAATAGAACAAAGGTGCTAATAAAGCAACAATACTCCCAATCCGTAAATACGATAAACATCAGGAACAACCATATGACTCAAAAACAAAAAGTCAACCTAGATTTAATTGTGAAGAGGTATGAAAAATTATTTAGTGACCCGAATGAGAAATTAACTGTCACCACGTCGGTCATGGGTGAAATACAAACCAAGGACGAAAATTCGGTATACTCACGGTATTACCCATATCCACTGCACCTAAAAGATGAAGTCGAAAGTCAGATTAAAGAATTATTGGATAACAATATAATACGACCATCTCGGTCACCATATAACTCGCCGATATGGATCGTACCGAAAAAGGCTGACGCCTCAGGGAAAAAGAAATATCGTTTAGTTATCGATTACAGAAAACTAAACGATGTTACTATACCTGACAAGTACCCAATCCCGAATATAAATGATATCTTGCCACAACTATCCAAAAGTAAATGGTTTTCTGTAATCGACTTGAAGAGTGGTTTTCACCAAATACCGCTAAAGGAAAGTGATATGAAAAAAACTGCATTCTCTGTGAACAATGGAAAATATGAGTTCACAAGACTTCCCTTCGGGCTGAAAAATGCCCCTTCAATCTTCCAAAGAGCTCTCGATGATATCTTACGTGAGCATATAGGGAAAATTTGTTTCGTCTACATTGACGATATCATCATTTTCGCAGAGGATGAAGAGACACATCTGAAAAACCTGCAAATAGTCTTTGAGACCCTACAAGGAGCAAATATGAAGGTCCAGTTGGACAAATGTGAGTTCCTAAAAAAAGAAGTAGAATTCTTAGGGTTTATCATATCAGATTCGGGAATTAAGACAAATCCGGAAAGAGTAAAAGCGATTCAAAATTTTCCGATTCCCAACACACTTAAAGATCTCAGATCCTTCCTCGGACTTGCGAACTTTTATAGACGTTTTATCAGGGACTATGCTAAAATAGCAAAACCCCTGACAATACTTTTAAGGGGGGAAAATGGACGCATGTCCAAACATGTTTCGAGTAAAATAAAAGTAGATCTTGACGAAGAGGCTTTAAATGCCTTCAAGAAATTAAAGAATACACTGATATCCGAAGATGTCTTATTAGCTTACCCGGACTTCGAAAAAGAATTCCAATTGACTACGGATGCCTCTAACTTTGCCCTCGGCGCTGTATTATCCCAGGATAATAGACCAATAATTTTTCTATCAAGAACTCTCCATAAGCCCGAAGAGCACTATGCGACGAACGAAAAGGAGATGCTCGCAATAGTATGGGCTCTCAAGTCTCTTAGAAATTATCTTTATGGCGCAGCCAAGATGAAAATCTTCACGGACCATTTACCTTTAACGTATGCGTTAAATAATAAAAACTCGAATTACAAACTGAAAAGGTGGAAGGCCTTTTTGGAAGATTACAAATATGAATTAATGTACAAACCTGGAAACACTAATGTTGTTGCAGACGCACTGTCAAGAATTCCACAGGAGGTAACACATATTAACTCCATGACAGCAACGCAACATAGTGATGAGAGCTCATCACAGAATCTAATCCAGTTTACAAATGCACCTCTAAATGCCTTCAAAAATCAAATCATAATATCTACCGGCAGTACAGCTTCCTACAAGTTTGAGATCGTTTTTCCCACGTACCATAGACATACAGTTTCAGAACAGGTTTTATCAAAGGATATTTTGGTTCATATTCTGAAGAAATATTTAAACCCTTCAGTAACGAACTGCATTAAAACTACAGACAAAATCCTTGGTGTGCTTCAGGAGATATTCGGACAACATTTCAGTCAATATCAAGTGAAATACACTAGGATTATGGTAATAGACCTCATAGGCGAGGAAGACCAGGAAAGGGAAATTATAACAGAGCATAACAGAGCCCATAGAAGCAGTTCGGAGAATAAGTCTCAAATTCTAACAAGATTCTATTTCCCACAAATGCACGCAAAGATTAAACGTTTAACAAAATTATGCAAAGTATGTAAAGAGAACAAATATGACCGCCATCCTCTGTACCCCTTCCTATCCCATGAAACCAATCAACTCCAAGCCCAACTCAATAGAATTAAACCCCGAGTAAGGAGATCGCTTAATTTTATAGGGTCTGCATGGAAATGGATTGCTGGTAATCCCGACCATGATGACTTCGAAATAATTAAACAAAAAATGAATAATGTTTTGCGAAATAATGATAGACAAGTAATTGTAAATAAACTATCTATAGATAATATGAATGCTCTAGCTCAAACAACTAATCAAATTGTAAAGTATTTCAATTCTCATGAAATAGTCAATGAATCACAAGTATCAACTCTTAAATACAAAATAAAATTATTAAAAGAAGAACTTTTAAGTATTCAATATGCCATCCACTGGGCAAAAGCTGGAATAGTAAACTCATTCATTCTCACAAACAACGAAATAAATATTGTTAAACAAATTTTTGAAAAGGAAGCCATCCCTTATATTAATTTAGAAGAAGCATTCGAGTTCTCTGAAGTTAAAATAGCCTCCAGCAATAGTCATCTTATTTATATTGTTACCATACCAACTACCGATGTAAATTCATGTAATAAATTAATAGTTAAACCTACTAAATTTGGAAAATACGTTAATAAGATTCTGTATAACGAAGTATTGTTATGTAACAACTCAACTTTTGGCATAAAGTACCCCTGTAAATCATACAATAAATTAACCATCTGTAATAGTATTAATGTTGAAAATATAAATAATGATACCTGCCTAACAAATTTACTGAGAAGTCACACTTCAAATTGCACATTAATAGACAATGCCGACATACCCACTGTTGAAGAAATTGTTCCTGGAATACTCCTACTAAATCAAATCAACGAAACTATTCATATTAACGAAGAACCACGGGATCTGACCGGAACCTACATTCTGCAGTACCATAATGCATCAATAGTTGTCAAAGACAAAACATATAACTATTTCCAAATGATGGATGTTCAACCTTTACCACCTATTTTACAGCCTAGATTACCTGGATCAACGATTGAGAAAACGCTTACCTTACAATCAGTAAAAGAACTTCACCTCAAGAATACCGAAGAAATCGGCCTCCTAGATGTCAAGAACAGATGGACTTCAGGAATTAATTTTGGATTATCCACCATTATCATACTATTCGTAGTGATGCTTGTGAGAGGAAGAAATCAAACAAGCAAAGAAATTGTAACCACTATACCAGCAGTACACCTCTCACTCCCTGAAGTTGCCACCACAAATTTTATGGAATCGCAACAGACCCCAAGATTGTCCCAAATACCATATTTCTAAAATGTCACGATCGAGGACGCTCATAATTAAAAGGGGAGGTGTTAACACCAAAAATGTTTGGTGGGTCAATAACCAATAATGCTGACGCTGTTAAGCGTGCCACAATTGGAGCAACGATCGCAGACGTTGTGCCATAAGTAATATCAAACAATGCTGACGCTGTTAAGCGTGCCACAATTAGAACAACAACCCCAGAGGTAATTTACGTTATGCCAGCAGTCAACGCGACGGTGCACATTTTGCGACGTCATCATTAGTTGGTAAGGTAGTTATCATTAAGAATTTTGTAATTAATTTAAGGTAGTTCATTTTGAATCATTAAATAAAGAAGTCGCTCCTCTAAGCAGCGCAATACAGGAATAAACTTTAATCTTGTTAATTTCTATACGCTGGTGGTAAAAATCTTTTTCACAATACAATCACAAATTTAGAGTAAGATCTGCGATGTAATCGTTAACCAATCGTAAAGCGTTATCAAATCGGTGTAAGCTATGTATGAGTGTATTAGTGTACTCATTCGCTGCATACAATATACTCAACACCATCTAGTGTGCAATAGTAGCGACTAATTTTCACTAATTGTCGTACATTATGTTATCGTAGGCAAATGAAAACAAATAAATAAAATGAATACAAAAACATTTAATTTTAATAACTTTTTAAAAGATTTTTTGCACTTTTAATAAGAAATTTACTAAAACAAAGCAAAATAAGGAAAACTAAAAACTAAACTTGTCAAATATAAGCAAAACTAAAAACTAAACTTGTCAAACTAAAAGTCTTCTTCGTCTTTGAGATTGTCATTCATACTTAACAGCTGCATATAAGCACCATCTAGTGTGCAATAGTAGCTACTAATTTTCGAAAACCATTGCTGTAAAATAACTACATGCATTACATTTCAGTAAACAGCTGATTAATAACTTGTCAACCGCAACAAATACAAAATAATAAAATAATTTACAAAACACCAAAAAAATTATAACTCAGAACATAAAACAACACAAAGTGTATCAAAGCTGAATGGAGGTAATGTTAATTCTAATAAAATTTCTATTAGATTCCAATATAAATTAAGATTATAACATATCTTCATTACGTACTGTTGCCTTACACTGAAGCTGGTGCACGACAATTGGGTAACAATCTCCATCTCATGCCAATTATTATGGGTGGAGATTTTAATACAAATTTTGCAAACCCACAGTCGCAAGCTTTATCAAAATTTTTATTTGACGTTTTCCACTTGCATATGAGCAATTCTCCACAAACCCCCACAACTAACAATTCCACTACTATAGATGCAGTTTTCCATAGATTTTTAAATACAATCGAGTCAAAAATTTATATATGTATCTCATTTTAGTTACCATAAGCCAATATTAACTATTTGTACTTAAGGCATTTACCATAGATGGACACTTTGCAGTACTACTAAAATTTCAGTAAAAATAATTCTTTAACTAGTAAATTTTTACTGATTACTAAAATATTTTTCAGCAATTTTTATAAAGTGCCTACATGACTATGATGAGGTGCATTGAATTTTCACTGATTATTATGAATTACTGATTATTATGAATACGGCCCTATGATTTTACTGGTAATGCAAATTAAATTTCATTATCAGTAAAAATTTACTGAATTTTTTCAGTAATCAGTAAATTTACTGCTTACTGTAATTTTGAATGCAGTACATACATATATACTGCAGTGTGCCCATTTACTAACCAAACAAAAACCACCAAATTCCTATGTATTTACAATATTGAAAGTTTTGATACTTTTAATTGATTAATTAAAAAATTATACTAAAAGCATAAGTACTTCCAACTTAAAAAAAAAATTTCATTACTAGATGTTTACACATCTCCCCTGTGATCGGACTCACATTAATTTTTTTTTTTAGTTTTGAAGAAATTTTGGCTCGTGACACACGTATACGATTTATGGAATACATTCTTCATCTTGTGTACGATCTTAAGTATAGAAGTCAACCTGGAAATCAACTGCTCATTTAAATGAGAGCAACCGAGAAAATAACAATGCAAATCGAATTTAAAGACGCAACTGGTCTTAACATTGACAAACCATTAGTAGGATATGGAAGTACAAACGATGGAAATATGTCTAGAAAAATTTTGGAAAATTATGAAATATCATTCAAAATCACTGAAGTCGATGAAGAGACCCCTCGCAGATGTCACGTAATATTGTCAGCAATAAATAGAACACGTCCTACATATTCAATTAAATTTGAATCTTATGCAATCGACACCTTGAAACGGCTTCGCCCTCGAGGGAACTAACACCTACCGTTCATAAAGTTCTCTGTCATGGGCGTGAGATAATAGAATCAAATATTCTTCCACTGGGTGAACTCTTCTCCTGTCATCTGATCCTGCTCTGACAGCAATATGGATGAAACGGAACAATAATGATTCTGTTACTTATTACGATGACGAACTTAAAGAACTTCTTGATATACTAGAAACCGATGAATATTTTACTGAAATAAACTAGTACAGTACACTAGTACAGTAATAGCTGTTATAATTTAACATATGCTTGTAGTTTAAATATGAACTACTACAATATGGCATTTTGGGCCACTTTACCTCCTAAATTCAAATCTTCCCGCTCGAAAAGCCACATTTTGTAATCTAAGTGAGGGTGGGTAAACACTAACTTTTCGAATCAAGGCCAAAGTCTGTTGAAGTATCGAATAAGCTAAAATGCGAAAATCGTACCTATGAAATTAATAATTTTTCGACGTAATTTATTCAACCAGCCATATTTTACAACCGATTTCAATGAAATTTGGCACATGTCATTCGTTTTACGCTCTAACTACTTGGTCAAAAAATTGGGCACATCGTTATAGATTTCGATATAGCCCTCATATATATATATGGTATACGGCGTTTTCACTGGGGGAGGTAAATCTTATTATAATTACGAAGCAGAAAAATACACTTCTTATATAAAAGCTATACCATTTTGGAAACGGTAGAACACGGGATTTAATAATATGAAACAGACAATAAATAGGGAACCAGGTTTTGTGCTTCATTTAATGTTAAAAATTTAATAAAAAAAAGTAGTTCTTAGAGGAAAAAAATCTTATTGAAAATTGAGTCAAATCTAAATAGGGAACCAGGTTTTATGCTTCATTTAAAGTTAAAAATTTAATAAAAAAAAGTAGTTCTTAGAGGAAAAAAATCTTATTGAAAATTGAGTCAAATCTACACAAAGTTTGATATCATAATGAAATTTTGGAGATATGTAGAAAAAAGCCGCCCAAATTAATGGCTAGCAGGTTTTTTCAGTTTTGCCCAACAAAATAGTCAAATTCCCAAAGCGGGGTTTTTAGTAAAATGGCCGCCATGACTTTATTTACCGCAAGAATGTTGTTTAAAGTTATGAGGAGTTATAACTTTTCTAAGAAGTTGCGGGATTTGCAACACTTTTAATCACAACGTGTAAAAGTACCAATTAGTAGGCATTAATACCTGGAATTACAGGAAATGCGCTCTAAGAATTCGAATCAGGGATAGATTCTTTTCCATTTGGGATAAATGAATAAACTAATTCCTCTTTTAATCGTTATAAGACTTATTTATTTATTTCACTTATATATTCAGAGTATACCAAGGGGGCTTTACTTTCCTTTAGCTGCTGCCTTGAGAGAATGGTCCAAAAGTCACAAAACTATAAGCCAGGAATGTTCGGTTTTCTTCTTTTGTTACAATAAAAAAAATCATAAGAGTAGAGCAGAAAAGGTGAAATGCAAAGAGTATGAAAAATAGTGGGAAATCTTTTACAAAACAGGGATGGAATAAATTATATACCATCAAGAATACAAATTCAAAAATTCACATAATTGTAATTCAAGTAGAAGTAAATAATAATTAAAATTATTGAAAATATATTTATATATTTTTCAACTGGAGATAATTGCATTAAAGAGATGTGATAAGATTTTTTGGGTACGAAATCAACATATGGGGTTAAAAAAATATGGTACACATTTTCTAATGGGTGCTTTGCCATTTGAGAATTTTTGAAAATAAGATATTTTTGTATTGAAATATGGTAAATTTTGGAAAGGACTGGGAAGGTCTGTTGACCAAAATGACTCAAAGAGAGCACTAGACGCATCTACATTATGTCTTCATTTTGAAACATAAATAAATTGCACCTACAGGAAGAAAACAACTTTACAAGCGAAATAATGTTGTCACCTTTCTTGGAAGTTTTGTCTTTAGAAGTGTCTAACTTTTGTTTGAAGTAATATATTTGCATCAGTCTCTTTTATAAGGAATCCAACAATGTATATCATTTGTAAATCGGGCTAATAATGACATCGCACCGTTAAAAAATCACATGAATCACAAAAATCAGGGGACACCCGGTTGGAACGAAGTTCCTTTCGCTATATATTATGTACTAGTCGGTTCCAACACGCCTAAGGCGCCCGTTGAAAAATACGATAATTTAAATCGATCTTTAAGTAAAATGATAACTTTTTAAGAAAACATTTTTGTTATAGAATGTTTTTTTAAATTTTACTTATTTTCAAATTTTAAAAATTTACTTATTTTCATAAAGGCTACTTATTTCAAGAAAAGAAAAGGTATTATTTTATTTTTAAGAAAGGTACTTTTAAGAAAAGGAATTTTTGTAAGAAATAATTTTTTTTAAGAGAAGGTATTTTTTTGAAAAAATGTTTTTTTTAAGAAATGGGAATTTTTTTTAGAATTGGAATTTTTCAAGATTTTTAAGAGTAGGTACTTATCACAAGAAAAGTTATTTTGTTTCACAAAAAAGGTACTCTTTAAATAAAATTTAGTTTTTTAAGAAACGGCAGTTTGTTGAAAGAAAATTTACTTTTTTAAGAAAAGGTACTTATTTTAAAAAAATTACTTTATTAAGAAAAGGTACTTTTTGTAAGAAAATGTACTTTATTTTAAACAAAGGTACTCCTTTAACCCACCAATGGTTACGTACTGGTCTGTGAGACCGGCTGTGTTAAAAAATTCGTATAACTTTATTCTCCGTTATTGTTTTTTGTTGCGATTTCGAGTAGCTGCACCATTGCACATCCCCCACCATCAGTTAATGACGAAGGTGCTTAGTGGGCACAACTTCTGTATTTTTTTTCTAACCTGGTGTGTGAGACCGTGAGTCACCGTGTATGTAAGTAAAGTAATCGCAACACTTTTGTATTATATTTTGGAAGGATACCAATTTTTGGTTATTTTATAAAAGTTCCTATTGTCGAAAGACTAATAAACATTATTTTCCTTAATGAATATGTGGTTTTTTTATTTTTTCTTAATTTTAAAAAATGTATTGCTAAAACATTGTTATTTTTAATGTTCTATTTAAAAACATTTGTGAATTTTAATATTGAAATAAAAGAACTTAAAATGATTATATATCTTTGTTTTATTGTCAGAGTGCATAAATAAAAAAAAAACATTAACTATTAGCAACACGTTTCGAAAAATCTTCAGTTGAAAACCCCGGTGCATGAGATCGGCGTCACCATTAATCAAAGTCAAATTTGCGTTACCATTGGCGGGTTAAGATAAGGTATTTTTTTAAGAAAAGGTACTTTGTTTTGTACTTTGTACTTTTTTTTTGAGAAAATTAGCTTTTTTGCCAGTCTTGCACTTTGGCTTTTGTAAATTTACTTTTTATTGTTTACTTATCAAAACTACAATATATACTAAATATTAGTTACAAGCTCCACCTAGAAATCTTCCCATTAAACAAGAAATTTGCCAACATTCATACTAAGTATGTGAGACATCTATGTAGGTAATTTCTTTCTCTATGATCCAAGCCGTTAGTCTAGACACAAACCAAAGTAAACAATATAGTTGATAATAGTGGGTTTGGGGAATTGATAATAGTGGGTGTAGAATAATAGTGTTAGAACAAAACTTGTTTAATTTTTTTTTTATTTAGCCCCCATCAACCTCGACAAAAAAAAATATGAAATATTTTTGTTATAACTTAAATATCTCTTAAACTATTTGAGATAACACACACATGTAGGCATATTTTTTGAAGGTATTTACAAGCACTATCACTTTTGAAATATCTTTGCAATCGGCTCATAATTGCATTTTTAGCGCTCAATTAAAAATTTGGCATTGCCAAGGTGACCAACTTTAGAGGGTTTGCCAGTAGCCCCCATATCTAAAATTGTCCATATCATCTTGGAAATACCTCTGCTGTACGCATGTGAAATTTCATCACGATATCTAATTCCGTTCAAAAGTTACAGAATTAATTCCCAAAAAAATCAAATTGGAACCACTGTGCGTAGGCGGCGTTCGCGACTATTGTTCATTACAACACGGATGTTATGCCCGCACCGGCATATATTCATTTCTTTAGTTGAAGGTCAACTCGCGTAAAGCTTCTCAATGTACGGCTCGAAATCGGTGTAAAGTTGTAGGTATCTATCAGTGATCCAAAAAGCACGACAACACCACAGTTTATGAGTTACAAGTTTCCCTAAGACCAACTCACTGAAAATCCAACGCGGTGTGGCATGCCGCCTGACTACAGGTCTTCAACGAGATGTATTGCCATGATGAAATGACCATGTTAAGTGATAATATTTTACTTTGACACATTCCCTGAACCAGATCTGTCCAAAATACTTATGACATACTTATGTAACATACAATGTTCAAAAATGTGTAATTTGGCCTCTGATGAGTAATTTGCAATTGGCTTGGTGGCAACGCTGCTCTTGGCGGTTAGTCTAACGATTTTGTGTATTTTCTGCAAGTATCCACGACGTCTACGTTACGATACGATTTGCGCTGGTTGATAACACACAAACCTATAAGCAAGAAATGAAAACAGCTTTAACGTCACCTACGACTCGTTTGCCGCTGGTTGGGCCATATACTATGAACGTGCGCTGCAGTCGTGTCAGTAGCAATTTGTATGTTCCGTAATATTGTCGCGCTCCGCCGTAGATCAAGCCAAAATGTCCGAAAATGCATCAAAATGTTTACACTTGGACAATATCAATCCAAATTTCATGGCAGTTGAGTACGCTGTCCGTGGTCCAATAGTAACAAGAGCTGGTGAAATTGAAAAAGAGTTGAAGCAGGTATTTTGGAGTTTGATATAACTTATTAAAATTTCTCTAAGGCTTTAAAGTAAATCTACTAAATGACGCTTAAAAAGTGTGTATGGTTTATACGTAAATATCAAATGCCGGCTATTTCGTGTGCTGATGTACGGGAATATATATAAAAGTATCTACTACAACTTTACCGCCACAAAGTTTCACCTCCAAAAAATCCAATCTTTTAAATGTGTCAGATTTTACTACCAACTTGTCTTCACTTTGACAAGTCCAACGCTGATAAAGTATCATATATCGAAATCAAAATGTCCTTCCTTAAGGACCGTACTAAGATCAACAATTCATGTGAAATTTTACAAAAAAAAATGTCTGCGAAATATCGGCGAAGGATATCCCCCAGTGCAGTATTTAAGTTGTTCATGCGGAATAACAGCAACATGTATCGAGCAACATTTTAATGTTTCTAAGAGAAATTTAACGATCAATCAAATTGAAGGAAGAAACAATCAATCATACAGCAAATTAGTATAGAGAAACAGTTTCTCGCATCTGACGTTTCATTTCACACTCTTCGTCGTAGGTTTGTGGAAATCAGAGATGTTCGCCGAAAATTGGCTTACACCAGGTGGTAACAAGAACTTTTGACTTAACTTTTTCATGTCGTGAAATTTAAATGTATTTTGCATTTTTTTGTTGACTGTTATCGTTGGCTTAAATTTGTGTTGTACTTAACTGTTTTGCCACTCAAACACGAAACGCGGTTATTGGTGCTTTTTTTGGAGGTTTTGTGCTAGCCTCTATCTGATATTATTGAAGCCATTCCTTGAAACATCCAACGTTTACATGCAACCAAACCTATGAAGTTAAAATTATTGAGAGTATAAAGTTATCAATTCTAATTTGCTTTATGCAATCAATGTTGCCTATTCCCATTAAAATTTTAAAAAAAAAAATTGTGGTGTAAAAAGCTTTTTAACAGGAAAAAGTATATAATCATCATTTAATACATAAAAAAATGTAACACATAGAAGGAGCCATATTAGACCCTTAGTATCTTTGGACGATATTCATTTTAGGACTTTTTAGGACGTTTGAGCCATGTCCGTCTGTCTGTCTGGCTGGGTGGCTGGTCAACACGATAACTGCAGCAAATCTTTACAGATCACAATGAAATTTTGTCAGTAACTATTATTTGCCAATATTGAGTTTGGGATTGAAAATGGACGCTTTGACCACTCCCCTTCTGGTACCTTCCATACAAATCGACACATTTAGCTCAAAATCATATTTCTTTCAAATCTTTCTTCTGGTAGATGTGATTAGCTTCAACACACACACCAGGTAATAATCTGTAAATGCCTACTTAACTGGAGGAAATGGGCGAGATTGCCACGCCCATTCTGGTACCTCCCATACAAAACAGGGTGTTTGTCAGGGTTGTCAATGCGATAAATCGCGTGAAACACTTTCGACCTTAATAAAGTTAGGAATTAGGAATATTTCAATAGGAATAGAGTTCATAAAACAATACAAAACCCATAAATGTTTCAAAAGGCATCAATGTTTCACATCAAAATTATGAATGGACCAAGTTATGGCAAAAAGGGAGTAATACGTTTTTAATCGCCAGTGCTTTTGAGTCATACAATTCGTTCCATGAGTTCTCTATACTATTCAATACTCTTTGGCGACGACGACCTGCTTGATTGTTCGCTCCCGCTAAATCAATACCATCATACTTATTTTCAGGCAGAGACTATTGTTGTATAACAACCACGTATGTGATGCTAACGCTGTGTGTTGTTTGCATGTGTTCACTTTGATAGATTGTCCTACCCGTGCCTATAAATGTTAACACATCAAAAATCAGAGTGTCATGAAGACACGCGACAGAAGTGAAATTTCCTATGTGTAGTTGCGATTATTTTTCATTCGGTTTTTTTGTCCGATGACTGTGAATACTCGTTAGTTTTAAGCGAACCACAGACTTGTCATTCATGAGCCAAATAAGAATATTATCGAAGTTGTTCACAGCAGTATCATGTTTACAATATTGTTTTGTAAAATTTTTTCAAATTCATCAGCCACTTTAAAAGTTATTGACCAAGCTCATGCTCATAAATGACATGTCGGTGGTTCACTTTAAACATGTGTGTACTAGGGCATAGCAACAAATGTATTTGCTTTTTTAAGCTACTCTTCTTCTTTTAAATATGCTCTTCGACGAACAAATCAAGTAAATACAAATGTAAAACGAAAACAAATAATTAAATCAAATTCAAACAAAACAAATATATTTGTATTTACTTATATTTGTACAAAGTAAAGACAACAAATGTAAGCTACAAAAAATAAACAGCAGACAGTTGTCCGAGGCCTTCGGCCACGGACTGTCCCTGCAGGCTGTGTCAGAAACACGGCCATTAAGTTTAACGTAGAATACGCCATCCGATAAGACAGAAAACATATATAACAATAAATGATAAATAACATAAGCAAATGAATTTCTTTATTTGATAGTTACTTTTGATAATATACATAAGCTTATGGTAGGAAAAATAGGATAAATATGTTTTTAAATTAAAAGAGTAAGGATAAATGATAAATAACAGACGCAAATCAATTTGATTTATATTTTTTATAATTATATATCCATGTTAAATTCAAATTCACATATAACATTTTGTTTCACTTAAATACATAAGTAAATATACGAAATTTCAATATTTCATCAATCAAAACAACAGCCGAAGGTTTGTGTCCACACTGGAACAGCAGCATAGTTTGTGTTCACGCTACAAACTCAAACACTCAACCAAACACCACACATATGTTTGAGTGTATGTGTTTAAACAATTTTCATTTGAGAAATTTAAATATTAGGAAGATATCAACCAATATGAAATGTATATCAAACGAAAGATAACATCTTCATTTACCTACAAAAAAAGTTTTAAAAAAAGTTATCTCGCCGTTTCCTCATAATCGATGAAATAAAGATTACAACAATAACAATCTGACATGGCTCCCTATACCGTAAGGTAAAACGTATTCGACGCCAAAAGTAAAGTAAGCCGAGTAGGCAAAAACTACTTGGAGTGTTTGTCAAAACATTTGTAATATTTGTGAAAACATTTGCAGCATTTGTTTCTTATTCGAATTTGTTTTTGTATGGGTACGAGGCACGGTGTGGTGCTTTAAAACAAAATAAAAAACGAATAGTAGAAAATGCAAGTTTGTTCCTTATTCACCTTTACCTACTAATAAAAGAAACAGATTCTTGCATTATCGTGTGCTATAATTCAAACAAATCCAATAAACGAAATGCAAAATACTCGAGTATTTTAACAAATAACTCAAATACCAACTACAGTAAATTGACAGAATTTGTATTTACATTGTTTTCTTCTTTCATATACTCAAGTTTGCTTTCTGCATGTCGATCTCATACAATATTTATTGTATTTGTTTCTCAACCCTTGAATGATTTATAGAATTTGTTTTAAGGCAATAGCATAAAGCAAAATGATCTTGCTAAGGCCTAGTGTGTACATCTGTCTTTCGTTTCGGTTCGTCTTGTACAGTGAGTGTTTGCGTTTGCCATTTACTAGGTTGAAATGTATTAGTTTACGTAAAGCTGATTTAATAAAAGTGTGATTGTTTGTTGGCCTCAATGTATTTAATGAGTTTAGAATATTTTTGCCATTAATTATTTTTGAACTGTTTCGTGTTGCCCCACTCAATTTCCAGTAAGGCAACTGTTACTTCCACTCTATTTACATCACAGAAAATGCTGCCAATACGGAAGAAGTTTCACTTCACAAAATTAATCTTAATCTCTAAAATTATTATAAAATTAGGTTAAACCACTTTAAGTAGGTACATTCAAGCGAATTTGTTTGACTGGTTTGTTCTACACACGACATTTGGAACTAAAACAGTTCAATAAATATACAGTTTTTGTTGTTATTTCTATTCTATATTATTTGCGTATTTCGGCTATAATTGGTCAATGCCATTCGAATATCATCGACATATCGCATTCTGATAATACATATCAACATGTGCTATTTAATAAATGCTTACACGTGTATGCGATAGGTGAGATAAACATACAAAAAGCGGAAATTTTTAAATAAGTAGTATTTGTTCTGATTTAATTGATTAATTCTTTAGCTTCATGCAGTAAATAAAATATATGTCTATTGTGGACAAGTTTGATGTAGTGCCAAAATTTAAAAAAAGAGATATGTATACCGACAAACTTCTCTAATTACGTAGTTAAACACATGACAAACAATAACTAGTTGATTAAATCAACTACACTAACAATTATTATAATTAGTAGCGATTGTTTAAGTTAAACATAACTCTGGTTTAATTAAATTAAAACTAAGCATCAGTATGTGTCGGGTTTTAATTTCAAAAATAAAATATTAGAAATGAGCCCAAGGAGTGAATTTCAATTTGAATACAAGAATTTATTAATATACAGGGTGTTTCTTTTAAACTGACACGATCAAATATCTCGAAAAATAGCCACTCTACGGAAAAAATGTCCATAATCAAAATTTAATCATACCGCGGGGGAAATACATTAGTGCAAAAAAAATAGTCCCCCACCCACGGTTTTGTAGGTGGGGCGGGGGTAACTTTTAAACTAAGATAGGAAGCCATATTTTTTTATTGCAGATACGGATTCTACGACTAAAAGTACGTATGATTTGAATGAAATATTTTGTTCGGTTCATGATAGATGGCGTTGTAATCGACGAAATTCAATTTTTTCAATTTCTCCTTCTTAGAACACACGCATTCGATTGCGCAATACGTTTGAAATAAAAAACATCACGTAATCATTGGAAATACGAGAATCAGAAATGCGTGTGCGGAAATTCAACCAGACACACTTCTCAGTTGGGTACAATTATTTGAAATGCGGATTAATAAGTGCATTGAAGTCGCAGGCCATCATTTTGAACACTTATTTTAAGCTAAACTTATTGTATTCACCTACCATTTACATTAATAAATTGTTTTGATGACGAATTTCGAGTATTTCCAATGATTACGTGATGTTTTTTATTTCAAACGTATTGCACAATCGAATGCGTGTGTTCTAAGAAGGAGAAATTTAAAAAATTGAATTTCGTCGATTACAACGCCATCTATCATGAACCGAACAAAAAATTGCATTCAAATCATACGTACTTTTAGTCGTAGAATCCGTATCTGCAATAAAAAATATGGCTTCCTATCTTAGTTTAAAAGTTACCCCCGCCTCACCTACAAAGCCGGGGGTGGGGGACTATTATTTTAGAACTAATGTATTTCCCCCGCGGTATGATTAAATTTTGATTATGGACATTTTTTCCGTAGAGTGGCTATTTTTCGAGATATTTGATCGTCTCAGTTTAAAAGAAACACCCTGTATATTTATTTCCGTTTGTGTTTGTTTAGTCTATCTTTAAATTAGACACATACTATGTTGTTTAATCGTACTCCGGTTCGAGATCAACTACTTTCAATAAAAGTAGATTGATAAAAAAAAATATGAAATTTAATTTGTTCGTTAATAGTTGGGAATATAATAAGGTTAACTCTTGATTTTTTACTATATACCAAACCCAATAACAATTTGGAATTTAATTTTATTTAGTGTAAAAAATATTGTATATAACATGATTCATCTACTACAGGCTGTGTTATAAGAACAACAGAACAAATGTATTTTATTTTTGTGCTTATTTGATTTATTAATTGTAACTCAAAAAAAAAACTATTGATGCAGTTCGATTCCTCATACCCAAGTTAGGGTAAAATCGTCCCTTCCGGCTTTGTCTACGAAAATTTTTGCCGAAAACTATCACAGTGTAATTAATTTGCTTGTGTTAAAAACAACATTGTCTTTGAATTTAAAATGGGTAAAAATGATTTATAAAAGCACTTGAAGGATTTTTAATATCTCCTGTATGGTGGCTAGCCCCTAGAAGATTAATTATTTTACATTTATTCTACAGATTTTCGTCCTAAACAATTCTTCTGTACTAATCCTTTGAGGCCCCCATGCCAAAAACCAACAACAAATATAAAAATAGTCTGGAGGGTTCAAATATAAATATTAGATCAGGTCCTACTATTCCCCACCGTTTTGGGGTTCCCCATAAAAAACCCGTAAAACAAACTTAATTTTAAAATAATGCAAAAGTGTCTATCTGCATATCATTTTCTTATACAACGATTTACGGCCTTATTCATAAAAAGTTGTGAGAGGTTTGAGAGACAGTTTATCATACAAAAAACGTCTCTCAAACCTCTCACAACTTTTTATGAATGAGGCGGTTAATTTTTGATGCAATACTGTCTATCTATCATAGAACCTAAAGTAACGCGAATTTCAAGAACCTTTTTAGTTAGGTTGTTTGTTAGATACATTCTGTTAATATTGTAGAAGATGAGTTCATTAAAAGTGTTGTTAATTTGCAAATAAAACAGTTGTTTCGCTCTCCTGAAAATTTATGTTTTTGTAGATGGACATTTTTAAATATAAGACCTCGACATACAACATCAATGCAACATATATATAAATACATACATATATAGAAGAAAAATAAATAAATATACATACAATATTCAAACAGTGTACCTACGTAATACATATGTAGATAACAGCCCAATGAACACAGGTTTACCACACTTGATTATCCGTGGTAAGAAACATTCTAGGGGTTAGTTAGTTCATCGGACGATGGCCCCCCTATCCCGGACCAATGTTAAACACTGTGTAAATACCAAAAAGTCCACAGTATTCACCCCACCCTAAGCAAAAAGACCATCCTCAAAGTGCTATCCAAAGCAGCGCCTCCTCCTAGGGCTCGGCACTGACAAAGATTGTCATTGTTTCAACCTCCTCCTCGCAAAGAAGAAAAACGTTTACTGCTCGGTTGCCACAACAATACTTTGTTTGATTTTTATTAATTTATTAATCGCAACCGTTCATGTAGTTCTCCCAAATAAACTCATATATCGCAAATGTGTATCATGTAGTTGCAAACGAAATCTCGTCTGCATCAAACGCGTACAAAATAACATTTGACGCAAATTTAAAAATGTTTGCGATAACTAAAATTATCCATTTTTCTAACGAGAGCACAGATTACGAAGAACGCCCATTCTGTCGACTGTATACAGTCTTATCCACTCGTTTGGCATACACACTCACGCTAACACATAAAAGTGATCACACACTCCAATGCTTCTACCTTGTCAATATATCTTGGATGATCGCGTTGTAGTTTGCTGCGCTTTTAGTTGTTATTTGAATGCAAGGCGAGACAGATGTGTAAATAAACAGTGAAAAAATAGACAAAAATTCCAACTTTTTTTAAAACAACCTTGTAAAAGTTGGAAATTTAAACAAACAAGAGCTTATGGAAGCCATAAATAAAAGATTTAATTACAACTCGGTTGCCGTAACCGAAAGAACAGTTGGTGGAACCATTTTTCGTTTCTTGCCAACGTTTTTCAGCTCTAATTTTTCATAACTCGTTTATTGCAAACGTTTTTCAGTTCTCGCAATCGTTTTTTTAGTTTGGAGCAACTACAACTCGGTTGCTGCAACCGAAGGAACAGTTGGCGGAACCGTTTTTCGTAACTCGCAAACGTTTTTTAGCTTATATTTTTGCTGCAAACATTTTTCGGCTCTCCCAAACGAAATGACATGTATTGCTTAACAGAAGTTCGTTTCTCCCAACTACAGTCCCCAAACGAACTTCACTTATCTGAGATTTCATTTGGGGGGAACGAGTTTGCACTTGCGAGTGAAATCTCCAACAACGCAGTGGCCGTAATCATTCCAATGAGAAGTCACAAGTCAGCCTTATCCAGTTTCAGTAGCGATTGAGTCCTGCTCGAGTACACTGTCAGCCATATATTCCTCTAAAATCTACAGACGGTCCTGGTCACCCATGCGGTGTTGATCCTGCCACGCGTCCCGGGATTATTGAACCCATACAGACAGCAAATCTGTGGTGTAACAAAAGCATACAAACTCTAAATGGTAAAAGTACAAACCATTCTATCACGGAGTCCGCTGCTACATTCCTGCAATGACCTGGAACCCAGGAGACTCTCATCTTGTTGGGCACTACACTATTCAAAATCCTTTTGCAGTCCATAACCAATATTGATTTACTATTTATTTACTGTTTACACGGCGGCATTATAATCACCAGATTTTCACACTGCATTTATCATCCAATCTCAGTGATAAACTGATTTTAATGTCCTCATTGAAGATCCCGGATGCCGTGCCTGCTTCTATTTTGGAACTATCCATTAAGATCAGTTTACCACCATGACTACGAGAGCTTGGTGGACTTAACAAAAACCAGTACATAAGTTTCAGTTGGGTGAACCGACTTAATCATACCCTCACCGTAATTCATCCATTGCGTGGGAGTTCTGTTAAAAACGCCCATTCTCAAAAGTCAATAGCCGATTGACATTGCACTAAATATTATTGAATACACAAATTAGTTAGGATCCTAAGTGGATTTGGGGAATTTTTTAGAAAATTAGAAAGGCATGGCAAGTTGTTGCCAAAATTTTGATTAGTACCAAATTGTATTAAGATCGATTGTGATTTATTGGAGATATCGAGTCGGCAAACCGGAAATACGCCCAACTTTTGTGTGGGAGGTACGAAACTGGGCGTGGCACAATAGTCAGTTATTAATTACACAGAAGCTTTTAGCAAAATATTGCCTAGTACCGAATTTTATTAAGATCGGTTGTAGTTTCCACCCAACTTTTATATGGGAGGTACCAGAATGGGTGTGGCACAACAGCTCGTTTTCTATAGGAGAGTTTTATTTGACTAAATATTGACTAGTATAAACTTTCATAAAGATTGGTTCGGTTTTGCGTGACTTCTCGTGCCGAACAAGCAGATGGCCAAACAACTTTTGTATGGGAGGTACCAGAATGAGCGTGACAATCTCGCCCATGCCTACTTAAGGCATTTACAGATTTGTAACCGGTGCGTGAGTTGAAGCTAATCACACCTACCAGAAGAACGGTTTGAAAGAAATATGATTTTGTGCTAAATGTGTCGATTTGTATGGGAGGTACCAGAATTTCAATCGCAAACTCTGTATTGACAAATAATAGTCAATGACAAAATTTCATTGCGATCTGTAAAGATTTACGGCAGTTATCGTGTTGACCAGCCATCCAGACAGACGGACATGGCTCAATCGTCTTAAAATGTCGTAAAACAAATTTCGTCCAAAGATACTAAGTGCCTTAAATGGTTCCTTCGATGCGTTAAATTTTTTCCGTATTAAATGATCTATAGCCCCATCCTATTGGTGAGTGCTTAGGATTTATTGAGGTAAAATCGAAAAAAGGCCCTGCTCCTCAGCTGAAACCTTGAGGTCTTAAATAAAAACGCATAATGTATTATTTTATTACGATAAAAATAATTATTAGTACATACATAAATATAAAATATGAGCCATATATTGAAAAGTGCTTACTTAAGACGCAATTTATGAA
Source organism: Phaonia tiefii (assembly GCA_963931995.1). NCBI lineage: Eukaryota > Metazoa > Arthropoda > Insecta > Diptera > Muscidae > Phaonia > Phaonia tiefii. Next base: position 128,426,906 of record OZ008370.1, read on the forward strand.
AATAAAAAAAGAGCTGAAAAAGGGCAATAATTTACAAAAACAGCTAAAAATCTCCTAGATCATTTTTCTAAAAAAAACCGGAACAGCAGCCAAAATATTAGAGCCAAAAGTACCCAAAAAGGGCTAAACTGACAACACTGGACCACAGTCAGTTTTACTAAATTTTTTTGCAACAAAATGTCCCCCCTTTTTCGGTCGCTCCCAAAATATGTTCGGCTCGCTAAAACAAAAACTAAACTAAAAAAACTAAAAAACAAAAACTATACTTAGATCCCTAAAAAGGGGGCAGAAATTCAGAATTTTACAACTTTTCACTTATAAGTGTCTATTGTTAAGGAAATGAATATGACTACACTAATCTGCAAACTTGTAGTGCTTAAACTGTAACTTTGCAGAAAATTGTTACAACCATTTCCCAGCAATATTTTGTTTGCAACGATTTTGGGGTCATAAATGGAATTTTGTAGGTTAGATTATTGGACAATTTTATCGGAGAACTTTACTTCTATGATTGTGGAGAATACTGTTAAATTCCTTTTCTAATAAGTAGTTTAAAAAATGTAAGCAACAAATTATAAAAATACAAATTTGTGAATCGTTTCAATTATTTTGGAAGCCTAACTGTAATATGTGTTGGTTTCTGTATTTGACAATGTTGTCAAAAGTCTTAAACCCGACAACTTTGTAGAATATAGTCATATCCATTGTCTTCAATGTGGACACTAATAAGCGAAAAATTAAAAAATATTAAATGTTGAAATTCTATACCCATTTCGGGAAAATAAGTGCAATAATTTTTCTTAGTGTGTTTCGCAAATTTGTCAAGAAATTATTAGGTTAATATTTCTATGAAGACATTTGTAGCCATTTCTCTACCGTGAACGGAAAATTGCTAAAAAAAAATAAAAAATATTTAAAATGATTTTTGCCGTTTCCACATTATATGGATTATTAAGCACGTCCCATACCGATGCGGTCGTACATAAAAAACGTTGTGCTGATCAGTGTCCGAACCGAGCAGGGTTCTTTGGTACCACATCCATGTACATACGTTCATAATTTTTTGGTTTGGTTGAGGCCTTAAACAAAAATATTCCAATTGAAGCACAGTGTAAACATTGGTGAACATACAAAAAATTATACGAAAATATACGGGCCGATCCAAAATACTGGTTGGGGGTACCCAACGTACTTAACAAAAAAATAACCGCCGAAAAAGATCTGTGTAGTGCTTTATGTAACCAACCACTTGGACTATGTCCAAAATTGTGCTTTGTTTGTGTAATACTTTGTTTGATATAACCCACAAATATATAATCATGAATCAATTATTTACAAATAAGAATATCAATTTTGTTTCAAAACTTATTTTCGAAATGAGTGCGAACAATCTAAAAGTATTAATTTGTTTTTTTTTTAATAAATTGCTTATTCTTTTTCAGGGTGTTATGAAACCTTTTGACTGTGTTATCCGTGCCAATACTGGTGACTCTCAAGCTATGGGACAAAAACCAATAACTTTCCTGAGACAAGTAAGTATGCATGTTTTGACGACCCCAGCAAGTGATAAGTAGACTGTTGGAGTAATGCGTAGAAAAATATAATTCCTATAAGTGTAGAAGGACAATTTCAGAATTTTCTTCTGAATATTGAACTTTAAATATTATTTCGACTGTGCCACATTAACCAAGCAATATCCAAAATGTTTTTGTGGATGAAAAGAAACAAACTTACATTTATTTTAGCATTTATACCTATGAAGTTGTGTCTCAAACAAAAATTAAGTTATATCCAGATGGAACATTAAAACACCGTACTCACTGTTTTATAAGGGTCTTTTTAGTTAGTTTTTGTGCATAGGGCTGATGAAACACATTCTTTTTCCCATACAATAGCATCATTTGAAATACAACTCTGTAAAAATATTTCCGGCGCCAGAAATTCTAACTAGAATTCCACTGTATTTCATGGAGTTTGTTTACAAGCCCGTACATCTGTCACACACATTTTTGAATTCAAATAGAAACGAATAATTCTGCACACCAGTAATTTTATTTCAAAAGGTTTGGATTATCTTTAGAATCAAACACACACAATTTGTTCACAGCATATAAGGATATTATGCAATTAAATAAAAAAATACTTCAGGAATATCAAAAGGTATAGCACGTCTCGATAATTTAATTATAGCGAGCAACACTTATACGGCATTTACACCGACCAACATTAGCGCATTTCAAAGGTTAACTCCGTTAACCCACGCTAACCCAGAATATTATGCCCTGTTTCCACTACAGAATTATTCGTAATTCGCTCTCTCTCATTCGTAATTCAATCTCCAATTACCATCCGAATTACGTAATTCACCATACAACATTTTGAGAGCGAATTATCTTGTTTGTAGGTAATTCAGTTTGAATTACCTTATGAATTACAAACAAAACATTTCCTTCTCTAGTATTTATCGAAATTTTATCGCAACTGTTGTCAGAAACAAACAAAAACAAAGAAGAATAAATTTAAGCCATTTAATAATACACAATGGAATGGAATTAAATATAGAAAAATATATTATATTAAATATAGAAAGGTTGTTAGATATCCAAAATTTTTTTTTTAGTATTTATTCACTTTTTATTGTTGCCATTCTAAGAATTATTGAAACAAAACAAATAAAAAAAGTAAACAACTGCCCGATCGAATTATGTATGTGTAGTGGAAACAGGGTAATTCGGAATAGTAATTCAAAGAGCGAATTAAGTAATTGGCGCTGTAGTGGGAACATGGCATTAGTCATACAATTTTAATCTGAAAAAACTGAAGTTTAATTTTTAACCTTATTTTAAACTGGTGAACAATTTAATGCAACTCTGCAAATTACCAAAATAAAAACATACACAAAAAATCAACTGTATGGCAGTCGGAAGCCTATCAAAAATTTTCCAACGCGTCCAAGCCGCCAATTGAATTTGCGTGTTGTGCTGTGTGTTGTGTTGCATTGTGTCTTCGATAATTTGGTCTGGGCACGGAGTTGCTCTAAATTGGTTCAATCATAAAGTTGCCACCTGAAAAGGCAATTTAATCTCAGATTAAATCTCAGAACCAAATTTAGAGATTATGCGTGTTTTGGTTACACCGCTTGTTTATATGATCGCTTGTTTGGTCGGTGGTGAAATGGTTAGTGTGCGCACCTCTTGTACATGAGATCCTGGGTTCGAACCTTGCTATGACCACCTTCAAATTTCTTTCGGCGGCGGTCACCTCGCATAGTGACGTATATAGCCATGAAAAAGCTTCTCAAAATACCGTTCGGAATCGGTGTAAAACTGTAGGTCCCAATCAGTGAGTGAAAACTGGAAAGCGCACAGCTCATTTATTGTGAGAAGTTCCCACCGGTCCCTTCATGGGATGTAATGGGAAACCATTTATTTATTTATTTATTTTTTGTTTGGTATGAAGCACTTAGCAGAGACTTAGCGACACGAATCATTTTCGCTAAGTTGTTCTTCTTTAGTCGTGTTTTGGTTATAAGCAAGCGATTATCGTTTGCTAAGTTGCAAAGAAAACGGCTATTTAGCGATAAGTAATTTTATTCAAATATATGAAAAAGGGTTGAAAACGGTAAAAGATCTCAAAAACAATATTTGTTTAAGCTTAGCGAAAATGATTCGCGTCGCTAAGTTCTCGCTAAGTACTTCATACAAAACAAGCGATTATACAAGCAAGCGGTGTAAACAAAACACTCTTTTTGATATATTTTACCATATTTTCTTGTATTCTTATAAAAAAAATTACAAAGCGAGAAAATAAAGTAATTTATATAGGGTACATTTTAGGGTAACAAATTTGGTTCCCTCCTTTTTTAAAACCCGGCCATTATGGGTCACCGCACCAATTCTGACGTATTGTACACACAGGGAAGAGATTAGTTGGAAAACAACTCACGCATGTGAAATTCCATGCTAAAGATTATATTGATAGATTAAGAATCAAAATCGCTATAATGCCCCTATGACAATATCTTGGAAACGGAGCGTCCAATCGAAAAAAAGCAATTGTTTACGAATTTCTAAGGGTTTTTCATAAAGTGGTCCAATCGTATCGAAGAAATTTTGTTCAAAAAATCGTCAAAATATGAATATCGCTGAAATAGAAAATGGCTATAACACAGAAACGGTGCGTCCAATATTAAAAATAATAACTTTGTTACCTCTATAAGAGGATTTACCAATGGATGGATTTTAAAAAAAAATCGCTAACACATACATACATATGTGTGTTTTAGCGATTTTTTATTTGAAAAATGATTTGGATTTTAAGTGTTGCCGTATTAAAGAGATCCATTGGTTACAGCCTCCTATGGAGGTAAACACTTTATTATTTTTGCGACTGGACGCACCGCACCGTTTCCGAGTAACAGACATTAACGATTTTCTTATTTAGTCGATTTTTTGAAAAAAAAAATTATTTCATGCGAATTGGAACACTGTGAGAAACCATTAGAAACCCGTAAAAAATTATTTTTTCGAGGACGCTCCATTTTCGAGATATAGAAATTTTTTATAATTTTTTCATATTTTCGATTAAAAATGGGGTTGGTAACCCATTAGCCACGAAATACGAACCCTGGTTATAAATAATAATAATTTTATTTATATGTAAATATAAAATACACATTTATAATAAAAAATAATTATTTTTACTTTTTTTTCTATAACATTTATAATGGGATATAGCATCACCAAATGGTTGTGACAGCGATCAAATTCAAGTGATTAGTTAAGCATACCAATATATTACTTGGTACAACCGAAAGCCGAGAACTTTTGCTCAGCGCAAGTTTCCCTCGCACCGTTGCATGAGGCACCAGGTAAAGTTGCTCAGCGTAGTTGTGCTCAAAACCATATCAGCTGACCAAGATGGATACATAAGGTGGTAGCAGTAGCAATTGCATGTATTATGTATGTGTACTTTTTCTACTGTTCTAGTGCTATCACCTTATTTATCCATCCTAGTCAGATGACAACGAAATGTCAAAAGTTTACACGTTTCTCCATCCCACGTTTGCGCAGCAAATTTGCCTCGAAAACTTTCCACTTTTGAGCAAGTCGCTTTGTATGGGAAATTTGTTTGTTTTGACGTTTGCTGTGCAAGTTTACGATGTTTTCGAGTTTACGAGGTTCTTTCTTTGGGTTAATTTATATGAGCTTTTTACGAACATTATTTTTGTTTGTGTAACTTTAGAAAATTTTGAAAAAAGGCGGGAAAATTTGTTTGAATATTTTTGAATTGACATAATTTTTTCACAATTGTTATTTTTGTTTTGTTTTAATTGTTAAATATTGTTTAAATCTCCTGATGATGCTACACAAAGGAGTAGCGAAATATCGAGGAAAATAAATATAACAACAGCAAATCTGACCTCAAGCTCGAAGAATATTGATTATTTATTAAATATTGTCTTCTTAATCTGTTTCAGGTAGCGAATCTTTGATTGATTGATTACATTTCAAATTTAAATATTCATGGTGGAATTTCAAATGCTTAAAATAATATAAGGTCCATTGACAACAATTTCAGAGTTCCGTCTACATCGTGCAATTAAGTTGAGATCCGCAATCTATTATTTCAGAAGATTCAAAATAACCATATTTGACTTTCATGATAGGATAGTCTTTATTAAATGAACCAAATGTACCTAAATTTGGAAACTATATTGTCATTGAGCTGGGAAACATAGCCTGCGAAAATGTCTTCCAATTTTTAAAATCAAAATGATGTATAAACAACCCAATTATAACGTGTTTGATTAGTTCGTGCAATAGATATTGTAGTGTACCATTCACTTGGTGCCCCAATATTTCCATGGCGAATAAATGACTCAATAGTGCTATGAATGGAGTCAACGGGCATCATGGTATGCCCAGGTAATAAAAACGATATTTTGATGTTCCTTATAAAATTTGAATTTACAGCTGTCGCAATACAGACCGATCCGAGAATGAGTTTTTCTTTCATCCACAAGTTTTAAATATTGATTGACAATGGTGGAAATTTCACTACATCCCCGTTTTCCATCACTCTCTCCCCACAAAAGCAGAAACCATTTTTGTTCCACTTTCATAAATGCTTTCATTATAATATGCACACTTTCGTGGGTAGAATAGTGTCACACTACTTCAGTGAGGTGTATTTAAAACCGTTTGAAGGTCAACGCTTGCACATAAACACGACGAATTTTTTTTCGTTCTGCTTTTCCAAACAAATTGCCTTAGATTTGTCTTTATCTCCCGTGTGATTTTTATATTCTTCTGTTGACTTTAATCTTCTTTTTGACTCACTATTAAAGTTGTTATAATTTTCTCACTTGATACAATTTTTAGGCAAGTGGAAACCAATATAAACGTTGTTTTTAAAAACGCTTCGGAAAACATAACGACAACTGGGTCGATTCATTATTTAAGGTTTTTAAGTGTTCAATATAGCATTGATATGCACCTTTTATATTACGAAATTCTTGAAATAAATACAACTTACTGCGACAGTAATGAGAAGGAATGGCTATCGTTGTCATTGGTAGAAGCTACAACACGGTTTATAAAATATTAGACAAGTATCAAAAGTTCAAAAAATTGGAAAATTTTGAAAATCTTCCAAAATCTGGCAGACCGAAAATATTAACTGAAGATCAAATTCGATCCATTGTTCGTAATATGTACGAGTAAGAAGTGTCCAGCTAAAAGTTTAGTTAAAATATCCGACAGACATTTCAGCAACATCTGGAACTGTCGTCAGCGTCAGTACAATACGTAGGGCACTACATGCTAATGGACTTCATGGTAGGGTTCCAAGAAGACAAATACTAGTATCCAGAGTCAACCAAAAGTAGCCGTCGGTGGTGCAATGGTAGTATGCGCGGCTCTTGTGCATGAGGACGTGGGTTCCAAGAAGACAAATACTAGTATCCAGAATCAACCAAAAGTAGCCGTCGGTGGTGCAATGGTAGTGTGCGCGGCTCTTGTGCATGAGGACGTGGGTTCGATCCCTACTCTGACTACCTTAAATTTCTTTCTACGGCGGTCACCTCGCGTAGTGACGGCGACACTATCGAGTATTAAGCCATGAAAAAGCTTCACAAAATACCGTTCGGAACCGGTGAAAAACTGTAGGCCCCAATCAGTGAGTGTAAAACTAGAACGCGCACAGCTCACTGGTTGTGAGAAGCTCTCCCTAATCCCCTCGCGGGATGTAACGGGAAACCATTTATTTATTTGAGTCAACCAAAAGCGGCGCCTTGAGTTTGCTAATAAGCACAAAAATCAATACATGTATATCTGGAATAACATAACATAACCACGAGATCATACTATTATAACTTTTTGGTTTCTTTTGGAGAAGTCAAAATTTAGAGAAGTAAAAACAAAGAATTTTCTGAACAAAATGTAATATCTACAATAAAGCACGCCGGGAGTTCGGTGATGGTTTCGGGTTGCATGGCAGGGATCGGAGTCGGTAAATTAGAATTTATTGAAAGAACGATGACTGAAACAGACTACCTTCATATGTTGAAATAAAATTTGGCTCGCAGTGTTGTGTTGTGTGCTGGTTGGATAGGACTTTAATCTTCAACAAGATACTGATCCCAACAAACACATCAAAATTAGTTAAGGCATGGCTACCTTACCACACTCCTAACAATTGAATCATCCTCCAAAGACGCTGGACCTCAATCCGATTGAACATTTGTGGGGGCATCATGATCGCGAAATAAGAAATGTAATAATAATGTAGTAATAAGATACAGAGGATCTCTCATATCTGTTAAAATGGAAGAATGACGAAAAATTTCACCTGAAATACCCGCAAATTTAGTTAAATGGTTGAAATTTAGCTATGTAGTTTTTGCAGTTGTAAGATTTTTTTTTTGTTATTTTTGTATAAATTGATACCATGGTTAGAAAATATAAAGAGTTGAATTAATTATTATTTTTTAATATTCAAATAAATTTAAATACACATTTAACAAGCGTGTAAACTTTCTTTTGACGCTCACAGTACATAGATGCTAAGAATAGATTCTTAATTTTATATGAATCGTATATAACACGAATTCGTCTTATTACAGCTTATGAATTTAACACTTGATCCTGAATTGATTAACACATCCCAATACCCAGCTGATGTCCAGGCTCGTGCTCGTGCTATACTCGATAGCTGCGAAGGCGGTTCAATTGGCTCATACACAGATACGGCTGGCATTGAGGTTATTTGCAGACAGGTGGCTAATTTTATTGCCGAACGTGATGGTGTGCCTTGTGACATGAATAACATTTTCCTAACAGCTGGCGCCTCACCCGGCATTAAGATTGTATTGTCTTTGTTAAAGTAAATTAATTTTATGAACATTTGTTAATTTTAAGGAAATATTTATCATTCCATTTCTTTCCTGCAGACGTAAAGTTGATGGCAAATCTCCCGGTATTATGGTACCCATTCCTCAATATCCTATGTATTCCGCTACCATTACTGAGTATGGCATGCAAAGGGTTGATTATTACTTGAAAGAAGAAACCGGCTGGAGTTTATCACCAAAAGAATTGCAACGCTCCTATGATGAGGCCGTAAAGACCTGCATTCCACGTGCCATTGTTGTCATCAATCCTGGCAATCCAACAGGTCAAGTTTTAACTAGACCCAACATTGAAGAGATTATTAAATTTGCCCATAAAAACAAATTGGTTATATTGGCTGATGAAGTGTATCAGGATAATATTTACGATAAAGACTCCAAATTCTATTCATTTAAGAAGGTCATAAGCGAAATGGGTGGTCCTTACAATCAAATGGAATTGGCAAGCTTCATGTCTACCTCAAAGGGATTTTTGGGTGAATGTGGCATCCGTGGTGGTTACATGGAAATCATCAATACGTCTGCTCAAGTTATGGCTGCGTTGACGAAATATATTACGTCTACAGTGTATAGCACCACTGCTGGACAAGTGGCTGTTAGTGCATTGGTAAGTTTGCAGGAAAATAAAATCAACAAAGACAATTTAAGAGGGAAAATCTGAGACATGGATTTCATGTCCTTTAACGACTTTTATAAAAACAGCATTGGTGGTTTGATTTTTTTCACAAACACGAATTCCAAAGCGGCACTCAGACATACCGCGACTTCGAAGTTTTTGAGATTTCAATACAACCAAACATATGTTTTGTCGCAACTGAAATCCCGAATACTTCGAAATCACGCTATAGCTAAACACAGCTTTAGGTATGTTATTTTCAAGGCAACGTGTCAGAGTCACATATTTAATGCAAAATATGTTTAATTTAGGTATTTCACCATATTTAAAAAAAGTACTCTGTTTTCTGAAACCGCACTTATCACACTACTTCGTAATCTATTTTTGTTTTAACGCCTGTGGTGTTACTTTTGTTTGAAATTTCGGTGCCAAACAATTATCAAATAATTTTTTTTTTATCAAATAATTGTTTTCGCACGAAAAATTCTGTCGTAACAACCCTGTACTTGATTTCATTCACGAAATTATGGCATACAACTGAATACCAAGCAAATGAAAAGTGAGCGAAAAATTGTTGTTATTTTCTATACATATAATTATTATGTGAACGAAAATGTCATAAAGGCTGAATTCACGGCTTCAATAGTTAAAACACTCTTTACGAATAAGGTGCCTATGAAACCTTCACTAAATCCTCAAACTCTCAATATGTTAATAATATTTTAAAGCAATTTTATTGTTTTTGTTTATGAATAAGGTCGTCGATATAATGGGTGATTTATTTGATATTTGGTTTTTGAAAATTGGAGAAGACAGAAAATTTGTAGAAGTGAATGAAATATTTATTTGGATCGATAAATCAATGTCTTTCATTTAGTTTTTAAGGACTATTCGATTGCATGCAAATGTGGCCCACGGCTACGCTTCACGTGGCTTATCTAACATTTCGGTCGGTATCTGTAATGTTATCATCTGTAATGTTATCATGTAATGTTATCATCCAGCACTACAATCGTTGTTGGCTTGTCCCTATAAACGAGAAACTTCACGTGCCCCCGCAAAAAAATAGTCTAGTGGGGCCAAATCGCTCGAATGAGGCGGCCAATTGATAGCGCCACAAAGTGAGATTAATAGCTCACCAAGGTCACCTCATGGTATCGCGTACAGTATGGCATGTGGCACGGTCCTGTTGAAACCACAGGTCCAATAAGTCAAATTCTTCCATTTTGAGCAAAAAACCCGTTACTATCGAACGATACCTTGAACCACCGTAACGATGCGGCCAATTATGCCACCGGCCCATAAACCGCACCAAACAGTGCATTTTCAGGGTGCATTGGCACCTCATGAACAGCCTCTGGCTGCTCTTCGGACCAAATTTGGCAATTCTGTTTATTGACGTACTCATTGAGCCAAAAATGAGTCTCGTCGCTGGAGACAATTTTACGATAAAAAATGTGATCTTTTGACCGCTTCTCCAAGGCCCATTCACCAAAAATATGACGTTGTGATAGCTTGACCGGCTTCAGCTAGTGCACCAGATATGTTTTGTATGGTCTTAGAATGAGGTCTTTACGTAAAATCTGCCAGGTGGTCGAATAACACAAACACGTTTGCTGCGATCTGTGACGGATGAACATATAGCGATCTTCATTAACACTGGCGCAAATCTGGTGACAATGGCTTGAATAGCCTGCCCGGTGGGACGATTATGACGACCATAAAATTAACATAACTTGCGAAACATTTTTCACAGGGCACGAGTTTTGATGATAAAACTCAAGTCTATGGCAAGGCAAACTGAACATGTCACAAATCACGCGTGAAGTGGGCAACACAAAACTTAACTTGTCAGTGTAAATAGCAAAAAAAATCACACTTTACTTAAAATATTTTATTCGAATGAATGTTTTTCCGTGGCCATCGGTGGTGCAATGGTTAGTGTGCGCGGCTCATGTACATGAGAACGTGGGTTCGGTCCCTGCCTTACATTTCTCTCGACGATGGTCACCTCGTTTAGTAATGGTGACATTATCGAGTACTTAGCCACGAAAAAGCTTCTCAAAATACCGTTCGGAATCGGTGTAAAACTGTAGGTCCCAATCAGTGAGTGTAAAAACTAAAAAGCGCACAGCTCACTGGTTGTGAGAAACTTCGTGTTCATAATAAAAAGTTAGCTCGGTTATCAACTGACTAACAATTTCTTATTCATAACACCTTCAAATGAACTATGCCTAATAAGTGGCTAGGAAGTGAACAAATAAATATTATCTAATCACGAACAGCTGTCATCATAAATATCAGAGTTGCATTCGCCTAAAACAGACATGTCATATTATGTAAGTAGTTAGCCAGTGGATAGAAACCTGAATAGAAAACTTGAATGTAAAACAAAAACATTCAATAACAAAAAAAAATACAGCAGACAGTTATCCGAGGCCTTCGGCCACGGACTGTCCCTGCAGTGTCAGAGACACGGCCATTAAGTTTAACGTATAATACGCCATCCTATAAGACAGAAAACATATATAACAATAAATGATAAATAACATAAGCAAATGAATTTATTTATTTGATAGTTACTTTTGATAATATACATAAGCTTATGGTAGGAAAAATAGGATAAATATGTTTTTAAATTAAAAGAGTAAGGATAAATGATAAATAACAGACGCAAATCAATTTGATTTATATTTTTTATAATTATATATCCATGTTAAATTCAAATTCACATTTAACATTTTGTTTCACTTAAATACATAAGTAAATATACGAAATTTCAATATTTCGTCAATCAAAACAACAGCCGAAGGTTTGTGTCCACACTGAAACAGCAGCATAGTTTGTGTTCACGCTACAAACTCAAACACTCAACCAAACACCACACATATGTTTGAGTGTATGTGTTTAAACAATTTTCATTTGAGAAATTTAAATGTTAGGAAGATATCAACCAATATGAAATGTATATCAAACGAAAGATAACATCTACATATACCTACAAAAAAATTTTTAAAAAAAGTTATCTCGCCGTTTCCTCATAATCAATGAAATAAAGATTACAACAATAACAATCTGACATGACTCCCTATACCGTAAGGTAAGACGTATTCTACGCCAAAATCCTAAGCGATGAGTTGTCATCAAATCGTAAATTTAAAGCAAACTAGTTCTACCCGTATACATATACATATGTATATTATTTGTGCGAAATAATTATTCTTTGTTTTTATATCGTTTCAATTTGTACGCTAGGTTAACCCACCTAAACCAGACGAGCCTTCCTACAAACAATACATGGAGGAGAAAAATGCGGTGTTGGACTCCTTGAAGGAACGTGCAGAGTTGATACATAAAACTCTTAACAGTTTTGAAGGTTATACGGTTAATAAGGTGCAGGGCTCCATGTACATTTTCCCTCAAATCCATATTCCCCCTAAAGCTGTTGCAGCTGCCAAAGCTAAGAACATGATTCCTGATGTTTTCTATGCCACCGAACTTTTGGAATCTACCGGTTAGTTCCTCAACAATCAGAACCAATTCTGCAAAGAGCATTTTTTCATCACATTCTTGGTGCTTTCAGGTATTTGTATTGTTCCTGGAAGCGGTTTTGGACAAAAGCCCGGAACTTATCACTTGCGTAGCACTATTTTGCCTCAAACCCCTGTCTTAAATGACATGATGAATAAATTCCAGAAATTCCACGCTGCATTTATGCAAAAGTACAAATAAATTGCTCAACATGTAGTATTTTGTTCTGTGTGACGCCTGAACGTGTGGAAAGTAACTTCCTAAAAATTATCTATAAGTTATTTTCTTTTAGAGTTTTACGTAGAACATCATCCCTTTTATTATTATTTATATTAGATTTGATTGCATGAAACAAAAGGTTTTATGATTTATATACACACATCCATAAATATGTATATTGTCGTTATTAATTTTAAAGATTTAAAAATTATTTTAAAACAAAAAAATGTCCTGTGTTTTTATATATTATTTGTAGTTGTTTTGTTTCGTATGTTTGATATTAGTGCAAAAATAGTTAATCAAATATAGTAATGTGTCCTCATCAATTGACAGCATTCGAAGAGGTAGGACGCCAAATGATTTTTGTGAAAAATATCAAAATGATGACAAAAAAGGGAAATTATCATCAAATTTGTTTCAAAATTTCAAAAATTGTTCAAAATTTAATGCCCAAGATTATATTTATTTATATATATAAGTACATATGTACCTATTAGTTATGTTCGATTACTCGAAAATTTGTGCAAATTTGTACTGAATCATGTTAAAAAAATAAATGTTAAATAAAGAAACATACACAAAAGTTTAGTCAGTGCAAAGATTGAATGTTGGATGGGAAAAATGCAGAGTATATGATGGAACTGATGTAGTCCAATGCTTTAAATGCCAGGGATATAGTCACAAATCGGATGAATGTAAAAATGAAGAAGTATGTTACAAATACCATGGCCCACATAAATCCAAAGAATATAATAAAGAAACTATAGCTAAATTTTTAAACTGCATTAGAACAAATCAAAAATTAAATATGGGACTTGATGAAAATCATGTCACAGGAAGTAGAGAGTGCCCAGTTTACCAAAATAAACTGAACAACAAAAAGAAACGGTTTTAACAGTTTAACAATTAAAGCATGTGCATGGTGTGTATACAAATATACAAGGACTTACAAACAATTTTAATCCAGTGGTGATTATTCGAAAAATCCGGAATTTATAATACGTACTGAGACCCATTTAACATCAAAGATAGAGGAACGAGAGATACAAATACATAAATATGACAATTATATAACATATTCAAATTCAACAAGAACGGAGGAATAATAATAGCGGCATTCATGCAAACGTGAAAGCCGAGAACTTTTGCTCAGCGCAAGTTTCCCTCGCACCGTTGCATGAGGCACCAGGTAAAGTTGCTCAGCGTAGTTGTGCTCAAACCCATATCAGCTGACCAAGATGGATACATAAGGTGGTAGCAGTAGCAATTGCATGTATTATGTATGTGTACTTTTTCTACTGTTCTAGTGCTATCACCTTATTTATCCATCCTAGTCAGATGACAACGAAATGTTAAAAGTTTACACGTTTCTCCATCCCACGTTTGCGCAGCAAATTTGCCTCGAAAACTTTCCACTTTTGAGCAAGTCGCTTTGTATGGGAAATTTGTTTGTTTTGACGTTTGCTGTGCAAGTTTACGATGTTTTCGAGTTTACGAGGTTCTTTCGAGCTTTCATGAAGACCACTAATGTATTTCAAAAAGGCATGGAACGTGACAAAAATATATGAAATGGTGATAGAGTCCAAATTTTGGACAAATGCGTATGCCGCAAAAATTAATAGAATACAAATAATAATAATGGGAGTATATAGATCACCGAGTAGCAGAGAAATGGAATTCTGTGATGCTTTTGAGCAAGCAATTGAAGAAATTAGTGAAAATGACACTGATGTGATAATAGCTGGTGATTTCAACATAGATTGGGCTAAAGATGGAACATATAAATCCAAATTCGAGGCAATATTAAATGACAATGGCCTTAAACAAATAGTAAACGAATATACGAGAATAACAAAAAACTCGAAAACAATAATAGACTACATTATAACAAATAATAAAAATATTAAGGCGTAAACCAATACATCAAATAAAGTATCAGACCACGAAGCTATAGATATAAAAATCGAGGAAACTAGTACAAATATGGAACAAAACGACGAGATCGAAATATTTAAATACAATAAAGACATTTTTAATAGAGAAATCAGTAAAATGCCAATATACGATGAACGAATAGATTTAAACAATAGTGTGTCCAATTTTGACTTTCACCTTAAGGAAACTATTAAAAAATTTACAGGAAAAAAAATAATTAAGACAAATAACAGCGTAAAAATATGGTTTAACGTAGAATTAAAACGACTAAAAAAAGAGAAAATTGTTAACTATAATATAGCTAAAGCAGAAAATACTACGACAGCATGGAACCGATATAAAATAATAAGAAATACATATAAAAATAAAACGGAATCTGAAAAAGAAAAAGACATCAAAATAAATAATGCCACCGACCAAAAAGAAATGTGGAAACAAATCAAAGAATTAGAATTGAAGAAAAACAAAAATATGATTAAAACTGTGATATTTAATGGAAGAGAATATAAGGATAATTTTCAAATAGCCGATCAATTTAATAAGTATTTTGTCGATAGTATTAAGTCCATAAGAGATGCAATAGAAAACGTGCAATACATAAATAATATACCTGAGATAATAGATTTATATTCCGTACAATAACAATACAAGAACTAAAAAATACATGTAAAAAAATTAAAAATAAGCCAGATTTTGACAAAGTTTCCATCAAAATCATTTTGAATAACTGGAATGTTTTGGGTAGTGCAATATTTAACATAATAAATACGTCATTAACAACAGGAGTCTTTCCTGAAAGCTCAATGGTAACACCAATAGAAAAAATAGCAAAAACGAAGAAATATGAAGAATTTCGTCCAATAAATACACTAAAAACTTGCGAGAAAGTTATTGAGAAGATTGTTAAAGAACAACTTGAAACGTATATGGAACAAAACGAACTGCTTTCAATATACCAGTCTGGATTTAGAAAAAAAATTTCTTGTGAAACAACGGTTAAACTATGTGATAAATAGATGGAAATATAAAGAAAAAAAGACGAAGATCGTGGCATTATTTTTGTATTTTCAATGAGCATTCGAGACAATAGACAGGGAAATAATGATTGAAAAACTTTACATGTATGGAATCAGAGGAAAAGAATTACTTTGGTTTAAATCCTATTTAACAAACAGAAAACAAATAACGAAAGTAAATGGTGTTAAATCGAAAGAGATCGATAATGAATTTGGAATACCGCAGGGTTCCGTTCTAGGAGCTCTACTGTTTATTATATATATAAACGATATGCCGCATATTTTAGAAAAATGTGAGATAGTATTATATGCAGATGACACACTGATATTCACGGAAGGAGATAATAACGAAGAATGTACAGATAATTTAACACACGACGTAAACAAAATTAACCAATGGCTAAAAATGAACAAATTAAACTTGAATGAGAAAAAAACCAAATTAATGGAAATAAATATGGACAATGACTCAAATTTTAAAATCAACAATAAAGTTATGGAGAAAGTTGAACAAATAAAATATCTCGGGTTTATAATCGACAAAAATTTAAAATTTACACAACATGTGGAATATATATGTAAAAAAATAGGGGAAAAAATCGGATTCTTTAAATGGGTGAGAAAAAATGTAACATTAATGACGGCAATAAATATTTATAACACAATGATAAAGCCACATTTCGAATTTGGATCTACAATTCTATACACATGCTGCACAATTACACAGATAGAAAGACTACAGAAATTGCAGAATAAAGCTATGCGTTCAATCTTAAAGTTTAATCGATATACACCTATTCAATATATGCTGGACACACTAAAATGGCTTAACATAAGACAAAGACTGGAACTAAACACATTAAATTTTATGCAGAAAATGAAGATGGGAAATGCTCCAAAATATCTTATTGAACAACTGCATTATGTTGGGGATATACAATAGGGTGGAGTACAATTTTTTTTTTTGAAATTTCCCTTAGCTTGGGTGCGGAAAAGTTGCTAAAGACTATTAGGAATAACATTTATATGAGGTCTTTTAAGATATTTTAACTGGAAATACCCCCATAAACTCCCCAAAGTTTTATGAAATGCAAATTTTTTTATATTATCTTGTTTCGGCTGGTGATAACTTTATTAATAGTAGTTATATAGAAAAAGGACGCGTCCAGCCACAAACAACTATTTCCCCATAACTATCCCCATAACTAAATGAATAGAAATAGTATTTTTAATTTGGTTGTGTTTATTCGTTCAATAAATTTATACGACTACAAAGTCTTTTTTTGTGTTGAACACAGGCATTAGGCGTCTAGACTCTAGCGTATTCTTAATCCATCCTTCACGATTTTCAGGTCCACATACAGCCGAGCTTGCCTCTGTAACCAACTTTATGCACCTTTCAGTCGCTTGAGTGTGGCAAGGCATGTTTCGAAGTGCCGAAATGGCACAGTCATGCGTTTCATTTTCAATAAATTTTAAAATAACATCTTCGCTCATAACTTTGGTTACTGGTGGCTCTGACATATTTTCCCAGTCTATCAACTCACTGTAGTCACAGGCCTTGAAATCAAATGTTGGCAATTTAAAAACACGAATTGTTAAGTTTGAGGTACTTTCCCGACATTTCAAAATTCGTCTCACAGCCAATTCTCTTATGGATCTACGTTGATCCATTAACATGGCTATCAAAATGTTTTCGGAATGGCCAAAATATCCATTACGCTGAATCACGGGATCAATTACCATTAACATGTTTTTTGGAAGGTAACGCGATAATTTGATAGTTTCGTGAAGATGAATTGCTCCATAGACGCAGGATGGCTTTGATTTAATTGTAAACCACATCGGCGCATATACGTTTGCAACAAATTTAGTCAGTGCCAACAATTGCTCTGATGGAACCTTTGTTGACATATAAAATCGTACAATTCTATTAGCGGTTGTCAGCCACCGTGAGTGACACATTTTGCCTGGATTCCGTTTAGCAAGTTTTTCATGACAATAACCTGTGTTGAGTGCATGACATATTTCAAATAGATACAACTGATCTGTACTAAGATCACTGGGATGTTTTGTGATATTTGGCAAATGACACTCCAAAAGAGCAAACTGTTGAATTGGCAATTTTTCGCAGTTTTTCAAGCCCTGGCCAATTGGACCAATGAAACTTTTGGGGCCGGTTGTGGTTCCATCTAAATACTGAAATAAATGTCTCAATAGCAATTCATTTGCATGCAGTTGGCATACGAGCCATTGTAGTGGCCGTTTGAACATTTCTTCCAAAGAGCGGATAATACCTGACTTATATCCAGTGTTTACTACTGTGCCGTCACAGCCAATGGCAACTACACTCTTTTGTAAATCATTTTTCAATAAAAAGGCAAACATTTTTTCGCTGATGTGTTTTGCGTTACATTCTTGTACAGAAATATGGCCAATATATTGAGAGCCTGGTTCTTTAAGCAGCGTAATATGTTATTCCATCTTAATTGATTTTCTATTGTCCTCGTATACCATAGTATTTTGTCTTTGCGTGAATCGAATGAGATACCAATGTATGAGTCAATGTCCATTTTATTACCGTTCATGCTCTGACTCCTCGCTAGATGCGTACACGGCGTATTTTGCTGCGGTCAATAACTTTTGATGAGTCCTCTGCTGTAATTACACCGTAATCTTTAAGCGTAGCAGAAACAATAGCAGCTCCTGATCGATCCGAAATGCCGAATCGATCTAAAGTTCTCGCTACCGTGGGTAATGTTCTATTAATATTTTGTGTACCGTTAGGTGTTGGAATAGAAGGAGTAAATTCCTCGTAGTTTTCAATGTTCGTAACATTTTTATTGGAACGGAAGTTATCTGAAGACAAAGTTAGTGAGATGGCAGGTATTTGAGACGATTCTCCAAGCATTTTCTGTTTCAATTTTCTAGCATTGCTTGCAACTATTGCTTTTGAAGTTTTATTATCGACAGGCCCAATCATCATTTTCCTCGCACCACGCTGATCTGCTAAAAATTCCCTCTCCCTAATGGGTATTTTTCGATCTTTTGTGCAATCGCAACTAGTGTTTAATTGGCATTTACATGTTGCAATATCAAAAATAAGTTTGCTATGTTTTTGAAACATTTTCAGCTTGTTTTTATACTTATCACTGGTTTGTTGATTTTCTGCATATTTTTTTATAGCATTGTATTTCTGATGATAAGCTTTCAGACGCGTTACGATGGTGCAATGCTTAATTATTGGTATGGAAGCTCTTGTCCAAATTTTTTCAACGTCTAATGCAACAACTTCAATGGCCTTTTTCGCGGAATCTCTAAAGACGTTTCCGTTGGACTGCGCAACGCTTATAAAATATTTCATAACGTCTTCATATGTTGGTAAGGCATTTTTTGGAAGCTCTTTTCCAGCGCCAAATATATGACAATTTTTACTTTTGTTACGTAAACTCATTCTACAATTTTAACAAAACACGACTGCATAAGATCACAGCAAAAACCAACTGAAAAATTTATTTTGTCTACAATTTACTGAAGCAAATTCATATAAAAACTGCCGTTACATTCAGACTACGCTACGCGTTTGCATTGTCCACTCTGTTATGTGTTTGTTTTGCAAAAAACGCGAAGCTAAATAATACTCTAAATCAGTGGTGGCCACAAAGAGAGGCGACGACAACCTGCCTTTGTTGATGCTGGTACGCAACTGATTGAATATTTTTTGTTTTTCCTCTCAATTTTTGTTTGTTTCGTAAACGTTCGTGCTGCGTGTGTGTGAAACCCGACCAAACTTCGTCGTTTCAACAAGAGTTGGCCGTCACTGCTCTAAATAATCTCTAAACCAGCCGAAACAAGATAATATAAAAAAATTAGCATTTCATAAAACTTTGGGGAGTTTATGGGGGTATTTCCAGTTAAAATATCTTAAAAGACCTCATATAAATGTTATTCCTAATAGTCTTTAGCAACTTTTCCGCACCCAAGCTAAGCGAAAATCCTTAAAAAAATATTTTTCATACAACCCTTGCTCCACCCTAATATACAACCATATAATCTAAGATTACCAACGGTTACAACGACAGCTATGCAAAGATCTATCTTTTTCAAAGGATTAAAACTATATAATATTTTGCCTAATAATGTTGAAAATGAGAGAAATATTAACACTTACAAACGTTATGTTGTAAATTTTGTTAGAAGCAATATGGGTGAGATAATGTAAAGAAAATTTAATTTAAAATGTAATATGCTGAAATGTAATATATCGAACAAATCAGAAGTATTATAAATACTCCTAAATAAATAAATATATAAACACTGACATTACATCCCATGAAGGAATCGGGGCGAGCTTCTCACAGCCAGTGACCTTTGCGCTTTCTAGTTTTATATTCACTGATTGGGACCTACAGCTTTACGCCAGTTCCGAACGGTATTTTGAGAAGCTTTTTTCATATTTGAATCATGTTCGGTTACTCCAAAATCCAGTAAATGAGAGCCAGAGAGCGAAAATTTTGACACTTCGATTTTGTTTGGAGAAATTTTAGCCAACAATAATTTGCAAGATAGAACAGCTGTTTGAAATCAGCTGTTTTATGTAAACAAATAAAAGTGAAAAATAAATTAACAGCGGTAGAACTAACTACAAATGAGTATTTTAATATTTTATTTAAAATATCACTGAAATTTGTAAAGAAAATGTACATTCTGCAAATTCTGGTGAACCTACGACGTCGTAATTGAAAAACTTTGGCAGTAGATATCTAATGTAAATACAAGCCACAATATATGTAGCAAAGGATAAAACTACATCAGCTGTATCCTTGTAAATTTTTACTGGAAGTCGTCCGAGTACTTTTTGTGCAAATTTGCATAAAGAGCGTAAAATCGTTCCTTCTCTCTCAAAGGTAGATTCTTGCAAATTTTTACTGGGAAGTAAAAAGTTCTGCCAGTGTAGTACTAAGTTGTTCACACGAAATCTGAGCAACATGTATAGAGGAACATTTTAATGTTTCTAATCAAAATGTAGCGACCAATCAAATTGATGGAGGAAATGATCAATGTTGCCAACTCTCGTTCAGTTTTCAAAAAAAGAGATATTTAGTGTAAAAAACACGTCAACACTGATATGGTCCAATTCGCAGCGAAACAAATTGATGTTGGTCAATATTTGTCATGCGGAAGATATTAAGCAACGTTCAGGTATTCCGAGAATGCAAAGTTTTCGGGATTTCTACCCACCAAACATATGGTTTGTGAGTTACCAACTACAGCTATGGGCACTAAATTATCATAAAACTACTCTTAAGTTTATCGTAGCATTTTTAAACTTGTTGACAATATAGACAAATTATTGGTATATATATTATATTATTATATTAGTATAATGCGAGCAGGACGGTCATAAAAATTTTTTTTTGTGTGTTATTTGTGTCCAACTGTACTTTTTTTCATTTTTGTGCAATTTCTATAAACTTCTCGTAAAAATGGAAAGAAGATTGTACGCCAGAGAAAAAAAATTACAGCAGACAGTTGTCCGAGGCCTTCGGCCACGGACTGTCCCTGCAGGCTGTGTCAGAGACACGGCCATTAAGTTTAACGTAGAATACGCCATCCGATAAGACAGAAAACATATATAACAATAAATTCATTTGCTTATATTATTTATCATTTATTGTTATATATGTTTTCTGTCTTATCGGATGGCGTATTCTACGTTAAACTTAATGGCCGTGTCTCTGACACAGCCTGCAGGGACAGTCCGTGGCCGAAGGCCTCGGACAACTGTCTGCTGTAATTTTTATATTTACCAACGGCATTTGATTCAAGTCCGTTTAAAAAAAAAATATTATGTTCAATTTTTTTAAACTTAATTTAATTTATGTATTTTAATTAATATTTTTATTGAAATAAGTTCTGCGAATGTTGAGAGGGCCGCCCTAATATTAAAAAAGGTTTACCTTATCGAGTCTTCGCATTAGCATTCGAGCGTTGTGTGAAAGCTTTACGCTTTACAATTCAAAATTAATGTTACAACAGCTTTATTGAAGCTTTCGCAAAAAAGCTTTATTACGTTAGCTTACTGTTTGTTTCACTTTTTACTAGATACATGTTGCCAAGCAACATTAGCTTGCTGTTTGTTTCACTTTTTACTAGATACATGTTCCTAAGCAATGTTGAGCAACCAAAAACACTCAACCAAACACCACACATATGTTTGAGTGTATGTGTTTAAACAATTTTCATTTGAGAAATTAAAATACTAGAAATATATCAACCAATATGAAATGTATATCAAACGAAAGATAACATCTTCATTTACCTACAAAAAAAATTTTAAAAAAATTCATCTAGCCGTTTCCTCAAATTCAATGAAATAAAGATTACAACAATAAAAACCTGACATGACTCCTCATACCGTAAGGTAAGACGTATTCTACGTCAAAAGCGCATTACATTCAATATGCGTAGTGAAGGCAAAAAGCCGTGTGAAATTGCAAAACTTCTTAACCTATCGAGAAAACTGGTCTTAATGTTATTTATTCCAGTAAAACTAATAATAATGTTATAATGGAAAACAAAAAAATAGAACCCACTTAGCAAAAAATCAACTGAAGCAGTAGACCGAGCTATTGTCCGGAAGTCAAAGAAGGATCCTTGCACGCGTCATCACGTGATATTGCCTACGAAGTTAACTCTGAATTTGGGTTAAAGTTGTCAGACAGTCTTATCCGAAGACGCCTCAATTATACTCAGCTCTTTGGACGCGCAAACCGAAAGAAACCACTCCTTTCCAAAAAAAAAAAAATATTGCAAAGCGTTTACTCTTTGCTCATACCCATAAATCAAAATGTCTTCGATTCTGTAAAAAAATTCTTTGGACTGATGAAACAAATATAAAACTAATGGGTCCGGATGATAGTGTAATAGGTCATCGCCCTAAATATCAGGCACTCAATCCATGCTACACACAGAAAACCGTGAAGCACACCGGAGGAAGCATTATAGGGTTTGGGATCATTCTCATGGTATGGGGTGGACGCTATTGTGAAGATAATCGAATAAATGGGCAGTCATCAATATTTGGATATTCTGAAGAACCTAATGGAGACATATGCTTTTCAACAAATGCCAGTATCGTTCATGCATGAGCACACATCAAAAATTATCTAGGAGTGTGTTGCTGAAGAAACAGTCCTCATTTTAGACTGGCCGACTCAAAGTCCTGATTTGTACCCTATTGAAAACGTCTGAAATGATGTGAGAATTCAGACAGCTCAACAGAAATATAAAAACTTGAATAATATTTGGACCGGAATACAGAGTGCTTGGTATTCTATTCCCCAAGAGGTTTGCCACAATTTGATTAAAAGTATGTCCCATAGATCAGCCTCTCGCTGGAAAACGGCCAGCGGGACATCTGGCTAGTGTCATCGTACATGGCGCACGACCATACTGAATCACCCCCTCCGAAGTGCGTCAGGGATATTGTATCGGAGGCAAAAAGACGGAATTGCACCACACAATATGGGCGAGTACCAGCACCAATGATCGAGGTGAGTCTCTTTTTATTTCATTATAAGCGAATCCTTGACTATATGTAATAGAGGCGAGGAACCGACCTTCATAACTTCGGTTAGGAGGGAAGAACTAGACCCAACTTTACTACTTGGCTACGACTATGTAACTGTATCCGATTGGAGCGTACTTTCTGATCACTCATTTTCTGATCATAGATATCTACAGTTCCACATAAATATCGAACCTCTGAAAAAGGAAGTTTTTAAAAATTATAGGAAAACGAACTGGAACGCCTATCGTGGGTGCCTAATTCCGACTAATGTGCCAGAGCTGGAAGAACTAGTTGGCAAATTTACTGATGCGTGCAGGAACGCGCTCAAGATCAGTGGTTATAATCCTGCCAAGGATAACAAAAAACCTCATTGGTGGAACGCTGAGCTTCAGGCGGCTTTTCAACAAGGCCAAAAAAGCGGCGACCAAAGGGATTGGGACGTTTACAAGATTAGTCTTAATCTATATAAAGGTGTAATCAAGAAGGCCAAGCGGAAATCCTGGCGAAACTTCTGTGAACCCATTGAGGGAACCAACCAGACTGCACGCTTAAGATGCGTGCTCGCTAAAAACCCACCGTGTGCGGGGTTCTTAATGAAAGACGATGGAACGTGGACGTATTTGTCTGAAAAGTCTCTTGGGATTCTCCTAGATACCCACTTTCCCTACGATGATAGGAATGCTGATCATCAGCCAGAAGAGCTAGGCGGAAACTCGCCTAGCTTAGAAAAAGTTAGCTCAATAGAGAGCAGAAAGAATCTGATATGGGCCATTAGGTGCTTTAAGCCCTATAAATCAGCCGGACCTGACGGGATAATTCCCGCGCAACTACAGGAGGCACTATACCTATCTTGTAGTTGGTTGGAGGCAATCTTCAGGGGCTACCTTATGCTGGGAGTCATCCCTAGCATTTGGAAGCAAACCAAAGTGGTATTTGTCCCGAAAGCGGGCAAATGCTCTCATGTCAAACCAAAGGACTTTAGACCAATCAGTCTATCATCCTTTGTTCTTAAGACATTTGAAAGGTTACTGGACATTCATGTTCGAAGTAATCTTCCACAGAATCTACTATCGAATTCTCAGCATGCCTATATCAAGGCCAGGTCAACTGAGACGGCTCTCCACTCTATAGTCAGCATAATAGAAAACACTCTTGAGAATAAAGTCTTCGCTCTGGGGACCTTCCTGGACATCGAGAGAGCCTTCAATTACATTCAAGCTTCGGCGATTCTTATTTCGTTACAGAATCTAGGAGTCGACAGCTTAGTGACGCGCCTAATTGGGAAGCTTCTGGTGGATAGATCCGTCAAAGCTGAATGGGGCGGTGTTACAATTGCTAAGAACGTTAACAGAGGGACACCTCAGGGGGGGAGTTCTGTCTCCACTATTATGGTTAACTTCTGTCAATGAAATGCTTCTTGAATTGGACAGGGCCGAATGCCAGGTCTTCGCCTATGCCGATGATAGTGCTATCATCTGTACGGGTAGAAACCTCAATTTACTTAGCATTCGTACAACCAGCCTACTTAGTCTGATTTCGAACTGGGCCGCTATCAACGGACTATCACTTAACTCACTTAAAACCGAGCTTATCTTGTTCTCTCGGAAATATGAAATACCCGCATTTGAACTGCCGTCAGTTAATGGGGTGGAGTTACAGTTGACGGAAAAGGTCAAGTATCTGGGAGAGGGCGAAAAGGCGTCTGTTGCTCTTTACTACTGTAAAGGGGCGATAGGAAAGCGCTGGGGACTGTCTCCTAAGATCACCATGTGGATTTATACGGCAATAGTCAGACCAATACTTCTCTATGGCATAGTAGTTTGGTGGAGATCCCTCCAAAAGAAATATATTCTGAATTCCTTGATGAAAATTCAAAGATCAGCACTGATTAGCGTTAGTGAGGCAATGGGCACGACGTCAGTTACTGCACTTAGCGCTATCCTGAACATATGTACTCAGCCGCTACATCCCTGGTGAGAATCAGAGATTGTGGTGTCATGATATCGGTGCATTCCGGACACGCTGAATTACTACATCGGGTCAACTCTATTCCCGTAAAAACGGACTACTGTATCCCCTACCTTCTACCAGCGACAAATCTTAAGGACTGCTATTCCGAACAGGAATACCTGGGAAAAGTCACTGGAAGGAGACACCAGTAGTGTCAGATTTTTCACGGATGGATCAAAGTTCGACGAGCAAGTAGGCTATGGGGTCCATTCACCGGACCTAAATGTAAATATCTCCTTCAAGTTGCCTGATCATTGTAGTGTATTTCAGGCGGAAATTACTGTCATACTGGAGGTTGCTGAACTACTGAAAAGTAGTAGGGAATATGTATTTACACAGACAGCCAGGCTGCCATAAAATCCCTGGAAGCCATGTTTGCTACGTCCCTGACGGTGAAAGAATGCCACTCATCACTTAGGGTGATGGCACAGTATTTCGACATCAGGCTCATCTGGGTACCGGGACACAGCGACATTCCAGGCAATTGCGTAGCGGATGCGTTAGCTAGACAGGGTACTACGGCACAGGTTCTTCCGGCAAAAGAAGGTGTTTGTATGCCAAACTCTACCTGCCTTTTGCAGATCAGGCAGTGGGCCGATAATATGTTCAAGGATAAGTGGAGACTTACTTCAACTTGCAAACAAGCCAGGGTCCTCCGGCCACAGGTGGATAGGAAGAGGACTAGGCAACTACTTAACTTGCCGAGAGGCACGTTAGCCACAATGATAGGAACACTTACGAGATATTGTCTTGTACGAACACGTCCTAAGATTGGGACATAGAAACTCCACTCTCTGTAGATGCTGCATGGAAGAGGACGAGGAAACGACGAAACACCTTCTCTGGGATTGCCCTGCTCTGGCAGGACTGAGAATTAGGATATTCGGAACACATTTAGTTAGCACCGTAGCCCTACAGGATATTCATGTAGGTCTTATAGACAAATTCATTGAAAGGGCAAATTGGCTAGACGACTAGTCAAGAGTTGCTATAGAGGAAACTGCAGGTATCACAATGGGCTTCTTTAGCCTAAGTGTGCTAGACAGCGTGCTGTCTTGCAGCCTTTTCAACCAACCAACCAATCATGTCCCATAGATCAATATCAATATTTATATTAATTACTTAAATATATTTTATTTTTATTTAAAAAATTTTAATTTCTGCTATTTTAGCGTCCAGCTAAAATCTGCCATATAATTAATTGATGCCTTTAATTTGCAGACGACTGGAAATTTTGTTTGTTTGTTAAGAAGAATACATACGTATCTCCAGTTTTTATGATAAAGCTTTTCGTTATTTGGAGTGAAATAAAACAAAATATTTATATGTTTGTTTTTTGAGACAAAAAGTGTGTTTTGGTCACACCGCTTGCTTATATAATCGCTTGATTTGTATGAAGCACTTAGCGAAGTTTAAAAACAAATTTTTTTTACATCTTTTACCGTTTTCAACCCTTTGTCATATTTTCGAATAAAATCACTTATCGCTAAATAACCGTTTTCTTTGCAACTTAGCAAGCGATAATCGCTTGCTTGTAACCAAAATACGACTAAAATTTGTGCAAATTTAGTGTCCGTGACAGTATCTCTGATTTACGTGGCAAAGATTTTGTGAATATTTCGTCGTCACACTCTATTTTACTTTTAACGCATGTTGTGTTACTTTTGGTTGTCAAAATTATTGAAATGTCAACATTTCGCTTGCAAACAATTGTTTCTGTGCAAAATATCTTTGTCTAACTCATAGAGTAAATATGGGTAGAGAAAATCTTTCACTCAATCTTTCTGACATTTGTCCTCGTGTGATGTATACGTTTGATGTTGAAAAGAATTGCTTTACTAATACCAGATAGAGGCAATGGTTCAAAACAACGAACAAAATAACAACAACGGCATTTCGTTTTGTGTGTTAAAATTATTGTGTTAAATACAACACAAATGTATGCTAACAATAACAGTCAATAAAAAAATTTAAAAAACATTTAAATTTTACAGTTTTTCACCAAAATGGCATGAAAAATTAAAGCAAGAAGTTATTGTAATTCCACCTGGTGTATATCACTTTTCGTCAAACATCTCTCTATCACACCGACCGCATCACGAAGAGTGTGAAATGAAACGTCAGATGAGAGAATAAGTTTATCTAGGTATGTATTAGTCTATGGTCTAACTTCTCTTACGAACTTTTAAGACGATATATGTATGTATTATTTTGTTTGAGATTTATTGTTTTCAACAATTTATTTCAATCACATTGGTACAAAATTTTGCAGGTTTCTGATACTTTTTCTTTAGAAGCAGTGATCAAATCATTGATACTTCAAAATTGTCTTTCTTAGGTCGATATCTATTAATGACACCCGAGGTCTTCACTGGGGTTTACGAGTACATCTGGAAAATTAGGGAGAACCCTCCGTCGAATTTAAACTATTTTACAAACGTCACATCTTGGTGGTGTAGGCATTGTGGATTGGGTCAATGCCCTGGTTAACACATTATTGGATAGTCAACCCACTTTCTGAGCGCTGGCGTGACTGTGCGTTGTTCAATTTCAAAATATTTTTTTTTGTGATCAACAATACTATTAATTACGTGTAAAAATACAGTTGCTCCTGCACTCATACAACACTTACAAGACTAATCAAGTTTAAATATAGTGAATACATTTTTTTACTTAAACTCTTCGGTTGAACACAGTAATTCCAGAACTCCATAGTGTCATGGAAATGAGCTTTAACGTGTCAACTATGGAAAAAGTCAAGTGTTATTCTGAGGGAGGATCGGTAATTGTCGGTAATAATTAATAGCATTATGGATAACAAAAAATATTTTTAAATTGAAATACGCTTCTACAAGCCAGTGTTCAGGAAATGGGTCTGCTACCCAATTACGTGTTTACCCAGGACATTGACCCACCTCACAATGCCTACAACACCAATATGTGGCTTATGTAAATAATCTAGTGGTTTTCCCAAAATAACCCCTCCTAATTCTGGAGTGTTGAGCGACCCGTGATCATCGGAATTGTCAGCAAGAACAAATACAAAACTTACTGGCACGACTACGGACACGGAAATCGGTATCAAGACTGAAACGAAAATGGCGACGACGATTATAAAAACACATGGATCGAAACCTATGCGTGATAACAAGACGGTTGATCCAACTTCGACGTTTGTACCACCTGGTACTTCGATTCCTGTTAGTTAGCACCCCCGTTCTTCAAAGAAGAAGCACAGCGATACAACGAAACCTGTGCTTGACCACAGGCCGGTAGATCCAACATCTTTCAAGGCGATTGTAAACTACCTGGTACTTCCTGATGATAAGCACTCCCGTCATTCAAAGACGGAGTACAACGATCGGGGTATTTCTCTTAGAATCGTGGAGGCTGACCCTTCGTCGCTGAACTATAAGCTGAGGCAATCTTTAAAGAGGGCACGGAGTATGGCTGAACTACAGGGTAATCCGTCCGATTCCACATTCATTGTGCAGCAGTCTGGTAAGAGGTTGCGCCAGCCTGTTGATCCGCTGGTTTTTAAAAAGACCAAAGTGATCAGTGGAAACGCTGGTTGAAGGTCATTTGCTGACGTCGCTAAGGTTGACTTGGTACTGGCTGTAATTAACAGGGAGAATGAAGATTGCAACTTCCCTAAGGGCGACTGGAGTGCCGTGGAAAACGGAATGCTAGGGAGTTTCCAGGCCCATCTCCCGACAGTGACGACTCAGGCTTATGTCAAGACTGTATATATTTAATACGCTTCAGCGATGAGCGCTCTCTTGAGTGCTCACTGAGGGAAATATGTGAAATCTAACCAGGTGCGGCACTGATTGTGTGACTGAGGGCCCCCGCATGTATTCCGGCAACACCATGCTGATTCAATCATAAAGCGGCTACAAAATGGCAATCCTGGTCATTCAACAAAAAACTGGAAGGCCGTTCGATTGGATGATGTATATGGGGACGGAAGGCATGCAGTGTTTATACGAGTGTGGATATGTTGAAATCTGATAGCACATTAACCTTCTGCAGATTAACCTTCACCGCTCTAAGGCTGCTTCCGATACCTAAAAGTCTTCCCGTCGCGAGGAGGAACAGATCTGGTCACAATCCAGGAACCGAGTGTGAGTGGCGATACGGTTATTGGTTTTAGGACGCCGGGGTTTAAGCTGCTGCAAAGTATAGGTCATGGAAGACATAGGGCCTATATACTTGACTGGAGCAATCTTAATATTTATCTTCTTCCCTCTTTCAGCCTGGAGTTAGGTAACTCCAAATATTGGTTGGCATCGATGTATATGCCACATAACGCAGAAGCGCCACCCGGTGCCTTAAATTCACGGCCGAAAGTGGGGAAAGAAAACAACAAGAACCTGATAGTGTGCAGCGATGGCAATGCACATCATCACATGTGGAGAAGCACTGACATCAACGAAAGGTGTGAGTTGCTTATGGAATAAATTATGAATAGTAACCTGGGGATTTGTAAAAGTTTTTACGAACCTATCTTTTTTCCTAGAAATATACAAGAGGTTCTTTATGATGCCCTTGTCTCTGAGAATAGAAGCGATAAAATTTATGATTAGCAAGTTTTAAACGTTCAAAACTTTTCTGATCATCAATATATTAGTTGTTGCGTAATTGGAGAGACTCATAGTCCTGTCATTCCGCGTATCATTCGGACAGTTTAGAGACACTTACAACAGGTCAATTCCAAAGAGACCGGAACTGAAGGTGCGAACTATCGGGGACATAGAAACAACGGTCGAACGAGTCACATCAACCATAAATTGCTCGTTACAGGCCGCATGTCCCAAAGTAAAACCAAGCGGAAAACAGCTGACACCATGGTGGTCGCCACATCTGATTAGCCTGAAGAAGTGTTGTACAAAGCTCTTTAATAGAATAAAGTCCACAAGGGCACAACAGGACTGGGACAGATATAAAGAGGAACTCAAGCAGTTCAAGCGAGACTTAAGGAAACCTAAAAATAAATCCTGGATGGATTTCTGCAGCAATGTGGAACGCTCATCAGAAGTATCTAGGCTTAGGAACATTTTGCTTAGGAACAAACGCTGGGATCTGAACCTGAGTATAGATAATTGCTTGTATACAGCAGTAGTTAGACCAATAACGCTGTACAGCGTTATCGTCTGGTGGCGCGATACTGAACAAAGTTCAGCGAATGGCCGGTATGTGTGTCACTGGTGCGGGGAGAACGACACCGACTGACAAAATGTCATACTACATTCAATATTCAATACATTAGCATGACACGGCTACTGCTGTTAGACTTAGGGAACTGTCAATCTGTTCAGAAAATGGCTTCGCATTTGGCAACCCTATGCCTGAGTAAACGCGTGGTTCACATCGGCTGATTATTTTTAGTTACAAATCGTCATTTATTTAATTACTTTTAACTTGAATACTACTTAAATTGGAGAGTTAACATAATTAAATTTGAGGACCTTTGGAGAACTATCGGCTATCGACTCTCAGCATCAGCCCCCTGTTCTCCAAAGGTCCTCAAGGTATACCAACTACATACCAAAAGTACGAAATTTCGATCGTATGGCAATAATTCCGAACGCTATCGACTCTCAGCATCAGCACCCTGGCTTTAACATTAAATTTTTCAAGTTGTTTTGTTTAACCTGCTTTCGTATTGTTGTTGCCGTGCCTGCTTGCTTATTGTTGTTGCTGTGCTTGCTGTTGTTCATGCTGTTTTCGTCTATAACCTGTGCATACATTCGTATACAGACATAACCTCTTCTGTACTTTTTGCAATGGCTCCATCCAAGAAAGTCCATAAATGTGGAGTTTGCAAGTTGAATATTGGGAGTGTTAGTTGTAGCATTCAGTGTGACTTATGCTCGTTGTGGGTGCATGATTCATGTGCTGCAATTTCGGATGCGGACTTAGATAAATTCAGCGATGCTTCTGTGTCTTTCATCTGCCCACCTTGCAAGTCTAATATGTGCTCAGCGGGTTATAGCTCGGTACATGATGAAGTTTCCACTTTAAATGCCAAGTTTGATGAAATTCTTCGGAAGGGTGATGAGGAACGCATTTCTATCAAGCAGGCTTTTACTGATGCAGTTGCTGATCTGAAGCTGGAATTGTCTGCTTGTGTTAGTGCCTTAAAAACTGATATCATTGTTTGAAGTAAGCTAGTGAGGCAGGTTGAATCGTCTACGTCGGCCAAGGTTGCTGAGTTGGAGGCGGAGAAGAATGCCTTGTACAAGAAATTTAATCGTGCGGATATTGTTATTGGTGGCTTGCCAAAGGGTCTTCAAAATATTCCTAATACTATAATCCAATTAGGATCTTTTTACAAAATTCCGGTGACACTCCAGGACATTAATTACGCCTGTTATATTAACAATGGTAAAGCCATACTGGTTAAGTTTAATAGTGTATTTTTGCGCGATGCTATTATGAAGGAATATTTCAATTTGATGAAAACTCAACCCTTACTGGCCTCTAATTTGCTGGTTGACCCTATGATTCCTGCAGCGGCTCTTACTGGACGTGTCTTTCTGAATGATCATTTCTCGCCTGCCGCTGGTAAATTGAATGGTCAATGTAGAAAGCTTCTTCAAGACAGAATCATTAGTAAGTTCCGTGTGATTAATGCTACTAAGCCTGTTGCCAAGTTGATGATGCCTGATGGTGAGGTGGTGGAGTCTGATGCTCTCGGATGTGCGGAGTTGCTGCGAAAGGCTACTGCTGCTCGAATTATTTCTTGAGTTATATATTTCAGTCTTGCTTTTTTAAAATGCTTCATTATATATCGATATAACTAGCACCACACTGTTTTTTTTCTTTTCTTTTTTTTCTCTTAATTGTTCCCGTATTTTTTGCTTTGCTTTTTCGTTTTTCTTGTAATCAACTAATTGTTGATGTGGAATTATTATTTTAGGATTAGTTTTTTATATATTTTTTACTTTCTATATCTATATTTAATACATTTTGCATTCTTACTTTCACTAATCTTGTTTTGGTTCCCCACCGTAGTGTTTTTCTTTTATTTTCATGTCTTCTAATGATAATATGGGTCCAGTAGTCAGTAACAACTCTTACTTGAGGACTGTTTTTCAAAATTATTGTAATCGATTAAAAGTTGGTCACCTTAATTGCCGAAGTTTATGTCCTTCGGGTAATTCTACTAAATTAGATGAGCTGAAAAGTATTCTGCAGGATAACGTGTTTGATGTATTTGCAGTGACGGAAACTTGGCTGAACGAAAATTTTTCTAACTGTTGCGATTCCTGGCTATAAATTCAGTCGTAGTGATCGACCAACAGACTTAAGAGGTGGAGGTGTGGGAATTTTTATATCGGATGGTCTTAAATTTAAGCCTATTTTTAGAGTCTGTGATTATGGTGTATGTGAGACTCTTTTCATTGAATTATATTTTGGTAACATTAAAATTCTTTTAGGTGTTGTTTATCTGCGTAGTGGAGATTTGGTTGCGTTTGAGCAGCGACATCGTGATTTGTTTTCTAGGTATTCTAATATTATAGTTGTTGGTGACTTCAATTGTAATGTATTCTGTCCCTATAAGTCTAACCTGATCAGAGCAATGTGCGCTCGATTTAATATGTCTATTTCTCATAACTCTAAGCCTACTCACTTTGATGTTGCCAATGATTCCACATCTTTGCTTGATTTCTTTTTGATATCTGATATCTCGATGATATGCTACTCTGATCAAGTTCAGTACCGTCTTTGTCTGATCATGCTTTGATTCTTGCTGCTTTTACCTTTAATATAAAACCTGTACAGGAATTTGTATTCTATCGTGATTATAATAATATAAATTGGGATGGGATATTTTCGTATCTTAACAGTTTTGACTCCTCTCTATTTTTTAGTTCGGTTGAGATTGACATGAAGTGTTCCATAATTACCTCACTTCTTGTGAAATTGTATTCCTTTGTTCCTGTTGTTAGGAAGAGGATATCCCATTGTAATGATGCTTGGATGGAGTCAAGAGTTATTGTGTTGGCGAGATCTCTAAGGGATTTGGCTTATTCTGTTTTTAGAACTAACCGAATGTCGACAAATTGGAGATCGTATTGTAAGCTTCGTAATAAGGCTAAGAGTGTAATTAGGAGGGAAAAAAGGAAACATTTTTCTAGACTTTTTGGTGGACTTGATTCTGCTGGTTTGTGGAAAGTTCTTAGGAGTGCTGGTTGTGTTGGTGATGGGGGTGATGTAGCTTGGGATGGTGATATTGAGAACTTGAATACCGTTTTTGTTGGGGATGACACTGCTGGTAACCTAGTTGATCTTGATGATTTTGTTGATTCTGCTGATTCTTTCTCTTTTCAATGTGTGAGTGAGTTTTAATTAGGTGAAGCTATTAATAAAGTAAAGTCTACATCGGTTGGAATTGACGGTGTTCCTATTAAATTCCTGAAATTGATATTTAACCAGTCAACCCCATTCTGACGTCATCAGTATTTCCTATTTCCTGGAAGACGGCGAGGGTTGTACCCATTCCTAAATCTAAAGTAGTTCGGGATTCTGACGACTTGAGACCGATTTCTATTCTTCCTTCGTTGTCTAAGGTTATTGAACATCTTCTTAAAGACCAGATGCTTCAATCTTCAACAGTAAAAATTTATGAATCCCAATTTGCCTTTCGTCAAGGGCATAATACTACATCATTGTTGCTTAGGCTTACTGACTCTATAAGGGAAAATATGAATCTGAAAAAGTTGAGTGTTTTGGTGTCCCTTGATCTCTCGAAGGCATTTAATTCTATTTGTTTTTTAAGGATGATATTTAAGCTTAAGAGTGAGTTTAATTTTTCAAAATCTGCTTGTAAACTTATAATGTCTTACTTGCGTGATAGATCACAGTTTGTTGAAATTAATAGTGTTATATCTAGTTTGCTTTCCCTTCATTCTGGGGTACCTCAGGGGTCTGTTTTAGGGCCTCTGTTTATCCTCTATGTTAATGATCTTCATTTGCATGTGAATTCTAGGATTTGTAGGACCTTCTTGTTTGCGGATGATGTTTTCTTGTTATTTACTGGAAATACTAATTATCCAGATGTTTGTGAACATGGCATTAACTGTTGTTTGGATTGTATATCTGTTTGGACATTGAATAACTCGTTGAATATAAATACAACGAAATCTATGGCTATGATATTTCGACCCACTAATCGTTTCCGTTTTGACTTTGATCTTTTTTTAGATGATGTTGGAATAGAGTTTGTTGAGCAACATAAATGTTTGGGTGTTGTTCTTGATAGTAGACTATCGTTTAAACCTCATATTGATTCGTTGTCTGGTAGAGTTTGGGGTACTTTACGGAGGATTTACTCCACGAATGTATTCCTCCCGACTCATGTCCGGCTGAAATTAGTGCATGCTTTTTTGATGTCGCAGGTATTATATGGCCTAGAGGTCGTATCGGGTACCATGGTGATTAATATCAATAGATTAAGACGTATAGTTAATACAATTGTTAGATTTGTGTATAAGGTTCGACTTAGGAGTCATATATCTGGTTATGTTAAACAATTCCTGGGATGTTCCTTTGATGAATTTGTTAAATATCGAATTTTAATTTTTTTTCATAGGGTTAATAAAAGAGGTAGACCGTTACCATTATGCAAGGTATTTTTGTTCTCACGTTCTTCCAGAAACCCTCAGTTATCTTTTCCGAGAGTGTTTAAGTCGGTATATGAGAGGTCATTCATAGTGAGAGTGGCTAGATGTTGGAATCGATTACCCCTTATGTTACGTGTTTTGACGTAGAATACGTCTTACCTTACGGTATGAGGAGTCATGTCAGGTTTTTATTGTTGTAATCTTTATTTCATTGAATTTGAGGAAACGGCTAGATGAATTTTTTTTAAATTTTTTTTGTAGGTAAATGAAGATGTTATCTTTCGTTTGATATACATTTCATATTGGTTGATATATTTCTAGTATTTTAATTTCTCAAATGAAAATTGTTTAAACACATACACTCAAACATATGTGTGGTGTTTGGTTGAGTGTTTTTGTTTGCTCAACATTGCTTAGGAACATGTATCTAGTAAAAAGTGAAACGAACAGCAAGCTAATGTTGCTTGGCAACATGTATCTAGTAAAAAGTGAAACAAACAGTAAGCTAACGTAATAAAGCTTTTTTGCGAAAGCTTCAATAAAGCTGTTGTAACATTAATTTTGAATTGTAAAGCGTAAAGCTTTCACACAACGCTCGAATGCTAATGCGAAGACTCGATAAGGTAAACCTTTTTTAATATTAGGGCGGCCCTCTCAACATTCGCAGAACTTATTTCAATAAAAATATTAATTAAAATACATAAATTAAATTAAGTTTAAAAAAATTGAACACAATATTTTTTTTTTAAACGGACTTGAATCAAATGCCGTTGGTAAATATAAAAATTACAGCAGACAGTTGTCCGAAGCCTTCGGCCACGGACTGTCCCTGCAGGCTGTCATTAAGTTTAACGTAGAATACGCCATCCGATAAGACAGAAAACATATATAACAATAAATGATAAATAATATAAGCAAATGAATTTATTGTTATATATGTTTTCTGTCTTATCGGATGGCGTATTCTACGTTAAACTTAATGGCCGTGTGTCTGACACAGCCTGCAGGGACAGTCCGTGGCCGAAGGCCTCGGACAACTGTCTGCTGTAATTTTTTTTCACACTCTAAAACTTTTGCATTATTTTGCTAGTTAAGAATGCCGGTGTATTGTTAAATTCTTGGTATATTAAAAAATGTTCCAACTCACATCTAAATTATACTTGCAAATTGACAACGGAAGTGCTGGACAATTACAATAATATATATTAAACTCGAACTTCAAGCTTTTTTTTCAATTTGAGAATATACCAATATAATAAATAAAATAAATATAGACACTATAATTATATTATTTTGAATAGTGCAACAGCGAAACCCGAATTCTTCCAGTCACCTCCCACGGTTTCTTCTTTGAAAGCGTCTTCTCTATAAGTACTCCACGTACTTACTTGATCAGCTGTTGCATCGATACCCCTGGTCTTAATATAAAACCATTTTCCCTGAGACGAAATTTTTTCAATTTTTGGTTTTTTTGATCAGTGGCATTTGTAACAAATTTTGTGGAATATTTAGAATTTGGTACATGTATACCAAAATTTGGTACATGTGTCAAAGCTACAAAATATTAGCAGTCTTTTTCAATATTTGTATACATTTCCAAGAAATTTCCATACCGAAATTCTTTTGTCAAGGGTGAACCATTTGCACTGTGAATCACTGTATAATTACTCTGGGGATTTATCAGTTTCAGTCCACTTGAAACAAAGTTGCGGTTAAACTCCATTTAATTTTAAAAAAGAACTAAAGCTAGTAATTTAATTGTTTGTGCGCCGATGCAAATTTTATGATGAAATCTTTGTCTAGTAATTTTTGAATTTTGCAGAAAAGTCAACAGTCAAAAAAGTTTATTGTTAACCTATTTTTTTACTGTGAAACAAATTACAATATGCATAAATATAATAATGAGCTTATGGACTACTAATTTTACAAACTACTCAACATGATAAACTGCTAGTTGCCGAAAAGTTATTACGTATGGCAACTGACAGCTGGCAACTATAGTTGCTTGATAGGTTATATTGGCAACCACGAATTTTTGGTTGCTGTATAGTTTTTAAAACAAAACAAAACTTTCAGCTGAACGATAAGGAGTCGAAAGCTGTGGTTCTAAAAGAAATCCTAATTTTTGTTGTTAAATTGTAATGTTTATTAAAATTTGTGTATAATACAATATTATTTATATAACTTGATAATATTATTTATATAAACTTGATAAGAAAACCGAAAATAGAGAAAAAATATAAGAACACGAAGAATATATTTTTTTTTGACGCCCACAACTAACACTTTTTACAGACGGATCCTATGATGGAACCCGGACAGGCTTCTCAGTAATATTTTAGGTTAAACAGGGCAATCCCAACATAATCGAGGAATCGCGTTTGCCAGACAATGCAGGCATTTTTTCCGCAGAAATTGCTGCTTTGGGCAGAGCAATTGCTTATGGATCTGAATGCCAGGCCAAATCGCTTATTTGCACAGATAGCTTAAGTGCAGTCAGGGCACTAAAGTATAATAGAAAAGGAATATTCAACTCGCTCTTCACACTACAACCACAAGATGACATAACAATAATCTGGATACCTTCCCACATCGGCATTCCAGGTAACGAACTGGCAGATATAACTGCCAAGAGAGCCTTGAATGCCACAAACATTACAAGACCTCCTTGCTTTCCTGGCGCAATCATACACATAATGCAGGAAACAGATAGTTGGGAGCAAAGCAACACTTTCCTAAGACAAGTAAACCCGTCACGAAACAGAAAAAGATATAATATTAATCTCAGTAGAGCTGAATGTATATTACTTTCAAGACTACGAGTAAATAAGGCCCTATTTAATACTTCGCATTACTATGACAGATCTAGTCCATTGACGTGCTCCTTTTGCCAAAGCAATCTAACGGTTGATCATATTCTTCGTGAATGTGCGTCATCCAAAATTGACGAACCCATTCAAAATATTTTAGACTGTTCAGTCTCCAACATGCTACCCAGAATCCTATCATCCTTACAGGTGCACAATGTAAAAGACAAAGTTTAAGCCAAAGGTTATTTTGTTCTATTTTATTCAATTTCTTTCTCTACTAACATGATTTTTTGTAAATATGTATATTATAAAACATAACTATTAAAGTCTTACACTACAACAACAGGCGCACTATGGTCTCCGCTACCCGGCGCCTTTCAAATTTATACTTTATAAATTGATTTGTAAAATATACACAAATAAATAAATAAAAATAAATAAAAAAAAAAATATTTTTTTTTGTCGGACGGGCTGACAAACGGCTAGGAACAGCCAACTGTGGGTACTCAAATAAATGGTATTTTGATCACAACTTTAATAATGTCTTTATTTTTGTGGAGCGTTATCTTTGGGCCCAAATAATAATGTGTTTAATCCAACTATTGGCAATTTCAGTCTTCATGCTGACAGTTCCGACAACGGTATGAGACTGATTGACTTTGCCGCGGCAAAAAACATGGTCATTAGTGGCACAAGATTCCAGCATAAAGACATCCACAAGGCTACTTGGGTATCCCCTGATCAAAGAACTAAGAACCAAATTGATCACGTGGTAATTGATGGAAGGCACTCATCCAGTGTAATGGACGTACGAGTGATCAGAGGAGCTAACATCGATTCTGATCACTACCTGGTAGCAGCAAAGGTTCGCACACTAAACTTTGTCCAAAAAATTAAGATGGGAAATGCTCCAGATTATTTAATCGATCAACTGAACTATGTGGGTGAAAAGCAGCCATATAATCTAAGAAACGCAGAAGACTTCAGATTACAAAGGGTGACGACAGCAGCAATGCAACGATCGCTGCTCTTCAAAGGACTTAAACTGTATAATATGCTACCTAATTATATAATTATAAGCACCCATACTAGCCGCCTTATTCCTAAACAGTAGTAAGACATTTTAGAGACGTTTTTTGTATGATAAATTGTCTGTCAAAGCTCTCATAACTTTTCATGAATAAGGCCGTATGTGTTAGATTCAGCCTTATTACGAATATCGTTGTCGTATTTCGACTACGACAGTTTTGTAAAAGATTAAAGATAACACGCCAACCTTGTCTTTAATCTTTTACAAAACTGTCGTAGTCGAAATATGAGAACGACATTCGTAATAAGGCTGACTATAATATGGTAAATTGGGGTTATCTGGGTGCACAGATGCCGCTCCACAAAAATAAAGACACCATTAATTTGTGATAAAAAAAATACCTTTCATTTGAGCTGCCTCTAACTGGACTCGCTTTTTAGACCTTGTGGGCCCCATAGGTCGGTCCGTCAGACAAAAAAATAAAGAACATATTTTTCGAGTTCTTATATTTTTCTCTAATTTTGGTTGTTTCTTATCAACTTTTGAGCTGCACCCGAACTCCGGTATTTCTGCCCAAGTAGCCATGTGTTTGCACTGAAATCAGCTACCAGTTGCTTCAATGGGCTGTTGTTCCAAATGAAGGCTGTCGTTAGTAGAGCCAGAATGCCTGGCATCAACATACCTGCTTCGAATTTGGTAGTCGTATATCAGCATTAGATCATTGTTATGAAAATAATTGTTATATTATTATATAACTAAAGTAGCCTTTCCTGTTTACGTATAAACCTCTTCTTTCTGCCACATGATACGTGTCTTCCATCCATATATCCGACAACAGCAGAAAACTTCGCTTTCGCATAAAGCCAGTTTATATTTTGGGCATTTTCTTGCTCTGTCGTTTTTTAAATAATCCGAAACTTACAAATTTTTTTTAATTAAATGCACCACTTGGTTTATACCCACCGACAACGTAAGTTGAGCCATACGAAGCTTATAACACAAACAATACTATGCCGAAGCTCCAGAGAAGGATATCCCTAAGACCGGTCACGCAGAAAGCTTTATAACAAAAACTATTATAACTTGTGGGTTAATTTTTTTTGTTTTTGGAAGAAAAATATTTGATAATACAATATCTCGATAACTAAGCAAGTTATAGAAATGTTTTATTGCATTTATTGGCTTATTTTGACGTGATCTACTCAAAAATTACTACTACATTACCTTGAACAATTACGATGGTTCCACAAATTAACGCCCAGCACGCTCATACTTTGCGAATACACAACTCCGAAAATAGAAGTCACCGTCGATTTTTTAATTTTAATTTTTTTACTTAAATTGATGTGATCTACCGCGCAAACAACTATTTTTTTTGACACTTGGGCTAAACTATAAGTACATCTTTTATTAGAGTTGTCTCCACGTTTTGTACTTGATCTTCCTCAACACAAAGTAATTTCACTAAACTCATCGTCTGTGTAATTAAAAAGTTTTTCTTTGTTTTTCCTGAAAGGCATTTTTTTTATTTCTCTCACTTTAGATTTTATTGTTTGTTTACAATAGCTCCCAAGATTTATTCATTCAGGTTATATCAGTAGCACAGCTGATTTCATTGTTTGTTCCTAGTATGTCAAAATTTGTTTATATTTCTGTTTTTGTTTACATTATTAGTTTGTTCACCAATGTTCAACGAATTTGTAATAAAATAGATGTGGTTACTTGAGAAACAATTTGCTAAATATTACAGGGGTTTACAAAAATCGGCTTGAGTCTTCATTATGAACACTAAATTTAACACATTTTTTTACATCAGCTGTCTGTGACATATTAGGCACTTTCATTTCATCAACAGCTGCTGCTATAACCTGAAAGAATAAATCTTGATAGCTCCGTTCCTTTACTTTCGGGTAAATAAGAGTAAAAGCAAAATTCTCTCTCAACTACTCAAAAATAATGAAACGCAAAAAACCACTTTTCTTACCCGAAAACAAATGTCACAACACAAAACTATGCTTGACAACGAATATTGCATATCATGTTCATTTTCACTGTTCATTTGCACACTTCCCATCTTCTTTAAATAAGCACTCTCAAAGCAATCGCTTATCAAATTAATAAAATTGTAAATTCAATATTATTGTGCAATAGTATACAATGTCCAACAAAGGAACAACAACCGCATTTCGTGTACAATACAAATGTAAAGTGCAAAATACATTTAAATTTCGCAATTCTATATGAAAACGAAATGAAAAAGTTAAGTAAACAGTTGTTTTACCTCCACCTGCTGTAAGTTAATTTCTGTCGAATTTCTCTCATTTCCACAAACCTACGACGAAAAGTGTGTAATGAAACGTCATATGAGAGAATTGATGTGTCTATACTAAATTCGTCTATGGTCAAATCTCTGTTATCGCCGGCAAAACACTTATCTACAGCAACTAGCAAAAGTTGCCGTATATAATACAAAATTTTATTTCAGTGGCGTTTGGTTACCTTATTGGGATTTAAAGTTTTCGTTTCTGTGTTCCAATATATCAAATATCTTGAGTTTTAACCAATACAATTCAAGAAAAAACCCGAGTGAAACTTAAAATTATTAATTTTATTTATAAATAATTATGCATACAGTGGTAATGGATCTCCTTTAGTTAGTCGGCAGTTTTTAAACGTTTCACAGGACCTTCGCTGCCCTGTGAATTAGAGTCTTCGGAAAATGGCATGCTGCTCACAAAATCAGCACCTTGCGAGTCGCTGACCACGGAGAAACCTGAAAGTAGAAAACAATTTCATGTTACTACAAAATCTTACATAGACATTGAACAATTAATATCTTCTAATTCCATTATCTGTTATATGTATAAACATCAAACATTTTGTTTAGCTGTGCTTCTTGATGCCTTTCTCTCACTCACAGGTATTTGAATCCTCCGCTGTAAGACCATAGCTGGAAGTCATTTGCGGCGGTGTTGGCGTACTTTTTTGGGAATTCTCTTTGTCGCATTGTTTATTGTTCAGACTGTTGCAACTGAGTTTCTTTTTTTCATTACATGAGATGGGCACCCACTTGAAAATTTTCATGGTAGTATCATTGATGGTCACCCATTTCTTTTCCCAGTGCCGGGGTTTATCCACAGCCTGCATTACACGCTTGATGTCATCTTTGGCACGACTACGAGTTTCGGCTCGAACGCTGCGGGACATTACGATGGAAATGTTTCTTCAAATTACCCGCAATTATTAAATATTTATTATTTTTATTTAATATCCTCCAAGGGCAAATTGAAGTAGTTGTTGGTTGGAAAAAAATTCTTATTGAAAGTTTTAGAGGGATAACTGTTGTCCTCCTAACCTTTTGGTATTGAATTAAAGTGTTGTTCTTACTGAATACGTGTTTATTACAAACTTTTACTCTATTTGTATTAAAAAAATATAAACTGCATTTTGCAATGGTAACTAAACTTCAATTTCAGGAAAAAAAATAATTAATATTTGTTTACTTGCTCTCCCAAACAAACCTTATAATCTATTACATTTTCCACAACGTTGCCATACTTATACAAAGTCATGCACGAAGCGTATTT
Organism: Phaonia tiefii; assembly: GCA_963931995.1. Taxonomy (NCBI): domain Eukaryota; kingdom Metazoa; phylum Arthropoda; class Insecta; order Diptera; family Muscidae; genus Phaonia; species Phaonia tiefii. Next base: position 128,469,272 of record OZ008370.1, read on the forward strand.
ATTACAGGTGATAGCTGGATTTGTTGAAGGCAAATAGACTTCACCCCAGCCCATATTTTACATCTTCAAACAATTTGCCAAAGTTGTTGTTTCTCCATGCAAATTTGGCTGAAAATGTTCCTAACTTATTACGTTTCACCCCAGATAATTCGATAATTTTGAGTCCATCACTAGAAAAAATTCAAGTTCTAGAAAAAATTACAGAAATTAAAAAACAAAACAGAAGATGTATTAAATCAGGTGGTAGTGCTAGAAAAGCCTATTTAATTATTTTCAAATCGTTGCCTCAACTCAACAAATATAAAACAGCTCTTGTAGTTGTCACAACAACACCACCTATTATAAATACATCGACGAAATAAATGTAGGAAAAAAACAATTATAATAAATACGAAATGTTAAAAAATAATCGTTTGAGGAATGTTATTCGCCATTCTTTCGACTCCAGGGCTTCAATAAACAATCCAATATATAGACAATAGGCGTGTTTTGGTTACACCGCCTGCTTAGATTATCACTTAATTTGTATGGAGACCTAAGCGATATTAAGCGCACTTGAAGTTACCGCTTCCACTTCAGTCCTAAGCAGGCATAAAGTTACCAGTCTGAAAAAATCAGAAAAGCTGTGTTGGATATCGTTATTGTGAGGTCAGAGATAAGAAAAAGAGTATAAACATTAACATGAATAACTACACACCATGCGTTAGACCAAGACGATTATATGTATTTTCGGTTGAATCAGGCAGAAAGTTGGCAGTATGAAAAAATCAGAATAATAGTGTTGGATATCGTTATTATGAGCCAAAGATAAGGGGAAGAATATACACATATACAAGAATAACTACAAACCATGCGTTAGAGCAAGACGATTATATATATTATAACAAATTATCGCTAGTTTACCTTATACAACTTGTGCCAATACTTCTATTTTACTTACCAAACTGTTAATATATAGTATATTTATATCTTAAGTTTGTTTTGTACACTTGCAAGTACGTCCTATACTTGATACTATTCAGCTCGTTTTTGTATTTATTGTAAACAATGTTATGCTCATCTGTGAATATGTACTTATTTAGTTGCCTACATGTATATGTGTATATATATATGTTTGCACGCTCGTTTATTAACACTTCATCTGTGATACATGTTATTATCATGCCCTCTGTTTTGCTAAGATATTTAACAGATCTATTTTTTTTTTAGTTTTAGTTGTTATTTAATTTTTATTCCCTTTGACAGACTTTCGCTCTGTATGTTAACAAAAAGGCCGCGAGCAAGCCTTGAAATCATTCATTATTTATATTGTACTTATTTATGTACATTCGCTATTTCACTCAAGCATGTGGCTTATATACTTTTATCGTGCATTAGAATAAAACGAGTATAGTTCTAAGTATACACTCTGTTAAACATGGTTTTTCCACCACTCGCTGTAAGAGAAAGAAGAAGACTCAATAAAATTGTTACTTACTTACTAGTTCGGCGTTTTGGTTACTAGCAAGCAACCGATAATCGCTAGCTCGCACTCGTGTCGAATGTTGACCTTGAGGGCTTCCAGGGTCTCGGGCTTGTTCACGTAAACCCGGGCCAGTGCAAATCGCCAAAACGAGAGATGAGGCGACCCGGGAACGCCGCCTTCAGAATATCGATTGTGGCACGCGCAGTGTGTGCCGTTGCTCCGTCCTGTTGGAACCACATGTCCTCCAGTCCTAATTCGTCGAATTGCGGCAGAAAAAACTCGGTTAAGATGGCCCTATAGCGCGCACCGCCACTGTTGTCGTTTGACCGGCGGCGTTCTCGAAAAAAATGGCCCGATGACTCTCTAGCCTGAACACCGCACCATGCAGTCACTTTGAGCGGGTGTAATGGCTCCTCGTGCATCACTCGTGAATTTTCAGTGCCCCAGATGCGATAGATTTGCTTGTTCACGTACCCGCTGAGGTGGAAATGAGCCTCATCGCTCATTATGATTTTCAAATTATTATGAACAACTTAACCAATAAAATTCTAAAGTTTCAAATAAACATAATCAAAAAACAGAATCGAAGTTTTTCATTTAGAAAAAAATGAGAGCCAAACAACATCGGATGACTTCTTTTGAAACACCTTGTTTTTGTGTAGAATTTGACAACTGTAACGAATGAACGAAAATAGAATGTCTGTTGTTGCTGCCTACAACTACAACAACATGTGCTGCTACCATGTATTTGTTGGCACTGTGTTGGCGCGTATTGCCATATCGAATTTTTTCACCCATTACAGCAAATGTTTCCACATTTCGTAGTATTAAGTGTGGATCGTTTTATTTGGAAAGTCAAAAGTGGCGATAGCTTAATGCCTTATTCACGCTGCCACGAAGTTGACAATTTCGGATTGAAATTGTCGAACAAAATTGAAATCGTTCACACTGGCAATTGAGCAATTTCGTTGAAAAATGACAACTGTTTGATTACAAACATTACCATTAGTAAAATTTTAGTGCCTGGGCACAATAACCAAAATTTTGCTAGGAAAAGAATGAAAACAATAAAATAAATTAATGGTACATGAACTTTAACATGATGCACTGATTCACCACGATTTTTAGTTTACTTTGACTACTATATGTCGATGAAAAGTTACAATTTCAATTTAATGAATGAGGCGGCATACAATTGTCTTGTTTTTTGTTGTAATTTTAGCAACCACGTGTTCGGTGAACGAAGCGGACCCTTAATTATCGACGGCGTTGGAGCAACTGAAAAATTAATCGACGGCGGAAACTGAGTTTTTATTAAACGTGATTTTTCGACAGACGTTACTTTTAGGCTCATCTCGTTGGTTGTGTAAAAAATTAGATATTTTTTTTTAGTAATTCGGTCCTTTAAAAGCGGATAAGGCGATAATATCGGGCTAGATTTTAAATCTAAGCATGCCGTAATGACGACGGCGTGAACTTCAAAAACGACGGCGACACACCGGAAAATTTTCTGTCGGCTTAGTTCTCATTGCATATATGCAAAAAAGAGTACTAAGTTAATTTTGTTGAGTAAAAACAGCGTTGTATACGACAATTTCAAGTCAATTTCAACGAAACTGTTGTAAATATCTCAATTTCGTAGTTGTCAAAATGTATGCGAAATTGAGCAATTTCAACTCAATTTCAGCCCAAATTGCGAAAAACTTCAATTTCGCGGCAGCGTGAACAAGGCATAATGGAATAAAAAAACAGCCTTAATAATGTTAGAATACTTCACTTTTATTTCACTTAAATTTTACAACTAACCTTTCGCAGCTTTTTTCATCGTCTTTGGCTTTTAGTAAACGGTTAAGAAAATTTCTCTTCTGGCAATGCCAATTGGAAAAAAAATATTTTCACTCTAATGTAGTGACTACTGAACACAGCAGAAGGTTACAATTGAGCAGTATGTCGCAATTTCACAAAAGGCTATAATGTTATTGCGTGTTTCACGCATTTTAGTACATATCGTGAACAACAACCTTTTTTAGAACCAAAAATCAATAATTTTATCCATATTTAGAGACAAATTATCATTTTTGGGTTCGTAGCCTCAACAAAAACATTAATTTGCATAGAATAATACATATATAGATAAACTTATTCTCTCATCTGACGTTTCATTTCACACTCTTCATCGTAGGTTTGTGGAAATGAGAGAAATTAAATTTAAAATTACATTACACCAGGTGGAGTTACAAAATATGTTCACTTAACTTTTTCCTGTCGTTTTGGTGTAGAACTGAAAAATTTAAATGTATTTTGCACTTTTTTGTTGACTTTTATCGTTGGTATATATTTGTATTGTATTTAACACAACCAGTTTACAACAAAAACACGAAATTCGGGTGTTGTTCCTTTGTTGATCGCTGTATACTATTGCCACTATCTGGTATTATTGAACCTATATTTTCCACCATCCAATATTTACTTTCCATCGTACCTATGACGTTTAATTTATTGAGCGAATAAAAGCTTCTATGGTATGTATTAAGCATGAAACACATAGACGACGACAGGCTACATGAACACACGACTACAAATGCCGCTGACTGCAAATGTAGTCGTGTGGCAGCTACTGAATTATTTTCAAGACGGCAACTGCAAAGTAAACAGTTGATCTGTAATGTTGACGTTTGTGTTATTGTGTTATTTGTGTTAGAAGAAAATAAAATGTCTGGAGAATATTTAATAAATATTATTACAAACATAACAAAAATTGTGAAAACAGTTGATTATTCTGTCAGTGGTGCCACTTCAGGCATTGACAGCTCTAACCTATTGATTGTCGCCCACACAAATAGAAATTAGTTTAATTCAACTACAGCTACATAAGTAGCATAGACAACAACCTGCAGTCGTGTCGCCTTGCCGTCGTCAAAATATTTACTTGCATATAAACGCATGTATTTTATTTTTGACAGGTTGTGGTCGGTAGCCTGTCGTCGTCTATGTGTTTCATGCTTTACTCTATGTTAATTTGCTGGTTTTGTCCTGAGTTTATCCAAAAACGATGTACAAGTAGACAGTCAAAATTTCTCTTCACTCAAATGCCAACAAACAAAACGAGTGAAACCCTAGTACTTCTCTACTCTCTCTCTTACTCTCTTCATTGAATATTTCAATACACGAGCAGCTTTTTTATAGTGTTATTGCATATAACTATATAAATTCCAACCATGTTGAAGTAAAATTACATAAACTATGCAAAAAGTATGAAATAAGCAAGATATGACGCGAGAGAAATGCGTTTGAGTGAATTCCTAGTACTTTTTGATTCTCTGTTACCATGGTTGCCAAGTTGCGCACATCTTCTGGTCGTCTAATTGTAAATCGTCTTTGGTTTATCTACGATTTGTTAAGAATTCGGCAAATAGTAAACATATAAAATACATGATTTAAAATGATTTTACCAACAAATCACAAGTTTAACCAAAATCGGATACATTAGTATTTTGTGCTCGTATATAAATTAAATAAAAAATAAATGGTGTCTCGTTACATCCCATTTAGGGATTCTCTACTTGTACATCCTTTTTGCAAAAATGATGTACAGGTAGAGAAGAAAAAACCCTAGTAGAAAAGAACCAGTAAAGTCGACGCGATTCACTCAAACCCGTTTTTTCCCCGTGTGATAACTTGATTATTTCATACTTTTTACTTACTTTATGTAATTCTATTTAATTATGATTGGAATTTCTATAGTTAGATAGAATAACATCATCAAACAACTGCTCGTGTATTGAAATATTCAACGAAGAGAATAAGAGAGCGAGCAGGGAAACGACACGCTTCACTGGTTTTCTTTGTTGGCATTCCTCTCCATGAGTAAATTTGGAGTAAATTTTCTTCTCTATACAATAAGCGCCTATTAGACGGTCATACCTGGTATGATAGAGCGGTATGCGATCATACCATCATACTCGTGTAATAGGCCAAAATACTTGTTTGTCAACAAGGTATGATGAATATTAAAATTTTTTGATATTTTGGAATACCATCATACCATCATACTCGTGTAATAGCTCTTGTGTCAATCACAATAAGAAATTTCATTTGTTGTTAAGCATTCAAAGTGGACAGATGGCGTGGCTAGATCGCGGGTTTTTACGTGAGTTTATTTCGCTTTATGAGCATTTCCCAGAATTGTGGAATGTCAAAAGCGAAATATACCACAATAAGCAAAAGAAACAAAAAGCATACGAAATTCTTTTAAATAAATTAAAAGAAGTGGAAGCCGAAGCGACAATAGATAGTGTTAAAAAAATAAACCAAACAACCTCACACTTCGGTGTTTCTTTCAAACTGATATATGTCAGCTTGGTATGATAGTGTAATAGCAAAACATATTTTTTCATCATACCGTCGTATCATACCAGGTATGACCGTCATAGGCGCTATAGTTGCTTTATGCTTTTTGGCTATACCAAAAAACGCCGCAATTTGGCAACCCTAGTAGAAGAGAACTAAAAACGTCGACGCGATTCACTCAAACGCGTTTGTTTCCCGTGTGATAACTTGATTATTTCATACTTTTTACATACTTTATGTAATTCTATTTAATTATGATTGGAATTTCTATAGTTAGATAGGATAACATCATCAAAAATCTGCTCGTGTATTGAAATATTCAACGAAGAGTGTGAGAGAGCGAGCAGAGAAACGACATGCCTTCAATCGTTTTCTTTGTTGGTATTTTAAATATGTTTACAGATGACAACGGTAAAATTCATAAATATGTGTGTTTGCATTGTTTTACTTTTATGTTCACATACATTTCTGTTGAATTGTGACAAAACGTGACAGCTACAAAATCATTATCATGTTTAACTACAACACTTGTTACAAATATAACTTGAAGACAATACATAAATTTAACATATGTATATAATACGGCTGCAATAAAAGTCGCCTATTATAAAAATTAATTTTGAATTCCACCCAATTGTTTCTCCTAATTATTTATCCACCGAGTGATTTTAGCGCCACCAGTGTTCTCTTATCCATGTTACTTTTGCCTGAGCGTATTTATGTCTCTAATTTGTTAATACACACTGCCCAACACTGCGCCTGCCAGTCTGATTGAATACTTTGACACGCTGCCCAACACTCCACCTGCCAGTCAGATTAAATTTGACAATCGAATTTTGTGGCTGAGCGAACGAACGAAACATGGATCGGTGTATAGCGGATAAAATGAAAAATATTAAGAAAATTTCCATAGAAAAATTTAAAAAGTGAAAATTTTAACAAGAAAAGTTTATTTTCCTGCTATAAATGTCATAAAATTGAGCACAAGAAAGGAATAGAACGTGAATTGGCGACGAAAATACAAAAAAGTAAATACATAAGGGCTCCCGAGAAGCCAACAAAAGAAAAGAAGGAAAATAAATTTCAGTGTGTGTGTGTGTGCGTGTTTGTGGATAAAGCAAAGCAAACAAAATGAAAAGAAAATTATATTACAAAAATGTTTACTAATCACAAGGAAAAAGTTAAATAAAAAGTGAAAATTTGTATGGAAATTAATATATCGGTAAAAATATCATGTCGCAATATTAAGGAGATTACAATTGTCATATATTTATGGTCTTTTGATTCTGCCTCTTCATTTTGCAATTAGAGGAAAAGAAGTTCAGCGAATTAAGATGTAAAGCAAAATATTGAAAAAATATACAAGAAAGAAAAAAAAGAAAAGTTTGTAGTGTTTTACATATATTGAAAAGAAAAGTGCATGTTTTTTAATGAATTGTTTTACAAAACAAACAACAAAGTGTATTAATAATAAGTTCTTTAAAAATATAAAGTTAGCTACATTGATATTGAAAAAGAACAGTGGTTCTTGACGTTTTCTTTGTGTGAACTTGGCCAAAAGGAAAAGTGAAAATCTTCATTGTTGTCTCACAAGGGCCATGAACGATTGTGCAAAAATATGTGAAAAAATAGTAAAAACGTTTACTTTTCCATCGTTTGCTTTTTTCCATTATTCGTTTACAGCTAAAAAAATATACTTGGACAACAACACTAGCAGCAGTCAGTGGTAATAATAGCAACAACAGAACGAACTTCATAACATCTACAAAAACAGCAACTCCTTTTTCTAGTCATCCTTCTTCTCAGCCGTCATCTGTTTGCGGGCACGACACCTATTAACGTCTCGTAACACGTCGTTGCCATTCTCGTCCTCGAAAGCGTCTTCGTCACCGCTGCCGTCGTTGTAATTTCTGCGTGATTGTTTCTTCTTCTCCATTTGTTGGTGTCTGGCATTGTCGTTGCAGTCCTTCCCTTACAAGTCCATTTGCGAGAATTCTTTTTTTTTGTGCGGATTCGTCTTCAAAGGCAGGGCAACACAAGACTCTGCGACGTCTGGCAAGCAAATGTAAGAATACAAGACGAACAAAATAAACGCAGCAGTGGTAAGAAAGAGCCATCGCCCTCCTTTAATTCAACAACAATTGCAAGAAAAACATAAAAGAAGGCAAGACAAAGCAAGACGTGTTTCGCCTCTACTTCCCGCAAACCCCTTACACATGTGCAAAGCTCTCTTGCACCTGTTCTTTGAGACAACCAATGCAACAATAGTATTTTCATCATAGGCTTCAAACGCTCGAACAATTTGCAATCGCCATTTCATCATCATTCACAATTGTCATCATCACAACAACCACGACGACCAACGACATCGTCATCATTGACAAGGAGTATCGGCAGTAGCTCCAGCAGCAGCAACAACATTAGCAGCAGCAGTAGCAGTAACAGCAGCGCCTTTAGTGGCACCATCTCAAGCAACACCAGCAAAATGCCCAAATGCGATGTTAAAACACGTTACATTCCTGCGACTTTCGCTTGGATTTTACTATTGACCACAACATTTCTATTCTTCTTTTATCCGTGAGTACATTCGATACTTCTTACAATGCTTATAGACTTTATTTTATTATATATTACCACTGAGTTTGTTATTTGTATTTTACTACCACTGCTGACAATGACATTTAATGTGTTCCCTTGTCAGTTGGTCCAGGTTGCCAATCGACATTAGAAAAAAAAGTGCTAAATAATTTTCATACTGTAAAATGTGTAAAAAGTCAGCAGCAGTTTTGGTGAATGTATTCAATCAAGAAGAATACAAATCTTGATTGTTACTAGCCTATATAGAACAAAATAGAAAGAGCAGTGCAACCCCGAAAACGAAAACTGCAATTAGTGACACAATTGAACAAGACGGTCACTGAGAAGACAGATGAGAAGACTCACAATCGTCGAAACGATCGTTCGCCAATGTGAGTTCAAATTCCAGTTACGACTGTTTAAGTTTTATTGCAGAAAAACCTGATCTGTTTGCTTGTAGCAAAACTAAAAATCTTCTAATAAAACAAATGCAGAAACATCAAATGATCCAGTGATACGGATTAATTGGATCAACAACAAAACTGTGACAAAAGATCTGACAAAAATTTGTTTTGCCATTAATCTAGTTCAAGTGCAATTCTCGGATTTATAACAAAATAAACATTTCACAATTTATTCGAAAACAATTTTTCTGGCGCTGACTTCAACGTCTTAAGATATGATCCACCAAAGATTGAATATATAACCGAACATATCTCTGGCATTTACTAGCCGATTCTAATTAATGATTGATTTTTATTTATTTATATGATTGCACTTTTTATTACGCAAACCAGCAATGGGGAACCGCGTAGGCCGTACTGGATCTACATCAGAGGAAAAAGTTATTCAGCCAGGCCATATACGTAGAAACGCAGAAACTGCCGATTACATGAAATATGGTCTCATTCCCGTCGTACATGAAAAGGGAAATCACTACTAGAATCGAGACAATATTTCCTATATTTTTTCGAAATGATTTTCCGCCAGCGGCACATTCTCTTCAGACAATGTTTTACATTGGACAAATAATTTAGAGTTGTCGAAAGTTTCCATTTTAATATCTCCGGCCTTTGAGGGCATAAAGGATCATATTATACAAAGAAAGAATAATTGGAGCTTTGTTTATTATCTGATCATAACAAAATATTTATTGTTTTATTTTTGTTTAAATAGATAATTCTTAAGAAAAAAGTGAGTTTAAAAAATGAAACGTTTTGAATAGGACCCACAAATGTCTGATAAAAAGTTGTATATTTTTTTATAGAAATCCAGAAGAGCTTTCCACTGACATTAATTTTAATACGGACGGATAATAACTGCCAGAGAGGGTTATGCATTCAAGCTTTTGTGGCCCGTGTATCGAGAAATATGGCTCAGAGTCAAACATTCTAAATTTAATCATCGTCCAAAGCATAGAAGAATTTAGGATAGATTATTTTATTCTCTCAATATTTTTAAGGTCATAGGTATGGTTGCAAGTGAGCATTGGATGGTGGAAAGAATGGGTTCAATAATACCAGATGGAGGCAATAGTACACAATGTCCAACACGGCAAAAATAACCGCATTTCGTGTTTTTGTGTCAGAATATTTGTGTTAAATACAATACAAATGTATACCAAAGATAAAAGTCAACAAAAAAGTGCAAAATACTTTTAAATTTCTATACGAAAACCAAAATGAAAAAGTTAAGTCAACAGTTCTTGCAACTCCAACTGCTATTTTCGTCGAATTTCTCTCATTTCCATAAAACTACGACGAAGAGTGGGAAATGAAACATCAGATGAGAGAATAAAATACTCTATCTGAAATTCCTCTATGGCCCAAAGTCTAATAGATGATAATAACGCAAAAATTCGAAAATTTAACAGACTTGTCATTCATGGGCTTGAACATCAGCTATCGTTGATGCTGGTTGCTGGATGCTGGTTCTTGATACCATGTGCGATTTTAATCGAAGTTGCTCGTATAACTATCATGTTCGCAAAATTTGTTGGTAATATTTTTTCAAATTCATCAGTCAGATAAAAAGTTTTCGACCAAGCTCATGCTCATGAATAACAAGTCTGGGGTTCGAAAGCAAAAACAATTTAAGAACAAAATCGATAAATGGTCTAGTATTTATCGGTTTGACTTGTATGGACTATATACTTTTCATTCAGGAAAATGAGTATGGTCGATAACTTTATTTAGCTCAAGAATTCGATAAAAATTGGTGAGATATAGCAATATGAACATTAAGCTAACCACAAACTTTTAATTCTTGAGCATGAGCACATTTTCGAATACAAAATCATAATCATAAATCATATTGTTTTTTTTTTAGTATTCCAATAAGGTGCTGGATCGGAGGCTGAAATGCACGAGCCCGGGCCCGGCTCAAAAAACACAAAAAAAAACGAAAATCGGGTAAAATATGGCAATTTCAAAAACCAAAAAAAAAAATGTTAACGATCGGACCATGGGGCCCCTAAGGTCCAAAAAACGGGTGCACCTAGGTACATCTACGAACAAGCAAGTGTGGGTACACAAAATAAAGGTGTTCTCCTCGCGAATTTAGTCGTATTTCGACTGTGCGGCGTCTGTGGACCGAGATAACCTTATTTTAAGATATACCGGGTCTGCAGAAATTAAAAAATAAAGAATAATGTAAATTTTTTCCCAAAATGTACCCGATTACGGGTTCTTGCAAAGGGAAAAGATTCGCTATTTTTTTTTTTAAAAGTGAAATTTTTTTGTTAAAAAAAAATCGCGCGATTCTGCTCCTTTTTCGACCCATGGGGTTAAAACATTTTTAGGTTTCTGAAATTGCCATATTTTACTCGATTTTCGTTGTTTTTTTGAAGCGGGCTCGGCCTCATGCATTTTTGCCGAACCGGATTCTACTTATCTCTTAAGATTTCGAGTACGAGTACATTCTCGATTCGAAATCGCGAGCACATGTAATTCTGCATTCGTTCTTAAAACGAGAATTATGTCCGATGTCGAAATCATATCGAGTCCCAAATAGCTATTATTTCTATACTTACATATAATAATGAAAATATACATAATAAAATATGTGAAACGATGGCATCAGAAACAGACCCATTGGCAATCTATTGAAAATTTTCAAAAACCTATCTTCTACAATTCACATTAGTCTTAATTATATATTCAACGCTAATTAAATTGAATTCGAACAGTTCCACAATGAGCCAAATATATTAGATGTGAAAACGGAGTTCTAGAAATGAAATTGACGAACAATATATATTTTGTACTACAAAAAGAAAACTGTTTTCCATTACATCCCATGAAGGGATTAGGGACAGCTTTTCACAAACCAGTGACTTATGTGCGTACTAGTTTTACACTCACTGATCAGGACCTACAGTGTTACACCGGTTCTGAACGGTATTTTGAGAAGGTTTTTCAAGACTAAATACTCGATAGTGTCACCGTCACTAAGCGAGGTGACCGCCGCCGAAAGAAATTTAAAAAAAAATAAAATTTAAATATGTAACATGAAATACAATATAATACTAATCAATATATGGTAGTTTAACGCCCAATTTCACCAAACAAAGTTAAAGCTAACTGACAGTTAAAAATTATAAATTCCATACAAACTGACAGGAAAACTGTTCATTAGCTCTAACTGTATGATAACCAGACATGGTGAAATCGGCCGTAAATAATTAAATTAAATATAAATTAACAACAGCAGATTTAATGGATGAGGGATAGGCGAATTGAAATACTGACTTTAAATTTAATATTTTTTGGTGCTTTTGACCTTTAAAATAACTTTATAAGCAATAAATAGGTATTGATTTGAACGAACACAACAATTTTCTTTTATATTTAGTCATATTACGTCCAAATTCTGGCATAACTAAAAACTGCATCAAAACATTTTTATTTGTATTACGTACGGTGGAATGATTTAGTCCAGTGACTTTCGACATGAATGTGATTACCCCATAATGCTGTGACAATAGAAACTACTCCATGATGCTGTGACAATAGAGTAAGATATAAAGAGTGTGCATTGGTGTTTAAGTTCCACCAATTTCTCGGCGTAGGTCAGTGGACTAAGGACAGTTTTAGTAGTTTTACAAATAATAATACAAATAAAAATAAAAGAATATTGTTGTGTTCGTACCAAATTGAAAATCTTGTATTGCACATAAAGTTATTTTAAAAGTTTAAAGTCCGTTTTTTCAATTCGCTATTCTCATTTACATTCCATCCTGTACATTCCATCCAACAGTTGTTTTATTGAAACCCCCTGCGCTTGACTCAGGGGACTTCGATGACACAGTTGGTCGACGTCCTAGCTGAAAATTTGATACAGGATAGAATCTGAAAGGGAGTAAGCGAAAGGCGTATTGAAAAAGCGGACTTTAAATATGATTTTATTGAAACAAGTATGACTTGTATACTAACTTTATATCTATGCAATAAATCAGTTTTGAATTGAAGACCACACCAATTTTCGTTAATTTTTATTTATACTACATCCAAATTTTGTCAGAAAAAGACTGGCATAAAAAACTATTTCAAAACTGTCGTTAGGCTATTGACCATAGAGATATACTAAAGAGAAGCTTTGAGTGATCCGGGTCCATCAAATTCTGGTCGAAAGTCACTGCGCTAACGACAGTTTTGAAACAGTTTTATTATGCTAGTTTTTTTCTGGCAGTATTTGGATGTAGTCATAGAGAAATATTAAAGATAAACCATGAGTGTTTCAGTTCTACCAAATTCCCGTTGAAAGTCACTGAACTAACGACAGAATTGATACGTTTATTTATGTCAGTTTTTTCTGCCAGAATTTGGATGTAATACAATCAAAAATTAAAGGAAATTGTGCTCGTTAAATTCAAACTATTTTATTGTGTAAAAATCTATTTTAAAGTCATAAGTGTCAATAAAATCAAATTTGAAGTCCGTTTTTCAATTCGCGTATCGCTTGTTCTCTTTCAAATGCTATCCTGTATTAAATTTGCAAGTAGGTGGTCGACCAGCTGCTTCATCGAATAACCCTCTAAGATGTAGTATAAAAAAATGAACGAAAATTGGTGTGACTTTCGTTCAGACTTTGATTGAACTGAAACACGCATGGCTTCTTTTGACCAGGGGGTTTCGATGATACAGCTGATTGATCTCCTAGTTGCAAAATGGATACAGAATGAGTGCTATGCGAATTGAAAAAAACTGACGTTAAATTTGATTTTAAAACAAATTTATATACAATAAATTAATGTTGATTTGAAGAACACAACAATCTTCTTTTATTTTATTTGTATTATGTTCAAATTCTGGAAGTAATAACTGGCATAAAAACAACCCGTATTAAATCTGTAGTTAGCACAGTGACTTTCGACGAGAATTTGGAGGAATTGAAACAAACATATACTCTCTTTATAACTTAATCTATAGCTGTATCTATGAAAATGATGTGTACAAACTGAAATGAATCACAAAATGTTTTCGTTGGCTACGACTACGACTGAGTCAAATATAAATATATAACGAATGACATATGGCTGCGATAGGCAAATCAATTTTGTTGATAGTTTTAGCAATAGCAAATGCTTTAGTCTTTTGCATTTGCTGTTTTAATCATTTGTGATAGTCATAGCAAGTATGTCTAAGATTTACACATAAAATAGGTTAGTAACAAGAGATCAATCAAAACACAAATGACTAAAATTTAGAAGTTTTACGGCCTTATTCATAATAAGTTATATGTTTGAGAGACGATTAATAAGCCGCTGAAAAATATAAAATACTGTAGTAGTTTTTTTTTCTGTAGTTGCCGAATCTGGATACATTAATTCCAGATTTTTCGAATATTATTATAATTTGTTTCTTTACGAGTATTATAGAAACATAAATTATTTTTTTAAGCATAAAACTGAAACATTCTTCTTTAATAAAAACCTAAATATTGGACACTATATCATTAAGAAATTGAAAACAAAGCATTGCAAATAGTGACCGCTTCTATCCACTATTGTCCATATTTGAAATGTTAGACAAGTTTTTCTTTAGCATTATGTCCAAAGTCCTATTTTCTTTAAAACACATTTTATGCGGTGGGCAATGACTTCCACGATATTTTTAAAAGTTTGGGGTGGAATATTAGCCCATTCCACTGAAACTATTCAACAAAGTTTATCTAAGTTGGTGAGTGGTCGTACGTATTGGGAGAGTCTTCTTTTGAGAAATTTCCCCAAATTCTCGATGGGATTCAAATTGGGGCTTTGAATTCATTTCCATTTTTGCACAATTTTGGAAGTGTGTTTCGGATCCCCGTCTTGCGGAGAAGTTTTTTCTTTTGCGGGGTAGACGCACTCTTTAGTAAAAACTGGCAAATTGTACTGCAAAATGCTTAGATACTACTCCTTATTCATAATTCCTTCTATTTTCACCAGAGGACCAATGACTCATCACATGCAATTTCTCCACACCATTATACTGCCACCACCGTGTTTGAACGTTTGCTTTACATAGTGTCGCTGAATGGTTTCACCGGACCTCTTCAAACATAATTGTATTCCATCAGATTGGAAACAATTATTTTTTGTTTTGTGCCACCAAATCGCTCTATTAAAGTCACCAGTTGCCCAGTTTTTATACATTTTGCAAAAAATAATCTCAGCCTTCACATTCTTGCATCCACTTTAGTCCACTACTGTATGTAATATTTGGATTAAAAGTTTTACCATTGGCAACAATGTTAACCGACCCAAAGAAATGCCCGTACTCGTAACAATTTTCACTATTATAAATTATTTAAAATTAACGCTTGCACCGGATGTATATAAATACTACTAGTATAATATGAGCTATTATTAATTGATTATAATTAAACAATGTTTTACCTTATACATCCTTATTACTATTTATTATTCAAATTATTTTATCGTAATCGATTACTCTTAATTGTTTTTACGCTAAAGTCGTTACAACCATATCAATGGCATTCCTATTAGCACCTAAGCCCGCATTCTTGTAAGAAAACAGTCAGTCCTGATTTAAAGGTCATGGAATGAAGAAGAAAGGGCCAATTTGAAGCTTTCATCTACCGCTTTATCATTGAAAAGGCTGTCCTAAATAATAGTAACATTAAGACTATCACAGTGCAGCTGAACTTGAATAAATAATGAATGTACAACTGTCGACAAAATGAAACCCACGCACCATATGCAATAAGTAGTTGAATCTATTGGGATTTTGAATCTCATGAGGATAATATTATATTATATTAATGATAAAGTATGTTAATTAATGATATTTTTGAACCACATTCTATTACTAAAAAATATGATTTTGAATCACAAATTCGGCGAAAATTTATTGGTGACAAAAATATAGTTTGTTTAAAAAAATATATAAAAATTTGCCCAATTGACGAGATATTTGTCTCATAGAAATATTACGGCCTTATTTTCAAGTGATAATATCATAGTCTAGTTTACTTATCTGAACAAATCGCTCAAAACAATGGTTGAATCACCACTTACTTACTTACTTATCCGGTCTCGGACAACCCCGGGGGGTCAGGGACCTTACAAAACGAAGATAACATATTTCGCCAACCAGTTCGATCTTTTGCTTTATCTCTCCAGTTGGCAATACCAAGTGTACGCAGGGATTCGTCAACCTGATCCCTCCAGCGGAGTCTTGGTCTTCCTATTTTTCGTCTTCCTTCGAGTTCGGTTTCGAAAAGCCTTCGCGCTGGTTCATCTTCATCCATTCTACTGACATGGCCTAGCCAGCGCAATCGCGTTATCTTGATCCGCTTAACTATGTCAATGTCAGGATAAAGCTCATACAGCTCATGGTTCATGCGTCGCCGATACTCGCCGTTGTGCACTATAGGGCCATAAATTTTTCGGAGTATTTTTCTCTCGAAGACTCCTACAGATGTTTCGTCTGCTTGCGATAGGACCCAGGATTCTGCGCCATAAAGCAAGACAGGTTGAATGAGAGTCTGGTACAGCTGGACTTTTGTTACTCGAGAGAGGGCTTTATCTCTAAAGTGCTTGCTTAGCCCAAAATAACATCTATTCGCAAGCACAATTCTCCGTTTGATCTCAAGGCTGACGTTGTTGTTTTTGTTCACGGCAGATCCGAGGTATATAAATTCGTCCACTACCTCGAAGTTATAACGGTTATCAACGTTCACGCTTTGGTCTAATCGCGTGGAGGCCCTGTTCGTTGAAACCATTAATTTTGTCTTGTCCTCATTCACCGTCAGACCCACTTTTGCTGACTCCTTCTCAATTCTCGAAAAAACCGCAGTAACTTCTCTAATTGTGCGCCCAATGATATCTATATCATCAGCATACGCGAGCAGCATGTGACTTTTGCTGCTGATGGTTTTATTCATATTGACTGCAGCTTTTCTCATAATGATCTCCATTAAGATGTTAAAGAGATCGCACGATAGGGTGTCGCCTTGCCTGAGGCCTCGCTTAGTTTCGAAAGGTTCGGTAAGATCCTTACCAACTTTCACTGCGGATTTGGTGTTCGTCAAGGTCATCCTGCAAAGGCGTATGAGTTTTGCAGGAATACCAAGCTCAGACATTGCTTCATAGAGTTTCTCCCGTATCGGACTATCGAAGGCTGCTTTATAATCGATAAATAGATGATAGGTGTCGATTTGTTTTTCGTGTGTCTTCTCCAGGATTTGGCGTAGCGTGAAAATCTGGTCAGTTGTCGATTTTCCAGGCCTAAAGCCACACTGGTATGGTCCAATCAGGTCAGCGATAATTGGTTTTAGTCTTTCGCACATTATACTTGATAGAACCTTATATGCTATGGATAAAAGGCTTATTCCACGGTAGTTGGCACAAATACTCGGGTCACCTTTTTTAAATATGGGACATAGTACACTGAGACTCCAATCGCCGGGCATGCATTCATCTAACCAAATTTTGCTAATGAGCTGATGCATGCACCTTATCAGCTCATCGCCGCCAGCCTTAAACAGCTCCGCCGGTAATCCATCGGCTCCTGCGGCTTTGTTGTTCTTAAGCCGGGCAATAGCTGTTCTGACCTCGTCTTGGTTAGGAGGGGGGCAATCGACGTCGTCGTCCATATTGTGATCGATTGTCCCATCGTCATCGGATATCTCAGGTACTAGTAGCGCGGAGAAATGCTCTCTCCATATTCCCAACATGCTCTGCACATCTGCGACGAGATTTC
The DNA here is from genome assembly GCA_963931995.1 of Phaonia tiefii. Taxonomy (NCBI): domain Eukaryota; kingdom Metazoa; phylum Arthropoda; class Insecta; order Diptera; family Muscidae; genus Phaonia; species Phaonia tiefii. The sequence continues at coordinate 128,486,870 of OZ008370.1, forward strand.
CGTCTTTGTCTTTACAGAAGGGGGGCCCTGAACCATGTCCATTAGTTCCGTTTTTAACTTTTTGGTAGAATTTTCGGGCTTCGTTCTTCCTTCTGTATGTCTCAATTTTCTCACTCTCGCGTTTTCTCCACTGCCGTTTCTTACGCCTAAAGAGACGGTTTACCTCCTTTCTCTTCTCCCTATACCGCTCAGTTGCAGCTCGCGTTGCAATTGACTGAAGCATTACCATACGTGCAGCGTTCTTTTCGTCATTTGCTATGCGACACTCTTCATCGTACCACGGTTTGTTGCGAAGCGGTTTTTCGAAACCAAGTACGGTTGTTGCGGCAGTTTTTATAGAGTCGGAAATGGGTTTCCACTGCGCATCAGGATCGTCATCGGGAGGGGGTGGGTTCTGTGCCAAAAGTTGCGAGAGCTTCCTTGAGTAGGCTGTGGCTACCTCTGGTAATTGCAGCTTTCCGATGTCCAGCTTCCTCTGCGTCTGGTTTCGTACGATTTTCGCTCTACTTAATCTTGTGCGAAACTTTGCTGCTACCAGGTAGTGATCAGAATCGATGTTAGCTCCTCTGATCACTCGTACGTCCATTACACTGGATGAGTGCCTTCCATCAATTACCACGTGATCAATTTGGTTCCTAGTTCTTTGATCAGGGGATACCCAAGTAGCCTTGTGGATGTCTTTATGCTGGAATCTTGTACCACTGATGACCATGTTTTTTGCCGCGGCAAAGTCAATCAGTCTCATACCGTTGTCGGAACTGTCAGCATGAAGACTGAAATTGCCAATAGTTGGATTAAACACATTCTCCCTTCCTACTTTGGCATTAAAATCTCCTAGTACAATCTTAATGTCATGGCCAGGGCAGCGGTCATACGTTTCCTCTAGGAGCTCATAGAATATGTCTTTGGCATCATCATCTTTCTCTTCTGTCGGGGCATGCACACAAATTAGGGAAATATAAAAATATTTCGCTTTTATGCGGATTGTGGCTATTCGTTCACTCACAGGATTGAACCTAGAGACTAGATGTCGCAGTCTTTTGCCAACTACAAATCCACAACCAAATTCATGTTTTTTTTCATGGCAACTGTAGTATATATCGCAGTTTCTTTTTCTTGTGCAGCCATGTCCTGTCCATCGCATTTCCTGGATAGCGGTAATGTCAGCCTTATAACTTTCGAGGACATCTGCCAGTTGGATACTTGCACCGGATCTATATAGAGTTCTTACATTCCAAGTGCATATCCGTAAATCGTGGTCCTTATAACGTTTGCGGGGGTCGTCAACAAATAGGGGTTGTTTATGTTTTCTGTTTCGTTTTTGTATTTTCACTGCCATTATGAACGGTGGCGGGAGGCAAACCCAGCCCACCGGGTTTTTGCATTTTACCTACTGCCAGGATATTTGATTGCAGCCGCCCATTATGGATCAGACGCTGACCAGGATGCGATATGTTGAACCTGGATTTTCTTCTTTTAGTTTCTATCCGCCGTTGGCCCGTATGTTTGGCTCATCCGCCTTCTAAGGACAAAAGAATATGCCCGATTGTTTGATGAGCTTCAGTGACATCAGTCACCTACTATACCTGATTTGATGCTCATTTGTTTCGCCTTCTCACTCTAGCTAGCTAACGGAGGTTTCCGAAAAGCCATTGCCCAGGACATACTGCGTGGAAGTAGTGAGCTGCTTGGACTGCCCAATGAAGGAATCATTTCTGGCCACTCCCAAGTGAATGGCAATCAGAAACTTTCCACCTCCACGGACAGTCCCATGTCCCTGAATCACCACTTGCAGGACTTAAATGTAGCAAAAATAAAGGTAAACAAGAATGCGGAATTTCAAACAAAGACAGAGTTGCCTTCTAACAAAATATAAAAAAACTGCATTCGAAAATTTGTTAATTTTAAAGTGCGTGGGGGGTTTTGTTTTTGTTGTCGACGGGTGTGGCGTAGCGAAATAACTCCCACATGAAATAACTCCCACCAGAAAAATGAAATAAGTCCCAAAAAATTTCCAATGACATAACTCCCACTTTAGTAGGACTTATTTCGTTTTTTTTGGGAGTAATTTCATTTTTCCTGGTGGGAGTTATTTCATAATGAAATGAAATAACTCCAAAAAAAATGACCGTTTGTACAAGGCCCATATAACAAGTGCTGTAGGAGAAGTCTTGGGACTTATTTCACTTTGCTATTGGGAGTTTTTTCATTTTTTGTGGGACTTATTTCATTTTTTCGTTATTGGAAGTTATTTCATTTTTGGTGGGAATTATTTCATGGGAGTTATTTCATGGGAGTTATTTCATGCGGAGTTATTTCATGCGGAGTTATTTCGCTACGCCGACGGGTGTAGTCCTGGAGACAAGTACTGATGATTCATCTTACTTGGTCCCACACAGGAAAAAATAAAAATCGAATTCAATTAAAAAATTAGTTTATTTGATTAATTTTTTAATTGATTTTGGTGTAATCACGAAAATGATAATATTAATTAAATGTGTTTGTAAATTTGTCAAAAAAAACTTCATTTAAAAAATTTGTAAAGTGGATTAAAACATTTATTGATTTTTTTCAAAAATATTGATTAAGTATGTAATCAAGTTAATTAAAAAAATTATTGATTTTTCTTGCGATTTTTGATTAAATTTTGAATTGAATAAATTAAAACCGTTATTGCTTTTTTTCAGCATGAAACCCGATGCTAAAAAAAACCAAAATGTTTAATTTTTAAAGCGATTTTATTCAACGTTTAGCAGATACAAATGTACTTATATCTATAAAAAAATTAAATATTTTTGAATTTGGATTCATAATCGGAACTAATGTCCGTTTTTCTTAAACTATTATTATATATTAAACATTTAATGTTTAAACGATTTGTATTAAATACAAAAAATAGGTGCATCTGGTGGTTCTGGAGAAACATTCAATTTATCGTCTCCTTCCGCAGCAACAGTCACTCCATTGTCGCATTCCATCTCCTCTGCATATTCACAGATTTGTTGGAGAAATGTATTGCTTTTATCCAATTTAGGGCACTCCAGTTTTACACGTTCAAAATAACTAAGAAGCTGAGTCTTAAAGTTTTTTTTTTACGCAAAATTTTTGAAAACTATTTTCGTATAAACAATTGTATGTGGCATATGGCGGCAAAGTGTGTCTTTTCAAGTGCATAAAAAATGTTTGGGGACAGCCACATTTTTCATTGCAAACAAAACACTCAACGCAAGCACTCATTTCCATTAAAGTTTATTCAAAACACTTGCCAATTAAACACAATTACAAAAAACGCGGTTTTAATCACGAAACAAGACGATTTAACACTATTATTCCTTAATTTCATAAAATAAAATCTTTCAATCAACAATAAAAGAATTACAAATAACAACAGTGTTGTATATTAACGGCTGGTGACTCAGCCGCAAAACGTATTGCCTCCCAACGGCGCTGTAAAATGCAACTTTCTGTAAAATACTTTATAACAACAATTTTTATATTAAAATTGTTTATATTAAGGTTTGTTAAGAACATATCATACTTACTTATCCGGTCATGAACAACTCCGAAGGGTCAGGGACCTTACAAAACGAAGATAACATATTTCGCCAACCAGTTCGATCTTTTGCCTTATCTCTCCAGTTGGCAATACCAAGTGTACGCAGGGATTCGTCAACCTGATCCTTCCAGCGAAGTCTTGGTCTTTCTATTTTTCGTCTTCCTTCGAGTTCGGTTTCGAAAACCCTTCGTCTTCATCCATTCTACTGACATGGCCTAGCCAGCGCAATCGTGTTATTTTGATCCGCTTAACTATGTCAATGTCGGGATATAGCTCATACAGCTCATGGTTCATGCGTCGCCGATACTCGCCGTTGTGCACTATTGGGCCTAAACATTTTTTGGAGTATTTTTCTCTCGAAGACTCCTACAGATGTTTCGTCTGCTTGCGATAACACCCAGGATTCTGCGCCATAAAGCAAGACAGGTTGTATGAGAGTCTGGTATAATTGGACTTTTGTTACTCGAGAGAGGGCTTTATCTCTAAAGTGCTTGCTTATCCCAAAATAACATCTATTCGCAAGCACAATTCTCCGCTTGATGTCAAGGCGACGTAGTTGTTTTTGTTTACGGAAGATCCGAGGTATATAAATTTGTCCACTACCTCGAAATTATGACGGTTATCAACGTTCACGCTTTGGTCTAATCGCGTGGAGGCCCTGTTCGCTGAAACCATTATTTTTGTCTTGACCTCATTTACCGTCAGACCCACTTTACCTGACTCCTTCTCAATTCTCGAAAACACCGCAGTAACTTCTCTAACTGTGCGTCCAATGATGTCTATATCATCAGCATACGCGAGCAGCATATGACTTTTTCTGCTGATGGTTTTATTCATGTTGGCAGCAGCTTTTCTCAGAATAATCTCCATTAAGATGTTAAAGAGATCGCACGATAGGGTGTCACCTTGTCTGAGGGCTCGCTTAGTTTCGAAAGGTTCGGTAAGATCCTTACCGACTTTCACTGCGGATTTGGTGTTCGTCAGGGTCATCCTGCAAAGGCGTATGAGTTTTGCAGGAATACCAAGCTCAGACATTGCTTCGTAGAGTTTCCCCCGTATCGGGCTATCGAAGGCCGCCTTATAATCGACAAATAGATGGTAGGTGTCGATTTGTTTTTCGTGGGTCTTCTCCAGGATTTGGCGTAGTGTGAAAATCTGGTCGGTTGTCGACTTTGTCAACTGTCGAACATATCATGCATATTTATATTAATTTAGAAAAATTCACAGCAAAAATTCGATAATGCATTTAAAAGTTAAACATTTTTGGCGCCGTAGATATGCGCCTTGCCAACTCCAAGTTCTGTTGTAAAATCAAAAAATTAATTGTAAATATGATTAAAAATGTAAAAAATTTAATTATATTTTTAATTGAAATTTACAAGCCAATATTTTTTTCGGTGCAGACATAAAATCCCTGCTGCTGAAGCAGCTATTTCACTTCTAAATTGATACAAAATAGAATGTGAAGTAGAATGCACGATAGGCGAATTGAAAAAAAACTGACTTTAAGTTAAGTTTGATTATATTGGCACTTATGACGTTTAAAATAACTTTATATGCAACTAGCAAACCCTCAATATATCACTCAGTGATGACGTAGTATTCTACTGGTTCAAGAATTTTTAAAATCGGATGAGTAGTATAGAAGATAACGCCCTACATACAAACCATTGAGTAATGTCGTATAGAGCTGCTTTCTTCTCATTTGACATTTCAATTCACAATATTCGTGGTGCGGTCGGTGCGTTATTACAGTTATTAGACGTAAATTGACTTAGGGTGCTGACAGAGTGCGCGCTCAAAGCGAAGTCGAGCGCGAAGCCGATTGATGCGAGAAGTAATGCGATAACACAGAATACATACAAATAAGTTAAAATCGACGTGAGAATGCCATAGGCAAAGCCGAACAGAGCCGAGAGCGATTGTCTGCGATAAAACTGTTTCCAAGCATTTTTTGTAGCTTATTCGCATTGCTGTATTTTTTGCAGGTTAACCATATTCTTCCCGATTTTTGTCGTAAATCTCAATGTGTTTCGCGGATTCTCCTTTATTTCTATTTATTTTATAACTTGTAATTTGGAATTTGGAAAATACTAAGACATTTTTTCAAAATGATCAATTTTGCTAGTTTGCTTGTTTGCTTGTTTGTTTATTTGCTTATCCTACACAACAAGATATAAATCTTATAATTACTGCATAGGAATTTACATTGGAAAGATGATAATTTTAATAAAACTTTAAAACTTTAATTTTAAAAAAAGAAAATAAAAGGTAAAGTAATATAATAAAAGGTAAAGTAAATAAAAGGTAAAAGTAAATAAAGTATTCAAATTGAAATTGAGTACAGTCTAATATTAAACATTAAATAAATAAATGAAATACATTTAGATTTAAATAAATTTAACAAAGAGGAAAACAAATGCCAGAGAATATTCTAATTTTAATAAAGTCATCAGAGATATTATGATTGACTATATTTATATTTATCATATTATGAAATATTATGATCAGATTATTTGATGGTACGAGACCTATCGTTGATATTTACGAATGAAACACAACATTGTCCAAATGGCTTCCACGACTGGCTTTACAGTACCAACTTTGATTTACCCAATTCTCAGTATATTTTCGATTGTTTGGGAGTCTATTTCGAGAAAACAGCGTCGATGTCGTGTTTTAAGGCCTTAATGGGCTAAGGATTAAGTACTTGCGTAAGACTTATCTCTCACGGCGCCAAGAGATAACAGTCTAACGGATTCAAATCGCAGCTGTGAGGCGGCCAATTAACTTCCGAGTTTCGGTGGATTGTAGCGATGGCTGTCTGGCACGTTGCGTCGTAATGTTGAAACCATAGATTAATTTATATATAGATTTGTTATCCGACGATACTCTTTGCGCTTCTTCAGTGCGGAAACGAACTTCTGTCATCTGTTTTGCTGTTTAATTACAACAATTAGTGCGAACATCGAACAAAATCCTCCATATTTAGTTTTGTGCACTCACGATGTTCATATATTTACACATTTTGAACATTCACAGTAACAAACCTCAGTGTCAGAATTCTTCTCTAGACGGTCAAATACAAGTTCACTTCCCTTCAATCATTAAACCGATGAGCGGGTTGACAAGATTAATCTATGGTTGAAACCACATGTCGTCCATGTAATAATCCTCTTCAACTTTCAGTGACCATAGCACGATATTGCTCTCCATTGACGGTAACGGCGGCTCGTTGCTCATTTTCGAAGAAAAATAGATCTATGATGAATTAATCGGCTTCTCCGCAACGAAATGTGGATTTTCTGAGCCCCAAATGCTGTATTCGTTAACGTAGCCCTCGAGCTGAAAATGAGATTTCGGTAAAAATTCTCATCTTCAGCCCAGTGATCTTTAGGCCATAGCAAAACCTTACGAGCCTTCAGTTCTTGGCCCAATTGGACTTTATAAGCCTTCAAACCGAGGCCTTCATGGAAAATTCTGCGCAAAGAAGCGCGAGACATGTTCAACGTTGGCGAGTTGATGTTGATGGCTGTACGATCACACTTTCAGCTACAGCATCAATGTTTGCCACTGAATGCACTGGACGAGCACGTATACGAGGTCTCTTGTCCAACGACATTGCCTCACAAATTGATCCACAAACTGGGCTGATCTCACTCTATTTCTTTCGAATGTATGTATAAGTATGTATATCGCAGATTTCAAACAGTTTGAGTTGAATGCTCAGAACTTTGGAAGAAAGTTGTTAATACTTCCAAATTTTCTTCAAGCTTAAAGGGACCCATTTCGTAATTTTCTAACCTTTAACTAATAATCTGTTACTTCATAAATTCCAAATTGGCCATCTGCTCCGATATAACGGAGGGTTCAAATTCCCACACTTTATATATAAAGGTTTTTTTTGCTTAGATAGAACTGACGAAAGGGTTAGCTGTCAAACGAATTGTTAAAATCAAAATAAAATGTAATCGAAAGTTAATACGAAAATTTACGCTTCATCAGGATTTCAAAATGCGGCCGTGAATAAAAATTTCTCTCGTCAAAAATATTGAAAATATATTTTTCCATTTGTGCTTATCATGACACGTTGTTCGAGACCCATATTGAGCAAAAATTAATATCGAAACTTCAACGATCGGTAGGGGACTCTAAGTACCCTCGTATAAAAATACGTTTCACCTCTTCAATACCCAACATTTGACACTCCCTCCAAACAAAAATTTTCAGTACACTCTAATGTACGTACGTACTCGTACGTACATTCACTCAATTGTAAAATATTTATAAAATTGTTTCTCGCTAAATATGTTACAATTTGAAAAAGAAAATACAAACATAATAACAAAAACGTCGACAAAATAGAAATGGACAACAAAAAAGAAATTGTTTTCAAGTTCACCACACATTTACAATAAACTGATGGGTGTCTGACCTATGGAGATGGTGCAGTGATGGGGGCAGACCAGCAGCAATGTTTGTTGGCTTGTGTGTCCTTGATGAACATGCGGAAATTTGATACAAATAGGGAAAAAGAAAGACTATTAAAATAGTTATAAACTCGGTATTATGACTTACAGATAGCAGCACTAGAGCAGCTAATTTACTATTTTTAATTTTATTTGGAGCATAGAGTAAATTAGAATAGAGCATAATTTTTTCATTTGACGTTTCATTTCACAGCCTTCGTCGTATGTTTGTGCCACGGAGTTCGATGACACAACTGGTCGACCTTCTAGGTACAAATTTGATACAGGCCAGAATGTGAAAGAGAGTGAGCGATAGGCGAATTGAAAAAACGGACTATATTTGATTTTAGCGGCACTGATAATGTTTAAAATAACTATATGCAATAAATTATTAAATTAATATTTGAAGAACACAACAATTTTCATTAATTATTACTTGTATTACATAAAACTGGCATAAAAAACTGTATCAAAACTGTCTTTGGTGGAACTGAAACACTCATGGCTTCTCCTTAGTACTTTTTTATGGTATGTGTAAATGAGAGTTATTCGACGAAAATTAACTTACACCAGGTGGAGTTGCAAGAACTGTTGACCTAAGTAACTTTTTCATTTCGTTTTGGTATAGAATTGTGGAATTTAAATGTATTTTGCACTTTTTTGGTTGACTTTTATCGTTGGTACGTATACATTAGTATTGTATTTAAACAACTATTTTGTCACACAAACACGAAACACGTTGATGTTGTTTTGTTTGACGTTTTGTACTAATGCCTGTATCTGGTATTATTGCACCCTTGCTTTCCACCATCCAATGTTTACTTGCAACCATACCTATGAAGTTAAAATTATTGACAGAATACTATACTCTATTCTAATTTACTCTATGGTTTGGAGTTTTAATTGTCAAATTAATATGGATTTTATTTTTGTTCTTTTTTGGTTACTGTTATTGTTGATATACATTTATGCTGAGTTTGGCAACTGAAGAGCCGAAACAAAAACAATATGAATGTTGTTATTATTGCCTACAACAACTGCAAAACCTTTGGCTTTTGTGTATTTTTTGCAAGCTTTTGCTTATTGTGTATCTCTTTGTATTGTGTCATACCATAGATCAAAATACTATAGTTTGCTGGTTTGTTGTTTAATGTAACAAATTGTGCTTACATCGAACGTTTTTAACTTTATGCATTAACGAAGTTCACATTAACAATATCAGCTGTGTTTGCAACACTTAAGGGACATAATTCTTCTCTTGTCTTAAAATCTTGCATCTTCCAGGCGTTCGAATCCCTTTAGTCAATAAGCTGAGCTTTAATTTGTTGACAATGTGCAACAGAGAATGGGAATTTGCCCAAAATATATAACATTTCAAGGGAAACATTGTATTTATATATATGTATATTCATAATAAAGAAAAAAAAATAAATACACACACCCCGTCAGAGCTGGTACGGATGAAAACATCTTAAAGATTTATGCTCGCGACCCAATCTTTTCGCGCTCGCGAGTCGTATATTGCGCTCTTTAAAATCGTGAACGAGTTATATTTTCAGATCTTTAAATTTGAAACTCGCTCGCGAGTTTTACTTTTGATAATCGCGATTTGGGTTGAAGTAAAATCGTGAGTTGAAAATGGCGGACGCTCGTGATTTAAGCTTTGGCGAGCGAGATGAAAAAAGAGTGCTTCCGTACTATAATAAAAACGATGGCATACAAGCTTACCTCTGGCGTGTGTATCAGCCGTCGGTGGTGCAATGGTAGTGTGCGCGGCTATTTTACTTGAGACCGAAAGTTCTATTCCTGTTCTGATCACCTTAGATATTTAGTAACCTCGTTTAGTAACGGTGAAAAAGCTTCTCGAAATACCGTTCCATAATTACAATATTTTGACTTACCTCTATTAATAAACCAGAAAAATTTCGTGTTAAAACAGTGAAAGCGACAATTCTACTTTAATTTTACTTTTTAATATACGAGGCCAGTTTGAGAACTTCGCAGTTGAATTATAGATATTTTTTCCAGCAAAACAAAATTGTATTTCTTCCATATATTAGGTTTCCTCAAGGTCGTCACAATAGGCGTTTGTTTCAATAATGACCTCTCCATTCGACCAAAGTCTCATACCCATGAGCGATTTTTCAGGTTTGGAAATATAAAGTAGTCACTGGGACTTGAATCCGGAGAATATGATGGATTTGGTAACAATTTGTTATTACATTATTTTGTATTTTTGCTATCGCGACTACATACTACACACTCTTGTGCACTGTCTTGGTGGAAGGTCTTATTTTTCTTCACCACATGCGACCATTTTCCTTTCAAACCAATGTCGGATCGGTACAACAGCTGTGAATAATATTCCACGTTGATCGTTTTAACTTTTTCAAGGTAGTCGATGCAAATGACACTGAATGCATCCCAATATACTAACGCCATGACCTTGTTAAACGACAGAGCCACCTTGCCTTTTTTTGGTACATGTTTACCCGGAGAAATCCACTACTTTGGCTGCGCCAAATACTCCTTTGAAGAAATCAAGGTTGCGCTGACAGTCGAGTGTGAGCAATCGCGGCACCCATCCCGCAGGTAGCTTTTTCAGGGTTCTACCCGCCCAAATATTGACGTAAAATGTGATGTACCCTCTCATTTGAGATGCCTACAACCTCAGCCGTCTCACACAATTTCATTCTCCCATTGTCCAATATCACTCTATGTATTTTATAGACGATTTCTGGCGTGAATAACTCTTTTGTACGGCCTGAACGTCCTACGTCCACATCGTAATTCAGTAAATCTCTTTTTAACCGTTGGGATTGATGGTACAGGGTCCCAAAGTATTTACCAAACCTTCATTTGATTTCGGTGGTCGTTTTTTTACGCAAAAAAAATAGTGCGTCGTGACCACACGGAATTCACTTTTTTTCATTTTCGTCGAAATTCTCGAGTTAGTCTGCTTACAATGGCTGTCAAACACAAATTAAATGACACAGCTTGTTTAAAATATTACTGTAGTCTACTAACAGATGGTAGTTGAGAAGAGCAGTTTTGATTCCTAATTAACTACAAGGAAAGTTCAAAAAGTCTCCCCTCGTCTGTTGGGATGGAGTATCATGTGGTCTCTTAACCGCATCAGTTCAATTTAAAGGCCCAACTTGGAATAAATGTGTCGATAGTGACGTCCACTTCCAATTAAACTAACCTTCCCGGTTTCAACCAAATTTTGTTGGCTCTAATCTCCGTTCCAACTTTATTTTCCCAGAACACAATTACGTTTTTCATTTTGGTATCTATCATAGAGTAATGATGTATAGAGTAGCGATTTGTCTCAGTAAATTTACAAAGTGTGGTGTGCTTGCATGTTGGACAGTATTGCTTTAATAATACCAGATAGAGACAATGGCTCAAACCAACCAACAAAAAATAAACAATGGCATTTCATTTTGTGCGTTACAATTTTAGTGTAAATACACCAAAAATTTATACTATTAATAAAATATAACAATAATGTCCAAAATACGTTTAAATGTCGCAATTTTTCTTCAAAACGACATGAAAAATGTAAGTCCAACATTTTTGTAATTCCACCTGGTGTAAGTCAATTTATGTCAAACAACTCTCTATCGCACCGATCACACCACGAATAGTGTAAAATGAAATGTCAGATTAGAAGAATGGCAGCTCTATATGACATTACTTTATGGTATTTACACTTAGTTTGTATTCTAAAATTAGACACAGAAACTAAATTAGCAAGTGCAAAATATCCTTTCACAATTTTCTTCGATTAGTATCTTGAAATACCCTCCATTTTGGCGCTGCTAATGAAGACTAGAATTTCGCATTTTGCAATGAAAGGGATTTTTATGGAACTGTTCTTTATTCAACTGTTTCTACTCCATATTTATGCTGTACCTTTTTTGGTTTCCCGGAAAACCATTTAGCCCACCGTTTCTGACGTATTTCAAGAAAGGGTCACGTCATTGTGTGCTATGAAATAAATTTCATTTTAATTATAACATTAAAACAAACATAAACGACAAATAACTTTGCAATAAGATTTTGCAATTTCCAGACAAAAGTGCAAGCAGAAGGAGATTGGAGAATGATGGTTGTGAGATATATCCAGCAAAGGGAAATTGTACATGTCTATACAATTTTGCTGCTAAAGATAGATAAATAGTACCACCGCAAAGGATTATAGTGATCAGACGCTTCGAATAGTCGCAGCGGAGTCGTCTGAATTGTGCAAGATGATGAGTAATGACTACATGTCATATTTGATTTAAAAGAATCTTCTTGTGCTAGGCAACATTACAAATGACAGAAAGGGATACAAATAAATTAAAAGTTCTCATCCCACATACTAGTACTACAGCTTAGCTATAAATTACAAAACATATTCAACAGTTGACGTTATAGACAAAAGCCACAGCAAAAGCGTAAATATTTATTCACAAGCCTTGACGACAATGGCAACACTACTCATGATAATATTATTGTTGATGACACAGGGTGTTCGCGTTTTCCTCTTTGTCATCATCAATTTACCATCTATTTGCTGACAAAAAAAAAATTAAATAAATTTATATTTTTGGATTTTTGTTGTATTGTGTGTGTCTTGTTCTTTGTATTGTTGTGTTTCGGTGGCGCTGTTGATTTTTCCTACTTAGTATTGTGTTGTTGTTTGCTTGACGTAATTAGTGCCAAATTGTTATTTTTCTGTTGGGAGCGGGCAACACGTTTCATAGGTCGTAAGAAACGTTTATGTTGTGTATACTATAAGTATATATGTATGTACATATGCACTGCTTTCAGTCTATGATTGGATGTTGTTAGTACGATATGTAAACATTTTAGTACATTTGGTAAATTAAATATCTGTACAAATGATGTGATGCGAAATTTGGAAGAGTTGTTTGGAATTTATTTGACAGAAGAAATATGCCAAGAAACAAATATCAAATTGTCTAACCCAGAACATTCATTGTAGATAAACATCAAACGCACGTTTTCATGTACAGTATTCGCTCTTACTGAGAATTTGGCCGGAGAGCGTCTACTGAATTTCTCGACCCAAATGTTTATAATGTAACGAGGCCGACTCATTTACACACACACATTTGGCTGAGGCGACCGAATTAACCGTAATCCACTAAACCACACAACCGAAACAATTTGGAACATTTCGATTGATGCAGAAGAATTGGCCGTAATCGACTTTAGACGTTGTCGCAGCTGAAAAAATTCGATTACTTCAAATGAATCAAAAGTAGAATGGGGTTGTGGCAATCGAAAATGTCGGTTGCCCCCAAAGGTTTTTTATGGCTCGGTTGTGGCAACTACATTTGTTGGGTGTCATCACCGAATTGTATGTAAACGAGATAACAGTAAAGGACAAATTCGGTTGCCACTGCCGAAATATATTTTAAATGAGGTTGTTGCAACAACATTTTTCTGTCCCTCAAACCGAAATTCAATACCATTATTTTGCAACAAAAACTACTCACTGAATTATATTTTTCATATTTAAAATGTTGTTGACGTGTTATTTAGTCAGTTTTTTGAGATCATCAAAATTAAACTCATTTATTTCAAGCCTGTTCGTCGATATAGAACGAAAGCTTTCGTTCGTGTTCTAGTCGAAAGAAATTTGATCTTGCCATGAAAACATACAATTTTTCAAAACTTTTCAGTTCAAATGTTGGTTTCTCTATTTAGAATGTGCTGTCATTTTGGAACAGAGTCAGTTGAACGAAAATTTTGACTCAGAGGATCCCAATTTCAGGCGAATGCGAGAGACGGACTATCGTTCGCTTAGGCTGGCGACAAAGTGGGCGCTAGAAGCGATGTGATAATATGGCGCTACAACTCGGTACAAACCTCTACCTGTGTCTTCTTATTTGCACGCTCAAAATATGCCAGACTGAGAAAAGAGCAAGGCGAGAGTGCAAGCAGTTGTACGCTATAAAGCAGGTTGTGAAATAGTTTGTAGCGTGGGTTCGTGTTTCGTTTTGATTGTTTGTTGATTTTGTGGTGTTTTCTATGATTTGTGTGTGTATACTCATGCATGTAAAATGTGAAGTACGGTCACTGTCGAGATACCTACAGCCTCAGCTACCTCACGCACTTTCATTCTTCAATCGTTCAATATCATTCCATAGGTGATTTATAGAAAATAGTTGGGCCAAAAATAGTGTAATAAGCGACAATTCGATATACTATGTACCGACTTTCGCTCGAAGGGTCCTAAAAGTAAGTCGAAAGGTGGTTCAAATTCAAGAGGATGCAACGCGGCAAAATTATAAAGATAAAACACTCTTAAACAACCGCCGTCACTGTCGTTCCGTGTGAATGCAATATAATTTACCAATATTTACAAAGAGAAATAATTTAAATTGTGCGGTCTTTTTTGCTAATGTTTAGCTGTTTTCCGCAAATTACAACGAAACTTCACCGAATTGACCGCTTACATCAAATCGATTTTTAGCTTTGAAAAACGAGAGACAGTGACGACGACAGACAATGTGAGAAGTGTAATATTGTCTCCGCAAAACTGTCTCGTGTAAATGCCAAGTTAGCGAGTACAACCTGCACACATGGACCGAATATTTTTTGGCAAGCAATAAAATAAACATTTTACCCTTTTTTTAGCACAGGTATTATTAGGCCATAGAACATGAAAATAAGCAGAAAAATTAAATTGCTTCGGCCGAAAATGTGTGGTCCTCAGACGGTTAACAAATGGAAGTTGACAGGAGCAGTGTTGATTTTCAATTAAATACGAGGAAAGTTCACAAAGTCACGGAGCTTTTAAGACGCCCTCATATTGATTTGACTACATTTATTTATTGTTCTAGTTCGTATTAAACTGTTATTCTGTTTGATGTCTCCTCTACTATATATCAATACAAATAATATTTATCATTTGTTATCTTATTTAATTGCGTACCTTTGAATACATTTTTATCATTATTATAAAAAAAAATTAAAATTATAATAAAATAAATAAAATTGAAAATTATTATTTTGCCACTGCAGTCTATTCCCATGACACTCGTGCACTCATTCCCAGTGCACTCGAGAAAAACATAGGTGCTCGACCTTCCACGAGAACAAAATGGATCACCACAAACTTAAACTTTGTTTTTTTTTTTTTATTTTCATTTAGCATTTCAACATTTTTTAATTTTCTTTTTTATTTGACTTTTGTTTTAGTTTTATTTATTCTTTTTTATTTTAGTCTGTTTTTATTTTACTTTTTTATTTTACTTTCTTTTTTTTTATATATTTTTAAAAAAAAAAAACTATTTTTCTGTGAGTGTAACCAAACATTTTCATGTTTGTCTATTGAGCTGTCATTTACGAACTGTTACTGTCAGCACAAATAAATTTAGAAATAGACATCTCACTTGGTGATTCCCTTTATTATTTCAATTTATTACATAAAACCCATTAAAAGATTCGCTTTAGTTTTCATTCTCTTTCTCCATCTCTTACAATATATTTCTCCACCTCTTTCAATATCTTCGCTCTCGCTTACAACAAACTGAGCAAAATCTGCTGCTAACGGGAAAATTTGTAATGACAGATACTACAACGCATGATACGATTGTTTTCATCATCATTTTCTTCAACATTTTGTAATAATGGATTTAACTAAAAATAATATCTTTCGGATACCAGATCATACCAGACCCAGACACGGCAAGATAACAATAAAAACAAAGCAAAAACTCTTGTTTCCTTATATTTCGCTTTTAAGAACGATACGCGCGTGCTCAGCAAGCTAGCTAGTGTAGGAGAAGTGGGCGGGGTTTTTGTTCCTTTGAACGAATGGTACCATTTACAACATAAAGATATCACGCGCGCTTTATGCCCTTTATAAGAAACAAAATTAACTTTATCACACGAATTACACATATTCAAGAAAAAAAAATAAACACGTATTTGAGAGCTCTGATGGACAAGCTCTAAGCCTCAAAACCCTCCCATCCGTCGGGCTAATCTTTGGCAGTATTTACGAAAAACCCCCATTTGCAAACCTTTATACCTACGGCCTTGAGTTTTACATTAGCAAGAAGTCTATTTCATCTTCAACTATTCTGCTTTATTACAATTCAAAAAAAAATAATCAAAACATAATCGCAAAAAAAAAAATTATATTACGTATGTATGTACATAAATAAGTAAGTGTGGATGTAAGAAGCAAAAGAAAGTACACAATATGACATGAATGGTAAATAAAGAGAGAAAAAAAAAATAACACAAAAAACAAAGCAACAGAATGAGAATAGATCTTATTGCACAAAAACAAAAAAAAAGAAATTGCATGCAATAAAATTTATTCCGTGTTTATGCACAAATATCGAAATTATTATGTCTGTCAACTTACAATTTTCCTTCGGTGTCCTTCATCCAACGATGCAGAAAGGCCTTCCAGCGTAGTTTGATGATGTTTGCAGGGACTAAATGTTTTGATATTTAGTGATTTTGTTGCGATACATGTTGCTAAGATTTTTGTTTAAAGGTTTTATGTAAAAGTTGACAAGAATTTAACTTTCTTTTTTTTTCCTCTTTTTTTTTACTCCATTTAGGATAGATACATAAGGTGATGTTAAATTATTAGCTTATTGAACTATTACCTTAGGAGAATTTTAATTTTTAATTTATTGTTTAAGATATTAGGAAAATTTGCATAAATGTATTTCATTAGGTGAAAACATTGTAGCTAATTTCAAGGTTAGGTATGAAATTTTCTTACAAAAAAAAAACAACTTTAAGTACTGAAATGTCAAAAGTAGGAAAGTTTAACTTAAACTTTGCAGGTTAGATATGGCGTATGGAATCCTAGCCTTCGGATCTCTCTTCAACTTTTATAATCCCTCTTTACTGTACATAGGATTGAGGATAAAGAGTTCGCAACACCAACGTTACCGCCAATTCTTTCTAGAACATGCAACTTTGAATTTATGGTATGAATTTGATGCGGAGGTTACCCAAAGGTTAAGTCTCTCGGCCGAATTGATGAAACCTGGAGGTAATGTGCGTACACAAGTGGTGCTATCACAATGAGGACTCGAGAGACTGCGTTTATCTGGATGTTAAAAAAAAAAAACACTTTTAATCCTCTAAACCAACTTTTCAGTTTATCCTTTTTTTTTTGTAGGTTAGCTTACCTTCACTGTCACGAACCCTTTCTTCCTTAGGGACACAAGCGCACAAAAAAAAACTTTCTATGGGCCCTGCGATCACTTTTCCAAAAATAAATACTTCTTGGAGGTTTTGGCGGTGATGAGGATGATGACTATAAGAAAACTCACTTAGGTTTCAAAAATTCTCACTATTCCTATTGAATTTTACCTGAGTTTTCAGCGAACACTTTACTTTAAAAAAAAATTTATAGGTTATACACTGTTCACTGTTCACTTTTAATGCACTGTCTTTATCTTACGTTGATGTATGCTCACCGCAGTCACGATTACATAGAAAGATATTTCGGTTCTTAGCAATGACCAAACCTCTGTTGGTAGGAATAAACCGCTAGAGTACGCTCATAGCTTGAGTTTTGGTATAAGAGAAGGTAAGTTCAAGCCTATGCTTGTGATCTCCTAACAGGTACCATATGAAAAAAACATACATGGGATACATGGTATCTTACAGCATCACAAGTGTGGAGAGCGAAAAAGCATAACACCGTAACAATGACCATATAAAATGAAGTACCAGTGATGGTACATTATGGTTACCGTACAAAAACGCAAGGTCGAAAAAAAAACATTTACAATCCGTACGAATTTCACAGGTTAATGGAAATGTTCTCGGCAGCTAATTAGACAAACAAAAATTAAGATTTCATATAAAATCCACCATTACAACACAGACAGTGTAGAGTTATCACCGACAACGAGACAAAGGCTGAAGTTAAGATTTTATATCCTTTGCGTGAAACTTTCCAAGCTTTTTGCCGGACATATCCTCTAACTCATAATATGATGAACCATGTTTAGCTACGACTCTGGCTTTTTCATACTGATTAGCTAGTTTACTGTTGAAGTGATCGATAGCTTTGGATTGAGCAAAGTTTTTTCGAAATACAATTTGACCTATTTCAAAATTAACTGGACGAGAACGTAAATTATATGTTCTTGCATTTTTCTCATACGACTTCCTTATATTCTCCTGGGCTTTCCGCCGAATCAGTTCTAACTTTTCATCCGCTTTCACACTAGATGAGGGTTCATCCAATAGATATAATTTTCTCAGCAATGAATATGACTGCCCATTCAATAACATGTTTTGCCCAAATAAAATATAGTATGGTGAGTAACCCGTAGAGGTGTGGATCGAACTCCTGAGGGCGCAACTTATGGATGAAAGCTTTTCGTCCCAATCTTTCTGAGTTGGTTTTACATATGATCGAATAGCTGCTAATACTGAGCGGTTTACTCGCTCACTGGCATTAGCCTGTGGTGAGTAGATGGCCGTAAAATTATGAAATACTCCGTAGGATTTCAAAAATTCCTTAAACAGACTGGATTTAAACTGTACCCCGTTATCAGTTGTAATAGATTCGGGGACACCGAAGATATGAAATATTCGTTTTTCGATGAACTCCACAATAATGTTTGCGGTAAACTTCTTTATGGGTTCCAAAAAATGAAATTTGGATAGATGATCCAAAGCTATTATGATACCTATGTTTCCAGTTGACGACCTTGGATATGGTCCTAACAAATCTAAATACAATTTTTGAAAAGGTCTGACAGATATTTGTTGTTGGCCCATTGGTGGTCGCAAAATTTTATTTGTGTGTTTCGTCTGTTTGCATATCTCACAAGAGAGTACATACTCAGTGATTTGTTTCACCATTTTCGGCCAAAAGAAAAAAGTCTTGATACGTTTTAATGTTTTGCCAACCCCACCATGAGCACACAGGGGGTGGTCATGAGCTCTTCTTATAATATCAGATGTCATCGATGCTGGAATCCAAAGTTTCCAGGACATTTGTTCCTGTAATTCCTCTCCTGTGGCGTATTCTAAACGTTTGTAAATAAAACCGTCTTCTATTCTTATATCCGGGAGATATTCTATTTTTGATTGAAGTTTAGCAATAAGCGATAAATATTCGGTAGATTTAAATTCAGCAGATTCCAAATCCACTTGCAAAGAATTTTCAATTTCATTAATAATGATCTCCGTTGCGTCTACACAATCTAATGATTCATTATTCTCGGAATACATTCGTGATAATGTATCTGGTACAATGTTTTGGCTTCCTTTTCTATGGGTAATAGTAAATCGAAATCCTTGCAGCTTGAGGGCCCACCGTGCAAGTCTTCCATGTAAGTCGGACTGATTCATCAGCCATTTAAGTGAGGCATGGTCGGTAATGATTTCAAATTCGTGGCCCTCCACGTAGGCACGAAATTTTTTCACCGCCATTATTGCAGCCAAGCATTCTTGCTCCGAAACCGTGTAGTTTTTCTGTGGAGATGTCAACTTATGACTCATGTACGCAATTGGTACTTCCTCTCCTTCTTCGTTTCTCTGAGCAAGAACTGCCCCAATACCATATTTGCTGGCATCGCACTGAATTGAAAAGGGACGCGAAAAATCGGGGTTGTGAAGAACAGGTGCAGAACAAAGTGAATCTTTCAATACCCCAAAAGCATCTCTCGCCTCATCAGACCATACAAATTTTCTAACCTTTTGCAGCATATCTGTTAAAGGAGCGCTGAGTGATGCAAAATTGCGAACAAATCGTCTATACCATCCGCATATTCCTAAAAATCTTCTCATCTGCCTTACAGACGATGGAAGAGGAAACTCGCGTATGGCCTGAACTTTTTCTGGATCAGTCTTAATAGTTCCGTAACCAATTATGTGACCTAAATATTTGACTTCTCTAATAACAAACTTGCTCTTTTCAATATTAATAGTTAATTTGGCCTTTCTTATGCATAATGCAATTTCGTGCAATAATTCCAGGTGTTCCTCGAAAGTTTCCGTAACCAGGAGCAAGTCGTCCAAATAAACAAAGACTTTGGTTCGTAAATGAGGGGGAATGACTTTATCCATGAGCCGAGTCATCGTTTGTGGTGCGTTGCACAGACCAAACGGCATGGTCACGAAATGGTACAGGGGACGACCAGGTACAGTGAAAGCTGTCTTCTCCTTTGAACCTTCATCTAACGGAATCTGCCAAAAGGCGTCTTTAAGGTCCAGACTTGTTATGAACCTGGCCTTTGGGAGACGACTCAGAATTCCGTCGATTAGAGGCAAAGGATAAGCGTCTTTCACCGTAACACTGTTGACCTTCCTTGCGTCCAGACACAGCCGTACCTTCCCAGGCTTGACAACCAGAGCCACAGGCGATGACCACGGACTCTGGGATTCTTCAATAACACCCAACTGGAGCATTCGGTCTATTTCAGCATATAGAAGCTTTTCTACAGCTGGCGACACCGAAAAATGTCTTTGTTTAATTGGTTTGCTCTCACCGATATCAATTTCATGAGAAACTAAAGATGTTCGCCCCAAGCCTTCTTTTGAATAGGAGGGAAATGAATTAATGGCAATGGTAAGCTTGTTCTCCTGTTCTTCAGTTAAGTTGTGTCTATCAGATTCATATTTTACTTCATTTACAGTCGTGTGGTTAATAATATTAGTTTCAAGGAATAAATCCTTCGCTAAGCCGAATGATCGGACAAAATCAACACCTAAATACAAGTTTTGGGACAGTTTGGGTATTATAACAAACTCTAAATTTTTGGTATGTCCTCTGAATGTAACTTCAGTAGTGATTTTGCCGACAGCACAATGATTACCTCCATCAGCCGTTTTCAATAAAATATTAAACTTATCCCATTTGTATTTATTTTCCTTTAAGAAATTGCTAGCATATTTTGAGCCAAAACACGATATAGATGCTCCTGTGTCGATCATCCCTACAACATCTTCATTAAAAATTTGCACCGTTGCAAATGGTCTTAAATCAAAATTATTAATATTTGAAATTATGGCTGAACAAAAACATTTTCTATTCCTTACAACTTTCTTCCAGAAATATCTCAGTCGCTTAGTAGATCTTTTTACGCGGTTAGTTTGTCTCTCAACATCTAATTCTTCGTTGAAAATTCTGTTTCTTATCACATTGTACTCTTTAAGACGTATGTGGTAGGGTTTCCAATGTTGTGAAATAACGGAATTATTGGAAGTTTGAATTGGGTGTTGGTTTTCCTTAATATCGTATAGAGGATCGGTTTGGCATTGTTTTGATTCTAAAATTGGTTGGGTTTCGGAGTATTTTGTTTGCCCTTCGGCTGGATCTGAGAGTTTTTTGGAAATTTCTGACACTTAGCGCAATTTGGTTTATAAATGTTTGGGGAACCACAACCATAACAGAACACTTTTCTCTCCGCCATACAGTCGACATATTTATGACCTGGCTCCAAACAATTCCAACAGACCAATTCTTTAATTTCGTCTACTTCAAAATGTTCATCTTCCACAAAACTACTTGATTCTAATTCTGAAACATTCTTGCGAAATGACAGATTTCTATTTGGCCCATTGATGGAATGTAGTTCGTCTTCTAAAATTTCATGTTTTCTGACGAATTCCCTTAATTTGGACACCGAATTTATGTAAAAATGTAAAAGACCTTTCCGAACTTCTGGACGTAAGTTTCGCTTCAAAATCTCTACCATTTCCGATTCATGTAGTGGTGACTGTAGCCGATCCGTTATTTTCAAGACTGCATCATAAAATGCATCGAATCGTTCACCTAATTTTTGTTTACGACCTCGCAATTGATCGAGATAGTCGTAATCGGTTCTCCTGTCACGAAATTGTTTGGCCAATTCCCGACACAGGGAGTTCCAATCTAATCTTGGAGTAGTCTTATGGTAACGCCAGTACCAGTGTAGTGCTTTATCCCTGAATAGCAAATGGACATGTCTACACAAAATCTCAAAGTCGCCGCGCAAGCTTTGTACGGTCAAGGCGTTGACTCTATAGATGAAATCATCTACAGAAAGTGAGTCTTCTTCTACTCCACTAAATAAAAGATGCCATCCAGAAATTATATTTGAAATTTTATCAGTGGTTAATTCAAGCAATCTTGGGTTTCTGCCGTACTGTGACCTGATTGGTGGGTTTCTGTTCGATAGACTGTCTAAGTTGCGAATTCCAAAAATATCTCTGTTTGCCGGTTGCGAAATATTAGTAAAGGCCAATTGCCTGCTGACCGCCTCTTCAATAAGATGTTGTAATGATTCATCACTGATATTGTATTGATTCTGTAATCCCGAACTGTTCATTATATTAGCACTACGCTGAGAAATATTCACTAAATTTTCCCTTGAATGCTGTGCAGGAGTTTGATTAGCACCAGCAAATCCTGATGGCCGAGACATATCATTATTACCATGATTCCGTTTAGTTTTGTTGTTCCTTTTCTTCTGGGGAACTTTTGGAATAGTACCCGTTGGATTAGCATTATTACTCGTTTTCGGTGAATGTGGAGCTGATCCAGAAGTTAGTATTTCTGTTGCAAAGTTGTAATGTTTAAGAGTCGTTTGGCGACACAATTTGAAACAAATGGCACAAGCATTCGTATCTGTCAATACTTGTGAAATGCATTCTCTATGGAAAATATGACCGCACGGGGTTAACACTAAACTATCATCAATCTCATAATCTTTTCTACATATAGAGCACTGCTTTACAGCATCGCCTTCCATTAGATTGGGAATATTCTCGTTACTATGCATAAGAGACATTTTCACCAAAATTCAAAATAAAGGCAAAAAAAAAAAAAGTAATTAAATTCAAATAATTTCGTATGTAAAACTTCTGGTTTTCGGTAAAAGGTTTGCCACAATAATACGATTTATCTTAATTTTCGATGAATAGTGTGTATAATATTAGAGTATAATTATACAAGGGGAGCAATTTGCAAATTGATGTTAAGAAAAGTGGACGTTCGAGAAAAATTTGTCATTTTCTAACAACCGTAATTCCAAAGCTTATCTTTAGTCAAGGACAAAATGCGATTTAATATAACTATATCTCCTGAGTTTTGTAAAATCAAATCACCCCACAAAATGAACGAATATCAGAAATAACACAGTGGATTGCCAAAAGACAAAATATACACCTTATTGCAATACTTCCATCTATGAATCAAAGATATTTCGCTCGTGGCACAAACACCACATCAGACATACACAAAGGTGATAGGATAACTTAATAAATTGCCAAAAAGATAAAAATGTTTCAATTAAAACAAGTTGTTAAAAATGAGGTTGCCAAAACAATCATTAAAACTTTCGAAATTTGTCGCAAAAGCACATTACGCTGAAAGCTAAGACGTTTCGGGGCCCCACGTTGGGCGCCATTTATTTGTAATAATGGATTTAACTAAAAATAATATCTTTCGGATACCAGATCATACCAGACCCAGACACGGCAAGATAACAATAAAAACAAAGCAAAAACTCTTGTTTCCTTATATTTCGCTTTTAAGAACGATACGCGCGTGCTCAGCAAGCTAGCTAGTGTAGGAGAAGTGGGCGGGGTTTTTGTTCCTTTGAACGAATGGTACCATTTACAACATAAAGATATCACGCGCGCTTTATGCCCTTTATAAGAAACAAAATTAACTTTATCACACGAATTACACATATTCAAGAAAAAAAAATAAACACGTATTTGAGAGCTCTGATGGACAAGCTCTAAGCCTCAAAACCCTCCCATCCGTCGGGCTAATCTTTGGCAGTATTTACGAAAAACCCCCATTTGCAAACCTTTATACCTACGGCCTTGAGTTTTACATTAGCAAGAAGTCTATTTCATCTTCAACTATTCTGCTTTATTACAATTCAAAAAAAATAATCAAAACATAATCGCAAAAAAAAAAATTATATTACGTATGTATGTACATAAATAAGTAAGTGTGGATGTAAGAAGCAAAAGAAAGTACACAATATGACATGAATGGTAAATAAAGAGAGAAAAAAAAAATAACACAAAAAACAAAGCAACAGAATGAGAATAGATCTTATTGCACAAAAACAAAAAAAAAGAAATTGCATGCAATAAAATTTATTCCGTGTTTATGCACAAATATCGAAATTATTATGTCTGTCAACTTACAATTTTCCTTCGGTGTCCTTCATCCAACGATGCAGAAAGGCCTTCCAGCGTAGTTTGATGATGTTTGCAGGGACTAAATGTTTTGATATTTAGTGATTTTGTTGCGATACATGTTGCTAAGATTTTTGTTTAAAGGTTTTATGTAAAAGTTGACAAGAATTTAACTTTCTTTTTTTTTCCTCTTTTTTTTTACTCCATTTAGGATAGATACATAAGGTGATGTTAAATTATTAGCTTATTGAACTATTACCTTAGGAGAATTTTAATTTTTAATTTATTGTTTAAGATATTAGGAAAATTTGCATAAATGTATTTCATTAGGTGAAAACATTGTAGCTAATTTCAAGGTTAGGTATGAAATTTTCTTACAAAAAAAAAACAACTTTAAGTACTGAAATGTCAAAAGTAGGAAAGTTTAACTTAAACTTTGCAGGTTAGATATGGCGTATGGAATCCTAGCCTTCGGATCTCTCTTCAACTTTTATAATCCCTCTTTACTGTACATAGGATTGAGGATAAAGAGTTCGCAACACCAACGTTACCGCCAATTCTTTCTAGAACATGCAACTTTGAATTTATGGTATGAATTTGATGCGGAGGTTACCCAAAGGTTAAGTCTCTCGGCCGAATTGATGAAACCTGGAGGTAATGTGCGTACACAAGTGGTGCTATCACAATGAGGACTCGAGAGACTGCGTTTATCTGGATGTTAAAAAAAAAAAACACTTTTAATCCTCTAAACCAACTTTTCAGTTTATCCTTTTTTTTTTGTAGGTTAGCTTACCTTCACTGTCACGAACCCTTTCTTCCTTAGGGACACAAGCGCACAAAAAAAAACTTTCTATGGGCCCTGCGATCACTTTTCCAAAAATAAATACTTCTTGGAGGTTTTGGCGGTGATGAGGATGATGACTATAAGAAAACTCACTTAGGTTTCAAAAATTCTCACTATTCCTATTGAATTTTACCTGAGTTTTCAGCGAACACTTTACTTTAAAAAAAAATTTATAGGTTATACACTGTTCACTGTTCACTTTTAATGCACTGTCTTTATCTTACGTTGATGTATGCTCACCGCAGTCACGATTACATAGAAAGATATTTCGGTTCTTAGCAATGACCAAACCTCTGTTGGTAGGAATAAACCGCTAGAGTACGCTCATAGCTTGAGTTTTGGTATAAGAGAAGGTAAGTTCAAGCCTATGCTTGTGATCTCCTAACAGGTACCATATGAAAAAAACATACATGGGATACATGGTATCTTACAGCATCACAAGTGTGGAGAGCGAAAAAGCATAACACCGTAACAATGACCATATAAAATGAAGTACCAGTGATGGTACATTATGGTTACCGTACAAAAACGCAAGGTCGAAAAAAAAACATTTACAATCCGTACGAATTTCACAGGTTAATGGAAATGTTCTCGGCAGCTAATTAGACAAACAAAAATTAAGATTTCATATAAAATCCACCATTACAATTTCGTTTAACAATTTCCACATATTTTCCCATACTTTGTGAACGGTGTACTCTGATGATGGTACTCCATCGTCGTACCTCATTCGTTATTGCAAAAGTATCTCCCTGCATGTCGTCGCTATTCCCGCACGTTCATTGTGTGAGCGAAATTGAAGATAAACTTTTTCCCTGAGTAGTATGGATTATGCTATGGATATGTATGGGATCGTGTGGTGGATTTGTAATTTTCAGTTACTGTTTTCCCTCCATTGCGTTATTTTATGCCAAAATGCTGAGTGATTGTTTACATAAAATGTTGTTGCAAAATATCTCTGTTTTTCATTCATTTATACAGTTACAGACAAAAGTGTATGTATCCCTTTAAAGGTTAAATGTCGGTACCTTTATCATTTAAATTTTAATTGGAATTTAAGTTTTAAATTTCAATTGCAGTAGTATTTTTAAATTTCAATTGATTTTATTTAAATTTTTATTGAAAATTGTGTAAACTTTAAATATAAACTTTAAAATAATGTTATCTATTTTTGTACCTCACTGTACATATAAATATGTTTGAGTGTATAAATTATTAGGGGTACACAAATATTTGGAAAATTTAGGAGAACAATTTCTCTATATTTTGTTGTTTTCATATGTATGTACGTATATTTCAAATATAATACATACTAAGTATTCGTTTATTTTGTGTCCCAAAGTGGGAGCAAACAAAACTCTCTTATGGAACTAAGACCGTTTGCATATTGTCAATTGCAATCATAACTATTCGTAAAGTTTTATCTTGATTGGAAAAATTACTTAGATGAAGAAAGTTTGTGGATAGAAACTGAATAAAAAGTGTTAGCTTTAACAATATTTAATTTGTTTTTCTTATTTGGCAAGACCAAAATAATTCGCAGTGCGATTCTCAAACAATTAGCACACTAAAGGGTGTCCGAAAATGTACGCAAGATATTAATTTCATGCCTTGTGTGCGGTAAAGTGTTGACGTTGAAAACAAAAAGCAGCGTGACAGTTCAGGGTTTTTAAAAAATGGAACTCGTAATGAAATAACAACGTAATGAATAACAATAATATTTTGAAATATTTTAAAAATGATCTAACGCGCTAAAATACAAATTAATATTTATTTTGGCTACTTTTTATATTTTGAATTGAGTCCTTTTCGCACTTTTTGATTTATTTTATATACTTTTTGGTACACTTTATGTACTTTTTGGTACATTTTATGTACTTTTTGGTACACTTTATGTACTTTTTGGTACATTTTATGTACTTTTTGGTGCACTTTATGTGCTTTTTGGTACACTTTATGTACTTTTGGTACACTTTATGTACTTTTTGCTACACTTTATGTATTTTTTGGTACAATGTATGTACTTTTTGGTACACTTTATATACTTGTTGGTACACTTTATGTACATTTTGGTACACTTTATGTACATTTTGGTACACTTTATGTACATTCTGGTACACTTTATGTAATATTTGGTACACTTTATGTACTTGTTGGTACACTTTATGCACTTTTTGGTACACTTTATGTACTTTTTGTTGCACTATGTAAATTTTGGTACACTTTGTGCAATTTTTAGTACACTTTACATACGTTTTGGTACACTTTATGTACTTTCCGGTACACTTTATGAACTTTGCGGTACACTTTATGTACTTTTTGGTACACTTTATGTATTTTTTGTTGCACTATGTAAATTTTGATACACTTTGTGCAATTTTTAGTACACTTTACATACGTTTTGGTACACTTTATGTACTTTTCGGTACACGTTATATACTTGTTGTAGACTTATGCACTTTTCGGTATACTTTATGTATTTGTCCGTACACTTAATATAATTTTTGGTACACTTTATGTACTTTTTGGTAAATTTTATGTACTTTTTGGTACACTTTATGTACTTATTGGTACACTTTTTGTACTGGTTGATATTTCAAAAAATTTCTAAAACAGGTAAAAACGTCAAAAGAAAATACTAATATGTAATTCATTTTTAGTTTTGGCTAGTTTTTACATTTTGATACTTTATGTACATTTCGGTGTACTTTATGTAATTTTTGTTGCACTTTACCTACTTTTGGGAGCGCTTTATTTACATATTCGTACACTTTGTGTAGTTCTTGGTAAACTTTATGTACTTTTTTGTACACAGTATGTACTTGTTACACTTTATAGTACACTTGGGTTCACTATGTAATTGATGGTACACTTTGTATGCATGTTGCTACGCTTTGTGTACTAGTTGGTGAATTTTTTCGCATTAGTTGGTAGACTTTGTGCACTACTTGGTAGATTTTGTGTACTATTTGATACACATTATGTAAAGGCGATTGCAATAGGGACATAAAGATGTTAAAATTTGATAAAACAAGTTGCGTGTAAGATATCACAGATATTTTGTTTTGCTGGAAAGTCGCATCAATGAGATTATGCGTAGAATATGACATCACTGAAATGACCGCCGCGAATTAGCTGGGTGGCGCGCACCCGAGAGGTTCAATTTTCGAAGGCCCAGGCGCATATACATATAAGTTGAAGGGTTATTTATGCTGATTTTGAAGACACCGGTCGTTTGTGGATTATTGGCATTGACCTGCAACATATGTAGGTAACAGCACAAGAAAAAGCCAATGGAGTCAAATATCACCGAGATGGCCATTTCACGCCGCGTGAGATAACCATGCCCTCAAATCGTTCGTGCAGAATTGTGGCATCATCTGTGTGTAAAAGTAATTGGTTATCACCATCGGTAGAGATCGCCGTTAACGGTGATGTCACTGCCATCATCGTTTTCGAAGAAGTACAGACCGATGATGCTGCAGGCCCACAATCCACAGCAAACAGTAACTTTCTGCTGATGCATTGTCACTTGGTTGAGCTCGTGTGGATTGGTATCGATTTGTATATCTTGGTATTTAGCTTGTCGACGTACCCGCTCATCCACAAATGTATTACAAGAAAACAACCATTTTGATAATAAAGATTTATCATTTGCATGTGCCACTCGATGCTGTAAATTGGCATGGTAATTTGTCTTTACTGTCTGAAAAATTAACATCAAGAAAATTAACGAAAGTTAAAACAACAAAACCGACATGAGCTATTAAAATTTACCCGTCATTATTGATAAAACCTTTGAGTTTTATTTCTTGCGATTATTTATGTTTTTTTGTAAATTTGTAGTCTTTAGTTTGAACTGGCTTGGAGTCCCACCTTTAAAATTTGAGGGCCTGTTTCGCGGGTCATATTTAGGCTTGAGAGCGACTCACTAATTCCCAATCGACTTAAGATATCATCCAAAAATGTATATACTAGACTATAAACATCAAAGTTATTCGATAGTGATAATGGTGCAATTGAGGTTCTAATTATAATTTAGTTGTCAAACTAATTTCAGGGAATCTCGGATGCGCCATTCAAATAAACACTATTTAATAATCGATTGGCATTTTTTTAATAAAATCCTCTTAGCATTTGAATAAAAAAAAATAAACGTTGTTTTCTACAAATTTACAACAAACGTTACACACAAATAATAAAATATATGTAGAAAATAAAGCAGACAATACGACAGACAACACGAAAAGAACTCATGTCCCAACACACGACATAACGTGACATATTTTTGTTGTAACAAAGATAGAGCACAGGGATGTTATCCCATTTAATTTATCTCAACACTTTCTTGCAAAAGTAAAACGCAAAAATGAAAAACGAAAGGAATGGAAAGTAAAAAATAAATAATTTATAAGATGAAGATAAACTTGAGTGGGAAAATTCATGAATGAATTTTCTTTATTCGTGATGTTTCTTAACAAATCCCACATCTTATTCAGCGTTTCCCAAACAAAATTCGCCTCGCCACAACAAACCCTTCTCATTTATACATTTGACATATTACAATGTAAAATAGACTCATGAATGTTGTTGTTGTTGTTTGTCTTAGTTTTGTAATTGTTTAAAACATTTACGTCAAGAGCAACAAATACAAGAACAACAGATACATCATGTTTTTGTTTTGAAATTGTATTTGCATTTTCTTTTGTTTTTATATCGTATTATGTAAATTATCTACATTTTGTTTTCGTTGCTGTTTCTCGGCATAGAAGGCAGGCAGCAACAAATGCGAATGATCTGCCAAAGTGGGGCGAAGAATAAAAATATGAGTATTATCCACTTTATAATGGCCCAACAAATGCGATGTCAGGAATAAATTTCTGAATATTTTTGTTATTTCGAAAATATTCATTCATTCATAAAGTACCATGTTAAGTATGATGGTTGTTAGGGCAAGTTATGTACATACATATGTCACAAAATTCTGTTGTATTATTAATAATACATCCTATTTTTTTTCTTTCAAAACTTTGTAAACATTAGGTTTGTGTGGGCGATGTTTATCTCAGATGCTTTTCTTTTCCTTCAGGTTTATTCTGGTTAGCGAATTTTTATAAATAAATTAAATGTAGCACAACAAACGTTTTCTTACAATAGAAGAGTGTTAGGTTTGCTTTATGGATGCCGAATTTTCGGCTATTTACATTACATTTAATATTGGTATGCAAACCTGTCATAATTGTAAACTTATTCGAATTGAAGTTAGTGGTAGCTACAACCGAATTTAGAGGTTGCCACAACTGAATTTAGAGGTTGCCACAACCACACTAGAGGTCATCACAACAAAATTAGAGTTTGTCACAACCGAATTAGATGTTGTCATAACCATGTAGAATTTGTCGCAACCGAATTAGAGGTTGTTGCAATCAAATTAGAGGTTGTCACAATCGAATTAGAGGTTGTTACAACCGATTTGTCACAACCTTATTATTGGTCTATTAAGTAAAAACACAGAATATTTCATCTTCATTTCAACCATTGGACGTAGACTACAAGAAGCTGGTCTGCATTGATGCTTTGCACGAAAAAAACCGCACGTCTCAAGTAAAATATTGCAAAACGTTTAAAATTTGCACCGCTACATTTTTGGGAGAAACTACTCAGTTTCATCAATGTTCAATTTATTTGGTTCAACTACATTTTTCATGAATACGGTTGTTACAATCAAATTAAAGCCAATCTCGGTGGCTGCAACACAATTAATGTCAATTTCCGTTGCTGCAAGCGAATTAAAACCAAGTTCGTTGTTAACCGTCATGTTGAAATTTGTGAGGCGTCTAGCGAGCCGGTAGCCGATATGCTGAACTTTGCTTAACGCAGTTCAAATTGAAAAGATTAAAAATTTACAAACACAAATCGAAAAATCAAACACGTTTCCAAAATTTAAAAATTAGACAAACTTTTATTTGAGTTTGAATTTTGTTGACCGATTTTGTTAGTTTTTGGTTAATGTAACTATGACAAAAAGAAATACTGCAACCTTACAAGTCGTGAACATTTTTCGAATTGAAAAATGGTTGGTTTTTGTTGGAAATAATAGACAATTCAGTTTCAACACACACTCACTGGGCATGACTAGTTTCGAACTCCGTGACAAGTTCATCATCAGATGCCTAACTACTGTGCCTGAATTTATACCACCGGTTGATCATCAGTCGTATATATACAAACTCAATTCTGCAATTCACATGTGCGAATTAGTATCGATCGAAGATCCCTAAGTATCAACATCGCCGAAACGCCTATAATTCCAACAACAAGAACAGACAGAATTTTCCCACCATGTTCTTCTTTTCCTCATGCATTCTCGCATTGTTGCAGTGCTTTGAGGTGTGTTTTAATCAATATCACAGAGTTGTATTTTTCCGTGGTATAGCATTTTTGAAGACCGTGCTAGTGTCAGTTACATTTATTTGAATTTCAGTGGTGTTGATACTTAGGGATCTTCGATCGATACTAATTCCCACATGTGAATTGCAGAATTGAGTTTGTATATATACGATTGATGATCAACCGATGGTATCAATTCAGGCATAGTAGTTTAGGCATCTGATGATGAACTAAGCTTGTAGTATGAATTTCTCATACATTAACCAAAAATTAGACAAACTAAATAATTCTTATTTTTATTTTAGAGTTTTTATCTGTAATAGAGATATTTGAAAATTGTTGGATATGTAAAACGGTTCGTCCGATTACGAAAATAATCTAAGTTTTTAAGGTTTATAAGGGGTTGGTTTTTATAAGGGGTTTGGTTTTTATAACGGGTATCCGCATTTTATCGAAATGGAAAAGCTATAAGAAATGTTAAAATATGCACAGTTAGGATTCGATATCCTTCTCATACGGATGTCTCAGTTTTCAAAATAGTCAATGAAACATGTTTATCGAAGCAATGACAGATATTCGTCACAGTGACGACATTTTTCAGTTAATGAAATCAAATGTAACAACGATTTTTCTTTTGGGTAATAATGTCATTTCAGAATCCTATCAATGCTAATCAACATCATATAGGGTTTTTAATAAATACTTCCGCAATTCCATTTGAAATTTGTATTATAAGCAATTTACTCGTTAATGCAGCAACAATATGTTGATCTGGGCAATGAGCTTAACGAAATATTTTCATCAGTTCAATTTTTTACCTCCTCCACAAGTTGCCATTAACGAAGCATTCAACACATTCGCCATTCCATTAATTAAAAAGTATTTTTTCCGTTCCATAATAAAACTATTTATCGAAATGACCCTCTGCCTCTCTCTCATTTTAAATTGCAAGTCATATTAAAATTGATTATCCATTTAAACTTATTTTATAATTATTTCATATATTATTTAATTGCATATACATTTTGTTATATGGAACTCAAAAGGATGACTTGTGTGGTATTTAAAACAAATTTTGGATTTAGTTTAATAACGCTCCGCACAGTGTTTTCTTATAGAAATATTTTGCAAAATAAATAAAATAAAATTTTTTTTAAAAAGCTAACGTACAGATTTAATAACGAAACGAAATTGTTCTTGTCTCAGCAGGTTTTATTGTATATGCAGGGGACACTTTCAGTTCTCTAAGGGGAATTTTTCATTAGAAACTTTTATAGAAAGGACTTCTTCAATAGAAAAGATCCTCTAAAGGGAATTTTTCACTGAAAATTTTCGTTGTCGAAAGAAAATATTCTCCCACGGGGTCTCACAACCAAAAATTGAGCCGTCGCCGTTTAAAATTCAATTCCATGTCTTCTTGTCATCTAAATTGATTTTACTTGTTAGCACCTAAGCTCATATCCTTGTAAAATTCAGTCAGTCTTGATCCAACATTTGAACAATAACGTTTAAAGTCTAAACTCACCTCAAACGCCTTTCACTTAAAATGGGTTTATAAATAATACTTGCATTAAGACTCACTGCTCGTCAGACCTTGAGAGGCTAATGTAGTTCAGAGGCCAAGTAATGATTTTTCATCTTATTTAGTCCCAAGTCATAATATCTATCATCAACTCAAAAAACACATAATAAGTCCACACTTATTACAAGTTCATTTTTCTAATTATAGGTATAATGGACTTTAAACACATTCTAAACTCAAATTTAAGAAATCGGTTTTTCTGAGTGTAGAATTTCTATACTATAATTTTAAAAACTGCCATCCCAATTATTTTGTAAACCTTTCACTATTTGTGTTTTTTTTGGATAATGGATGTATTAACATTTAAACCGATATGGTTAATTTTCAAAAATTTCAATCCTTTGGGCACGATTTGTAAACTTTGGAGCCGCAAGTACCAAGCTTGTTAGTACACTAAAAGAAAATCTTTACTTCAAATCGATGATAAAAGTTAATCAATTGTTCTTTCTTGAATTGATGATAAATTTTAACAACTCAATGAAAAGGTTATTTAGTTTGAAGATTGTACGTTTCTTCACCTTTTTCAGCTTCATTGAATTGATGATCTTTTTTACATCAATTTTCATCATTGGAATTTCGAAATAATTAGTGGGATCGATTCAAAATATGGGCGTAGTATTGAACAAATAAATAGAGAAAGGAAAAAAACTGGTAGAAAATTGAAAATAAATTTAAGTACATAATAGAAAATATTGCAATGGACAATAAAATAATATCCACGCTATGAGCATTTTTTATGTGGTCTTATACCCTGTTCTTGTGAATTTTTTACAGCGAAAAATAGTCCAAAGAGTTTGGCTACACATTAACAACCATTTTGCATCAAAATGATGACCAATTTACGTCAAAGTGATGACAAACTTACATCAAATTGATGACAACCTTACATCTAATTGACGACAAATTAACAGCATATTGATGAGCAATTTCCATGAAAATGGTGAAAAATTTACTTCAACTTGATGTAACGTCGTTGAATCAACATAAACTGCTGATGAAATATGTATGAAAGATTGACGAAATGTTCTTCAGCAATTCAATGAAATGTGTCATAGATTGGAAAAGGCGGAAATGTTTCATCAACTTGATGAAGGGATTCATAAATTTGATGAAGCATTTGCTTTCAGTGTAAGCTTTGTATGGGTGATATATCTACATATAAAGGGTGGGGTGTGGTAATTTGCTTATTTGGGATGGAATAACAAAATTATGAACCTTAGAAAAATGTATTTTATATTTTAATTATATTGAACAGTAAGGGAATTTGTAAATTACATGATTTTAAATAGTGTATCTGGCAAATGTCGACCTTCGCTATCCACACACTGCTGCATGCATTTTCTGAAGTTTTCACGAACTCTAAGGGCTAATGATGCCTACTCATGATATGGCACATTCCCTGCTGTTCTCAATGAAGTTACCCAATTTACAATTGATTGCCGTCCAGGAACACTTCCGCGTGGGGGAACAGCGAATCGTAAACGAGAAGCACGCTGCACTGTAATGATCGAGTGCGCATTTGAAAAATACGCTTCAACACAAAATGATCTCTCCTCACGTGTCCAGACGAATACAAATCTCCCGTCAGCCACTATAAGCCACACACACTCTCCACTCTCTTCGACCAACAGGGCCGCAACAGCCTGCAGTGCAAAAAAGCAAATTACCACCCTGCATCTGGGCGGATTTGATCCATTTTCAAAAAAAGGATTACCAACTGTTGTTGAAATTGGATAGGATTTGTAAAATCTGATTCCGCTACACGCTGAAAAGCTGTATTTTTTCTAGTTTGGATGTAAATTTATGATTATTCATTTTCGTGGTTTCCAAACTGCCGGTAGGACAAGGCTGTCAACTGTTAAATATCTATCATCTGAAGTGCCACCTATTTAGTAAAAGGTTTAACATTTAAGAATATAGATCGTTTAATAGTAATAATAAATAATAGGTAAAACTTTAATAATAGTTAAAATTTACTATACAAGTTGCGATTCAAACATGGACACTTTATGAGCATTACGGGGTGATAGTGGTAGTTATGATCGTCAGGAATATCTAGGATTTGTCAAGAAAGTGAAATCTTTAATAATAGTTAAAAATTTTCTACAAAAGTGGTTATTCAGACATGGGCACTTTTTGAGAATTACGGAGTAAATGGCAATTTCTTAACCCAAATTTTTCGATTCTACGGCCTTCTCAGCAAATGGGCCTATCATTATGGCGAATTTTGCATTTGAATTTAAACTTCCATCCAATTAAAGCCAGCTGACCATTCACAACGCCGTAAATATGCTGATTGGGTGCTAGAGCCACATGCTTTCAATGCTGATTTTTCGAACAAAATTTACTTCAGCGATGAAGCATATAACTCACTCACTCAACAAGCAAAATTGTCGCATATGGTACTCGGAGAACTCAGAATTGTTTGTGGAAAATCCATTGTGTCCGGAAAAAGTGACGGAACCGTTACCGACAATTCAGAGCGCTATGGCTATATGATAACCGATTTTTTTGGGCCTGCAATTGAAGATTATGAACTGGACGATATGTGGTTTTAACAAGACGGTGTCATGAGCCACACAACACGACCGATTTTGGCTTTTTGGCGTTAGAAGTTTCCAGAACGCGTAATTTCACGTTTTGACCACCTCAATTGTTTGCCAAGATCATGCGATTTGACGCCGTTCGACTTTTTTTGTGTGGCTACGCCAAAGACCGTGTCTACTTTGATAATCCCCTAACGTTGGAGCATTTGAAAACCAACATTCGTCAAGTTATGGCTGCATACTACCCGAAATGTGCGAAAAAGTTGGCAAAAATTAGCTCTAAAGGATGGACTGTTGCAACCAATCCAGAGGAGGTCTTTTAAATGACATTGTATTTCATACATAATGACAAGGTTCAAACATTATAGTGCAATAAAAGTTCCATCGAAATCATAGCTTTATGTGTGTTTTATTTAACGTTACTTTTGAAACCGAATAATGGAAAAATGTCGCAAATATAGTATACTTCTGTCCAAACACATTGTTTTTGCCATCAAATATTACTTGAGCCATAATGATTAATATGTTATAATACATATGTTTGTGCTCCAAATACAGCTGTATTTGGTGCACTGCTTACTTAATAATAAACGAGGGGGGTAAAGATAGATTGTTCTCAGCCTAAGTTAATGTTATTGCAAGTGTACAACTGTTATTTTTGCATTATTCTTTCAGTCAGTGATTCATGAATATTCCAGAATGCGTGTATAAATTAATGGCGTGTTTCTTATATGGCGTGATCTGTTGTGTTGATTTGTTCTAAACATATACACCCTTCCTGCAGAATGTGTTTGAGAGAATATGTTTCAGACACCGTTTTTTCGGCAAGTAGCATCAAACTTGGCTGGACAATTTGAATAGGGGCTATATCAAAATGTAATCCATTTTCGATCCACCTACTTTTTTTGATATTTTTCTAGCTAATACAAAACGCTGTTCCAGTCTGATGAAAAGTGACCCGTCTGGACTATATAGTACTTTAAAAACAATGTGGCCGTCGGTGGTCCAATGGTTAGTGTGCGCGGCTCTTGCACATGAGTCGTGGGTTCGATCCCTGATCAGACCACCTTACATTTATTTCGACGACTGTCACCTCGCTTAGTGATGGCGGCACTATCGAGTACTTAGCCATGAAAAGGCTTCTCAAAATACCGTTCGGAACCGGTGTAAAACTGTAGGTCCCATTCAGTGAGTGAGAACTGATTTGAGAAGCTCTCTCTAATCCCCTCGTGGGATGCAACGGGAAACCATTTATTTATTTTATGTATCAAAACAAGGCCGATTACTAATATTTTCAACAGGTTTCGCCCTTGCTACAAGTCGGAAAAAAACCATAGTTTGTCCAAATCGGGACATAATTGCGAACTGAACTTTGATTACAAGCTTTGCATGGCCAGCATAATGGTCCCTCTAACATTCTCTCAATCACATTCTGCTGGAACCACACGCTGAAAAATAACGGCCCCAGCAACATATTGCAGGAACCATTTACATGTTTGTAAGCAATGTTTTCGTGTATTGAAGATCTGCTGCTTTTTTATTTTCTTTAGTATCTGCCACGTTTTTGTTTTCAGCAGTTTATAACAACAACAACAAAACACATTTGAGTCACAAATACATAAATTATAACCTATTAACCACTGTGCCCCAAACATGTTATATTGAATAGCAAGTACAATGTGTTTGGGTACAAGTATAATATATTTGCGACAAGCTCCAAACACGTTAGAGTAAAGGCTAGAAGTGAAGGGATGATAGATAGGATCTGATAGAAGGGATCTTACTACAGGATGTTAGAGTGGCACCTATTTTGTGTGCGAGCGAGAATTATAAAAAAAACCCAAAGCAAGTTCTAGCGATACACCATTTCACAACTCGCTTTGAACGAGCGATTCGCTTCTATATTTGCTCTCACTCTGACATCGTTCGGGCGAGTCCCATAAGAAATACACAAGCAGTGGCTTGTTGCGAGTTGACGCTCCAAAACTTTTATTGCTTCTAGCCTTCAGTCTGTCATCAGCCTTATAGTTGCACCCAAACAGCAAAAAAGACAAATTTTTCAGCATGCTTGGATATGTTGCAGCAAAGGAAAACCACAAAAACTACATTCCTTTAGTTAATATTCAGTACAATCTTCTTTTTATCAATTACACCCTTTAGATGTTTGTGGTATATGATTGTATCTCCTCCACTAAGTAGATATAAATTAAAACCA
This sequence comes from Phaonia tiefii, assembly GCA_963931995.1. Lineage (NCBI taxonomy): Eukaryota > Metazoa > Arthropoda > Insecta > Diptera > Muscidae > Phaonia > Phaonia tiefii. The sequence continues at coordinate 128,524,627 of OZ008370.1, forward strand.
TTTTATATCGCTGTTTGGACGCATTGGATGGCAACTACCGAGTAAAAAGTAAATATTGATTGCAAACTGACGTTAACTCAAATCCACGGTAAAATAATCCTCATTGCGCGCTATTTTATCAATAAGAAGAAAACCATCATCATTTATTGCTTAAATATTTTATTTATAGTTTACAAAATATGAAATTAAATTGATTGTTCATGATTGCTCTCATCATTTCAATACATCATCCATTACAAGCTATATCGTCATCAGCATTATTACATTGTTATATCTCCAGAGAGATGAAAGCCTGTTCAATTTATGCATCGTTACCACTATCAACAATCGTCATCAGTTCAGGATTTGAGTGTGCAGGATATTTATTATCCATATAATAAAATTTTAAGGTTTTTTTTTAAAAAATATTCATATACAATTTGATATTAATATTTTATTGCTTTTTTGTTCATGTTTTTCATTTTATTTTTCATTTATTTCTCTTTGCAATGGAAAAAGGACATTGTCGCATTAAACATCAGTATACTGGCCATTGAATATTTATGACATTTACTTTATGGTGAAAAGGGGTCAGTGGAACAGCATTTCGTCCTTTTGAGATTAATTGAGTTGTGTTATATATTTCAATTTGAAAAGAGGATACAATTTTTAGTTTAGGTTTAATATTTGAATGCAACTTTTCGTACTTCATTATTTAGCACAATTGTCAATTGCAAACGCAAGGAATAAAAATTCGTTTGGAAGTTGTTTGTTCAAACATAGTTATATTTATACACATTTATTCTTAACTTTGACCACAATATTTCAAACATTTCGCTCAAATTAAATTTTTTTTCGTAAAGTCGTTTATGTTGTTGTAAACGATCTTCCATTTACCATAAAGTGTTTCTGATATACTTTTGCGGCAAATAATAAAAACGTTTGTGAAACTGTGCAAAATGAACGAGGGCATGTACACACTTGCATACACTCTAAAGTGATGACTCTCACTTGATGTTTGCCAGTGAGAGAATATAGATAAAGTGAGAGAACATACACGCAAAGAAAGAAAAAGATTAATGATTGTTTGCCACAAAAATGTTTCTCAAACGGGTTTTCCAGTTTTCTATACTTTTTGCCTTGTGTAGTTAGATCAATTGACATCGGAGTACCTCATTTAATTATATAAGTTTTAATTTTAATGATGGAGAAAAAGTTTGTTGCTGTCCCTTTCCTCTATTTTCTTTATAATTTCTCTGGTTTTATATTCTTATAACATTCGATACCTACTTAGAAGTATTGAAACATAGTAAAATAAACTAGTAGTAGCAGAATTAGACGACCAGAAGATGTGCGCAACTTGGCAACCCTGGTAAAAGAGAACCAGAAATTGCTAGGAGTTCACTCAAACGCATTTCTCTCTCGCGTCATATCTTGCGTATTTCATACTTTTTGCATAGTTTATGCAATTTTACTTCAACATGGTTGGAATTTGTATAGTTATATACAATAATACTATCAAAAAGCTGCTCGTATATTGAAATATTCAATGAAGAGAGTAAAAGAGAGAGTACAGAAATACTAGGGTTTCACTCGTTTTGTTTGTTGGCATTTGAGTGAAGAGAAATTTTGACTGTCTACTTATACATCGTTTTCGGTAGCAGTACACGTTGTAGTTATAGGCAATGACAACATACGTTTTGTTTCATTCGCTTCAGTTGTCAAACTACACGAATGTATACCAACACTGCAAAAATACATGAGTTTGACAACGGAAGCGACACATGCCATGAAAAAAATGAAATCAGCTGGTCTACTGCTACTACACTGAATGGAAAAGCATCGTTAAAGGAACGAAAATGTTCATCACCCCAACAACTTTTGTCATCGAAAGTGAAATGTGTTCACGAACTGAAAATTATACGTCACTGTGATGAAAGTATGGTTGTTGCTGCAATGAATTTGGTTCATTATTGTACGACTTTGTTTCGTTGTTGCAATGAATTCGTTTCATTACTGCAATGAATTTGTTTCATTGTTACATGTATACACGCATACACATATAAATGTTCAGTTACATATTTCGGCGTAGTTTTTCTCCTATCGATGCGTCACTTTCTTTGATGTCTTGTTGCCCCTTGCATTTTGTTTAATTATCTATTTTATCACATATGAAAATTCACACAATTTATTTTTCACAATAACAGATTATTACTAAGTATAACTAATTAGTCTATTTTAACAAATGTATTTACCACGTCTACCACTTCCGGTTGTTGCAAAGGAACTAATTAAAGATGTGTATGTGACCCATCACTCATGCTTACCATTCTCTCTTTCCGGCCTCTTGTTACGCTCGCTCATTTTTTCGACTGCTTTTTTTTCTCTTGATCTTCATACAAATTAGTTTCGTTGCAATAACGAAATTGTTTCGTCAACTATAAATGTTGACAAACCTCCAAATTAAATAAATAATACAAATTAAGTATAACAAGTAAGAGATGGACCAAATATCGATAGTCTAAATCTCATGCACTTACTTTTTTTTTAAATTTTTAACGCATTTTTCTACAAAATTCAAGTTAAATAAAATTGTTCCAGGAACGAAAAGTAAGTTCTTGCAGCAACGAAACGATAAATTGTCAAAGAAATCATGTACGAAAGTTTTCGTTGCAGCGACTACTAAATTGTCGGATATTCGAGCCCTTTCTTGGTAGTAACGTAAAAACATTCACGAAAATGTTTCATCCATGCGATGAAGCGTTATTCTTTCTGTGTACTTGATTATTTTACTATATATTGAGCTGGCAACACCATTTTGTTTAAAGGGAGCAAACACTTTTCAACTTTCTTACCCTACGTGTTTGCATTAAATTGGATATTTCGTAATCGTCGCAATGAGTTGAGTGACTGTTGGTGGATGTCTGTATGTACCAGACAGTAGTTATAAGTCGCAAAATATCTGAATGTTTTTATGACAAGTATAAAATTGCTTTCGAACCATTGTTAAAAAATAATTCACATAATTGAAACCTCTTAATGAAGTAGTACGTCTATGGGGTACATATTAGTGTGCCCCATCAAATGCTAATTTTCGAATTAGCTGACGTAATACCACAAACAGACGCATCCGAATCAGCAGACTATCGGGAAAATACAAAAAAATTCAAATCCCCAACACCACAATATACATATATCTGGAGAAAATATATTAAATCCTAAAAAACAGACAGCAAATTTTGTTTAAATATTTAATATTTATTTTTTTATATTTTTTTAATTGAATATTTTCAGCACGTCCGTCAGACTGGGCAATCGTCAATCGCAGTGCGCACCACATTCAGGGAAAATTTTTTGGCTACCCAAATTCCAAACCTTAGATGGAATCGTCTGGGGTGTCCATATTTTTCTAAAATTCTTAAAACTCAGACTCCACACAAATAAGCCAAATGTTTAGTCTGAACGAGGTGTATTTCATTGACGGCCAATTTCACTAAATAAGGTAGAGCAGCAGTTGTAAATTACAAATTCCATACAAACTGACAGCTTAAACTATTCGTTATATCTAACACAAGGATATCTAGATGGGGTGAAATCGACCATGCAATCTTTTAAAATATCTTGTTTAAAAATAGGCCAACTAAGTTGTCAAGCCTACGCTGCATTGCCTTTTTTTAAATCTGTTAAATAATGTGGGCAGTAGCGAATTTTGTAAACCACTGTGAGGTGTAAGGTAAGGTGATTAACACTACAAAGTAATAAAATGCTTTGATAGGTGATTAAAATCTATATACGTTTAGACTAAACAAGAAACCACCAAATGTTGACCAAGGATTGATTGACGTAGTAATTACCGTAGTCATTTAATGATAATACAAGTTTTTATTGTCATTTGCTCACAAAATGGATTTTTTGTGTTTGTTTCTTTGGAATTCTGAAAAGCCGCTGCGATTCACAGCTGGAATATAGCTTTCTCTCTCTCAATTGAAAGAATGGAGATGCCACATACTCTTGAAAATAAAAAGAGCAACCAGCGCCAACAACTAAGTACTAAAGCAGACGGTCAAAGTTTCTCTCGAGTAGAATGCCAACAAAGAAAACGAGAATGAGTAGAATGCCAACAAAGAAAACGAGAATGAGAATGTAAACTCGGTAGACAGCTGATTTAAATTTTTCCTCCTTGTTTAGTTGATCGCTTCTGTCAGATTCAAAGGTTTTGTTTTTGTACTTTTGTACATTTATTTGTTGGTATAAGTATGTGTTGACTTTGACATAAGGAGAGCCTAAACAAACACAAAATGCCTGTTGTTCTTGCCCACAATTGTTGTTGTATCTACTGGGACTACTTGGAATTTTTACTATGAAACAAGTGAAGCGTTACGTTTCTCATAGAGTAATTCTTAAGAGCCTCTATTACTCTCTTCGTTGCCTCTTCATGACGACGAGGTATGCAGTAGGCCATTTCATCGAGTTCGATTTACTGCTGTATTTTACCAATTTTACACTTTCGTTGGACATAAAACGGACAGAAATCAAATGGGAATGCGTATTTTCGTTCAATGCAAACAACATAAAAACTAATTTAGCTGTCATTAGTATCAATAAACACTATTTAAACTTATAGCCTGTTTCTCTATGTCGAAAGAATGCATTCGCAACGTTTGTAAGCGAAGAAATCTGATTTGAGGTTCACTAATTCAACTTTATGCGAACGACGACTCGAACGACAAGAAAATTTCGAATACGTAAAGGTTTTCATACAAAATTTGGTTTCTCTATTTTGAATGAGTTGTCAATACTGCGAATGGAAGTGTCAAATTCAGTCACTTGCTATTTTGTTTTCGTGTCCCAAAGAAATATAAAAAGTAAAGGAAATTAAATACAAATTTTCAAATTAAAATGTATTGCAAATTATAGTTTGAAAAAGTCAGTGATGCAGCAGATGCATGCACTGGTCAACCATATGGAAAAAAACCCAGAGTTTGCCAGGGGAGCGCTGGTTTTTCGGAACCAGCAAATTTTCGGTGGAGGAGGAATGGGGGAACATTTGGTTTTAATTTTTTTCAATTTGTTAGATTTATTTGTTTACTTTGTCAAATTTGTTTTGCTTTCCACTGACAATCGGTATCAACAGAGTTGTATTCAAGCCAATACAAAAAAGTAGTATTTTTTAAGGAAACTGTAATCAAATGAAAAATGTCGATCTGGCAATTCATAAATGCGTAATTACGTAACACATACAAATTGACAGACGCAAGTGCATAAGAACGAAAACTTAAGAAATAGAGAAACCCAAATTGAATCGAATTCGAGTGACTATCTTTCGTTCGCTTATGTTTTCATTCGACATCGAGAAACAGGCTATTAGTTCCTGTCTTCTTTGGTCTCTCATTCTACATCATTTCCTTAGTACTCGTACTTTTTCGATCCACTGTGGCATAGAAACCCCCTGTTTCTCTGCTCTCTCTCTTACTCTCTTCATTGAATATTTCAATACACGATCAGTTTTTTGGTAATGGTATTGTATATAAGTATACCTGAAGGGGTACCGATGAGACAGCTGATCAAGTTAGTACTTTGAGAACTTATAAGGAAAATGATTTGAAAGAAGAAACGGTGATATGTGAATGGGTTGAATGCTAAGATTTTCATACTTTTGTTGCCAATTAAATCGATTAAAAAAATTGATATTCAGTGAAAAAATCAAAATGAAATGAAGTGTTAGAGTAAAATTATTTGTGTAGATCCCAATTAACACGCAAAGTGTTAAACTTAAAGATTCCGCTCATTCTCCATATGTTTTCCAAGTCTTCCACGGACTTTGTTAGTGCATAAAACAGCTGTTGTAAACTCTTATTAATATTAATCGGTGATATAAGACATAACTATACAAATTCCAACCATATGAAAGAAAAATTACATAAAGTATGTAAAAAGTATGAAATAATCAAGATATGACACTAGGGAGAAATGCGTTTGAGTGAATCGTATCGACTTTTTGGTTCTCATTTACTAGGGTTGCCAAATTGAGCACTAAATTTGGTTGTGTACTTTTTGATCGTCTTTTCCAACACATACAATCGGGCCCAAAAACAATCACCCGATCTTTAAAATGAAACGACATAATTTCATATTTTTTAAAATATTCATTCAGGCTTAAAGTTTTTTTCTATTACTTTTTGAAGATGATATCTGTCAATTGTTCCGGCGGGTACTTTGTTCGATATGTTCTCGCAATCTTACCGTATGTTTCCTTTGAGAGCTTCCAGAGTCCGTGTCCTGTTAACACAGGCCCGTGACTTCAAAACCCAATAATAAAGAAAACGCATCTTTCAAAATGCCCATTGTCTCTCGATGTGTCTGTGCAGTTGCGCTGTCCTGTTGGCAGCACATTTTCCCCAGTCCCAATTCATCAATTTGCGGCATTAAATCCCCGTTGATCAGACTTATGTATCGCTCACCAGCCTTAGTAACCGTGTTACCCATTGTGTCCTCGAAAAAATAAGGGCCGATTACACCTCTGCCGTAAATGACACCATGCAGTGACTTTGAGTGGATAAAATGGCCCTTCATGAATTATATGTGACCTTTTAGTGCCTCAGAAGCGCATTTTTTATTTAGTTTTTATGTATCCGTTCAGATAAAAATAGACATCGTCATAAATTTAGATCGAAAATCGTCCAATTCGTCGTTGAGACTCCGGAGAGCCTGAACGTAGTTTAGACGAGATTGACAGTCTGCAGACAGTGCTTGATGGACTGCTTGCACTTTGTAAGGGAGCAACTGGAAGTCTCTCACCAAAATGCCCTTCAGAAACAAACGTGTAATGGCCAATTGCGTGGTCCACGTTGACGCCTCATCCGTGACATCTTTAGGGACAGTGGCGATATTCTCGTCAGAACTAGCACCACTTCTGTCACGTGTTGTTCTTTTTGAGGCGGTCGGTTAAACGCCTCAGTGTTTGACAAGTTGGCGTAGGATGGCCGGGAAATGTGCGCCTAAATGCACGCAGCGCTACAATCACTGATTACAGATTATAGCGTATTCCGCGAGTTTTTTTTTTTTTGAGAAATATAACGGTCCACGTCTTGTCGACGTATATTCTGTATATATCTACTTCAGAAATATCAAAACAAAACTGACATTTGTAGCAATATACAAAAGTTATACCAGCTACCGATAGAGTGATACATTTTGGGTTACCTTGTACTTACTTATGTATAGTTATGCTTGTAGTTACACAAGAAAATTGAAGAAACGCGTGAAAAAAGTGAATGAAATATTTATGGAACCTGTAAAAATATGTTTAATCGTATACACCTATATTATTGTTGCAAGCTTAAGAACATATTTTAGAAAATATCCGTAAATTTATACTACGCAGAAGGGGGAAAACATATGAAGTCGCTAGACGCTCTCTCTCTCTCCCGTTTCGCTTACACGCTATAATTTTTTTTCGTCGTCATCGTGTATGATTCTGTTTAGTTTCTAGTAGGAAAATTGACATCACTAAATGCATGATTAGTTCGCAAAATAGTCCTTGTTTGCTGGCAATGTCGCTTTACAAGCCAGACTGTTGAAACAAATTTATCAAACCCATTTTCTACACGCTGAAAAAAAACGGCCCCAGAAATATATTGCAGGAACCATGTACATGATTGAAAGCATTGGTTTCATGAATTGGAGATCTGCTGCGTTTTTGTTTGTTTGTTGTCTGTCACGTTTTTGTTTTCAGCAATTGTTAACAAACAAAGCTTAATTTGGGTCATAAAAACATACATTATAACATTTTATATTATATTATAACATATTGAATAGCAAACACAATGTATTTGGACACAAGTTTACTATATTTGCGACAAGCTACGAACACAATATATTTGCATACAAACAATAAAAACAGACAGATTTTTCAGTATGTACGTCGACGTGTGTTCGATCCCTGCTCTGACCACCTTACATTCTCTTCGACGACGGCCATCTTTCTCAAAATATCGTTCGGAACCGGTGTAAAACTGTAGTTCCCAATCAGTGAGTATAACATTAGAAAGCGCACAGCTCACTGGTTGTGAGAAGCTCTTCCTAATCCCTTCATGGGATGTAATGGGAACCATGTATTTTTTTAAATCTAAACACACTAACGGTCATATTTCATCACTGCGAAGAATCGTTTTTCTTTCAGTGCAGTTTATGCGTGAAATGAATCAAACTTATCGATTGTAAATTTGTTCTCTCCGTTTTATGATGCATTATCGTTCGTATTAATATAATCATGTGATGTGTCGATAGCTGGCACTACTTTCATTTTATCAAAAAAAAGATTTATGCAAATAAATCATTATTTTGAGCTCAGGAACCACCATCTTCATCTGCTTTGCCAATGTAAACATTGCTCTATGTCATTACAGAAATTACCCAGAATTGCCGATACATACCGCCTTCATATTAACATGTATGTAAGTCCTTTGAGTTTTATGGAAATCCATTTTATCACCCAAATTCATGGAAACATCATTGTTGGTCCCCCTTGTTTATTTGAAAGTTTTTTTTTTGTTCCATACCATTACTTATTTCCTCATTAATAGTTAAGGATAGCAAGAGAAACAGCCACTAAAATTGTGCTTTCGACTTCAAGGACCTTGGCCAAAAAAGAAACCTTTTTGACCATGGTGTACAAAGGTTGGTTGGTATCTTCCTCTAACATTACGAAATTTCATTAAAAGTTCTCATTTGAAAACTACAAAATAATAACAAACAAAAAAAAGGCAAGTAGGCAAAGATATTCGATTCAATTATGTAGACGCATTGCGGTGATGGTGTGGTGGAGGCTTCTTCACATTGGCCTACGGAGAAGAAGAAGCGTGAAAGGTATGCAGGCCGGGTGTGTGTGTGGGGTGGGTTTGTGGTTGTTTAAATTTGTGGGGTGGATGATTGTCTTTGTTGTCTATTGGCGTTGTCCCTGTCGTTGACTTTGGGGTAGGTGATAGTTGTAGTAGCACCTATGGTTCCGTTGTATGGATTCTTTTTTCTATGAGAACAAATAGCTTTGAGCCTAAATGTGGCAAATGTTTGTTCACTTTGTTTTTTGTTGCGTTCACTAGTTCTTTGGTTCGCTTTTGTTTGTAGTTACAGCTGTCGGCGGTCTTCTACCATTCATTCATTGAGTTAGTTTGTCAGTCAGTCAGTCAGTTACCCGCTCGTTTTTGCAACCTCCCAATAGTCAGTCACTGAGTCAATGTTATGGACAAATTTTCCGCTTTTTCTCCTCCTCCATCATTTGGTCTATCATGTTGCATGTGGAACGGGTGGCAAGTGAAGCGTACTGCTGTTACAGAAGCAGATAGAGAAGAACGGTCATCACTAGACGGCAAAAAGTAAAAGTGATGATACAATATTTATAATGCCATAAAGACGGTCTTATGGAGCTTATTCAGCAGTTTCCTACCATTCTTATTCACATGTTTTCATTCGCTTTCATTCTCCCTCGTCTGTTTCATGTGGTACTCCAATGTGTTCAAGTTGTTTTTTTTTACAGTAGTTTCGTTTTTAGGCGATTTTATATTTCGCTACCTGTCCGTGCTTTGTGGTAATCGCTAAGTGGAATGTTAAATCACTTGATGTGATATGGTATGCAAGAGTAATTTCGCCGCTGAAGACAGGGATGTCAACAGCTTTGAGACCCATTAATATCATCTAAAACGACTACAGCGATTTCGTTTCGGCGAAAAGGAGCTTGTAAAGGGCCGATGTTTTATAAACGTAAGATAACTAAATATTGTAAAATAATAATTAGCAAATTACACTGAAGTAAAACTATTTTCATCGCAAGTGATCTTATGTGCAATTAACTGATAAAGTTTCATCACGGTGATGCATATGTTTCATTACTGCACTGCTCCTGTCAAGTATCTTATGTTATTAAACTACTGCCAAAATATATGAAAGCTGCGTCAGGGTTTGACAGTCGTTGAAATGATAAGGGATTGGAGAATAAATGCGCTTGATGAGGCTGAGGCTGTTGGCATCTCAACTGATCAGGTACATCGCATTTTACATGAATATTTACACACGAAAAAGTTTCTAGTAGTAATTAAACATATTCATTGCATTAATGAAACCTATTCATAGCAGCAATGAAATATTCATTGTAGAAATTAAACATATTAATCGCTGTAATGAAACATACTCAACGGAGAAATGTAGCATACTCAAACTGTAAGGAAACACTCTTCTCATCGCAATAATGAAACATATTTTATTGCAGTAATGAAACATATCCATTACAGTAATGAAATATATTCATTGCAGTTTGGAAACATATCAATCGTATTAATTGCATATATTCATCCAAATAATTAATGATATTTATCGCAATAATAAAACATATTCATCGCAGTAATTAAACATCTTCATTGCAGTAATGAAACATATTTATTGCAGTTTGGAATAATACTCATCGTAATGAAACATTCATTTCAGAACTTAAGCATATTAATCGCTGTAATGAAACAAACTCATCGTAGTAATGAAGCATATTAATAACTGTAGGGAAGCATATTCATAGCAATAATGAAACATGTACATCGCAATAATGAAACATGTACATCGCAATAATGAAACATATTCACTGCACTTTGGAAACATATTCATCGTATTAATGACACATATTCATTGTAATGATAATCATTTTCATCGCAGTAATTAAACATACTTGTTGTAGTAATAAAACACATTCATTACTGTAATCGAACATTTTAATGGCAGCAATGAAACAGATTCATGGCGGCAATGAAACATGTTCGTTACACTAACGAAACATTTGAGAGCAGTTTGACAACTCCGTGGCTTTAAAAAAATTTCTTTTTCCGCAAAAAAAAAATGTTTTATTTCTCAACATAGTCTCCTTTTAGCTCGATACATTTAGGGCCAGTTTCACACTCATCACTTAAATGCTCAATTTAAAAGCTCACAGAAAATGTTCATATTAAATGACATTTAAATGATAAAAGTTGGACATTTAAAGTCCATTTAAATGGAGAATTTTCCGTCGTTTTTCCAATTATTTCTTCATTCCGTGTAATATTAATTACAATTACCGCCGAGCCCTTTACTCAGGTTTGGAAATATAAAGTAGTCATTGGGTGATAAATACGGAGAATATTGAGAATGAGGTAGCAATTTGTAGCCCAATCTATGGATTTTAGCCATGACGACTATAATTACAAACCTGTGCGCCGTTGCGTTGTCAACGGGAAAGAGCACTTTTTTGCTTTTGCTTCAAATCAATGTCGAGTCTGTTCAACACCTGTGAATATCATTCACAGGTGATCGTTATACCCTACGCAAATGACACCGCAGGCATCTCAAAAAAACTGTCGCCATAACCTTGTTGGCCCACAGACCCTTGTCCTTCTTTAGCATACGCTTTGGGTGTTCATTGGTCGCTGGTGTGTTGTATTGGATCCATGTTTCGTCCAGGGTTACGATACTCCGCAAAAACTCTTTGGGATTGCGATTGAATATCGGCACACATTACTTTGAAATGGTAACACGATTGCTCTCATCAACGAGTGTGATGTAATTTCTACAATGAATATTTCATTGCTACTATGAATAGGTTTCATTAATGCAATGAATATGTTTAATTACTACGGTGAGTATTTTTCCAAACTGTAATGAAAGTTTCATTCTTGCACCGAATATGTATTATTACTGCAATGAAGATGTTTCATTAATGCGATGAATATATACCATTAATACGATGGATATGTTTCCCAACTGCAGTGAATATATTTAATTACTACGATGAATATGTTTCATTGCGATGAATATGTGTGATTAATACGCTGTATATGTTTCATTGCTGCTTTGAACATGTGTAATTACTGCGATTAATATGTGTCATTATTTCGATGAATATGTTTCATTACTGCGACGTATATGTTTAATTATTTTAATGAATATGTTTCATAACTGTTAAGTATATGTTTCATTATTGTAATGAATATGTTTTATTACTATATTTCGCCACATGAGTAAAGTCCAGGGATTTGGAGTTTTCCTGAATAAACCAAAAGTATTTATGTTTGTTTTTGTTAATATCAATTATGAAGGTAATACCAATTATATAAAAATTCTAGTAAAGTAATAAATGTTGTTTCAAATATCAGAGTTTTAATGTTGTTCTTAGAAACATTAAATTAAATCTTTATCCTTTTTTCTTTAAAAAAATCCGTAGTCAAAAATGGGCATAAACTGACTGATATCAGTACCAAAGGTAAATTTTAGATAGTTCTCAATGATATGTGTTTCTCTAATTTAAAAAAATCTGGAATAGGTTTCCGAGATATCTTTGGAACAAGAACTACACATTGGGAAGCTTCTATTCAAAATACATGTTGCTCAAAATTTCCAAATTTAAACAATAAAGGGTGATTCAGGAAGTTCCGGAGAAATTTCTCCAGCGTATTCCATGGCTCGTTTCATGAAGAAAAGTCCACTAGGACCATGTCAGAAAATGCAAGGGTGCGAAATGGCAGCGGGTTCAAAATTTTCAGATTGGTGGTCGGAGGATAGTGGGGTAAACTTGCTAACTTCTGAGCCAGTGATCGGATTTTGGAAAGGTCTTTAAGAGGCCTTTCAGAATCAATAAAAAAAAGTAGAAAAAGTCAAATCGCCGAGATACAGAGCTTTCGGAAAAAAAATTGAAAAAAAATTCACATAACCCCCATTTGCTCAGCCAGATGGCAGGTAACTTATGTTTATGTTTAAGATAGCCATACCTCTTACCTTTCCAAAATGACCTAAATGAAGCCCAGAGGTCTTACCGTTCCAAAGTTATAACCATTTTACTGAAATGTTTCAATTAAATAAATTCTTAATCGTGTTAATTTAAAAAAACAAATAAATATGTGCTGTTATTTCGCTTCCAAAAACAAAAACAAACATTTTTGCATTTCAGTAAAATGGTGATGAACTTTGGAACGGTAAGACCTCTGTGCTTCGTTTAGGTCATTTTGGAAAGGTAAGAGGTATGGCTATCTTTCAACAGATTCTGGAAGGCCTCTTAAAGACCTTTCCAACAAGCCCAAAAACAAAAAATCCGACCACTGGCACAGAAGTTAGCAACTTTACCCTACTACCCTACTACCCTCCGACCTCCAATCCGAAAATTTTGAACCCTCTGCCATTTCGCACCCTTGCATTTTCGGACATGGTCCTAGTGGACTTTTCTTCATGAAATGAGCCAAGGAATACACCGGAGAAATTTGTATAATATAATAGATTTAATTAAAATAAATTGTTCCGTAGCGCGGCTTCTCAAAAACTAGAGTGAACATAGAAAAAGAGTTTCCAGCTCAACGACCACCATAATTGACTTATCTCACATCGCTGAAAAAATTAAGGATGTCCCAAAATCCACCCAAGATTGAATTTAATTGAATTGTTTCTCGGGAAGTGTGAAATGTGGTAGCGTCTTGAAGGACAGAGTCGCGACAGATCACCATTAACTGTTACAGTCGAATTTTCGAAGAAAAATGATTCGATGATGGGATGACTCCAGTCCAAAATTCACACCAAATAGTGACACGTTGTTGTTGATGCATTTGTTTCTCAACAATCATTCGTTTATATTCGGAATCCCAAATGAGGCAATTTTGCCGGTTAACGAAGCTATCACGATGAAAACCTTCATTATTTTTAAAATATTTCTCAACCACGAAACTCATTGTTCTTTATTTTATAGTTCCATTTTCAGCAATCACGTTGTATTTTGTTTCAACAACAACACTTTACCCCACACATGGCGCGAAATTCAAATCTTGCGTAAATTTTCGGACATCCTTTATGATGTACAAATTCACCTCAAAATGCATTACTCGTACCTTTTTATTTTTGTTTGTTTATTTTCAACCAATACAGATTTACAGACTACCAATATGACAAATCTGAAGAATATAAATCTGCAACGTGCAAGGTTTCGTAACTGATATAATTCTCGTTTCTCAGTAACATTTTGCAGGATCCCCTACATTCTATCAGCAGCAGCGCATAATCCTTTGAATCCCCCCTGATTTGATGTTATCCATCAATGCCTTTTAAGACTTTTCACTGTCTGCATTTGTTTTTTTTTTGATTTCTCTGAAAGTTTTAATTGCTGGCACACAAACTGTTTGCTGCCACAGCTAACAAATAATTTTTTCTTCCAAAAAATATTGTACTTGAAAACGATTACGTTTTAATTGGTTTATAAAATTGAAAATTTGAAAAGAAAATGTGTTGTAGAAAAACTTGTGGTGGTTTTGTTTCCGCAAATTAGAAAAGTTTTGATCTATTTTTATTAAATTCGCAGCAAAGTTGCGGAGGCGGAGAATGCCAGCGTAATCAGTATAATTAGCTTTTTGGGCTGCCTGGAACATAAATGTTGTTATTTAAGTTATTAAGAATGGAGAAGATATTTTTGTTAGGTCGTCAGTCACAGTAGGCCTCAGTTAAAATAAAATTAAACTAAATTTAAAATACACTGATAAAAAGGTTTCATATAAAGTGGCAAATGCATATTCATTCCCACAACGTAAATATTCATTGCTGCAATGATAAAATCATGGGGGGTACGAAACCGTTTATTGGCGCAATGATTTTGTTTTTTTACTTTGTTGTTATGAATTGTTTACGGTATCTTAATTTTGCTGAATCTAAAAGTAGTCGAGGTTTACTTTTTCTTTCAGTGTTGAAACTTTAGTTGCTGGAAAATTTCATTTGGAAGCATAATGGACAACCTAATTATTTATGTGCCAGTGTTATATACTATTAATAAACATTCTAATTAGAAATGTCGTTTTCAGTTAAAGGAGAAATTTTATGCTTTATATTTACTTAAGGTTTCCGGCAACACAAAATGTCTGTTTCATTTTACTTATCGCCTTATTTGGTTGTGCCCTCATTTTACCTGGAACTTCGACAGCATTCAACCTAAAATTTATGTGAGTTTGTGTGATAAGACTTATACACAACAACAAGGTAGTAGCTAAGCTGTAAATTTTGTTGTTATCTAATTTCGCCAATTCCATGTTTCCACCGTCCTTATCACGAAGTGGTCTGGAAATTCTCAATTCTATTCAATGTCAGTAAACTTTTCACATGTGACTAATGTTGATGAGGTAACAATTGTGGGCCTCTTGAAGGGAAATACAATAAAAAAAAATAAAAAATTTATAACACAAATAGTGTTATAAACAAAAATATGTCAAAGATTAGTAATATAGTCAGTTTAGGGATATTTTACCAATATAGTACATTGTTTTAAATTTCGGCAATAGCTTAAATTTAAAATATTTATTTTTAAAAACAAATTTTTTGTATTTGTATGATTTTAAAAGATTATTTCTTGACAATGTCGATTAGCATTTGAAAACAGTGCAAGTTTTTTCCCTAACGTTAATAAATGGCGTCCCACTAAAAACGCTAAATTTTGTTAAAAAAAAACTCTGAACAAAACACCCCCTGTAACATTATGCAGGAACCATGTGTATGTTTGTAACATTGTTTTCATGAATTGAAGATCTGCTGTTTTTTTGTTGTATCTCACGATTTTGTTTTCAGCAGTTTTCAACAAACAATGCCAAATTTGGGTTACCAACACATATATTATAATATCTGTGGTCACAAACAATAACAGCCTAACTCGAGTTAGGACAATATTGAAAAATTTTTTTTAAGAAGTCACCGTGCTCAAATAAGCGACTCTTTTTTGTTAAGAAGTAAGTAAAATAATTCGTTTCCTTGTTATCAGTAACAAAGTTATCACAAAAACTCCGACTCCTCATTTCCAGTAAAGACATTAAACTTTAAGCTGCTCTCCCTGAAAAATTTAAGAATTGACTTAGGCTGTTATTGTCTTGACCACAGATATATTAATCATGGTGTCTCCAACATGTAATATTGAATAGCAAACACAATGTGTTTGGACACAAGTATACTATATTTGCGGCAAGCTATAAAACCGATATACATATGTGCACCCAAACAACAAAATCAATCAAATTTTTCTGTGTATTTTTTTTGACCGTGGCCGTCGTTGGTGCAATGGCTAGTGTGCGCTGCTCTTCTGCATGAGAGATGGGTTCGATCCCTGCTCTGACAACCTTGCATTTCCTTCGACGATGGCCACCTAGTTTAGTGATGGCGACACTATCGAGTACTTAGCCATGAAGAAGCTTCTCAAAATACCGTTCGGAACCGGGTTAAAACTGTAGCTCCCAATCAGTAAGTGAAAACTTAGAAAGCGCACAGCACAGGTTGTTAGAAGCTCTCCCCAATCCCTTCATGGGATGTAATGGGAAATGGTGTTTTTTTTTATTTTTTGACCAACTGGTGATGTTTTTATTGCATTGTAAAGTAGACATGTTCCGATTTGGTATGGAAAAACGAATATCCGGCAAATGGCATCCTCGGCTCTTATCCGACCCCAAGTTTAGCATTTCCATCAAAAGTCAAAATTTTCGAAAAGAATCATTTGTTGACCGATGTTTTTACATATTACACCGTATTATATAAAATCAGTTTGTCTAACTGTGACTTAAGGGCGACTTGTGTACATGTAATGAGGTAATCGCCACTACTGACATACTGCGGAAAATTCCTACTGAGTTTTTACCAAATGTATGAAAATGTCAGGGGGGTGTCATGAAGTTTTTTATATGGGAGCGGATTCTTAATCACCCATGATGTCTTTAGGAAATTTCCAACTGGGATAATGCATAAACCACGTATATGTTTGTTTGCATTGCCTTCGTGAATTAAAGATCTGGTGCTTTTTTGTTTCTTTGTTGTCTGCCACGTTTTTGTTTTCAATACGATGAACATTTTTTTTTTTTTTGGATGCAAATATATCGTGTATTTGGAGCTTGTCGAAAATATAGTACACTTGTGTCCAAACACATTGCGTTTACTATTCAATATAACATGTTTGAGACGCAATGATTAATATGTTATAATATATGTGTTTGTGATCCAAATACAACTTTGTTTGTGGTACAAATACAGCTGTGGTTGGTGAACGATTTTTGGAGTTATATTGTCAATCATTCGTTTGGGAGGAAACAACCCAAGGCTTCGACGTAAGAATGTGGATCTTAGGGATGAAACACGCATATGGTTCCACGTAAAAGAACGCATCTTTGAAAGTAAACATTTAATGTTTGCATTTAAATATAAGAGAGTTTAGGACATGCAAATATATTAATATTTATACATGGTTTCTGCAAAATGTGTTTGGGGGATATGTTACTGAGGCTATCTTCTTTAGCCCCAAATTTGACAATGTTGTTTGTTGACGAACCCATTCAGATGAAAAGGAGCCTGATCGGTCAATATGATTTGTGTCGAAAATCGTCATTCACTTCACTTTGCGTTACCTGTCGAAGAAATAGCAGGCGCGGTGCATGATCTGTTGGTTTGAACTACATACTAAGCTGAATCTGGTACGGGTGAAGATGGAGACCTTTCGACAAAATTTGCTTCGCGTTGATTCTGGCATCAATTGATGCCGATTTGATGTTCATGGATTTTCGGCAACACTTTTGTTTACGGTAGCAATGCTTTCGAGAAACCCAGATTCTCTACATTTTTTTTTATCACACTTCGATTTTTGACACATTACATGTATCGCTCCATTTTTTGTAATCGAAACAATCATAGGCTATTTCAGAGCTGCCACTTGCACAAAAAAAAATTACAGTCAATTAAAATCGTGTACTTTTATTGGGACATATTTCTTATTAAAATATTAATTTTTCTAAAATTATTCACCAGATATATTGGTTCAAAAATCAGCAAGTAATGATAAATCTGTGTATTAATTAAAAATCAATGCAAATCGAAACGATGCTTGAGATTTCAAAGTAGAACAATGACCACCGCCAAAAACAGTCATTGAACGAACGGAATCTTCAAATCAGAGTAAAATATGTAAAGGATACTCCTGTGTCTGCATACCACAATAGCCATACGATGGAAAATATTCAGCCCTTCCATAAACAGCCAAACAAACAAATTTCATTCATTCCTTTATTTGTTTCAAGTAAGAGACACTCAGTACAATTGACTCATATTTCCCATTACTTTAGCCAGACAATTTGGGTTACCACCATTCTGCTGCTTCCACACTTCCTCTTCCCAAGGCTTTCTGCTGTGTTGAGTTGTGGCTTAAACGTTTGCATATTATGAAAATTTATGCAGATCTGTTATTTGGTTTTCATTTCGTTAATATATTTCTACAAATGTTTTTTTGCAAAACCAAACAGAACACTTTGTTTTCCTCCAAAAATTCAGAGGACGCTTTCCAAGTTTGTTGTTGTTGATTTCCAAGGTTGGTTGGTTTTTACTTCCTCCGACTGCCATCATCCCAGCTGCGGTATTTGTGGGATTTACGTTGTTGTTTTAAATGTTCCATTATTTTTTTTGTGGGTATTCTATGGATGGACTAAATTGAAAAGTGATTATTTTAATGCCTTGGAGAACAAAGCAAAAGGAAATGCGATTAACGACTACTGGTAGTCAAAAACAGTTCAAGAATATCTGGTATGGAAATTGAATAATATAGTATAGTTTCCATATGCAGGATCCAAGCAAAGAACAATTTCGTTCCCCACAAACGAAATTTTAGACCACTGAACTTCGTTTGTGGGATTTATTTGCGGCAATCGAACTGTTATGTGTATGAGAATCGAAAAATATGTGACAAGTGTTTCAGTTTAAAATTTTCGTAGAAATTACTTTTAAGATAAACGATTTTATTTGGAGTTAACGTTTCAACTGTTGCGGTCAATGTTTAGTGTACAAGGTAAAATAAATATTCAAGAGTTTTTTCTTTGCGTGTATTGCGTATCAGAATAGCGGTACCAAAGAACACAGACAATGAATTTACTCTATACTTTACTTTTCAACCCTTCTTATTTAAAGCCTCATTGAAACATATTCAATAAAACATTTTAATTGCAACGCCACAATGAAACATTTTCATCGCATTAGTGGGACATATTCGTCACAGTGATGAAACTTTTTCAGTTAATGAAATTATTTTCATTGAGGTGTGGAATCTGTAGCTCGCTTAAGTTGGAAATAGTTGTTGAGATAACGAACGAATTAGAAAATAGGCTCAATAAAAAAGCTAGAGATCAGGTGACCTACCACTTTTTTTTACTGTTGACAAAATTGCTCATTTGTACAAATGTACAATTGTTAAATTGTAAATTTTTTAATATTAAAATTTCTCAACAGAACAAATGTTGCTACAACAGTCGCTGCTCGATTGTTATTTATTAAATTACTCAACTTATTTACCATTGAATTTTCACTTCAGTATTCCTCTCTGTAGTGTTCTCCTTTAACCACCACTCACACGAAATTTGGATCTGTTCCAACCAAAAACTGAAACAAAAACGAAATTGTTTATGGATTTTGCTTCATTCAATTTTCCATTTTTAATGAAGTAATTTTGTCTAACACAACCCAGAAGTACCCAGGCACCACACCGCATAACTCATTATTTCATTGCTGGGTATTTTGTTTTCCATTTCAAATGGAAAACAGGTGTACGTCGTACAGACTCACACGCTCGAGTACTTTGATTTCGTTGTAATAATTCCAGTTCAACCAACCATCGGAAACAGAAACAAACCGAAAATGAGGAAGGTATCGCGCGCGCATAATTGGTAAATAGCATGTCTGTCGCAACACGTCATTTCGAGTGCAATTCCAACGTCAAGGAAGGAACACATTCGTAGCGGGATCATAAATATATGTATGTATGTATGTATGCGCAAGTAAATGGGCGGCCTCAATGAAACAGTAGCACTTTATAATTATTTTTAATGTTGTTGTATTCAATGCAATATTTAGTAAATAATAGTGTTGTAGTGTAGTTTGGTCTGAAACAACAAAAAATAAACGCACTTGATTTGGTCCACAAACTGCCGGACTGCCGTTTAGTTTCCGTATAGTAACAGATGACTGCAGTTACAAAGTAACGACCGCACTTCTCAGGCACGTTGTTACGTTGTGGATACTGTTTAAAGTTTGATATGGTAGCTTCATAATTTAATAATAACCTATGCAATATTTATCAAAACAAAATTAGTTTTCCTCTATTTCGGGTCCTAGGAATCGAACTGCATCATTAGTCTGTTGACCTGTAAAGGTGGTTTCATAGAAATGTTTTTGTAAAGATTTTTTACGTGGTTTGACGGTCTATAACTTCCATCTGGTTGGGTTTTTCGGTAAACCTATGTTAAAGATGGTCAGGATGGACCAGGCTATAACGTACATGCATGGTTGAAAGTGGCATGTAAAATTAATTTGTTTCCCTAAAGATTCTCCTTTGTGAAGTTCATTAATTCCCCGGCTTGTATCAATAAATCAATAAATAATAAAACATAAAAAATTTCTCACTAATGATAACCTTTAAATTCGGTTGTGACATCCTCTAAATTCGGTTGTGGCAACCTCTAACACGTTTGTGTCAATCTCTAATTCGTTTGCAACAACCTCTAATTCAATTGCGACAATATCTAATTCGGTTGCAACAACCTCTAATTCAATCGCGACAATATCTAATTCGGTTGCGACAGCCTCTAATCCAGTCACGGCTAATTCGGTTGTCTCAACCAAATTGTTCTGTGTTTGTCGGACCCGTAATTAGTTAAAATCCTTGAGTCCGCAAATGTCTTTTTCAACTTGCACACTGTAATTATCATTATTTAATTTCCCACTTTTGTTTGGTGAAATTTAATCCTTAGCATTATCATCTGCGAAGACTGTTGGAGCTTTCGTGTCCATTCGCTGATCTAAAAATATATATTTTTTTGTCAGAATGGCGGTTATTGGTCCTATTTGGCTTCGGAAATTCCAGTTTGAGTATTTGGTATGAAACGAAACGATCGTACGCAAAAAATAAAATAAATGGTTTCCCATGACATCCCATGAAGGGATTGGGGAGAGCTTCTAACAATCACTGAACTGTGTGTGGACCTACAGTTTATACAATGGTTCCTAACGGTATTTTGAGAAGCCTTTTCATCACTAAGCGAGGTGACGGTCTTCGAAAGAAATGTAATGTGGTCGGAGCAGGAATCGAATCCACGTACTCATGTACAAGAACCGCTCACACTAAGCATTGCACCACCGGGGGCCATTGACCAAGGAAAAACAAAGCCATTATTGTGTTGTCAACTGACATTACACCGCCGCCATTGACCTAGTAAATCGTCACAGTAAGCCCAATCAAATGTTTGACAACAAGGCAAACAGACTTCGGCGCCATGGATCAAATAGTATCTATATGCAAAGAGAAATTTCGTTCCACACAAACGAAATGTCGGACAACTAAAATTCGTTTAACGTTTTCATTTGCGGCAAACGAACATTTATGTTTTTGAGAAGGACAACTAAACATTGTTTAAGGATTTTATTTGCTTCAATCGAACGAACATTTATGTTTCTGAAAAACAAAGAAGGTGTCATGGTGATGGCACACCATCCATAGAAAAGGGAAGCTACTGAGTGGGTCAGGCTTAAATCCTCGAAATGTCAAACATTTTTTAATTTTTTTTTCAATTCAATTCTATTGATTTATTTATTAATATAAACAATTTATTTCTTATCAGTATAATATAACAAAGAGTTTAGGATTGTATCTACCTTTGCTACTTAAAAATTAATGTTATGGTTTTGGATGGTGTGCAGTTTGAAGCAAAATTCACAAAAAACCTTTCCGAATGATTGCCCCCAGATTACATACGAGGACGATTTGAAAGCTTCATGATTTCTTAAACATCCTTCGCAGATAAATATAAATCACTATGCTCAACTACTGCTGTAGACTACTGTACTATTTTAATTAAGCTGCGTCATTAAGATTGGGTTTGACAGCCATTCAAAGAAGACAACCTCGTAAATTTCGACGAAAATGGATAAAAAGTGAATTTCGGTTGCCCATC
Source organism: Phaonia tiefii (assembly GCA_963931995.1). Classification (NCBI taxonomy): domain Eukaryota; kingdom Metazoa; phylum Arthropoda; class Insecta; order Diptera; family Muscidae; genus Phaonia; species Phaonia tiefii. The sequence goes on from OZ008370.1 coordinate 128,546,604, forward strand.
AAGCTTTATTTTTTTGCCCAAAAAAAACATCACCGATGTTCATCTCTGCACCATAAATTTCAATTGTTAAAACAGGTTTATTGAATTCCGTTGGGGTCGTGCTAGCACAAATAACGTCTACCGTTCAGGACGCCCGAATTCCTACAGCATTCGCCATATTCTCCGGATTTAGCCCCAGTAACTACTTTCTACACTCACAGAAAAATTCGATTGAGGCAGCCGAATTAACAGTAACTGAATTTAGAGGTTGCCACAACCATACTAAATGTCGTCACAGCCGAATCTCAATCGAATTATCTCAACCGAATTAGAGGTTGGCACAGTTTCTATAGGTAACACATATGTTTTACATGCCACTTCTGACCTTATTTGAAGTCCCGGCCATCATGGGTCACCGCACCAATTCTGACGTGTTGTATCTGTTGATTTAACTCCAATACCGTTTTATATGCAGACGATTTCAGCATAACTCAAAAGATCGACCTTGAGAAACTTCAAAACTCTTGATATCTGCTTGGAAGTTTTCTGCGAAATAATAAATTTTAATACAAAAAACCATAATTACAATATTTGTACATAGCTTTCTTAATAACCACCAAAATATTGATATTGCCACGACAGCAACAATTTTATAGATTCTTTAGATTTTTTTAATATATGTACGTATTTGTTTTTAGAATTTTAAACGTCAGGTTTGAAATACATAGAATTATGTTGTGGTAATTAATTGAAAATGAATTCGGTTGTACCTACTCAATTCAGATGAAATTCGGTTACAGCAAAATTCGGTCGCTGCAACAGACATAAGGTTATATTCGGTTGTTGCGACCGAATTGAAACCAAATTCGATAGTTACAACCGAATTGATGCATAATTCGGTTGTTTCAACTGTAATGATGCCATATTCATTTCCTCCCACCAAATGTGGTACCAATTTGGGTTGTTGCATCCGAATTAATTCCAAATTAATTAGGTTGTTGCAACTGAATTTTTTGAAAATTTAGTTGACATAACGAACATAATTGAAGATTCAGTTGTCAGAACCGAATCAATTATAAAACGGGGATGCTTCCACTGGTCGTGTCAACTTGTATTCGGCTTTGACAATCGCAATTCGCTGGTTACGGTTGCTACAATATCTTCTCAAACAATTAGTTCTCTGGGTGTATGGCCAAACCTGAAGAAATGTTTCGGCGATAAGAGTTTTGGGCTAGAATGAAGAGGTTGTCACTGAAAAAAACACCTGTTTGGAGGACCTTGAGATCACTCACGTTAAAAATCAAATAGATATGTATGTATATCGAACAGAAAGAAATCCATACATGTCCTGATTTATATATCGAATTTTTTTTTTGTCGAAATTGCAAGCATTGTTTTCATCAATTGAGGATATTTCTTTTTTGTTTCCTTGTCTGTCACGTTTTTTGAAATTTAGATTGAAAAATATCACAACATAACTATAGTAAACCCAATCATATTCGAATTCAAGTAACTTTGTCATACAATTCAACCTGTTAGCACTTTTTTATAGAACCCAAAGAATATTTCTGCATGATGACACCATTTTGGCGCAGAGTCGATGCTACTGACTTTCCACAGATGTACTGTGTTGAATCCATGTACATAGTCCAGTAATGGGTATTTATTTTTGCCATTTGGTTTTTTAAAATTGAAGAAAGCAAAGAAAATGTGTACAAGTGAATGAAACATTTAGTTGGATCGATAAATCAATGCCTGACATTTACTTTTTAAAGATTACTTCACGCAAATGTTCCCCACGGCTACGCTACATATGGTCCATTCTGAAAGTTCCCTTTTTGCCACACTTTTTTCCAACATTTCGGCCATTATCTCAAGTGGTTGGCTTGCCCCTATAGACGAGAGACTTCACGTGCTCCCACACAAATGTTTGGTTTTAACTATTATTAGGTCAAAGATCACGAAAATAATCAAGCAAATTAATGCCCTTGGGCCGAAAAAGAATTGTCGTCAAAGGGTTAATAGAAAAAATGTCATCTCTGTCAGAGAGGCCAAAATCATGCAAGTGCTTAGAATCGCGCTTCTTTACATTTCTCTAGCTGTATAATATATTTCTACATATTCTCAATTTTCTAGTAAATTTTGTTTTGCTTTCGAATAAAAACAACATTCACTTTTTTTTCATTGCTGGCAATCACATCAAATGTCATTTCACGAGCGGTAATTACATTAATTAATTAGTGTCGCCTCCCATCAGAATTGATACACTCGCAATGCAATGTAAGGTGCAAACACTATTGTACAATTTAAATATTGATGAATCAGTTTTGTGGCTCCCACTGTAAGTTTTCATCACGATATGCATAATGTCACCTCACGGATTTGTTGCATCGCAGGGTGGGACGGACAAACTATACACACACACACACACAATTACGGTTTGATTTTATACATTTTGCGGCGATGTGTTATTGACATCATAGCTCGCCACACATCAACTGATGTTGCGTCCAGTTCCACATCGCCATTCACATTTTGTTTTGTTTCATCTGCTGCGGTTTGTATTTTGTTTGAATTTTCTGTCGCAAAATTATTTCACAACGCTGTTGCCGGTAATGGGTAGAAAATTTACATAAAAAGCGCAAAGTGATTAAAAGAAAATTTTGCTTTTGTTCGTTTTTTTAAATATATTTGCGTTGCCCGCGTATGAATTTCGAATTCGTCATCCATACATTACGCATCGTTGACTCTAAAAATCTGCGTCAATCTCTCTGTCGCTCTCGCGTCAATCATTGCAACAAATGTTCTTGGTAAATACGCCAGCAAGTTGTGACTGAATGTGTGACGCGCTTTGCACAGTGGAGAGGATGGAGAATGAATGAAACTATTGATATGAGGGTATATAAATCCGGATCAGCAAACCTTTGCTGTAATGTAAATATAAGTAGAATACACGAAAGTGTATACAACGCGAGTACAAAAAGTGTGCCCCAGTAACCAAAAAGAATACACAAAAGTACTAAGAGTGTACATAAAAGCACAATAAATGTACACAAAAGTACAACAAATGCACACAAAGTACAAGAAGTGTAAAAAGCAATAAAAATGTAACGTACGAAAAATAATTCATGTCAACGAATATACAAGCCTTTAACCCTTTGACGACCACAGACAAGTATGTTTGCCCTAGGTTTTTGGCACCTGCCTAATTTATAGAAGACGGTAGGGGCAACAATAGTATAGTAGACGTCAATTCTCTAACTGGTCAGATCTGACCCTTATGAGCCATCAAACGCGGTCATAAACTGGTCTTACTACAAAGGGCTGCAACTGGTCGAAAAATGGGGCGCACGTGGGGGAAACGTCAGGTACGTTTTGAGTCCATCCCTTAACATTAAAAAAATGTAAGTTCGAATTTCAATGTGCTTACATGGATTGAGCATATGTCTGGCTAGTATATATGCCTTTTAGCTAAAAAGGAAAAAAATGTTCAAAAACAAAAAAAATGGCGACGTGGCTATTATTATGTCATAGGTCACGAAAATAATCAAAAAAAAAGTTAATCGCTTAGGGCGAAAATGTATGGTCGTCAAACAGATCGTGGTAAACCAACAAACACACTGTCTACAAACATACGCTAGATACCCAATCTATCACTGTACAAGACGAACGGCAGTTATTGCATTATGATATCAACGATGAAAACGGGATACAGAAAACGACAGATTGTGGTAAACACACAAACACGCTGTATACATACATACGCACATACGCAATCTATCACTGTACAAGACGAACGGCTGTTATTTCATTATGATATCTACAATATTATGAATACAGAAAACAAGAGAAATCTACAAAGAACGTATAAGTATAAAACATGTGGACGGCTGATGCTCTTCCTTATTTCTCCAAAGACTTCAAACAAATGATGTACCATTGCGAATTGATCGTACGGAATTTCTCTAATAACGAAATACCTAAATTTTGCGATGAAACACGCGATCCATTTGTTTCGAAGTTCTTATCCTGCGAAAGGACTTTTTGCATTCCGCTGTTTTTGTTGTTTAGTTTCGTGCTCATACTTATGTATATACATAAATCCATTATTCGTCGCATGTCAAGATCTTAAAGACGTCTTTTGAAGGAACGCGAATGCATTTTTTTTCAAAATTTCTTTGGACTAATCGACATTTAACTTTTATTGACCTATTGTCAACTTATTCGGCATCCCACGCGATGTAATATTTTTGGCGGATCTGCAATATACATTTTATGGGAGGAGAGCCTGCCCAGTCATGCTTTAATTTCACGATAAGTCGCATGAATATCTTGCCGTATCAGTTCCCACAGTTGTACTTAGTAGCAAACATAGTATTCTTGTGTCGAAACATATTGTATTTTCTATTCAATATTACATGTTGGAGGCATAATGATTAATAGGATATAATATATGTTTTTGTGGTCCAAATGTGATTTAGAAAATTCACGAAATATTCAATTTATGGAAACAATGTTCCAAACATATACATGATTCGTGCATTATGATGCTGGGCCGTTTTTTTTTCAGCGTGCATACAGCATCTAGTTTTCTGCCATAACAACCAATTTGGAACGATCTTCGTCCTCTACTACGACGTCCACTATTGAGTTCGGTAAACCATCGAATCAATGGTGGCCTGGACTGGAACTTTATCTCCAACAGACGAAGTCAGAGAATTATAAAAAATTATGTCACTAAAATGTTAAAAATTTAATAGCATTTGGTTTTGTCCCAGATGCATTTTTCAAGTCTCTGTAAAAAAACGTAAAAAGAATTCATCTACCTACACCGTCAGATGCTATCTACTTATCTCTAATCTTAACGAGCTTCCACAATATCCTTAATATTCAAGTTTGTCCCGGATATTATTCTCAAACTCAATACCCTGAGTATTCACTGATTAAGAATGAGTATGTTTTGAGAAAATTGTGTATGGTTAATATCTCGATAGTGTCGCCGGCATTCTCATATCCTTTCACCATTGCACCACCGCACAGTATTATATTTAGTTGTTCTGGCAGTGCTGTTGCGTCATAGTCTGGGATATTTGACTGGAGTTCGAATTGTTGACACATTAGGTGCACTCCCAAGACCGAAAATTCCCTGGAATTTACGATCGGTCTCGGTGTAGCATTCCCCATTTTTGTAATGGGGTTTCACCATGATAATACGTTGTTCCTTTGCGTAGCTCACTTTGTTGACGGTTTCTGGTTCTATCTCACGAATTGCTCGAACGATATTAGCCTTAAGGGTGTGGCCAATTGGCATCACCAAGGCGGCTGATAACACCATTACCGAACTTGGTGCGCAAACGAACGATCCTTTGATGAGCTGTCTGATATGGTGCGCTATTGTTCTGAAACCATCCATTTCAGTTATCATCCATTTCAGTCCATAACAAGTCCCTAATCATAGCTATGTATGTAGCTCTAGTCGTTAACTGTAAAAATGGGCCAATGATGCCACCAAAAATCTGTATTCTTTTCTTGTTTGGATGCAAATATAACGTGTGTTTGGAGCTTGTCGCAAATATATTATACTTGTATTGTAACGTGACGTCATGATCCGTCCGTACATAATAACAAACACTCACCGCCATTCCCACCCGCATACTTCCCTGGTCTACCCGTCACCTAAGCATACACAACATCCATCACTTGCACCAACCACCGTGAACAATCACACTCACTTGCAAACAAACAAACTCAGTCGACGTTGTGTACATGGTAGCCGCGAATTAATTTTAATGACCGCACAAGAATGAGTGCTTGAATGCAATTCTCATTTGCGTCATTACTGCGAAGGTACTTAGTGTTAAGGTACACTAGACTCGAGTCGTCGCCTCCGATCGAACAACCAGACAAGATTATAGCATTTTGACTGGGGCTCTAGTTTTGCAAAGGACACGAGCAAATTTTGGGATCCGTTCTTTAGTAAAGACAGTGTAAATGCATTTACTACGCAGGAGTTTCGGCTCACTGTTTCTACACAGGAGCTTCGGCTCACTGTTCCTACACAGGAGTTTCGGCTCACTGTTCCTACACAGGAGTTTCGGCACTGTTCCTACACAGAGGTGTTTCGGCTCACTGTTTCTACACAAGAGTTTCGGCTCATTGTTCCTACACAGGAGTTTCAGCTCACTGTTCCTACACAGGAGTTTCGGCTCACTGTTCCTACACAGGAGTTTCGGCTCACTGTTTCTACACAGGAGTTTCGGCTCACTGTTCCTACACAGGGGCTTCGGCTCACTGTTTCTACTCAAGAGTTTCGGCTCACTGTTCCTACACAGGAGTTTCGGCTCACTGTTCCTACACAGGAGTTTCGGCTCACTTTTCCTACACAGGTGCTTCGGCTCACTGTTTCTATGTAACTCACTCGACGATAACCGATACCGAACCGTTTCCACCGGACAGTCGAAGCACATACCGAGCCAGCATCCCGCATATCCGATACCGATCTACGCAGCGAATCCGAAAAGTCGTAAGTGCAACGCACTAAGTGCCCGATCATCCTGAATCAACCAGCCTGCCTCAGAAGAGTGCTAAGTCAAGATAAGCGCCCCCCAGAAGAGTGTTAAGCCAAGATAAGTGGCCCAGAAGAGTGTTAAGCCAAGATAAGTGCCCCCAGAAGACTGTTGTCAATCAAGACGAGTGATTTCAAGCTAAGAAGAGTGTTCCCACCGAGTGAAGCAGTTGATGTTATTCCTGTAAATCAAATTACTATGTAAATTAAATATCAATAAAGAATCTGAATTCGAACCCCCCAAAAAGGGTAAACTATTCTGTTCTTATTTCGGAAGGTTTGGTGGATCCTAACGAAGACTCTGGACATGGCTGAGCTTACCTCAGCCCTAGACAAAACCACGTTACAGTATCCAAACACATTATGCTTGCTATTCAATATTACACTTTTGATACACTATGATTAATATGTTATAATATACGTGTTTGTGATTCAAATACAGCTTTGTTTTTGATACAAATACAGCTGTGTTTGCTGCACTGTTTACTTAATTTTTTTTTGTTACTGTGCTCTGTCGAGAGCAGAGTAATAAAAGAGGGACAAAGGGAGATTGTTCTCAACCTAAGGAAATGTTATCGCAAGTGTATAGCTGAATTTTTGCATTACACTTTCAGTCAGTGATTCATAAATGTTCCTGAATGCGTGTGTAAATGAATTGAGTGATTCTTATGTTGACTGTTCTGTTGCGTTTTAGTTTCATGCATTCAGTCGTCAATCCACAGAGTAAGATATAAAGAGTGAGCACGTGTTTTTAAGTTCCACCAAATTCTCGTAGAAAGTCTCTGGGCTAACGACAGTTTTGATACAGTTTTTTTCTGCCAGAATTTGGACGTCATACAAACTAAAATGAACGACAGTTGTTGTGTTCTTCAAATTAAAATTGATTTATTGCATATAAAGTTATTTTAGAAGTCATAAGTGACAACAAAATTAAATTCAAAGTCCGTATTTTCACTTCGCCTATCGCTCATTCTCTTTCACATTCTATCCGGTATCAAATTTGCAGATAGGAGGTCGATCAGCTGTGTCATCGAAACCGTTCGTCTGAGACATTTGGGAAGAAATACATGCATGCTTCGAAGAAAGAGTATGGTTCTACGTAAAAAGTACGCATCTTTGCAAGTAAACATGCTAATGTTTGCATTGAAATATAAGTGAGTTTAGGACTTGCAAGTATATGAATATTTTGAGTGTTTTAAAATATATACATGGTTGCTGCAGAATATGTTACGCATGCCGTTTTTTCATCGGGTACAAAACAATTCAAACTTCTTCGTTCAAATTTACCACATTTACCATAGCTCATCTTTAGCATTAATTAAATATCGTACTTAAATGATCGTAAAATATTTATTCTATCGGTTATTTTATTACATAGTCTTTAGTTGAATTTTTTAAATTCCTTGATATTTTGCAATATTTGATAGAACTAAATATGTACTTGACAATTCTGTATCTCATGCAATGTGACATTCGCTACAATGTTAAAAACCCCAACAAAAACCAACTCGTTTATTTTCATTAGGGTTTGGTTACAAATTCCCCACAGTGCGAGACCTTAAATGATGCAATAAATTCATATGCATGAATATTTAATTAAAATTTACAACAACCAGAACCATTTTCCGGACAGCTCCATGCTATATTAGTTAAACTAATTATACATTTTATCCTTTAATTAATCTATATATATTTTTTTAGATTTTCAATGTTTGTCATCCCACTCCCTCCTTTTCAAAAGTTTTGTTTTGTTGTTGTTTTTAAATGTTTAATCTAATTTTACTCTCTGTAACTGTAACTTAATTTAACTTAATTTATGGGTTTCTATGTGGTGTTGAATTTTTTTCTTCTGCTTTGTTTATCCCAAATTTAATTACTGTGCAAGTGCAAAACAAAGTTTTCACTTACACGACTCAGTGCCGGGGTGTAGTTAATGTTAAGTAATACAACAGTTTTGTGACAACAAAAAGCTGAAATGTGTAAAGTTATGGAAAAGTTTGAAATCCTATTAAATGTCTGAATGCATTTTTTTTTCAATTACTTATATTAATTAAACATACTATTGTTTTAAAGTACAAGTCGTTGATTTTGGTTTAAAGGGCTCGTCTTCTAAGATTGATGTTACAATTTTCATTTTCTATTTTACTAAGATAAATAAATTACAATTTAATTATAAGTATTTCTAACAATAAACAATAAATAAAATTGTAATACAAATAGCTTCTATAGCGCATACCCCTATACAGCTCAAGTGGACAATTATTGTATTTATATTCATTTCTTATATCCCACATCCCACATAAAAGTAAATTTGAATGAGTGACCACCACAATGTGAAGACACTTGGAATAATGACCTTTAAATCAATGGTTGCGTTTAAATCTTCTTGTTATTGTTGTTCTCTTTTATGTTCTCACCTTCCTGTCCAACCTCTAGCAGGTGGACCACATAATGTGCTACCACCAGCCCGCAGCAGGAGTATTAATAATCTCCAACATGCCGGCTATTGTCACTGTCATAAGCAGCCACTATCAACTGTCACTGTTGGGTAATGACGCCTACCTATCTCATATTTCTGCCGCCTGACGAGCATTCATTGTGTTTTTTTTTTTACTACGGTCAACAAAATTGTTCGAATGATAATTGTCTTGTTTTAATTTGTTCTTCTGTCATATTATTTACTTTTTTATTTATTTTTTCAAAGTGGGTTTGTTTTTCTTTTGCCTTTGTAGCATTTGAAACAAATTATTTGTAATCGACTTAAGTACTTCTTGAATTATTTCAAATCTTTTGTTTTTATCTTAGGTGGATGGTTCATTCAAATCTACTTGGTTAAATAATTTCAAAGGAAACTGTATTTACACGCAAAGAAAATTTCGTTAGCAACCAACGAAATTTTTGACAATTTGAGGAGCTTATTTAAATAACAGTTTGTTTGCAACGAACGACTTTTACTAACGGGTTTTTCAACAGAGACGCTACAAAAGTAAATCGATAGGGACAGCAAACGACGCCATATTTTTTCCCGCTCTTTTGACATTTCTCTTCTGTAAGGTTTGCCATTTCATCATGGAAAGATATACGAGCCAACAACGAGTCGAAATTATTAAAATTTACTACCGAAATTTGGAGTCAGTCAACTTTAAGAGCGTCATCTTCTACATCTTCAGCGATGAGGCTCATTTCTGGCTGAATGGCTTCGTCAATAAGCAAAATATGCGTTATTGGTCAGACAGCAATCCACACGTAATCCATGAGTCATCATTGCATCCCGAAAAAATTACGGTTTGGTGCGTTTTATGGGCAGGCGGCGTCATTGGGCCGTACTTCTTCGGTGATGATCAAGACCCGCACATTACTGTGAATGCGAATCGATACCGTTCAATGATAACCGAATATTTTTGGCCCTAATTGGATAATATGGACTTGGAGGACATGTGGTTCCAACAGGACGGCGCCACAAGCCACACAGCGAATGCCACAATCAATTTATTGGAAACCAAGTTTGGTGAACGTGTTCTCTCACGAAATGGCCCAGTCGATTGACCGCCTCGGTCGTGCGATTTGACGCCGTTAGATTATTTCCTGTGGGGCTACGTCAAGTCTATGGTCTATGCTAACAAGCCAGCGACGATTGATGAACTTCGTACGAATATCGAACGTGAAATTGCAGCAGTATCGGCCGATTTATGCTTGAAAACCGTCGAAAATTGGGTTCAGCTTCTGGACTTCTGCAAGCGTGCCCGTGGTGGCCATGCAAAAGAAATCGAGTTCCATACATAATGGCATCGAACGTACTTTCACAGGAATAAAGAATTTCATTGGTATCTAAAACCGGTTTTGTTTTATTTAAAAAAACTTTTGTAGCGCTCTTATTGAAAAATCCTTTATAACTTTTTTTTTTATTTGAAACAAATGTTTCCACTTTATCGGTACAACGCTGGGTATACTTATACATAGATAGGTTAGGTTAGGTTATATTTGTAACTTGGTTTTTTAGTGTTAAGTTTTTGCCAGTTCACGTGTGATTCGTGACATATGTACAAGTCAAAAATGTTCTGGTAGCCTTGCAATTTCATCATGAATCGAAATGTGTTTCGCAAGTTACGTCAATTTTATGGTCTTCAGCGACGAGGTTAATTTTGGCTACGTCAATAAATACAATTGCCGAATGTGGTGCGAAGAGCAGACAGAGGTTGTTCAAGATCTACCAATGCACCCTGAAAAATGCACTGTTTGGTGAGGTTTATGGGCCGGCGGCTTCATTGGCCACTAATTCTTCAAAGACGATGATGGCCGCAAAGTTACAGTTAAGGGATCAATTGTATCGTTCGATTATCACGGACTGTTTTTTTTTTGTCAAAAATTGAAGAATTGGACTTCTTTGACATGTCGGTTTTCGTCTTGACGGTGCCACTAGCTACACTATCATGAACCAATTGAGAGTCGACTTTGGTGAGCAATTAATCTCACATTGTGGCGCTGTCAGTTGACCGCCTCATTCGTGCGATTTAATCCCACTAGGCTATTTTTTGTGGGGGCACGTGAAGTTCCTCGTCTATAGGGACAAGCCAACCACAATTGCAGCTTTGGAACACAACATTATACGCGTCATTGGTGGGATACCTGCCTAAATGTTGGATAAAGTGTGCCAAACTTTAGCCACGTGAAACGTAGTCGTGGGAAATATTTTCATGGGATAATCTTTAAAAAGTAAATGACAGGCATTGATTTATCGATCCAAAGAAATATTTCAATTACTTGTAAACATTTTCTGCGGTTTCTTCAATTTTCAGAAACCAAATAGCAAAAAGATCACCCATTATTAACAAAGAGGATTCGAAGCATTAGTTCCACGTTTCATGAACCACCTCTGAGCATACGCTTGAGCCAGTAGGTAGTCACGTTTGTGCGCTCATCACTTTGCATCGACCTACACATGAGTCGGCTCAGTTCGACTGTGTCACGTATTATCAGATCTCTGGTCTTGTTCCTATCCGGGTCACCTTACAGAATCTTTGCCGTCCTGCCCTCGTTTGATGTGTTCCATAATCATATTTGGGTTATTCCTAACCTGACCTACTGGTTGTACCAAAAAAGTGGGGCACATTAGGTAAAATTTCGGACTTTTGTAACAAAACCAATTGGTGTGAAAAATGTAAAGCATTGTAAGAGTCAAAAGACATTTTTTTGTTACAACAAACATATTACCTTCCTATACTGAAAAAAAAGGTTTCATCATAAGACAGCTACCGTATACATTCATTGTCATAACGTAAATAGTAATTGAAACAACGAAAAGGTCGTGGCATGTGCGCAAATGTTTATTGTTGCAATGCACGATTTACGTTGTGATGATGAATTGTGTTCGTTACCTCCCTTTTGTTGCAACTGGTTACTAATGCTGTGGCCGTCGGTAGTAGAATGGTTAGTGTGCCCGGCTGTTGTACATGAGAACGTGGGTTCGAACGTGTGTGGCTCAGACCATCTTACATTTCGTTCGATGTCGGTCATCTCGCTTAGTGATGGCGACCCTATCGAGTACTTAGCCATGAAAAAGCTTCTCAAAATAGCGTTCGGAACCAGAATAAAACTGTAGGTCCCAATCAGTGAGTGTAAAAACTAGAAAGCGCACATCTCACTGATTGTGAGAAGCTCTCCTCAATCCCTTCATGGGATGTTATGGGACTCCATTCTATTCTATTATCATTTCTTATGGAACACCCTGTTGCTCATCCTGTTAGTCCAATTTTCGAAGACTTTTTTGACGGTTTCTGGTTCTATCTCACGAATGGCACGGGCTATATAAGCCTTAAGGGTGTGGATCGGTTCAGGATTATTCAGATAGCATCGGTCATTAACGGCAACTCATGAGAAAAAAGTCTAAAAGGGGTCAAATCGCAGCTCCGAGGCGGCCAATTGACATCGGACGGCTGAGAACACCATTTCCCAACTTAGTGTGCAATAGAACGATTGTTTGATGAGTTGTGTGATGTCGTGCGCCATCCAACCAAAGAAAACAATGACACCAAAGATTATCCAAGTTCATATCAGACTATTACAAGTTCGTAATCATGGCCGTTTTCAGCAAGGATTTTCAAAAAAAATCGATCAATAATGCCACCACTCCAAAATCTACATGCATTGGCTTCTCTATAATGACGTGCGGGTTTTCCGATTCCCAAATGCGGCAATTATGTTTGTTGCCATAACCGCCGAGATGAAAATGCACCTCGTCAGAAAATACGATTTTTCGGCCAAATTCGATATCCGATTGGAGTTACTGTAAGGCCCAAACTGAGAAGCCCTAACGAAGTGGTTTGTCGTTTGCTTCAATTGGACCTTGGTGGCGAATAATCCGAGATCCTTGTGCGTGTAATGCGGAGTTATTGAGATCGATACCGAGACCATATTCTAGGTTTGAATTGCACACTTGCGGTCACAGCAGCCACAGTCTCACGAATTTGTTGCACAAACTTGCGTACAGCACGCGCGGCAGCTGTTTCATTTCGACCAAAACTTCTTTTCAACAAACGCACAGTTTGGGCAACACTGCATTCACTCTGGAAATAAGTTTGCCATATTTCTCCACGTTGTTAAAGAGTAAAGCGACTAATTTTGATCCGCGGAGGCATGATACTGACTGACAGTCAATATTTCGAACAGAACAAAACTATCAGTGTCAAAATAAGATACGATTTAAAAAGATACCTGTATTTGGTCCACCCTGTCTATAATTACGAGATAATGACATTTCTCATTTCACTTGCTTTCGATTTCAGCAGCTAACGTATCTCGCGTAAGGACTGTAGCATAATGTGTATAAATATTATCTCATTACATTGTTTTCTTTACATGCATATCTTATAAATTCGCATTTTTCCTGAGTTTATCTCTTGAAACGAGCCACATATACATTTTAGGCTGCAATATTTCTGGTGCAGAGGAGGATGTCCGTCGTGGAGAAGGAATAAATCTAATAATGTTTGTTAATTGCTTTTACTGTCTCAAGTGTTTGCTAAATTGAATTTTAATGGAATTTTGACAAAAATCTAGAGAACAGAATCTGCTGTTTCTTAATATAAGATGTTTTTTATGGATTTTAAGGTTAATGTGGCGTCATCATAGATATTTTTCTTTGTTGATTGGAGAAAATCCGGTCGTGGAAACGGCAACGACAGTGGCGGCGCGGCGAGGATGATAATGAGGTTGATTCGAGAAAATATTTGATTAATGCCAGTTGAAAAGTTTCTTCAAGAAAAAGTTTTCTCTCTCTCTCTCGCTTAATGACAGGGGAGAAATATTTAAAATTCTTGCAAAAAGACGAAAAACTTGGGTAACGAAGAAAATATATATTTTCAAGGATAAAGAGATTCTACTCGCGGCAGCATATTTTAAAATTTTGTTAAGTGAATTATTGAGTTTATAGAATAATTTGTTTTAGTTGATTTATTAATTTTATGGAATAATTTAAAATTAAAACACTGTACAAAATTAGGGCCACTCGCCGATAACAGGATCAAAGTATGCAAATTACATAGCATTTGGATTCCTATGCCAACATACATATTTCGGATTTTTTTTTTGTCAGATATTCTTTAAAAGACCAATCTTGTGAGCAGGTAGTAAATATGATTAAAAATTCTAAAGTAATTTGGTGCGAAATGATTGTACAGTGACAATGAATTAACATATCTCACCCTTACTACGCAGGTGCCACAAGGTTTTAAAATTTGTACACGCTGAAAAATCTGTCTTTTTGTTATTGTTTGGATGCAAATTTTAAGTGTTTGTCGCTTGCCGCATACTTATGTCCTAACACATTGTGTTTGCTATTCAATATTGCAGTTTAAAGATACAATGATTAATATGTTACAATATATGTTTTTGTGACCCAAATATGTCTTTGTTTGTTGAACACTTCTGAAAACAAAAACGTGACAGACGGCAAACGAACAATCAAGCAACAGATCTTCAGTTCGTAAAAACAATGCCTGCAGACACTGAACATCGGTTGTTTTTGTTTTTTGGATGCAAATTTAACCAGTTGTAGCTTGTGGCAAATATAGTATACTTGTGTCCAAACACATTGTGCTTGCTATTCAATATTACATTTTGGAGACACAATGATTAATATGTTATAATAGACGGTCATCTCATTTAGTAATGGAGATACTGTCGAGTTCAAAAAACCGCCATTTTTAAAACCCGGTTTTTGGTTTATTCGAAACTTCAGTTTTTCAAGAATCCGGGTTTTTCGGGTTTTAGTTTTAAATTAAATTGCGCATGTATCACTTCCAATATATTTGTTTAGCGACCATTTCATATACTTAGTCGTGTTTAAAACTCGAAATTTTACAACTCTATTTAAATTTGACAATTACGTTTTAATTTTAAATTTGAATTTAAATCATATTCCAATTTGGAATGCGTGTTTAATATAAAATTTAAAAGTTTTATTTAAGTTCAAGTTTATTTAAGATTTAAATTTCAAAATAAAATTTCAAATTTGAAAGAGATTTTCATGTATGAAATAGTAAATAGTTCAAAATATTTATAATAAAACTAGCTGACCCGGTAGACGTTGTCCTGCATAATATTTCAAGCGACTTGTATGGGAGGTACCACGCCCCTTTGTCCAATTGGACCGAATAGTAAATCTAAACCACCCAGGGCGCCACCCAAACGCATACAAAAAAATTTATTCAAATCGGTCCAGAAGTTTAGGAGGATTTCAGTCACATTATAAGATTTGAAAAAGAAATCATAAAATCAAATGAAAATAAAAAATGAAATCATAAAATCATTTTTAAATTTGAATAAAAAATTGTTTGGAAATGACATTTACAACTTATTGAATCATAAAATTATATTTGAAAACAGAAATAATGTTTAGTAATCCAAAATTTCATTAAAAGTTGAGAATCATATACTATTATGCAGCCTTATTACGAATGCCGTTGTCGTATTTCGACTACGACAGTTTTGTAAAAGATTAAAGATAACACGCCCACTTTTTCTTTAATCTTTTACAAAACTGTCGTAGTCGAAATACGAGAACGACATTCGTAATAAGACTGATTATTTTTAAGGAAGTCGATAAAAACCGGTTAACCGATGCCAAATAACCGTTTTTCGGTTTGTTCGAAAATTTGGGTTTTTAAAAACCCGGCACATGGTTAATAACAAACAACCCGGTTAACCGGTTATTCGGTTTCGGTTTTGGACACTCTAGTACTTAGCCATGAAAATGCTTCTCAAAAATACCATTCGGAACCGGTGCACAATTTTAGGTTCCAATCAATGAGTATAAAACTTGAAAGCACGAACTCACTGCTTATGAGAAATTCTCCCTAATCTCTGCGTGTGATGTATTATACTTATAGGTAATAAAGCCTTCCAGACTATTTTAACTTTAAAGTCAGTTGCGTTAAGGAAGGTCAATCAATTAAAGCTTAGTTCAGGTTATTTGTAACCACAGACTTGTTTGTTTATATTCTTTTTTTGAACACATTGGCTAAAATCAACTACGTATCGTTTACAATAACTACCGTTTTAGTTTGTGTTTTTTCCTTCACAAACGTAGTTTTCATTTACTAATTCAATTCAACTACGCAATAGTCAGGAGAATTTCACCTTCTTTGAAAGTTTGGTTTTTATCAATTATGGATTTTTAAAAAAAGACGTTTGAAATTTCGGTTATTATCACCTAGGGATTTTTTTGGTTGTAGAGGGCGGATCAATAAGTCCGTGACTTTTTGAATGCAACAAATTTTTTTTTTTGCAAAAAAAATTTACGTTTCAACATAATCTCCTTTTAGCTCAATACACTTAGTCCAACGTTTCTCCAAATTTTTGTATTTCTTCCAAAAAATAGGATTTTTCAAGGTCCATAAAATAGGCATTTGTTTGATCAATAGTTTAATCGTTGGAGCTAAATCTCTTTCCACCGAGCCATTTCTTTAGGTTTGGAAATAGGAAATAGTCACTGGGGGCAAAATCCGGAGAATATGGCGGATGAGGTACCAATTCGTAGCCCAATTCATGGAATTTTGCCATTGAGACTACACACGTGTGCACCCGTGCGTTTATGGTCAATTGAGAGCAAACGCGGCACCCATCTTGCAGCCAGCTTACTTAAACCCAACTGATCATTTAAAATCGAAACCACACTGTCATTTGAAATGCCTATGTAATCAACAATCTCACGCACTTTTACTCTTCCATCGGCCAACACCATATCGTGGATTTTTTCGACATTTTCGGGTGTATTGACCTCAATTGGCCGTCCAGAACATTCAGCGTCATTTGTACTTGTGCGACCATAACGAAAGTCAGTACACCACTTTTTTACCATTGAAATCAATGGTGCAGAGTCACCATAGTATTTATCAAGCTTTTCCTTGGTTTGATTGACGGTTTTTTTTCGCAAAAAATAATGTTTAATGTGCACTCGATATTCACTTTTTTCCATTTTAAAAAAAAATACACGAGGTTTTATATTTATATTTATAAAGTAAACTTACGGAACTTGCTCAAAATTTGACAATAGTCTATTAACAAGTGCTACTTGATGGAAGTAATGTTGCATTTCTTATAACTTCGAGGGAAGTTCGAAAAGTAACGGACTTATTGATCCGCCGCCATATTTTCACCCTAAGCCATCCATTGGGTTCGGATTCCTTTTCTTCCCCGCCGACCAATCTTAATGTGTCCGACTGAGCTTGGAAAATGCGCCCATATTAAAAAGAAAGTTATGAGTAGGTAAAATATTGTCTAATATTAAATTTAATAAGGATATATCATTTTTTCGGGTGTTATCGGAGTTACCAGCCAATTGTCTTTACAAATTTTGCATGGCAGCTACCGAAATGGACGTGGCAAGACATTGCCCAGCACCGAATTGTATCAACCCAGTATGCGACGCATTGCTAAGCTTTTCGAATCTACTACTAAAAGTTAGTCTTCCAGGGTAATTCTGACTACAAATTAATTACAGTCATCTGGTTGCCTTGAATTGTTGATTCATGCGTCTTAAAGAATCCGAAAAAATGTAGTCCAAAGATATCTAGGAACTAATATAACACCTTCCAGGCAATAAACTTTTTTCGGTGTATACACCCAGGGGTAGGGTGTTTTGATTCAATTATAGAATTTTTAAAAAATAATTAAATAAATCAACATGCGTGTCATTTAAATAAATATAATATTAATTTAATTATTATAAAACTAATTAATTTGAAATATCAGAATGATGCGTAATTCCCTAGACTAAAGTTGCAATATCTCATTTCAACTGCAAAAATTGTGGCAAAATATATGACGCAGTTAAAATATGAATCGGTACTATTCTCAGTTGACAGTGACGACTATGGCTAGAATATCCATCCACATACCATGAAGATGAAACAAAATCATCAACATTTGTGGTTAAATATAAAGAGTATGAAACTGGTAAAAAAAAGCATATTTATTATTTGCGACGATGTAAGGAGGTTTATACATGCATTTTTGTTCCATTCAAATCAACATGGAATTCGGGCCAACCACCTATCCTTATGTGGTAACCTTTCAGTACTTGCCCTCTTCCTACACTCCGTCAAAGTGCGAATAGTCTGGAATAAGTTGAAAAACAGAATCAATTTCCTTTTTGTAAAGGAACTAGTGGTCTAGATTTGCATGAAACGCTACATTTCGTTTGTGGCACTTGAGTTTGGTGGATTATTGGTGTGATTTTTTCCATCATCAACATTATCAGCAGCAGTACTTTCATCTGCCACATCGTCTATCGACATCGACATCACCATCAGTATCATCATCCTTTTACCCACGTTCCTATCGTTGCCATTCAGGAACTACTATACCTGTATTTAACTATTATTTTTACATTTATATTTCCTACTTTGTCGGCGGGTGAATGAATGGATGACTGAATACATGTAGTTGAAATATATGGGTGATATTGTATGTATACAGATTGTGGATTCCCCCATTCTGACATGAACACACAGTGCTCTTCAAAAGAATGTTTAACACGTAACGAGTGGGAGGGGGGAACGTTTGTAGGTTGTTTTCCGCAAAAATATTGCATTTATTAGAGACCTCAACGTTGACCGCAACAGTTGAAACATTTCCCCCAAATAAAAAACGGTTATCGCGCAAGTCTTGTATTGTTGTAAACGAACTAACTTACATTTGCGGTAAATATAATAACCATTTGCGAATATGCGTAAAATGAACATATCCATACACTGGAAAGTAATCTCTCCTGAATTGTTTTTGTCTTCTTTCAACAACATCGTACGAGCTATTCCTAAATTAAAGTTGAAGTAAAGTCCTGCGGTGCAGACCTGCAATCATGGTTCGTGGGTTCAGCTTCATTGCAGAAGTGCTAGAATTAAAATAAATTTGAATTTAAGAGGTCGATTTGAAAGATCCGTAAGTTTTTTAACTTCCCTCGTAGTTAATTAAAAATCAACACAACTACTACCATCTGTTAATAGACTACGGTACAATTTTAAGCAAGCTCCGTCATTTAGTTTGTGTTTTACAGCAATGGAAAACAGACAAGGTTGTGAATTTCGAATTTTTTTTGCGTTTAAAAAAACCACCACTGAAACCAAAGAAAGGCTTCATAAATACAATGGGGACTCTGCACCATCAATTTCAATGGCTAAAATTGGTTTACTGAATCCGTTGTGACCGAACGTTCAGGTCGCCCAAAACAGGTAGCCACGTCACAACTCTTCCATAAAATCCATGAATAATATTGAATAAAATCCATGGTATGATATTGGACGATCGGAGAATGAGGGTGTATGAGGTGGCTGAGGCTGTAGGCATCTCCACTGAGCGGGTACATCACATTTTATAAGAATATTTGGATATGAAAATGCTATCCGTGCGATGGGTGCCGCGATTACTCACTCTCGACCATAACCAAAACCGTGTGAAGTGTGTTTGGTGATGTTCCACCGCAATTTCGCAGTTTCGTAATGGCGGACGAAACGTAGATCCATCACAACACATCAGAGACCAAGGATAAAGCAAGGTTTGAACCTGTTCCAAAGAAAGCCAGGGTGGGTCTGTCGGCCAACAAGATCATGACGATAATTTTTTTTGGGATGCATGCGGTGTCATTCACATCAATTACACTATGCAACAAAATTTATGTTTTTGCTTTGGGGGTGGACGATTCCTGGGCCAAATGATCACACTAAGTAAGTATATGTCCTTTTAGTCCTTTTTTAAAAATTTAAATCTTGAAATCTTAAAATTTTGATTATGTAATTTTATTATGCAATTCCAAGTTTAATATGAACTGGCATCAATATTTTTTCTTTTCGAACGAGATGTTTGTTTATTAAGTTCCACAATTCAAAAATGTAATTTTTTCATAAATACTTCAATTCTGCCATATTTTAACAAGGGCTTTATAAGACAAATTCGCTTTATAAGACAAATTCGCTGCATTTTGTATGATCCAGATGAAAAACAGATGATCGAAATAACAGAAACAAGCGTTGCGCATATGAACCACATACGTCTGTTCATTTTCTCCACATTTGGAGATTTCAACAACTGACGCAAAAAAAAAGAGTTTCGAGTAAATAAATTATAATTATAATAATTGCCAGAATACTGCCAAGATGACGAGTGTATGTTCAGCGGATTTCTGACAGTGAAGGCGTTTAATTGTGTTCCATAACGTATTAAAGAACTTACTAGGTGCACCAGTTGGTGTTTTTTTTTGTATCTACTTTTAGATACACAGGCTGGGTCCTACACTATTACACCGATTCCGAATGTTCTTATGCACAAGAGTTGTGCATACTAGCGTTCCTAGTTTTAGGAAAATGAATTACAGTGCACTCGCGCTAACTTGATTACTCGCAAACTTGAATACGCGCTAGCTTGAACATATTTTTCTGCCAATGAACATATTTAACTTGAACAAATGCCAATTACACTATAACTTGAACAATTTTTTTGTTCATAAATGCAAAAAAATGTGATACATACATACTTTGTTCGTTATTTTACCGTTGGTTTTGATGTTGATAACTTTGCCCCCTCAATTTTTCAAAACAACGTGTCGAGTAAATCAACTTTAAAGATTTTTCTTAGTCCAAAAACAGTAAATTTTGAGTTATAGCAGTCTTCTAGTAAGTGAGCGATATGTTAGGTTAGGCATACCAAAAAAAAAACCTTTTTTAATATAAAAATATAGCATTCGTAAACTTGAACAAATTCACTATCTTGAAGTGGCCTGGTTTTAATTAGTTCAAGTTAGCGCGAGTGCACTGTATTCCTTTTTTATGTTCCGCTGAAAACGGCCTCTGTAACATAATCTCTCAGACGCATTCTACAGGAACCCATTTTACTTGTGAAACACACTCCCAATATTCACAGATTTTCCAGTCCTTAATTGGCATATTAAAAAGCAAACATTAGCATCCCAGCAAAAATAAAATGAAGTAGTTCTAGTAGAAGTTATTATTTTTGTACATCTTCTGCAACATTATGCGCATTTTTAATGCAATTTTGATTCCGATCAAAAACAACTCCGAAAAATCTACATTTGCATCACATCCATTATGATGCAAATTTATTAAAGGGCTAAAGGGACAGTGGACAATTGCAAAGATGCCTAAATATATTACTTGTTTTTAATTTGTATTTACTTTCTTTCAAATCGCTTTTCATTTCCTTTCTTTTTCACCTGTTGACGGAAGCATTTGGAGTACAAATAAAAGGTCAATTAATAAAATAATTAGTTATATAAAAGATTAAAAAGTTAAGACCTAAAGTTGGAGCTTAAAGTCATAACTTATTGCCAAGTTTCAAATGACAAGTAATTTAAAAATTGTTGAAAAAATAGTTTTGGTTGGTCGTTTGCGGACGAAATGTAGCATAAAAATGTTAGCATAAACTGCTCTTCCAAACAGTCAAATAAGAAGTAGTGCTGCGTTGGACAACGCCATATTAAAAGAAGTACTTCTGCACCTAAATTAGCACTACATTTTACCAAGTAGTTGTGGTGCAAATTCTACTTCTTGGTATTGAGGACGACTGAATGCATGAAATGAATACGCAACGAATCAGTCAACATAAGAAACACTCAATTCATTTACATACGCATTCCGGAATATTTTCGAATCACTGACTGACATTAACTTAATCTAAGAACACACTCCCTTTGTCCCTCTTTTATTATTTTGCTCTCGACAAAAAATTAAGTAAACAGTGCACCAAACATAGCTGTATTTGTATCACAAACAAAGTTGGATTTAGATGACAAACACATACAGTGTCGGTCAAAAAAATAGCACCAACGTCGAAAACTATTGTCATTCCAATAAAAAATTAAATTCTGTGCTTATCATTTGAACATAACAAAGCGATGACGTAGTACTCTGTTTACTCTTTTTAAGAGAAGTTTTTTTCCTCAAGATAGTTAACGGTTCTCTAGAAATGATCGATCATTTACAAAAGGATCTACTACAGTGCAGCCAATGAAATAGCACCAGCAGGCTTTTTTAAATTTGTTTTGCAAACTTTTGTGAAAAAAGTGAAAACAAAAGGTAATACAATTTTTTTTAATACACTTTCCTCAAAATCAGGTAACACTTTTATAAAAATTGTATAGTTATGGGTCGCGGAAAGCATTGTTCGCCGGAAAAACGTGAACTAATAAAAAAATTTGCGTCCGAGGGTAAATCTTATTTTCCCAAATAAGGAATTTGCTGGGCTGTTCCAATAAAATGATAATAAATGCCCTAAGATATGACCAAAAAGTTGAATCTCATGGTAGGAAGTCAGTTTTGTCACTATTAATGGTAAAGCGTTTAGTACGGACTACTAAAGCAAATCCCTTTATGACAGCCACGAAGCTCAAAAAAACATTGGATGTGCCGGCAAGCGTGGAAACTATTCGCCGCCAACTTCGAGACAACAGCCTCAATGCCTGTAGTCCTCGAAAAGTGCCGCTCCTTACCTCTAAGCATGTTGCTGAAAGGATATCTTTTGCTAAAGCAGATCAAAATTGGCCAAAGGAAAAGTGGAGAAATGTGCTTTGGACTGACGAATCCAAAATTGTCCTTTTTGGTGGAAAGGGTTCCAGATCTTTTGTCCGTAGGCCACCTAACAGTGAATACATGCCAAAATTCACATCAAAAACAATAAAACATGGAGGTCATAGTCTTATGGTATGGGGTTGCTTTTCATATCAAGGTGTGGGTCCCATATATTGGATCAAAACCGTTATGGATGCATCGGTTTATGTAAAAATCCTTGATGAAATTATGCTGCCGTATGCTTCCTACGAAATGCCGCTGGTGTGGGTCTTCCAGCAAGACAATGACCCCAAACACACCAGCAAAATGGCAAAACAATGGTTCAACGATAACTCTATCAATGTAATGGAGTGGCCTGCACAGTCCCCAGATTTGAACCCTATTGAAAATCTGTGGACGGATATAAAGAAGTGTGTATCAACAATAAAACCAACAAGCGTTGAAGGGCTCTGGGAGGCTGTGCAGAAAATTTGGAGTTCCATCAAAGTTAAAAGATGCCAGCATTTAGTCGATTCCATGGGAAGGCGTTGTGCCGCGGTAATAGCAAACAAAGGTCACGCGACAAAGTATTGAAACAATACAATTTATTTATCAACAAGATATCTGAGTACAATTTTTGATTTATTTTAAGAAAGACCACTATTTTTTGTTAAAAATGAAATGAAGTGATATTATTTTGACTGGGTAGTTTTTAAGTTTTTTGTTTAAGTTAATTAGCAAATTATAAACTGTTGAAAAAACCAAATAATTTTCTTATGATAATAAACCATTAACATCAAAGAATTTATTATCGTGTTTTGAGCTAAATTGGCCCAACTGTTAAACAGATGTAAACGGAGTCAATATAAATTTGTGCGTGGTGCTATTATTTTGACCGCAGCTGTATATTATAACGTAATAATAATTGTGCCTCAAACATGTAATATTGAATAACAAGAAGAATGTGTTTGGAGACAAGTATACTATATTATATCCAAACAAGAAATCAGCGTATATAACCAAGAATAAACTAAGTAACTAACTTCACTCCATCTGATCATCTGATACAAACTCTTTTTAACAAACTCATAAAATATTTGTATTTTGGTTTGGAAATTATTAATTGGAATTGGTATTAATTCACATCCATCCGTTTATTAAAGGCAGTGGGCCGTGTGAATAAAAATTTAGTTAAAGCTAAAACTAGTAAATTTTAAGTTTAAACTAGTTTTAAGGTGAATCAAATTTTCAGCTAAAGCTATTACTTTTTTGAAGTCTAGCACAAACTAGTTTTTCCAGTGTTTGCTGAAAATAAGTGTTACTAGTTACTAGTTTTAACTTAAATTTTTGTGAGCATCTCATTGAGGTGCTGGAAATAAGTTTATTGTTGATTTATTTGCCGAGAAGTGCATTGTCTGTTGTTTTTATTTAAATATGGATGCATTTATTTCTTTTTAACATCATTCTCCACATATACGAGCTGCTCCAACTCTCTCGTCTGACGTTTCACTTTCTGCTGATTCCGTGTGCTTTAACATCGAAAAAAATCCTCCATTTTTAAGTTTGTGCATTCACGATGTTCATATATTTATGCTTTGTTTATCAAACCTCAGCGACAAAACTCTTCTCTTAAATTTAAAATTTGCAACTTCCAGACGTTATATTCCCTTCAGTAAAAAATTAAGGACTAGTTGGAGCATCTCGAACAATATTAATCTATGATATTCTGCATGTTTTGTATTTTTTTCTTAGCTGACTAATTGCCATTTCCTGCCAAGCTTTAGCAAATGTTCTTCATGGAGTGAATACAAGGCGTTTTCTTTTGCCACCCTCACCGACGGCACTTGCGACTTTTTTAATATAATTTTGTAAAATTGCAAAAAATTTCGCGGTTTTGTTTCTTTGATGTCAGGCAGGTTTTTGTTTTCAGCAGTTTTCAACAAACAATGCTACAATTGGGTCACAAAAACATATATTCTAACAATTGTAATATTACATGTAAATAGCAAACACAATGTGTTTGAACACAAGTATACTATATTTGCGACAAGCTACATACACGTTATATTTGAATCCAAATAACAAAAAAGACCGATTTTCTTCAGCGTGTGTTCATAATGTACGTAAATTTTATTTGATTTACCCATCTTCAGTTATTAAAATTTTGGAAATTTAAAAATTTGTATTTCATTTTTCGAAAATTTTTGAAGATAGAGGGCGGATCAGTAAGTCCGTGACTTTTTTTTGCAAAAAACAATATTTTTCAACATAATCTCCTTTTAGCTCAATACACTTAGTCCAACGTTTCTCCAATTTTTGTATCCCTTCCAAAAAAATAGGATTTTTCGAGGTCCATAAAATAGGCATTTGTTTGATCAATAATTTAATCGTTGGAGCTAAATCTGTTTCCACCGAGCCGTTTATTGTTTTTCCCTTTTGAAGGTAATCGATGTGGATTAAATCCCGCGTGCATCCCAAAAAACTTTTGCCGTCACCTTTTTCACCCGGAGAAACCCATTGTTTAGTGTTGCATCCACAGTTACAAAACGCCACAAAAACTCCTTCGAATTGCGGTTAAACAACTACAAGCAATCCTTTGAAGTTGTCACACGATTACGTTTATAGTCAATTGAGAGCAAACGCGGCACCCATCTTGCAGACAGCTTTCTTAAACCCAACTGATCATTTAAAATCGAAACCACACTGCCATATGAAATGCCTATGGCATCAACCATTTCACGCACTTTTACTCTTCGATCGGCCAACACCATATCGTGGATTTTTTCGACATTTTCGTGGTGTATTGACCTCAATTGGCCGTCCAGAACGTTCAGCGTCATTTGTACTTGTGCGACCACAACGAAAGTCAGTAAAACAATTTTTTACCATATTTATCAAGCTTTTCCTTGGTTTGATTGACGGTTTTTTTTCGCAAAAATAATGTTTAATGAGCACTCGAAATTCACTTTTTTCCATTTAAAAGAAAAATTCACGAGGTTGTATGTTTTAAACAGCTGTTAAACGCAAAGTAAATGATGGAACTTGCTCAAAGTTTGACAGTAGTCTATTAACAGGTGGTACTTGCATTTCATATTCGAGGGAAGTTCGAAAAGTCACGGACTTATTGATCCGCCTCGTATGTTGGTTATTATCAAAAATTAATCCTTTATAAGATAAATTAAATTTTGTTTTAAAATAATTATTTTCCAATATATTTCAATATTGTTTTACAATACTGTTTAACTATAATTAAAATAATTTTCTTAGAACTCTAAACTTTTTTCCTGCATCATAAGTTATTAAATTTTGGCTATTGGCCAGTGGCTTTGGCTAACCCTAATAAAGTTGGTGGAATCGGAAACGATTGTACGTTATCATGTAAATAAACGCACCCATTAAACGTTGTATCACGAAGAAACTTTAATAACTACATATATGCCCTAGGGGCATATCATCAAATTATTAACATCCTTTGACTTAAATTTCACATACTTTCTTGTCAAACACACTGTTCCTTATAAATAATAAAAATGTTCCTATTACGAATATATTTTCTACGACAATATGATATTTCAATTACATACATATGCCTCCCTGTACTAGAATGTGTGTATGGTGTAGTTAGTATACATACATACCTTTTATTCATTAAACCAACTCACCAAAATTGTTAATCTAGCATCTAGATCACCAACCAATTAGTGCGGTTATACGGAAACAACTCTGTTCTGATTTAAGAATTAAACCCCGTATTCAGCTCTTACGAAATTTTTGTTCCTTTAAGAATGACATGTATATAAAATAACGAACTTTTCGTGAACCGACAATTTTGCACACTTTGCATTTGAGTGATATTCAGCTCTTCAATAACAGGGTTGTTATGACAAAGTTATTTCGTATGGAAACAATTATTTGGGACAGGAATTTTGACACTGATTATTTTAACACAAAACGATAACACCACATGGGTTAAAATTAAAATGGAGTACGATGAGGAATTAATCATGAAATACAGTGGTGTGCGATGAAATAGAGTCAACAACACTAATCAACATTTTCAAAACAAAAACAAATGTAGAAAAATTACATTTTGTTTATAACTTTTATTTTTAATTTTTCAATTAAGAACTAGATATAACATTTTAGAACATTAATGTCGTAATTTAAAATTAAATCATTAGGTATAAATCAAAATATTTCAAAATGCCTCGTTTTGCCTGTGAATTAAAATAGAGTCATCGCGATTCATCATCTGAACTAGAATAAATAGCTGCGTCAAATAAAATGTATGTTTCATTAATCCTTTATATTATCTCAGTACTTTATGAAATAACTATTATTTTTTTTCACAGCAAAGCAACGCCTTGACATTGAATCATCAAGTCTCCACAAGTCATGTTTTCCACGCCGATTGTACCAGTGTCATAAGCTCATCTTTATTAAATTGGTTTATTCCTTTGATAGACACTTTAATGTCCCGCCACAAATTCTGAATAGGATTTAAGCCCGGCGACTGCATAGACCATCTTAAAACACTATTATTTTCAAACGAAGCTTTTGCTCGCTTCGATGTGTGTTTGGGGTCGATATTATGTTGAAACACCCATCGAAGCGGCATTTCCCATTTAGCACAAGGCATCATGATGTTTTTTTAATACAGTGGTATAATATGCAGCGTCCATTGTCTGTTCCGTTTGGAATAAAGGTTCTGTCCCAATGTAAGAGTAACAACCCCGTACCATTATGTTTCCGCTACCACGTTTAACTGTTTGGATTGTGTTCTGGGGCCTGAATTCGGTGTTAGAAGGTCTTCATATAGGAATATTACTCTTATCATAATTACCCAATCTCAATTTAGTTTCAGCAGTCCTCAAAATATTTCGCCATTTGCGTACGGACTATTTCACATGCTCCTTGGTAAAATGTAACATTTTTTGAACGTTCGGTTTGGATAGAAATGGAACTTTTCGGACACTTTTTGCCTTTAAATTGTTTTTAGTTAGCATTTTTCTTAATGTGTGGTTCTTAATGTGAGGTGTCAACATCCCGATCGTATTGCCTTTTAAGGGCGGAAGAGGTAACAAAAGTCGAACTCTACGTGGCGCAATATTTTTGGTTCCCAATGTTCTGTAATTTTCAGGGTTTTACCGTCTGTTTCCTGGATTGGGGTTATATTTTATTCCGGTCTCCAACATTTTCTTTGAGCATCCAATTATGTCAGTAATTTGTATGTAGCTTCTGAATTCTTTTATCGTCTCTTTTATTCTTTCTTGGCTCTCATGATTGCAATATTTACATCGGCCCATTTTGGAACATCAATAATGACAATTTATTAATGCTACTAATAAACATTAATCATATTTAGAAGCTAAACTTTGTTTTCAAATTCAAATCCAAACTACCTTTAACCATTTGGAAAAAAAAAATATTTTTTTGTAATTGACTCTATTTTATAGCACACGTCATTCATTACATAGCCTTTAAAATACTGACACTGACCTGGAGAACAGTAGTGTACAAGATTTATTAAAAATAACGGCATTATATTCAGCAGAGGACCGGTCAATCAGGTTCAGAATTTCTTGACATGAAACATCTTGGACCACTGATTTGCAGAGAATAAAAGTTTTGACGAGTGTGTGACTCTATTTGCAAGTTAAATCAGAGATAGGTGGTAACTCTCTTCAACAAAATTTTTATGTAGTGATAACAAAATTTCTTACGAAAGTTTTGCAAGAGCTGTATACTGACTGGTCTTTAACTGCCTAGTTGACTTAAACTCGCGCATAAATTGAAAACACAGAACAAGTGAGGCATGATGATTAACCTGGCCAAATGGTTATGACCAAATAGAGGGATATAAAATTCATGTAATTGGTTAAAATAAACCTAACTATATAACATAAACCGTTTTATTTTGTTGATAATAATTTTGTTATTTTATATTCAGGTCGGGATGAGACACTGAAAATCAGCACAATCCCGCCAAAATCGGGACGTTTGGTCAGCTTAGGCACGATTCACATTTGCTTTAGCGAATCAGCCTAATGTGCATTCATTACATGCAATATTTGAAGATGTTATATACAACGATTTGCATGTATATATGTATGTATATGTGTATATCGTCTATCCTTGTCGTATTAGTATGCGTAGTTGTTATTGCTGGTAGATATCGACTATAAATTTATTCCATTTCCGGTAAACAATTCATTGATATTATAATGAATTTCAGTTTTACACTCTATAACAAATGTTTTGAAGTTTTTTGTTGGTTCTTCTTCATGTTGGTTTTAGAAATGTAAATTACAAGAAGAAAATTGAAATGAAATATTCTAAAATGTATTCAGGCTTATTGTGATATGTGACAATATTTAATGACCTGGTTATCGAGAGATATAAGTTGCATTGTCTTCCAGTAGAAATAGGGTTCATACAAACTGTCTTATATTGTTAAAATATTTGACTTTGTTATCGATTGCAACAATGTTTTGCCTTTTTACGAGCAGAACATACATATGTTTCACTTTTTACCAGCAAACGTTTTATGTTCATGAGAGAAGGGAGAAGCATTGGGTAAATTATCGATTAAATTTTTTCAACTTTACATTTTATGGTTTTTTCAAAAATAGGCGAAGCGTGAATTGTAAATTGCAATTTAATTAAAAAAATTGCTTTAATTGTTAGCAATTTAAAGCAACCTTAGCTTATCAGCAATGCAGTCGAAGTCCTTCGTTTAATTGCTCATATTTCTAACTACAACTTGAAAACCGCAACACTTTACAATTCTGTAAAATACATACACTCGAAAAAAAGGTACTAAATTTGAGTTAATCAAATTCAGTTGGAAAAAAATGCAATTGAATTGGGAATTTAACTAGAAATGAGTATGAGCTTATACAAATTTTCTTAATTTTTCTAGAGTAAATTTTCTACAAATGTGTAAAATTTTACTAAAATTGAGATCAATTATAATACTTAGTACCTGTTCTTCAATGCCGAAACATTTCGTTCGTATACTAGTCGAAAGAAATTTGATCTATGTTCCACAATATTTTTCTTTATTTTTAATATTTTTTTCAAAAGTCCTCTCATTACAGATTATAAATAAAGTCTGTCGAACAAAACCTTTTGACTGTTAGAAACCCAATTTCAGTCGAGCGTTCATTGGTTCGAGATCGTGGACTGGTCATTAGTTCAAGAAAAGAGGTTTTAAATTTTCGTTCACAAGTTGCTTAAGAAATTGAATAAACAATCAGTTTAAGTTTATATTGCACTACAAATTATTCAAAATATTAATATTGAATGTATATTGAATATTTATATTTTAATTTTTTGAAAATATACACGGTGAAAAATATGTTTTTTTATTGTTTGGATGCAAATATAACGTGTTTGTAGCTTGTCGCAAATATAGTATACTTCTCTCCAAACACATTGCGTTTGCTATTCAACATTACATGTTGGAGACACAATGGCGAAGGGTTAATAATATAGAAATTTGTGATCCGGTGGCTATATTTGTTGAAAACTGCTGAAAACAAAAACGTGACAGACAAAAAAGTAGCAGATCTTCAATTCATGAAAGCAATGCTTGCAAACTTATACATGGTTCCAGTAATATGTTGCTGATGCCGTTTTTATTCATCGTGTAATTTCTTTAGAATTGCATTTTTTATATGTTTTGCTTAACTTATATAAATTTTTTTATCAAGTTTTCGAAAATTTTAACTTTCAGTATATCGATAACTATGGTCCAAAAAACCGGGTCCACCTAAGGACACTTAGGAACAGGCAAGTGTAGGTACTCGCGCACTTTTTTTTAGCTCCAAGGGTCCGTCCAACATTTTATTTTAAATTTTTGAATTTGAGTTTTGTTGACCGATATTTTTGTTAGTTTTTGGTTAATGCATGAGAAATTCATACTACATGCTTACAAGTCATGAACATTTGTCTAATTGAAAAATGGTTAGTTTTTGTTGGTAATAATAAACAATTCAGTTCAACACACACTCACTGGCATGACTAGTTTCGAACTCCGTGACAAGTTCATCATCAGATGCCTAACTACTGTGCCTGAATTGATACCATCGGTTGATCATCAATCGTATATATACAAACTCAATTCTGCAATTCACATGTGCGAATTAGTATCGATCGAAGATTCCTAAGTAGCAACATCACTAAAAGGCCTATAATTCCAACAACAACAACAGACAGAATTTTTCCACCCTGTTCTTCTTTTTCTCATGCGTTCTTGCATTGTTGCAGTGCTTTGAGGCTTTTTAGAATTCTTATATTTTACTTTATTTTTGGATTTTCTACGAACCCCGTCGCGCCAACTTATTTTTTTTGCCGATTTTAAGATGTTAATATATTGTGACCTTTTGAATTGAAATAAAAATATAAAATTGATCAATCTAAAAACTGATAACTTAAAAAATTATTAAATTTTTCGTCCTAAAATTACGTAAATATTATAATGATGTATTTGAACAATTTTAAGAGATTCAATTTCGAACAAAAGTACCTTGCTCTCTTAAAAAAACAAAATGGTGTCCCATAACATCCCATGAAGGGATTGAGGAGAGCTTTTCACAATCAGTGAGATGTGCGCTTTCTAGTTTTTACACTCACTGATTGGGACCTACAGTTTTAAATCGGTTCCGAACGGTATTTTGTGAAGGTTTTTCATGGCTAAGTACTCGATAGAGTCGCCATCACTAAACGGGTTGACCGTCGTCGAGAGAAATGTAAGGTGGTCTGACATACAAGGTTATATATGGGTCCACATATCATATATCGTTAGATCATATACTTGGCTACATATAAACATATCTCGCTCCATACCAAATTATTGGCCCTGTTCCGCATACAGAATCATTTTGAATCAGAAATTTCTTTCGGAATAAAAGTCTAAAATTTTGATGTTCTTAAAACATGAAATATTTTTGTTCTGAATTGTTTGTTTTTAAAATCACAAGGCATTTGCATTCTAATTCAAAATTGATATTTTTCTTCTGAATTGTTTTACAGAAACCCAAATATTCTTAAAGTTTTATGTTTGTCTGGATTCTCTTTTACGGAACAGGGCCGGCCATCTCACTGTCTCTCTACACGCTGAAAAATAACGGCCCCTCTAACATATTTTCCCAAACATATTCTGCTGGAACTATGTATATATTTGGAAGACACTTCAAACATTTATATGTTTGCAAGTCCCAAACATACTTGGATTTAAATATATACGAAACCATTTATTCTTTTTTCGCTGATCAAGCTCTTTTGATATTCTCTATTTGACGACCATTGACGACTGAATACATGAAATTAAAATGCAATACATCACCCACCTTCAGGAATATTTATGACTCACTGACTGAGAGAATAATGCAAAAATACGGATGCACACTTACAAGATAGACTCTCTCGTTGTCCCTCTTTTATTCTATTGTTCTCGAGAGAGCATAGACAATGCAACAAACACAGCTGTATTTATATCCCAAACATAAATATATGTGGATCGCAAAAA
Source organism: Phaonia tiefii (assembly GCA_963931995.1). Lineage (NCBI taxonomy): Eukaryota > Metazoa > Arthropoda > Insecta > Diptera > Muscidae > Phaonia > Phaonia tiefii. The sequence continues at coordinate 128,578,735 of OZ008370.1, forward strand.
ACATATATTATAACATATTAATCATTGGGTCTCAAACATGTCATATTGAATAGCAAACACAATGTGTTTGGACACAAGTATATTATATTTGCGACAAGCTCCAAACACACTTTATATTTGCATCCAAACAACAAAAAAGAGACCGATTTTTCAGCGTGTAGTTTATTTTCCAGTTATGAAAGTTTTGTTCGATTCCACCAGTAATAATTGTTCATGTTTTGTTCGGTTTTACTAAATTTGATTAAGAAACAAACTTCACTTGAGGAAATAATAAAAACCATAAAAAAATTTATTATTTAATTTTTAATAATTTAATTATTTATTTATTTAAAATTATTTAAAATTTAATTGTCACATACAGACGAATTGAACTAACTTTATGTGATTATATTACATCTAGTTCTCAATTAAGTCGTTTGATATTTAATCTCTTTCTTTTATCTAAGACTACATTTTAGTCCACGATTCTTCATAAAAACATTTTGGCTAATTCATTTACATGTGAGTATTGAAGAAAAAGTAAATAAGAGTCGTCAGGTATCAGAGGGGTCGAGTCAACCAATATTCTTGAATTGTATTGTTGCCTTTCAATTTCAGCAAACCTATCACAGATAGAGGAAAAGTTCATAAGAAGCAATTTATTTATAAGTGAAAATCAAGCTTGCTGTTGAGCAAAAGAGATTTTAAATACAGCTCAAAGTTTGACTATTATTTTATCACGTAGACAGTGAAAAATCTATCTTTTTCTGTTGTTTGGATGAAACTATAACGTGTTTGTAGCTTGTCTCAAATATAGTATACTTGTGTACAAAGATATTGTGTTTGTTATTTAATATTACATGCTCGAATCACAATGATAAATAGGTTAATTGGTTTTGTGGCACAAATATGGCTTTGTTTATTAAAAACAATTTAAAACGAAATCTAACAAAGAATCGAAAAAGCAGACGATCTTCAATTCATGAAATAATGATTATAAACATGTACACGCTGAAAAATAATGGGCCCATGTACAAGTTTGCAAGCATTGTTTTCGTGAATTGAAGATCTGCTGCTTTTTGTTTCTTTTTTGCCTGTCACATTTTTGTTTTCAACAATCAAAACCACATCACAAATACATGTATTATAACCTATTAATCACTATGTCCCAAACATGTTATATTGAACAGCAAACACAATGTATTTGGACACAAGTATACTATATTTGCGACAAGCTTCAAAACAAACAAAAATTACAAATTTTTCAGTATGTACATGATTACTGCAATATGCTATTGGGTTAACTTTTTCAGCGTGTACAGACAAATTGTGTCACGTGTCTGGCAGTTGAACTTAAGATATAAAATTTTCATACAGGTTGGAGCGCGGTAATTTGCTTTTTTGCACTGCACGGCACGGTCGAAGAGAGTGGAGAGTGTGCGTGGCTTATAGTGACTGACGGGAGATTTGTATTCGTCTGCCTTTCAGTTGCCATCATGCATTGGCCACGTGAGGAGAGGTCAGTTTGTGTTGAAGCGTATTTTTCAAATGCGCACTTGATCATTGCAGTGCAGCGTTCTTTTCGTTTACCATTCGCTGTTCCCCCACGCGGAAGTGTTCCTGGACGGCAATCAATTGTAAATTGGGTAACTTGATTGAGAACAGCAGGGAATGTGGCATGTGTACGCACTGTGTGGTGCGCCATATCACGAGTAGGCATGATTGGCCCTTAGAGTTCATGAAAACTTCAGAAAACGTATGCAGCAGTGTGTGGATAGCGAAGGCCGACATTTGCCTGATACACTATTTAAAATCATGTAATTTACAAATTCCCTTACTGTTCAATATAATTAAAATATAAAATACATTTTTCTAAGGTTCATGATTTTTTTATTTCATTCCCAAATAAGCAAATTACCGCGCTCCACCCTGTACAAACAATAGCTGTAGATTGTTTTTTTGATATAAGCTGTTTTCTGAAGTCAACCACTTTGCTATGAAATGGAAGTTTGAAATTCTAGGTATCGGGTTGTTATTTTCCACTGTGCAATTTTTGAACTTTAATCAAATGTGAGCATTTAAAATAGGTGATGCACATCACATAATTTTTACAAATTATTCTAGATCAAAATATAATGTAGCTAATTTGTGCACAATTATATATAAAAATTCAATTATATTCAAATTTTTATGAATTCCACTCTTTCATGGAATGCTCCTGTGAGAAAATTGCCTTATGTATAGTATAGTTTTTCCTAAATCTGTGCAATTTAGGGCGCTTTTTTGAGTGTAGGCCCGTAGTCATAAAACTCATGAAACATTTTTATACGCATATTTTCTTCCCATAAAGTTTATTCCAATTATAGACAATATTCACTTCCCTCTCTCGCCTTGCCTATCATTCTCCCCTCCGAGAGTAAACTAGGTTTATTTATTTAAATTTCGCATTTAAATGATCATATTGATCATTATGTATTTTTTCATATTCTACACACAAATATATGTAATTTGTGGATTTTTCTATAGTTTTGAGATTTTTGTTTATGTGACACATACGAGGGTGGTTCAAAAAGACAGAGTCTTATTGTCATTCCTGCTCTGTATGTAAGTTAAAATGTATATACTGTTAAAAAATCTGTGTGATATTCTTTGTGGCAAATTATGTTTATGCAATATTGAATGTATGCTGGTCCTACTAATGCCTAAGGTTGTCTCAATCTCACGATAGGTCACATAACGATCTTGCAAAATCAGTTCGCGCACAGCATCAATGGTTTTCAGAACAACAGCTGATTTTGGACGACCTTCACGAAATTCGTCTTGGATTGAACTACGACCACGATTGAATTCACCATACCATCGATATACACTAGTCCTTGATGGAGCTTCATCGCCAAAAATTGAATTAAGTTCATCCATGCACTGTTGCTGAGTTAATCCACGTCAAAAGTTGTAAAAAATAATCGCACAAAAATGTTCACGATTTAATTCCATTTTTGGGCCGAGATGAATCTTTTAAGTTACTGTAAACAATACAAATAGCGCTCGTATGTCAAAACGTTCTGAGTACATATAACCTAAAAAATGTCCAACTTTACGATAGAGCTTGTCAGTTGCCAGATTGCAACACTAGGGTTTCCAAATCACGAAACATAAATTTCAACCCTCGTAATCACATGACGATTTTGCAATACCAGTTAACGCACAGCATCGATGTTATCTGGCACATCAACCGATCTTGGACGACCTGCACGAAATGCGTTTTGAAGCGTACGTCGGTGTCAATTAAATACATTGTAATAGTTTTTCACAGTACTGTTGGATGGTGCATCATTGGCATATATGTAAGGATTTAAATTCATTAATGCACTCTTGTCTTGATAGTGCACGTCGAAAGTTGTGAGAAATAATCCCTCGAAAATGTTTTTTGCGATGACATGAGATATAGTTAATTATGATCTTTAAACAGGAAACTGTTTTTCTATGTTAACACCAGTTTTCGAGCCGTCTCGGTTATGAGTTCGAAACTGATAATTACTACTCCCTCATCCTCAGATTCCGCTAATGTCTAATGCTTCCAAACCTGAGAATATATATTATTTGACTGAAAGTTGTGTTTTATCTTTCTCCTGGTAAGTTGTAAAGGAGGATTATATCAAAACCTGAACCAATATAATCGTTGCTATACAGATCGCTCTTAATCAAAAAAAAAAAAAAAAAAAAAAAAAAAAAAGCATATGAATTTTCTTGATTGCATGACAGATGAGCGGATTAACTTGTGGGCGCATATGGTGAAGTCGTTTCAGATATTTTACCCAGTCTGCTGGTGAAATAATTCCTTTATATCGTAAATATCTTCACAAAACTACCATAGGCACGAACTCATAATCCTCAGTGCCAAAGGTGTTGTAGAGCTTAGAACTTAGACGCACATTTAATACTCTAATATATTTTCCCGTTACCGTGAGGGTACAATCCCATTCAAAAATCTGAGTGCCCTCCCACTGTTTTATTGTTTTGTGTTGACATCTTGATGACTTGTGTTTATGGCCCAGTTTCACTTTTTGTTTTTAAAGTTTTCATATATCTTTTCATTTATTGATTTCTGGGTGTATGGTCGGTCGCCCGTCCGATCGTCTCAAATTATGGGTGATTATTTTCTATAAACATTTAATTTATTTTGTTCCGATGTGGTCTTGGCGGCTGTGGGTGCCCATACTCGATGGGGATGTGTCGTCGTCATCGTATGTGGACTGTGTATGTTGTTGGTTATATTTTTGATTCGTAGCATTGGATATGTATGACTAATGCGTGTTTTGCGGTCGAATTTTCCTTGACTACACATAAATATATAAACACACATGTATTACGTACACTCGCAACAGTTGTGGTCATTGCAATAGCAGCAGTGTATTGAAACACCACGGTTTCAGGCAAACTTCTGTTACAATATTAAAAATGTTGTCATATTTTTAACCTGACCTTAAGGCCGTGAACCACTATAAGATTTAGTCTTTGGATCTGTCAAGACTATTACTTTCCACATATACTGATATACTGATATCAGTGTGGTGTTATTAGGCCCGGGAAATCTAAGATCGATCAGCCATTTACGTTCCGCCAAATCCTGGAAGACTCAGAAACTCGAACCGGGACTTTCCATCTCTTTGATTATAAAGCTTGCTTCGATAGCCAGATAGGAGATATGAAACTATGGCTGAGCGTTGCATCTGTGATAAGCTGATATGCCTTGGCACACTGAAAGAATATCTTTACATCAAATCGATGATAAATGTTCATCAATTGTTTTTTAATTGCATTGATGACAAATTTCATCAATTCAATAAAAAAGTTCTTCAATTTGAAGATTGTGCGTTTTTTCACCAATTTCAGCTTCATTGAATTGATGATCTTTTTTACATCAATCTCCAGCATTGTAATTTGGAAATTATTAATGGGATTTATTCAAAATATAGACATTGTACTGAAAAAATAAACTGAATAAAAAAACAGGCGTATAAAATTTAAAATAAATACATAATAGAAAATAGAGAAATGGACAGAAACCTTATCTACGCTAGGAGCATTTTTCATGTGATCTTATACCCTGTTCTTGTGGATTTTTTACGATGAAAATATGCCAACCAGTTCAAAATAATTCACAACCAATTTACACCAACGTGATGAACAATTTACATAAAATTTATAAACTTACACCAAATTGATGACAACTTTACATCAAAATGATGAAAAATTTACATCAAATTGATGACAAACTTACATCAAATTGATGACATTACATCTAATTGACGAAAAATTTACAGAAAATTTCTGAACAATTTACATCAAAATGGTGAAAGATTTACTTCAACTTGATGACAAACATACCTCAAATTGATGTAACATTGTCGTTGCATCAACGTAAACTATAGATGAATATGTGTAAATTTGATGAAATGTTCAAGTCAAAGAAATGTATCATAGGTTGGAAAATGAGGAAATGTTTCATCAAATTGATGAAGGAATTCATAAATTTGCATGGCAAGATTTAGACAGTCTACAAACTATTCAGCTGTATTATTAAGAAGATCCAGTGTTATGGACCAACATTTTGTTCAGCGGTGAAGCCCGTGTCTGGCTTAATGGTTACGTCAATTCGAAGAGTTTCAAGAGCTGTCATTACAACCAGGCAAAACAACATTTTGGTTGGGTTTTCAGGCTAGTGGAATCATCATTTCATATTATTTCAAAATGAAGCCAGGTGTGGAATGTAGGTTGAGAGCCATCTCTTTTTGTCCCTCTTTTATTATTTTGCTCTCGACAGAGCATAGTGACAAAAAAAAATTAAGTAAACAGTGCCCCCAACACAGCGGTATTTGTCTCGTAAACAAAGATGCATTTGAATCCCAAGCACATATATTATAACCTACTAATCATTGTGACTCAAACATGTAATAGTAAATAGCAAACACAATATATTTGGACGCTAGTGTACTATATTTGCAACCAACTACAAACACGTTATATTTACATCAAAACAACAAAAAAGGACAAAGTTTTCAGCGTGTATACATACCATTGAATGTTTCACGTTCGTGTTTGGGAGTGCAGTCGCTTAGACTTAGAGTTGGTGTCGAATGGAAGATGTTGTTTCGGATTACTACGTGTGTAGAGTCTCTCTTCGTTTACCTATCTCTTATGTTTTGTATTCGATGCGACACTTGATCGACATACAAAAGATGTTGAGTCGAGAGTTTGAGAAACTGGGGATATCACACCTCTATACTTTTTCCTTGAGGCTACGTAAAGTCCAAATTCTATGATTGAGGACTTGGAAGTCATTATTATTCGCGTCATTCACCAAATACCTCCCGAAAACTTGGATTTACTTACTTATCCGGTCTCGAACAACCCCGGGGGGTCAGGGACCTTACAAAACGAAGATGACATATTTCGATCTTTTGATTTATCTCTCCAGCTGGTAATACCACGTGTACGCAAGGACTTGATCAAATTGATCCCTCCAGCGGAGTCTTGGTCTTCCTATTTTTCGCCTCGGGTTCGGTTTCGAAAACCCTTCGTGCTGATTCGTCTTCATCCATTGGCCTAGCCAGCACAATCGCGTTATTTTGATCGGCTTAACTATGTTAATGTCGGGATAAAGCTCATACAGCTCATGGTTCATGCGTCGCCGATACTCTCCGTTGTGCACTATAGGGCAATAAATCTTCAGAAGTATTTTTCTTGGACTCTTCATTGAAAATTGGTACCTCAGAATTGGCCATGTTTGCAAACATGTTTTTCAACATTTGAAAAAACATACTTGAAAAAATATATGTTAAGAATGTTTAATTTGTGTCATAGTAACGATTACGACTAAAATTAAATTCTGTTTAAAATGTATTTTTATTTTCATCATTTTTAAATTTTTTTTTTAAAGTTTTATTTATTGTATCTTTTACTTGTTTTTATTTATTTCTTTAATTTATATCATTTTATTTTTGAAAAGGATACATGTAAATGAATCGCCAATTAGAATAAACATTTGTTCACGAGATTGAAAACAAATCAAAATTATACAAACATCGAAATTTAATTTAGTCGCAATTTATACTGGAACCCCCGTATTATACTTGATAGTAATGGTAAAGGTGTTGGCAGACAGTCCGATCAAATACAACGATTTACGTTGTATCGGCAAAAATAAGTGTATGTGGAAAGCAATAGTCTTGATAATTCTGTCGATTGTGTCCAATAGTCTGGTACCACCTTAACTAAAATCCATGGAAACTACTCGTTTAATCATTGTGCGATTTCTACAGTGGATTGTTTTTCTAAAAAACGAAACATATAATATCAAATTATAAATTCCAATTCTGCACTAATATCTTTACCAGACTCCGCTCCGATAACAAATAAATGTTACAGAAAAAAACGGTTCTTTAAGAAAATTTTCGTTGATAAGAAAAATTTCACTTTTTGTGATAAGATTTGTGTTTTTTTTTATTTAAATACTGATAAACTAATGTTGTATTTGGGATGATTGTGCCAGTGTGGTGTCTAATTATTTTGAGATAGCTACATAAGTATTTAGTATGATAACACTAGCTACATAGTTGGAACTTTGGAACTATTTATATAGTAAGTAGTGGAGCACTTAAGCCTTAAACAGTCAAAAGTTAACGGTGGAAAAAAATCAGCTGACTCAACCTAGTTACGGGAAATGTGTGTAAATATGATGATAGGCTATTGAAGAAATTTGTTGGATAAGTCACAATTTTCATTTGAGGAGAACGAATGAACTAGTGTAAGTTAAGGCAAACAATTTGAAGAAACAACTTTGATTACTTTTCTCTAATTTTTTGAAAACTAATAATCACAAAGAAAAGAAATTTCGTGTACTTAACTTTTGTTCAGAACTTTCTTTTTCTTCTATTCTTTATTATCACTTTACAAGAAAAAATTGCATTCTACCATTCCGTCTTCTTTAATTTTCAAAAACTGATAGTGTAAACCGAAAGCAGAATGATGGTATGATTTCTTTCAAATGAAGAAGATTTTCATTCCACTTCTCTATTCGGTAGGCTAACATGTGACCTTAAGCGGTAGTGAACATTACATAGAAACTTACCGACCGAGAAACGTACCGACCTACAGAAAACATATTTTGCATGATTTGGAATTGAATTTTACATTAAATTTCAGTTATTTGTAGAAGAATTTAAAGTTCTTAAAGGTTCGGTGAATATTCAAAATACCTGTAGGACAGTTTTGGTTTCGGTTTTTATACCCTACACCACCACTGTGGTACAGGTTATTATAAATTTGTGATCGGATCGTAATGTTTGCAACATCTAGAAACATTAGAAAAATATTTACCCATCGGTTCAGAATCACTTTCTGCCTCAAGTACGCTATCCCCGCCTGTCTATATGTCTGATGTCCATGTAAAGTTTATACTTTATAAACCGATTACAAATATAACCCGATTTGAAAATTTTGTAATTTGTTCAGACTTGTACGAAGGACGAGGCCTATTGAAAATTGTAACTATTGCTCCATGTTTAATGGACTATACACATTTTGGTTTGCAGGGTCCAGGCAATACACTTTTCATCGGAATGAAACAACATTTTGTGTTTGTAAATTTTGTATAATTATAGTAGTAAAGTAGTTAAAGTAGTTAGACCAAGAATGGATCATCTGCGTTCACATTTTAATACAACCAGCCCCCATACCAACTGTCCAACCAAGCTTGATGGTATCGGCAGCAAATTTTACACATCTTAACCAATTTCAACAACATGGTTATTACCCTTTCTTAGATCAGGGATAGTATTAGATACTAATATATATATATAGAAAGCGTGCTACCAAGCTTGGTACTTTCGCTCCAGAGATTGCCAGAGTGAACAATCTCAAACAAGATCTCATGGATGGTAGTTTTTTTTTTTAAATTAACCATACGGTCCAAATGTTGATATTTTTGGTTCCAGAATTTGCAAATCGTGATCGATTTCAAGAAATGTTGGTGTGTGATTCCGCTAGAATAGTGATTGTAGTGGTTTTTAATTTATAGGATAGAACATCTAAATTTTGTATAGCTGGAATACAACACAAATTATTACACGCTCAAAAAATTTGTCGTTTTTGTTATTTGGATGCAACTAAAACGTTTTTGTAACTTGTCGCAAAAATGGTATACTTGTGTCCCAAACACATTGTGTTTGCTATTCAATATTACATATTGGATACACAATGATTAATATGTTATAGTATATGTTTTTGTGACCCAAATATTTCATTTCATTTCAAATCAGTCAGTCGAAGTTGGCTCACCCTGTGCATGGTTCCTGCATAATGTTTCCAATTTGTTTATTGCTTCCAAATAATAGGTTTTCTCAAGGTCCTCGAAATATGCGCTTGTTTCAGTTATATATAATCTCTTCATTCGATCCAAACCTCTAACCGTCGAGCAATTTCTTCAGGTTTGGATATAGAAAGTAGCCATTAGGGCCTAAATCCGAAGAATATGCCGGATGAGGTAGCAGTTCGGAGCTCAAATGAAAAGACAACCTGTTCACAGATGCGTTGTCATGGTGGAAGAACACGTTTTTCTTTACCAAATTCTGTAGGTTTTTCAATGTCGAATCTATCCAACAGCTGTGAATAATATTCGCCGGTGATAGTAGGTAATCGATGTGAATGTTATCGCATGATACTGTCGTAATGTCCTTGTTGGCCGACAGATCCACCTTGACCTTCGTTGGTACAAGTTCATCAGGAGACGTCAGCTCACGTATTTTCATTCTCCGATCGTCCAATACCATTCCACGGATTTCATACGCGATGTCTGGCCTGCCGGCCTCTTTTGGACGACTTGATCGTTCGGCAGAATAACGGAATTCAGTAAACCACTTTTTACCCATTGAAATTGATGGTGCACAGTCCCTACAGTATCTACCAAGTCTTTCCTTGGTTTCGGTGTTGTTTTTTTTTTACCCAAAAAATAGTTCTTGATGAGCACAAGCAATTCACTTTTTTCCATTTGTTGAAATTCACAGGTTGTCTGCTTTGAATTGCTGTGAAACACAAACAAAATGAATTAAAATTTTACATTATACAGATGATAATTGACAGGAGCAGTGTTGATTTTGATTAGGGAAGTCAAAAATGTCACGGAGCTTTTAAACCGCCAACGTATGTTAGCACTAGCTACGTAGTTGAAACTTAAGAACTACGCAAGTAGTTGAACTCTGAATACTGGCTACGTAATAGTTGAGTGGTAGTTCAGGAAGAGTCGAATGACTTCCTTGGTTGAAAACGTATATAATCTTTGTAGTGTAAGGCGGCTCTGCCTGATTTAATTTCAATTTTCTGTAACATAATTCCAAATACTAAAATAAAGGGTGTCTCAGGTCTCAGTAAGAATGCATTTTTTAAACACACGTATTTTTTTGAGATAGTTGTGATTTTTTTAAAGTATGGAATAAAATATCCGTAAAATAGCTTCACGGCTCTGATGACAAGCCATTACCCTTTTCATGAAATTTTCCATGACCTTTTCACATAAATGTGGCTGATTCTCACCGATGACACGTTGGATTTCAAATTTGACCTCAGAAATTGTTTCTGGTTTATTCGCATAAACTCGGGATTTCACAAAACCCCCGGGCTTTAAATCGCATGATCTGGGTGGCCAGTTGACATCAGAATTTCTTGAGATAATTTGTTCTGGAAATCGTTGCTCCAATAAATTGATTGTTCCATGCGCGGTGTTGCAGGTGGCACGGTCTTGCTGAAACCAGATGTCGTACAGATCCATGCCTTCCAGTTGAAACCACAAGAAATCCGTTATCATGTACCTGTAACGAATGCCGTTCACAGTCACTGCAATTTCGGCCTCATCTTCAAAAAATTAAGGTCCCATTACGCCGCCTGACCAAAATCTGCTCCATAGAGAGATTGCTCGTTGTGGGTGCATTTGTTTCTTATAGATTGCATGAGGATTTTCTGAGCCCCAAATACTATAGTTTTGTGTATTCACGAAGCCATTCAGATGCAAATGCGCTTCATCGGAAACGATGATTTTTTTTTGAAAAATTGGCATTGATTTCACTTTGCTCCATTATCCTTTGAACGAATTACCAGCGCTTTCCATGGTTTGCTGGTTTGAACCTCTGAGTAAGCTAAATTTGTCAAAAATCGGTGCGTAGTGCTTCGTGAAATTTGAAGTTGTTCAGATCGATTCAGAATTTATGTTTTCGGATTTACGACGACACACGTTTACGGCAGCAATGTTTTTAGTTTCTTAAAATTTGTTGACCACTCTTCGAATGGTTGACACATTAGGTGCACTTTGTCGACGGAAAATTCTTCGAAGTTTGCGAGCGGTCTCAGCATAACTTTCCAAATTTTTGTTATAAATTTTCACAATTATAACGCATTGTTCTTTCGTAAAGCGGTCTATTTTTAATAATCGGAATAAACATATGTGATGGCTGCAAAATTTCAGAGTTGTCACTTGCACAAACAAAAAATTACACTAAATTTAAAAAGTGCAATCATACTGACCCTTTACTTTTGAAAAAAAACCTTTACCAACAAATCGAATTTAAAAACCCGGTAGATCAATTTTGATTTCGGGTTTTTATTACTATAGTTAGGATTTTTGTGCCAGTGCAGAACTGATGCATTGAGCGTAGCGGAGTAGTTAGTATATTATCACTTGCTAAGTAGTTGGAACTTAGTAACTATGCAAGTAGTTAATCTCTAAATACTAGCTCCGCTGTACTTGAATGATAGATCAGGAAGTGGTCAATTGACTCCCTCGGTTGGAAACTTGTATTATCTTTGATATATAAGACCCATCCCTGCCTGACCTAAACAGGTGGAAAATGGTTAATAAAAGCAAAGTGATATATTTGACCACATTTATAAATTTGTATGTGACATACAATGTAGTTTTCCTACTCTACATTAAGAAATACATGTTCTCGAATGAGTGTTTTTTTTTTTTATAATTGGGTTGAACAACTCAAATGGACAAGCGACAACCACGACCGATATAGAAAATAAATCTATGGCAAATAGTATAAATATATTTTATATAACGGGTTTTTTAATAAGAGCGCTACAAAAGTTTTGTTAAATAAATCAAACCCGGTTTTAGATACCAATGAAATTCTTTATTCCTGTGAAAGTACGTTCGATGCCATTATGTATGGAACTCGATTTCTTTTGCATGGCCACCACGGGCACGCTTGCAGAAGTCCAGACGCTGAACCCAATTTTCGACGGTTTTCAAGCATAAATCGGCCGATACTGCTACAATTTCACGTTCGATATTCGTACGAAGTTCATCAATCGTCGCTGGCTTGTTGGCATAGACCATAGACTTGACGTAGCCCCACAGGAAATAATCTAACGGCGTCAAATCGCACGACCGAGGCGGCCAATCGACTGGGCCATTTCGTGAGATAACACGTTCACCAAACTTTCCAATAAATTGATTGTGGCAATCGCTGTGTGGCTTGTGGCGCCGTCCTGTTGGAACCACATGTCCTCCAATTCCATGTCCTGTCCAATTGGGGCCAAAAATATTCGGTTATCATTGAACAGTAATGTGCCGGTCTGGATCATCAAGGAAGAAGTACGGCCCAATGACGCCGCCGGCCCATAAACCGCACCAAACCGTAATTTTGCTGTCTGACCAATAACGCATATTTTGCTTATTGACGAAGCCATTCAGCCAGAAATGAGCCTCATCGCTGAAGATGATTTTGCGATGAAAATCCGAATCATTTTCAAGTTGTTGCTCAGCCCAATTCACGAACATACGACGCTTATGGTAGTCAAGCGGCTTCAGTTCTTGCGTCAATTTGATCTTGTAAGGATGTAGGCCAAGATCTTTTCGCAAAATTCGCCACAACGAAGTCACAGAGATGCCTAACGCTTAAGAACGACGTGTGAGAGACACATTTGGGCTTTCTTGTACTGAAGCCTCAGCGGCAGCAAAATTCTCGACACTACGGGCACTTCTTTGTCTCACTGGCACGGGAACATTTTGTACTGTGCCTGTGGATTCAAATTTTTCCACTAGACGCTCAATTGTTGATCTGGTAGGACGATATGACGACCATAAATTGGACGTAGCGCTCTTAAAGTTGAGGCCACTGACTCTAAATTTCGGTAGTAAATTTTAATAATTTCGACTCGTTGTTGGCTCGTATATCTTTCCACGATGAAATGGCAAACCTTACTGAAGAGAAATGTCAAAAGAGCGGGGAAAAATGAGGCGTCGTTTGCTGTCCCTATCGATTTACTTTTGTAGCGTCTCTGTTGAAAAACCCTTTACAAGTGATATCGTCGCTGTCATGCTGTTGTAGACTCATCATATAGTATTCATAGAATATAGAATACAAACGTCATCGTTAGAGTCATCAGCACAGTGCCAACACCAACCCAACCCCACCGAAAGAAAGCACAGAGAGAGAGAGAGACACATGTGTCACAGCCCAGCGGCGGAGGTCATGACCTGGAAGACCTGAAATCATGACCAAACAGGCCTTCTTTAAAATACGGAAGGCCTTCCCTACACATTACCTCCTCCTTTCTTTTTAACATTGCGTTAGATTGGGAGGCAAGGCCTTCCTTGCCCATTGCCTCAACAAAGCCTTATAAGGCATTACAAAAGAACCATTCCGCATGAGTTATTTGTGGAAGGCCTTGCGACTTCCGCCGCTGGGAAGTGTGCTTGTTGTTGCATGTGTCCATAATTTGTTTATGGCTCTTGAGTGTATCAGAGAAGTCTGTGTTTGTGTCTCTGTCTGTCTCTGACACATTTCTCCATTATAGTTACAACAATTATTTTGTTATAAATATTATTTAGTTTTAAGTGACGATAACATTTTATGGTCAAGAAATCCTACCACTTTAGTCAGTCGCAGGTTAGTCAGTCATAATGAAAGTGGATCGCATTTGCTAAGCAACATGTTTTAGAAGTTGTTGTTGTCGTTTTTGTTGTTGTTGTATTACACTTGTTCTAATATTACCAAGTTGTTACTGCTGGTGTTGCTATGTTGTTCTACATATTGTTAACCTGTCACGTATTGTGGTCTAACCAGCCAGTAATTAAATACCAAACCCTAAACTGAATATATTATTTTTGTTTATATTAAAATAGAACATTTGTTAAACAGAATTGTCTTAATTAAAACTCTTCAAGTATAATATTCTTGAGGGATATTTATTACGTGAGTGGGAGGGAGGGAACACGTCAATTATGAATTTAAAAAAAATCATGAATTAATAACGAATTTATTAGGAGAAATTGCAGAAGTTAAGTTTATGCTCAAAATGATGCAGAAGTTACTAATATTGACAAGGAAATTTGGCCGATGCCATTGAGGATACCCCCAGAGTTTGTAAAATTTCACTTAAAGAAAAGCAATCTAAATAACTTTTGGTTTGAAAATTAAATTTTTTTTTAATTTTCTTTGAAAAAAATTGTATTAAAAGATTGAAAACAAATTGTGGTCACGACCAAAACTGGACAGGAGGAAAGTTGCTGGAACCCTGGCTTGGCATTATGTTGTATTATGGCTATATCAAAATTTGGACCGATATGGTTAATTTTCCAAAATTTACCATCTCTGATTTAAGAGAATCTTACAATCCAAATTTTGTGGAGCCGAAAGTGCCAACCTTGTTATTAAGTACACTTTGTATTGGGGCTATGTCTATATTTGGATTCATTTCAATTCAACTCAATTGAACTCAATTCAATTCAATTGCCAACATGTACCATTTTCAAAAAATACCACCCAGATGACCTATTTCCGGTATACCATATTTATGTGATACTTCCATTGGTATTAAAAAATGTTTCATTCCAATGAAAAGTGTACCGCCTCGACCCTGCAAAACAAAATTTGTATAATCCATTTATGTATATGGAGGTTATATCAAAACGTGGACCGATTGTTATCATTTTCAATGGACTTTGTCCTTGGTACAATTCTGAACAACTCACTAAATCGGGTCATATTTGTGACTTGTACTTCCATTACAAGCTGTACATGGACAGCAGACAGACAGACAGGCATACATAGCTTAAGCGATTCAGACAGTGATTCTGAACCGATCGGTATTAATTTTGATTGGCCTACCTCTAATATTTCTGTATGTTACAAACATTAGGATCCGAGTACTAACTAGCCATAGAGGTGGTGTAGAGTATAAAAAACCAACCAGTATAAAGCATAGTTTTTGACTATAAATTCTTTATATATGACCACGCCCCTTTGTCCAGTCCCGCCAATATTTGCAGCAGATATTAGAATATATACACCTAACCAACATAAATAATGGATTTTTAATTTGTGCATAAATAATGGATTTTTAATTTGTGATTTGTATGGGAGGTACCACGCCCTTTCATCCAATCCCGCCCATATTTTTATAGTTTATTTTTGTCGTCGCCATTAGTTTGCCTGCGAAGTTTCAGCTCGATTGGATCACGGAAAAAGGGGTTAAAAATCAATCCAAAGTTTTTCGGTATACATACATGCATACAGACAGGTGAAGTTAATATAAAGAATTTAAAAAGAGCCAGCGAACCTCTAACCCAGGAATTTCCTTGTTTCAGAAATCTGCTTTCGCATTCATGTAGTCGACATATACTGGGGTATTCTGAACGCCACCCAACACTGTTCCGTGATCATTTTGAAATAAGGAAAACTCAATATTGTTACGAAAAATTCATTACACTTGGTTTAAACTAACATTTGAATGTCAACAGTTGTTCTAATGTGTTTGCCAAGTTAATGGAAATCAACGTTTATGTCACGTTTCAATGAGTAGGTGGTTGTACAATTATAACAGCTGATATAAATTTGTTCATGTCGTTGACTAACTCGTCAGTCAAATTCATCTGTATTTCGTATTTTTTTTTTGTACTTTTATTGTATTGAATTTGACAGAAGACACATACCTAACAAAAACAAAAAAATCCTGTTGTTGCCCACAACAATTACAGCATCTACTGGTACAACCATGCTAAAGTAATATGAGTAGAGGTAAATCATAGAGAAATAGACAAGAGCTGCTATCCCTCTCTTCACGTTCTCGTAATCTTTGGTTGGACGTAATGCGTTCGATGCAAACAACATAAACATAATTTAGCTGTCGTTAGTATCAATCAAACACTATTTAAACTTAGTTCGCTGCATGGTCTATAATCTCTATGTCTTCTTTGGTCTCTCATTGTACATCATTTCCCTAGTACCTTTTCCATCAGCTGTGCCATAGAAACCCCTGGGTAAATTCAGTAGAACAGCTGATTCACATTTTCAATTATTCCAATTATTTTTGTTATACATACATACATACATATGTGTTGTATTTGGCATGGAGAGAGCCCAAATAACAAAATGGCTGTTGTTGTTTCCCACAATTACAACAATACCTACTGCGACTACTTGTACTGCGACTACTTGTATTGTATTGTTTTAGTACTTTGACAACCTTGTAATTGCATCGTGATTTATTTTAGTGATGCACAGAATCGAAGAACTGGTTCTGCAGAACCGAAAACGGTTTGAAACGTACCGAAATTTACCACATTAACCGAAAATTGTTCTTAAAGAACCGAAAACGGTTCTTAAGGGACCGAAAAACGTGTTGAAAAGAACCAAAAACGGTTCCAACATTGCAGAAAAACGATTCTAAATGGACTGATAATCGGTTTGAAAAGAACCGTAAAACGGTTACAGAATAACAGGACTCGGTTCCAAAGGAACCAAAAGTGTTAAACTGTGGATGAGTGTATGAAAATATGTTTTTTTTTTATCAAATTTTATATTTGGGACAGGAATTACATGGTCATTATTATCCTGGTTAATACTTTTGTTTTATTCCCACAAAAAACAGAGAATGCAAAGCAACATACACATGAACATATATACATTGTTATGTTCGTACATACGCTACACAAGTTCACACAATTTTCGTTGCTCTCTTGCTATTTCATTTTTATATACGTATAACTACGTCATTATTCTCTTTGATCTGAGAGTGCTCCGCATCCACACAAGACAAATGTGTGTTTTTTTCGCAGTTTGACAATCTGTGTTTCGCAGTCGGACAAATCTGTCCAATATAGAACACAGATTTGTCCGATTCTGAGACCTACCCGGTATGCACACAAAATTTCATACAAATCGGTCCAGCCATTTCGGAGGAGTTTAACACCAAACAATCTGTGATCGCAGTCGGACCATCTGTGTGATCGCAGTCTGACAATCTGTGTGATCGCAGCCGGACAAAATGTGTTTGCATGTATTCACTTTTTGAATTTAGTCCCCACCCGCGCCTATAGATGTTAACACATTAAAAATTTAAATCTTTTTAAAAAAATCGCGCGAAGAACCTTTCCTTTGAGTACCCACACTAGTGGCGGCCGGTGGTGCAATGGTTCGTGTGCGCGCCTCTAGTACATGAGAGCCTGGGTTCGATCCCTGATCTGACCACCTTAAATTTCTTTCGACGGCGGTCACCTCGCTTAGTGACGGCGACACTATCGAGTACTTAGTCATGAAAAAGCTTCTCAAAATACTGTTCGTAGTCGGTGTTAAAACTGTAGGTCCTAATCATTGAGATAAAACTAGAAAGCGCACAGCTCATTGGTTGTGAGAAGCTCCCCCTCCCCTCCCCCAATTCCTTTATGGGATGTAATAGGAAACCATTTATTTATTTATTTTATTTAGTGATGGGCGAACAATGTGTTATTTAATGGCTTTACGACTTTTTCCAAAACGTCAGATTGGTACACCTTTGGCGAAGTTTTAACACCTTTTTTGCAGAAATAGAGCTTGGTTACCCTGCCATAGGTAACTCCCCACCATACCATCACAAAAGCAGAATGGTGGCCTCTTCGAACTCTAGGAACCAGTTATAATGCTTGCCGAGATGACTGAGCGTAGACTCTATAATTTTTTTTATTGAACGACTTCTCCTCAGTAAAAATGTTCTCATCGGTAAACAGAAATCTTCTGTGGTCGTTATTGGCGTGCTGGAAAAGCAATGCTTTTGATTTTTTTGCGTTTGCATCAACGCTGCCGTAAATAGATGCCCGGTGTGTCTTTGGTAAGCTGCAAGTCCCAATTCATACTTACTGATGCGAGAAATGGATACCTTCGATACATTCATCTCCCGCGACAATATTTTTTTCTCTTTCGGAGTGAATTTCGACGAATTCGATTCTCCACGGCTGTGACGGATCTGGGCGTTCGCATACTGCGCGGACAGCCAGGTCTCGGAAGGTCTGATACTCCACCATTTTCCCCAATCAGTTTGGCAGCACGTTTAACAAAATTACGTTCGATAAATGTCGCCAGTTTCTATTTCACATTTTTTTTATTATTTCAATGCCTCCCCATTCCATGATTATAAGTAATGGACACTAAAATTTGTATAAATGTCAGTTGTCAAAAAGTTGTCAAGATAGAGAGAGTGTGTTCAGTGGAATTCTTACAGTGGGGGCGATAAGTATTGTACCAGTATTTGTGAAACTACCAGGTATTAAAAAAAATATATAAATGGTTTCCCGTTACATCCCATGAAGGAATTAGGGAGAGCTTCTCACAAACCAGTGAGCTGTGCACGTTCTAGTTTTTACACTCACTGATTGGGACCTACAATTTTAAACCGGTTCCGAACGGTATTTTGGGAAGCTTTTTCATGGCTAAGTACTCGATAGTGTCGCCGACACTAAGCGAGGTGACCGCCGTCGAAACAAATTTAAGGTAGTCAGGGCAGGGATCGAAGCCACGTTCTCATGCACAAGAGCCGCGCACACTACCATTGCACCACCGACGGACACATTAGTAGGTATTACCATTATTATTAAAGATAAATAAAAGACAAAAATACAAGTCTTAACAATGTTTTTGCTCAATCTTTTGGAACATAAATAGCTTATGGATTTCAAAAATTAATTCTGATTTTCAAAATAAATCGCAGTTCCGGAAATATGATACAAATCTAGCTACATATATTCAACACATTGTAATGAATGGGCAATTTTCATCTATTTGTGTCGAGTTTTCCGGTGTTTCCAAAATTTGATTGGGATTTCGGTGGCGGTGGTGTAATGTTATGTCGACATCATACATACGTATTTATTCGTTACGTGCCAATAAAAGGAGAATTTGGCTTACAAATTCCACTAAATGGGATTTCCAAATCCCAGTAACAGATTATCGGCCATGTTCTGCATACAGAATCATTTTGAATCAGAATTTTCTTTCAGAATAAAAGGTCTACAATTTTGATGTTCTTAAATCATAAAATATTTTTGTTCTGAATTGTAATTCAAAACTGATATATTTCTTCTGAATTGTTTTACAGAAACCCAAAACTTCTGAAACGTTTTGTGTTTGTCTGGATTCTGTTTACAGAACAGGGTCCAATACCGCCATTCTGCCAAACAATTGTTTTTAGATTTTCGAATGACAGCGAAAATAACTAGAGTCGGCTTCGTTGTATTATAAGGAGTGGAGTACAGGAATTCAAGGGACTGAGAATAGATTCCTTTTTAAATGGCCTTGGAAATGTCCAGTTAATTATCTCACAGTTAATAAAACCAAATTCATTGAAACTTACGAGTTGTTTCCCCCAACATAGGCTGGAAAGGAGTGGGATTATATAAGTATTAAGTTCGTTATTCCATTTCTAACACCCATAAAGTAGTTTCAAAGTCTCTATAATAAGAAACTTGGTTCCTACTACCTTTCTGTGGGTGGTGAGGGTCCGCTAGTAAAATTTTTTCTACGTCGCATTTTCTTGGCATATCGATTTCCGGCTTTGATGACTGTGTCGCTTTTTTTTATTTCCTTTACGCATTACAGTCCCTGTTGGCGTGCAACGAAGTGACATAAATCAAAAGCGAATAATTCCCACAGAACTTGAATTATGTGTAATTCTGAAATTATTAATTATTTTCAAATCCCGTGGAATGAAAATCAAAGAAACAAATTCGATTTGCTTCCGCATGTGTGTGTTCTCTTTTACCTTCTGATGTTTGTTATGCTTGTTTCTTATCCTATTTCAGTCATCTACGACGATGACGACCTTCTCTTTCTCATTATCCTTTCACTGCAAAAGATGAAAGATGTAGTATACAACTCTGTGATTTGTAACATTTTTCTATTCGATGAACTTGTGCAAACAAACACCTGTGTTATTACCTGCGTAATTGAGTTTTACCATCATATTTGGTTTGAGGTGAAAGTAGAAACAACAACCAAATCCTTTGGAACAAAAGAAAAGTAAACCAAAGTTTTCCAAAGGACCACAACAAAAAACGAATATGTGGCACGAATCATTTTACCAATGATGATGATGATTATGATTAGAACTCCCTTGATATATGGCAGGCAAAAGAGAATAATCGCAAAGAAATAGTAGAAAACTTTGATGATGATGTTATCGAAAGTTACTAAGTACTAAGTTAGTTGGAATTGTGGTGAGTGTATTCTTTTCTATCACCGCAGATGATGAGGGATATTTTCAAATCTATGTGTGATGGCACATTAGTTAAGAGGAATCCTCTTCGTTAGTGTCCTTTCAACATATTTGCTGTTTGGTTGGTTGTCCGTAATGGTTCCACGCCAATTTGTTTCGCATTCATTTTCGCTGTACACATAGAGATTCGGTTCCTCGGACTTGTTGGTTGCAAGAGATAATGTGTTTTTATGATTTATGATGTGCGCATCCGAGTGGACGTCAAAGCGTTTATTAATTACTTGTTGCTACGAAGAGAGAGAGGGAGCTTGTATTCAGTAGTTGAAGTGTTTCTCTCAACAAGTAGACTGGTGTAAAGGTGGAAAGGATTTATGAATTCAATCAAAGACACAGCTCCGCAGCTACTACGATATATTGAATTCATGTAATTAAAGTAACTCATGTGTTTGCCAAATTCCAGGAAAATGGTTCAACGAATCACACACCTACAAAAAAATTCGGTTGAGATAACCGAATCAACCGTAACCACACTTGAGGTTGTTAAGCGATCGTCATAACCGAATTAGAGGTTCCCACCACAGCCGAATTAGAGGTTATCCTGAGATAACGAATCAACCGTAACCATACTTGAGGTTGTTAAGAGATCGTCATAACCGAATTGGAGGTCCCCTCCACAGCCGAATTAGAGGTTGTTAAGAGATCGTCATAACCGAAATAGAGGTCTCCACCACAACCGAATTAGAGGTTATCCTGAGATAACGAATCAACCGTAACCATACTTGAGGTTGTTAAGAGATCGTCATAACCGAATTGGAGGTCCCCTCCACAGCCGAATTAGAGGTTATCCTGAGATAACGAATCAACCGTAACCATACTTGAGGTTGTTAAGAGATCGTCATAACCGAATTAGAGGTCCCCACCACAGCCGAATTAGAGGTTATCCTGAGATAACGAATCAACCGTAACCATACTTGAGGTTGTTAAGAGATCGTCATAACCGAATTAGAGGTCCCCACCACAGCCGAATTAGAGGTTGTCCCAACTGAATTTAGAAGTTGACACAACCGAATTAGAGGTTGTCACACTACCGAATAATAAAGTTTTTTTTTTAAGGTTTTGGCTACTGAATTTCGGAGTTAAATGAAATTTTATTCTATAATTTTAAAACGAATTTAGTGAGAATTTGTAATGTTTTATTAATACTTAAATTTGAAGTTAATTACATGATTTTATACTAAAACTAAAGATTAGGCTATGAGAGACTACCGACGGCGGTTATAAAAGTGGTTTATTTTGCTTCAAATATACCAGGCCAGAGACTTGCATCACAAAATGAGGAAATAACTTATCATGCCACTTCAGATCGTTTGAAAAGTCTCAGCCTTCATGGGTCACAGTCCCAATTATGATGTGATGTATCTGTGAATTTATGTGTTAACCCCAACAATTCGACCGTGTTTTAAAATGGTAAGGGGGTACTATATTACCTTTGGATTGTGTATATCCGCCCTACTCGACATGACCTACCTTGAAAATAGTCAGAACTGATAAAATCTGCTTGTACTACACGTTGATAAATATGGTCATTAACTGTAAAATAAGACTCTTAACGCAAAATCTATAATTATAATTAGTTTACATTCCTTTCTTGTTACATTCCTTATCTTGTTAAATGTAAATTTTAAACGTCAGGTTTGAAATAAATAATTACCGAATTCTTTAAACGAATTGAAAATGAATTGGCTTGTACCATAGAACACTAGAAAATAGTAGTATCTACCCCTCTCTTTACGTTCTCTCGATAACGACGAGATAGTAGATCATTTCATCGAGTTCGAGTTACTGTTGTATGTTATATGTTTTTTCGTTTGATGCAACCAACATAAAACATAATTTAGCTGTCATTAGTATCAATCAAACACTATTTAAACTTAGTTTGCTGCATGGTTTACTTCTGGTGACTTATCGCTATCTCGCCTATCTACTCTGGTTCCTATCAATTTCCTACTTCATAATCGATCAGCTGTGTTATAGCTATCACCTGGTTGGAATTCATGAGTAATTTGGTTGCAGCTCCTAATTTGTCAACCCACCTTAAAGTACATTCGATTGTTGCACCCGAATTGGTACCATATTCGGTTGTTGTAATCGGACACCAAATTGCGTTTGTTGCAACCGAATTGATACAACATTGGGTTGTTTCAACCGAAATAACCCCAAATTCGGGTGCTTCAAACGAAATTATAGAAAATTTAGTTGTAAATTCAGTTATCACAACCGAACCAATTATGAAACGAGGTAGTTTCCACCGAATTTCAGTTGTGGAGATTAAATTCAGTGGTAACAGCCTAACTTCGATTGTGGCAACTTCAATTCAGTAGCAACAGCCGCATTTACGGCTGCTACAACCTCTTCTCAAACAATTATTTCTGTGAGTGCATACATTACAAATTACTAAATTACCATACCTAGTACTTTCATAAGAGTTGGCACACGATAAAACGCCCCCACTGTCAGGAATCCAATGAACAAACCCTCGTCATCTTGACAGTATAATTGATATGTGTCACTTATACTTCATACGCGCAACATTTTTTGGCAACATTTGTTGATAATCATGGAATGGGAAGATGTTATTCTAGTTGGCCTAACATTGCTACGTCACAGGCCAATTCGTAATTTTTTATACCGTGCTGTGAAATATTTGGGGATACTGCTGGAGTAGTAGGCCATCCGAGATGTGGTCGCCCGCTCAGTGTGCGATTTCCTCAATATACTTCCTTAATTAGCCTGAAACAACCCGCAGCCTCAGAAAAATATCCGTATGTGCAGTAACCGAATGTAGAGGTTATAGCAACCACTTTAGATGTCATCACTTCCGAATTAGAGGTTGCCACAACCGCATTAGAGGTTGTCCCAAACTGTTAGAGGTTGCTTGAACCATATTTCAGTGGTGGGGGCTAAATTCTGTCGTGGCAACCTCAATTCGGTTGTTGCAACTGCAATTCGGTAGCAAAAGCCGAATTTGCGATTGCTGGCCGTCGGTGGTGCAATGGCTAGTGTCCGCGGCTCTTGTACATGAGAACATGGCTTCGATCGCTGCTCCGACCACAACGGTCACCTCGCTTAGTGACGGAGACACTATCGACTATTCAGCTATGAAAAGCTTCTCAAAAATACCGTTTGGAACGGGTGTAAAACTGTAAGTCCCAATCATTGAGTATAAAACTATAAAACGTGGAAAGCTTTCCTAATCCCTTCATGGGATGTAATGGGAACCTTTATTTTTTTACAACCTTTTTTCAAACCACTAATTCTGTGAGTTCAACGGGGCTAGGGAGCGAATATAACATATTTCTCTAACCGGCTAAGTATTTTGCATTTTCTCTTCAGTGGGTAACACCAAGCATTGGCGGCGATTCGTCCATCTGATACTTCCAGCGAAGTTTTGGACGCAATATTGTTCGGCTTCTTTCGAGTACGTCTTCGAATGCCTTTCGCGCTCGTTCATCCTTATCCATTATACAGACATGGCCTAACCAGCGTAATTGAGTTATTCTGATTCGCTTAACTACATCGATGTCGGGATTCAATTCATACACGCTGGAAAGTAGGAAAGTTATGCTCAGACTGCTCGCAATCTTTGAAGAATTTTCAGTCGAGAAAGTGCAGCTAATTTGTCAACCAATCGAAGAGTGGTCAAAAAAATTAAAGAAACTGGGTCGGTTACGGACAATAAGACCCAACGAACCGGTTGGTTTCTTGAAAACATTGCTGCTGTAAACGAGAGTGTTACCAAAAACATCAATTCGGTATCGTTCTCAACAACTTCAAATTTTGACAACGAATTTCGACAAAAGACCTCCACCGTCATGCGTACAAAATTCAACTTACTCAGGAGCTAAAACCAGCAGACCATGGAAAGCGCCGGCAGTTCGTTCAAAGAGTAATGGAGTAAAGTGAAGTCAGTGCCAATTTTAAAAAAAAAAGTCATCTCCGATGAAGTGCATTTCCATCAGAATGGCTTGGTGAATACCCAAAATTGTCGAATTTGGGGCTCAGAAAATCCTCATGCAATTCATAAGAAGCAAATGCATCCACAACGAGCAACTGTCTGGTGGGGATTTTGGTCAGGCGACTTGATTGGGCCTTACTGTTTTGAATATCAGGCCGACTGTGAAAGGCATTCATTACAGGAACATACACGCAAAGAAAAAAACGTTTATTGCTCGGTTGCCACAACAATACTTTGATTGATTTACTTACTTATCCGGTCTCGGACAACCCCGGGGGGTCAGGGACTTTACAAAACGAAGATAACATATTTCGCCAACCAGTTCGATATTTTGCTTTATTTCTCCAGTTGGCAATACCAATTCCTATTTTTCGTCTTCCTTCGAGCTCGGCTTCGAAAACCCTTCGTGCTGGTTTGTCTTCATCCATTCTACTGACATGGCCTAGCCAGCGCAATCGCGTTATCTTGATTGATTTAAATTAATTTATTAATCGCAACCGTTCATTTAGTTCTCCCAAATAAACTCATATATCTCAAATGTATATCAAGTTTTGTTGCAAACGAGTTCTCGTTTGCATAAAACGCGTACAAAATTACATTTGCGATAACTGAAATTGGCCATTTTTCTAATGAGAGCACAGATTACGAAGAACGTAAATTTCTCTCATTCTCTCACTGTATACACAGTCTTATCCACTCGTTCGGAATACACACTCACGCATACACATAAAAGTGACCACACACTCTAATGCTTCTACCTTGTAAATATATCTTAGATGGACAATTGACGCGTTTTAGTTTGCTGCGCTTTTAGTTGCTTTCGAATGCAAAGCGAGACAGACGTGAAAAATAGACAAAAAATGCTGTAACCGAAAGAACAGTTGGTGGAACCGTTTTTCGCTTCTCGCAAACGTTTTTCAGCTCTAGTTTTTCATAACTCGTTTACTGCAAACGTTTTCCATTTCTCGCAAGCGTTTTTTTAGTTAAGAGCAACTAGAACTCGATTGCTGTAAACGAAAAAACAATTGGCGGAACCATTTTACGTTTCTTGCAAACGTTTTTTCAGTTTATGTTATTCATTACTCGTTTGCTGCAAATATTATTCGGGTGTCCCAAACGAAATGACATGTGTGGATTAACAGAAGTTCGTTTCTCCCAACTACAGTCCCCAAACGAACTTCAGTTATCTGAGATTTCGTTAAGGAGGAACGAGTTTTTGCTTTGCGTGTAATAACGGAGTTCTGTGGCCTCAACTGGGCGGCATTGATATGGACGACATATGGTTTCAACAAGACGGCGCAACCTGCCACACCGCACATGAAACAATCGATTTATTGCAGCAATGATTGCCAAAACAAATTATCTAAAGAAACTATGAAGTCAGCTGGCCACCAAGATCAGATCATCTTTGTGGTTTTGTGAAATCCCGGGTTTATGCAAATAAACCAGAAACAATTCCTGAGCTCAAATCCGTGATTCAACACGTCATCGGGGAGATTCAACCACATCTATGTGAAAAACTCATGGAAATGTTCATTAAAAGACTAATGGCCTGTCATCAAAGCGGTGGGGCCCATTTGCCTTATCAACAATTATTTTTCGATTTAAGTCTTTAAAATGTTTAGCAAAATTAACTCTTAAATCAAAAAAATAAAGAAATTCAGACAGTTCCTGTCAATACGATTTCAATATTTACATAATTTCCATATTCTTGGCAACTCTAACCTTAAAATCGTGTTGTTTAAAATAACACATAAATTTTCCAGAGCAAAGCAAATATTTCATTTGGTACAAGTGTTGATGATGAGTGGTGTTGGCGTTCTGGTTGCCACTTTTTTCCTCCATTTGACTCTAATAGCCTGGTCGTACTGTGATGATGATGTGTTGTACTACTACGTACAACTACTACTACCAGTAATACCCAGAGTTATGTGCGAGGCCTTATATTTCTCAGGGACATTCAATGTATAAACTTTTGGCCATATTTGCAGACCGACAGACAGAGGCACACAAACAAATGTTCGGCAAGGAGTGGGAATAACCACCCAAAACAAAATGTTAGAACCAAAACTGAAACTTTTTCAAAACTATTTCTACATTTACCTTCACAGAAATTATCAACATCATCAGCATTTGCTATCGAAATTATTGCATAAATATTACAAAATTTGGAAACATTTGAATTTGAATGAAAATGTTTTCATTATTTTTTGAAATGTAAATATTTATTTAATTTTTTTTCATTTATACATTCCAAACAATGTTTGTTTAACTTAAATAAAATAAAGTTTTTGGTTGTGTCGAGTGGTCGCTTTTCTTAGTATTACGTTTTAGTTAACAAATCGTTCCCGAGAACATTGTGCAATTGTGCCACCACCACCCGGAAAGAATTTTTCTACTACGCTATTGCGATTCGATTGTTTGCGTTAAATTCGTAGTAGAGTAACACACTTGGCTGGCAATTAATAAAGTTTGTACTGAAAAACTACTTAAATTGTTGTTAAGTCAATGCAATAAAGAAGGCGGTGGGTTGGGTGATTAAAGTGATTTGTAATTTGGGCATAGTGGTAGACTATATGGTACCGCTAACGTAAACAGTCTAAATATGTAGGGGATTGTTTTTATTCCAGCGTAACAGTTATTTTAAATTATCGTCGTTATCCAGCAATGCCAACATGTTAGGTCCTACATGTACATATATTAGTTGGAACCAGCGTTCGGAGAGTCTCCCATACTCGTGACTAAACACTTTTTGTGCTTCGATCACGAGTCGCAACGAACGCAAAACACATGAGTTAGGTAAACGAAGAGACTACACACGAAGTTATCGTGAACAAAATACTCTAAATCGTTTACGTCGCAAAGCACACTCACGAAGTGTGCAACAACACAAACAGCATTATTAACCCATTAGTGGGTTTGGGCTTCCGTAGAGCCTTATTACCTGTGCACCTTACCTGGACTAGACCTTTACGCCGCCGCCGCCGTTTTTGAGTTTGTTGCCGCGTCGCCACCTGATAACGTAGAAATCAGCTCAGCAGTGGCGACAGGTGGGTCGGCGGCGTACAACTTTTTGTTAAATCGTTCATATAATCGATCAATTATTGACATTGTCCTGGTCTTTAACACACTTTGCAACTACAGAAATAAAAAACCTATAAATTGCACACAACCACAATCAGAATATTTCCTAATAACAGTCAGTTTCATTTCAATTAGCTTATGAAGTCAAACGACCCTTTGAATTGTACATAACAGCCAGGAGAAATTCCACACGCTACAACACCAACATCCAGTCCATGGTAAAATAAGTAAGGTAAACTCGTTAGAACAGCTGATTTCAACATTTGCTTAGGTGTTTCTCTTATGTCAAATTCACATGCATTTTGTTTGTGTACTTTTTTGTTTACTTTTACAGTAGATACACACATGAAGAAAATTTGACAGATTATGGACACCAAACAAAAACAAAATGCCTGTGTTTGTTGTAACAATTCCTAGTGCGTTTACCTTACTTATTTTACCATGATCCAGTCCCATCCCCTAACAGGTTACAGCACACATTACAACTAGAACAGCAGTAGGTCAAATTTCCTAAGAATTGAACTCTGCACAGCAGCAGCAGGATCAATTTTCTAATAATTAGGATTAGCCGACGCCAGGTTAGCCGATCAAGCCGCCGCCACCGGTTTTCCCAGGTCCCTACGCCGCCGCCGAAGCAGAATCAATCGGCGGAAACCTCTAACCTGGGCGTCTCCAGGTGAGAACGCCATATGACAATTTTGTCCAGTAGCCTACTGACGAACTCTAGTGCATAAATTCGAATGATTATTTTTAAATTTATATTCAAAAAAAAAATATATGTTTTCAATTGCGCTGTGAACATAACCCTAGTAATAATTTAAATGTCATATGACATTCTTAACCTGTATTGGGTTAATGCTTTCTTCTCGTTTTCTTTTTTCTTGTTCGTTTCGTTGTAAATTTAACTCTGATCAAGCAACTTTTCTAATCTAACAGAGTTTTTAATCTTTTTTTTGGAAATCGTTCATATAATTTTTAAAGTATACTCGTTACGAGTTCGTCAAAGCATACAAAACCGAATCAAATTCGTAATTGTAAACATCTTATTAGGAAACCAAGTTCGTAGTGTGGTCCTGGTCCAAGGAGTGCATCTGGAGCTACATGCGTCAAACACCGTATATTATACGTACGTGTAATTTTTTCAACAAAATCATGCTAAAAATCCGGCTATTCGTCTATAAGTTGCAAATGGAGCTTGAAATCAAAAGTCTTTGAATAATTCATATGGAAGATATTTTTAAAGATATCGCGATTATTGTCATATGAGCGTTTTTTTAAATTTATTTTTTCAATTTTCTGTAAAATATTCATCACAAATCGTAAGTGAAGATACTTTATATCTAAAAGACTAATAATTTCTAAAGTATAATTATTTTCTAACTCTATTCGTGACTTCACATGCCGCAGGGAAGGAATAAGTGGATCGGAAGTTGCTGCCAACATGTTGAAGAGGTCCTCATTTTGCCTTACCCTTGATGCTTTGAATGTGTTCTTCAATCTATATTTTTTATAAAATTTGTTAAGAGACTCCTGTGCTTCTTCAGGAAGTTCTCCAATTGGCAAAGACTGGCACTCAATTATATCTTTGCCGTGCGCCAATATTTTATGGACGGTCGGGGTCAACTTCTTCTGTGGATACATTTCTGCAGTTTAAAACATTCAAGATCGTTGCCAAGACTCTCCAACAATGTTTTGCAGTATGGCCCATAAGAGCCTGCAGATTGGCTTTCGCAAAGACTTCCGTAAACTCCGTATGCAGTGGTCGTGAATTTATTTTGGCTTGCGTAATATGCTTGTATCCGGGTAAAACGTCAGCCCCGTGTCGCATTAAAGATGCCCGTAGGTTCTCATATTTCTCTTTGGAAAGTTATAAGTCCAAAAAGAGGGCCAAGACTTCTTCGGAACCATACTTTTTACTGTGTGCGTTTGTGGGCGTGGGAATGCTCTCCGTAATCCTTTTTAGTCCTCTTTCACTATCCTTTGTATATTTAATAGACAGCGCGTCCGACAAATGCTTCGTGGTTAAGTCATTGGTGGAATCGGCAAGTTTCCACTTTCTTGTGAAAATTGAACACTCTTCAATACTTTTTTTTTTGCCTTCCTTTTGTTCCTCTGGTTGAAGTGGTGGGTTTATCTACTGCCAATATATCCAGGATGGTGTCATCATTAAGCCAGTCCTCGTATTTGGAGTTGAAGTTGTGAATAGTTAGATTGCATTTCACCCAATTTGCCTTAATTTTTGCATATATCATACAAAGATTATTTTTTATACTTTTGCTTCTCTCAATATTTCCGTATAATCTATCGAGTTCTTCTAAAGCAGCTTCCGCGAAAAACGTTGGTGTGGTTGACTTTCTAAACAGTTCAAATAATTTTAAATTGTTCAATGCCATGTTTTCAGTATTTGTTGCGTCAACTTTCAGTCGTAGACTAATGTAGGCATTATGCTTATTTTGCAATATATTGGCTTATGCTACCATGCGTAAAAATGTACCAGTTACCTGCATACATATGGATTTAGGCTGAATTATGCAATTTTTATATTATGCACGTGTCCCAATAAAATTTGTGCCTACCTGTAGGGACCATAAGTCAATATTGTTCTTGTCCATTTGTACGCCAAAGTAATTTTTAAGTGAGGTGCGTACCTGCTAATTTCAATGATTAGTTTTTTGTGCATCCTGTGTCTGAATATTGGGAGCAGACTTTGCCAGAGGCTCTCAGGTAGACTTTGCCAGAGGCTCTTTAAAAATGCAATTTTCAAACTATTAGATCAAAGTAACTGTCAGTCAAAACATGTAAGGGACAATTTCTGCAACCATGTATTTTTAACCTTTTTTACCTGAAGAAGCCAAACGGTCACGTACGGGCAGATAAAACCCTTTGAATTAGGTAAAGGAATAATCAAAGAACATATTTTTAAAATATGGCAGAGGTAAAAAAATATAATTTTTTTTTATTTCCCGTCAAAGTTGAAAAATAGTAAAAAAAAGGGATAGTTTTTAACCCTTCTGTTACCTTAAGGTCATTTCGTGACCTTAAGGCCTTCGGCCACGGACTGTCCCTGCAGGCTGTGTCAGAGACACGGCCATTAAGTTTAACGTAGAATACGCCATCCGATAAGACAGAAAACATATATAACAATAAATTCATTTGCTTATATTATTTATCATTTATTGTTATATATGTTTTCTGTCTTATCGGATGGCGTATTCTACGTTAAACTTAATGGCCGTGTCTCTGACACAGCCTGCAGGGACAGTCCGTGGCCGAAGGCCTCGGACAACTGTCTGCTGTAATTTTTATATTTACCAACGGCATTTGATTCAAGTCCGTTTAAAAAAAAATATGTTCAGTTGTTTTAAACTTAATTTAATTTATGTATATTAATTAATATTTTTATTGAAATAAGTTCTGCGAATGTTGAGAGGGCCGCCCTAATATTAAAAAAGGTTCACCTTATCGAGTCTTCGCATTAGCATTCGAGCGTTGTGTGAAAGCTTTACGCTTTACAATTCAAAATTAATGTTACAACAGCTTTATTGAAGCTTTCGCAAAAAAGCTTTATTACGTTAGCTTACTGTTTGTTTCACTTTTTACTAGATACATGTTGCCATGTTCCTAAGCAATGTTGAGCAACCAAAAACACTCAACCAAACACCACACATATGTTTGAGTGTATGTGTTTAAACAATTTTCATTTGAGAAATTTAAATATTAGGAAGATATCAACCAATATGAAATGTATATCAAACGAAAGATAACATCTTCATTTACCTACAAAAAAAATTTTAAAAAAATTCATCTAGCCGTTTCCTCAAATTCAATGAAATAAAGATTACAACAATAAAAACCTGACATGACTCCTCATACCGTAAGGTAAGACGTATTCTACGTCAAAATCTGATATTATTAAGAGTAGCATATTTGAGATCGTTGAAAAGTTTCCTATAAGATGGGTTTATTTAAAATTTCGTAGGCGCACATGAAAATTTTGATTTTTGCAACCTCATTTGCTCTAAGGGCGCAACTGTGCGACGGCCAAATCTCGTCAAAACTGTGTTTATTTTACGATTGGAAATACCGAAAAAACTCGACAAAAACTTTATTATTAGTGGTAAGGGGGGAGGAGAGGGGGTACAAACTTGAAGTTGGTATTCTTCTTAAGGTCCTCTACATTTCTTACTCAGAAGTCAAACTTCAATTTTGAAGCGTTCTGCCTCTAATTCAGTCTCAAAAATATTACAGTTGTTGACATCCCAGCAAACTTTGGGGTCAAATATCTCGAAATTTTGACGTGGTAGAGAAAAACGGGAAATGCCATTAGATTCAGCGTATCAAAATTATACAGGTTCGCTATGTTTCACTCAATTCAGATTTTTGGTCACACACAGTGTTATTAGGGAATTGACCCGGCTGCTGCTGTGCAGAGTTCAATTCTTAGTAAATTTGACCTGCTGTTGTTCTAGTTGTAATGTGTACTGTAACCTGTAAGGGAATGAGACTGGATGTTGTCGTTGTCGTTTAACTGGAAATTAAGCTGACTCTTATTAGGAAATATTAGTGGTGTTCATGAAATCTCGAAAGAACCTCGTAAACTCGAAAACATGGTAAATTTGCACAGCAAAGGTCTAAACAAACAAACTTCCCATACAAATCGACTTGCCCAAAAGTGGAAAGTTTTCGGGACAAATTTGCTGAGCAAACCTGGAAAAAGAAACGTGAAAACTTTTGACATTTCAATGGCAATATTTTTGTATTGAACAAAAAAAAAGTGTTTTTGATTTATGTGAAAAAAAAAATAATGGAATAGGTAAAGCATATATGTACTTTTAATTGTACTCTGTTTATTTACTTTATCAGACTTTTTTTTTACCATTGCTGCATAGATATCAACTTTATTTGGTGCCTCATGGAACGCTTCGGGGCAAACTTACGCTGAGCAAAAGTTCTAGATTTTCTTGTTTGCATGAATACCACTATTGTGTGTAGTTTATAGTTTGTAGTTTTTTGATTGTAGTGGTTGCATCGTGTGTTGTAAATCAAGACAATATCTTTAATTGATCGATTATATCAAAGATTAACCAAAAAGTTGTACGCCGCCGAACCACGCCGTCGTAATCAGGCGGCTGCGCGGCAACAAACATAACAGGTCCCCCATCTAACGTTTTTTTTTTCAACTAGTGCTTATTTCGTGAATGGTAACACTTAGCTCATGTCTGATTTGACAGATAATTAGTTTTATCCTTCCGCTGAACGAATATGGTTGTGTATACGCTTGAACAACGCTGGGAAATATTGCGACATTACTTTGAAAATCATGGTAATGTTGCAGAATGTGTGCGAAAATTGCGTACGGATTTTGGAAGAAGAGAAGCACCGTCAGCTCCGTATGTTCGTTATCTTGTGAAAAAAGTGAAAGAAACTGGCATCCTCATCGATAAACCAAAGCGTGAAAAGCCAAAAATAGTGCGTACACCCGAGAATATTGCTGCTGTGGCAGAAAGTATGCGTGAAGCGCCATCAACATCAATTCACCGTCGTTCTCAACAATTGAACAATTGCACACAATCGATAATGTGCTTAAAAATTGGGCCTATCGTGTAGGCTACTGCATGGCCAGCCGAGGCAGCCATTTGAATGAAATTATTTTCCATTATTAACCGGAAGGATTGTACTTTCAAATAAAAAAAGAAATTTGAGAAAATATTCAGTAGTTATTTTTTATAGCATTTTCAAAAAAAAAATTTATTTGGCGGACCCTTTATAAAACTGCGGAGGGGGCGTGGCTCATTTCATACGCTAAAGTATTCGTTATGGATCCGTAACTGATTTCCGTTTTGGATAAAATTTAAAATTTGGAATTTAATTTCACTTTATAAAAATTCTAATAGAAACTTGTTCAAAATTATGATTGTATTGGTAAGGCCCATCATTGGCATTTATGAATGATAGCTGAAAAGCCCGATACTTCGTTATCGGTAGTTTTATGAACTTTCTAAACTTTCCCCCCGTTTACTCGCTAATTTACCAAGATTCTGGGCTAAACTGCAAATAGTACCATACCAGGGCGTAATGGCATATCCGAATTAACAAATATTGAAAATTTCAGCTTTTTAGCCAAAGGTGTTTTTGGGCACGCCGCCGTGGGAGAGACTTTTCCGCTTTTTGCCCCTCCCCGTAGGAATTTCCAAAAATCCCGTCTTAGCGGACGTCAGCGCTAGAGGATGGACCTCCATGCCAAATTGCAAGATTCTAGCTCCAGCGGTTAGGGCTGGGCGATGTTGAGTCAGTCAGTCAGTAACGTTATTCTTTTATATACATACAGTGTTGGAAAAAATAATAGGGACACCGATGTTTTTCTAATATTTTTTTTATTTTTTCTATAATATTTAAATATTTAAATTAATTAAATTAAAAGCGTTAAGTACTTCATATACGCTAACAAAAAATATCAAACTCCAATATGATTTTCAAATAAATAATTAAAAAATTGAATTTTTTGTTATATGGTCTTGGAAAAAATAATAGGGACAAGAATTAAAACGTTGCTATTTCTATAGAGTACTGTTCTATTTTAAATTATTAAAGTAAAATATTAATATTTAGTGGTAGATCCTTTTGCATTAATCACTGCTTGGCATCTGCGAGGCATAGATTCTACAAGATGTAGGCACGTTTCCACCGGTATGGAGTACCAAGCGTTCTTAACTTTTTCCCACAATTCCTTTAAACTTGTGGATTTCTGGAGTCCAATATTGCTTTTTAAGACGCCCCAGAGGTGTTCAATGGGGTTAAGGTCCGGAGATTGTGAGGGACATTCCAAAATTGTTACGCTTTTCTCTTGGAGCCAGGTTTTAACCAGTCTGGAAGAGTGCTTTGGGTCGTTATCATGCATGAACTGCCAACTAAGTGGCATTTCTTCCTCGGCAAACGGAAGCATTTCATTATTTAGAATGCCAACATAATCGACAGCACACATCTTATTCTTAATCCAAAAAATAGGACCCACTCCGGATGCAGAAAAACAGCCCCTTACCATCATTGACCCGCCACCATGTTTCACAGTCTTTTCGGTGTACTTGGGATCATATTCTTTGTTCTTCGGTCGACGGACGTAAGTCTTCCCGTCAGAAATAAACAAATTAATTTTTGTTTCGTCTGACCAAAGTACATTTTTCCAGTTTGAACGGTGTTGGTGTTGCTTGGCGAAAATTAATCTCTTTTGTATATTTTTTTTGCTCAACAACGGTACTTTCCTTGGGCTTCTTCCCATTAATCCTGCGTCCATAAGCCTGTTTCTTACTGTCCGACTGGTAACTGGTGCATTTAAACTCAGTTGTAGTTCCTTGGAAGACATAAAAGGGTAGTTTCTTGATAGGCGCACTAAATGTTGATTGAAACGGGATGATGTTTTCCGCTTTCTTCCTCTCGTTTCCATAGTGCGTTTTGAATGGATAGCATTAAAAACTTTGTTCCTCGAAAAGTTCATGATACTTGCTATTTCTCTAATAGATTTTCCCGCATTGTTTAATTTTTTAATCACTTTTTTTCTCCTCTTCGGTTGTATGAACTCCACGACCCATTTTTAAACACTAATTTGTCAATTTACAAAGCACAAGTTGCAACAAAGCGAGCAAACGATTACTAACCCTTATTTTTTCTCTCCTCTCAGAGATTGAGCTAAAACTAAAATAGTATTCTATAGAAATAGCAACGTTTTGATTCTTGTCCCTATTATTTTTTCCTAGGCCATATTACAAAAAATTCAATTTTTTAATTATTTATTTGAAAATCATATTGGAGTTTGATATTTTTTGTTAGCGTATATGAAGTACTTAACGCTTTTAATTTAATTAATTTAAATATTTAAATATTATAGAAAAAATAAAAAAAATATTAGAAAAACATCGGTGTCCCTATTATTTTTTCCACCACTGTATATAGATACACAACATCGTTCAAATGACTCCCACGACTTGGTGTACAGTACCTCAGTGTACAGTACCTCATTGTACCGTACCTCATTGTACAGTACCTCATATTTCAGTTCATTTTCGAATGCTTTGGCCTCTATCTCGTAAACGACAGCGTCGATTTCACGTTTTAAACCATCAATGGACTCGTGATTGTTTGCTGTGCTCCAGAGATAATAGTGTAACAGGGTCAAATCGCAGCAGCGAGCCGGCCAATGGACTTCCGAGTTTCGGATGATTATGCGGTTTTCGAACATAGTGCGCAAATGATGTATTGCACCATACGTCGCTCATGTCATCCTTTACGGTAACAGCGGTTGCTTGCTCATTTTCGAAGACAAATCAGCCTATGATGCCGCTATGCCAAAAACCCCACCAAGCAGTCACTCGCTGTGGATGCATCGGCTTCTCCTCGACGACGTGTGGATTTTTCAGAAAAATGCTCATCTTCAGCCAAGTGGTCTTCAGCCCATTCAGCGAAGCGCAAACGCATCAGATGGTGACGAGACGTCAGTTCTTGGACTATTTATAAGGCTTCATACTGAGGTCTTTATGCAAAATTCTGCGCAAAAAAGTGCGAGATTGCTGCGAACGGTGGCGAGTTGATGTTGATGATTGTTCGAGCACACTTTCAGCTACACCGGCAATATTTTGGTACAATTGTACTTTATTTGATACAATTTAATCCATCAAAGTACCAAGATGCCTCGTCGCAAAATGTTTACTTAATTTTTTACAAGAGGTCGCTATTTCTATAAATAAAAAATAAAACAAAATATTGAAATTTTAATACTTTGAGGGCATAAAAAGTACCTAGAATAATTTTGGTTAGTACTGAAATGACAATGTCCTTTTCCATCCCTGTTTTCCATTGAACGCACTGGGCGAGCACGTCCACAAACTGCGTTGATGACACTCTATTTCTATCGAATTTATTTCGCTGATTTCTTACACTATGAGTTGAAGACTCAGAATTTGGAAGAAAGTTTTTAAAATTTTCCAAGTTGCTTCAAGCGTAAAGCGACCCATTTCGTAAATTTCTAACCTTTAACTAATAATCTGTCCCTTCATAAATGCCAAATAATGTTCAACTTGCTAATTGTACATGGCCCACTCTTTACGAGGAAACGAGTTCGTCTCAAAGTCGAAATGGATTTGTATGATGCACTGGGTTCTTTTACAAACTATTTTCTATTGAAAATTATTGTTAATGCAAACTAGTGATCCCGATCCGTATTATGATTCAAAAGATAATGTTTTTATTTAAGAATGTTTTCAAAAATATATTTCCTACTAAAACTGTTTTTTTTCATAATTTTCTTTTAGAAAATGGTTTTTTAAAATTGGGTTTTGTAGAAAATTTGAAAATTATTTTGTTTAAGAAAATTGTCTTCAAACATAGACTTCTATAGAAGATCATATTCGAAAATAGTTATTTTTTTATAGAAAATTTTTTTCACATTTTCTTTGGAAATAAATTTCTTTCTTGCCTCGAAAATTATGTTCTAAAATAGAAAATTGTCATTGCAGATAGTTTTGTTTTAGAGAATAATCTTTGAAGGTACTTTTCTTATACACGCTGAAAAATTTGTATTTTTTGTTGTTTGGATGCAAATATAACGTGTTTGTAGCTTGTCGATAATAAGGTATATTTATGTCCAAACACATTGTGTTTGCTATTCATGCATATCACATGTTCGAGACACAATGATTATTAAACTACAATATATGTTTTTGTGACCCAAATGTGGCTTTGTAAGTTGAAAACTTCTGAAAAGTAAACGTGACAGACACCAAAGAAACATAAAGACAGTCGATCTTCAATTCATGAAAAAATGCTTGCAAACGTATACATGGTTCCTGAAATATGTTCCTGGGGCCGTTTTTTTCAGCTTGTAGAAAGTTGTCTGTAAAAATAGGTTGTTTTATTTCTATAGCGCATATTTCAATAACGTCAACAAAACTTTTTCAATTTTGTAGCGGTTCCGTTTAAAAATTCGTTTTGTTAAATCTTTTTCAATTTATTATTTGATAATAAATGAAAGAGGATCCGTTTCCAAATCGAAGCTGTGTTCGCACATCCTTTAAAATATTTGCAATTCTCTGCATCATGCAGTTATTACCCTTCGCTCCTGAGTAGGGTGTCTACTAATGCCAAAACCTTGAACGAACGAAAAAATCTGAAATGTTGAAAAATACTGAAAATGACATTGTCAATGTTCATTCAGTTCACTTTTCAAGGAATAATACAAAATAATTAAATTTTTTATGCGACAGGGAAAACAAGGGCATGGTGGGGCTGCTAAAGAAAACTAGTTAGTATGGTAAATGCTTGCATGTGTGTCATTGACAATGAAGGGCAAAACACAGAGAGAAAAAATGTTGACGGTTACTTATTCTGTTGACCCCAAACAAAAAAGTTTCGCTTTTGTCGCATCTAGCATATAGTGTAAATGGTTTGTAAACCTGATAAGTAAAAAAAGTGTTCACTTTTTGCTGGTGAAATTTATTTTTTATGACAATTAACAACTTTTGTTTGGTACCATTATTGTTGCTGGTGTTGCTAATTATCGCATCGTTGCTGTTTTGTGAAAATATATTTTAGCTGTTAGTTAATATACTCGTATACTCGTACAAGAAATTAATTTCCTTTTCCGTTTTTATAGCTCAACTGTAGTTTCGTTCTTTTACAACTTAAACTCAATTTCAGATTTAACACATTTTTCGCATTTTGTTCAACACTCCTGAAGGACTTGTGTTTTTTTGTTGCACCTCTCTTTTTCCTACATGTATTTTAATTATCCATTCTATTACCGTAAGGCCATTGGATATTTATGTGCAATCCAAACCATGAAGGGACAAACAATAAAATCCAATCTAAAAATGCACTCTAATGACCTGAAAAATATAACAATGCAAAAACTAACGCAGTCCAGGGAGAGGACCAAAAACAACAGGACCATAAAACAAACCTTATACAGACACAAAATCAAAATGGAAAGTGTCCCTAAGAAATCTCTGGGAGTAATGAACCGACAACGTCTATATAAAACAAACTGCCGTACAGACAAACAACGACAGTTGTACCCAGCAATGAAATGGGTCTATTTTGTTGACATAACTCTGGTAGAAATGCAAAAACAATAACAAAACGAGACTATGAAACACATATAGAATGAATGAATGTCGTCTGAATGGTCTGTTTTACATCCTACATACCTAATCTTACAAAATATGGGGTAATCCATAAGATTGTGGTAATTTCAATGAAAGAATATCGACGAAGCAGGGATGAAACATGTTCGTTAGTTTGTTTACATTGTTGCAAAGGAAAGTTTCGTACATCAGACGATTTTGTAGCTGCTTCAATGAAACATGTAATTGAAGATTTATTGACTGTTCGTCGTTGCGTTGCAACAACATTTCTATTTCGTTGATGCAACTAATACAACTGAAACACAACTTACAGAAAACGTAGTAAATAATGGATGATTGTGCTATTTGGTTTTTGAAAATTGACAGAAAATTTGTACAAGTGAATGAAATATTTATTTGGATCGATAAATCAATGCCTGCCATGTACTTTTTAAAATTTGTTTCATGGAAATTTTGGCCACGACTACGCTTCACGTGGTCCATTCTGAAAGTCAATTTTTGGTATACTTTTTGCAACATTTCGGCCGGTATCTCAGCAGTAACACGTGTAATGTTGTTTTCCTAGTAGAGTGCCCAAAAGCGATACCAAAACACCGGTGAAATAGGTTAACCGGTGTTTTTGATATACACCGTGTGCCGAAATTTAAAAAAAGTAATTTCCGAACAAACCGGAAACGGTTTATCCGGTTGGTTTAACCGGATTTTACACAATTTGTGCTAATATGCTTAAAAATGATTTTCGGATTTTAAAGAAATTTTGGAATTAAGAAACATGATTTCTATTTTCAACTAAGATTTATTCTTCAATAAAAGACATTTCCACACATTTTTTTATTCATATGTCAAAATGATATTATGACATGAAGAGGAAGTAATTAAAGCTCATTAAGCTTTTCAAACTATTTGTTTTCAAATTTCAAGCTAAAATTATTTCGTAAATAAGGGCGAGTTTCACACTCGACATTAAAAATCTCAATTTAAAAGTTCACAGAAAATTTTCATATAAATGACATTTAAATGACAGACATCGGGCAATTAAAGTCCGTTTAAATGGAGAATTTTCAACTGTGAAACTTGGCATAAATGTTTTAAACTTAATAAGATTTTAATACATGAAAATCTCTTTCAAATTTGAATATGATTTTTGAATTTAAAGCAGTTTAATTTCAATTTGAGTAAGTAAAATTGTTAAATTGTCAAATTTAAATAGAGTACAGAGTATATGAAATGGTCGCTAAACAAACGATCTCACGATCACTGAGCTGTGCGCTTTCCAGTTTTCACTCACTGATTGGTTTTACACCGATTCCGAACGGTATTTTGAGAAACTTTTTCATGGCTAAATACTCGATAGTGTCGCTGTCACTACAACATATATAATTTAATTTAAAGTAAAAAAACAGTTTCACCACTTTTTGCCAAAATTAAAATCGCAAAACCGGTTCCTTGGAAAATTGATTTTTCGAACAAACCGAAAATCGGTTTTTGAAAAATTACTGTTGTTTTTTGACACTACTTCCAAGGCAGCAATCGTGGTTGGCTGGTCTCTATAAATGAGGGACTTCACATGCCCCCACAAAGGATAGTTTAGTGGGGTCAAATTGAACGAACGAGGCGGCCAATTGACAGCGGCACAATGTGAGATTAATTCCTCACCAAACTCGCCACTCAATTGGTTCATGGTATCGCGTGCCGTGTGGCATGTGGCACCATCGTGTTGATGAAACCACATGCCAACCAATTCAAATTCTTCTATTTTGGGCAAAAAAAAGTCAGTGTTCATTGCACGAGTCCTTGCTCCATTGGTAACGGTGCGACCATCATCGTCTTTGAAGAAGTACGGTCCAATGTTGACGCCGGCCCATAAACCGCACCAAACAGTGCATTTTTCAGGGTGGTCTCGAACAGCCTCTGACTACTCTTCTGACCAAGTTCGGCAATTCAGTTTATTGACGTACCCATTAAGCCAAAAATGAGCCTCGTCGCTGAAGATATTTTCTCCATATTTTCTTCTTCCAGCTTCTCTAGGGCCCATTCACTGAAAAGACGACGTTGTGGTAAGTCGCCGGCTTCAGATCCTGCACTAGCTGTATTTTGTATGACTTTATACCAAGGTTCGAATAATACAAACCCAATTGCGGATGGGCATATCTCGATCATTATTAACACTAGCGGATACAGCAGCAATATTCTCCTTAGTATCCACTCTACGGATACGGGTTGGTAGATTGATGTCCAATAGAGTGAAACTGGTAATAAAGCTGGTCACAACGGCTTGAATAGCCTGTTCGGTGGGTCGATTATGACGACCGTAAAATGGACGTAACTTGCGGAACTCATTTTTTTTACAGAGCACGAATTTTAATACCAAAACTCAATGATTTACAAGCGTTGTTCGATTGTAAGTCTATGATGCATGATGAAATGCCAAGACTTGTACACAAGTCAAAATCACGCGTCAACTGACAAAAACTTAACACTGAAAAACCAAATACATTGTAAAAAAATCAAGCGTTACTAAACCTTGAGTAAATAATTGTAAATTTTTGAAAAAAATTTAAATAATAAAATTTTAAGCATATTATATTTAAATTATTGTTAAAAAGGTGTTCCAAAATTCACGCAAAGTTGAACTATAATTGCATTGTTTATCGGGATGTATGTATGCCATATAGCACCACTGTCTGTTGAAATCACAAGTCGTCCACCTACATATCATGTGATTTGGGACAGAGCACCATTAACTGTTATTGCCCGAACGGCCGCTTTTCGAAGAAAAATGATTCAATGATGACTCCAGTCCAAAATTCACACCAAACAGTGACTCGTTGTTGATGCATTTGTTTCTCAATAATGACTCG
This sequence comes from Phaonia tiefii, assembly GCA_963931995.1. Lineage (NCBI taxonomy): Eukaryota > Metazoa > Arthropoda > Insecta > Diptera > Muscidae > Phaonia > Phaonia tiefii. Next base: position 128,620,332 of record OZ008370.1, read on the forward strand.
TGTATTTTCTGAACCCCTAATCCTACAATGAAAACCGGTTCTTCTCCAATTTAGAGTTGAATTTTTAGTAAAACTGAACTGTCAGCTGCCACGCTGTCTTTTTTCTTCAACAACACCACTTTTCCGCATTAATGGCGTGCAATTCAAATCTTGCGAGATTTCTGGGACATCCTTTATATCCTTTTTATTTTATGTTATTTTGGCAAACATTCAAAGATTACCAAACGAATGCATTATTACAACGAACAGTTGTTCATGCGACGACACTGATTTTTATCAAGTTATGTCATAAAATTGTCACTTGCAACGCGGTTTTTACTCCGATAAATGCACTTAGTACGCTTTTGGCAACTTTGCTTTGCATTTTACCAGAACTAACATTTGAATCACAACGGGCATCATCTGTGAATATTGCAGCTTGATTCTGTCTGTTGTCAGTTTAGTGAACTTTAATGTTAGTGGCATGTTGATAAAATCATCGTGGATGTATGTTAAAACTGCCATACTCTATCTCACCACAATCGGTTGATGAATTCGCTAATAAACTTTTTGGGAAAAATCGAGAAATAGATGGCGCTATTTTCGAGTTGGTTCGCGAAGCTGCTGATAAAGTCCGTTGAGAGTAAATAACCGATTGGGGCCCAATTCGAGTCAGTCGAGGTTGAAATGTACAAAAGTATAAAAAAATGGTTTACCATCATGGTTATCCCATGAAGAGATTGGGAGAGCTTCTCACAATCGCCTGTGCCCCTTCTAGTTTTGTACTCACTGATTGTAACCTACAGTTTTACACCGGTTCCGAACGGTATTTTGAGAAGCTTTTTAATGACTGAATACTCGATAGTGTCGCCGTCAGTAAACTAGGTGACCGACGTCGAAAGAAATGTATTGTGGCCAGAACAGGGATGGAACCCACGTTCTCAAGTACAAGAGCCTCGCATACTACCATTGCACCACCGACGGCCTAAAGTATAAATTGTCAAGTTATGTAACTGTTAAAAGTTGTTATTGAAAATATAATAATTGTGAATGTTAAGTTGGTGTAAACCCTTTCGTTTTATTAACGGACATTTCGTAAAATCGTGACAATATTAATGTTTATACATCGGTCAGATATGGCTGCTTCAGTTTACGAACCTGAAGTTTTTTAAACGCACCAATGAAACATATTAATAGCAGAGATGAACCTTTTTAAGTTAATGAAATCATTGTCGTTGCAGCTACGAATCTGCACTTTCGATTAAAATTCGATCAGGCGTCGAACAAATTCACTCGTGTGATGAAGCTTTTTCTCGCAGTGTTTTGTTTGTTTTTTGATGAAAAATTTTGTTCTCGTTGCCGTTAGCCAGCAGCCTTTGTAGAATAGGGGAAACATTTTTAATCATTGACTTACACTTGATTTCGATAGATTTATTTAAATTTTATTTCGGTTCAGCTTTTATTTCTACCACCTTCTACGTCATTCTATGAGATATTTGTGTTAAATCTATGATATTTATTTGCATAATATGAAAAGCTTAACTTTTGCACTAAATCGTGTATGTCTAATTCATATATGGGGGTTAGTTTAAATTGATTTACCTCTACAAATACAAATTCCAAATACTTTTAATTTTTTATAGAAGATCAGAACAACTAAAAGAAATGGGAATTGCCGAAAGATTGCCGCGAAAGAAAATCTTCCGCACTCTTGCCATACAGTGCCGGTCAAAAAAATAGCACCAACGTCGAAAACTATTGTCATTCCAATAAAAAAAATAAATTCTGTGCTTATTATTTGAACATAACTAAGCGATGACGTAGTACTCTGTTTACTCTTTGTAAGAGAAGTTTCTTTCCTCAAGATAGTTAACGGTTCTCTAGAAATGATCGATCATTTACAAAAGGATCTACTTCAGTGCAGTCAATGAAATAGCACCAGCAGTCTATTTTAAATTTGTTTTGCAAAATTTTGTGAAAAAAAAGTGAAAACAAAAGGTAATAAAAATTTTTTAATATTTTTTATTAAATCTTATTCCCAAATAAGGAATTTGCTGGGCTGTTCCAATAAAATGATAATAAATGCCCTAAGATATGAGCAAAAAGTTGAATCTCGTGGTAGGAAGCCAGTTTTGTCACCCTTAATGGTAAACATTGGATGTGCCGGCAAGCGTGGAAACTATTCGCCGCAAACTTCGAGACAACAACCTCAATGCCTGTAGTCCTCGAAAAGTGCCGCTCCTTACCTCTAAGCATGTTGCTAAAAGGATATCTTTTGCTAAAGCACATCAAAATTGGCCAAAGGAAAAGTGGAGAAATGTGCTTTGGACTGACGAACCCAAAATTGTCCTTTTTGGTGGAAAGGGTTCCAGATCTTTTGTCCGTAGGCCACCTAACAGTGAATACATGCCAAAATTCACATCAAAAATTATAAAACATGGAGGTCATAGTATTATGGTATAGCGTTGCTTTTCATATCAAGGTGTGGGTCCCATATATTGGATCAAAACCGTTATGGATGCATCGGTTTATGTAAAAATCCTTGATGAAATTATGCTGCCGTATGCTTCCTACGAAATGCCGCTGGTGTGGGTCTTCCAGCAAGACAATGACCCCAAATACACCAGCAAAATGGCAAAAAAAATGGTTCAACTATAACTCTATCAATGTAATGGAGTGGCCTGCACAGTCCCCAGATTTGAACCCTATTGAAAATCTGTGGACGGATATAAAGAAGGGTGTATCAACAATAAAACCAACAAGCGTTGAAGGGCTCTGGGAGGCTGTGCAGAAAATTTGGAGTTCCATCAAAGTTGAAAGATGCCAGCATTTAGTCGATTCCATGGGAAGGCGTTGTGCCGCGGTAATAGCAAACAAAGGTCACGCGACAAAGTATTGAAACAATACAATTAATTTATCAACAAGATATCTGAGTACAATTTTTGATTTATTTTAAGAAAGACCACTATTTTTTGTTAAAAATGAAATGAAGTGCTATTATTTTGACTGAGTAGTTTTTAAGTTTTTTATTTAAATTAATTATCAAATTATAAACTGTTGAAAAAACCAAATAATTTTCTTTTCCATTAACATCAAAGAATTTATTATCTTGTTTTGAGTTAAATTGGCCCAACTGTTAAACAGATGTAAACGGAGTCAATATAAATTTGTGCGTGGTGCCATTATTCTGACCGCAGCTGTATATCATTGAGTTGAATTTCAAAACTTTTACCTTTGAAAATTAATAAAAATTAAAAAATTAGATTTTTTACAGAAAACACATCAATTTCAAATCAAACGACATTACGTGATATTAAAAAAAATCTCGTATTTAAAACAAACATTAGGTGAAATTCATACGACACATCGCCAATTTCAAAACAGTGGTGATAATATCAGAACTTCTAAACGATTGGTTCTAATAGTTTTAAAATGTACTAGGTATTTGTAGGGAAGGCGTAACAACCCTGTAATTGAAAGAGTTGAGTACCAAGCAAATGAAAAGTGAGCGAAATTTTCTGTTCATGAAATTTTGGGTTTATAAAAATTTCGTTATTTTTGATACACGTACTCCTTACGACAACGAAAATGTCATAACTGAATAACGGGCTTTTAGTGCTGGTGGCACTATCGAGTACGTAGTTATGAAAAACCTTCTGAAAATACCGGTCGGAACCAGTGTAAAACTGTAGGTCCCAATCAGGGAGTGTAAAACTAGATATACATATGTATATTGGGTAAATTAATTTGTTTTATACTTTCCATATGACTTATTTTTTAAAGAGATGTGGTAGATCAAAATTATGCTATTTGAGATTCTAAAATATTTTCATTTCAATTAAAAAAAAATGGGTGAAATAATCCGCACTACAATAATTTAAATCTTAAATACTTAACAATTTTTATTAAGTAACAATTTTTCGTAAGAAATGTTGTCATTATGGTGAAATGGTTGTTACAGCAAAGTAGGTTCAGATTTGCAGCATCGAAACTATGAACGGTAAAAAAGTCTTATATGACAAGTTTCGTTGCAGCAACGATAAAATCGTCGGAAAATCATTGCAGCATTGGAAACACACAGGAAACGATTTTCTTTCAGTGTAGATAATTACTATTCTCTTAAACAAATAGTGCTAAACATGACAACAGTATTTTTTTTAAAGAAAGTTTGCTATTTTAGATTAGAAATTTTCTTCTTAAAGTGCAAATTTGTTATAACAACTATTTCAAAATTTTCTTTAATTGCATGTTACGTTGCAGCAACATCAAAATTGTCTGAAGTATGAAACTTTGTATTGCGACTTTCAATTTAACGACTTTTTGAAAGTTGAATCTGGCTCCTCTCGTGTCAAAATTTAATCTGTCTGGCTGAAGATGATTCTGGCGGCTAGCAAGCAGTCAAGATGAAATTTGCGAGTCGGCTCGCTAGCCTGGATGCGATGTTGAACTTTGTCTCCCGGCTCGCAACCCTGGTTGCAACTATCTGCAGAGTTACCATGTATAACACGATTCTATACTTTATTGGTCAGTTACAAACTTTTTTGTTCAGAAATTTTTCACAATAAAGATGACATTTGTCAACCGGTTTGATCTTTCGCCATTTAGCCACATCAAATTATAGCATGGTTTTATCCAACTGGTGCTTCGAAGGCTTCTAGTATTTCGTCTACATGTGCGATTATTCAGATTTCAGCAATATACGAGTATAATATAACTGGAGTCTGATAAATATGGGTTTTGCTTAATTGAAATTGAGCTTTATTTTTGGAATACTTGCAGATCCCTTAGTAACTCCTATTCGCCTTTGTACGAAATACAGATTTTACTTAGAAACAGGACACAGAACAAATCTGTTACTGTTTCCCTTTGGTCCAAACAGATTCCCATTAAATATCAAATATGGTCTGCCTAATACTTTACTAATTACTTCATTGTAATTATGTGACTTCTTGGTACACAGGGTGAATTTTACAAAACATTTCCGTCATTCTTTTAAACGTAATCTACACACCCGCCCTGTTGTAAAATGTTCATTTTCCCACTGAACCAGAAAATTCAAAGAATCGAAAAAACGATAATGTCCAGGGCAGCCTTGAGAAAAGAATCTTTATGGAACCTTTTTTCTCGTTTCTTTGACTTGTTTGTGTTTAGTGGAAAATAAACATTTTTTCATTTCCCCTCTCCACTCTAATACCCCAGGTGCTATCAAGTCACATTCTTTACTGTCGCATCAAATTTCTTTTCGTCCTTGTCAAATATGTAATTTGGCGACACCTTTTGACAAAATATCACATCCCATCATCAAATACACATTTCCGAAAGGAAATTACTAACCGCGTCAACCTAATGATGGACTTTCCCATATTTGCCACCAGACAAACACTGAAAGCTACAACAAGGACATTTACGCCTCTCTCTCTCTCTCTCGTTCAACAATCATCAGAGTTATTGTTTGACTAAAGAGTTGGGCGAATGACGTTGACATAACTCCACCAGCGACAACAAAAGTTAATGGTTGGCTTAAATGCTCCAGTGGTAAAGTTCCAACGACAACAATAGCACAAAAACAACTCGAGCACTTTCAACAATTGTGTTGTTCCTCTGAACGACTCAACATTTTTCGTCTTCATTCATTTACACGTAGTTTGTTTGCTTGTTCCCGACCTAAAAGTATCGTATATCGGAGCCAAAAGGATTCCTCTTCTGTTGTTGTTGTTTTATTCTCTACATTTTATTTTCGCTCGCTTTTGCGTTTCCTTTAAAGCTGTATGGAATACACCCACGCATCTCTATCCATCTTAACAGTTCTGGGAACAATTTAATGTTTGCCTGTTACACCTAGGCGCTTCTAACTCTTTGTTTGCTGTTGGCTTTGGGTTATGTACTCTGTTGTATGTGTATCCTTGCGTTTTATTTTCCAGGCTCCCAATTGTTTGGCAAACTTTAAGGGTGAATGATGAAGGAAAAGCATAAAATTACACAAACAAAATATCACCGTATTATCTTTTCCGTTTTCTTCACAATGTTTCCCAGCTTTAAGGAAAATTTATGAATTATGAATAGACGAGGGTTGATTTGTGAAAACGAGAAAAAATTTTGTTAAACCATTTCGCACAGAAATCGTTCCAAAGCTGATTGGGTTTCAAAAAGCAATTTAAAGAAATATACAAAATAAAGAATTGCTAAAAACCATTTCTGTAAAATTGTACACCTACAGATATATTTCCGGCCATACTATTACAAATTTCAGAGGTTAATTTCCTTCTAGGAAGTTTTACAGAAATCAATAAAATATTGAATGAAAACAATTTACCAAAGGGCAACGTCCTATACTGATTTATTTTTTTAATTTTATTTTACGGTTTTATGAACTTTTTCTTTGCCCCAAAGAAAAATTAAATTCATTAGAAAAAAATCTATTCAAAATTGAGTCTTCTTGTCAAATGAATTTTTCAGAGAAGTGCGATTAGTCGATCAATTAAAATTTTAATTGACCTATATAGGGATTAATCAGTTAATCGAATAATCAAAACTTCTCATTAATCAAAACTATGATTAATCAATTAATTTGAATATTGATTAATCATATTTGCATAATTTTATTCATCATTCAAATAATTTGTGGAAAACATACAGATACGTACTACGAGTATACAAAAAAGGAAACACTTGAACATTTTGAGTAAAGAAGTTTGTTGAAAAAATTCAAACTGAAAAAACCTAAAAATATAAATTAATCATGAATATTAATTAATCAAAAATTAAAGTTAATCGATTAATTATAAATTTTAAAATGTATGATTAATCACTTATTTGATTAATCAGGATGTCGATTAATCAGGTTGCATGATTAATCGAAAATTTCGGAATTTTTATTGTTTTATAGAAAACTTGATAAAGGTGGTTTTAAAAAAGTTGGAATTTTTGTCTATTTTTTCTCTGTCTACTTACACGTCTGTCTCGCCTTGCATTCAAATAACAACTAAAAGAGCAGCAAACTACAACGCGTCAATTGTCCATCCAAGATATATTGACAAGGTAAAAGCATTAGAGTGTGCGATCACTTTTATGTGTATGCGTGAGTGTGTATGTCAGACGAGTGGATAAGACTGTATATACAGTCGACAGAATGAGAGAAATTTACGTTCTTCGTAATCTGTGCTCTCATTAGAAAAATGGCTAATTTAAGTTATCGCAAACGTTTTTTTTTTTTTAAATTTGCGGCAAATGTAATTTTGTACGCGTTTGATGCAAACGAGAACTCGTTTGCAACAACATGATACACATTTGCAATATATGAGTTTATTTGGGAGAACTTCATGAATGGTTGCGATTAATAAATTATTACAAATCAATCAAAGTATTGTTGCGGCAACCGAGCAATAAATGTTTTTCTTTCTTTGCGTGTACATATACACACCGGTTCTCTTATTTAAAGGCATTAAAAATTCCATATTCAGCAGCCTGTATCTTTAGCAATTTGTAACCGATTGCAGAATTTTAAAATGGAAATGGAAGCTAGACACCTTGAGATATAAAAAAAATCATGACAATAGTGGTTTCTTAACTAAAGAACTTTTTTGAACAATTTATAAAAAAAGTCCAAAAATGTGCTATTTTTTGGTTCACTTGAATGAAGGCACTTTATTATTTTTAAAGTAAGCGATGATTTTTTGTAGGGATTATTACAATTTATTACATTTAATCATTTTACGAGTCAAAATAACAAAAAAAAAATCAATCTATCGGAAAAAACTAAAATCGATGTTTACCGTTCTGAAGGATATTCTTACCGCGCAATAGCTAAAAAATTTAACGAAGCCCAACAGTTGTCGATAATTATAACAATGACCCCGAGGGGTATGGAAAAAATGTTAAAGGAAGTGTTTTAATTAGTCTTTATACGTATGAGAGAAAAAATCATCAGAATTGCTTCTAATTCTGCCGTATCCTTGTCAAAAATAAGAGCTCAAGCTGGAGTGGAAGCGAGCAAGTCATCAGTACGCAGAGTAATAAAGAGCTGTGAGTATCTTAAATACCTGAAATTACAACAAAAGCCGCCACTTGATGCTCCTCCTAAGGAAAAGCGGCTTCAATTCGCAAGAGACTATATGGTATGGGATGTGAAGAAAAGAGGTCATGTAAATGACTAAAGAACCGTTGTATTTACGGATGAGAAGAAGTTTAATTTCGATGGGCCTGATAGGACTATTATTTCTGCGCAAAGAAAAGCGTTTTTTGAATATCACAGCCGAGAGGGCGGCGTTATGGTGTGGGGTGCTATTACGTACTATGGCACCATTGAAATGGCTGGTGCAAGCTATAAAACGTTATTGGAATCGGCTTTTCCGAAGTTCAATGAACTATTTGGTCCCATATCTTGGATATTGCAACAGGATAATGCCCCTATACACAACGCCAGATTAGTAAAGGAGTTCATTGCAAGCCAAAATGTTAATATTCTTGACTGGCCACCCTATTCGCCAGATCTAAACATTATCGAAAATGTCTGGGGTTGGTTGTCTCGTAAGGTCTATGAAGGAGGTAGACAATTTGATGACAAGCAGTCACCAATTCAGGCCATTAAGGATGCTTGGAATCAAATTTCGTTGGATTACATAAATTCTCTTTATCTTTCAAGGAAAACCCGTATATTTGAAGTTATTAAAAACAAAGGGGGTTGTACGCATTACAAACAGATCTTAAATAAAGTAAAATAAATTAAAAAAAGAAGAAAAACAGTTTTTCATTAAAATTAGTTAAATTGCCTTAATTCCAGTGAACCAATAAAAATAGCACATATTTGGACTTCTTTTTTGGAAATTGCTCAAAAAAAGTTCTTTAGTTAAGAAACCACTATTGTCGTGATATTCTTTTAGATATTTAAAGGATTCAAATTATATACATTTTTTTTCATTTTATTGTTCAAACTCAAGACTGTTCGATATCTATATTAATAGACATATAGTTTTCAAAATTAGATTTTTTTTCATGATTCCTAGCAAATCGTATAGCTATTTCAGATCTAGCCACACATCTTTATCAGCAGTTGTTTGGAATGATGCTATTGAAGAAGTCGTCCAACTAAATGCTAACGAAAACTCATTTTAATTGAGAATTCAACAATGTGCGAGCGTTCGAAAAATTTCGCAAGCAAAACAAGAAATATTTAATAAAACTTTTCTCCATCTCTAGGGAAACATTAGTTCTCATTAGACATAATTTTTGTTGTTGCCTACAAGACAACACAAATCATACAGGCAATAACAATTGCCTAAAGTATCGTTGTGCTCTACGTTTAAATTCATCAGGGATCATTTTTATTTACTGGTACTTTTGTATTTTATTATTCAAGATAAAGACCATTCTATATCTCTATTAATAGAGATATAGTTTCCAATCCATCAGTGGTGAAACGATAGTGTACGCGGCTCTTGTAGATTATAACGTGGGTTCGATCCCTGTTATGACGCCTTACATCGCTTTCGACGACGGTCACCACGCTTAGTGACGACGACACTATCGAGTATTAAGCCATGAAAAAGCTTATCAAAATACTGTTCGGAACCGGCGTAAGACTATAGGTCCCAATCAGTGCGTGTAAAACTCGAAAGCCTACAGCTCACGGATTGTGAGAAATGCTCTCCAATCCCTTCAGGGGATGTATTGGGAAACCGTTTTTTTTATAGTTCATTCCCCTTCAGGGGATGTATTGGGAAACAGTTTCTTTTATAGTTCCCTGTTGCACATATTTTTGAAAATTTCAATAATTTCAATTTGCACTCCTAGAATTTGATAAAAAAAACACTTATAAATTGTAAAAATTTTGACGGAAAGAGTTTTTTTTGTGTCAGGCTGCTTTCCTTACAAAAAATGAGAACATTTTAAATTTCTTGTAGATGACCAGGGTTTCAAATTCCTACTCATTGTATTCCTAAAATGCGCTATTGATTGTGACAACGAAAATGTAGGGAACAATATGAAATACACACGAAATGCCACGGCTACGACTGCAGCAAACTCGCAACTCATAGCCGACTGCAACAGTTATTCGTAGGAGAATGAAAGGACTAATGACCGCAGCACACAAGAGTTACGGCCGACAGCAACAGTCATTTGGAGGAGAATGAGTAATGATTGTGATAGGTATAGACAGTTTTTTTTAAGGCAAAAGTAACAGTCAATGATTTGACTTGAAATGACTAAACATAATTTGACTACCAAGGATTTCAAACATTAAGGTTTCGTAGATTATTCATATGGGATTTTTTAATTAATTAATTTAAATTGTTTCATCATTTTAGAGTTAAACACAAATCGATGTTAAAAAACAACTGGACGGATATAAATGCAGACAGGTGCTTAGTTATAATCGGTCAAGATCGAAAATATATAATATCATACACTGCGACCGATTGTACCAACCTTTGTGATATAATTTGTATAAGGAATATACATATCACAATATGGACCTATATGATGGCCCATTCTCAGAAGTGGTTATCATTGACATAAGAAACTCTTATTTATAAAATTTCGTTGAAATTAGTTCATATTTGTAACCAAGCTCCGTTAGGACCGATGTGACCTATTTTTAGTCAACTTTCATGTATCATTTAATTAATTTCTGCAGAATATACTTGGTTGGTTGGTTGGTTGAAAAGGCTGCAAGACAGCACGCTGCCTAGCACACTTAGGCTAAAGAAGACCATTGTGATACCTGCAGTTTCCTCCATAGCAACTATTGACTAGTCGTCTAGCCAATTTACCCTTTCAATAAATTTGTCTATAAGACCTACAGGAATATCCTGTAGGGCTACGGTGCTAACTAAATGTGTACCGAATATCCTACTTCTCAGTCCTGCCAGATCAGGGCAATCCAAGAGAAGGTGTTTCGTCGTTTCCTCGTCCTCTGCCATGCAGCATCTACAAAGAGTGGAGTTTCTATGTCCCAATCTTAGGTCGTGTTTTCCTACAAGACAATGTCCCGTAAGTATTCCTATCATTGTGGATAACCTGCCTCTCGGCAAGTTAAGTAGTTGCCTAGTCCTTTTCCTGTCCATCTGTGGCCAGAGGATCCTGGCTTGTTTGCAAGTTGAAGTAAGTCTCCACTTGTCCTTGAACATATTATCGGCCCACTGCCTGATCAGCAAACGGCTGGTAGAGATTGGCAAATGTCTTAAGAACAAAGGATAATAGACTGATTGGTCTAAAGTCCTTTGGTTTGACATGAGAGCATTTGCCCGCTTTCGGGACGAAAACCACTTTGGTTTGCTTCCAAATGCTAGGAATGACTCTCAGCATAAGGCAGCCCCTGAAGATTGCCTCCAACCAACTACAAGATAGGTATAGTGCCTCCTGTAGTTGCGCGGGAATTATCACGTCAGGTCCGGCTGATTTATATCAGATTCTTTCTGCTCACTATTGAGCGAACTTTTTCTAAGCTAGGCGAGTTTCCGCTTAGCTCTTCTGGCTGATGATCGGCATTCCTGTCATCGTTGGGAAAGTGGGTATCCAGGAGAATCCCAAGAGACTCTTCAGACGAATACGTCCACGTTCCATCGTCTTTCATTAAGAACCCCGCACACGGTGGGTTTTTAGCGAGCACCCATCTTAAGCGTGCAGTCTGGTTGGTTCCCTCAATGGATTCACATAAGTTTCGCTAGGATTTCAGAATTATACTTAAATCCTAGATAAAATTTACCTCCGCAAACCATAGGACTTAGTTAGGGAGGCTCATTTATATGGGGAATGTAGCAAAACCTGGACCGATATATAGCCCATTTTCAATAGAATTCTTCCTTGCCCCAATCACCAAATTTTGGTTAAAATCGATTAACATGTTTGAGTTTAACACTTTGATTAGGATGGACGGACGTGGCTAAATCGATTCAGATAGTACACGTTGAAACATAACGGCCTCTCTAACAAATTCTCCCAAACATATTCTGCAGGAACCATGTGTATGTTTGGAACACACTTCAAACATTAATATGTTTGCAAGCCCCAAACTCACTTGTGTTTAAATGTAAACAGCATCATGGTGACTGGCAAACATGTATGCTTTTACGTGGAAACATATGCGTATATCCCCTCAAACATAATAATCTTTAAAAGCGAATTATTCTTTTATTTCAATATATAAGTATGTATTATTTATTATAATTAATTTATAAATAATTAATACAAAAAATTAAAAGATTTAAATCGGCCTTTTTGACATTTAGGTGCATTGAATGCATTATTTTTTTTTTCATGAAATGAGAATCTGCTGCTCTTTTGATTCACCTTTCTTTGTTGTCTTTCAGGTTTTTGTTTTTGGAAGGTTTCAGCTATGCGTTGGTTATCACTATGCTGTGGTACACAAAGAGTATATTTATATTCAAGTCTAGTTCATGCAAGCCAAGCGTCTATTTCACAAATGGTCCGCCCTTTCCAGTTTCTTTCCTCAAAATCGTTTCTCACTTTCGTAACACACATACATATATACGAAACACCGTTTCTTCTTTTTCACTGATCAAGCGCTTTTGATATCCTCTGTCCGATGAAGCATTGACGACTGAAGACATGAAACTAAAACGCAATACATCAGCCAAAATATGAAACACTGACTTCATCTGCAATTTGTACGCACTTTCAGAAATATTTATGACTCACTGACTGAGAGAATAATGCAAAAATATAGATACACACTTACAAGATAGACTCTCTCGTTGTCCCTCTTTTATTCTCTTGCTCTTGAGAGAGCATAGATAGTGCAACAAACACAGCTGTATTTGTATCACAAACTAGGATATATTTGGGTCGCAAGAACATATGTTATAACATATTAATGCTTGTGTCTCAAACATTTAATATTGAATAGCAAACATAATGCGTATATTATATTTGCGACAAGCTCAAAACATGTGTTATATTTGCATCCAAACAAAAAATAAACGACAGATTTTTCAGCGTGTACAGCGCTGATGACCACTTTTGTTCCCAAATATGAAAACATTACATAAATCCAAATATTTCGAAAACGGAATAACCCAATCATTAAGCCGATCTCATTTTTTACATCCACGTAAACAAAAGTAATGCCTTCAATATGGCGAATTAGTATAAAAGGATATCACCGCATCCAAATTCGTTAGAAAACTGGAAAAATTACACCATTTTCGCGATTATTCGCCCCGATTGAACTAAAACAAGAAGCTTAACTAAAATGAGCTCTTTAGCTCGCAGCTCATATGAACTGTTAAACTGGAATGATACAATGAACTAGTGAACGAAATAGTAGCTGATTCTCTTGAGCTGAACTAAAAAGAGCGCTCACTTGAATGAACTAAAATTCGCACCTCCAATTTAGGTTTTTTTAAATTCTGCAGATACTAGTCAAGCGCATAATGTTAATTTTCTTCTAATTCGCCAGCAAATAGCTGACGCTATCGTTAACACTACGAGTGTCAACAAACTTTATTTGACTATCGAAATCAATTAAAACAGTAAATAAAGCGACTAACTCGTTGTTCTCTATTGCTTTAACTATCCACACACTTGCTTTGACTGCTGCAGTCATTAGTGATCCCAATTACTGTTATTGTCGGCTGCGACTTTATATTTTCGCTGCATTATTTGACGGCTTTTAGTTACATTATTAATATTAGATCTATTGTCTTTAAAAAATTTGGTGTATTTCAATTCTCTGAATGTTATTTTATACCATTTGACGGACATTTATTTTCTGTTAGACATTTCAATGACTTCCATAACTCTGATAATCTCAATTTGAATTTCTACGAGAATTGGAAAAAAGGATTTAAAATTATTAAAATTTTCCTTAAGTGTTTTTTTTTAAAGCAATTTTGACAGAATTTTTTGTTGCCAGACCAATGTTCGCATCGCCAAAGTTCAATATGCTGGTGAGGAAAAAAGGCCAATATATTCAACTTTGACTGCCGCCAGCGATCCTCGCTTCGGATTTAGTATCGGGAGCGGTTCGCTCGCGAAATTATAGGAATTCTACATTTAATGAATTTTTAATTTCGTACAGTACAAATTTAAGAATGAAAAATTTGACTGACCAATATTTTTTTTTCAAATTCATTTAACTAAATTTTACAAAAACAATGGTAAATTTTGACGGAGTCTTCTTAAATAAGTTTGAAGAAGTTCTAAATTTGACGCAGTTTTTTTCTACAGACATTTTGTTTTTATGCGCAATTTGGCGGAAACTTATTTTCTTGTAAGAACTTTAATAATTATTACATAATTTAAAATTATTACTTCTCCACATTTGATAAAATAATTTGAAATTATTATAGAAATAACAAATATTCCCAATATTTATAGAACACAATTTGATTCATGTGGCTGACACGACACGGCTGGCTTTTGCAAGATTTTGTTGACGGTTTCTAGTTTTCTGTGGCCGTCGGTGGTGCAATGGTAGTGTGCGCGGCTCTTGTGCATGAGGGCGTAGATTCGATCCCTACTCTGACCACCTTAAATTTCTTTCGACGGCGGTCACCTCGCTTAGTCATGGCGACACTATCGAGTACTTAGCATGAAAAAGATTCCCAAATAAACCGGTGTAAAGCTGTAGGTCCCAATCAGTGAGTGTAAAACTAGAACGCGCATAGCGTTCTCCCTAATCCCTTCATGGGGCGATATTAGCCTTAAGGCTGTGGATCGTGTCTGGATTATTCGCATAGAATCAGCTTTTAACGGCACCTCACAACGAAAAGTCTAAAGCGGTCAAATAACAGCTCCGAGGCCGCCAATTAGCATCGCCAATAACACGATTACCAAACTTAGGCCCAATTTTTGAGTGGAAAATCATCTTTGATCAACGATCAAACATAATTTAAAGTCTGAATTCACTTTTTAGGTTAATAGTTAATTGCTGTTTAAACAGCCAGTGTTGGGCATTTAAACTATGATCAAGTGACCATATGATTTTGACTGAATACAAAAAGAAGAACAAGCACAAGTTTTTCTTCAATTGTTAATGTGAACAATTATAATCACCACCCTATTTGAAATAACAATGAAAAAAGGTATCATTTAACTCGTAGTTCAGTGAGAACTTCATTTATGTTCAAATATTATTCAATTTCATTAAATATTTTGTGTTTTATCACTTCACTTTTCTTTTTCAAATGGCGTTAACTTGGTACAGTGTAACGATTAACTGTCAAGTGTGTGAATACCGGTTATTTTTGGTGACATTTACCACTGTTGCTATGTAGGTAGTAAGATTATTTGACCAAGCGCTGAAAAAGTCTTTACGTATTTAAAGTCAGATCACACGTAAATCAAATCCAAGTGATTACCAACTTAAATAACCAGTAAAAAATTGGGCCTTAGTGCGCAAAAGATTGACTGTTTGATGAGCTGTGGGACATGGTGCGCCATTCTTCTGAAACCAAAGATTAATCAGGATCAGGTCTTCCATTTCAGCCCATAGAAAGTTCATAATCACGGCTTTGTAGCCCTCGCCGTTAACTGAAATGGCGTATCCAGCAGCAAAATTCGATGGTCGATAAGTTTGGAATATTTCCCAACCCTGTTCATGCATAAAGCGACTCAGTTTGGTCGGCGAGAGTAGGCGGATCAATAAGTCCGTGACTTTTCGAACTACCCTCGTAGTTATATAAAATGCATCACAGATCCCATCAAGTACCACCTGTTAATAGACTACTGTAAAATTTTGAGCAAATTCCGTCATTTACTTTGCGTTTAACAGCTGTTCAAAACATACAACCTCGTGAATTTTTTTTTTTTAAATGGAAAAAAGTGAATTTCGAGTGCTCATTAAACATTAGTGGTCTTCATGAAAGCTCGAAAGAACCGCGTAAACTCGAAAACATCGTAAACTTGCACAGGAAATGTCAAAACAAACAAATTTCCCATAAGGCAAATTTGCTGAGCAAACCTGGAAAAAGAAACGTGAGAACTTTTGACGTTTTAATGTCAATATTTTTGTATTGAGAAAAAGAGAGGGTTTTTGATTTATGTGAAAAAAATAAAATAATGGAATAGATAAAGCATATACTTTTAATTTTACTTTCTTTATTTACTTTATCAGGCTTTTTTTGATAACTGCTGCATAGATACGCTGAGCAACTTTATTTGGTACCTCATGCAACGCTTCTAGGTTTTCTTGTTTGCATGAATACCGCTATTATATTTTGCGAAAAAAAAAACCGTCAATCAAACCAAGGAAAAGCTTGATAAATACTATGGGGACTCTGCACAATCAATTTCAATGATAAAAAAGTGATTTACTGACTTTCGTTGTGGTCGCACAAGTACAAATGACGCTGAACATTCTGGACGTCCAATTGAGGTCAATACACCCGAAAATGTCGGAAAAAAATCCACGAAATGGTGTTGTCCGATCGAAGAGTCAAAGTGCGTGAGATTGTTAATGCCATAGGCATTTCATATGGCAGTGTGGTTTCGATTTTAAATGATCAGTTGGGTTTAAGAAAGCTGTCTGCAAGATGGGTGCCGCGTTTGCTCTCAATTAACCATAAACGTAATCGTGTGACAACTTCAAAGGATTGTTTACAAATAGCAAAATTCCATGAATTGGGCTACGAATTCTCCGGATTTAGCCCCCAGTGACTAATTCCTACTTCCAAACCTAAAGAAATGGCTCGGTGGAAAGAGATTTAGCTCCAGCGATGAAATTATTGATCAAACAAATGCCTATTTTATGGGCCTCGAAAAATTGGAGGAATGTTGGACTAAGTGTATTGAGCTAAAAGGAGATTGATTATGTTGAATAATATTTTTTTTTGCAAAGAAAAACTGTTTCATTCAAAAAGTCACGGACTTATTGATCCGCCCTCTATGATACTGACTGATAGTCAATATTTCGAACAGAAAAAATCTGTCAGTCTCAGAACAACATATGATTTAAAAAGATACCTGACTACTCCGCATGTAGATAGAAGAAGGATGATTTCAATAAAATTTCTGAAGTATTTTTTTTTTTATAAGATTAATAAAATTACAGAACAGTTGATTAACCGTAAAAAATTGATTGACTAAAATTCTGTCACGAAAAATATTGTTTCTGAATTATTTAAAACAAAACCGATTTTATTTTATATAAAATTTTCCTTTCCAAATTCTATTGTATTCCATATTTCTTCTAATGCACCCACAGAAAAATTCGATTGAAACAGCCGAATTAATCGTAACCGATTTTAGAGGTTGCCAGAACGGAATTTAAACGTTGTCACAACCACACTAGAGGTCATTACAATCCAATTATAGACTGACGCAACCGAATTTAGAGAGTGTTAAAACCGAATTTAGAGTTTGCATAACCGCATTAGTGGTTGTCACAACCAGATTAGAGTTTGTCACAACCGAATTAGTGATTATCACAACTGAATTTAGGGTGTGTTAAACCGATTTTAGAGGTTATCACAACCTAATCAAAAGTTTTTTTGTTGTTAATTAAAAACGCATTTAGGAGAATTTGGTAATGTTTTATTGGTAATTTAATTTCCTATATTCTCATAAATAATTACAAATCGATGAATTATTGCATTTCAAATGGGGTAATCGTAAGGGATACAAATTAATTTTACAAGCCACTTCCGACCATTTTTGAAGTCCGAGCCCTCAATTATAATATGTTGTGTCTGTCGATCTAGGTCTTAAACCCAACAATTCGACAGTTCTATATACCTATTTTTAATATAATAATTAAAATAGTTTTTAGAATTGTATCTTATCTAATGTATAAAATTATGTTGGGGCAACCGAATAGAATATAAAATTGGTGGTACCAGCAGATTTCATGAGAAATTCGATCGCAAAAACCTCATATTTTATAACTACGGCTGTTGGAACCGCATTTATTCCATATACAGTTGTTGCAACCGATGTGAACCCAAATTTGGTTATTGTGACCAACTTAAAACCAAATTGGGTTGTTGCGACCGAATTGATTGCAAATTCGATTGTTGGAACCGAATTGATTCCAAATTCAAATTGATTTGTTGCAACCAAAATTATAAAACATTTACTTGATAAAGCGAATATAATTAGAAATTCAGTTATCACAACCGAATCAATTATGCAACCAGGTGGTTTCAACCTAATTTCAGTTGAGGGAACTAAATTCAGTCGTGAAACCCTAAATTCAGTTGTGGGAACCGAAATTTGGTGGCATCAATCGAATTTTTGGTTGCTACAACCTCTTTTCAAACAATTTAGATTTAGATTTAGAATTTAGATTGTAGAGCTCAATACTTGGCAACATATGTACATGCTTTTTTAAAGGATGTTTGATAATTTTGATTTTGTTCTTTAAGTACAACTTAGTTGTAACAAGTATTTTAAAACTATTTTACCCAACACAAAATCTGTTTATGGAAATTATTACACAGCCGTCGAATTTTCGTCCGTCATAGTCGTTTCAACTATGTGTGTATGTACATTGTTTTTAAAAACTTTTCCTTGAATCGCACAATTTGGCACAGCTATCGCTCTTTGGGCTTCGTTGCCCCAAAACCATCTTTGGTTTGTAATTCCATGGGTTCAGTGCTGTTTGATTCCAGGGTTTTGCTGTGTGCGAACCATATGTTTTGGTATTCGCTTGTTTTTTCTTTCCTCTTTTAATCCTTTTATTGTACTTTTTAATGCCCCACCTCCCACCATTATCAGCGAAAGGGAAGAAGATAAGGAAAATAGCAATTGCAGTGGGTTTGGTCGAGTTGCAGAAGATGATGTGATGCTGTGCTTTAAGAGGTACATATTGTTAAATCTCTGCGAAGGTAACTAACTGTCTGTTCCCAAGTGTTGACAATTTTATTTCCCTGAAAGCGTAAACATTTTTCTACTGATGCACAACTTTTTGTCCTTTGGCTTTCGGTGCGATTCTTTGTCTGTGGAGTTATTAAACATGTATTTTCTTAATCAAAATTGGTGCCACAATGGAGTGCTCCCAGTCTGCCCCAAGTCCCGGTCAAAAGCTTTTATGCTACAATGCAATGTTATATGTGTTTTTTCTTTTTCAGAAAACAAAAATTATGTTTTATTTTATGAGTTTAAGATTGTTTGCTTTACAGAACCGCTTCATTTTCTCATGCATTCATTCATTCAATTCGACACGAGTGGAATGTGGCGGCAGGAGGTATAATAAGCTTTAAAAAGGATAATAACAATAACAATGAAAGTGCCACACATTTCTCTTTCATTCGCCTGAAGCTGATAAAACCACCACACAATAGAAGTTGTAAGGATTTTCTTTTCGAAAAATTCTAAAGAGAGAAAGAGATTCTTTCACTTAAATCTTTTATACATATGCGAACACACTTTGTATGAATGAATCCTAAAGTCTTCCTCGGAATGAAGATGTTTGATGCAAGCAAAGAAATGCAACAACGACACATCAGCGCAAACGTTTGACATATGGATTCTGAAATTAGGTCGTCTTAAGGATTTAACGAAGGATACCAAACATGTGAGTGACTTGATGTGGCTTCACTGAAACTATCTCATCATGCTGTTCATCTCGTAGCGGGTTGGAGCTTTTCTTTGTGCATATACAAATTTGTTATAGACTGTGAAAACTGGAATGTGGGATGGAGGATACAATGTAACTTTATCCTAGATGAGGCACTAAAAGTGAAACAATTTAAAAGTGGAAATTTTACTAATGTAAATGACTTTGGTCAATGTATGCTAAATTACAAAAACTATTAAGGCGCTATTTCTATAATACAAAATATTCGATTAAATTACTATAAAAAATACTTGCTGCCTCTGACAACAGTTTTATTCTTACACAGGAAAATGTTATTGTCTCTGACAATAATTTTCTAATGAAAATGTTGTTTCTGACAATAATTTTCTATACGAAAATGTTGTCTCCGATAACAATTTTCTATACGAAAATGTTGTCTCCGATAACAATTTTCTATACGAAAATGTTGTCGCTGACAACAATTTTCTATATGAAAATGTTGTTTCTGACAACAATTTTCTATACGAAAATGTTGTCTCTAACATCAATTTTCTATACTATAATGTTGTCTGTGACAACAATTTTCTATACGAAAATGTCTGTGACAACAATTTTCTATACGAAAATGTTTTTGCTGACAACAATTTTCTACACGAAAATGTTGTCTGTGACAACAATTTTCTATACTATAATGTTGTCTCTGTCAACAATTTTCTAGACGAAAATGTTGTCTCTGACAACAAATTTCTACACGAAAATGTTGTCTCTGACTCACGAAAATGTTATTGTCTCTTGCAACAATTTTCTACACGAAAATATTCACTACAAAATTACGTTCTATACGAAAATGTTGTCTCTGACAACAATTTTCTATACGAAAATGTTGTTCCTGACAACAGGGTTCTATACGAAAATCTGCTTTTGTTTTGCAATTTTCTATACAAAAATGTTGTCGCTGACAACAATTTTCTATACGAATAGGTTCTCGCTGACAACAATTTTCTCTACGAATAGGTTGTCGCTGACAACAATTTTCTCTACGAAAATGTCGCTGACAACAATTTTCTATGTGAAATTTACGTCTCTGACACCTGTGTTCTATACCGAAATGTTGTTTCTGACAACAGTGTTTTATACGAAAATCTGCTTTTGTTTTTGCAATTATCTATACGAAAATGTTGTCGCTGACAACAGTTTTCTATACGAAAATGTTAATTGTGTTCTATTCTAAGATAATGTCTGTGACAACAATTCTTTATACGAAAATATTCCTGTCTCGTACAACAATTTTCTATGCAAGTGTTGTTGGCTCTGACAACAATTTTCTCACAAAAATGTTGTAGTACGAGGGCGGATCAATAACTCCGTGACTTATGGAAAAAAGTGAATTTCGAGTGCTCATTAAACATTAGTTTTTGGGTAAAAGAACGTCAATTAAACCAAGGAAATGCTTGGTAAATACTATGAGGACTGTGCACCGTCGATTTCAATGGCAAAAAAGTGGTTTACTGACTTTCGTTGTGGTCGCAAAAGTACAAATGCCGCTGAATGTTCTGGACGGCCAATTGAGGTCAATACACTCGAAAATATCGAAAAAATCCACGATATAGTGTTGGGCTACCGAAGAGTAAAAGTGCGTGAGATTGTTGATGCCATAGGCATTTCATATGGCAGTGTGGTTTCGATTTTAAATGTTCTGTTGGGTTTACGTAAGCTGTCTGCAAGATGGGTGCCGCGTTTGCTCTCAATTGTGACAACGTGTGACAACTTCAAAGGATTGTTGGGAGTTGTTTAATTGGGCTACGACTTGGTGCCTCATCCGCCATATTCTCCGGATTTAGCCCCCAGTGACTATTTCCTATTTCCAAACCTAAAGAAATGACTCGGTGGAAAGAGATTTAGCTCCAACGATTAAATTATTGATCAAACAAATGCCTATTTTATGGTCGTCGAAAAATCCTATTTTTTGGAAGGGATACAAAAATAGGAGAAACGTTGGACTAAGTGTATTAAACTAAAAGGAGATTATGTTTAAAAATTATTTTTTTTTGCAAAAAAAAACTGTGTTTCATTCAAAAAGTCACGGACTTATTGATCCGCCCTCGTATCTGGCAAAATTTTTCGTGTTTTGGCTTCAATCAAGAACCACCAACAGGCGCAGTTGGTGGGTTATTTCTACATCGGGTATTATCATTTCAAATATGAAATAAATGCTTTTGTACACCAATAAAATGCATTAGTTGCGTAGTTAGTTGCATAGTTAAACGTAGTTGATTTCTAAAAAAAATAACTATGGTTTTAGTTGTTGTAATAACACTAAATTTGAAATTTGAATTGTCAAAAATAAATATCAATGGCCACAAATAATGAAATAAAATTCTTTATGAACAACTGAGCTAAAATTTCAAATCAAAAAAATTACAATTTCAAAATTATTATTAGTTGTGTTTAAGTAGTGTTACTAACCAAAGCATTGTCAATTTCAAATTAATTAAGCTTATGTGATTTTCTACAGCATACTTGGTTATATTCATTGTTAGAAAACATTTTCTTTAAATTCCACTATTAATCGTGGACAACTACTGCCGGTTGAATTAATAGGTTTGTTTTGTTTTTACAAATATAGATATCATTAACCAATTCATATCAACTACGTAATAGTCAGGGGAACTTCACCTACGTGAAATTGCGGTTGTAATCAACTACCGAATATGTTTTCAATATTTTCCAAAATTGTTCACCAACATTTTTTCTTTACGCATTTTTGTTTAAATTTATTTTCTAAGTTCTCTGAAATTTAAAAAGTCTAAATCAAGACATATGATTGATAACAAACAACTTCTACTGGTACAACATTTGTAGCAATTACTCAGATTTTGTTTGAACATTTCATTGAACATTTGTAGTAAATCCAGGACAGAGCATATGATGGACGGATATAAGCGAGTTTGTATACAATTGATAGACATACAGCTTGGAAGCAGAGTTGGATATAAAACCAAAGTGGAGCAACACCATTCCAACTTGAATATCGCGTGATCCACTTTAAGATATGGTTGGTTGGTTGTGCTTAGTTCTATAGATGGATGGATAGAACACTGGTGGCCGTCGGCCGTCTTTAGTATGACTGGTTGCTCTGTATTTGTTTTTGTATTCTGCTTTGCTTTAAAATAATTCCAAATGAAATCTGATAGAAGTTTTGTTGTATCCATATCTCGACAATTTAGTGCAGATACACATATAGATAGAGGCATGCTACATATGTATGAGATCTAGTAATTGTATAAACAATAAATTTGTAATATTAGATAGAAATCTATCTATCATCTTAATACAAATTGTTGTGTGATTGTTGAGTATCGTCGTCAATGCTTCCAATGCAATATGGAATCTCGTTTTTATTGTTGAGAGGAGAAAAATAAACAATAAAATCAACTGAAAATAGCAAATGTACTCTATATTTACACACATATACATGTTTGTATTTATTTAATTAATAATAAGCTGTCACAGTTTTATTTTATTATTATTATTATTATTATTATAATTACCAAATAACCACAATCAACAATTGATATTCAAAATTATGCACAGTGGGAACAAATCAATTAATCTAATTGAATTCGAGTTTGTATCTACAATGGTTTAATGTGTCTATGCTAAATTTGAAATAACGAAAATAATTTTTCCGAAAAAATTTCTGAAGAAAATAGGGATGAGTTCTTTATTCCACTGGCAACACTTTAATTTATTCCCTGTAGACTTTTTCAAGTTGATTTTCCAGATTGTCATACTCTTGCTGTAATGACCAGTTTTTAAGTGGGTAGGTAACTATAGGATTACTTAAGCGAACCACAGACTTGTCATTCATGAGCATGACCTTTATCGATAACTTTTTGTCTGACTGATAAATTTTAAAATATATTACCAACAAATTTTGTGAACATGATAGTGATGCGAACAACTTCAATTATATTCTTAGTTGGTATCAAGAAGGGCGGTAAACCGACAATAAACATCAACGATAGCTGATGTTCATGCTCATGAATGAGAAGTCTGTGGTTCGCTTAAGTTTGCTACCTTGCTAAAGCGAACAACAGACTTGTCATTCATGAGCATGACCTTTATCGATAACTTTTTGTCTGACTGATAAATTTTAAAATATATTACCAACAAATTTTGTAAACATGGTAGTGATGGGAACAACTTCGATTACATTCTTATTTGGTATCAAGAGGGGCGACAAACCGACAATAAGCATCAACGATAGCTGATGTTCATGCTCATGAATGACAAGTCTGTGGTTCGCTTAAGTTTGCAACCTTATTTCTGGAATTTGGTAAAATGAATTACAATTTTTTTATAAACAGAAGCATAAAATTAAAAAAGAAAACTTTTATCGATATTTCAAACTGAGATATTTTTTTTTAGAGTTTTTCCTTTGTTTTTGATATGCTTAATCTGTCGTTATGTCGATAACCAGGCGAATTATCGATTTTATTTTAAATTTATATTCAAGACTAACAATGTTATTAATTTTTTTTTAAAAAATTAAACAAAAACTTTTGATTTTTTTATCGATATTATTGATTTTTTATTTTATATTTTATAAATTTCTCTAAACGAGGAATTTGTTATGTCATACAGTTGACTGTAAACACGTATATTAATAACAGAATTGACCTTTAATATCTCCTGTGCTTACGGATTATTGGGCCAAGATATGTATCAAATGAAAGCTGATCCAGAAAGTTGTTTATTGAGATCTAAACGCTACCTAAGCGCTACATAAACTGTGTTCAGAATCATTCCTAGGAAGTTCATATGTTCTACTGGGATCTTAGGTACATTTTTGTAGTTGATTGTTTGCTACCTATGGACCTGAACAGGGGAAAAATTTAAAAAAAATCTAATTTTTTTTTTGCGATTTTGACCTTGAAGATGAAGTTTTTTGATTTTATATATTCACAATTTTTGTTTTTTATGACAAGAGCTACAACTTTCCCTCAGAAAGTAAATTAAAATCCCGAACGGTTTGCAAGACATGAGCCTGACAGAATGATCACTTTTTTGCAAAAATGACACCGAGGTCCCAAATCTTTGTGGGCCCATAAAAAAGTGTATGACTTTGGGCAAAACTGGAAGACACGGGTCTTTTTTTTGTCTTTTATCACGTAGTGGTGTCCGTATATGGTTATATTTCCATGACTTAAAAAATTAGACACATTGTAATGATTCCAGCCCATAATTCAAACCAAATGGTGGTATACCACTCAGAATTGACCGTCCGACGTTCCACTAAAGGCACTGTGGCCACATGACCGGTTATACCGAAAAAAACGCGATAATTTGCTTCGATGTGCTTCTTCCACGAACAACTATTGTTGGATTTAGTTCGTCTTAAAAGACCCATACGGTCGTTTGCTGTTTTGTTTCGGGCTCACATGTATAGATCCATGATTCGTCACCAGTGACGATGTTATACACTGCATTTGAGTTTCCGCGGTTGTATTTTTGTAATATTTCTTTGCTTCAATCGACACGAACCTTTTTTTAAAGTATTCGTCAAATTATGTGGAATCCAACGAGCACACATTTTTTTCACGGCCAAATGAACATGGAATATATTATTGATGCTTATCATACTAATGTCCAAAGATGCCTCCTTCTCACGGTATTTCACATGTCGGTCTTGCTTTATCAGTTCACGCACAGCATTGATGGTTTCTGGCACAACGACCGAAGTTAAACGACCTTCACGAAATTCATCCTGAAGTGAAGGGCGTCCGAGGCTGAACTCTTGGTACCAGCGATTTACAGTGGTTTTTGATGGTGCTTCATCACCAAAAGTCGAAACAAGTTGATTGAGACACTCTTGTCTCGATAATCCACGCCGAAAATCGTAAAAAATCATCGTAAAAAATTACCGACATGGATTTTTCAACACACTGTAAATACAACAAATAGTGCTCGTAAGTGAAAAGGTTCTATGTATGTTTATGCTAAAACATCTCAAACTTTCCTAAGGAAGTTCCAGTTTGCATCTAGGAACACTAGTATTGCCCGGACCCAAAATTTAAAATCTCTCGTGTATTTTCTGAAAATGATCCTTGAAAATTTCGGACACCGGACACGGTCTATATACGAAATTTGGAGGCCCGTACCTGGGCAATGTGAACTCGACTCGAAAATGTTTCTTCTACGGAAGATGACCATTCTAATGTTTTCCAAAGTTCATTGCATTATCTTGGAACCTATTGACATTGTAAAATAAATATCACTACTTACACGAGAATTAATTAATGTTACTTTTTCCGAGCGGTGACGACTCGAAAACTAAAGTCAAAAAAGATACACAGCTTCCAGTGTAAAGATCACCATTACTGATTTCTTAACCTTAACACATATCAAAAAGGTATGGCAAAAAAACAAGGTTTGTGAGGACTCGGGCGTTCCAATCTAACCAAAGTCTATGACAATTATGTCAAAGTAGGCGCGGGTAGGGACTAAACTCACAAAGTGTTCACATCCAAACACAGTTTGTCCAACTGCGATCATAGATTGTTTGGCGTTAACCTCCTCCGAAACAGCGGGACCGATTTGTATGAAATCGGGTAGGTCTCAGAATCGGTCAACATCTATTTTGACCCACCCCTATATAGAACACAGATTTGTCCGACTGCGAAACACAGATTGTCAGACTGCGAAAAAAACACACACCGATGTAGCGGCAGCGAATAGTTGTTTTGGGTGGGTGCGGAGCACTCTCAGAGCAAAGAGAATAATGACGTGGTTATACGTATATAAAAATGAGATAGCAAGAGAGCAACGAAAAATGTGTGAACCTGTGTAGCGTATGTACGAACATAACAATATTTGTATGTAGATGTGTCTGTTGCCTTGCATTCCCTTTGTTTTTCGTGGGTATAAAACAAAAAGTATTAAGCAAGAAAATAATGATACATGTGCTTGCACTGGTCTTTAAATAATTTTAAGTATTAACATTATTTAAATGTAACGTCATCATATGATTGAACGCTGTTTTTTATTTTCCAATATAACATTTACTAATGTGTTCATAGAAATCGAACAGGTACCGTGTAACATTTTTTTTACTCAAATTGTTACTCACCTCAACGAATGCTTTCATAGAAAGTTAGAAAATGTACTTATACATATACATAAATTCATCCCCACACCGAAAATGGTTTCATCATTGCAATGAAAATTTTTTAATTTAAAGATGAATATGTTTCAATGCTATAATGAATATGTTTAATTTTTGCGATGATTGTTTCATTACATAAATAAATATTTTTACATTACACCCCTTGAAGGGATAGGGGAGAGCTTCTGAGTAGCAGTATCAATGGACGTTCTGTGCGGTATTTTGAACGGTACCGAATGGTATTTTCAGAAGCTTTTCCATGGTTATTTACTATAAAATATAATGTGGCCGTCACTAATTACGCAAGATGACCGTCGTTGACTGAAATTAAAGTTGTTCAGAGTATGCATCGAACCCACATTCTCATGTACAAGAGTCGTATACACTATCGATTGAAAACCCGGCAGGCACAATGTTTTCCTGTTTAATTTTTCAGTGTAGAATTTTTGACAGTTCGTTCGTGATTCGTGACGTGTTAAAATAAAACATGCTCAGTTAGTATTGCCAGGTCATTGTGAAGAGATTTACACTCGAACAACGCTCACAACTTATATTATTTTATTATCCAAATTCTTGATCTTTGAGAAATGTTTTCCGCGCACTTTGATCGTGTAGTGACGAAGCTTATTTCTAGTTGAATGGTTATGTTAATTAACCCTACCTTTACATGACACAAGACAGTGAGAATATGTATTATTTGTCAAAGAAGAGAAAAAATATTATAAAGACAATACACTCTTAAACAACCGCTGTCAGTGGCGTTTCGTGTGAATTCAATATCATTTCCTAAAATCTACATATAAAAATACACTTTTCCGAATTGTGTGGTCTTTTGCAATTATATTTTACTTCTTCTTCGAAAAATACAACGAAACTTCACTGGCCGCTTACATCAAATCATTTGCTGAATTTACTGTCTTTGAAAAATCAGAGACACTGACGAGGCCAATGTGAGTGTGGAGTGTGAGTGAATTAGTAAAAAGTATGAATGTTTTCATATTGTCTTCGCAAAACTGTCTCGTGTAAATGCCAAGTACGAGGCTAAATTGTCGGATTTGATGAAATGAGCAACCAAATGCAATACAAGACCTGCTAATTCATATCGCAAAATGTACTGTTGAGAGGGAAGATAGGAGAGAGCTTCTCACAGCCAATGAGCTGTGCTCTTTTTATTTTAACCTCACTAATTGGGACCAAACATATTACTTGTTTATTAGTAATTGAATTCATACATATTTACGCCTCGACGCCTTAAAGGTATTTTAGAGGCAAGTGGCAACATTCATAGATAATTACTGGAATGTGTAGCCCTCACTTAGCGGATGACTGTCGCCGATAAAAATAAAATGTAGTCAGAGACTGCTTTCGCATTGGCAACTAGTTCAACGCTGCGGCTCGCTAATTTCAACTTTTCAGCTCCCGGCTCGCGAGCCGTCAGATTCAATTTTCGCTCCCTGCTCTCTACTTATTAGCTCTCGAGCCAGCAGTTCCCCAGCTAAAAACTGCCTCTGCTCACGAGCCGTGAACCAAAGTTGATAACCGGCTCTCGAGCCGAAAGCCAAAATTGAATATGGAGCCTCTCGGCTAGCGAATTTTCTTGACACCGAAGCATACATACACAGTTTCGTAAATGAAATCAATGTGAAATCAATCAATCAAAAATAAATAAAAAAAAAATTTCAGAATTTTTTTAATTACTTAAATGTAAAAATTTAGTATACAACGTAATTTCTTTTTTTTAATCTACTTCACTTTTCATTGCATTAACGTAAACACACTAAAGACACTAATTCGTTGATGCAACCATGCGTTTTGCTTTCAGTGTGATATTAGTAAACGAGTTTCCTTTAACTTTAATCTTCAAGTTAGGTATTCGAGATATTCTTTTGTAAAAAAAAAAAAATTGTGACCATACAGTAAACTCATACAAAATTAGCACCAGCTACCACCACACTGTACGTGGTAGACAAGCCCCTCCTTCTTTAAAGTCCGGATGTCTGTGTTGGCAGTGTCAGGCTTTTACAATGATGGCGGTCATCCACATTCCGTCTATATTTGTTCAAGTATTCAAGTGTTAGGGCAAACAAACAAAAAATGCTATTGAATTTATTAACAAATTAGCAAAACAACGATAGGGGGGGGGGGGGGGGAATGACGGAAGATGAGACAGCAACAAATATATAATTTCATTCAACCATTCAGTAGTTTTAAACGTATCATATCAGCGTCACACGTGTTTGAAATATTTATAATTTATATATTTATATTCAAATAAATTTAACGAGTTTATGGCAACAGTATGCAGTTCGTTCAGCTGAGAATGAACACATTGAATATTCATTGTAAACTAATTGCATTCATATCATTCATTGGAATCCATCGCCACCCGCAAAACCTCCAACTAACTACCACAAGCTGCTTCAGACTTGGGATGCGTAACTGTCCCCGCATATTTTAATTATTATAGCGTGTACAACCATAGAACAATTTTGTGGTTATTGTGAAAAAAAAACATCAGTCATTGAGGAGTTTTTGTCATTTGCCTTTAAGTTGTTGGTGCTCTTCCCATTGTCGTCCAATCGGTCATAACCATAAATAAGGTTAATTTGCATTGGTATATTGATTTATACAAAATACATTCTTTATATTCTATCACATTTTTTGGTTTTGGCAATTTTGTTTCCCATCATATAATTAATCTCAATTGGTATTTGTTTTTTTTTTATTTATTTGTATTTGGGTTGCGGGGAGGTAGTGAGTGTACAGAATAAAGTCAATGTCTTATAATTGCATAGAAATCGGAACAATACCAACCACTTTTTTTTATACGTTTTCTAGCAAAAATTTCAAATAATATGATAAATATAATATAACATGATATCTTGAAAGATTTGTTTTATATCCCGGGCATTAACTAGAAAATACCGGTTTTACTTTAATATCAATTTACTACAATCAAGTTAAAGCCTTGACATTATTGTCACATCTTTGTGCTTGCTACGAATCCTTTTATAGGATCTCAGAACATTTTAAAAATATTTTTTTTATATTTAATTATTAAAAAAAACACTATTTAATAATATTTATATATATGTATGTACGTACTTTATTTATATAAAATATTTTCAGTGTATTAATTGTTTATTGTTTTTCCACACCTTTTATTTCAGCTGCCAATATTATATGAAAAGTCATCCATGGGTACCAGCATATCAGGGTGTCATAACGTTTTTTGTTTTAGCCAATTTTACCTTGGCTACATTTATGGACCCAGGTGTAATACCAAAAGGTAAGAAGCAGAATTATATTTTTCAATTCAAATATAGTAGTTTTAAATCTATATAACTCAATATAAAAAAATTAAAAATATATAAAAAAAATTACATGAGGTGTCAGGGGACACCCGGTTGGAACGAAGTTCCTTTCGTTATATATTATGTACTAGTTAGTTCCAACACGCCTAAGGCGCGTGCAATAAATGTCTTCGGTTAGTGACTTGTGTAAATACACACCGCAGTGGCTTAACGGGCTAGACGATGCTGAAGATGATGCTTCACAAACATCGAAACGATCGTCCAGCGAATGTGAGTTCGAATCCCACCCGCGGCATTTACATATTTTTCACTAACCGGAGAAAACATGATCTCTTACAGCCTTAAAGGAAATTACAACTTTAAACATAACGAGGATCTAAAACAACTAAATTTGAAAAATACTATAATTTAAATGGATCTTTAAGAAAAGATACTTTTTGTAAAATGAAAATTTTTTTTTTGAGAAATTGTTTTTTATTGAATGTATTTAAAAAAAAAAAAAAAAAAAAGTATATTTTTAGGTCCTTTTGTAAGAATATGTATTATATATTCCCGAATAGGCCCTTTCTTTAATTAGAGGTACTTCTTTAATTAAAAGCTAATGTTGTTTTTAAGAAAAAGTAAAATTTTTAATAAGAAGTACTTTCTGTAAGAAAAAGCCAAGAGTATGAATTTTTTTTACAAAGAGTACTTTTTGTAAGAACAGGTACTTTTTAAAGAAGTGGTACTCTTTTTAGGAAAAGGTTATTTTTTAAGAAAATTTACTCATTTTCACAAAGGCTACTTATCTGAGGAAAAGAAAAGAAAAGGTATTATTTTATTTTTAAGAAAAGGAATGTTTGTAAGAAAATTAATTTTTTAAGAGAAGGTTTTTTTTTTGAAGAGAAGGTTTTGTTTTTTTTGTTTTGAATTGGTCCTTTTTTCAAGAACAGGTACAATTTTAAGAGTAGGTACTTATCTCAAGAAAAGTTATTTTGTTTTACATAAAAGGTACTCTTTAAAGACAAAAGGTAGTTTTTTAAGAAAATGTAGTTTGTTGTAAGATAATGTACTTTTTTAGGAAAAGGTACTTATTTAAAAAAATTACTTTTTTTTAAGAAAATGTACTTTTTGTAAGAAAATTTACTTTTTTAAGTAAAGGTACTTCTTAAGATAAGGTATTTTTTAAGAAAAGGTACTGTGTTTAAGAATATGAGTAGGTTTTTTTTTTGAGAAAATTTACTTTTTTTAAGACAATGTTAGTTTTTTAAACTTCTTTCACTTTGGCTTTTCTAAATTTACTTTCAAAAGTACAATATGTAATAAACAGGATCCACTTAGAAAATTTGCTATTAAACACCAAATTTGACCCCATATGTTAGTCTAGACACAAACCAAAACAAAGGTAAGAGTGTAGGAGTAAGCATAGATAAAGGAATTAACTAGATATCGCACATGCCGCGGGAAATTTCTTGTCCAATTTGATATTTTCTAGATGGAGCTGAATGCAATAATTACAACGTTTGATACCAAACAAAATATACCTTGCAAGATGTATTTATAACAGGTGATAACAATAGTTGTGGTAGGTAACATCAACAGGGATTTTGATTTTGTTTTGTGGTGCGTTGCTCTCAACTTCAACACAAACGAACACCAACAATAACAGTAAACAAAAAGTCACATAATCAAAATAACTAAATTTGAACTTGAAATTGGGGAACACCACATAAAAAAAAATAAGTTAGTTGTTCGAATAGCACTACCAGGAAAATTTAAATTTTTTTGTATGTATCAAATTGCTCACAGTGTTGAATAAACGTCAGTGAAAGTTATGAACGACAACACAACACAAAACGACAACACAGCACCTAGTGGTAGTACTTGACAACGCCTGTGCGATATCTACTTATTTCCTTTATCTATGGAGTAAGTGTGCTGCCAAATGTAATTCCATGCTCAGGGTTGTATTTCATGAATTTGACAGTCTTGCTCTTTGGCTTTTCTAAATTTACTTTTTATTGGGTTGAAAACTACAATATGCAATAAACAGGCTCCAACTAGAAAACTTCCCGTTAAACTAAACCAAACCAAAAGTGGTTTGTAATAAAGTAGTTAAAAAAAGTTGTTTAACATTTTTTCATTTAGCCTTCATCCCGCAACGTGCGATAAGGAACTTCGTTCCAATAAATATCTATTACATTCCAAAGATACAGATTAAAATTTAACAATAAAATGGAAAATATGTTAATTTTAAATCAATAATTGAAATTCAAAGGCTTCACTTGAAATTCGAGAAATATAATTTTAAAAAAATATAAATTAAAATTGAAAAAACATAAAAAAAAATTAAAAATCATTCGGCCTTATTACGCACGCTGAAAACCCCCATCCCATATTAGCTCAAAAACATTCTGCAGGACCAATGTATATATTTGGAACACACTCCAAATATTAATGTCTTTGCAAGTCCTAAACTCACTTATATTTAAATGCTAACATTAGTATGTTTACTTTCAAAGATGCATACATTTATGTGGTGCCATATGCGTATTTCATCCCAAACATCCATATACTTTCGTCGAAACATTCGTTTGTTGCCTCTCAAATGAACGATTGCCGACTTAATCCATGAAACTAAAACGCAGCAGAAGAGTCAACATAAGAAATACTCACTTCATTTACACACGCATTCAGGAATATTTATAAATCTTTGTCTGAATGAATAATGCAACCAGTAGAGAAATTTCAGTCGGGTGAACCGACTTGAACATATCCTCACCCGAAGTCATCCATCTATTCCATCAATAGCAGAGTGGTATTGCACTAAATATTATTCAATACCCAACTTAATTACGATCCCAAGTGATTATGAGGAGTTATCTTGACTACCAGCCAATTGTCCGCCCAATATTTATATAGGAGGTACAAAAATGGTCATGGCGAAGTTGTTCATCTATTTTTAGAGACTGTTACACAAAATATTGATCAGTACCAAATTTTGTTAAGATTGTTTGTGGTATACGGGAGATATCAAGTCGGCCAGCCGGAAAGCCGCCCAACTTTTGTATGGGAGGTACGAAAATGGGCGTTAATCTTTAATTTTTAGAAAAACATTGTCGAGTACCGAATTTCATTCAGATCGCTTGTAGTCTACGAGAGTTATCGATCAACCTTTCATCCACCCAACTTTTGTGTACATTTGAATACATTTTGCCTAGTACCAAACTTATCTTGGTAGGGCATGGCAAAATGGCCCTTGTCTTAATCGGTGACTGGCGTTTCATGGCACGAAGCCTATAACCTGATTTCATTAAGATCGGATGTGTTTCACGCGACTTAAGTCATTGACAACCCGCACCACCACCAAGCTTTTGTATGGGAGGTACCAGAATGGGTGTGGCAAAACGACTAATTTTCCATAGAAGAGTGGCATTTGAATAAATTTTGTCTAGTACCAAATTTCGTAAAGATTGGTTCGGTTTTGCGTGAGGCACCAGTATGGGCGTGGCAAGATCATCCTTGTCTTACTTGCTGACTCGCGTTTGATGACATGAAATCTATAACCTAATTTCATTAAGATCGGAAGTGTTTCACGCGACTTATCGCATTGACAACGGTCGACCACCAAGGTTTTGTATGGGAGGTACCAGATGGGCGTGGCAACATAGCCAATTTTCTCCAGTTAAGTAGACGTTTGCAGATTATTAACCAATGTTTGATTTGAAGCTAATAACATCTACCAGCAAAAAGTTTTAGAAGAAACATGATTTTGTACTAAATCTGTCGATTTATATGGGAGGTACCAGAAGGAGCCTGGTCAAAACTCCCATTTTCAATCCCAAACTAACCATGGACAAATAATAGCCACTGACAGAATTTCGCTGTGATCGATTAAGATTTACGGCAGTTATCGTGTTGACGGCCAGACGGACAGGGCTCACTCGTCTTACAAGGTTCCAAAACGAATTTCGTCCAAAGATACTGAGGGCCCAAGATGGCTCCTTCTATGCGTTACATTTTTTTCCGTATTAAATGATATATACTCCCATCATATGGGTGAGGGTATAAAATGCAGTTATACACTTGCAATAAAAATCTCACTTTGTAATAATTGTGTCTCAAACATGTAATTTTGAATACCAAACAGAATGTGTTTGGGCACAAGTATACTATATTTGCGACAAGCAAAAACACACGTTATATTTACAACCAAACAAGAAAAAATACAGATTTTACAGAGTACGGTTGTCACCGTTGACACACAATAACGTTATCTTGTGTCGAAGGTTGAAAGTTGGTATTTCGGGTACTCGTTATCGATAACTATCAACGACTTTTGACACAAATTTGATATTGAATTTAGACGACTCCATTTCTGTCGGCACAGGGTTTGACAATGATTTTTGAAGGAAATTTGGAAGTACTTTGTTGTTTGTTAATTAGCAAAAAATTACTTTGAATTTAAAGAAAAAAACATTACCATTTTGAGTTGGCAACTTTTGAAAACCGTCGAGAACCCATGTAGGGCGTATAGAATAGTTCCAGAGCCGGGGCTGCATTATGCGTAAAGCGGTTTAAGTGTTTGCTAAATGTGGAAATACAATTGTCTGGAGGGAGATGCAAACATGAATGCTACGAGTGATTTATTGGACGTTAAAAATAATTTTATCTTATACCGGGGTGTGTACTCTGTGACTTTTTGAATAAACAAACAATTTTATTTAGTCTCCTTTTAGCTTTATGCCAGGGAGCAGAAAATATGCAGGAAAAGTAGAACATGTTGGAAATTGTGCCTTTGTGACAATTAACGGTAGGCTGTCACTAGTAGGGAACTGTGTACATTCCAAGCTGATGTGGCCTCGCATAAACTGAAAACGCACCAACGCCCTGCTGTCGTTATCGA
This sequence comes from Phaonia tiefii, assembly GCA_963931995.1. Taxonomy (NCBI): domain Eukaryota; kingdom Metazoa; phylum Arthropoda; class Insecta; order Diptera; family Muscidae; genus Phaonia; species Phaonia tiefii. The sequence continues at coordinate 128,655,155 of OZ008370.1, forward strand.
GACCGGACTTGCCACCGATCGAGACTGCCGTGACGAGTCACTGTCTCATTGGACGGCACGCAGAGACTCTGAAAGACTTAAGAAATGAGAATACTTCTGCCTGTGGCCCGTTCGTTCGAGAAGGTGGCAGCCTACACGTGGCTCTCATTTCTTTGGTGAGTTACTAATCTGCTTGATGTTAGCATCCACCAACTCTTGAGATTTTTAAAGAAATCAAACTGGTTCAACGAGGGACTAGGAAAATCCCATGTGTTTCCTTTTGACCCTGTGGTATCACAATGGACTACATGGTCTAAGTGAGCCTGACACACAGGCTACCACTCTAACCTAATCTAGCCTCCTTTTAGCTCCATACATTTAGTCCATCGATTTTCCAATTTTTGTACTCCTTCCAATTAATAGGGTTTCTCAATGCCCTCAATAGAAATATTTGTTTCTGTGTTGACTTCTACATTCGACCAAAATCTGTTACCGCCCAGCCATTTCTTCAGGTTTGGAAATAGCAAGAGGAATATGGCGGCTGAGGTAGCAATTCGTATCCCAATTTTTGGAATTTTGCTATTGCGACTACACACCTGTGCGCCGATGTGTTATCATGGTGGAAGTCCCCTTTTTTCTTCCCCAAATGCGGTAATTTTTGCTTCAAGTCAATGTCGACTCTTTCCGACAGCTTTGAATAATATTCGCCGGTGATCGTTTTACCCTTTTCAAGGTAATCGATGTGAATGATAACGCATGCATCTCAAAAAACTGTTGCCATGGCCTTGTTGGCCTACAGACCCACCTTGGATTTGTTCGTTACACAGTCACCCCGAGAAGTCCACTGCTCTCTGGTGTGTTGTGGTGGAACAATGTTTTGCCCGGTAATACAAAATAAAATTTAGTAGGCCATTTCATAGAGTTTTATTTGCTGCAGTATTTTACCAATTTTACACTTTCGTTGGACATAAAACGGACAGAAATCAAAGGGAATGCGTATTTTCGTTCAATGCAACCAACATAAAACATAATTTAGCTGTCATTAGTATCAATAAACACTATTTAAAATTAGTTCCTGTCTTCTTTGCTCTCTCATTCTCCATCATCGGCCTAGTTCCTTTCCGATCAGCTGTGCCATAGAATCCCCCTGCAATAACCGGGTACGGCAATTACAATGCTAATGCTACTACCTTGTATTTGTATCATGCATCCATTCATACTTGAATAGGGTCTCTCTTGCAAATACAATAAAGAACTTCATTATCTCATGTTGTGAGAGCAGAAAAGAGACAAATGAGAATGGGTCAGTGTTGCCAGTTTAGCTGAATTAATGCTTTTAGCATAATTTTTTTGGCTTCAACACATTTTTTTTGAAACATTTTAGCATAATTTTCACGAAATTTTTCCAAAATTTTATATTTTTCGTCAAATTTTTAGCATAACTTTTTAGTTTTTGCATAATTTTCCATCAACAAATTTTAATTCATATTTTTGAATAAATATCGAATATTTAGACTGAAAACACGTCGGACGTTTTAACGTTGATTCATACACGGTGAAAAAAACTTCATCTGTAACATATTCTCCCAAACATATTCTGCAGGAACCATGTATATGTTTGGAACACACTTCAAACAAACTCCGGTGTCTTTAGATGCAAACATTAGCATGTTTACTGACAAATATGTATGCTTATACGTGGAAACATACGCATGCGTGCTTCATCCCAAACATCCATATACTTAGTACGTCGAAGCATTCGCGTGTTTACCCCAAACCTCCATTTACTTACGTGGAAACATATGCGTATTTTCTCCCATACATAATAATATTTACAAACGAATAATTCTTTCTTTCTTAATTTATTATAAATAATTTTATCAATATATATCCGCATTTATAAATAATTAATGAAAAAACTTAAACTATTTACATTTACTTGCATAGAATGCTTTACCTTTTTTATGAAATGAGAATCTGCTGCTCTTTTGCTTCTCATTTTTCAGAAGGTTTCAACTAAGCCTTGGTTATCACTATGCGTTGGTACACAAACAATATACACATATCTGAGCTCGCAAAATATGCTCAACCAAATTTATTCACCAAATTTAGTCACTCAAAAGACCGAAAAAATGAGACGGAATCGCTCTGTGTCTGAACAGAAACCCTCTTTTTCGTTTCGTTCGTGTTCTCGCTCTCGGGTTTCGGGTTGAGCGCAACACACGAATCGGTCTCTTACTAACCGGTCGATATGAACAGAACCGTTCGTCGCTCAGCTACTGAGAGTCGGTAAGTGAGCAAAGCCAACAAAAGGTTCGCAAAAGAGGTCTTTATTTTTATTGTTGCGTTTGCCTTATGTTGTTGCTTTAGATATTTCGTCACAGGCAACACATTAAAGAGGAAGGGAGAGGAGGATAGGGCGCTCATTTGTGTGTATATGCGTATGTAGTAATAGCCACCCAGCGGACCAAAACTTCGTATACGATATCGCATACGAGAGTTACGCGAAACTTTTGCGGGTAAAACTCTCGAAAACAGATCCGAAAACGATCGGAAAATGAATCATCAGTCGCTCAGTTTGTGGCAGTAAAAGTTTCGTTTACGATGTCTTGCAAGAGATTCGTTTGCGAGACTTTTGCAATATGTTTTGCGAGAACAACACGAAAAATAAAACAAAATGCAATTGCCAAAACATTATTGTTGTGTCGTGTGCCTGCACGTGTTTGCCTCTGTTTGGCGCACGACACAACGACAACAATGTTTCTCTCTCTTTTTCGTCCGTTCAGCACCCGTTTTTAAACCAGTTTGCGAACATTTGGGCGAGTTTAATTTCTCCCCCGGTTTTGGTCCGGTAAATACTCTTTTCTGAGCCCGTTTGCGAGCATTTAGCGTAACACTCGCTAAGGCTCGGTTTTTTGCCCGCTGGGCAGTGGCTCCGCACACATCCACGCTCAGAAGACCGTTTGCCGAATTTTTACGACGTAAAGTGTCTCAAGTGAACACATGAGCCGAGCGAGCAAACAAAAACGGTCGTCGGTTGAGCGAAGATCAAGCCAAAGAAGAACGAAGTTTCGCATCGTGTCAGTGGACGATTGTTTTTTTTCTGACAACAGGCACGAAAGAGACCAATTATTGCGAGCTCTGACTTATATACAACTCTAGTTCATACAAGGCAAGCGTATATTAATTACTTGTGTTTTTTTAATATATTTCACAAATGGTCCGCCATTCCGATTTTTTCTGTAGAGGCACGGGCCGAAAAAGGGATTCACGTTGTTGCCCTTTCAAGTTTTTTTCCTCAAAATCGATTCTCACTTTGGTAGCACACATAAATATATGCGAAACACATACACAAAAATCAAAGCAACATCACAGACCATTTAACCGTCCGAGAGTTTGTTTATTCTTTTTTCACTGATCAAGCGCTTTTGATATCCTCTGTCCGATGAACCATTGTGTACATCAGCCAAAATAAGAATCACTGACTTCATCTGCAATTTACACGCGCATTCAGGAATTATATGAATCACCCACTGAGAGAATAATGCAAAAATACAGATATACACTCTCGTTGCCCCTCTTTTATTGTCTTGCTCTCGAGAGAGCATAAACTCATAATTTACAAATTTTCAGTAGAGACCAAAAACTAGGTAGCACAGTTACAAAATGTGTGTGTCTCAAAAGTAGACAAATTGATCCTGGATTTTTGTAACGAAAGGGAAGAAATACTGACGCCAGTTTGTTACAGCAGATAGAAATAGTCCTCAGTGATTGTTTTTAAGCAAAAAAATAAATTCTCGAAATTTTGAGTTATGACGCTTTTGTTATGAGGTTCTTGCGAATCTCGTCGTAGGTAAATCCCCGGCCCCCGATGGCATATCTGCCCTGGTCTTGAGTATGTGCTCTTCGACACTGGCGTGTCCACTGCGCAATCTTTTCAACCTTGCATACCGTGCCGGAGTCTTCCCGGCGCGTTGGAAGGTTGCTAATGTCCAGCCAATCCCTAAAAAAGGTGATGCAAGTAACCCTGCAAATTACCGCCCTATTGCAATTTGTTCTGCGCTCTCGAAGGTTATGGAGAGCATGGTTAACCGCCATCTAGTGAAATATCTTGAGTCCAATGACCTTCTTAACGATCGGCAGTATGGCTTCCGTAGAATGAGATCTACTGGAGACCTGATGGCGTTCCTTTCGGAACAGTGGAGTCGATCCATCCACCGGCTTGGTGAGAGTAAGGTAGTGGCTCTTGATATTTCCAAGGCCTTTGACAGAGTATGGCACGATGCACTCTTGTCAAAGCTCGCTGCTTTTGGTGTCGGTGATAACTTCACTCGATTTATATCGAGTTTTCTCAGAGATCGCACTATACGAGTTGTTGTAGATGGGGTTTCATCCGATGAGCATAAATTGACTGCAGGTGTACCACAGGGCTCTGTTCTTTCTCCTTCTCTTTTTCTTATTATCATTGACGATCTCCTGGGTCAGACTGTGAATCCAATCTACTATTTTGCCGATGACAGTAATCTCTGTCATTCTTATTCATTCGATCGTAGGCAAAATCTTCAAGAGATTGAAGTCAAACGTCGGACGATGAATAAAACACTCGACCGCGATCTGGTGTACATTGTTGAATGGGGTCGAAAGAATAGAGTATTTTAATGCGGGTAAGACCCAATGTTGTTTGTTGTCGCATAAACGTATTGCTGACCCATGTGTGTCGTCATTGTCTATGGACGGTGTGGATATTGATGAATCAGATGCTCTTGATGTTCTGGGCATGAAAATACAATGTGATGTCCGTTGGGCAAAACATGTATTTGAAGTGTCGAAAGATGCATTCAAGTGTCTAGGCTTTTTAAAGCGGTGCAAGAAATACTTCACACCATCTGATCTTCTCAATATCTACACCAACTACAGCAGGCCAAAGATGGAGTACAACTCCCATATATGGGCAGGTGCTCCTAGGACTTCTTTGGAGCTTCTCGACCGTGTCCAGAGGAGAGCGACGGTGTTAATAGGGGACAGTAGGGTATCCAACTCTATTGCCTCCCTTGAGCTTCGTTGAAATGTGGGTTGCGTGTCACTGTTCTATCGATATTTCCACGGTATGTGTTCCTCGGACATCCGTCAACTTATGCCGGACGTGAGGATATTTAGTCGAAGTACGCGGCTTTCCAGGAACTCATCCGTTTTTTATAGAGTGGCCGATTGACCGCACTACACACTATAGAGAAAATTCGTTCTTCAGCCGTACAATCCGTATGTGGAATAAACTTCCGGCTAGTGTATTTCCCACCAATTGTGACATACAAACATTCAAGGCAAATGTCAACAGACACTACTCCCTCTTTACACCCTCTACTACCTCAATTTTCCTTCACCAACACAATGCACTACATTTATAGCGGGCATCCCATGAGTGTTGGTTTGATAAAAAAAAAATAAAAATATTGTCCCAAATATCTTGAGAGCCATAAGAGCAAAACTAAACATCCAAGCATGTTTTTGTAAAAAATATTTCCAATGAATGCTAAATTCAAAAATTTTCAACGGTTCAAATTAGGTTTGGGCTTCCACTCTGCGGCTCCAGTGGGGTCTATGGCGTCCCCATATATCTATTTCTATAGCACTCTACCTCAGCTATATCTACTTATATATGAAATTTCATTTTGATCGGACTAGCAGTTTAAAAACGGCTGAATTATTTCCATTTTTTGTTTCGAGAAATCCCCCACTGTGCGCGCGTACAAAATATTAACCGTGTACACACAATGATCCGAGACGTCTAGTTTAGTAGCGAGTATTCTTACTTGGTCTCGAAATTTTTGAATTTGTTTACTGCACTCGTTTCATCAAATGAGGTTCGGTACAGTAGTTGCTCGCACCAAATACTTCAGTGTATAGTGTATGAGAGAGAAAACATTACGCGACAGTGACCGATCTCTTTAGATCAGTGACCGACATAGCGTATCCAAAAATGGGACAATTTCAAACTTTTTGTTTAATTTTTGATTAATGATATTTTTGTGTAATTTCACTTGTCAGAACCCGTCCTGTGTTGAAACATTAAATATGTATTTCCATAACCTTTTCGATATCCCCGGCATAATATCTTAGTTTGCAGGGAAACATGAATCCACGGATGTGTTTTTGAAACGTAGTTGGCCAGCAACATTCAAATTTTGACAACTATATTTAAAATATTGTTCGATGCATAGTTAGTATTTCATATAAATAACTCAGTGTTTCGTGGTGAGAATTCTATTTTATTTTTAACGTGCTAGATCCTTATACTGGTGTATTGGTCTCGAAACTGGGGATATATAATCTGACGTATTTTCGCTGTATATTGTCAGATTTGAAAAATAGCCTCAGTTTGAAAATCTTGTGAAATACTATTTAAACTTTGGATTTTAATTTTTCTATTGCGAAAAAAAAATTCGAAATGTTTAAGTTTGGACAGTGACTTTTTAGTAAATGGTACAATAATTTCAAAATATTCGTTTCAAGACATTTATTTGGAGCACTAAGAAATGCATTAAATTATCTAAAACTTGCTTTTAAATCTTGTTTGCTTACAAGTCGGGGAATTTTCCTTCGGGTTTCGATTGTCACGTTCATAATGGCTTCACGATTTTTCACAGTAACTCGCCAGGACACAGTTGAATATTTGGGTCAGAAATTGGTATTGTCAGCCTCCAAATATTCTTTAATGTAATCGTACGGAATATTCTTAGTAAACGGAGGCTCTGGTAATATATTGTCGTCAACTAAGTCGATCATACCAACATAATCTAAACAATCAAAGTTAATTTTAAATTTTTTGTATACTCTTAGTTCAGCTGGATCCTGTAGTTGGTCATGATTAAAACTGAAAGTGCTGAATTGTCAAAACTGGCATTAACAATTTGGCATTAAAATTCCGCCTCCGCAGTTTTTAACGAACGGAATTGTGTGGACAAAAGCTTAAATAATTTGTTGTTCTTCATAAATCAAGTTTGATGAGGTATAAATCGTATACTTTGTACTATAGTGTTATATTTTATTCAAAGCTAATCAAGAATATTCAATGAACTTTCTAACGATACCAAAAACGTCAAATATTTTTAAAGTGTTTTTTAGTTATCAATATTTTTGTAACAAGCCATTGATTGCGTTGGTCGAAAAAGAGGAGAAAATATTATTCAAATCTTTACGTTAAAATTCGCTAGCTCGAAATTGATTTTAGACCCATGGTTTCTTCAGCAAATTTCCTTAGAATTGTCCGTAGATTATTTTCCGCCTACGCGCTTTTTCGAAAAAATAATCGACCCGCCCTAATGTAGGCGTACTGTCGATTAATCTGTAGCCTCCGATCAATGTTGGTCCTAAGATAGATTTGCAAGAGAATTGATAGACATAGACTGGATGGTTTCTCTGCTTTAATAATGAAGTGAACCTTAGTTTCCACCCATATCAAAGGTAGGTAGGCCTGCTGGATGCATCCAGTATTGAGCTCTTTGAGCCATGTCTCCAGTCTGTAAGTCACAGCTTGTAGTTCCGTCGGCGAGACATTGTCCGGTCCTGGCAACGTGAAAGGCTTGAAGCTTTTTATAGCCCAAATAATTCTAGATTCGGTAAAAATTACACTGGCAACATCCGATGACTGTGCTTCGACGGAATATCTAACTGAAGTATCTAGTTCACCTCCAGAATTGTCAGGGAAATGCGTATCTAGGAGCACTGTTTGAATTTGCTCACAGCAGATTATTCAAATCAAAGAAATCTCTGATCTTTTCTGGATTCTGATTCACACATGTTTTGATTCGAATATAAGGGTTTGAGCAAGCATATCATGAAAATAAAATGAGTTGATCTTTGAATCATTTTTTTTTGTATTTGCTCCAAAAAAATGAAGTAGTGTTCGGATTGTGAGTAAGGCTGATGGCAGAGTGCGCGCTGAAAGCCGAGGCGAACCGAGCTCAAAGCTGATTGAAATTCTTAAAACTGTGCCCATACAAATTAGTATAAATCGGCGTCAATATGGCATAGTGAAAGCCGAACCGAGAGCAAAGCTGATTAAATACGATAAAACTGATTAAAAGCTTATTTTCGAGCTGATTCGCATTGCTCAAATCAAAAATCAAATCAATCAAAAAATAAGACACCAAACATTATTGGGATTTTTTTACAGTACAGTAGGTGTTGTTGTCATTGTAGGCAATAGTAGTAGGAATTTAGCTTTTATAGGGCCGACGCTATCAAATTCAACACAGTGTATGCCAACAACAAAACCGAACCAAACAGTACAAAAAATAATACATTTGAATTTGACAAGGTCGGACCACAACGACAAGAAAAAAAATAAATTAGCTGTTCTAACGCTTTCACCTGATTTGAAACATCTTGGTACAGTTGTGTGTTTGTTGTTCGTCTTGAGCCCGAGGGTTGTCGCAAAATGTGTTTTTTGTTTGTGCAGAGACAATATAATTCCGATTGCTAATAATTTCTCTTTGAGCAACTCACATTGTTTAGCACATATTGCTCAGAAGTTGTAATCCATTTGCAAAATTGTGCCTAAGCAATTTCTGAGCAAAATCAATCAATCCAAATCCATTGTTGATTTCATCTTCATGAATTATGGATTTGCCTGTTGATCCTCACAGAAAGATCTGTGTGGTTTGTGATTTTTTGAGCAAATTCTAACACTGTCTAGGAGCACCCCCAGTGATTCTTCCCTAGACGTCATCAAAGACTTATCACTTTTCCTAATGTACCCAATAGAACAAAGTGTTGCGGCCAAAATTGTCCCAAGTCTGCGGGCTTCGGATGAGCTTTGCACATTGTTGCAGAAATCCATCCAGGATTCTATAAGTTCATACACATTTTTGTTTATTTCTGTTAACAATAGTCGTGATTTGGTTACAAGCAAGCGATTATCGCTTGCTAAGTTGCGAAGAAAACGACTTTTTAGCGATAAGTAATTCTGACGGTGGTGCAATGGGTAGTGTGCGCGCCTCTTGTACTTGAGATCCTGGGTTCGATCCCTGCTCTGACCACCTTACAATTTGTTTCGACGGCGGTCACCTCGCATAGTGACGGCGACACCATCGAGTATTTAGCCATGAAAATACTTCTCAAAAATACCGTTCGGAACCGGTGTAAAACTGTAGGTGCCAATCAGTGAGCATAAAACTAGAAAGCGCACAGATCACTGGTTGTGAGAAGCTCTCCCCGATTCCTTCATGGGATGTAATGGGAAACCATTTATTATTTTTTTTTAATGTTATTGAAAAATATGAATAACGGTTGAAAACGGTAAAACATGTCAAAAAAAATATTTGTTTAAACTTAGCGGAAATGATTCGCGTCGCTAAGTTCTCGCTAAGTCTTCGCTAAGTGCTTCATACAAAATAAGCGATTATACATATAAGCAAGCGGTGTAACCAAAACACGCTTATTGTATTTCACACCTATTACTCACATACGATATATCTCATCAGTGAAATAAAAAACTTTATAATTGTATATTTTATTTTCAGCTTCCCCCGATGAGGATCGCGAAGAGGAATTTCGTGCTCCCCTATATAAAAACGCTGAAATTAATGGCATCACTGTGAAAATGAAATGGTGCGTCACTTGTAAATTCTATCGACCTCCAAGATGTTCCCACTGTTCTGTTTGCAATCATTGCATAGAGGTAATTATAGTCAATATCCTTGGTCTAATTGAACATTTTTAGTTTCCGTTTTCAATGTTCCTTGTATGATAATAATTATTCCACTTTTCCGTATTTTCCAGACATTTGATCATCATTGTCCTTGGGTGAATAATTGCATTGGACGACGTAATTATAGATTTTTCTTTTTCTTTCTGGTCTCTTTATCGATACACATGTTGAGCATATTTTCCTTATGCTTATTTTATGTACTAAAAACTATGCCAAATATAAGGCATACAGCACCAATTGTATCGTAAGTATCATCTACCTATTTTGGATAAAGACAACAACACTGTACATAAATAATTTAGCACTAATGTCTTGAAACAAATTCCATTGGATTTGAAATATTTGTTTTGCTTCAATATTAAATTTTGAACTATTTTATGTTCTAATTCAAAATTTTATTTAGAATATTATTAAAATCTATAATATTGGTGCAAAATTTTAGTACTTGATAAGTGGTTAAACAATTGGGAAGTCCATCAGACATTCTCTTTCCCAATACATTCTTGGAGTAAAAATGATTTATAAGATTTCTTTAAGTCCCAATTATTACGTATCAAATATATGTTTCATATCAGATGAAATTCGGTAACAGTTCCACCCACTGCTGGTTTAGTTCAAAAATTGGTTAAAAATAAAAAAAAAAAATAACTTCTGTTACAAAATCTGTGGTCACAAACAATAACAGCCTAACTCGAGTTAGGAAAAAATTGAAAAAAAATTTTTGAGAAGTCACCGTGCTCAAATAAGCAACTCTTTTTTGTTAAGAAGTAAGTAAAAGAATTCGTTTCCTTGTTATCTGTAACAAAGTTATCACAAAAACTCCGACTCCTGATTTCCAGTAAAGATATTAAACTTTAAACTGCTCTCCCTGAAAAATTTTAGAATCGACTTAGGCTGTTATTGTTTGTGAAAACAGAAATTCTAATTCAATTTCAATTTATTTACTTTTTTAATAACAGAGCCTTTAAGGTTATATGTCTACAAATTTCTAAAAACATTTTTCCCAGTGTATGACAAATTATTGCAAAATATGTATTATACCTAAAAAAACGGGGAAAGTTTGACCGGGCATGTTAATAGGGCTACAGGGATGTAGCGGCACTGGACTGTGTACAAATTAAATCTTAAAGAATATAAGAGAAAGTGAAGTTCCTCAAGAAGAGGTCTGTGACGCATTTCTAGACTGCGCACAGTCCTGTTGGCGACTGTCATCTCTATGGGATATCAAAAAGAATAAAATGGATACGAGCTGCATCATTCCTGTTAGATGGAAGTAATCCAAGGTGGTATTCATTCCAAAAGCGGGGAAATCATCGCATATTAGTTCAAAAGACTTTGGACCAATCAGTCTTTCATCTTTTCTTCTGAAGGCATTGGAGAATATGATTGACTCATATCTGCGAACGACCATAGGTACTTCTCACTGGTCCACATGCCAGTACGCTTGCAACAAGGGCAAATCTACGAAAACAGCTCTGTGCGCTCTAGTGAACTTCATAAAGAAATCTATTTACCTAAAAGAATACACTCTTGTCGCATTTGTCGATATAGATGGTGGATTTAACAACGATTTACCGGGGTCGATAAAATCGGCTCTATCGGCACTTCGTGTTGACCAGGGGATCATTTATTGGATCTTTAGATTACTTACACGAAGGCGCATAACCTCGTCCAGACGATTACACGATTTTAAGTCGAAATGTGAATAAGGGAACACCCCAAGGGAAGACTTTAACCACGTGCCTGGAATTTAGCACTGTTTAGTGTTTGAAATGGAGGGATCAGCGGTAACAGTCGTAGCATATGCCGACGACCTGGTAATTGCAGTTCAGGGATAATACCCTTCCACATGCCGAGATGTGCTCCAGGACTTAATCAGAAGAGTCTCTACGTGGGCCACGGAGAATGGGCTGGATGCAAATCCGGGGAATTCGAACCCTTTAGCAGGAAGCAGAAGGTTCCATATTGTATTCATCTCCTCTTGTCTGGATGTGGTAGAGTAATTTGCCTAAATTGTAGTGCATGATAAAGGGTTTTCCAATTTGAGTGATATGATTTCTAAGTGACGTTTCGGTCATTTGTAGTATGTCATGATCTCATATTTTTTTTCATTGTATTCAGTAATGTTTACAATTTCATCATGGGGAGAGATTACGCATGAACAACGTTTACAAATTATTCGATTTTTTTTCTCCAATTGCAAATTTTCGTGCGCTTTTGCCATTTTATGGTCGTAATAATCGTCCATCTGTGCTCGATATTGGTCGAATTGTTGCAAATTATTAAGCAAAACTGTCGATTCTGGTGCGAAGAAACTCCACAAATTATTCATGAACACCCATTACATTCACCTAAATTGACAGTTTGGTGGTGGAATCATTGGTAACACCGCTACAGTCAATGGAGAGCGGTATAGATCGATGGTAACCAACTGTGTATGCCCGAAATTAGAAGAACTTTATCTTGACAACATCTGGTTCCAATAGGACGGCGCTACGTGCCACACAGCACGTGCAACTACCGAATTATTGCGAGAAAAGTTTGGAGATTCGATAATATGAAGAAATTGTGACATTGAATGGCCTCCAAGAAGTTGTAATTTAACACCATTATACTATTTCTTGTGGGGTTATTTGAAGTCATTGGTCTTTAGCAATAAACCAGACCCTCTTCAAGCTTTACAAGTCGATATTGAACGTGCTATTCATGACATACGACTTGATTTAGTGGAAAAATTGCTCGGAAATTGGGTTCATCGAATTCGTTCCTGCAAAAAGAAGACATTTGAAAGACGTTTTATTCAGAATTTAATTGTATCGATTGTACATTACATTAAATAAGAAACAATTGAATTTCGTTAACAATTAGTGTGTGTTTTTTAAAAGAAATCATATCACTCAAATTGGGAGCCCTATACGAGGGTTGAATTTTATGTTCCGGATATGGCAACCCTAGTGTTGCAATCTGGCAACTGACAGCTCTATCGTAAAGTTGGACATTTTTTAGGTTATATGTATGTACTCAGAACGTTTTGACATACGAACGCTATTTGTGTTGTTTACAGTAACTTAAAAGAGTCATCTCGGCCCAAAAATGGAATTACTCGTATTGAAGGTATGCTGGTCCCACTAATGCCTAAGGTTGTCTCAATCTCACGATAGGCCACATGACGATCTTGTAAAATCAGTTCACGCACAGCATCAATGGTTTTCGGAACAACAGCTGATTTTGGACGACCACGATTGAATTCACCATACCATCGATAAACACTGGTCCTTGATGGAGCTTCATCGCCAAAAATTTAATTAAGTTCATCCATGCACTGTTGCTGAGTTAATCCACGTCGATAGTTTTAAAAAATAATCGCACGAAAATGTTCACGATTTACTCGTATTCGTGTAAAGGGGTCATCGCTGGATGATGGGACCTATTTCCGAAAATAATTGTCTGGATATATACCGCTGTCGACGTCCAGGTATTACCGTTTGGTGACCGATCCTGTAAAAATCAACTTTCCTAAGTCTGCTGACAAAAGTTCAGAGAATGACAATGATGTGTATCTCGGGTGCCCATCGCTACAAAATACTAGAAAGCGCACAGCTCATTGGTTGTGAGGGGCTCTCCCCAATTCCTTCATGGGATGTAATGGGAAACCATTTATTTTTTTTTACATGACACCCACTTCTACCTTTGAGAGAAACTTCTCCACTCCTATCGCCGACAGGCAAGATTGGTGGGAATGGAGCGGACCTGTAGTATCAACATCTAATGTGACAGTCAGGCTCATACAGTAATGACATACATATAGAGACGCCAACTCTCTCAGTAAATTGATGGCATTTGGTGTGTTGCGATTGGTTGTTGGAAAGCATTGCTTTAATAATACCAGATACCAAACCAACCAAAAATAAATCAGCGACGGCATTTCGATTTGTGCGTTAAAATTTTTGTGTAAATAAAGTACACCACAAAAATATACTAACAATAAAATATATAAAAAAAAGTCCAAAATACGTTTCAATTTCACAGTTTTTCATCAAAACGACATGAAAAATTTAAGACAACAATTTTTGTAATTCCACCTGGTGTAAGCCAATTTACGTCAAATACAAATAGTCTGCACCACAAATAGTCTGAAAGGAAATGTCAGCTGAGAACAATGGCAGCTCTATACGTCATTACTCAATGGTCAGGCTGCTATAAAATCTCAGCAATGTGTATTCCAGATTTTACGAGCAACCCCAAATGCCGCGCATCTCTAAATAAGATAGCCAAGCAGTTCGATATACACCTTAAATGGGTACAGGTGCACAGAAACAAGGATAAAGCGTATGAGCTGGCGAGATTAGGGACTAACTTACCTGTTCCAATGGATATGGAGCCCGTTTTTGAATGCAAGCTTACTGCAAGAATGCATGATTACTGCAGAAGCTTTGGGAATAAAGAGCAGGACGAGAGCGTTGAATATCTTATATGCTACTGCCCGGCTGTGAGTAGGATAAAACATGGAGGATCTGGTTTCATATTGGATTTAACAGACATTGATGGAGTTAAGATAATAATTTAGACATATACTGGAATATCAGGATGAGGTATTATATAGTTTGAACGCCTCTTAACTCCAGCAGGCCAATTTACTGGTTCAACCATGGGTACGGAATATAACTTTCCATGGCATCACAACAGTCTCCATTGGACTAAGTGTGCCACTTCTTCCTGAAACATTAAAAACTCCAAACTTATAAACTGGACGACAAAGTAACAAGGACTACGCAAGCGCTAATAAAGTCTTTCGAGGACAGCTGCCCACTTCGGAAAAGGAAATCGGCCTAAGAAAACCCCGGGTTACAGGGGAAATACGAAATCTAGGGATGAATGTCAGTAGACTTTACAACAGGGCCACGCGTAAGAAACTACCAGTATACTGGGGGGACTTTAAGAAGAGTCTCAGTGAATACAACGCAATATTGGGAAAGGCGAGAGCCAACTCCTGGAGACTATTCAGTGAACAGGTGAACAGCGTCAACGACATGTCGAAGATGAAAAAATAGATCCCTAAGACCCACGTACAGGCGGAAACGCTAGTAGATGACACGGGAAAGAGAATGGAAACAATGGAACAAACGCTTAAGCAGCTGATGAATACACACTTTCCAAATGGGAAAGCGGAACCCACAGGGGAACGGCGATAAGGTGAAAATGTAGTACATCAGACCCCACTCATTTCGGATCAAATGATCAAAAAAGCTATAAAGAGCTTCTCCCCATACAAAGCGGCGGGACCGGATGGAATTTTTCTGGCTATCCTACAACAAGAGGTTGACCAAATAACAACCCATTTGGCAGGAATTTTTGCCGCATGCTTAAAATTCATCTTCACACCAAAAAATTGGCAGGAGGCTAGGGTAGTATTTATATCCAAACCTGGAAAGGAAACTATGCAACGGCAAAGGCTTATAGACCAATAAGCCTTACCTCGTTTCTACTCAAAACCCTGGAGAGAATAGTGGACCACATGGTGAAAAGTGGAATACCGAACGATACGCTGAAGTTTAAGCAACACGCGTATGTCAAAGGCAGATCAGTGGAAACCTCACTTCATGAGGTAACGCACTACATAGAGCAATCTCCCACTGACAAACTGTATACACTCCCTGTTATACACAGATATTAAGGGAGCGTTCAATAATGTCCGGACCGAAACACTCATCGAATCCCTAGACCAGTTTATGGTGGACCGGGCATTATTTTTTAACATAATCTCGTTTTAGCTCAATACACTTAGTCCAACGTTTCTCCAACTCCAACTTTTTCGAGGTCAATAAAATAAAATAAATAAATTGTTTGATCAATAATTTCATCGTTGCAGCTAAATCTCTTTCCACCGAGCCATTTCTTTAGGTTTGGAACTAGGAACTAGTCACTGGGGGCTAAATGCGGAGAATATGGCGGATGAGGTACCAATTTGTAGCCCAATTCATGGAATTTTGCCATCCCTACACACGTGTGCACCCGTGCATTATCTTGATGAAAAATAACTTTTTTCATGTCCATATGGGGTCGAATTTCATGTCCAATCGGTCCAATAAGTTGGCACAATATTCGCCGTTTATTGTTTTTCCCTTTTGAAGGTAATCGATGTGGATTATCCCGCTTGCGTCCCAAAAAACTGTTGCCACCACCTTATTGACCGACAAACTTACCTTGGCTTTCTTCGGAGTCGGTTCACCCGGAGAAACCCATTGTTTAGATCCATGATCCATGTTTCATCCACAGTTGTCACGATTACGATTATGGTCAATTGAGAGCAAATGCGGCACCCATCTTGCAAACAGCTTTCTTAAACCCAACTGATCGTTTAAAATCGAAACCACGCTGCCATATGAAATGCCTATGGCATCAACAATCTCTCGCACTTTTACTGTTCGATCGGCCAACACCATATCGTGGATTTTTTCGATATTTTCGGGTGTATTGGCCGTCCAGAACGTTCAGCGTCATTTGTACTTGTGCGACCACAACGAAAGTCAGTAAACCACTTGTTTACCATTGAAATCGATGGTGCAGAGTCCCCATAGTATTTATCAAGCCTTTACTTGGTTTGATCGACGTTTTTTTTCGCAAAAAATAATGTTTAATGAGCACTCGAAATTCACTTTTTTTCCATTTTTAAAATAATGCACGAGGTTGTACATATGTTTTGAACAGCTGTTAAACGCAAAGTAAATGACAGAACTTGCTCAAATTTTGAAAGTAGTCTATTAACAGATGGTACTTGATGGGAGCAGTGTTGCATTTCATATACCTACGAGGGAAGTTCGAAAAGTCACGGACTTATTGATCCGCCCTCGTATTAGAGACATGGTACAACGTGTAACTTCACAGGCAGGGATTATATCACCACTCTTATGGGTCCTCACAATACACAGTCTCCTAAGGAAACTTACCGAAGAAGGACTTAAACCAGTGTGCTACGCCGACGACGTTATAATTCGTATACTTCTTAGGCGAAAGGATCCTAATCAATTATGCAGAGAGGGCACTGAGTATAGCGTATAACTGGGCACAACCAAGGGGCTTCAATGTGAACCCGGACAAAACGGAAATATGTCTATTCACAAGGAAGATGAAAATCTCAGAGTATGACGAGCCACGATTCCTGGAAAAGATGAATAAAATATCAGATAAGGTTAAATACTTATTGGTAATCTTAGATCGGAAACTGAATTGGAAGCACGACATAGAGGACAGGGCCAATAAGACCTACAGATGTTGGTCCCTATGCAGAAGGGGTATAGGATCCAAATGGGGCATCAAACCGGAAATAACACACTGGCTATGCAGAAGCGTAATTAGGCCCCTACTAACATAAGCTTCTGTAGTATGGTGGACGGCAGTTGAGAGGAAATGTAACATCGCAATACTGCAGAGGGTTCAACGAATGTGCTGCATTGGTATTAGCGGTGCAATAAGGACAACCTCGACAAGGGCCATGGAGACTACTGTATGTATCCAGCCAATCGAGATTAGAGTTAAAAGCTCTTGCGGCAAAACGCCTACAGACAACAGGTGAATGGATCAACAGGGATCTTAAGTCAAAACACCAACGGATAATGGGGGCATTAGTCGGTTACACGCAAGATACCTGAGCTAAGGATTAAGGCGAATTGTGTGACTTTAACGCCAACTAGAGGCGCCTGACAGAATGGGACCCTGGCACACATGCCAAATGGGACTCGCTGCTACAAAGATGGCTCAAAGCTAGGGGAAAGAATGGGTCTAGGATTTTTCATTGAAAATCCGGCAACCGAATCCCCTCTAGGCCTCCCGGATCATAATACAAACTTTCGAGCGATTGCGGAGTGTATCAAATGGCTTGGCGATAATACAGAGTCAGCCGATGCAAATATCTTCAAGTATAGCCAAATGACAATCAAGGTGATATCATCGGAAATTATCTATTCTTGAGCGATCCTTGACTGTAAGAAGGTGATAAACGATTATTCTATGCATGGCAGACTCAACATCATCTGTGTGCCGGGTCACAGTGGAATATTCAGCAACGAAAGCCAGGAAACTCCAAACGGTGAGCCTAGAGGGAGCGAAACCCTTTGGGGTGACCAAGGCTGAGTTGAGTAAATGGGCGGAGTCGGCACGCATAGTCTAGTGGAACCAGGAATCAGTAGGCAGGATGACATAGATCCTATGGGGAGACTCAGATGGATTGAGGACAAAAGGTTTGCTGAAACTGGGAAAACCTGAAATGAACTAGATAATGGAAGTCTTAAGGGGACATTCGGGATTACGGACCCACCTGTACCGTATTGTACTAATGGCGAATAGTGAGTGCAGGGCATGCATGGAGGACGATGAGACGATGTAGCATTTCTTATGCCACTTTCCGCCTTCACACAAGCTAGATCCAGATATTCTTTCGGACAGTATAATACCGGATAGTATAATGTTGCCGTCGGTGGTGCAATGGGTTGTGTGCGCGCCTCTTGTACTTGAGATCCTGGGTTCGATCCCTGCTCTGACCACCTTAAAATTTCTTTCGACGGCGGTCACCTCGCATAGTGACGGCGACACTATCGAGTATTTAGCCATGAAAGTGCTTCTCAAAAATACTGTTCGGAACCGGTGTAACACTGTAGGTCCCAATCAGTGAGTATAAAACTTGAAAGCGCACAGCTCACTGGTTGTGAGAAGTTCTCCACAATTCCTTCATGGGATGTAATGGGGAAACCATTTATTTATTTTATAATCCCGGACATGACCAATCTTGTGGGAATGGACTGGAACAACTTACGGAATTTCGTTAATAGCACCGAAATCCTGTGAGAGGAATAATAGATTAGTAGGGTAAACTTAGAGCGCACAACCGGTCGAATCAGCGGCTTAAGTGTATGCCTACTGACATGGGAAGGATTAGAGTGCTGTTTTAGAACACTCAACATAGCACCCCTCTTTTCAAACTAACTAAGAACTTTTCGTACGCTTCTGCTTCCTTTAGAAACTGTTCTGTTAAGAAAGATATTTACTTAGTCTTGCAATACAAATGGTAAATTGCAAGACTTGTAAAAAAACCACGTTCATGTCCTGCGTCCTGCAACTCTATTGAAAAATCCGGCATTGAATTATTAGTCAGTCAAACGTGAACAATATTATCACATACATATAGTCAGCATTCGATTTTAATTTGTACTAGAATTGGTTACTTTTGCATCACTTCTACTTTATATATATTTTGATTTACAAATGCTTACAATATTATTAATATTCCGTTTTGTTTTACTCTTCTAGCATGGTTTTAATGGGTATAGTAACTATATTAGCCATACCCATATTTGGTTTAACGGGTTTCCATATGGTTTTGGTATCCCGAGGTCGTACCACAAACGAGCAGGTGACAGGTAAATTTAAAGGTGGCTACAATCCATTTTCCCGAGGATGTTGGCATAATTGCTGTTACACCCAATTCGGCCCACAATATCCAAGGTATGTCCTTTATGCAACGCGGCAACATACATAAATATTAATTTTACTTTGATTTTAACAAATCCCAATGATCTGTGTGTTACTTTCTCCCCACCGACATCATCATCATTATCATCATCGTCGTCGTCATCCTCAACCGTGTCTACACTTCCTTGTACTTCCTGTGTGTAAATCTATAGTCTTCTGAAACCTGATAAATATGCAGCACGACGTTCACATAAAGAAAATCAAGCCATTAGCACGATAACCACTGAACGTGATTCAAACAATCAACAGAACTCGGGTAGTGTGCGAGGCGCAGGTGGCGGAAAATCTGGCGGTGGTGGTGCTGGTGGCGCTGGAGGCATACCATCGGCTAATGCCCAGCATTCACCACATGGAATGCCTCGCAATTATTACGATAGGGACCAGCGTCATACACAGGTAAAGACTTATACGGACCAGGGCAATGGTTTTAATCAGCGGTCGGGCAGCACAACGCTTTATAGTAAGGTGGGTAAATTGTGTAATTTTAACGAAACAAGAACAAGTAAATACAATTGTGCATTTCTCTGTTCTTCTGTTATTGTATACTACTTGTACTTACTACTATAAAGTATTCTACTATTTCTTCTACTTATTTTGTTGTATAGTTTGTTATCTTTGATTTCCGTATTTTCTAAACTGTTGCATTGTTTTTGTTGTTGTTATACTGTGATAGTGTGCCATGTGCCTTGTATCCTTTCGTTTTATTCTTCAGCCATTTTGATAATTAAAAGTATCCTACCAATTGTATTGGAGAGTATCTCTAGTATGTAGTGTATATAGTTGTATAGTACTACTAGTATTAATTGCTGTTCTTATTTGGTATACGTACGAGTATATGGTGCTGTCTGTGTATACTGAATTTTCTAATTTCTCTTAGATTTACTTTTCTATTTTCCTTTTTGTTATCTCAATAGTCTGGTGGTTTCTTTTTTTTCGCTACTCCCGGTCTTGCGCCTGCTATTGTTCTTGTAATTATCTTTGAAAGGAAGCACATACCAAACTAAAATGACTACAATACATTTTCATTAGTTCATTATGTTTGGTTTTTCTTTGTTTTGACTGTCTGGAGTTGCAAAAAAAGTAAAAAAAAATGCAGTTTTAATTTATTATTTCGAATACAGAAATATGTTTTTGCTTTAATACATGCATACTATTTCAATTTTCAATATAAGGATTCTACTTTTGTTTGAATTTAAACGGTAGATATAGATTTGAAATTTAAACGTATCATTTAAAACATCCATACTGGCAAAGGGTTGAAGTCAGTGCATCTATCTTCGCACCGTTAGCTAGAATGCAAAAAACAGATTAATTTTGTTTTCAAAAAAGATATTTTCTTAAATAAAGAAATTTGGCATGTAAATTTTCTGTAAGGTTAATCCTGTAAATAAAATGAGACATGTCCAATGTACTACTCTCCTAATTCACCAGAGGAGGTGTATCTATTCCTGGTTGAAGCATTATAACAACTGATTTAATTTTGTTTATGTTGTTATGGTCCGAACTTGTCAAATGCAAATCTATTTTGTATTTCCTTTATTATTGGTATAATTTATTTTCATTTTGACAGATTCGGCCTACCAAACAAAAACAAAACGTTTGTTGTTGTTTCATTCAATAACAACAACACCTCCTTCTATAATCTGTAATATATAAATCTATTATTTTTCCTTGAAACAATCAAAATTAATTTCTCGCTTAACACTGCCACTGATGATAGAACCGAGAACTTTTAAACTATTATATATAAATAGATAATTTGTTTTAATTTACTAAGGGCGATTTTGCCAGTCGTTATGGAAAAGCTCACTTAATACAAGGATATTAAAATAGTAGATATAAAGAAATGTAAATAGCAAATTAATTTGGATTTAAGAAACAACTGACAAATTCACTTTAACACTTAAGAGTAATGAATAAGTGATGATTTATCCGACCTTACGTATTGTATTCAAAAATTAAATTGTCCGAGCGTTTGGTCGTATTTATTAATTAATTATATTTTTTTCGATATTTCGCTATCCTTTGGATAGCATCGTCAGGAAGATATAAAGGGTTTTTCAACAGAGACCCTACAAAAGTAAATCGATAGTGACAGCAAACGACGCCATATTTTTTCCCGCTCTTTTGACATTTCTCTTCAGTAAGGCTTGCCATTTCATCATGGAAAGATATACGAGCCAACAACGAGTCGAAATTATTAAAATTTACTACCGAAATTTGGAGTCAGTGGCCTCAACTTTAAGAGCGCTACTTCCAAATCAGCGATGAGGCCCATTTCTGGCTGAATGGCTTCGTCAATAAGCAAAATATGCGTTATTGGTCAGACAGCAATCCACACGTAATCCATGAGTCATCATTGCATCACGAATAAATTACGGTTTGGTGCGGTTTATGGGCCGGCGGCGTCATTGGGCCGTACTTCTTCCGCGATGATCAAGACCGGCACATTACTGTGAATGCGAATCGCTACCGTTCAATGATAACCGAATATTTTTCGCCCCAATTGGATAATATGGACTTGAAGGACATGTGGTTCCAACAGGACGACACCACAAGCCACACAGCGAATGCCACAATCAATTTATTGGAAACCAAGTTTGGTGAACGTGTTATCTCACGAAATGGCCCAGTCGATTGGCCGCCTCGGTCGTGCGATTTGACGCCGTTAGATTATTTCCTGTGGGGCTACGTCAAGTCTATGGTCTATGCCAACAAGCCAGCGACGATTGATGAACTTCGTACGAATATCGAACGTGAAATTGCAGCAGTATCGGCCGATTTATGCTTGAAAACCGTCGAAAATTGGGTTCAGCGTCTGGACTTCTGCAAGCGTGCCCGTGGTGGCCATGCAAAATAAATCGAGTTCCATACATAATGGAATCGAACGTACTTTCACAGGAATAAAGAATTTCATTGGTATCTAAAATCGGTTTTGTTTTATTTAAAAAAACTTTTGTAGCGCTCTTATTGAAAAACCCGTTATTATTAATTAGAAATGAAAAACAATTGATAAAAGTATCAATTTATCAATTGTGTTTCATTTCTAATTAATAATATATCTTCCTGACGATGCTAACAATTGATAAAAGTATCAATTTATCAATTGTTTTTCATTTCTAATTAATAATATATCTTCCTGACGATGCTATCCAAAGGATAGCGAAATATCGAGAAAAATTTAATTAATTAATAAACACGACCACACGCTCGGACAATTTAATTTTTGAATACTTAAAAGTAAATTAATCGTTTACTCACATACAGTTTGGTTGTTGTTCTTGCTGTAGCAGCTTGAAGCCAGTTGAGGTGATAATTCTCGAGCCCTATAATTCTGAAAGTATTACAAAGACCTATGGCGAGTAGTATCACTCCTATCCTTTGTGTGGAGGAGCCTATGAAATATGGAAAAATAATTGACATTATAATAATAACAAGTTTCTCTGGTTTAGCAATCCAATTGTAGTACCCCAAAGAAATTTCAACATTGAGAATATAAATTTCTTTCCATGAAATTTGATATTTATTTCAATCCACTGGCGATTTCAATTATAAGCCCTTCTATCCCTTCTAATTCCCGGCACTCGTCCATTTGACAAATATAATTTGAAAAGAGAATAACTTTTTTATGTTACCTCTTTTTTTCTACAACTTGCTCAAGATTTCGCTTGGTGTTTGATATTAGACACACGCTACTTGTATTTAGTTTCTTTGATATTTCATTCCCCCTCTTTTTGTATTTATTGTATTTCATGTAGTAGCTTTTTTTTAGGGGGTATGAATCTATTTCTTAGTAAAGTTTACAAAGCGCATGATGAGATTTGATTTTTCCCTTTTTCTTATTATTTTGCTATGCACTTGTAGTTGTTGGTAGTATATCCTTGCCTTTGCCTTCGTCTTTTTCTTCTAAATATCTGGATGTAGTTGTTATATGCAAAAGAAGAACAAACCTTTTTGTTCAATGGCCCAAAAACCGCTGAAGCTTAAGTGTCCTATAGCTGCCAAAAAGAAAAACAAAAAGAAAATAAAACAAGTAAATACAGCTTTATTATAAATGTTATTTATATATATGTATATACATATGTACTACGTGAGATATGTATATTTGTAGAAAATATTAAATATTTTTATATTCTTGTATGTTTGTTTATAAGTTGTTATTTAAGTTATGTTTTAATAAGTTATGAAGTTATATGTGTATCATTTGTAGTGATTAAATTTAGTGTTTATGTGCGCATTAGAGACTGTCGAACTAGCTTTTATATAAAGTCAAAAATGATACTACTTTCTGCCAAAAAACTATTGGTCCCCCAATTTTACCCTGGCCACAGACCGATTTTCAAAATGGCAATTGATCTATGTGGCCGTCGGTGGTGCAATGGTAGTGTGCGCGGCTCTTGTGCATGAGGACGTGGGTTCGATCCCTACTCTGACTACCTAAAATTTCTTTCGACGACGGTCACCTCGCTTAGTGATGGCGACACTATCGAGTATTTAGCCATGAAAAAGATTCTCAAAATACCGTTCGGAATCGGTGTGAAACTGTAGGTCCCAATCAGTGAGTGTAAAACTAGAACGCGCACAGCTCACTGGTTGTGAGAAGCTCTCCCTAATCCCTTCATGGGATGTAATGGGAAACCATTTATTTATTTATTTATAATTGATCTATATTTTTCCCCGTTTATTAATTTAATTATAAATAACTCACACAATTGCGAACATTGAGTGCATAGAGTAATGACGTATAGAGTTGCCAACTCTCTCAGTAAATTGATGTCATTTGGTGTGTTGCAATTGGGCGGTTGGATGTTGGAAAGTATTGCTTTAATAATACCAGCTAGAGGCAATGGCCGTCGGTGGTGCAATGGCTGTTTGCGCTGCTCTTGTACATAAGAACGTAGATTTGATCCCTGCTCAGACCACCTTACATTTCTTTCGACGACGGTCACCTCGCATAGTGATGGCGACACTACAGAATACTTTGCCAAAAGCTTCTCAAAATACCGTTTGGAACCGGTGTAAAAAACGTAGGTCCCAATGAGTGTGTGTAAAACTAGAAAGCGCACATCTCACTGATTGTGAGAACATCTCCCCAATCCCTTCATGGGATGCTAATGGGACCCCATTTTTTTAGAGGCAATGGCTCAAACCAAACAATAATAAATCAGCAACGGCATTTTGAAATATACCACAAATATATACTAACAATGAAATATAACAAAGAGTACAAAATACGTTTAAATTGCACAGTTCTTCATCAAAACAACATGAACAATTTAACCCTTCTGCACAAATTGGGTCTAAATTACCCAATTTTGAAGAACAAACAGCTAAAATCATGTTTTCTACACGTTTATACAACATTTCCATATCCTCAGTCAGGGCCTTATGATGGATTTTACGTAACAATTTTTTTTCGGGACTAGCCAATCTGTTTTCATTACATTTTAAATATTTTACCTACGCGTATACAATTTGAGGGTCATTTTGACCACCAATGCTCGCGAATGTCTTATGGTGCTTCTGCGAAAAGAGTTTTGGCAAAGATCCAGGAAGCTGTAGTAGCCGACACTCGCAGTTCATCGAAGATCATTCAATCTCAAGGTTCTCCCTCATGCTTTTTGGGTAATTGAGAAAAAGACAAAGAGCGTTCAATCCGTTGCAATACATGCAAAACTTGTATATGCAAACAAAATACTGTTGAGGCAATTATCCGTATAAACTGCCAGAATTAATCTTATTTTCTTAAAATAAATTTTGAATTTGTATGTTTTATGTTCAAATTGACCCACAAATTGTTTATGAGGGGTATAATCTGAATTTGTGCAGAAGGGTTAAGTAAACAATTTGTGTACTTCTACATGTATAAGTCAATTTCCGTCAAATAACTCTGCGCACCGGCCGCACCACGAACGGTGAGAAATGAAATATCAGATGAGGGAAATGACAGCTCTATATGACATTACTCTATGACATATATGGCCTCGAGGATCGGTTATGTAAAAGAAGAAATAAAAATAAATAAATAATTTACATATATACGTTTTGGCTTTTTCGCCCATCTGGAACGGAAAGCTAAGCGAACGAACGTTAGTCACACACGCTCTAGGAACCAAAATTTGTACTGAAAAGTTTTGAAAAATTTTATGTTTTTGTGTGACTTGAAATTATAAGATTGTGGAAGTCAAATCAACTTACATTCGACTAGAACAAGAACGAAAGCTTTCGCTCGAGATCGAGGAACAGGCTGTTAGAAATAGTCACAATAATAGTAGCTTTACCTATCGCACTCTGAGAGAAATCAAAAAGGCTTCTTAGAATGTTGTCTAATAGGAGTCTAATCACAGCAATCGTGATCGAGAACACAATCGTACCGACTCAAATTTCGTACAATCGACTTGTGTGGATCAGGGTTTCCGATCGAAATTTTGTATTTAGTTTTACTCTGAGCATTTCCTTTTACGTTTTGTCAGTTGCCGTAGGATAACAGTGTTTTGACACTTCGACAACTGTATATAATATTGTAAACAAACAATAAATCTAAAGTGAGTTTGAGAAATAAAAGTGTCTTTAAAGCCCCGTATTCAGTTCTTGCTAAATTTTCATTTCATTTATCTCTAAACGGAAATATTCGCTGCGGAGAGTTACCACCTACCTATTTCTGATTTACCTTACAAATATTTCACTTATAATTAACTACGCACTCTGTTTTATTTTTAACGCATGTGGTGTTAATTTTAGTTGTTAAAATCATAGACAAAGTAAACAAATAGATGAAGCACATGTGTTGGGAAGATTTTAGTGTAATGGGAAATTTTCTAGATGTCGTTGAAAGCAATAAATAGGATATTTTTTGTTCCCAAAAACAAGTCAAAAAATATGACAATAAAAATCTAAAATTTCATATCAAAACAAAAAAAATAATTTTCAACAAAAATATCAAGAATACAAGAATACAACACGTTACTTAAAGTAGAATATCTGATGACCATCGAATTGCAAAGCCATGCCACCACCGTCTATGTCCTAACAAATTGGTTCTTCCTCCGGTTCAGCTACCATTCCTTGTTGAGAGTCATCAGACACTCTAACGGTTTTGGCATCTGCGACCACAGAAGTTGCTACAGTTTTTGGGCGGGGAAGTTTTTAGATTAAAAAGGCGTTCCGGGATGTTCGTCTTTGGGCGGTCTTACGGGGTTTCCCCTATTGATATCCCAACACCGGCCTCATGACTTTGAAATAGTTTTTTATATAAGAAACAATTGTTAAAATTACTTTCACAAAAATTTCCCACAATTTTGAATATACGTCAATGAGAATTATGGGAAACTTCAGTGAAAGTGACAGTAGTATAGGACAGCACCTAGTAAACAAAGTTGACAATGGTCGCACTATATCTGTAATTGTTTTAGCCTACCAAATGTTCGCAAAGAGCAGAGTTCCAAGCAAATGTAAAGTGAGCAAAATTTTCGGTTCATGAAATTTTCGTTATTTTTTATACACGTACATACTTCTTATGGCAATGAAAATTTCATAAAAATCGGAATACCAGGCTTGAGGGGAAAAAATAAAAACATTTTTAATAAGAGGAAGTAATGAGTTCAGTGGAATTCTTTTTTGATGAGAAAGGCAAAGTACAAAGCTTGGCATCTATTAGAAAACACTTAAGAGACACTCTAATCCTTCAGAATTGCCGGGTACAATGTGAGTAAATGGAAATGGAAAGATGGAAAGAAGTTTCTGCAAATGTTTTCTTGTGTGTTTTGCTTGTGATATTTTTCGAACACTTGCATTGTTGTGAATTCTCAATTCAAATGGGAATCTGTTTGCACTTAGTTTGATGAATTTTTCAAAAGCATCATTTCAAACAACCGCTTATGAAGATTTGTGGCTAGATCTGAAATAGCTATACGGTTTGCCAGGAATCATAAGACTGCATTCTGCAAAACGTCTTTTAAAAAACTATATTTTTATTAATAAAAATAATAGTTCCCCGGAATGTCCCTGTGCCCTGGCACAGGTGAATATCATACAGCTGGGCTATCTCGTTAAGATATCTACGGCAGTCCTGGGAAGATTTTGAATTCAGGAATACTGGGACTGTGTGTCCGCCTAACTATCAGAGAATACATTGAACCCAATGACTGCTGGAACATCTAAGTCTGTCACTTCCCTAATAGCCAAAATACACGCTACAATGATAAGGTAGTTTACGAGAATGAAGCAACCCTAGATCCTTAGAGTAGTACCCATACCCGACCTAATCATTCATTTTCTACTCAGCTGTACAGAAATTCACATATCCCTCTATACTAGGAACTCAATTGTTCCATGAATCTCTTTCCGGTATGAAAGGTAGGCCATGTAAAATTTTGAACCCCAAATGCGGCAATTTTGGTTGTTAACATAGCCCCAAGGTGAAAATGAGCTTCATTGGAAACGATGATTTTTCGGTAAAAGTTCTCATCTTCATTGGTGGCCATTTGGTGTTGATGGCTGTTCGAGCACACTTGCAGTTACAGCGGCAAAAATTTTCACTGAACGCAGTGGACGAGCACGTACAAGAGTTCTTCTGCCACGGATTGGCGAACTCGCTTCTCAAATTGATCCACAAACTACGTTTATGGCACTCAATTTATATCGAATTTATTTCGTTGATTTCTTACAGTTTGAGTTGAAGAAAATTTTTTGGAAGAACATTTTTAATATTTCCCAATTTTCTTCAAACGTTAGCCAGCCCATTAACTAAAGGTCCCTTAAGCGACCCTTTAACTAATAATCTGTCACGTCATAAATGTCACATTGGTCATCTGCTTCAAAATAAGGAATTAATATTAAATTAATATGTTAATATATATTTTCAAACTTTTGCGGAGGAAAATTGCCACGAGATCTGTGAATACACTACCATTTCTTTGATTGATTCAAAATCCACTCTATTTGTAGGGCCACTTTACTTACGAATGTGCTTCAGTGAAAAAGACTAATTTCTGGGTTAAAATATTTGAAATGATTTTAAGTGCATTCTCTCTAAGTAATTCTCTCTAAAAAAAATTCTCTCATACTGCAAAAGATCGATTATAATATGTAGATTCAAAATTTACATTACATTAACGTACTCTGATTTCGGCTTTCATAGCGAATTTCTACAAATTGTCTCTATTTTATCAAACGTTATTGTCATTTTAAATAAATAAAGGGTTTCCCGTTACATCCCATGAAGCGATTAGGGAGAGCTTCTCACAAACCAGTGAGCTGTGCGCGCCCTAGTTTTACACTCATTAGTTGGGTCCTACAGTTTTACACCGGTTCCGAACGGTATTTTGAGAAGCTTTTTCATGGCTAAATACTTGATAGTGTCGCCGTCACTATGCGAGGTGACCGCCGTCGAAAGAAATTTAAGGTGGTCAGAGCAGGGATCGAACCCACGTTCTCGTGCACAGTAGCCGCGAACACTACCATTGCACCACCGACGGCCACGTCATGTACATGGTTCCTGCAATATGTTGCTGGGGCCGAAATTTTTCAGATTGTGCTGATTTGTTTCACCTTCTCTCTCTAGCTAGCTAACGGAGGTTTCCGATAAAGCCATTGCCCAGCACATACTGTGTGGAAATTGTGAGCTGCTTGGACTTCCCAATGAAGGAATCATTTCTGGCCACGCCCAAGTGAATGGCAATCAGAAACTTTCCACCTCCATGGACAGTCCCATGTCCCAAAAAAAAACTGCATCTAGTGCCTCAAAATTGCAAAAATGTCGAAAATTATGTGCCTTAAGCTTAGGCTGACGGCAGAGTGCGCGCTGAAAGCCGAGCCGAACCGAGCTCAAAGCTGGTTGAAATTCTTAAAACTGTGCATAGTGAAAGCCGAGCCGAGAGCAAAGCCGATTTTGAATGCGATAAAACTGATTCAAAGCTTATTTTCGAGCTGATTCGCATTGCTGATATGAGTTCTTTACTTTAAAGTTGTATTTTTTGCAATCAGTTTTAATTAAATATGTACAATGAACGTATATTAAGCGAAGTATTTTCTCGACCTGCTTTGTGGGACTAGGAAAACAAATATTAATAAAAATATCAGAAAATATACATATTCAAATATCAAGAATATATGGGATAAATTTCAACTGTAAAATAGAAAATAATTAAGTTTAACTGATTTACTGTTTCACTGCTTTACTATTCACTTCAATTTTATAAACACGAATGAATTACTACAATATAAACATTCATAAACACAAAACACATAGGAAAACAGAGCCGATTCTCGCATTCACTCTGACACCCCTATTTTCCTTCTCGCATCAAATAAGTTCGGTTCGGCTCGGCTTTAAGCGCGCACTCTGCCATCAGCCTTATCCTTCCGTTATCCAAGTGCACCAGTAAAGTGTTTATAACCACTAGCCATTGTAGAGGTGATATCACCCCATCCTAGGGTGTTCTCCTACTGACTGACCTAGTGGCGCTTATTTGTCTGCTCCGCAGCATTGAGTGTATCCACCTCACAATTCGTCTCTTGCCTCTGATCTCTAGGTACGAATCGAAAGTGGTTGGCAGGCCAGAGGGATTGGACATAAGGTGATCAATCACCATTAGGGACCATCTGGTCTCGATCTCCTCCCACAGCTCTACTACCTGCAGATTGTTCTGGCTATTTTCACAAACCGAGCTCGGGAAGAGGCCAACCTTGGCCACATCCGCGTTGGCTCTCCTTGGCTCCTTCTCGTGCTTATTCCTCTTAGCCTAGGATTCTCGTATACCTCATCACGAGTGTCTGTTTTTCCAGCCTGTTGGTTTGCCTCAATCTTTCTGAGAACATAACACGCACTCTGATATTGGCTCTGAGGCAAGCAGCCCCACTTTTTGAAAATGTTTACTGCTGGCTAAAGCACCTTTGCTGGTGCTTGAAAGGATTTTGATGGTCTCCTGACTACAATCCAAAAGCTCATCTTCGGAGACCTGCCTCGTCTCCATGAATACGTTCCTCGTATTCATGATGTTATTTTGTTTTTCGGTTAATTTATTCATCGTCGTCTTACGACTTCGTCTCCGCCGGAGCATATCAGAAGTCCAAGGGGAATATAGGGGGCTCAATAGCGTCGATCAATTTCGTCTTGTCTTTGGCAATGCCGCAGTTCCTCTCCGAGACGGCCCGGTATCGTAGAGGCACACGTAAAAGAACAGCCGGTATTTCCGCGTGGTTGCCAATTATTCAATGGGAACGGTTCGCATAGCACCCTGGGGGTATTTTATCGAATAAAAAAATTTGTCTAGATCCATAGTGTGTAGTAAACGGCAGAGGTACCTCGAGCAGGATGTGTTTTTTCACCATGCACTACGGACTTGCCGCTGGGACTAGGTTTCTGTCCCTGTGCACTACCAACTTGCACTCACCCCCAAACTGCTACTGAACCGACGGCCAATTTAATTTTTTTTAATACATCAACTAAAATTCTATAATGTCATTTTCAACTTAAAATGCATCGGTGGAAATTTAAAACACATTAATTGAAATTTAAAATATATCAATAAAATTTAAAACACATCACTTGAAGTGTAAAAGACATCAATTGATATTTAAAACACATCAATTTAAATTTAAAGTTCATGAGTTGAAACTGGAAAATTATTACCGCTCCGAACAACGAGAGTCTAACTATATTTATTTTTTAGGCTTAGTCACTCGTTAGTCAAGAGTTGATTCATAATAGTTTCCTATCTACTGTTTAAATATCATATGAACATGTCTGTTTAAGGCAAATGCAGCCCTGATTGCCATTAAAACGACAGACGTTAGTCAAAAGTTAGCATGTATTCGTCGGCTTCGTAGGACACAGTTTAGTTAAAATGTTATGTATCGTAAAACAGATGATATGTAGGTGACTATTAGTGTATTAAAAAAAAACGGTTTATCAAAAATGTAGGTTTTCGGTTTCTTCGAATATTCCGTCTTTGGCGAAACCGGTTTTCGGTTAAACCGAGGTGTGGAAACCGGTTAATAGCCGGTTTCGGTTTTTAGGACAAAATGGACAACTATTCGTTTTATAAACATCGTTTATTTTTAATTCGTCTCTTTGAATTTTGATATCGACTATCGAGTACATAGCCATGAAATTGCTTGACAAGATACCATTCTGAACTGGTGTAAAACTGGAGGTCCCAATCAAAGTGTGTGATCCTATTCCTTCATGGGATGTAATGGAAAGCTAAATTTGGAATTTAATTTTGCTTTAAAAAAATACTAATAGACGATTTTTTCAAAATTATGATTTTATTGGTTATCTATTCAATTAGTTTCGTGTTTTAAGCCCTCAAAGGAATCGGGATTGGTTGCGTAACACTTATATTTGTTGGCACTCAAGAGATAATAGTCTAACGGTTTCAAATCGCCAATGGACTTCCAGGTTTCGTCTGATTGTGCGGTTTGCGAACACAGTTTCAACTTTTGGGAACAAAAAATCGTTGAGCATGACACGATAACGCTTGTCATAGACGGTTATGGCGGCTCCTTACTCATTTTCGAAGAAAATTAGGCCTATGATGGCGCCTGGCCAAAAACCGCACCCAACAGTTCTCGTGGATGCATCGGTTTCTCCTCGACGACATGTGGATATTCCGAGCCCCAAATGCGACAATTTTGTTTGGTACCGTAATCCCTGAGGTGAAAATGAGCTTTATTGGGAAACATGATTTTTCCGTAAAACGCTCAAAATTTTGCGAAAAGAAGTGCGAGAGATGTCCAGTTCTGTGAACGGTGGCGAGTTGACGGCTGTTCAAACAAACTTTCAGCTAAAGCGGGAATAATTTCCACTGAACGCATGGGACGAGCACGTAGTTTTGTTGATGGGTTGATGGCACTCTATTTCAGTCGAATTTATTTCGTAGATTTCTGGAAGTTTGAGTTGAAGACTCAGAACTTTAAAAGAAAGTTTTTAATATTTCCCAATATATTTTACAGCGTAAAGCGACCCATTTTGAAAATGTCTAGTTTTTAACAAATAATCTGTCACTTCATAGATTTGAAATGAGTCATTTGCTTCGACATACGGGAGGTTCAAGTTCCAAATTTTACATGTCCCACCCCTTATTTATTTATTTATTTTATTCAACCTATCTCTTCTCATACACATTTGATTTATCCAATTAGGCAAAATCATCGTTGAGCAAATATTCCTCTGGAGGTTTTGTACTTATTTTTTTAGTGTGAATACTATACTGTTTTTTATGCATTTCAGCTAACGACACCACCTGTGTTGTCATTAGATCCAGAACTTAGATCTAAATCGGAGTTGTCTAATATGACACCTAATGCCATTGGACAACCAATTTCAGCAAATTAACGGCGAAATAATTCGTTGGCAAAGTCTTTTGTGTCTGTCTGATGGGGCCAGTAGTCATAATGAGCTATGAAACAGGGTTTAGGTGTGTTATTCTGCGGTGTTATAAGAGTTGTGTAAAAATCGGTTAATCAACTTGAAATATCCGGTGAAACCGGTTCTTCGAAAATAACAATTTTTATAAAACCGACATACGGTTAACCGACCGGAATTCGGTTAACCGGTTTCGGTTTTGAATACACTAATGACTAACTTTTCGTTGTAAATAAGGCGGTTTATGTTTTAATTTATATTGATGTATTTTAAATTCCAATTAATGTTAATTAATTTCCATTGATGCCCTTTGAAGTTTTGATGCCAATTGATAAGTTTTAATTTTTATTTCATGTTTTTGAATTTCAATTAATGTCTTTTAAATTGCAATTGATGTGTTTTAAATTCCAATTGTACTTATAATTTCAATTGATTTTAAATTTTTATTATTTAAAAAATTTGAATTGGTATTTTTGACTTTCAGCAAGGAGAGGTCCCGTGAACACACTGACACACATTTCGTGTCATGACTAGATTATCCAGTACTGTAACGAACCACCACCCAAGCCCGACAAGTCATAGCCGTGGACAGATTGACAGTGCTGGATAAGGGACAAAGCCAGTACTCGGCTGGTTTTGTTTCTCTTGTTAAATTGCGAGTTGGAAGTCAAGTCGATGCTCCAATCTGCAACAGTGTGTTCATTGAAGTACAGTTTAAGTCGTACAAGAAACGCAACACAAATCTAAATATTGGATTCCGATTTGATTTATTTTTAACAAGTTGGTCGTTTGATTCGTGACATATAGTTCCGAATTTGTTCAAAACATATATAAAGTAATCCAATAGATGAAGCACAAGTGTTGGGAGAATTATACTTATAGTGTAATGGGTAATTTTCTAGGTGTCGTTGCAAGCAATTATTGGGAGGTTATTGTTCCCAAAAAATATGTACTCAAATATAACATTAAAATATCAGAATTTCCTGTCAAAAATAATTTTCAACGAAAATATTTCAAAACCAAAGTACAACACGTAACTTAAAACGGAATGTATAATGGCCATCGAATTGCAAAGCCATGTCGCTACCGTCTATGTCTTCATAAATTGGTTCAGAAACCATTCCTGTCTGAGATTCCACAGATACACTTAACAGGTTTGGCATCTACGACTCCAGAAGTTATCACAGTTTTTAGGCGGTGTACGTTTTTAGATTAAAAAAGCATTCCGGAATGTTTCGACTTTGGGCGGGCTGACGGGATATCTCGTCTTGATATCTCCAACACCAGGCTTTGAAAAGGTTTTTTATATAAGAAAAGGAATTTATTATGTAAAATTATTTAAAGTTTTTTTACATTTTCCCTTGATTAAATTATACGTTATTGAATATTACGTGAAACTTCGGTGAAAGTAATAGTAGTGCAGGACAGCACCTATTGGAAAAAGTTGACAATGGTCGCGCTTTATCTATTATTTCCTTTATCTATGGTTTAAGCCATAGATTAATTTGTATATAGATTTGTATCCGTCTCATCTGACGTTCCTCTTTGCGCTTCTTCAATGAGGAGACGAACTTCTTTCAGCAAAATCGAACAAAATCCTAGATTTTTAGTTCTGTGCATTCACGCTGTTCATATATTTACATATTTTGAACATTTACAGGAACAGTAACAATTTCACCTTTGTTTTGTCTAACCTCAGCGGCAGAAATAAACTTCCAAAGTTCGCTTCCCTTCAATCATTAACCCGGTGAGCGAGTTGGCAAATCTATGTATAAATTAATCTCAGGTTCAAACGGCGCAGTGCCAATAATCTCTAGAATACACCATTTCCAATAGAAATTCAAAAAAATTCAATTGAATTTTGGAAAATTTAATTGGAATTTGAAAATTATGTTTGAAATTTAAAATACATCAATTGACGTTTACAAATTTTGTTTGAAATTTTGAAATACATCAATTGTAATTTAAAACGCATCGATTGAAATTTAAAACACATCAATTGAAATTTAAAAGACATCAATTGAAATTTAAAAATCAAAAATTAATACCCGATTTTATATATTAGATTTTTAAATTCCAATTAATGTCCTTTAAATTTCAATTGATGTCTTTTAGATTTCAATTGATGTGTTTCAAATTTCAATTGATAAGTTTTAAATTTCAATTGATGAGTTTTTAATTGCAGTTGATGTCTTTTAAAATTTAAATTTAAAATATCAATTGAAATTTAAAAGACATCAATTGAAAATTGAAATTTAAAGTTTTATTAACAGATTTTATATAACGGGTTTTTCAATAACAGAGCTACAAAAGTTTTTTTAAATAAAACAAAACCGGTTTTATGAAATTCAATGAAATTCTTTATTCCTGTGAAAGTACGTTCGATGCTATTATGTATGGAACTCGATTTCTTTGGCATGGCCACCACGGGCACGCTTCCAGAAGTCCAGACGCTGAACCCAATTTTCGACGGTTTTCAAGCATAAATCGGCCGATACTGCTGCAATTTCACGTTCGATATTCGTACGAAGTTCATCAATCGTCGTTGGCTTGTTGGCATAGACCATAGACTTGACGTAGCCCCACAGGAAATAATCTAACGGCGTCAAATCGCCGAGGCGGCCAATCGACTGGGCCATTTCGTGAGATAACACGTTCACCAAACTTGGTTTCCAATAAATTGATTGTGGCATTCGCTGTGTGGCTTGTGGCGCCGTCCTGTTGGAACCACATGTCCTCCAAGTCCATATTATCCAATTGGGGCCAAAAATATTCGGTTATCATTGAACGGTAGAGATTCGCATTCACAGTAATGTACCGGTCTTCATCATCACGGAAGAAGTACGGCCCAATGACGCCGCCGGCCCGCCCATAAACCGCACCAAACCGTAATTTTTTCAGGATGCAATGATGACTCATGGATTACGTGTGGATTGCTGTCTGACCAATAACGCATATTTTGTTTATTGACGAAGCCATTCAGCCAGAAATGAGCCTCATCGCTGATTGTTGAGTCGTCTTAAAGTTGACTCCAAATTTCGGTAGTAAATTTTAATAATTTCGACTCGTTATTGGCTCGTATATCTTTCCATGATGAAATGGCAAACCTTACTGAAGAGAAATGTCAAAAGAGCGGGAACAAATATGGCGTCGTTTGCTGTCCCTATCGATTTACTTTTGTAGCGTCTCTGTTGAAAAACCCTTTATTAGATTTTTAAATTTCAGTTGATGTCTTTTAAATTTCAATTGTGTCGTTTAAATTTTATTTAATGTTTTTCAAATTTCATTTAATGTGTTTTAAATTTCATTTATTTTTTTTAAATTTCAGTTGATGTCTTTCAAAATTCAA
Source organism: Phaonia tiefii (assembly GCA_963931995.1). Classification (NCBI taxonomy): domain Eukaryota; kingdom Metazoa; phylum Arthropoda; class Insecta; order Diptera; family Muscidae; genus Phaonia; species Phaonia tiefii. Next base: position 128,691,086 of record OZ008370.1, read on the forward strand.
TTGATGTATTTCAAATTGTAAATAAAATTTTTAACTTTTAATTATTTCCGTTTTTTAATTTCAATTGGAGATGATGTAATATTTGTCGAACGAGTTCGATGGTTTCCTGCTGATGTCGCAATGAAATGTATCAAGGAAATATTATTTTTCAATTTTAAATCCCTAGCGGATTTTTACCTTATTCCGATTACTCTAAACCTTGCCTCTCTGAGGTCAAAGTTTACGGATTTCGACATTTAATTTGCTATTTTTATGCATTGTTTCCACTACAGAATTATTCGTAATTCGCTCTCTCATTCGTAATTCAATCTCCAATTAAAAACCGAATTACGTAATTCACCACACAAAATTCTGAGAGCGAATTACCTTGTTTGTAGGTAATTCAGTTTGAATTACCTTATGAATTACAAATAAAACATTGCCTTCTCTAGTATTTATCGAAATTGTATCACAACTGTTGTCAGAAACAAAGATAAACAAAATAAATTTAAACCGTTTAATAATACACAATGGATGCTAAAAACTAAATTACTAAAAAAAACTTAAATATAGAAAATATAGAATATTAAATGTAAAAAGGTTGTTAGATATCCAAAATTGTTTTTTAATATTTATTCACTTTTTGTTGTTGCCATTCTAAGAATTATTGAAACTAAACTGATAAAAAAAAAGTAAACAACTGTCCCATAGAGTAATCTCAGACTAGAGAGAATATTTGGCTCATCTGACGTTTCCTTTCACACTCTTCGTGATGCGGTCGGTGTGATAGAGAGATGTTTGACGAAAAGTGATATACACCAGGTGGAATTACAATAACTTCTTGCTTTAATTTTTCATACCATTTTGGTGGAAAACTGTGAAATTTAAATGTGTTTTAAACTTTTTTATTGACTGTTATTGTTAGCATACATTTGTGTTGTATTTAACACAATAATTTTAACACACAAAACGAAATGCCGTTGTTGTTATTTTGTTCGTTGTTTTGAACCATTGCCTCTATCTGGTATTAGTAAAGCAATTCTTTTCAACATCAAACGTAAATATCACACTAGGCCAAATGTCATAAATTTGGTGGGAGAACTAGTGGGTATACTATAAGTATTAGTCTATGAACTGTCCAATCAAATTATGTATGTATGTGTAGTGGAAACAGGGTAATTCGGAATAGTAATTCAAAGAGCGAATTAAGTAATTGACGCTGTAGTGGGAACATGGCATTAGGGATGTATAATTAATCGATTAATCAACATTTCGACTAATCGATATCCTGATTAATTAGTTATCGAATAATCAGAAATTCTTATTAATCAAAACTATGATTAATCAATTAAATTGAATATTGATTAATGATATTTGAATAATTTCATTCATCATTCAAATAATTTTTGGGAAACATACAAATACGTACTATACAAACAAACAAAAAAAAACATTTTAACATTTGAATAAAGATTGGAAAAAATTCAAACTAACAGCCTGTTTCTCTATCTTGAACGAAAAGTTAAACGAACGAAAATCAGTCACACATATTTGACCTAAATTGGTTCCTCTAAGTCGAAATTTTCGTTCGACTGACTCTACGCAAAGACTCTACGTTTGTTCCCAACTAACACCACATTCGAAATAGAGAAACCAAAATTTATACTGAACAAATTTGTGTTGTCATTCGACTTGAAACGACAAGATTGTAGAACCCAAATCAACTTTAGATAGAGAAACAGGCTGTAAGAAACCCTAAAAACATTAATTGCGCAATTATTCAAAATGCAGATTAATCGAATAATCGTAAATATGATCAATGAAAATGTATGATTATGAAATTACTCAAAGAATTAGGGTGTCGATTAATCAGGTTGCTTGAATAATCAATTAATCGCGCATTCCTAGTTATTTTGTATATACTAAAATTCATAAATTTTCAGTTGATTTGCACGAAATTGACTACGATTGACCTTAATATAAAATGGCTAAAGTTTTACAAGAATCCTACAACACTAGAGGTTCCAACACTGAATTAAAAAAAATGGAAAAAGTTAAACGGCTGTTTTTTTTTTAATTTTCCTCGAAAAGATGCATCTAAAATGTATTTAAGTCCGACGTAAATGCCTTTTAGTTAATTTTTCATTGCCAACCTAATGTACTGTTTTAGGCGTTTCAAAAAATTATAAATAGATTGTTTGAAACTCAAATCGGAGTAAAAATATCTGCTTATGCATGATACACCACACCACACGCAATCTTATTGTATTGTATTTAAATACATAGTTTGAATTTAATTTTTCCACGAGTATTCATTGTATATATTTACTCTATAGTGTATGTTTGTTTTACAATTCAAAAACAAAATCCTGTTTATATATTTTTATTTTGCTAAGATGTTGTTATGCTCAAGTTTCTAAAAGCAGAAAAACATTATATCAATTTAACAAATTTAATTCAGATAGTTTTTCTACTTGAGTTCTTCCGCCCATTTTTATATTGTAGTCACTGACACAAGTTGTTTTTTGGCACTGATTTTTAATTTGCATGTGTAATTTTTTTTTACTTCTGTTTTCTATTTCACTCACACCGAATTGAGTTTAGTTTTTGTTGTTGCTATATACAAATAGTTTTTTTACACTAGAAGTTTGTTATTTGTATTTTGTATTAATTAATATTAAAATTGGTCAAAATCAATCAATCCGTACGTACACATTTTGTGAAAGCACCGAACAATCGAAAGAAAGGTAATCTCTTGTTTTAATTTTTTCCAAATATTCAGATCTATTTAATTTGTTATTTCTCAAATCATTTTATTAAAACGTTTCTTATACCATATACTACCATTTATTATTATTATTATTACTATTTGTTTTTGCCAAGTTAACTACATACAATATATTAACAGAGTAAAATTTGAAAACTTTTGTTTTTACCAAAACGTTTCTTTCTCTAAGTATTTTCATGAGACAGTTTTTTGCATTTGTTGTTATTATATGGAAATCACCAGTTTAAAATTTATAAATTTAATATAAAGTTATATACGTTTTATTTTTTCATAGATAATGTATGTCCTAAGTGAGCATTTTATAATGGATTAAAATTTTGTTATCTATGAACCAGAATAATTGATTTACAATTTAAGGATTTTGTTTTATTTTCTTAAGAGTGTATCCTGATTGCAGATAGAACCTATGTTGTCTTCCCATACACATATGTACATTATTTATGTCTATTTCAGACATTTTCATAAAGTGCAATCCACATCTTTTTGCCGTTATATTGTAAATTCTAAACTTTTAGTAAATCTAAAATGTGAACTAAATGCTAAGCAAGAACCTCAGTGCGAAAACTTTGATTAAGTAGAAACGTCAAAAAGCAAGTAACATGGAATATAATCAATAAGACTAAACTGTTTTAAAGTGCACAACATAAACTGAAACTTTCTAATTGTCCTTGATTAAGAACTGTCAATTCTCAGTCCTGAACAGCTTGTCAGTCCTAAACAGCTTGAAAATAAACTGTTAGACCGTTTATTCGTGTTAGTAATTACACAATGTGTTTCACAACGGTTATTTTAAAGCCATCATCTAGAATCTCTGGTTATTCTAAAGCTGCAGCTACCAACAATTATAGCTGTCAGTTAATATTTAATTTAAAATATATAACTGTTTGGTTAGCTTTAACCAGACATGGAGATCATTAACCTTAATGTGTATTTTAAAACACACATTTTTTGTGTCAATTTATTTTAAACGAAAGTATTGAGTTTTTTTTCTATCTATTCATTCATATCTATACATCGGTCCTCCAGTTATAGAACCCTTCTTCTGCCAAAAACATTTGATTTCTTTTTACAGGAATTAGCAAAGTTTTGCGGTTTTTAAATTTTGTACAATATTGATTGCATGAATTTCTTGATTCGTTGCCCAAAATAATAACCAAAATACGTTTCAATTAGTTTTAATTCTTCAAACATTTCGTGAACAATTAATTCTAAATTTAAACTCTAGAATTCGTAGTAATAAGTTATTTAAAAAAAAACCCAGAACATATCCATCTGTTCAAATTTCAACGACGATGTATTACAATTACAAAAAACATTTCAGAATTATTCAAGACATTCTTGAGAAGTGTTCTCAAAAATGTTCATACAATCACTCTCTTAAATGTTTTGAAGTCATCTTAAGTTATATAGCATTACTATTTTTAAACGAGGATGCAGTTTTTTTTAAGAGTATTTAAGTTATTTCTCCATCATTCAGACGTTTTTCATGTTTCTTTCTTTTTTTTTTTTTGTTGTATGTCAACTTATATAACGAACTCATTTCTTAGTGTATAAGATACTCGGATATGAGCCGCCGTCTTAATCGTAAATACATTTCATTTAAACAGTTATCGCCTGGTCGGGAATGTTCCGACACAGATATGGAACCACAGGCATCACAAAGTCAAGATTGTGAACCTACACCACCATTGCAACGACACAATTCTACTAATTTCTATTTACCCCAAATGGAGAATGTTAATGGGACAATATCAACGGGCCAGGGAAATGGAACTGGGCAAAGTAATGGTGGCGGGGACTCGCCCAGACATATGCGCATGTATCATCCCAGACATAGCCCTTTGGCTAGACAGAGGTAACGAACAATTACAATGAGAGATTGAGTTCCTTTAATTTCTATTATTATTATTTTATTTTATATAAACAGGGGTTTAGATCCACAACGTGGTTTTAACGATGCCATGTCACCAGATCATCCAAATCATATAGGCCAACAGCAGCAGCAACAAGCACAAAACCGTACGGGGACAACGGCTACACCCACTATGCAGCAACGCATCAAACCTTTGGGTGTAGCCACACCTCTAGTAATGGCTAGTCCAGTTAGAAGGTAGGTCGAGTCTTTAAAATATCTAAACGTACACTTACCCTCTATTATGTATTGTAACATTTTTTTTCCTTACACCATTACACTTATTAATGTTTATATATTTCAACCCCTCAAAAAACTCCCTATTTTACAATTTTGCTTCACTTTTTTGATTTTTAAAATCTACACCGCATTTTCCCCCCCAATTTTTAAAAATTTTCCTACAATTCTATTTCCTCCAACTAAAAATTTTAAAACCAAAACAATAATTTATAAAACTTCCTAAAATATACCTTAACTTTTATCCTGCATTTAAAATTAAAAAAAAAACTACACGCATTTTATAATGAAAATCAAATCGAAATTATATAATATATGTACATCCTAAATCAATAAAAAGATGGACATAGCTGGAATTTGCCACGTTCTCGTTGTGCCAAAATAATCGGTAATTAACAACTTTTTGACGGCATTTTCAGTGTGTGTTGTTTTCGGCCAATAACCCCGAAACGGAAAACCACAAGTTGCAAACAATTTTTAGTTTTATTTCGACATTTTAATCGAGTTTTGAAAGCACCCACCGCCTTCTTTATATATATGCTTTAGTAGTTTATGTGTATTCCTTAATGATAGCATTGAGATAAACCACAAACAAATTGTATTTTTTTAGTTTATAACAATTTTTTGTATTGGTAGCTAAATTGGTTAAGCCATGGTATTTATGATTTTCAGATTTTAAGTTTTAATTAATGCTGAAAAGTGTTGTATATTTTTCGGAACAAATGTTTTGTATTTATTTCAATAAATGTACTAAGGCAGTCTTACAATTCGGCAAATTTTTGAAGTGATAACAAAGGAAAACTTTGAACAGGAAAAATATAATAGTATAATCAATAGATTTATTATTTTGCTTATTAAATCAAAATTAATATGACTGATGATATTTAAATCGCTTAAATCAGGCTGCTGCATAAGAGTTTGAATGATTTAAAATTTTGGTATGCGAACAGCAAAATCGTATAAAATATCCCATAATCGAATTCTTGATAAAAAAAATTGTATGTAGGAGTAAGAATATGACAAAGGCGTTTTATAGTAATACGATTATAACTTAAACTAGATCGGGCGAATTAAAATCGAAAGTTTTTGATTCGAGTTTTGATATGTTTTAAACATCTGACTGACGCCTGTTCTTTTAAAACAACCTAATATCTTCCTATGTATATCTAACTAAATATCGAGTTGATTAACTTTATATTGATGCTCCACTAGATTCATAGAATAACCGATCAAGACATTTTTTTGTTGGTCTTGATCGAGTATAGGCCACTAAACCCGAAAAGTCAAGTAAAATCAGCAGATAGAATTTGGCGCAATAGTTTCTGTATATGACTAGTAAATAAAACGCAAGTTCAAAACCAGCAAATAAAAAAAACAATCAATTATAACAGAATTCCCGAAGATAAAATACGCTTTCCCCTACCCCTATCTTTTTATTCATGAATAATTCCTTTCAAATTTTTAGAATATCTTTGAAATTTTGTATATTTATCAGTTACGTCTAGGATACAATTGTATATATCGTTAGAATAATCGTAATCCATTTTTTGAGTGATTATGATCAAAATACACGTTCTTGAAATTTTGGTTTCTGCTATCTAAAATACGACATTTACTAGACTTTTTCTACATGAGTTTTTATTGATTTTCTTACAAAATAATGTAATGTTGATCAGGGCCGCTTGCATTTCAGCTAACGATATAGTATGTCATGCTCGGACTTTTCCAGCAAACATTTCATCTACAAAATTGACGCACGTGCCTAATTTTTGCCATTGAAACAATGCTTATCATTCGGTTTATCACAAAATTCACTCAAGAATTGAATTTCACACAATTTCTGCGGTAAAGCGTTTCTGCTGACAGTTCAGGATTAGCAAAGTTGGCGTGCTACATGAAAGAACATCGCGCTTTCATTGTTGAACAATATTTTATAAAATAAGGAAGGTTTGAAGAACAGTTCGGAATTTCAATCTTCAGCGATGAGATACAACTTGGTGGCTTGGGTAGTTGTCAGAACTGTCCTATTCGGGGTCAAGAAAGTCCCGTATGATTGTTGAGGAACAAATGCATCCGCAATATGTCAATAATTGGTGCGAATTTTGGACTGGAGTCATATTCCAACCATGTTTCTTCAAAATTACGACTGTCAAACAGTCCAAAAAAAATCAATTCTATGTGTGCCATTTACTGTTTGTGTAATTTCTTGTCTGGGTGATCAGATTGTTCCACCTAAATCATATGATTTAACGTCGTTAGACTTTTGTTTTAAGTCTAAGGTGTATGCCAACATGCCCATGTATCGATTGATCATGCATATTTTTCCCGATTTTTCGCGTATTTATCATTGTAGTTCGTGAGCAGTGTTCAAATTGCTGACAGTAAAATAGCAACAGCAGACACAAATTTACTAAAACCTAAAAAACACATAATCAAATTTTGTCAAACGACGTTGGCTGCTGCTTCGCATATGAAAATGTCCGAAAACAAAATAAAAGCAAACTGCAAACACACATAATGATTTTTCTCCATCGACTGTGACTGCGGCGCACACACAATTTCTTGCTGACAGAATCAGTCGTTTTGGTGGAAAATTACAGTGGCTGTTTTACTTTAAGCAAATGTTCTAATCGCAAAATCAACAGTCAATGCAACGACTGAAATCACCACAGAACAGTCTTGAAATTGGTGAATTAATTGCATTGCTAAACTGATTTACTGACTGTGACTGCAAAAATGATCCAGACAAACTGAAATGAAATCGCACACACACAAAATGATTTCGTCTACAACAACTGCGACTTACAATTTGTAACCGACAGCAACAATCAGTCGGAGAAAGTTGACTTACCACATATATTATTTAAAATTTAATAGGAATCCAGTATTGCCATGTATTCAACATCTGTGAAAAAGTCGGTATTAATGCTTTTTCTTCTAAAACTTATGAACTTAATATTTTGAATTACCTCAACAGATTTTGGGTTGTTCTTTCATATTTTTTTAAACAAATGTGGGCAAAATTAGTAATAATGGTAATTATTATTTCACCAACCTTATTACTAGGTAGCACTGTTTTCCATTTTACATTTCACTTGCTGCCTTCCAAATTTTGAAGGCAGTTGAGTTGCAAGTTGATGGCGTGCGATTGTATTGATTATTGTTGCTGTCGGCTACAAATTGTAAGTCGGAGTCGTTGTAGCCGAAATAATTTTGTGTGCGTGCGGTGTCAATTCGGTTTGCCTGGATCATTTTTGCAGTCAGTAAATCAGTTTAGCAATGAAACTAATTCACCAAATTCAGGACTGTTGAATTGACTGTTGATTTTGCTACCAGAACATTTGCTTAAAGTAAAACAGCTGCTAGTAATTTTTTAATCAGCTGCTAGTAATTGCGCAGCAGTCGCAGTCGATGTACAACAAATCAATTTGTGTGCGTGTGTTTTCATTTCAGTTTCTTCGGATCATTTTCGCAGACACAGTCAGTAAATCAGTTTACCAATGAAAATCAGTAGGCAATTTTAAACCCTTGTTCGTGAATTGTTTTTCATTGTTTTTTTTTTCTTTCTTTAAAATGACTTTCCTACCATTTTTAACAACCTACAACCTTTGCCGTTTTGTGGGTTAATAAATTTGGCCAACATACGACGTTAAACCTAAATTATTGTACGGCCTTTTTAAGTCTTGTATGATTTTTTATTTCTTACATCCCTAGGAGTATCAATTGTATTAATGCTTTAAAAGTAACGCTTTTCTAGAGAATGTTTTGGAAATTATTTTTATAAATAGAGCATACTTTTAGGTTATTTTTGACTTTAGCATACTTTAAGACATCAATTCATTATATCCTTTAATCACGACTATAATTCTAATAATGATTTTTCTATATTTTTTTTTGTTTTTGTTTATTAATGATATTTATATACAAACTATATTCCTCTTTTTTTAAAGCCAAAAATGATCAACCAAATACTATGTAAAATATTTCTATAACAAAATGAAAGAGAGAAGTGAAAGAAAGAGCGAGTGAGAAGAGAGTGCGCGCACACACACACAACTACACCTCAACCACTCACTACCCTGAATCAATTGTATATCAATCATCTGCTCAGCTTCCTATAGTTAAGCACCACCTACTTATAAAATAAAATAAGTTTATTTGTCAGCTCTTCCTTGTTTTCGTAACAAAATCTAAATACTCCGTCCATTGTTTTAAACCAAACTCTTTTGTTTACATCTCCTCTACTACAAACTACTTCTATTTTTCAACTTTACCTCTACTTTACAACTTTTCCTATTTATTTATCACCCACACTAATGGAGGTGAGTTTCTTTATTTTCTTTTTAATTTCGATTTCGACTAAACTCAGAAACATCCAGCATTTACTCTAAATCATTTTCTTTTATTATGGAATTTAATTCAAATTCTTAAATACTTCGCATTCCTCGGTAGAATCGTAAATTGAAAACAATTTATCATACGACATTTATGTTCAAGTTTAAATTTGCAAGGATAACGATGTTTACGATATATTTAAGAGTTTAAATGAAAGCCCATGTATAATCTTTGGGCCACATTGTGTTCTGTTTACGTTTCACATAATGCTTTACAAAATCGTTGTTCATTTAATCTTGAAAATCCCTTCAAAATTATATAAGATTCATCTGTACTTGGTTTTTATTTTAGTCTTTAATTTTTGAACATTCAATCAAAACGCATTTCGGGCTATAACTGAATAATATTTTTATTCACCATAATATTCATAATTTGTATTTGATTCTTCGGTTTTTTGTTTTTATTTTATATCTCGTATATACAATTTTCAAAGTGATCCACATACATTTATCTTCTCGTGTTCACACCCAACATCTATGTCGTTTTGTTTAAATTTGAATTGGGAAAAAACATTTGACAGTTTCGTTAATCAATTCATAACGCTACCTAAAAGTATGCATTCAATTGGTTGAAACAAGTGTAGGAAAAAGTATACTATCTGTACTTGTATATATTCTTTTATATACTATTTATATATTGCTTTTATATTTATTATTTCATACGAATTGCATTTTATATTTGTACAGGTTTTATATTTCATATTTGTTTTGTATTGAGATCAAGATAAAAGACCTCCATGTAATTATAATAACCAACCGTGAGAACTAGCAAAGCTACGAGTAACTTTTGTTTTGTTTTGTTGAGCACTTTAAATATGACTTTTTCCAGAGACACCATCAGTTTACGAGATAGCTACATATTACGTAAAGAGCATTAAATGAGAATATCGTATTTTAAAATTTAACTGAATCAATATCCAAAATTAAGTTGTCTTCGATCTGAGTAATTTTTAGCTTATCAAAATCAGTTTTTTGTTAGTGAATAACATTCGAAGTATTCACTAGTTGAACTTACATTCCCTGGAAGATCGTTTCGATGGCTGTAAGGCATCTAGTCCGTTACATTGCCGATTGCCTGTTCAATCCTATCTGCTGAATTAAACAGATTATCCCAGTTTTTGTTAGTTGTTAATAATAGAAATGATCCATTAACCCTTGTATTCATTGCGGAAAATATAGCCACCGATAAATGATTTTTGATTCATAATAATTGAAGTGAACTGTGTCCAACGAGTGGCTACGAAGCGAACGAAAATATGTTATCTTTCGACGAACAGCTGTTATACTAAAAACTGTCTGACTGTCAGGGTTGCAGTTGGTTAAAACAGGCATATTCTTATTAGAGTTAGACAGTAGATAAAAATCGTTTATGAATCAACTCTAACGAGTAACTAAGCCTAAACACATATAGTGACTAACTCTTCTTTATGAATAGGGAAGTAAGTTATCAGTAACATATGTACATATGCAACAAGTACATGATTTTGTACAAGTTAGTTTGAGTTATTTAGAGGTTGATGTATTATACTTAATAGTTACATTGTATTAAACATAAGTATAAGAAATAGGTGTATACAAGGCAGTTTTTGTTATTTCTCCTACTGGACACCTCACCTGGTGTGGATAGATGAACGCCCTTCAGATATGTCGAGTACCGCAAAAAGTTAAATATGGGTGCTAACCAAAATATTTATGGCCTTTATAAAACGTAACCACTCAAATAAGTGATGATTTATCCGACCTTTCGTATTATATTGAAAAACAAAATTATTCGAACGTTTGGTAGCATAAGAATAAAATTAATTAAAAATACGACCAAGTGCACGAACAATTTAATTTTTTTTTAATTTTTTATTTTTTTCTGTCTCTGGCAAGTTCGATTTCTATGAAAGTCGTATTGCGTTATATACTTTTTCTAGCAATCGCTTCTATTTTTGTTGATCTGCCTTGCCTTCGATATCCTTGGAGTTTCCATTCATAACAAAACTCAGGTTCGATAGACTGGCAGAGAGCTGGACCTTAGTCAGCGACTGATCTATAATGGTTAAAATGCAAAATACCGGTTTGCCGATCTTGCCAGCTGCCATCGATCTTAAAATCCATGGAATTATAAAAAAGGAAATAGAAAACATAAAACCTACCATTTGTTGTCGACAGATAGACAGATGTCGTCGACAAGTATAAGGGGCTAGCATTATTGCTATCCAGAAAACACGTTGCACCGTAAGTGGCTGTACAAGGAGGAAAAATTGGGCCATCTACTCAGCTGCCAGGGAAAACATGAATTTAGTTGCTGATTTGTCGTTGGCAAAAACACTTAACTAAACTGTGTCTAACGAGTGGCTTTTACTGTCGTTTTAGTAACAATAATCATGACAATCAGAGTTACATTCGGCTAAAAGAGATATTTTCATATTAGACGTCGACAGTAGATAGGAAACTGTTATGAATCAGTCATTGACTAACGAGTGACTAAGCCTAAATAACATTCCCGGTAGACAAGTTTGCAAAAGGCTACGACTTCTACTCCCGTATTCATAAATAAAACAGCCACCGGCTACCATCTGACTTATAATTTCTAATTCACACCATTTCATCTAAACTTTGCCCTATAAAGGGCTACGAAACCAACGAATGTATGCTACTATTGACGAACATCTGTCGCTTTACTAACAATAATCAGGGTTGCTTTCTGGTAACACAGACATGTTACAAACAGTAGATAGGAAACTGTTCTGAATCAACTCATAACCAACGAGTGACTTAGACTTAAAAACATTGTAGTATGACAGTCATTGTACGCAGCGTACATCCAGTGACTAACTTTTTGTTGTGATACAATCTCCAGGGATTGTTATGGGATAGTTTCCAGGTTTAACCCCGCTATTGAACCTATAGTCATTATCCGCATAAAATACTTCGACATTTCTTCAATTTGAGAGATAACAATTGAGACCAAGGACATGTGCTGAGTCCTTAGAGGAAGGAACTTATGACAAAATTGGCAAGGTACTTGGGTATCTCCTGATCAGAAAAAAGAGGCAAAGATCACTTGGTAATTAATGGAAGCACTCTTGTAATATGAAAGCTAATATCAATTCGGATCATTATCTGATAGCAGCAAAGTTTCACGCAAGAAGCACGGCGGAAATCGTACGAAACCTGACATAGAGAAGCCGGATTTTTAAAAGGTCTACTCAAATGAACTCACCCAATTACTAGCACCAAACACATCCAATCCCGATCATTCAGAACCGAATTAGAAATACATTCCCGAAACTGCAGCTAAACTGTGATATGAAATCCCACCTCAAGTCATAGTACTGATGAGAAGAACGCAGCACGTATGGCAATGCTTCAGTAACTCACAACCCGAGTTGCGGCATAGTGGTCTAAGTAGAAGCGAAAAAAGTGGAAACTTACAGACGGTAAAACGAAAGCCGAAAATTTTACCAACAAGTAAATAGCATCGTCTGTATGTATAGAAAATTTTTCTGCATTACTTGTAACGAAAGTGTCGAAGGCAGATGAGGGAATTTAGCAAATATAAGACGTCGCTATCTGTTGTCCCTACTAATCGTCAGAACAGGTCTTAACAACTACAACACTCAGGAGCTAACCAACTACTGGCAGATCTGTTCAATGCTGGCTACGATGAGCTTGCAGTCACTATCTCAGGTGCAAATTTTAATTAGACTAATGCATGCCCGACGATTAGAGTCCATTGCATACAACAAAATCTTTTCAAGCCTGATCAGACCTTATCAATGTGGCTTTAGGAATGGAAATCCAGAATTCACCAGATTTCACATTACGCCTAATCCTGGAAAAACCTCACTTGGGTTTCCTGATACAATTTTGCAAAATGGCACTGACCGACACCAAATCCACAGTGAAGAGTTAAAGATCTTAGCGAACCATTTCATACTAAACGATTGATTCCTCAGTCCAGGCGACCCTCTATCGTGTGATCTCGTCAATATCTTTATGGAGATCATAATGAGAACAGCTTGAATTAACACGAATAAAACCATCTGCAGCTAAAGTCACATGGTGATGATATACATATTGTTACTATTAAAACCTTTACTTATGCTTAATGGATGTCAAAGTAATGTTAATGTGTATGCTTTACTAATTTTTCTTACTGTAACAGGGTGATTCATATTACTCCTAAAAGTATGCATTTGTTTCAACATACCAGATCACTCATGAATACACTGTAGTACCGATTAAATTCGGTTAAGGTCTTACTAATCTCGAAAAAAACGGCAGTACCACTGGTTCTGGAAACGGGTGGAAATCACCAGATAATGAGTATAACGACAACGAAAGGTAACGAATAGTGGAGATATAAATATACCAGAATGATATAGAGAACCTGGTGTCAAGTAATATAACTAAATATAAATGGCAGATGAGCAGCGTGTATGAGTTAGTCTCTAATTAAACGGTTGACGGTTTTTTTTTTTTGTTTTGACGTTTCTGAATACTATTATTGTGAATGTTAAGTTTGTGTCAATAAAGTGAACGATTGTACTTATCGTAATGTAAAATGAACCTTGTTTTATTAACGGGAAATAAAACAGCTCTAATTCGTAACAATATACTTATACCATTAAGTGGGCAAGAGTTAATTTTGTCTTGTCCTTGTTTACTGCCAGCCCGATTCCTTCTCAATTCTCCAAATTTATCAGCATGTGACTTGCTGCTGATAGTTTTTTTTCGTATTGACGGCAGCTTTTCTCACGATGATCTCAATTAATATATTGATCGATATCGTACTGCCTGAGGACTCGCCTCGTACTAAATGGAGGATTTCGTGTCGGTCAGTTTCGTTCTACAAAGGCGTTGTATGTATAGGTTGGTTCAGTTTTCCCCATATCGGGCTATCGAATGCAGACTTATAATCAACAAAGAGGTGGTAGGTGTAAATTTGTTTTTCGCGGGTATTCTCCAGGATTTTTCGTAATGTGAGTATCTGGTATATAGTTGACTTTCCAGCCCTAAAGCCACACTGATAGGGCCGATCAGGTCTGAAACAAACGACTTTAGCCTTTCACACATTACGCTCGAGATGACCCTCTATGCGATAGATAAAAGGCTTATCCCACGATAGTTTGTACATATACTTGGTCGCATTTTATGAAAACAGGACACAGTATGCTAAGATTTCAATCGTCGGTCATGCATTCGTGTAGCCGGATTTTGCATACGAGCTGATGCATGCACCTTTCCAACTCATAGCCGCCAGCCTTTAACAGTTCAGCCGGTTGTCCATCAGCACCAGCGCCTTTGTTGTTCTGTATTTAGTCCTGTATTTGCTCAGCACCCTCATCTATATTGAAGTCTCCTGGGACAAGTAAAGCACAGAGTGATATTCTCAACATACTCAGCACATCTGTGACAAGATTCCCGTCATTACAGCGATAAATGGGGGGCTCAGATCCATTTCCGTTGGTTTAGCTTTACGAGTCTCGTTCTTCCTTCTGTAAGACTACATTTTCTCACTCGCGTGCAACTGACTGAAGCATTACCATACGTCCATCGTATTTTCAGCACTTGCGTACCAGGGCTTGTCTTTAGGCGGTTTTTCATAACCAAGTACGGTCTCTGCAGCAGTTTTCATAGAGTGTGAAATGTACCTCACGAGGAGGGGTGCGTTCTGCATCAGTAACTGATTGAACAACCTTTGCATTTGCCGGGGCTATCTCTGTTAATTGCAGCTTTCCGATGTCCAGCTTTCTATATGTCTGGTTTCGTACGACTTTCGCTCTGCTTAACCTTTGCTGCAACCAGGTCGAATGAGACGTACATCCATTATACTAATAGACTGTCTCCCATCAATTACCAGGTGATCAACCTGAATCTTCGTCAATTGATCAGGGCCTTGTGGATGCCTTAATGTTGGATTCACGTACTACTGGCAAACATGTTTTTCTCCAAGACAAAATCTGACAGTCTCATTTCGTTAGAGGAAGTGGTGGTGTGCAGACTGCATTTACCAATGGTTGGTTCAAAGAAATTTTCCCTGCTGACTTTAGCATTAAAATCACCTACAAAAATATAAATGTCGCTCTAGACGCTCGTATAACATGTCCTAGGTGTCATCGTATTTTTCTTCCGTCGGGGCATGTACACAAATTAGCGTTATGCTACAGTATTTCGTTTTAATGCGGATGGAGACTTAACTTTCACTCACGGGGTTGAACCTTAAGAACAGATGTGGGAACACGCAGATGGCGTATTGCACAAAAAACTATGCCGACGCCGCGAAGCTGGTTTTCGGCCTACCCCAGTGGAGAAAGTTCCTAAGCACTGCCAAAGGCCGACCACGAAGGAAGCTTTATATCAAAAATAATATGGGTGTCTTAAATTAATTCACTACGGAAACAAAAGCAAAAATTTATAATTGCAGTAAAATAAAGGTCTTCCGTTTTAAAAGTTGTTCTATTAATATTCCATTTAGCCCCTCATAATACAAATTGTACAATATGTGTATACCCGAATATTTGAATTGATTACATTTAAACATAAGTAACATTTTGAATATGTCTCAAAATTAATGTCCAAATTTTAAAATTGAACATTCACTATTTGTGAAAAAGTTTGAAGAACGCTATCAAAAACAACACGAAAGAATAAACCCAGCTATATACATAAGTCATTGCGAAAATGGAACTATATGGCCCTTCGTTTAGTACCCCAATCGACTCTATGAACGAACACGCTCGTAACAACAAAGACGACCGAGTAGCTGCCTCTCAAAAATACCGAAATCAATTGCGAAATTTGTTGACAAGCAAAGTGTATCCTAAATCAACTAATATAGGCAACGGCTCTCAATTCGAACGTTCAGCTTTTCAAAATTTGCCCGATCTTAAAAATGCTTTAAAAGAGGATAATACCAAATTGGTTGGATCTAATTTTTATTCAAATGAATCATTAAAGAACATTGAGGAACGGCCTTCACCAAGGTATAACATTGAGGAACATCCTTTTCCAAGGCGTTACGACATATTTGAAGCGAGTGATGAAGATGAATCCGGAGACAAAAAAAATAAAATATCTTCTATTAGAAGGCGAACTTTAGCGCCCACATCACGTTCGCAGATTATATCGTCTCATCATTCACAAACTGATACACCCCGCTCAAGGGCTGCATCCCTACATTCTGCAGATGAAACTTTTTTAAAAGAAACAGTTTTATCTGATTCGTCGAAGATATCTTCAGCTATGTTGGCGGATGCTGCCACAGACAATGACCATAAATTTGTATTTCAAAATAATTCAGATTATGTAAAATCTAAATTGACGCCATGTGCATGGATGGCTCAGTACCCACAAGCCAGTGGGGGTGAAATGAATTTTATAATGTTAATTGGACTTTTTACAGGACTTTTGGTGTCGAAAGCTTTACAATATTTGGAATTGTATTTTTGTTGGTTTCTTAATCAAGTCATGCAGTTACGGAATGCTTTATTGGGCAACTCGTCCATATGGGATATCTTGAATATAAACGATGATTCATTATTTAATCGCCGCACCAAATTGTTTTTGATTCCCTTTATATTGTTGTGTAGTTTATTATACGCCCTAATATCGATTCTATATTTTACGGTACGTGTTTTATTGACCAATGCGCCCAGTGGCCTAATCACTTTTGTACACAAATTGTATAACTGAAGCTAAGTTGAAGTATTCCAGAAGTTGTGTTCGTGTTCGTTCAATTATAATAATAAAAATTTGTTTCTGGATATTTCATGTATTATAGTTACTTTTATTATATTTATAAATAAATTTATAAAATTTTTCGCCGAATTGTATCATTGAAGCGATGTTTGAGAAAAGTATAAATCAATTCATCTATCATGGATAAAAATTAAATCACTTTCCAGAGACAGAAATCAATGGAGAGAATTCGTTGACGCCTATGTTTTTCGTGAACCTTTGATTTCAACATTGTATTGTTACATTTTGCTTAAATAACTAAAAGACACCATAGAAACGTCCAGGTTTCCCTGTATTTGCCAAATATCAGGCCTGTTCTGATATCACTTCACGTCGATATGGTTTTAAATCACCGGAATGATGTTCTGCAAGCAACGATTTTGCTAATCACGTGATATAAAATCGCTCAGGAAAATGACGGTTAACACAGATCACTTGCTTGTTTTATGCAAAAAATTTATTGTAAATGTAATAAATTATTAGAAAACATAATTTGAAATGTTTTTAGTCTTAAAGTAACTTATTTTAATAGAAAACACATAAATTTCACAATTTCTAAAAATTATGTTTATTTAGGTTCACATTTTTTCATCATTACTCGTCTGCTTTTCATGATTTTTTTTCCTCTTGGCCTGTCCCGTGGTTTACTTTTCGAGAATGAAAATATAGTTGCCAGAGCCACAAAATATTGGAGTAGCATAATTAAATAACTAACTTCTGTGTGAATTATATGACTAATTTTGACGTGGCAGCTCTGGTCTTTGTTATCTTTGGTTTTTTCCAAAATCGTTCAGAAATTCACAAATTTTTATTAAATATGACCACAAACATATGTTGGGAAGCAAAGAAAATGAGAAACAATGCAAAGCAAACAACAAAATCAACTCCTTCGCTTGGTGATTTCGAAAACATAAAATAACACCGAAAAATATAAAATCACGTTTTTTCATAACACCTACAAATCACCGGCGTGATCTCATTTCGTGGTTTAAATCGTCGTGATATCAGAATAGGCCTTTGATTGAAGATTGATAATTATTTAATTGAGGTTCGGATTTAAGTCTAGCATAAATCAGATTATTAAAAGAAGACAATCAAATAACGAAAATATTTTAATTTAAATTCACACATCTGCTTGAGTTAGAAATACATAGTATATTATTTATGTGTGTATACTAATAGTGTAGTTAGTTATAATTAATTAAATGATTAAACACATTTTTTATATCATAATCAATTCCACATCCACATTCCTCATCATTGGAACATCCATAAATTGACAAAAAAAAAACATTGGATTTTTTAATAATTGATAATTTCTTCAACTTTCTCTGTTTGTTTAACAAGTCGGCACTGCTTCTTTTTTCTTTTATTTTTGTTGTTGTTGTATACAGTTAATAGCTGCTATAACTATTACGAACTACTAACCATTGCAAAGCTTTATTTGTTTGCCATAATTTTTTTGTCAATTCCTACAAATTTATTGGAAAATAATGAAGTTAATCTAAATAAAATACTTTTGCCTCGATTGTTATTGTATTATTCATGGACATGTATAGATCAAATCCCGGGACACCAACGCAGCCAAGAAGGCCTGATTTTATAGGCCTCAATCAACAACAGCAGCAACAATTGGTGAATCCTCAAAATCCCACACAATCCTTTTACGAGTATACAACAGCAACATCATCGAATACGGGCCTCCCACCACAACACCCGCAGATACCAACAATACAACAGCAGCAACAAATGTTATTGCAGCAACAACGTGCCATAATGCAACAACAACAGCAACAAGGTTAGAAAATATTTGTAACAGTTACATAATTTAGTATTTGAAAAATATATCTATATAAGTACATATGTAAATTAAATTATAGGACATACTGCACAACACTAAAATCGCCCCCTTAATTGTGCATCAGTTTTTAACAAAAATAATCAAGAAACTTTGGAAAACTTTAATTAAAAATTAATTAAAAAAATTGGAAAATATTTGGATTACAATTTTAAAAATCCAAAATACACATTCCGTGTAAAAAGTGTAGATATGGTAGGATCTAATAATATCCGAAATTTTGTTTATACCTAATAGGATCAAATTTGATCAGAACTGATCGATAACTATATAATTAAGTCGAATTAGAACTAATTGGATCTCAAATTTGTCCTGGCAAGATACAATTAGATCTAGTGGTAGAAATAATTGGGTGTAACGTGAGATATAGTTAGGTCTGGAGCGAGATAAGGTTATATCTAGCCAAATGCCTGTGTATATACATCGAGATATGTTATATCTGCAGCTAGATTTAAAGATATACATATATATATCGTCGAATCTAATTATATCTCACGTAAGATCCAATTATATCTTGTAGGCACAAATTTGAGATCAAAAAATTAGACATAATTATACCCAAATAGATAATTATAGATCAATTTTGATCTAATGAGATATAATTAGCCCTGCCAAGATTAATTTTTCGGATCTAACAATATCTAATTGGGTATGCTAAGATCCAATCATATTTACACTTTTTTAGACGGGTTTTCTTTATTTGCAATGTAATGTGTATTATTAAATAAATATTAAAAATAATAGTGGTATTCACATAGATTAATTTATACATAGATTTGTCAACTCGTTCATTAGTTTAATGATTGCAGGAAAGCGTGTTTGTGGAAGTTCAGTTCTGTCGCTGAGGTTTGACAACACACCTGAAATTGTTGCTGTGAATGTTCAAAATATGTAAATATATGAACATCGTGAACACACAAAACTAAAAATGGAGGATCTTGTTCGATGTTCGCACAAATTTTTGTAATTCAACAGCAAAACAGATGGAAGAAGTTCGTTTCCTTATTGACGAAGCTCAAAGAGAAACGTTAGATGAGACGGATAACAAATTATATAAATTAATCTATTGATATCACAGGGTGACAAAATGAAGATTTTTTTTCTGCGGTTCAACTTTTTGGAGTCAATTTAGATGTATGAGTTAGTGACGTTCATATCCTATAATTAACTTTTTTTTGAATTGACTCTGGTTCTCGAGATAAACCGCTATTTTAAAAATTAAGGAGGTTTAACCACACGTTTTAGCATAACTCAAGAACAGTTTGTCCGATTTGGTTAAGTAAAAAACAACAAAAAGTGTTTCTTGTAATTATGGAATATTTCTGTTATTAATATTCATTTAAAAATTTTATCAAAATGAGATACCATCACTAAATTGTGAATTATACCAAAACTTGTTAATCGATTTTATTGAAATATGGCTACTTTTATTTGTAACATATTTATGTTTATAACTAAAGATTAAAAAATAGCATTTGTGAATTTTTTGTTTTTTATGAATTTTAAAAAAAAATCAATTTTGCATGAAAAAAAATTTTTTTTGGAAAAAGTTTCTTAATATTTTCGAAGCTATTGCCTTTATCAAAAAACATTGTAGGTGTAACTTGAAGGTAATTTAGCTGCGGATTTTCAAATTTTTTACTTAACCAAATCGGACAAACTGTTCTTGAGTTATGCTAAAATGTGCGGTGAAACCTCCTTTATTTTTAAAATAGCGGTTTATCTCGAGAACCAGAGTCAATTCAAAAAAAGTGAATTATAGGCTTAGATCTTCATCAACATATGCACCAAAATTTCCTTACAAACCCCGCACCGCAGAATCAGTGTTGCCCTGTGTATTCATTCATATAAACACGCAAGAACCTGAAAAACTCGAAAACTTTCACAGCAAACGTCAAAACCATAAACTAATTATATACTAGGCCTGGTGTGATATGAACGTTGGATATCGAAAAGAATTGCTTCAATAATACCATATAGAGGCAATGGTTCAAAACAACCAAGAAAATAACAACGGTATTTCGTTTTGTGTGTTAAAATTATTGTGTTAAATACAACAACAGTGTGTCCTAATAATAACAGTCAATAAAAAAGTGTAAAAAATTTCAGTTTTTCAACAAAAGACATGAAAAATTAAAGTAACAAGTTCATGTAATTCCACCTGATGTAAGTCACTTTTCGTCAAACATCTCTCTATCACACCGACCGCATCACGAAGAGTGTGAAAGGAAACGTCAGATGAGTCAAATATTCTCTCTAATAAGATTTACACTATGGTCAAAACAACAATTTTTCTCATACAAAACTACTTGCACAAATATAGAAAAGTTCCCGAATCAAGTTTGCTGAACAAACATCAAAAACGAAACGTCGGACATTTGTGCAAGTCGTTTTGTATGAAGACATTTTTGTTTTGTTTCGCCGCTTGCTGTTCAAGTTTTCGATGTTTTCGCGTTTACATGAATACCACTAAAGTATTTACAGTTCTTATAATAATCAAACATTTATAAATTATCAAAACAAGCAAGATAACTCGTCTCCTCTATTTTGTAATATTTCCAGGGGCTATTAACATACAACAACAACATGCGGCTGTATTGGCCCAACAGCCCTACGGAGGCAGTCCGCAGCGTCGTTTCCTATCCGAAGGTGAACTAGTCCGTCAAACAAGCGGACCCGCTGGCGCAGCCGTCGGCGATTTAGCGTATGCACGCTCCAACAATACCGTAGATAATATTCGTGAATTGGCTGGCAGTCCACAACGTGGTGTATACATGTGGAAAGATACATCTCCCGGTTTTCAAGGTAGTACAGGTGGACCAGGAGTTGGTGGTGTTGGCATGATGACACTACCACCTTCATCGATGACAGGAATTGGCAACAGTGCGGGCACAATGCCAACAAATATGCAGCATCATAATTCGGGCGGGCCTCAATATATCTCCGTTGCGGGCGGAGCCCAGCAAGGTCATCCCCTCATAATGACTCACACGCGGCTGCAGCAACAACCGCAACCTGGAGTGGTACACGATTTCCAACAACAGCAGCATGCGGCGGTATTTCATCGTTCTAATCCAACTAGTCCTACTACATTGCCATCGGCATCAACAACAGTTGCGGCACCGCCGTCTTATATGTTACGTTATGGTGGTCAGGCGTCAGCTTCCTCACAACCCCAGCCTCCCACTAGCTACAGTCAGACAATGGGTGGAAATTCGGTTATACAATCCGTAGTGACTGGTTCACAATCGGCTTATCAGCCGAAGATACACGGCGGTGTGCCCGTGTTCCCTCCTAATCCTCAAGGCATGTCTGTCAATACTCAGCCCTCGCCACAGATTAAACGCAAACAAACCCCCACCCGACCCATGTCCTTTGTCAGAGCACTTGAAATGACCGATTCTATGGAAATGCAAACGCTTGAGCAGCAGCAACAACAACAACAACACCATCATCAACATCAGCAGCAGCAGCAACAGCAATCACGCAACAATGGTGCCATTGTAACGGGTCAAGGCGGCGCTGGTAGTAACCAACATTTGATAGGTGCTCGCGCCAATACCAATACACCCACGCCAGATCGTGCCAGTGTCTATGATATGAATTATGAGATTTCCGTATAACCCGTACTGGTACCGGTCGTTGTAGCCCCACCCGCCTCTGCAACGATCCTGCACAACGCCTACGGGCATAAAAAACTAATAGCGTCAAACAGCATCGGCGGTGTCTCCGCACTGAACAAAAAAACACTTGTCAGTTACAGCGGCAGCAGCAGCAGTAGCAGTGGCGGTGGCAGTGCCAAGAGTGTTATTGTTGGTGTTGGCGTTGGTGTTGCCGCTGCTGTAGCAGCAGCTACAGTCCCTGCAGAGCCGGCTGCCTATGCTTCCGTGGCTGTGGTAAATGCCAACTCTACAAATGGCACAAGTAGCCTAAGTATAAGACAACCAAACAAGAGAAAGTTTTCGACTTTCTTCTAAAAAAAATCCCCTCCCCCTATACAATCTGACATACATAAAATCCATTCTGCTGATCTTATACTATGTCGCTTCGATACTGCTCCTCTCAAGATAAGAAAACAAATACCAACATTCTCCAAGAAAATAAAATAAATATTATAATATTGTATATATTAAAACCCATTTTTAAATTTAGTTTAACAAATTATGCCGATTTAGTTAATGAAAATCTAAAAAACAAACAAACAAAACCTCCCCCCTCTATGCAATCATATACTACATATATAAACTATGTGAAAAGTAAATTGTATTTTTCTATCCGTCAATACCTAATACACTACTATAAATTTAGTAAAAAAAAATATACACCCTACCCCACGGTTGGGTATGATTTACAATTGAAGCGTTTGTCGGAGATTAGTAACATTGGTGAGAAATAAAACAAAATTATTGAAAACTTCCAAAAGTAACAATGGATATATAAATAAATATACGTGCAATTGAAAAAGAATACATAATTTCAGTACGTGTTAGTACAAATATGTATCGATCGATACCTTAATATAAAAAAGACTCAAGTCATGAAAGCAAATTATACAGGAGGAGGAAAAAACGTTTTAAAACTGGAAATAATGTAAAAATAAAATTATAAATTACAGATTTTAATACAAGGTGTGTTACTCAAAAAGAATCAGTAGAAACCACCGAGTAATACTTTAAGAGTGTGCACTAGTTGATTTTTGTACTAACGAGCTCCGAGACCTACGAGGAAAACATATAGAGAATGAGAGCAATCTTTAATTTTAACAATTTTCGTGTTAATTGGGATCTACACTAATAACTTTACTCTAACACTTCATTACATTTTGATTTTTTCACTGAATATCCCTTTTTTTAATCGATTTAGTTGGCAAAATTGACTCCCAGTTGATGTGTTTGGACTTTTGGCTTGACACTCGGCAGCAGAAGTTTGAAAATCACAGCACGCAACCCAGTCCGCATCAACGAGTCTTCTTTGATAGCACATTCTCTATTTGTTCTCCAAGTACTAACTTGAACAGCTGTCTCATCGGTACCCCTTGGTAAAAACATCGATTTCGAAAAATTATGAATTGGGTCTTTTTATATTAAGGTAACGAACGGTATGATCTAACAGGTATATAGTAAAACAACCAGAACAACATGCAAATTAATTTAAATTTTATATTAACATTTATATCATCCCTTCGCATAAGAGAAAAGGACAGCCAGACACTTTGTGGTACCATTCTACAGTGTGAAAAAATTATATCATTTGATAGAACTTGCCCCCGCGATGTGCACTTGCGTATTTCAAGTGCTCGTTGGTATTAATACATGAAATTCATTTTAAAACACCAATAAGGTATATGAGTATGACTGAGTAAACTCATTCATATTCCACAAAAGAGTGTTGAATTATATCCCAAAAACTGGCTCTAAATCCAATATAATGACTTTAAATTTGCAAAGTTAAAATTTAAAGATTTACCTAGTAACTGGTTACAGAATTCATCCAAACTTAAAATTTAAAACTTTATATCTATTTTTTGTTTAATTTAATAGTATAAATTTTGCGATTATTTTAATAACGTTGTAAATGCTGTCGGTAAAATGGTATCCTTGTATTACAAAAGATAGGTAACAGAAATTTAGTTTTCGCTAATTGATTTTGTAAGTTTAATAGAACCAACAAATTTCTAAATAAAAGTTCAAACTGACCAAGAAATAGATATTAGTGCATGGCTTCAAATCGGAATCATCAACACTGAATCTAGTCACAACAGCGTTGAAAAGCGCCAAACTAACCGTATAATCGTTTTAATACACAATTAAAGTTGGCTGCGAGCTGTGATTAAGCGCACTAATCTAAATGTAACTATCCTAAACATTTGTGTAGATGATGTTCGTTGTTTTACTGTCAAAGGGACGTCTTAACTTTCCACTTAACACTAGTATTGCCGTTGTAATAAAATTTGTATTCTTAACGCGACTGAATAATAAAACTACGGTGATAAATATGTTTGAATATTTGGCAGATAGTTATATTTCCGTATAACAAATTTGTGTCTGAAAATGTATTTCTTTCCTTAAATTTAATTTGATGTTTGTTTTGGTTTCTACATTTTAGAATATTTGTTAATCTCTTGAAGTGTTTGGTTTGGCTTGAGGTCATAAATAAAACTCGATGTTATATTTTATTCCCAATATTTTGGCAAACTTCGTTAACATCTTCAGAGGGTTTTTTCACTAAACAAAAATACAGAAAATATTTGTTAATAATGAAATAGAAACCATGTGTTTCAAGGGATTCAAGACTTCCCAAAGCTTAATAAAAGTAAAGTAATAAGGTAACAGCTTTCCTTCGTCAGCTGTTTAATTGCAAATGTTAAATTTTGTCTCCCACCGCTCAAAACAACTGAAATAGGTAGTAGTTTTGAATGTTTTATCCAATGTTCGCCAACTATTTAAAATGTTTCAATTGTAAATAATATGAGGCCCCAGACTCGCCCCTCTCTTTGTATATTATGCTGAAAAAGAAGAACTTAAACAAAATATTTATACATATTTTAATTCTTAAACGAAATCAATCAATCAAAATATAAGAAATATTTCCTTCATCTTCCTTATACATACTTATTCATATATATATAGAGACATTTTATTTAAAAGAAGTTTAATGTTATATTTAATAGAATTGTTTTTTATGATTTAACTTTTAAGCATTTATTAGTAATTTCTTTTGATTAATTTCTTTATGCTTATAATTTACAATTGTTCTATAAATTAGTAAGTTATTTTTTTTAATATAATTGAATTCATGTGTAAGATTTTATTTAAATGAAAAAAAAAACAGAAAAACAAAACGACATCGTTTTTTGTAATACCAATGTGTTTTTATTATTATTATTATATTAATATCAGTAAAGATAAAAATATATTAAGTAAATATTTATGTATTTAAAAAAGATCTATAAGTTAATAAATATTTTTATTTTATTTTTATTATTTGTTTTGTGTATGTAAATTGCAATTTAAATCCATCCATTTTCAATTTCATCGTATTTTGAATTGAAACAAAATGTTTAAAGTAACCTAAGGAACTCCACCCAGTGAAAAGAGGATGTTTTTATGTAAAAAAAAAACAAAATAAGCTAATAACAAATTAAATTAAAAAAATAAAACAAGAAACGAAACTAAACTCAAAAATTAGATTACGCCTTAATTTATTTTTTTATTTATATTAATTAATTTGTGAGGAATACTTGACAGATGGAGTTAGATAAACAGCTATACTTTATAAGATACAAATAATTATATTTTGTACCTCTGTTTGCACGTTAAAAGTTGAGATGGAATGAAGTTTACCCAGTTATAATTGTCTGTTGTTTTAGTTGGTCATATTTCTTAAACCCTTTCATCGCCATTTTTATTGAAAAATATGTTCGATAAAACCGAAACGAAAAACAGCAAAACCAAGGTCCAAGGTATATGAGAATTTATGCCTGTGCTAAAATAAATTATTTTAAAATTCATTTTCACAATTTTTAAAATTATGATATCACGTTTCACTTTGAGAGATCCAATAAATAGTTCATTATTGTCAGAAGATAAAGTCTTGTTTGTCCTGCATAGTTATACGTTAAACTCATACAAACCCAATCGTATTAACACAATTCCTCTTTCATTCAGGAATGATTGGGGACATTTTTTAGTTTGTCCATCGCTAGTTCCAGGTACATTTTCTTTATTTATTTATTTTACTTTGCTTGAACGAGTTCAATGATAAGCATCAATTGTGTATACGCCAATGAAATATTGATATTAATTATAGAAAAATATTTCCAAGATTTCGGGCTCTTCCCAATAAAAACGAGTGCTAAAGTATTGACGAAGCTGTAGTAGGAAAATGTAATTTTGCACAGTTTATAAAATCAGTAAAGTTTGAAAAAAATAAATATTTCATACCACAGATTCGGACCTCTACCATATTTTAAAGCCACCGCAAACTAACTTACTTGTTAGACGGAATCAGAATTTTCTATCCGCTTTGAATAAAATTTTGTGAGGCTCTTTTGTAAAATTATGAGAACGAGATTTGGAAATTGATACATTTGGTAGTAAATAAATGAGAATACACGGATTATAAATAGTCGCATGTATTACTAGGGCAGCTGGCATTATTACTTTTTTTTTTATTTAGATTGTACGTCTGGATATTTTGTTTGTTTGATTTGTTCTTGGCTGTTAAATATCGTCACCTAAAATGCCCAAAGACGTAACCCTCATTTTCAAAATTTTACAGGAGAAGCAAAAAACCTTATAAAATCCAAAGTATTTCAATTTTAAACGCGTTCATTCCACAGATTACCTTAGGAACTTGGAAGTCTACTATTTTGCACATATATATTTTAGCGTGGAGTATTATATTCTATCAAAAAAACTGTTTTTATTTTCTGAGGGTTACTCCTTTTGGGCATTTCAGGTGACGATATGAGACAATTTATTTGTTGTCTATTTGCGACTGACTGACAAAAAAAAATTGATTTATAATATTGCAAAGAATACAAATTAAATTTGAAACTGTTTTGATAATAATAAGCTTCAAAAAGTTTTAACCCTTACAATAAGTTAAAATTTGTAGCATTTTTAAACAACTCTTGAAATTGTTTAATTTTAAACAAACCAACTAAGAAACTATTTTACATATCTTCACAAGTCTTCATATTATTTTAAATATTTATGAAACATTATAAGCTTCTCAAACTCCGTTAAGAGCCAGATGGGATGTAATAGGGAAATAATATTGTTATTTTCTGTTTTATGGTTTAACCAAACCCAAAAAGAATAAAGTAAGAAACACTTTTGTAAGTATATATTTTTAATCTTCCTGCACCTAGCTCATTATGTTCCGAATAGATGGCCCTGAGGCGTCCATATCATTTGACTTAGGTTTGGCCTACACACTTCATTATAATTTAAGAAATTTATATGTACCAACCAAATGATCATTTTGTCACCATTACTGGAATTAGTTTTTAAGATTGAGTTTGTGGCAGTTGATGGACGACGACGCACTTATACGTAGTCTACTTTGATGCCACGGGCTAGTGAGATTAAGTTTTAGCGCCACCATATAACCACTTAGTTTGCTACAAGAAGCTTAAAATTCTGTCGGTGTCTAAATGTGCCAATTCTTCCAGATCCGTAAATAAATAGTATACATCCTACTGCAGGCTGGTACAGTAGATTCTTACTCTTTCTCATCATTGCAGAAAACATTTGTCATAACCTTCAGTCTCGGCGAATGCCTACCAATCAGACACAAGCTTTGAGGCTTTGTTTCAGATTTGTCTTGTACATACACAATCTGTGGCTCAAGATATAATAAATATGGGCATTCTTGCTTACAAGTCTCTAGGAGTATACTAAGACGTTACCATTGCTGTGAAACCTGTAAGTTAGTCCCTAGTCTTGCCATATAACCCCCATATAAGGTGAATATAGTACAGCTGAGCCATCTGCGGTACTCGTGCGCATGTGTTGAGTTCAGGAAGACTAATTCCAGGAGTTTGATAGCAGCCTGATAGCAAAAATGTCTGCCTGATAAAGGTTGCAATGATCACGTAGCCTACGGTAAAGGGGCAACTCTTGTTCTCTAATATATACCCTCTACCCTACTTGATCATTCACTTTCAAACCATCCATGTAGAAATTCCCATATCTCTCTGTATCATGAACTTCTTTATTGCAGGAATCCGTGAATTTTTGATACATCTTGCAACACTGTCCCATGACCGACTGTGATCATGATCACAAAAAAGAGGTTGTTTTTTAAATCAATAGAAATTTAAATAAAATATCAAGTGCAATTTTAAACTCATCAATTTAAATTTTGACAATTTGATTTTTTAATTACAATGGATATTTTTGAATTTCAATGAATGTTTTTTTACTTCCAATTCGTGTAAATTTAAATTTATGTGTTTTAAATTTCCACAGATTTTTTTTTGTGTTTTTCAGATTTCAGTTGATGGATTTTAAAACTCAAATGGATGTTTTAATTGATGTATTGTTAGTTGCACTCGTCCACTGGGTAGTTGAAATTGTACTTAAGATAATTTAACTATTTCGGAACTATTACTTTCAGAACTTGTTCGATAACTTCTATTTTAACTAAAGTATTTATACGACAATATATAAATACGTATGTGTATGTATAGCTGTAGAGGAATTAACCAGTTCGTTCAAATTTTATTATTTATGCACCAAAAGAAAAATGTCGTTATGCCTAAAGGAAATCTAAAATATATTGACTTCTTTCATGGAATGTAATTGTGGCAATCGAACATTTTTGAATCAAATATATCTTCCTTTGTCATAAATAAAACACATCGTTTACGAGAACCGAAAAAGGTTACAATAAAAGTATTTTATTGAATTTTAAATGCAAATTCATGTTACACGGGAGTTACACGGTCAATTTTTGCCTTTCAAGTTTCAATACATTCATACTTTTTTACTAATACACTCACACTTTTAAAAACTGAAAGGAACTTGCCATAGAGTAATCTCAGACTAGACAGAATATTTTGCTCATCTGACCTTTCCTTTCACACTCATCGTGATGCGGTCGGTGTAATAGAGAGATGTTTGACGAAAAGTGATATACACCAGGTGGAATTACAATAACTTCTTGCTTTAATTTTTCATGCCATTTTGGTGAAACACTGTGAAATACATTTGTGTTGTATTTAACACAATAATTTTAACACGCAAAACGAAATGCCGTTGTTGTTATTTTGTTCGTTGTTTTGAACCATTGCCTCTATCTGGTATTAGTAAAGCAATTCTTTTCAACATCAAACGTAAATATCACACCAGGCCAAATGTCATAAATTTGGTGGGAGAACTAGTGGGTCTACTATAAGTATTAGTCTATGGAACTTGCTTTCAATTTCTCTTTCAAGTCGAGTGTTTCAATTTTCTTTCAAGGAAACAGCTGATTACATATGTATGTTATGAACAGTTTCTCGTTTTCCTCCTTACAAATATTCTGCCGTCATCATTTTTTGATTTCTACTTTTACAAATATTAAAATATAAATAATTAAAAATGTTTGTGAGTAGAGGTAATAAATGCAATGATGTGTTGCGATTCATAGAGCTATACAGAAGACATAAAGGTTTATGAAAAATTAATATTGCTTTCAAGTTGTGTGCAGCACAGCTATCAATTTACATGAATTTTGACAAGCAGTATGTGTACAAAATCCAGACTGCAACTGTGCGCGCATGGTAGAATTATCTATTAGGTAGTTCCATTAGAAATTCCGTGTCAAAATTAGCTGAATAATGAAACACACTATGTACACAAATTGTGAAAAACTTAATAAACTAATGTTACTTGATACAAAGTCTATGCTATAAATTGCATCTTTATTGGCATTCGTTGAATTTTATTAACAAACAAAAAGAAACAAAATCAAATTTGACAGCTTGATAATTTTACCATGTGTGCACGTCTATTTTCTTAACCAATTTTTTTTTGTTCACACCATGGTACAAACAAATGGTAGAAGCACTAGCCCAGCTGATTTGAACTTTTTTCTGAAGTGAGTTTTTTTCTTATGTCAAAATTTGTTTACTTTTGTTTGTACACAATCACCGTTCGCCTACAATTTTAAAATTTTTTCTCCGTAAAAACAAATAGAAAAGTCTTAATTTTCATACTTAAACAGTTTCAAAATATCAAATAAAACAGATGCATTTTGTAAATGGCACATTTTCAAATTTTGCATATATTTTCATTATTTTTCAATCAGCTGAGTTGACACAATACAGGCATTGAGCAAAAACAAAATGCCTGTTGTTTTTGGCTTGTTGTATTTGTTGTCGTACTGCATCTACCATGGTTCACACAAAACAATTTTGTTTCTTAATTTTGTTTGTTTCCACAAAACATATGTTCGGATTTTCAAATTCTTGCTGGCAAAAATTTCTCCAGTAAAAACTTGTACGTTCTCTATCATTGAACTGTCAAAATAATCTCTCTCTTGCACTCTCGTTACTGGCTTTTTGGAGTAAACGAATTTGAAAACAGCTAATGCCTTCTATTGTTTATATGGATTGAAATTGGTTCTACTACGTTTGTTTCTTTACTTTACCGCGGGAACCCAAACTTACCCAAACGCGTTTCTTTACTCACAAATTGGGCAAATTTTGTTTTTTGTTTCTCTAGCGATTTTTTGTTTCTCTTAACTTCAAAATGCGTTTCTCTTTTTACCGAACTTACCCATACATTTTCTTCGGGTAAGTTTGGGCAAAGTGCCAAACAATTAGCTGTTCGAAACTTCAATAGGTCTGTTTGAGAACGTGATAATTTGTACAATTTATCACATTCCTTACTTGATAGTGTTCGTTTACTCGATAAAATCAACAACGAGAGAGCCAGAGAGTGAATATTTTTGACAGTTGAATGATAGAGAACTTGCAAGTTTTTACTGGAGAAATTTTTGCCAGTAAGAATTATCAAGTACGAACATATGTTTTTAAACAGCTGTTTTATTTAAATAAACAAAACTTTGAAAACAAAGAAGAAATTTAACAATGGCAGAGGTAAGTAAGAAAATACATTTGTTGGAACATTTTAATAGAATTTGTTAATAAACTAGATTCCCAACAAAGTGCAGTGTTAACAAGTCAACAAATTACTCTGAACATAGGGAAAACAATGAAACGAAAAGCAAAAAAGAAAACATGAATCAGCTGTTTACAAACAAATGTTGATTACTTGATACTTTTTACTGGATGTCGTTCGTTTACTTTTTGCGATATTTTTTACTTAGAGAGTAAAATCAGCCTTACTCTCCCAGTAAAAGTTACTTGATATTTTTTACTGGAAAAGTTCTCAAACAGACCTAATATAAAAACATATGTATGTATTATTTGTGACAAAAATAAAACAAGTGAAAAAATTTATTGAATTTACAATTTTATTAATTTAAAAAGTGATTGCTGTGAGAGTGCCTATTTAAAGAAGATGGAAAGTGTGCTAATGAACAGTGAAAATGAACATGATATGCAAGATTTGATGTCAAGCATATGTTTTGTGTTTTGACATTTGTTTTCGGGCTAGAAAAGTGTTTTTTTTGCGTTTCTTTACTGTTGGGTAATATTGAGAATTTTGCTTTTACTCTCTTTTACCCGAACTTTACCCAAAAAGTAAAGAAACAAAGCTATTAACTGATAAGCATTGTAGAATGAGAAGGTAAACTGAGTAGACAGATGATTTTCTTCTTGTTAAGCTGGTCGCTTATGTCAGATTCAATGGTTTTGTTTTTGTACTTTTCTGTTTACATTTATTTGCTGTTATACGTAAGTGTTAACTTTGACATGATAAGAGCCTAAACAAAAACAAAATGTCCATAGTTGTTGCCCACAATTGTTGTTGTATCTACTGCGACTAAAGCCCAATATTCAGTTCTTGCGAAATTTTAGTAAGAAATTTTGTCATTTATCTTAAAACGGAAAATTTTGTTGCGGAGAGTTATCCCATATCTTTGATTTATCTTGCAAATATTTAATTTATAATTCCTCTAAGCGCTTCATTTTATTTTTAACGCATGTTGTGTTCCCTTTGGTTGTCAAATTTATCAAAATGTCAAAATTCCGGTCCGAAACAATTATCAAACAATTGTTTTCGTACGAAATAACAACCCTGTACTTGATTTTGCCTAAGAAATTTTCTCAAAGAGCTCAGTACCAAGCAAATGAAAAGAGCGAAATTTTCGGTTCATGAAATTTTCGTTATTTTTTATGCACGTACTTCTTAAGGCAACGAAAATTTCATAAAAACTGAATACCGGGCTTACTTGGTTATTTTACTATGCCGATTAGTATATGTATATACAATCTATGTATGTACATGGTTTGATAGCATAGTGTTCCTAAAATGTTTAAAACTCCAACTCCGACATTTGGAATACCGTCATTTGAAACTCAACATTCTGGGTCCCAAAAATTAACCCCAAAAAGTGTACGTGGTAAATATACAGGGATTCAAAAAGAACATAGGTGACATTCGCTGTATCTTTAAATCATACCACATATGTACTTTCATAATGTTTTGTTAAATTTTTATTTGGGATTTATGTTTTTCCATAACTTGAAGCTGATATCCAAGATTTATTCATTCGTGTTAAGTCAGCTGATGTAAACACAATGTGAGCTGTGCAATTTACGGCCTTATCACGTAAGTCACATTCACTTCACTTGCCATTTTAGGCATCACATACGAATCAAACTAAGCACTTCCACTAAGATTTTCGTCAACTTTTATATAAATCTAAAACCAAACAATAAATATTTTCACAAAAATCGTTCTTCAGGCTCTTAATTTGGGCAAGAGGTGATATTGAAAAATACAGTGAATGTGAAAGTGACTTGCATGATCAGGCCCTTAATTGCAATTGTGTTAAATTTAATGCTCATAATAAAGATTCAAGCCATTTTTGTAAAGCCCTATAATATTTAACAAATTGATTTCGCATACACTACTTTAACAAATTCTATGAAACGTTGTGAACAAATTAATAATGTAAACAATAACAGAAGAGTGAACAAATTTTGACATATTAGGCACGAACAAAATGAAAATGAAATCAGCTGTGCTACTGATATAACCTGAATGAATAAACGTTGCTGATATCGGTCCAGTGAGCAGACTGTTTGTTTTTGTTTGGTATTCCTAATATGTCAAATTTCTACATGTGTGTATCTACTGTAAAAGTAAACAAAAAAGTACAAAAACAAAATGCATGTGAATTTGACAGGAGAGAAACACCTAAGCAAGAAAACAGTTCAAATCAGCTGTTCTAACGAGTTTACGTTACTTGTTTACCATGATTTAGCCATGAAAAAGCTTCTCAAAATACCGCTCGGAACCCTTTTAAAACTGTAGGGCCCAATCAGTGTGTAGAAAACTAGAAAGCGCACAGCTATATACAAAATTTCAAATTGATATTTAAAAATTCTATTTGAAATTTGAAATACATCAATTGAAATTTGAAAATTCTATTTAAAATTTGAAATACATCAATTGAAATTTGAAAAACATCAATTTCAATTTAATATTTGTTTCTTTATTTCGATACCCATAAAGACATTTCGTCAGCTGTCTTTCCACATATTATTGCCAAAGTACTTTCGAACAAAAATTGATTTAGGACATTAACTCAAGAATTTTGTAATTTCAAGTACACAAACAATTGGCCCAAGTGAAATAGTAATTGGAGAAATTGTATTTTTTTTATTTTCTGATTGAAATTTGTTCAATTAAGTACGAGATTAATTGACTCAATTAAAATATAATTGAATCGGATTTATGTGTTTAATCAAAGTCGTAATTGATATTTTTGGGCAATTATTTTTTTTGTGTAGATCCCTGATTTATAAAAATGCCAAAGAAAATGTCTGTTGCGGTCAAATCAGCGATCAAATCTTGACGTCCACTTCAAATCACCAAAACGAGACATTAGACCAACCGGAAACACAACCTTCAAATTGTCCATTGCCCCGCGAGCTGTACGTTCAGTTTGTCCTCAAGCCCCATTTATCAATTTGCGTCAATAAAAACTAGTTAATCATAGTTCTGTATCGCTCACAAGTCACAGTAACCCAGTGTTACCCACGGCGACCTCGAAAACATAATGCCCGATGACACCTTGCCGCACCATGCGTAGATGCAATGGCTCTTCGTGAGTGATATAACGAGGATTATCAGTGACTCAGAAGTGACAAATTTTGTTTGTTTAGGTATCCGTTCAGGTGAAAATGGGCCTCGTCGCTCATAACTTTCGAACGAATGTCATGCACTGCGTAGTTGAGGTTCAAGAGACCGTGAGCGTAGTTTAAACGCAGTTGCCGGTCTACAGGTAGTAGCTGATAGACTGACTGCATATTCTATGGTATATTTTCAAGCCTTTTACCAAAATATCCTGCAGAGACGAACGTGTAATGGTCAATTGCATGGAACGTCGTGTGGTCGACGTTGACTACTAATCCTTGACGTCAGCGATATTCTCATCGAAAGCGACCGGTTAAACGCCATAATGTTTGCCGTAATTCACGTTGCATCAAAATCACTGTCGAATTATGCCGTAAACCAACTGGGCACGAGTATTCCTCGCTCCTGAGGCTTATTGTCGTGTATTCTGTATCTATTTTTTTTTCACAAATATCAAAACAAATTATACTTTGTTTCCTCCATTGGCAAAAGTTGTAGCCTCTTCCGGTAGGGTTGTAGATTTGGGTCACGCTATTGTGTAAAGAAATATAGAAATTAGTAAAATTTCTGAAAAGGGTTTCCGAGATATCTCCAGAACTAGATCAACTCAGTAGCAAGTTTTTATATTCAAAGTTTTACAAATTTCTTTGCATAATCCCGCAAACTTTTGACAATATAACAAAACTAATGACGCTTATAATATCACTATACCAGACTTAAATAAAATTAATTTTAAAGTTGTATAAATAATTCCATTAAGGCTAACAGATCATGTTTTTACCGGTTGGTGAAACAAATTTAAATGCCGCGGGTGGGATTCGAAATCACATTCGGTGGACGTAAAAAAATAACTCGGATCAAAGTCAACGAAAATTTTAATTAATTTTAATTAAGCTGGTTCAATGGTTAGTGTTTAGTGTGCGAGGCGCTTGTAAATGAAAACGTGGGTTCAATCCCCGCTCTGACCACCTTACATTTCTTTTCGGCGACGGTCACATCGTTTAGGCGAAGTGAAAACGTCCTACAAAACACTTTTGATTTAATACAACTTTTTAAATAATTTTATTTATCTGGAAAATATCGGAATTTTGTATAGATCTGTTTAGTAAATATTGTTAAGAATAAGGAAATTAAACAGCTTTAAAACAAAACAAACATATATATTGTATATAGAATACTAAATAAATATTAGTTAATTATATATAATTTCCTAAGGATATTACTATATATGAATAAAATTTAAAACAGGAACAAGAAAATAAGAAAACAAATATTTCCAAATGAATTTGTAGTTATATTTCGAATATGTTTAAATGTTATACAAACAATTAAATAAAAAACCACAAAAGAATTGATTGAATAAAAACATCAAGCATTAGATTTTTATACAAAGCAAATGGTTAATTTGTTGAAACAAAAATTAAAAAAGAAAAGCTGTTGTCTGTAAAAGAAATTTCTTCGTATGATATTGTTATCACACAATTCCAAAATCGTAGAAAAACTATGTATACTTGAACTTTGTGTAATTTTATAAATAATTTTGTATGTAAACAACTACAGTTTTATTACAATTAGAACATATTAAAAAAGCTAATAATTTTTAAGACATGAAATTAAACAAATTTCGAAACAAGTATGAATTCACAAAAGAATTTGAAATTAAACAGTCGTACAATGTAAAAATTATTCAAAGAGAATAAGTCCTACATTTTTAAAAAGGATGAAACGATTAATTTCAATAGCATGGTCCTAAGTAATTTTCTCTTACTTTTGTACTTTCAATTTATAATCAGTTATGGTTCATATTGAATTACTTTTACCTATTTTCCAATACCATTTTGAATTTTCCAAATCTTAACACAAAATGGTTTTTAATTTTTATTTATGGTATTTTTAGTATTTTATTACGCTTCATCGATCCCTAAATGTATCCATCTGGCAACACCCCGTCATTTCTGTGTTTCAAAATTCGTGGATAAAAAAATACAAAAAAACTAATTATTTAATAAACATTTAAGATTGTGGATAATTTTATAGAAAACACTAAACAAAATTAACAAAAATAAGAACTTAGCTGATAATGAGAAAAAAGTTAAATAATAATAAAAATAAACTTAAAATTGACTATTTATCAGAAGAAAAAAATTATAAGCAAAACTATTGTAAATTATTTATTGGAACACAAGATAAAAAATGAAACAGAAAAAATAAATTAAAAGATATAAAAATGATATTAAAAAAATAAAAAATATGATTTTTGAAAAGAATATTAAAAAACAAATGTCTTAAATAAATGTCTAAAGAAAAAATTAAATTAAAAACATCCGTCATCATTCATAGCAGATTGCAAAAAAAAATGAACGAGAATTTTGAAACAGCATGCAACAAATTTATAGCAGCCTTTGAACAAAACTCCACAACATGCACAAAAATTATAAAATAGTGGTCATTGGAGTATTTGAGCTGTAAAGCGTAGTACGGAGCTGAACCTACATTTCAGATTGCCAGATAAAGTGTATATAGAAAAACAACCTTCATTTCAGGTTTGGAAATTTCCAGGCGACTTTCGGTTTGGTAGTACGGAGCTGAAAAGAGCATTGAAGAATTTTTTCATATTAACGGGGTTTTTACATGAATCATTTGGGTCGAATCCGAATGGAATATAACTCCCATATATGGGCAGGTGCTCCAAAGTCATCTTTGGAGTTGCTGGACCGTGTACAAAGGAGAGCAAAGGTGTTGATAGGGGACAGTAGGGTGTCCAGCTCTATTGCCTCCCTTGAGCATCGGCGTAATGTGGGTTGCGTGACACTGTTCTATCGGTATTTTCACGGTGCGTGTTCCTCGGACATCCGTCAACTTATACCAGATGTGAGGACATTTGGCAGAAGTACGCGGCTTTCAAGGAACTCCCATCCGTTTACTATCTATTGGCCAGTCGATCGCACAACACACTACAGAGAAAATTCGTTCTTCAGTCGTACGGTCCGTATGTGGAATAAACTTCCCGCAAGTGTATTTCCCGCAAATTGTGACATACAGCGATTCAAGGCAAATGCAAATAAGCACTACTCCCTCTTTCCACCCTCCTCTACCTAAATTTCCGTCGCCAGCACAATGCATTGCATTTATAGGGGGCAACCCCTGAGTGCTGGTCTTAAAAAAAAAAAAAAAAAAAAAAAATTCCGTGTAACACTACCGCTATGGATGAAATTTGGTACTAATTTAAAATTCGCCAAAAAGGGTGATTTTGCCCATTAATGATACCTCCCATACAAATATTGTGTTGACTGCTAGTTGGTCGATAGACTAACTCCAGTATAACACAAACGATCATAATGAAATTCGGTTCTGTGCAATATTTATAATAGAGCCCTGCAACGGTACACATTTTCGCATAAACGAAAACATTCGTATGTAATATACACACACTACTTCACTTCAGTTGTGTGTGCGAAGAGAGGTACACCCATGGTAAAATGAGTAAGGTAAACCCGTTAGAACAGCTGATTTGAACATATTTCTTGCTTAGGTGTTACTCTTATGTCAAATTCACATGCAGTTTGTTTGTGGATTTTTTTGTTTACTTTTACAGTAGATACACACATGAAGAAAATTTGACAGATTATGGACATCAAACGAAAACAAAATGCCTGTGTTTGTTGTAACAATTCCTAGTGCGTTTACCTTATTTATTTTACCATGGGTACACCCCCGTACCGACGCTTTGCAGTAGGAATAGGTACGAGAAGATAACAACGAAAGTACATTGACGTATTCG
The DNA here is from genome assembly GCA_963931995.1 of Phaonia tiefii. Taxonomy (NCBI): domain Eukaryota; kingdom Metazoa; phylum Arthropoda; class Insecta; order Diptera; family Muscidae; genus Phaonia; species Phaonia tiefii. Next base: position 128,729,527 of record OZ008370.1, read on the forward strand.
TATTCGTAAGCGCCGGGTAAACCGAAGTAAAAGTTGCCGGTAACTTGTGTACATGAAGCGAATATACGAGTAATATTCGGTTATTATTGAGGTGAATATGGGGAAACGTCATATTTAGAAATTGGTGTGTTAAGATAGATCATAAGTTAAATAATTAAAATTAAATACTTTTTTAGATTTGTATTATTTTGTATGGTTCTGAAAATATGTTGTTCAGTTTTATATTTGTTTAAAAGTTGTTTTTTACTGTTTAATTTAACAAATATAGTTTTCCATAACCAAACGATTTAACTTACCACTCTATTAACAGTGATTGAAACAATATGAGTAAATTTTTATATTATTTCATCATTTAGAATCACTAAACACACTGAGCATTGCAAAGAAAATAAAGTAAACAAACTTGTGTAGTTTGCTATGTCTCGTAGTATTTTATCACATTCTCGCTTACAGAATACGTACAAAGCTCTCTTCTCTATTACCGAATACCGAGAACCAGTGTATGTCAATCGGAGCGAGTACGATGATCCACCGTACCGGTATGCTGTGCTTCTCTTTGTTATTCGTTTTGTTGTTTACATTTCTTCGTTCGCAAGGTCCGATACAGCATGTACAGCAGTAAAATAACAAACAGAAAATCTTCATGCATGGCTCTAATACAAACCCCACTCTATTATTGGAAATTGGCTATTTTACCATCTCCATTTTGATATCTTCCATATATACATACAAATTTTGGGCAGATTATTGGCTGGCGGACACGACAAGATGCGAATAATATAACAGATTATTATTAAATGTGATATTAGTCAATATTTTGCCCAATGCCACTCGCCTATTGAATATGGGTAAATTTGCAACGGACATTCGGTACCAACAAAAATATTTTTTCTGGCATATCAAATCGGACCAATGGATGACTCAGGGTGAGGGTATCAATAAGTCGGTTCACCCGATTGTAATTTTTGGACTGGTTTTTATTGTTATTTCTTGATACGTTACTTGATACTTTTTTCTCTTCTCAGCACAATGACAATGGGTTCACAAACCACCGAGTGTAGTATCAACTGATTAAATATTGATTACGTTAGTTGATAATAAAAGAAAGTATTATATTGGATATATTTTAGACTAGGACAGTTTGTTTATTTAAACTGATAAACAGGTATACTGTTTAATGTTGGTCAATGCAAATAAAATACTTTTATTTCATTTATTTCTCCGACGTTTCGTTTGCAATTTTCAACTTCTTCAGGGAGTTTTTTGCTTTTATTAAACAATTTTCAAAAAACATAAAATATATAATATAAATATGTACACTGTCAGGAAACTTACATAAAAGTGTTTTTTTTTAATTACATTAGTCCATTTGAACGGAAACTATGCCATACAAATTCTATATTGTATCATCTAAATATTATCTTAACTTATTATCCAACTACGCCTATTATATTTCTGATTAGGTTGCCCTATGTAATTCATTGTCTTATTTGCATTTTGTCTTATTCTTAGGCCCAATTCTTGACTGGTCGATCATCTTTGATCAACAATCAAACATAATTTAAACTTTGAATTAATTTTTTAGGTTAACCGCTGATTGCTGTTTAAACAACCAAATTTTGTCATAGGAGATAAATAGGATAAATTATGCTTGCAAATAAATGCTATTTTGGGCTCAGCAAGCAGTTTAGGAACAAAGCCCTCTCTCGACGGACAAAAGTCCAGCTATATCAGACTCATTTTACCTGTCTTGGCATATGGCTCCGAAACAAGGGTCATATCGCAAGCGGATGAAAAACACCTGGGAATATACGAGAGAAAAATTGTCCGTAAAATATATGGTCCTGTTAGGGAAAACGACGAGTACCGACGTCGCTGGAACAAAGTGCTATATAATCTATATTCTGACGTGGACATACATAGCTAGGCGACTCAAATTATTTCAATTGCGTTGGCTAGGCCATGTTATCAGAATGGATGAAGATGAGCCAGCGTGAACGGTTTTCGATAACGTACCCGATGGAAGCAGGAAAATAGGACGACCAAGACTCCGCTGGAAAGACCAGACAGAAGAAATCCTCCGTAGCCTTGGAGTTACCAACTGGGAAGAATATGTTGAAATTTGTTTGTTTAATTAATATGTGTAAGACGCATAGACGAATTTATTATAGACACATTAATTCTCTGAATAAATTAAACGTCATAGGTATGGTTGCAAGTGAACATTCGATGGTGGAAGGCATGGGTTCAATAATACCAGATTGAGGCAATAGTACACAACGTCCAACAAAGCAACAACAACCGCATTTCGTGTTTTTGTGGCAAAATAGCTGTGTTAAATACAATGCAAATGTATACCAACGTAAAGACAACAAAAAAGTGAAAAATACATTTAAATTCCACAATTCTATACCAAAACGAAATTAGTTAAGTCAAAAGTTCTTGTAACTCCACCTCATAGATTAATACTTATAGTAGATGTACTAGTTCTCCCACCAAATTTATGACATTTGGCCTGGTGTGATATTTACGTTTGATGTTGAAAAGAATTGCTTTACTAATACCAGATAGAGGCAATGGTTCAAAACAACGAACAAAATAACAACAACGGCATTTCGTTTTGTGTGTTAAAATTATTGTGTTAAATACAACACAAATGTATGCTAACAATAACAGTCAATAAAAAAATTTAAAACACATTTAAATTTCACAGTTTTTCACCAAAATGGCATGAAAAATTAAAGCAAGAAGTTATTGTAATTCCACCTGGTGTATATCACTTTTCGTCAAACATCTCTCTATCACACCGACCTCATCACGAAGAGCGTGAAAGGAAACGTCAGATGAGCCAAATATTCTCTCTAGTCTGAAATTACTCTATGATCACACCAGACCTAATGTCATAAATTTGGTGGGAGAACTAGTGGGTCTACTATAAGTATTAGTCTATGAGTAAAACTAGTAAAAGAGAGTTTAACCAGAAATAAAAAAAATTCTCTCTGAGAGACAAACATGGGGATCACCCATGGCAATGTTACTTGAGCAAGGCTTGAGTTTATAGGAGAGAGAGGGGAAGGGAACGGAAGCTCTTCTGCTCTCTCTCTCTCTCTCCTATAAACTCTAGACTTGCGTAAGTAAAATTGCCGTGTGTGATCCCCGAGAAAGAAATATGTTCACAACATGGTCACAGCTATCACAGCTATATTATAATATGTATTTCCGTTTCTGTTTACAATAAAAACAATTCATTTGCAGATATTTAATTATTTTTCCAATTTATTTTGACAATTCAATAGAGAATTACAATGTCCTACTTTTACTCGGTAAATTTCTTCGAGTAACGACTAGTAAAAAGTTGTAAAATAGAACGCCATGGTTTTCTGTTCTCTCTTAAATTTTCTTACTACTTTTACTATTTTCTTGATACGGGAACGCTTTTTCGAGTAAAAGTCGTAAAAGTGGTAAAACTAGAAAGCTGTAGTCGCTACGGCAACAGAGCTATTGTGAGAATTTCCTTTTGGTGAAAAAAAAAATTAAATTAAAAAGACAAATAATGATCAGTTTTTTGTTAACTTTATTTTTTAAACATTTTCAAATAAAAAAATAATAAATAATTTTTAAATGCCTACTCTTGGGTCTCCAACTATTTCTACATTATCTTCATCTTTATCGATGCCGAAATGCAATTCACCCCCTCGCTGATATGCCCAAGTCATACGTTTCGATGTAAAATGAATTCCCAAGTTACCTTTGCGATCAAGACTTATAACTCCAGCAGTTTGATTGAAACGTTGTGTCATTTCCTCTAAAACCTGGGCAGTCGCATCCTGAGCTGACATATCAAAATATTGGATCAGTCCTAAGATTCTAGAGGCAACATTATAACGCATAATAGTTTCACCATTGCCGGTTGCAGAAACACAGCCCACATCATTGTCGGCATAGGTTCCTCCTCCCAATATGGGAGAATCACCTATACGCCCAGGCAGTTTACCCGTCAAGCCACCAGTTGAGGTAGCAGCAGCCACATTGCCACAAGCATCAATTGCAACGGCTCCCACAGTACCAGGGGACCCGAAAAGTTGATGCTCCGGCAAAGTGCTCGAAATGTGGCTCGCATTTAAGCTATTTTTAAAGTCCTCCAAAGCTTTTTTAGAATTCTCGGTTACCAAGGATCCAGGTGGCAAAAATTCGAAACCATCTTCTTTGGCAAATGCCATGGCTCCCTCCCCAGCCAAGTACATGTGTCGTGATTTATCCATTACACTGCGCGCCAATGATATGGGATGTAGAATATTTTTTACAACCGACACACAACCGGCGTCCAAATCAAAACCACTCATAATAGCTGCGTCCATTTCTACATTACCTTCCCAGGTAAGGACACTGCCATAGCCGGCATTGAAATTTGCATTTTCTTCCATGGCTTGGACAGCTTGTTGCACGGCATCGACTACATTTCCAGTGTTTTTTAGCGTCTCGTAACCAATGCGAGCAGCTAATTTTATGCCTTGTTTCTTGAGAGGTATCGATTCATCGGCAACATCTCCAGCGCCACCATGAACCAAGAGGACAGGGATTATGCTCTGAGACTGTAGATGAAAGAAGGACCAGATATAACATTTATGAGATATTTGGCACCATTATGTCACTTCCACATTTAAACCATGTTCAACACCATCTTTGGCCAAATTATGAACCTGACGCAGTATTTTGGTAAACATTTTAATTGTATGTACGAGTATGGAGTTACGTATGAAGGTCTTGACAAAAATCTGAAAGCTCTAATTTGGCCTGAAATTGATGTAGGAAATGGTATGTGAATTGATTATGAAATGCATGACAATGCCGAATATTTATTGCACAATAAAATAATAATATGTTTGTTTTTTTAATAAAATACTCACCACGGCATTTTTATGAAACACACTCAGGACTAACGCCAAACAAACAGTCTAAAAATATGTAAAGTTACATAGATGTTATTCTATGGATGTTCTGTTTAAAAGATACTAAAATTATTTGGCCCATGATCAGTATATCCACACAATTTCAGCTCTTTAGGACTAACAAATACTTTAGCCACGCCTACTGCGCCCATATACCGATTTTCGAAATTACAATAATCCTATGTTTTTCTTCCCTAACTTATCCATCCACATCCATGTTTACATCAGTCGGAGCAGATTTGTATAAATAACATATGTATTTTAGGCCGACTCACCAAAAAAAGTTTCTTTGATCCACTCCCCAAAATGTACCTTGGCTTGTTTTATGATGATTCCCAAAAAATTACGTGCCTAGGATAGGGATCCAGTGAGCTGGACCGTTTTTAAGAAAGGTTTTTTTTGGAGTTTTTCAAAGACTTGGAACTTAACTAAAGACAATATGTGCAATATTAGTATTGCTAAACCATGTCCTGACAACTCCTTTTACATGAATATTCTGCAAAAAACGACGAGTTTCAGCTTTTTTTTTTGAAATTCAGACTAGTTTGCGTTTTATCAAATTTCAACACGGTGGGAAAATTACGTTCTGAACAGGGCAAAATGGGTATCAAATCGTTTGTTTTGACAAGGACATCGTTGTTGTATAGATATACTGTTTTTTTTACTCCAATCTGACATTTAAACCAGAAAAGCCTCCGTACTATAAACTTATAAATGCGTTTTTTTTGCAGAGTATCCAAGAAAATCCATTTTTTACATTTTCTTGGGCTAAAGTACAAATTTCTTTGAATTTCTTTTAGCTCACTGAATCTTAAATCTAGACACGAAATATTTTGGGAATCATCATAAAACAAACCAAGGTACATTTTGTGGGTGGACAAAAAACACTTTTTTCCCCACCTTACAATGTGAGTCGGTCTAAAGTATATAATTGTGACCAGTTAAATTTAGGCATCAACCAAAGTCCGCCCCTGTCACCCAACGAGAAAAGATGGAAATTTCTAAATTATCATTGCGGAAGAGGGAAAGAGACGACTGCAACTGTCGTATTGTCAGTCGTGAGCATGGGCTTAATCGATATATGATACTATCGATATAAATGAAATCGAAAAAATAGTACCTAAAATAGTTTATAAGCACGATAGTGAAACAACTACAAATGTCAACGATTACCGATGCACTGACAAATGCGTTGCCCACTAAAAACAAGACTTTTGAAAAACAGTTTACTTTTTGTCCATATTTAATTTATTTTTAATCCGCACTTGTCCGAATTAATACTCTTTATTTTTCAGTTGCTTTTATACCACTTACTTTATAATGCGACTAAATTTGAAATCACATATTTTATTTACTACCAAGTAATATTGTATATAAGTAGCTTGATTATTTTATATATTTTTATTGATTTCTTACTTTGAAAACTGACATAATCCAATGAACCGGTCTAATTAAATGCCTTCGAAATACTTAATAGATACGTCTATACACCGCTACCAATAGCGTATTACTGAACTGAAATACTGACACCGATAATGTCGGCGAGTTTAGATGAGTATTAACAATTCTGATAATTTCATAAATAAAAGATGATTAGTAACCGTTTATGATACTTTTTATCTTATCGATGTGTTCAAAAAGTAAATATAATTATGTTATCGACTGTCGGAGAAGTGTGTCTTCCAAGACAAGAAACACTCCAGTTTTGTGGCAACGTTTTAATTTTATTCATAACACAAAAAACATTTTCAATACGATCATGGTAGAATTATATGTACATGGTCTGGATGTACATAGTAGTTAGTTAGTTAGTTTGAAAAGAGGGGTGCGGTGTTGAGTGTTCAGAAGGAGCACTCGAAACCTTCCCATGTCAGTAAGACATACACTTAAGCCGCTAATTCGACCTGTTGTGCGCTCTAAGTTTATCCTACTACTTCACTATATCCCTTATAGGAATTCGGTGCTATTTACGAAATTCCTTAGTTTGTTCCAGTCTATACCCACAAGTTTGGTCATGTCCGGTATCGTACTATCCGAAAGATATCTGGATCTAGCTTGTGTGAAGGCCGGGCAGTGGCATAAGAAGTGCGTCCTCCATGCATGCCCTGCACTCACTGTTCGCCACTAGTCCAATACGGTACAGGTGGACCCGTAATACCGAATGCCCCGTTAAGACTCCCATCATTTTGCTCATTTCGGATTTTCCCAGTTTCAGCAAACCTTTTGTCCTCAATCCATCTGGGTCTCCCCATATGATCTTTGTCATCCTGCCTACTGATTCCCGGTTCCACTGGGCTATATGTGCCGACTCCGCACATTTACTTAACTCAGCCTTCGTCACCCCAAATTGTTTCGCTCCCTCTAGGCTCACCGTTTGGAGTTTCGTGGCTTTCGTTGCTGAATACTCCACTGTGACCCGGCACCCTTTAGCGGGGTAAAAACAACACACTTAATATATCTCCGCTGAAATTTGCACTAGCCTCAAAGATTGCCGTTTTCCTCAACCAATTTTTGAAGATTTAATAAATCCATAAGCAATTGTATGGTCATGAAATGTAATGTACCTGTTCATTTCAAATTTTGACACACATATTTCCTAATTTCTTTCTCTTTTAGCTTTGATGTCAAATATTGAGGATTTGGAGACGTTAAATTGTTCACCAACTTGTCTTATAGATTTTTAACTTTCAATTGTGTCCAATATTTTGTCTTTTCAGCCAATGTTTTGTGTTGCCTCCTATTTATTAGTGCCATAATGCACGTCCTAATTATGCGAAGTTTTGGATACACTAACAAGGCCCAATTTTTGACTGGTCAATCATCTTTGATCAACGGTTAAACATTATTTAAACTCTGAATTCAGTTTTTAGGTTAATAGTTGATTGCTGTTTAAACAGCCAAACTATGATCAAGTGACAATATGATTTTAATAGAAAACAAAAAGAACAAAAAACACAAAGTTTATTCAATTGTGAATGTGACCAATTATAATCACCATCCTAGGTGAAATATCAAGAATAACGTATCATTTAACTCCTACTGCAATTACAACTTTATTTCTCCTCAAATATTCTTAAATTTCATTAAATATTTTGTATTTTATCACTTCACATTTCTTTTGCAAATGGCGTCAGTTTGATGCATTGTAACGATTAGCAGATAAATGTATGAATACCGGTTATTTTTCGTAGCATTTGCCACTGTTGCCACATGGTAGTAAGGTTATTTGACAAAGCACTGAAAAGCTCTTTTCGTATTTAACGTCAGATCAAACATAAATCAAAATCAACTGATTACCAATTTAAATAACCAGTAAAAAATTGGGCCTAAACATTTTACTACACTCACACATTATATTGTTTGTGCTGTTATTTTTAGGCTAACGGTATAATAACTTTCAAAAACTGCAATACAAATTGATGCCCGGACTACAGGGGTAACATTTATAAACAGCCCGTAACATTGAGTTGTCCTTACCATAGATAAAGGAAATAATAGATATAGCGCGACCATTGTCAACTTTTTCACTATGTGCTATCCTGTAATACTGTCACTTTCATTGAAGTTTCCCAAATTTCTCATTGACGTTTATTCCAAATTGTGGGAAATTTTTGTGAAACTAGTTTAAACAAGGGAAAATGTAACAAAATTTAAATGATTTTACATAATAGCATTTGAAGCCCTTGGTGGAAGAAGGTGTTAACTCACTTTTTTTCAAAAACAATATTGTCCTTCTGTTAATGTTTCCATGGTATCTGATTTTGTTTTAGATAAGAAAAAAAGTCAACATCTGATATTTAAATTATTAAAATTAAATTTAAAAATTTTTTTTTATGAAAACATTAGAAGGAGGAAAATATTGTTTTGGAAAAAAAAGTGAGTTAACACCTTCTTCCACCAAGGGCTTCATTTGTTTCTTATATTAAAAACTAGTTCAAAGCCATGAGGCCGGTGTTGGGACATCAATAGGAGTGCGGTGAGACAATGCTTCCAAAAATTCTCCCTATTACGCTTCCATTTGTTGGTACGCACATTTCTTAATTTTCTTTTAAATATTAGTAGAAATTGAATTCATTTAATAAGAGTTTTCTAATTTTTAAGGATGCTTCTATGTATTTATATAGAGATGGGTAATTTGAGCCATTGAGTATGTCTATCACTTCGTCTGTGCTGAGAATAGTTTTTTTAAATATGAAATTCCTCTATTCGTAAAGTGATATGTGTTTTCTGATGCGTCCAAGTCGCATATGGTACATATTTCAATTGAGTTCGGTCGAAAGGCCTTTGAGTTCAAGCCAAGCAGACCACCTCTTGCCCGAATTAATAAAGCAGTAGCATGAGTTGAATATTCTGATGTGTTTGAAGGCATGACGTTATAATTAAGTTGTTCGTATAGATAGTGAAATTTCGAATTGCTTGCAACACAAATATATTCATTACGTTCCCGGGTTTGTAGGGCACTGTCTTTCACTCAAAGGATAATGGTAAGTCTGGATTCAGACGGGGATATTGTAAGAAATTGCATAGTGTCGACCATTCTTTCGACCAACACATTTAATTTTGTGTTATAATTAGGCATTTCACAAGGTCTCGTACTGTTCGTACTTTCTTACAACAGTTGTACGAATTTTGTTTTTGGCTTCCATATAAAACTAACTTACGACAAGTACAACATCGAAGGTATGTTTCATGGTAGAATTATGTATCTATTAGGTAAATGCATTAGCAATTCCGTTGTTAAGCTGTCAAAATTAGCTGAATAATGAGAAACACTATGAACACAAAATGTGAAAAATTGTATAAGCTTGTCTTACTTGATACAAAGTCTATCTATTAAATTGCATTTTGATTGAAATTCTTTGAATTTTATTAACAAACAAAAAGAAACAAAATTTAATTTGACAGCTTACACACGGAAAAGATGAAAAAATCACAAATCAGCTGGGCTGACGCGTTTACCCGATAGATAATTTTTCCATGGTATGTTTACTGATTGTCGTACTTTACTAGTGCTGTTCTCCTTGTACCGAGTTTGTTAATACCGAATACATTTGATAAGTAACATCACTACATAACAGCTGTTGTTGTTATTTATTATTACTTTTTGACGTAGAATACGTCTTACCTTACGGTATGAGGAGTCATGTCAGGTTTTTATTGTTGTAATCTTTATTTCATTGAATTTGAGGAAACGGCTAGATGAATTTTTTTAAAATTTTTTTTGTAGGTAAATGAAGATGTTATCTTTCGTTTGATATACATTTCATATTGGTTGATATATTTCTAGTATTTTAAGTTCTCAAATGAAAATTGTTTAAACACATACACTCAAACATATGTGTGGTGTTTGGTTGAGTGTTTTTGGTTGCTCAACATTGCTTAGAAACATGTATCTAGTAAAAAGTGAAAGGAACAGCAAGCTAATGTTGCTTGGCAACATGTATCTAGTAAAAAGTGAAACAAACAGTAAGCTAACGTAATAAAGCTTTTTTGCGAAAGCTTCAATAAAGCTGTTGTAACATTAATTTTGAATTGTAAAGCTTTCACACAACGCTCGAATGCTAATGCGAAGACTCGATAAGGTAAACCTTTGTTAATATTAGGGCGGCAATCTCAACATTCGCAGAACTTATTCCAATAAAAATATTAATTAAAATACATAAATTAAATTAAGTTTAAAAAAATTTAACATAATATTTTTTTTTTAAACGGACTTGAATCAAATGGCGTTGGTAAATATAAAAATTATAGCAGACAGTTGTCCGAGGCCTTCGGCCACGGACTGTCCCTGCAGGCTGTGTCAGAGACACGGCCATTAAGTTTAACGTAGAATACGCCATCCGATAAGACAGAAAACATATATAACAATAAATGATAAATAATATAAGCAAATGAATTTATTGTTATATATGTTTTCTGTCTTATCGAATGGCGTATTCTACGTTAAACTTAATGGCCGTGTCTCTGACACAGCCTGCAGGGACAGTCCGTGGCCGAAGGCCTCGGACAACTGTCTGCTGTTAATTTTTTATTTTTTATTACTATTAATGACAAGATCAAGTATATGTTTTTCGCACAAAGCTGTTATTATTTTATCCTTTTCGTTCAATTGAGGCATTTTACTTTTAATGTTTTTCTTCAATCAGTTGTTTATGCAATCAGCTGGATACATACGACATACAACAAAAAATGCAATAATGGTTGTTCACAACTACCGTACTTAGGCACGACAATCCAGTACAACATCACGAGAGCTTGTGAAACCCCTAAATGTGTTCCGCAAGTATACGAGGAAGTCTATTTTGTGAAGAGATACCTGTGTTAATGGTAGAAAACCTTTTTAATGCGATGTTAGATTTGTATTTTGATTCCTAAAGACAGGATTAAAACCCATGGTACAAATACAAGGTAGTAGCGTCAACCCAGCTGATTTCCTTTGTTCACATTTCATCGTACCCAGTAAATGTCAATGTTTGTGTGAGTTCGTTTTCTTTTGATTTCTTCTATCTATGTTCACAATTGTACATGTTTGTGTAACATTTGTATTAACTGGGTACGAAAATATTTGTATCATAATTAAAACCTATCAGGCGATACCTTGATCGCTACAATCTGATATCGCATTCAAAAGTTATTCTAACAATACACAAAAATGCTGCAGATGACTAACTTTACACAGTTATAAAAAAATTAATAATGGAGAGTTTCGACATAAACGTCATTAGTGGTCTTCCTGAAAGCTCGAAAGAACCTCGTAAACTAAAATGTCAAAACAAACAAATTTCCCACACAAAGCGACTTGCACAAAAGTGGAAAGTTTTCGAGTCAAATTTGCTAACCAAACCTGGAAAAAGGAACGTGAACGCTTTGTGTGGGAAATTTGTTTGAGCAACTTTATTTGGTGCCTCATGAAACGCTTGGGGGCAAACTTACGCTGAGCAAAAGTTCTAGGTTTTCTTATTTGCATGAATACCACTATTGTAACGGGAGCAACGAGTAGATTATATGTGTGAAATTTCATGGAAATCGAAGAGTTTCAAGTTTCAAAAGTATGACTTTTGCGTAGATTTTTTACGCTAATATACAAATTTTCATGTGAGAAATCGCAGGTTCGATTTTGATTTTAGAGCCATGATTTCTTGGGAACATTTTCTTACAATTTGCCGTAGATTACGTTTCTGCTATACTCTTTGTCAAGTTTTTTTTGGTCCCATACAAATTGACCCACCCTAATGTATATATTCCCTATATAAAGGGTATATAAACGTATGTACCAACAAAAGGATGAGTAACAGGGACAAAATCCCTTTTGCATTTTTCGCAGAATACATAACCTACTATTGTCTCACTGCACACTTTTCTCTGCTCTCTCTCATACTTTCTTCGTTAAATATTTCTATACACGAGCAGTTTTTTGACGATGTTATTGTATCTAACTATAGAAATTCCAACCATGTTTTAATACATAGGCGTTATATACCTCGTTTATACGGCACTAAAAACGGCTTCCAATGAAAGCGCTGTGGTTCGATACGCACGTATAAACCCATGCCATAACCGTATCTAAAAAATTGAGCGTAGCGACGAGAATCGAGATTTCAATTCGACTTGACGAATGCCAAACCGTAGTGAGTGTCCGTATAAACGCCTTCTTTGCCAATACGCTGGTTAACAGCTGCTTTTTGTTCATGCTTTCGTAACCAGGGTACCCAATATAAAAAACTTTTAGGCGCTCTTATTTCAGACTAGGAAAGATGAAGTTCGAAGATTTTTTTTATTTAATTAAAATTTCGACATAACTTCGGATAAGCTACAACTCTCTAGTCTACAGCAAAACTTTACCATCGACAAAAGTTTCTGCGCTGAGTCGAAAAAGTTATTTTCTTTCCCCGCTCGGCCCAACTTCATGAGATATGGGCCTTTAAAGCTTGAGTGTATAAGTCATAAGTATTTTTGCCCCGATCTGGTTGGAATAAGTACCATTACAAAGGTTATTTAAAACTCTATTAAATGGTATATAAACATATTAATTCTTATTAACACATTGAAGGCAAATGATAAAAATATCAATTGGCTAATAGCGTGTACCACAAATATTTAATGACTGCTAATAAAAATTTCAACAAATAATCAGCTGTTTTCGATTCGTCTTCAAAGTGTGATCACACAGAGTTGTTTTCGTTGTAACTATAAACGGGCGCGTTTTATGTGTATCGAACCACAGCGCTTTCATTGGAAGCCGTTTTTAGTGCCGTATAAACGAGGTAATAGAATAACACATACCATAGAAGGTTTTATTCGCTCAATAAATTAAACGTCATAGGTACGATGGAAAGTAAACATTGGATGGTAGAAATATGGGTTCAATAATACCAGATAGTGGCAATAGTATACAACGATCAACAAAGGAACAACAACCGAATTTCGTGTTTTTGTGGCAAACTAGTTGTGTTAAATACAATACAAATGTATACCAACGATAAAAGTCAATAAAAAAGTGCAAAATACCTATATTTAAATTTTTCAGTTCTACACCAAAACGACAGGAAAAAGTTAAGTGAACATATTTTGTAACTCCACCTGGTGTAAGATAATTTTAAATTTAATTGCTCTCATTTCCACAAACCTACGATGAGAGTGTGAAATGAAACGTCAGATGAGAGAATAAGTTTATCTAGGTATGTATTAGTCTATGATAGGCGTGTACAAATTATGAAATAATTTCTCTATGGTGCAAGTTGTCTCTCATACTAGAGAGAATATTTGGCTCATCTGACGTTTCCTTTCACACTCTTCGTGATGCGGTCGGTGTGATAGAGAGATGTTTGACGAAAAGTGATATACACCAGGTGGAATTACAATAACTTCTTGCTTTAATTTTTCATGCCATTTTGGTGAAAAACTGTGAAATTTAAATGTGTTTTAAACGTTCTTATTGACTGTTATTGCTAGCATACATTTGTGTTGTATTTAACACACAAAACGAAATGCCGTTGTTGTTATTTTGTTCGTTGTTTTGAACCATTGCCTCTATGTGGTATTAGTAAGCAATTCTTTTCAACATCAAACGTAAATATCACACCAGGCCAAATGTCATAAATTTGGTGGGAGAACTAGTGGGTCTACTATAAGTATTAGTCTATGGTCAATACATTTCTTATATTTCCAAAACGTTTCGAAAAGTATGATGTAAATATGAGGGGTAGTTAATTTTTTTTAAGACAATATTTAAAAGGTTGTTGAAAATAATATTAATTTTTTCTTCTTCCGGAAGAAAAATTACAAGACAATTCTAGGGACAAATAACAACTAAAGCAAAACCACAAAGAAGTGCAGGGAGAAGGAAGCGGGGAATAGACAAAATTCCCAACAACGCCTTTGACTCTGTCTAGTTGCTGCTCTTTATATAATTTTTCCTACATATTTTGGAATCTTTATGCACATTTTCTTTCAGTTTATGGATTTTATCATAGAGTAATACTTAAGAGTTTCCATTACTCTCTTCCGTGCCTCTTCATGACGACGAGGTAGTGGCCATTTCATAATTTTATTTGCTGCTGTATTTTATAAATGTTACACTTTTGTTGGACATAAAACGAACAGAAATCAAAAGAAATGCGTATTTTTGTTCAATGCAAACAACATAAAACATAATTTAGTGGTCATTAGTATCAATAAACACTATTTAAACTTAGTTCCTGTCTTCTTTGGTCTCTCATTCTATATCATTTCCCTAGTACCTTCTCGATCAGCTGTGCCATAGAAACCCCCTGATTTTATGGAATATGGTATGTTCCTTACGTTGTGGCAAATTGTGTGCACTTTTAAATACATATGTACATATTATGACAAATAAATGTTGTTTGTATGTTGTTTCTGGTACATTTTGTGTACTTTCTGGTAAATTGTATGTAATTATCGTACAATTTATGGCGAGTAAATGATGACACCGATCCACACTCATTACTTGGAATCGTTTTCTCTTACCCATCTACCCAGAGGTTTTTACGTCACGCTTGAGGTACACGAACTGAGCCAGCGCTCCTCGTTTACTACCTAAAAGAACGTGCGGAAATGCATATGTATAAGCAAACGCATGCGGCTCGCTCGGGGCAGTACGCTAATTTGTACTCCTCGTTTTACGGCTATGGTGAGTGAAAGTGCGTTAACGATGCCTCGTTTATTTTTTAATGGTGTGATTCACCGATGTCAGGTCGTGAACCTTTGCTATCGAAATCTCGTGTTTGAAGATTTCGTTAACCAAACATCTGTTTTTCAATGTTTACGTGAAATCTTCAAATCACAAAACCCTGCTGCAATGTGAATGCAGAATAACCCCCTCAAATATGAACTACATTGTATTCTTTAGAATGCTATTTTGTTTTTGACTTTTAAAGAAATAAAAATTAATAATTATCGGATGAAGCCAAGTTGATTATACTCAACGTCTATCCGTTTTTTTCGTAAAGCCCCGTATTTAGTTCTTGCAAAATTTTCGGAAGAAATTTTGCCACTTATCTCTAAACGGAAAATTTTGTTGCGGAGAATTACCACCTTTCTTTGATTTACCTTGCAACTATCACACTCCATTTTATTTTTAACTCTTGTGGTATTACTTTAGTTTGATAAAATTGCTTAAATGTCAAAATTCCGGTCGCAAAAAGTTATCAAACAATTGTTTTCATACGAAATTACTTTGGCTTAACAAGCCTGTAACCCTGTAACAACCCTGTTTTGCTTACGAAATTATCGCAAGGAGCTGAGTACTCGGCAAGTGAAATGTGAGCGAAATTTTCGCTCCATGAAATTTTCGTTATTTTTTTACACATACTTGTTATGGCCATAGAATAATACATGCATAGACAAACTTATTCTCTCATCTGACGTTTCATTTCACACTCTCATCGTAGGTTTGTGGAAATGAGAGCAATTAAATTTAAAATTAACTTACACCAGGTGGAGTTACAAAATATGTTCACTTAACTTTTTCATGTCGTTTTGGTGTAGAACTGAAAAATTTAAATATGTTTTGCACTTTTTTGTTAACTTTTATCGTTGGTATACATTTGTATTGTATTTAACACAAATAGTTTGCCACAAAAACACGAAATCCGGTTGTTGTTCCTTTGTTGATCGTTGTATACTATTGCCACTATGTGGTATTATTGAACCCATATTTTCCACCATCCAATGTTTACCATAGACTAATACATACCTAGATAAACTTATTCTCTCATCTGACGTTTCATTTCACACTCTCATCGTAGGTTTGTGGAAATGAGAGCAATTAAATTTAAATTTACCTTGCACCAGGTGGAGTTACAAAATATGTTCACTTAACTTTTTCCTGTCGTTTTGGTGTAGAACTGAAAAATTTAAATATATTTTGCACTTTTTTGTTAACTTTTATCGTTGGTATACATTTGTATTGTATTTAACACAAATAGTTTGCCACAAAAACACGAAATCCGGTTGTTGTTCCTATGTTGATCGCTGTATACTATTGCCACTATCTGGTATTATTGAACCCATATTTCTACCATCCAATGTTTACTTTCCATCGTACCTATGACGTTTAATTTATTGAGTGAATAAAACCTTCTATGGTATGTGTTATTCTATGATGTTTACTTTCCATCGTACCTATGACGTTTAATTTATTGAGCGAATAAAAGCTTCTATGGTATGTATTATTCTATGATATCGCACAGGCGTTGTCAAGTAGTGCCACTAGGTGCTGTGTTGTCGTTTTGTAGCTTTCATTGGCGTTTCTCATAACATTCACTGACGTTTATTCAACAGTGTGGGACATTTTTTCAATACAAAAACAGAATCATTTTCCAGGTTGTGCTATTCGACCAACTAATTTAGTTTTTTTCATGTCGTTGTGTTCCACACTTTCTAATTCAAATGCATTTTGGTTATGTGCTTTTTTGGTGTACTGTTATTGTTGGTATTCGTTTGTGTTGACTTGTACAGCATCGGCCCACTAACAGCCCTATTTTGGCATGGTTACAAAAGTCACCACGGTTACTATTTGACAGAAATGTGGCAATTGTCACAAATCGGTATTCACATTCATTCACACATTTTTTTGGTGACAAAAGTAACAAAAATTGTTAACTACCAAACACGAGGTAACAGCGCGTCACAGCTGTTTTATTTGCCGGAGATTTGATCAAGAGGGCGTAATTAAATGAAGGAAGGACTTTTGTTACTTTGTCCTATGGAAATGGAGCAGAAAGAAGAAGAACTTGATTTTGTGTTACAAAGATTGAAAAAGCGCGAAAAGTATTACAAAACTTTTAACGTAAATATCTCCGGTCTTTCAAGGGATATTGAGTAATATACCTTTAAAAAAGGCTAAGGTCTTGTGTATTATCGGAACCTGCCAAAAAAAATAAATTTTTAGCAGGAAAGTGGAGTTAAAAACGTTTTTTTAATTAGCTCCCCTATGGGCTAATAAAAATAAATAGTTTGTGCACTGATTTATAGAGTTTAGAAAAACCTTTGTAATGATTCCCATTTCAACCAGATCGGATTATAAATCCCGAAAATACGAACGATTATATACTCAAGCTTTAAAGGCCTATATCTCAAGAAGTTGGGCCGACCGCGGGGGGACTTTTGATCTCAGCGCAAAAGCTTTTGTCGGTGGTGAAATTTTGATGTAGATCACAGAGTTGGCGCTAAAGTAAATTTCTTCTTCTATATGGCGCGGATGTGCAGGAGTATTCTCTCCGCTTAGCATCTTTGGATGTTCCTTGAGGAAGGCAATATAGCATTCCATCTGTGCCTTTGCGTTGCGCTCAAATTCCCTAAATAATAATGTATTAATTTTAATTTAATAAAACATAAATACATTAAATTCCTACTTTTTTGTTCTTTTTGTCCCTGCTTTTGACAACCTGTTATTGTGAGGTGAATTATTTGTTACGAGGTGAATTTTTCGTTGTCAATGCGTTGCCAGAATATCAGACACAAACAATGGTTACAACTTTGTAACAATTTTGTGGTTACAATTTGATTGTTACCACATTCACAGAATAGGGGTGTAAACAAAACAAAATGCCTGTTGATGTTGCCTACAACACCTACTGCTATCACCTGTTCTAAATACATCTCGCAAGATATATTTTATTTGGGATCAAATGTTATAATTATTGTTTTCAGCTCCATAATGAAAATATCCCATTGAACAAGAAATTTACCAAGGCATGTGCGATATCTAGTTATTTCCTTTATCTATGGCATAGATCATAGATAAAAGAAATAAGCAGATATCCCACAGTCGTTGTTAAGTACTGCCACTAGGTGCTGTGTTGTCGTTTTGTAACTTTCACTGACGTTTCTCATAACATTCACTGACGTTTATTCAACAGTGTGGACATTTTTTCAATACAAAAATTGAATCATTTTCCAGGTTGTGCTATTCAAACAACTAATTTAGTTTTTTCATATCGTTGTGTTCCCCACTTTCTAATTCAAATGCATTTTGGTTATGAGCTTTTTTGGTGCACTGTTATTGTTGGTATTCATTTGTGCTGACTTTTACCAGGGGGATTCTATAGCACATCTGATCGAAAAGGTACTAGGCCGATGATAGAGAAAGAGAGGGCAAAGAAGACAGGAAATAATTTCAAATAGTGTTTATTGATGCTAATGACAGCTAAATTATGTTTTATGTTGTTTGTATTAAAAGAAAATACGCATTCCCTTTGATTTCTGTCCTTTTTATGTCCAACAAAAGTGTAAAATTGGTAAAATACCGCAGCAAATGAAACCCTATGAAATGGCCTACTATCTCGTCGTCATGAAGAGGCAACGAAGAGAGTAATGGAAACTCTTAAGTGAGCATCAGCCCACTAAACAAAACAAAATGCCTTTTGATGTTGCCTACAACACATAGTGTAATAATATAAGTGGAAGCATAAGCCCAGCTGATCAGGCATTTTGTTATTTGGTTGTTTCTTTTTATAATTCTTTGTTTACGTAGTACACTCGAAGTGTCAAACTTGTCTCTTCATTTGTTTTGAATCTTCCTTGCCCTCTTTGCTTACGCTGGTCGTTTCACCGCCTGTAGTTTTTTTGATGGCAAAAATATAGAGAAGTAACTAAAATTACCTACATACATATGTATGGACTTACCGATGGATACTTACCAATTTGGATCTTAAATGCGTTCCAACTTTCTGCCTATTACTTTTTTTTTAATACATGTAATCCTATGCAAGTAATTATTTACTTTGGCGTTTTTCCTTTGCCTCTTCTTCGTATATAAAATGATTTTGACATATCGAGCGTATTGTCATAACAATAGTACAACAAAATTCTGTCAAAATCGTTTCATATTACAACAACACGCCACGCGTCGACTTATATTATTAGACTATGCTACAACACCTACTGCTATCACCTGTCCTAAATACATCTTGCAAGGTATATTTTGTTTGGGATCAAACGTTGTAATTATTGCATCCAGCTCCGTCTAGAAAATATCCCATTGAACAAGAAATTTCCCAAGGCATGCGCGATATCTAGTTAATTCCTTTATCTATGATAAACATAGATAAAGTAAACAAATAGATGAAGCACAAGTGTTGGGAATATTTTAGTGTAATGGGTAATTTTCTAGATGTCGTTGAAAGCAATAAATGGGATGTTTTTGTTACCAAAAAAAAGTCAAAATATATGACAATAAAAATCTAAAATTTCATATCAAAAGAAAAACTAATTTTCAACAAAAATATCAAGAATACAACAGGTTACTTAAAGTAGAATATCTGATGACCATCGAATTGCAAAGCCATTTCACCACCGTCTATGTTCTAATAAATTGGTTCTTCCTCCGGTTCAGCTACCATTCCTTGTTGAGAGTCCTGAGACATTCCTACGGGTTTGGCATCTGCGACCATAGAAGTTGCTACAGTTTTTTGGCGGGGAAGTTTTAAGATTAAAAAGGCGTTCCGGGATGTTCATCTTTGGGCGGTCTTACGGGCTTTCTCCTATTGATATCCTAACACCGGCCTCATGGCTTTGAAATTGTTTGATATTATGTAAACTCACATAAATTTTGTCACATTTTACATTGTTTAAATTTCTTTCACAAAAATTTCCCACAATTTTGAATAAACGTCAATGATAATTATTCGAAACTTCAGTGAAAGTGACAGTAGTACAGGACAGCACCTAGTGAACAAAGTTGACAATGGTCGCGATATATCTATTATTTCCTTTATCTATGATAATAAATAACAAAATCAGCTCTTACGGTAGTGATGTATTCGGTATTAACTTACTCGATAAGCACAGCACTAGTACAATACGACAAACAGTAAACAAATCATTCGCGATTGTATTGCCGTATATTAGTTTTATGTGGAAAATTGTACAATTGTTGTATACGAATACGACAATACCACCATGTACGACAGCTTGTGAAACCCATATAAGTATATAAATAACAGGGCGATTAATGCTGCGCCTGAAAGTATACTCTTACAACAAACCATTTGCCGAGCCGGCTGCAAGTACGTTCTTTTTAAAACCCCTTATACTACAGGTTCTGGAATCGGGTAGAACAATCTAGAAGCTGGTAGAGCCCTGGCGGCGAGAAGCATAGATAAAGAAATTAACTAGATATCGCACATGCCTTGGAAAATTTCTTGTTCAATGGGATATTTTCTAGATGGAGCTGGATGCAATAATTACAACGTTTGTTCCCAAACAAAATATACCTTGCAAGATGTATTTAGAACAGGTGCTAACAATAGGTGTGGTAGGCAACATCAACAAGGAGTTTGTTTTTGTTTTGTGGTCCGTTGCTCTCAAATTCAACAAAACGAACACCAAAAATAACAGTAAACAAAAAGATACAATCAAAATAACCAAATTTTAACTTGGAAGTGGGGACCACAACGACATGAAAAAAACTAAATTAGTTGTTTGAATATCACAACCTTGAAAATGATTCTATTTTTGTATTGAAAAAATGTCCCACACTGTTGAATAAACGTCAGTGAAAGTTATGAGAAACGTCAATGAAAGTTACAAAACGACAACACAGCATCTAGTGGCAGTACTTGCCAACGCCTGTGGGATATCTACTTATTTCCTTTATCTATGGCGAGAAGCATGACTGGTATAAATAGATGAGCTGTTTGGCATTTGGAGTTAGGCTGTGGGCGGATTGGTTCAAATATTTTGCACCGAACAAAATTTTGAAGTTTGCGTGGTGAATTTCTAGTGTCAAAAATTAGAATAGCCCCAGGGCTACTATAAATTTTGACAACGAACCAAATAATGACATTTGTTTAACAACAAGATGTATTTGGTAAGGTGATACACCCATCGAAATAATTATAAAGGCAATATATTTTTATTCGGTACTCTAAATGCACTGCGTTTTTGGTGTAGAATTTTAATGCATATATGAATCATGAGGTAATTATCTTAGAGAATGTAGTCATTCGATCTCTTTTACAAGTTATATGAAAAGTGACGCTGTTTTTTCTATTTCTGGTGCGAAATATATATAAAGGCAACATGGAAAAGAACCCGAATTCGAACAGTAGTAAGTAGGAATTTAAAGAGAAGTGAGTTTCCTTTGGTTGTTATTTTATTGTTTTAAAATTAAAGTAGGTCAAATTAAAAAGAATAACTTATATAGAATACCTGGTGGTAAGTTCATAAGTAAGGAAGAAGAGGGAAAAATTGAAGATTATCATGAATTGAAAAGATCTAGCTGTCGCATTGATTGGCCAAGATGGAAACACAAAACGACCAGGAAGGACACCACTGATCAGTGGCAGCGCCAAAAGAGAGATCAAAAGGGTTGCTGTTAAAGAAAACTTCGGCGATAAGGAAATTATTGCTGAATTGACCTTGGGATCAGGGTTGCGTCGTGTTCAACAAATAATGAAACGCGATTTGAAACTATCATATGGGAAAAAGTATGGAAAACTTGGTCTCATGCCGAGACACGAATTAGCCAGATTTAAATTCGCTGAAATATACATATCTTTGGATGAAGGGTAATATTTTCCGATGGAAAAAATTAAATTTGAATGGCACTGATGGCTCGGACAAATATTGGCATTCCAGAGATTTTTTCAAAATTATGCGTCAGCGGCGAAATTTTTGCGGTGGCTCCCTTATGGTTTGGGCTGGTATGAGTTATAGATGAACCACTCCAATATGTTTCGATTACACAAAAACGGACTCCGAGTATTATATTCGACTATTGCATGTCGTCTTACTTAATTCTGGGGAGGAAGTTTGTGTCCCAGAATTGATCACCCAGCAGGACAACGCAGCAGTACATCGGTATAAGAAAACTCCAAAGATTCTGGAGTTCTGAAATAATACCAACTCTCGACTGGCACGCACTTAGTTCTGATCTCTATCCGTTCGAGAATATTTGGTCCATTTTACCTACCTAAGTTTACCACCAAGGACGCCAGTTGAAGAATGTCAAGGATCGAAGAGCAGCAATACAAGAAATTCGAAGATAACTGATCCTGCGCATATTCATTCGTCAAGATGCCAAGATGCTTAGTAGAAGTTATCAGCGATAATGGAGACTATACGCCTTACGGAACTTTTTAGAATATTGAAATAAATCTTTTGCCTTTATAAATATTTCGCACTAGTAATTAGTTTATTTTTGTTGATTCATCTTTAAGAAGTCATAGTCAAAGTATTTGTTGCTGAAAAGTATTTAATTTTGAAAGGACTAATACAATATAAAATAAAAAACAATATTTGGAAAAAACCAAAAAATGGTGTTGCCTTTATATTTACTTCGCGGGGTGTATCATCAACAATGCTAATTGGTTTTGTTTCATCCATTTGGCCAACGAAAATTGTCAAATGTTGTTGAAACAATTGTGTTTGCATTGTTTAAAATGAAAAATATATGCAATTTTAAGTCATTTTTTGAGTTTTATTTTCATTCTAATCAGGTCACATTAAAACCAAAGTTTGTTATACAACATCAACATCTGCTGCTCCCACCACCTTATTGAAAACATCTTGCTAAACAGGGACACAAATATTTTATTTGTTTTGGTGTTGTCGTTTGTCTTTTACGCGGATAATATTAACAAAATCGTCCTTTGGCTGAGCTGCAACTTCACCAATTCTTCGAAAGCCGCAAAAACAAGTTATTTTTTCATTTCAACGCCACCACTCACTGACTTGTCCTCTTTTTTGTGCGGCGACTGAATGTCAAAAATTTCTTAAAATTTCATCACATGAATCCGCAAGCAAAATGACAAAATTTTATCTGCCATGACAAAATTTATTCACCCAATTTTACCACGGACTAAAAGAGTTCGATCCGCCCACAGCCGTTTGTAATTAACCGCCGGAAAGTAAGTAAGATAGTAAAATATAAAATTTATTATAAAGTGTTCGACTTTAAAGCTGTATAAGTAAATAAAAGGAAGTAAAACTGTTGCAATTATCGTAATTTAAAACCAACCTTGTTTTATTATCGGAAAATAAAACAGCTCTAAAAAGAACGATTAAGGAAATTCGTAACAATATTTTTAAAAAAATTTTGTCGTAATGGAGGAGACGAAATTAAATATAAAATTAAATTTATTATTTAAACACAAATTATTTTTTTCTAATATTTACAGACTTTTTGTTGTTTCCACTCTCAATGTATTGAAACAAAACAAATAAAAGAAGTAAACAACTGCTAGATCCATAGACTAATTACTATACTAGACTCAAAATTTCTCTCAGAAAATTTATGGCAAATTTATTTTATAGGTCGAAAAGAATTTCTTCAATAATGCCAGATAGATGCAATGGTTCACAATAACAACAGCGGCATTTCGTTTTGTGTTAAAATTATTGTGTTAAATACAACACAAACAGTCAATAAAAAAGTGTAAAAAAAAATTAAAAATTAAAGTCACAAATTATTGTAATTCCACCTGGTGTATGTCACTTTTCGTCAAAACTCTCTCTATCACACCGACCGCACCACGAAGAGTGTGAAAGGAAACGTCAGATGAGTTGAATATTCTCCCTAGTAAGATCGGTGGTGCAATGGTAGTGCTCGCAGCTCTTGTGCATGAGGACGTGGGTTCGATCCCTACGCTGACCACCTTAAATTTCTTTCGACGGCGCATGAAAAAGCTTCTCGAAATACTGTTCGGAACCGGTGTAAAACTGTAGGTCCCAATCAGTGAGTGTAAAACTAGAACGCGCAAAGCTCACTGGTTGCGAGAAGCTCTCCTTTATACCCACGTGGGATGTAAAGGGAAACAATTTATAAATTTATTTAAGATTTACTCTATGGCTAGATCGAGTTATGTATGAGAAGTGGAAACAGGGTAATTCATAATAGTAATTCAAAGAGCAAATTAAGTAAGTGGCGATGCTATGATGCTAGCAAATGCTAGGGGTGCAGCAAACATCGTGAACATCCTAAATACATTTGTTTCTTACTCCGGCAAAGTAGGTACTTTTTTTTGCACTTTCTAACACCAAAATATTGCCGAATTGTGCAATTGGAATAGATTACACGACAAAATTCCTCTAAATTTCTGACAACCAGAACAGAAACAGCATCAACATAAATAACAGATTTCTACGAATATTTAATTTATTTGTAAAAAGTAAAGAAATGAACTAAAAAAAATAGAATTAACTCTTCGTAAGCTAAACTGTATAACAAAATTAAAAATGTTAAGCATTTAATAGTTTTAAACAAACTGTTTTCATTTTTCTTGTTCGACTGATTCCAATTGCGTCGTAAAAGTGGAGAAAGTTAAATAGAAAATGAGCAGCAACAATTACACACTATTGGAATGAATGCACAACTCCAAAGTTAGAACGAGAATCGACAAAAGGTAAACAAAGAACGAAAATAAAGTGAAACATAGACGAAAGTATTTGCTAGAAGCAGCCTCAGCAAAGAAAATCGCACCAATTTGTGTTTTTTCATTTTGTTATTCGTTTATAATTTTTCGGTCGTGTTGTTTCATTCTCCGTAAAGTTTTCGTTGCTGTCTAACATTTTCAATAGAATACGACGGGAAATAACTAATTTTTGCATTTGTTGTTAAACTTGGAGTTTGTATATTCGAGTAATTATGGGTCGAGTATTTTTGGAGCATTTAGGTGGTATTCGTCTCTTCAATTGCGCAAATTGCCAAACAAATCTCACCAATCGTAACCAGCTGATAAGCACTCGCTTTACAGGAGCTACCGGTAAGTGCAATTGCCCTTTATCTCTTCGTACGTATGTATTTCAATACCTGCCTGTGTTGGGTCATAAAACCAAGATTGATAATACATCATTAATGGCGTGTTGTCATTTTCTTTTACATGTTTTAAAACTGCATCACTATCTCTTAATTGCCGTCGTTAACATCTGTTGCGTCAATACAGGTCGGGCTTATCTCTTTAAACGTGTGGTCAATCTTAATTTTAGTAGCGTCCAGGAACGGGTCATGCTCACAGGTCGCCATATGGTGCGAGATGTAATGTGTAAAAACTGCAATTCCAAACTGGGTTGGATGTATGAATACGCCACGGATGATGCCCAAAAGTGAGTAGAAAAATACATTCGTTTGATTAAAGAAATCGATCACTCGAATTTTTAGAGATAATAACTTGTCCAAATTCGCAATTCGTCAAACGGAAACATTAGGCTACCGATAACACATAATTCAAATGTCCGACGAAATGACTTCAAGTATAAGTATGTATATGTAATGGCTCCATGTGAATGATATGTTTATTCTCAGTAGACCAGAAGTAGTAGACTCAGTAGAAGAATTTTGTTTATTGACGTATCCGTTCAGATAAAATTGTCAAATTTCGACCGAAAATCGTCCACTGCGTCGTTGAGGTTCAGGAGAGCATGAGCGTAGTTTAAACTCGTTTGACCGTTTGCACAAAGTACTGACTGACTGCCTGCGGAATATGTTCGTCTTTCACAAAAATGAGCTGCAGAGACGGAATGTATGCATAATAGCGAATTGCGTAGAACGTAGTTTGATCGACTCTGGCGGTTTCATCCACGACATCACACACAGCGCCCATATTCTCCCAGTTCTGTAATGTGTTTTTGATGTCTATTCGAAGCAATAGAGAAACGAATTAGATTTTGACCATTTGGCGTAGGACGGCCAGAAAAAATGTGAGCCGAAATTCACAAATTATTCAATAAAAAAAATAGTCACGAGTATTCCGCATTCTTCAGGAGTGTGGCATTCCATGTCTTGTCAACGAGAATATCTGTTTTCTTCACAAATATCCAAACAAAACCGACAGTTGCCTTCATTTGCAAAAGTTATATCAACTTCCGATAAGGTGTTACGTTTTGATTCATGATGTAGAAATAAAAGTTTGATGAAAACTTATTTAATCTCGGCAACTGATCTTTGACTATAGGAAAGAATCATGTTTCAAAGGATGATGGGATCAAGATACTCTCATACAATTTAAATGACCGCCTTTTTCTAATTAATTCTATACTTTCATGAGATTATATGCAATGCTCTTTTTCTATTAAAATTCTCCCACGGTTTGGGACCGACCTACTTCTTTGCGTCTTTCCGAATATTTTTGTTCAAAACTGTTCATAGCTGAAAAGTCTATACTATTTTCGCTATCACCAAAAAATGTGTCCGTCGTTGAGAGAAATTAATGGATATCATTGCGTCACCTACAATACCTTTGAACAATACCTATTTCTAACAGTGCCATTGCACCACCGATGAAAATAGATAGAAATCGTAACGTAGATGGCTTGGAAAATGTAGACTAGTATTATTGTAATCCCAATATCAATAAACTAATGTAATTGTTGTACTATGTATTAGAATATAGACTATTTATCATAAGTAGGCGAATCAAACTACCGCCTTAGATAGACAGGTTTGAGCTTAAATTTTGACTTGCTCTTCTTTCTCGTTCTTGAATTAAATAATTCAGAAAAGGTCACCAACCGAACGCGCTCTAGGATAAAAGGTGCAGAATCAAATTATAATTGGAGTTATTTATGTTATTGACACTAGACTGGGTAGGAAACATATCAATATTACCTCTTTACATTTTAATACAAGCTGAT
This sequence comes from Phaonia tiefii, assembly GCA_963931995.1. NCBI lineage: Eukaryota > Metazoa > Arthropoda > Insecta > Diptera > Muscidae > Phaonia > Phaonia tiefii. The sequence continues at coordinate 128,756,571 of OZ008370.1, forward strand.
TTGTGCTACCCAATAAAGTTTAATACGGAAGTGTAACCCCATACAACTTCAAAGTGGTAGTTCTCAATTGTTTGTATAGGTACATTTTGAGATAAACATTTGCCCGATCTACGGCGCTATGTGGGAATTCCGTTACGAGTTCATTATGTTAAATTTCAATTAAACTGAAAAAATTGTCATGACAATTCCATAGCTGTCCAGTTGTTCATATTGCTTACCCATTTAGATCTCTTTTTTTTTGTTAATTTTTAGTATCAATAAAGGTATTTTGGGTCGCAGACAAGTCTCATTTATTTTCTCTTGAAGCTCGTTTATTTTCCCTCTGCAGCCTTCGAAAGATATATCCCTAATTATGTGCTCCGTTTTTGTTAAATCCTGTCTATAGTATTTTATAGTTCCGTTGAAGTACAAAGATATCGACATCAGAGTATCATCTCTAAGTTAGTCCGACTTGTGTCATTGGTACTGGAGTCTCAATTTTTAGGAGTGGATGATTTTGCCATGATAACACATTCGGCAGCACCATCGCTCAGGATGCCATGGGCCTAGTCGACCCGATGGTGCTGCAAACGCGGAAAGTATGTGATTATAATTGATGGGATTTCTGAATATTAAAAGAACAAAAATAATTTGTGGTATAAGGATTTGCTGAAATTGTGGGAGGGTTTAGGGTACAAAGAAGTTGCCTCTTTGTAGCCGTGATAACCCTATGGTATTTACGTTATGTATGATATTTGCAAGGCTTCAGTTTTCGGTTTCGGTTTCATTATGGATATTTTGATTTATCCTATACTCAGTCCCCCTGTAATATTCCATAGAATTTTCGACTGAACTCGCTTTATTACGTCTACATTACTTTCACTTGTCGTAACCCATAGCTGAGCCCCGTATTCCCATATATGCTTCAGTACGCTGTTGTAGATTACTACCTTATGGTCCAGGCTGAGCATTAAGTTTCTATTAAGGAGCCAGTGCAACTTTCAAATTTCAATGTTCATTTGCGTTTTTTTGGATTCAATGTGTCTTCTCCATTTTAGCCTACCACCAAAATGTGTCCCTAGATAAGCTACTTCATCGGCTTGAGTACATTATTTATTAAGTCTAAGTTGAGTTCGCGATTTGAAGTTTATGCTGTTTACACTTTGACTCATTGATCCTAATCCTCCAGTCTGAAAGCAGATTTTCCACATGATATAAATGACCTCCTAAGATATTTAAAAGTCATTTCATAACTCTTATGAGCAGCGAAAGTCGACATAAGTCTACTTGCATCTGTGGGGATGCCAGCTGTATATATTAGACAGAGGAGAGGGCTCAGAACGCTACCCTGACGCCACCCCAGCCATTATATTATAATCTTCAGAAATATATTCTCCATATTTCAATCTAAAGCTTCGGTCTTTCAAATAAAAAACTAATAGACAATGTGCGTTTTTTGGTAGGCACTTTTTAATTTTGTAAATTAGTCCTTCATGCCAGACCTTATCAAAGGCTTATGCAAAATATCGAGGAAAATAGCGCAACAGTAGTCTCTGGAAAGTAACCAATTTCTATAGATTACATTAAATAATCTTGCCAAAAAGGCAATGTCTACCGCTTAGCTCAAGCAACATTTTTGGCGTGACCAGTTCAAAACTCTGAGAATTCTTTAAATTAAACGACACAATAATGCTACGGATTTGCTCCACACTTGTGCTCCATCGTAGTTCGGGGGCAAGTCACTGACGGGAGTGCCAGATATGGCGAAGTCTTTAAAGGAATTGTTTGTTAATTGCTTTGATTTCTTTCATATTTTGACACTACGTTGTAGAATGTTTTCCAGATCTTTCCTTTACACTGAATGTAACGGCGGATGTTTCGTCTTTCCGAAGCTAGTTTTCTCATGGACAAATAATTTCTGTACATAAAAGATATCTGCGGTTACAGAGAACTTGCTTAAGGATAATACATTTGCAATAAATGTCGAAAATTTTACTATAGAAACATTTTGTCAACAGTGAATGTTTCTTAAGCAGTGTTTTATAGTGGTAAGGAAACACACAGGGTGACTGATGAATGTTGCTACGTTAAGAGACTCAAATAACATTTGAATGACATGGGTGACATTTTATGAAAAAGTTACCCATTACTGGTTGGAAGTGTTCAGCGGAAATATCCTCAATTATCTGAATTTGAATTTTTACGACCGATTTTTTAGTTAGTTTTTGGTTAATGTATGAGAAATTCATACTACAAACTTACAAGTCATGAACATTTTTCTAATTGAAAAATGGTTGGTTTTTTGTTGGAAATAATAGACGATTCCGTTAAGCACACTCACTGGCATGACTAGTGGCGAACTCCATGGCAAGTTCATCATCAGATGCCTAACTACTGTGCCTGAATTGATACCATCGGTTGGTCATCAATCGTATATATATGTATATATAAACTCAATTCTGCAATTCACATGTGCGAATTAGTATCGATCGAAGATCCCTAAATATCAACATATACTGAAAGGCCTATAATCGTTCGAATGGATTATTTTAAATGATCCAAATTTGTTGTTTGCAATAGCCCCACAGAAAACAATAAGGTGCAGTAAAGTCAGGAGACATTGGGGTTCAACAGAATGTGGAGTTGCCCAACGGAATGTGGAGTTTCTTGAAATCAGCATTATGGAATTATTGCTGCAACTCAGCCATAAAAGTCCTAACTAGGTGAAATGTTGCCCCATCTTGTTGCAACTAGAGTTTAAATGGATTCGACTTCGCCTACAAAAACTTTAAATTCTTTGAGAAATGGTCTGCATTTAACAGTACGACGGTTTTCTTCAAAAAACTAAGGCCCGACAATGCAGCTCGATGAAACAGCACACCACAATGCAACTCGAGCTGGTTGCAATTCCGTCTCAACAAATATCTGTGAGTTAGACACATTTCGACAATTTTGTGTGAACATCAAAATAGTCTTCGTCAGACATATTAAAATACAGGTCAACATTTTTTCATCCTTAACCACCATTACAATGATATTCTGGCAAAATTCCAACCAACTTGGCAATTCTGCTGCGGTAATATGAATTTTATAAGGAAATAAATTTAGATCTTTACGCAAGATTGCCTGTAGTGATGTCCTTTGTCGAAACTCTAGTATTGAATTGTATGGCAGCAGCTACAGCAGTAATAGTTTCCTGCGTATGAACTGAGAGCCTCGATGGTAAGGCCTTGTGTATGCCCTCATTATTTCCCATGTGCTGTGAGTGCTGCCAAACATTCGCCTTAAATCTTTTTGGATGGGAATGTCAGGCTTCAATTCATGATGGCGCCGTATCCAAAATCTTGTTTCGTCATCCCAATCGTAAATTTTCCTTAAATTGAAAGAATAATCACTGATACAACTTTACATCACCTGGGGGTAATACCTTATTCCTCTAAAAATTATCTTTATAAACTGAAAAATTCTATAGAACTTGATACTGAATGCAGCCTTTCTTTTACTTGCACACCGTTTCATAGTTAACATATAAACTGGCTCTGCGAAAATTAGAATTAATTTATTAAAGAAACTTGAAAAAAATAATTTTTAAAAAGTTCAATCTATTTTCTTAAAACCCAACAACAATTAAAACAAAAAATTAACGATGATATAATTTAGTTTTAACTTCTGATCTGCTGCAATTTTGACCAATCTAGTCCATTAAAGAAGTACATATAAAATATAGATAACAAAAACACTGGTCACAATAATCAAACAATAAAAACATAAAAATGTATTTTTATTCATTTCGACTTTGTCAAGCAATAATAAATCACATTACTTTGTTTTATTTCAAGCAGATACAAGGAGGGTCGCGTTATTTTGGAATATGCCTTGATAAGTGAAGTTGAAGGCTTTCCCGAGAGTTCAACACCGACGCACTAATACACAACTGATGCTCTAAATACCACCACCTTCTCAAACAATTCTCCTCATTAATATTTAATTTATTTCGCTATATGAATTAACATTAAAATTACATGAAACCATAATATTAATTAATGATCTATATTTTGTTGTGAAAACTGAGACAAACTTGCTAACAATTAAACATAATTTATCATTTATCTAGTAAATAAAATGAACAACAAATTGTCTACTTAGTAATTTATAACTATGAATTCTCTTAACACCAAATTAATTGGAAAGTAATTCTATACTTTAAGTAACCAGTTAAACTCCTGGACAAGCCCATCAAGACAGGCCACTGTCAAATATTGGGATGATAAATGTTTAATTGCTTTAATTTTAAAAGCCGTTATTTGTCTTAAGCACTTCTATAAACATTTGTGTATTTCTAATGTATTCTTTTGGACTTAATTTTTTGGAATTTTTTCAAAATTTTATTAAAATGCAAAACAAACCTTAAACAATATAAGCTTTTTTTTGTTTCTACACAACAACAAACGGTATAAGTAAGGAAACTTCGATTAACAATATGACCATCAGAGATGTCTATTGAAGGTTACTGCTGCTGCCTTTAAACCTACAGCTTGCCGGTTTTTTGAGCCATCGCCAGAGCATTTTCATTAGCAATCATTTGGAACTCTTGGAATCTTTGAGAAATCCGTTGGTTCATCTTTAAATACTTCTCCATGCAATTCAGTGAGCACTTCTCCTAAATATAATCAAACAATGGCATCACATTTTAAACTTAACACGTATGCTATTTGAATGGAAACATACCTCGCTGTCCTTCACTGTTCTCGTCGTGAAATCTCGCACACAGTCTGTAAAACACATTTCCGACAACTTATTGTAGGACATTAAGAAGTCTGTGAACTGTAAATGACGCAAAAACAAATAAATATTCCATCCGATTCATGGTATGGGGTGTCGACTAGTTTTTATTACCGTTTTCATCTGATCTTTATCCAAGGAATCCAGAGATGCTGCTGTTGATTCAGCTGTAGCCGCCATCATATTTTCTGAGTGTTTTTGTACTATGTTTTTGTTATAAAATTAAAATAATTTAATAATTTCCGACCGAAATAAATTCGTTGCTTTGCTTCTGTGTTGTAATCGTTCTTCGCCAGCGTGCTGTCAACAGAAACAGCTGTTAGGTTTGACAATTGGTGTTCACGACCATGATACAACCAGGGAGGTAGTCTCGTTAGAACAGCTGCTTTAGTAACACATGTATTAAATTTGACGAAATAAATGCGAAACAAAAACAAAATTCTTAATAATGATAAAAAAAAGTTAAGGAATGATGTAGGTATTGTGTCAATTATGGACTACAACAACAAACATCTAGTTTCTTTCTGAAAATCAAACTAGCTTTGATTTTTGCCCGACTTCCTTCACCTTACACTGGGAGATGAGTCGGCCCGACAATCCGCTGATCTAAGTTGCCCTTAAGGCGTACGAAGTAACGAAAGCATGTCTGCAAATTTTAAGAATTTTTGGTTTAACTTTGACCTTTCTAATTCGAAAGACAGAAAAATAAGAAATATCAAAGAAGTAAAGAGAAGAAAACAAAGGAAGGCAGAAAAATAAGAAATATCGAAGAAGTGCAGTGAAGTGAATAAAGTTGAGTTGAAGTTAAAGTTAAAGTTTGATGTGAAGATACCGAAGAACTCTTATTAATTTATCAGTATGATCCGAAAAATAAAGACTATTTAAATAAAATAAAAAAACAATGCGCTGGAATATGTACAAAATTAATTTAAAAAAGTTCTAAATTATCTTTCAAAATTAACAAATATAACACCAATATTTCACGACAAAATATACTTTACTCTTTTAACAAAACACACTCTTAAGCAACGTTCAGGCATACTGAGATTTAGAGGTTTTTTTGGATTTCAACCCACCAAATATACGTTTTGCAGTACAAAAATCAGCTGTTAATTGAAATGAAATTCCGTAAACCGCGAAATCCCAGTATACCTGAACATAGCTTTACTAATAACAAAACAAACGGATAATAAACAGCAAAGAACGAATGAAAAAACGTACGTAATACAGCATTCGCACCGGCGCACAGTGGCGCCATTTGAGTTTTTTCGTTGCAAAAATCATATCTTTTGAACCGAATAAGATAATTGAACAATATGATAGATAACTGTTCAGCTTGTGAAATAAGTGTTTGGAAAGGGTGCTAGACTTTTTAGAAAAATCAATTTTATGGTAAGTAAAAAAAATTATTTTTTACATTTTTAGATTGTTTTTATTTTTTTTAGGGTTTATTTTTTTAAATTTATTTTTTCAATTTTCTGTAAAATATTCATCACAATTCGTAACAGAAGGTATACCTAAAAGACTAATCATTTCTAAAGTATAATTATTTTCAAACCCTATTCGTGAAATAAGTGGATCGGAAGATGCTGCCAACATATTGAAGTAGTCCTCATTTTGCCTTACCCTTGATGCTTTGAACGTGTTCTGCAATCTATATTTTTTCCTCTTTCTTGTGACAATTTAACACTCCTCCATACTTTTTTTGGCCTTCCTTTTGCTCCTCTGGTTGATGTGGTGGGTTTATCTACTGCCAATATATCCAGGATGGTGTCATCATTAAGCCAGTCCTCGTATTTGGAGTTGAAGTTGTGAATAGTTAGATTGCATTTCACCCATTTTGCCTTAATTTTTGCATATATCATACAAAGGTTATTTTTTATACTTTTGCTTCTCTCAATATTTCCGTATAAGCTATCGAGTTCTTCTAAAGCAGCTTCCGCGAAAAACGTTGGTGTGGTTGACTTCTAAACAGTTCAAATAATTTTAAATTGTTCAACGCCATGTTTTCAGTATTTGTTGAGCCAACTTTCAGTCGTGGACCAATGCAGTCATTATGCTTATTTTGCAATATATAGGCTTATGCTACTATGCGTAAAAATATACCTGTTACCGGTATTCCTATGGATTTAGGCTGAATTATGCAATTTTGATATTATGCACATGTCCAAATAAGATTTGTGCCTACCTGTAAGGACCATAAGTCAATATTGTTCTTGACCATTTGTACGCCAAAGTAATTTTTAAGTGAGGTGCGTACCTGCTAATTTCAATGAGTAGTTTTTTGTGCATCCTGTGTCTGTAACAGAATACTGGGAGCAAACTTTGCCAGAGGCTCTCAGGTAGACAACCGACTTAAAATGTAATTTTCAAACTATTAGATCAAACTAACTTGGGGATCACACACGGCAATTTTACTTGCAAAAGTCTTGAGTTTATAGGAGAGAGAGGCGAAGGGAACGGAAGCTCTTCTCCTCTCTCTCCTATAAACTCCAGAATTGCGCAAGTAAAATTGCCGTGTGTGATCCCCGAGTAACTGTCAGTCAAAACATGTAAAGGATGCACCCCATACAATTTCTGCAACCATATATTTTTAAACTTTTTTACCTGTAGCAGCCAAATGGGCACATACGGACAGATAAAACCTTTTGAATTATGTAAAGGAATACTCAAAGATCATAAATATGGCAGAGGTAAAAAAATATAAATTTTTTTTATTTCCCGTCAAATTTGAAAAATAGTGAAAAAAGGGATAGTTTTTAAATAGTGATTTACCCAGAGAAATACAAAGCAAACAGTACATTTTTTACTGTGTATTGTGTAAATTGTGTATTTTTTGAAAACCGAAAATCGGTCAACCTTGAACGGTTATGTCTTCTAAACTAAAAATCTGATATTATTAAGAGTATCATATTTCAGATCGTTGAAAAATTTCCTATAAGATGGGTTTATTTAAAATTTCGTAGACGCACATGAAAATTTTGATTTTTGCAACCTCCTTTGCTCTACGGGCGCAACTGTGCGGTGTCCATTTTTTTTTTTTGATTTTGTCACGTTTGTTGATTTTAAAGCCCGGTATTGAGTTTTTATGAAATTTTCGTTGCCATAGCGAGTACTTGTATAAAAAATAACGAAAATTTCATGAACCCAAAATTCCGCTCACTTTTCACTTGCTTGGTACTTAGTTCTTTGCGAAATCTAGCCAAAATCAAGTATAGGGCTGTTATACCGCGTTTATGCTGCAACCGAAATCTCGATTGTCTAGATTTCATTCACAGGAACAGCTGATTTGTGTATGGAAAATCACATGTTTAGGCGACGAAATCTAGATTTCGAGTGCAGTATAAAGATGTTTTTACGCTAAACTTATTTCGTACGAAAACAAGTGTTTGATAATTTTTGGGACCGGAATTTTGATATTTCGATTATTTTAGTAAACAAAAGTAATACCAATGAGTTGAAAATAAAATGGAGTGCAAAAATTAATTATTAATGAAATATTTGAAAGGTAAATCAGAAATATGTGGTAACTCTGTAACAAAATTTTCCGTTTAGAGACAAAAGACAAAACTTCTTACGAAAATTTCGCAAGAACTGAAAAAGGGGCTTAAGCAGAAATCAATAAAATTTGGTTGATTTACCATACGTTTTGACAAACGACAAAATAGGTATTTTTTCTTATTTGTCTGAGAATCAGGAAAAAAATTATTGATTTGTTTTATGCAACGCTGTTTGATGCCCCGTATTCAGTTCTTGCGAAATTTTTTTAACAAGAATTTTGGTTGTTAAAACTTGTTAAAATTGTTAAAACTATTGAAATGTCAAAAATCCGGTCACAAACAATTGTTTTCGTACGAAATAACTTGGCGCAGCAACCCTGTAATTGATGTTGTCTATGAAATTTTCGGAAAGAGCTCAGTCTCAAGCAAATGAAAAGTGAGCAAATTTCCGCTTCATGCAATTTTCGTTATTTTTTATACACATACTTCTTATGGCAACGAAAAATAAATTTCGTTTATGAATCAACAGCTGAAAAATTTGGTTACTTGAATAAGTTATTTATTATCGATAATCCGTTTAACAATAACTTTAATATGATGACACCAAGTATTATGCCAAATTTATTGCAAGTCACTGCTGATAATATTGCGCATGGAGCATCTGATCTTGCAATCTTCGAAATTGGGCCGATTTACGATGGTAAAGCTCAGCCTAAACATGTCTTAAGTGGAGTGAGAACAGGAAATAATTAATCTCAAACCATAGAATAATACATACCATAGAAGCTTTTATTCGCTCAATACATTAAACGTCATAGGTACGATGGAAAGTAAACATTGGATGGTGGAAAATATGGGTTCAATAATACCAGATAGTGGCAATAGTATACAACGATCAACAAAGCAACAACAACCGAATTTCGTGTTTTTGTGGCAAACTAGTTGTGTTAAATACAATACAAATGTATACCAACGATAAAAGTCAACAAAAAAGTGCAAAATATATTTAAATTTTTCAGTTCTACACCAAAACGACAGGAAAAAGTTAAGTGAACATATTTTGTAACTCCACCTGGTGTAAGGTAATTTTACAATTAATTGCTCTCATTTCCACAAACCTACGACGAAGAGTGTGAAATGAAACGTCAGATGAAATGAAACGTCGTCAAACTACGAATGAATAGTGCCAAGATGTATTAATAAAGGTGAGCGCAGTTCACAGCTGATTTGCTTTGTGTAAATTTTTACGGTTAAAGCATGTTCATATATACCGCATTTCAACTCAACACATTCTAGAATCGGCTTCGAAATCTAAAGTGTTCAGGTATACATATTTTGACATTCGAGGAGATTTTGCTTAATTTTGACAACTTGTCTACAACAATTTGTTTGTTTACTCATTGAAAGTCTTATCACTATTAAAATTAGAAATGGAAAAGTAACAATGAGTTGCAAAACTGTTATCATTATATTCTAAACATCAGTTAATGTTTAAAGCGGCATACCTGGGCAAAACCACGTGCATGTGGCTAGTTATATGATGTATTGGTTATTTTATTTTTAATAATGTACTAAAGCATGTTCACGAATACCGCATTTCAGCTCAAAAGATTCTAGAATCGCCTTCGAAATCTAAAGTGTTCAGGCATTGATGCCAATTTAGCTCTTTTGGGGCTAGATTTAGCACTTTTCGACCTTGCAAAACGCGAAAAAAAATTCCAATGGCGCTTTTTTGGAAAAACGCGTAATGTGCATGCGTTTTGAGTTTTTATTTATCCCCTTAGCCCGTTGTGTATACAACACCGATTTTGCTAAAGAATGTTTTTTTTTTTGTATTTTAGGTATTCCCGGTGTAATATGACATTTTTATTGCTAGTGATCTTGAACAACTTAATTTTTATTGATGCATTACTGTGAATGACGGGCGAAGTATTTTCATCTTAATTGATCACACATGCTAAATTTGTTTCTATTATTGTATTGGTTATAGCCCGAAAATATCGCAAGGTATGGGAAGCAGAATACGCTTTTAATCCTGTAGATGCAACAGAAAACAAAAATATCAGACAATGCTGGTTCCGTCAAATCTGCACTCCCAAAATCGTTCTATTCGCTTGACCATCTGAAAGGATTTCCCAAAAGGGAAGTTACAGTTTAATAAAAACAAGTTGCGTGTGAGATATCAACAAATATGCCTCGTTCAAATGACCGGCGGAGCTTCCGCGGTTGGCGCGAAACAGAGAGTTAACATTTTCGATAACTGGCTCATAAATCAAGCTGAATTTTGGCTGAATCTGTGAGTTATTGATCCCCACAAGAAAAAGTCTAACTGGCTAAAATGCACAGTGTCTGTGGAGAAACCCTTAAATCGGGCGCGCAGAATGCCCTTTGTGGCATCAGCTGTGTATCAAGTAGCGACAACCTGTTGGAGCCACATGTCGTGATCGGTAGCGCTCTCATTTGACGGTGATAGTAATGCTATCACAGTCTTCCAAGAAGTACTGAGCGATAATGCCTCCGGACCACAATCCAGACCAAACAATGACATTCTGTGTGTGCATTGCCAATTTGTAATGACTGGTATCGTCTTAAATCCAGCAATGCTTGTTTATGTACCAGTTGATTAAAAAATGGGTGACGTCGCCACAAGGGAACTCCCGTTTTGATAATAAAACTTGTAACTTGCCATGTTGATTTGTCTATTGTCTGAAAAATAAATAACAGGAACTGACAATAGATAAAACAACGTAACCGCCATGGACAGTCAAAATCTATCGGTCCCTATTGGAAACCACTTATTTATTAAGCACTTTCGGCATTTTTCTAGTTTTCGTTATATCGTTTAGAACTTTTTTAGTAGTTGGACGACGCGTTTCGTTCCTGCAGAGTTGGCATCACTGTGTTAAGGTATACGTCATAGATAAAGGAAATAAGTAGATATCCCACATAGAATAACACATACTATAGAAGAACTTATTCTCTCATCTGACGTTCCATTTCACACTCTCTCGGTAGGTCTGTGGAAATGTTTACATACACCAGGTGGAGTTACAAAATATGTTCACTTAACTATTTCCTGTCGTTTTGGTGTAGAACTGAAAAATTTAAATGTATTTTGCACTTTTTTGTTGACTTTTAACGTTGGTATTCATTTGTATTGTATTTAACACAACTAGTTTGCCACAAAAACACGAAATTCGGGTGTAGTTCCTTTGCGGATCGCTGTATACTATTGCCACCATCTGGTATTATTGAACCCATATTTTCCACCCTCCGCTGTGTAATTTCCATCGTACCTATGACGTTTAATTTATTGAGCGAATAAAACCTTCTACGTATGTGTTATTCTATGATATCCCACAGGCGTTGTCATAGAATAACACATACGTAGAAGGTTTTATTCGCTCAATAAATTAAACGTCATAGGTACGATGGAAATTACACAGTGGAGGGTGGAAAATATGGGTTCAATAATACCAGATGGTGGCAATAGTATACAGCGATCCACAAAGGAACTACACCCGAATTTCGTGTTTTTGTGGCAAACTAGTTGTGTTAAATACAATACAAATGAATACCAACGTTAAAAGTCAACAAAAAAGTGCAAAATACATTTAAATTTTTCAGTTCTACACCAAAACGACAGGAAATAGTTAAGTGAACATATTTTGTACCTCCACCTGGTGTATGTAAACATTTCCACAGACCTACCGAGAGAGTGTGAAATGTAACGTCAGATGAGAGAATAAGTTCTTCTATAGTATGTGTTATTCTATGGGCGTTGTCAAGTACTGCCACTAGGTGCTGTGTTGTCGTTTTGTAACTTTCATTGACGTTTCTCATAACATTCACTGACGTTTATTCAACAATGTGCGACATTTTTTCAATACAAAAATAGAATCATTTTCCAGGTTGTGCTATTCAAACTAATTTAGTTTTTTTCATGTCGTTGTGTTCCCCACTTTCAAGTTAAAATTTTGTTATTTTGATTACATCTTTTTGTTTATTGTTATTGTTGGTGTTCGTTTGTGTTTGATTTGAGAGCAACGGACCACAAAACAAAATCAAAATCCCTGTTGATGTTGGCCTCCATACCTATTGTTAGCACCTGTTCTAAATACATCTTGCAAGGTATATTTTGTTTGGGATCAAACGTTGTAATTATTGCATCCAGCTCCATCTAGAAAATATCCCATTGAACAAGAAATTTCCCAAGGCATGTGCGATATCTAGTTAATTCCTTTATCTATGGTATACATACATATTTTGGCATTCGAGGAGATTCGCTTCATTTTGACAACAACTTGTTTACAAACATTTTTTGTTTACTCATTGAAAGTCTTATTTACACTATTAAAATTAAAACTGGAAAATTAAAATTAACAATGAGTTGCAACACTGTTATTATTATATTCTAAACATCAGTTAATGTTTGACATTATTAAAAATAAAATACCCAATATATCATATAACATAAAGCAACTATTGTATAGAGAAGAAAATTTACTCATGGAGTGTAATGCCAACAAAGAAAACGAGTGAAGCGTGTCGTTTCTCTGCTCGCTCTCTTATTCTCTTCGTGGAATATTTCAATACACGAGCAGTTTTCTGATGATGTTATTCTATCTGACTATAGAAATTCCAACCATATTTAAATAAAATTTCATAAAGTATGCAAAAAGTATGAAATAATCAAGTTATGACGCGGGAAAGAAATGCGTTTGTGTGAATCGCGTCGATTTTTTTGGCTCTCTTCTACTAGGGTTGCCAAATTGCGGGATTTTGTCATGTGGTTTTGCCAAGACAACATATTTAGTATAGATCTGAAAAATTTTTAGACATTGCAACCAAATATATACAAGGTTAATTACAGATTCTATGGACATTTCCTTAAATATTGTTGGTATTTAAAGTATTATAAACAATAACATTCTCAAAAACTGCTGATCTATTGAAATAAAGCTAATTTTTTTTATCATCCATTTTGTTGTATGCAGTTCACTCAAGGAAACTTTTTTTCAATCTATATAAACAACTGATCTTGGCTTATAAAAAATAGTACTTAATGATAACCGGATGTAAAATAACAGCGTTGCATCAGTCCGGCCTCACAGATTCCGGCCCATTTGAGCCAGATTATGGAGATTCCAGCACTGAAAATTTATGCAGAATCTCTGGATTTCGTTGCCATTTCGGCCGAAATCTCAAAAACTGCAAAATCTCGGTATACCTAAATGCTGCTTTAACTAAGTTGTCAAAGTTGTTTACTTATTGTTGTTTGTATTGTTTTGATTCAAAGAAATAAAGCGACACGGTTTAAAGCGAAAAAGTTTATTTTCAAAATTTATATTAAAAAAGTAAGAAACAATAAAAAGAAAGATGCGAGTCTGTGTCCTTTGCAAGAAAAAGGTAGTTGAAGATGGGTCGTTCCACAGGCTTCCAACAGACGGGCGGGGAATGAACAAATGGAGCGAGATTTGCGTAATGAATTTCTCAAAATACGCTCTTATATGTGAGGACCATTTCCCCCCCTCAGGCATTATCAGAGGAGCAAAAAGGAATCATCTGATGCCCAGTGCTGTTCCTTACATACATGATGATATGCAATATACATTTAATGAGTATGTGTTTTGTGGAAAATTTGGGGGCATAAATCTAGTGTAGCAACAATGCTCTGTTTTGCACCAAAATTTCACCACCGACAAAAACTTCTGCGCTGAGTCGGAAGTGGGGTTTTTTTTCTACGGACGGTCCAACTTCTTAAGATATAGGCCTTTGAAGCTTGAGTATATAATCTGTCATATCTCAGGTATTTATAATGCGATCTTTTCGTTTTCTTATATTATCCCCTAATTTCGGGTTTTTTAAATGAAGTTTTGAGTTTTAAATGAAGTTTTGAACTCCGGCAATTCAAATCAAAGCGATGTTCCAGCACGGTGTTACCTATTCCTCTTCGTCCTCAGCCATGCGGCTGAAGAATGGAACCTCTCCATAGGCGATTGAGGCCTTTACAATAATCACTGTTTTCCTGCAAGCCGGGCATATTGCCTGCCTAAACGATCTGTACTTTTGTGGTACTGTTCACGTTTCTTTATTCTGTAATGATAGTGAGATCATTAAATCATAATGTGTCAGATTAATGTGTTGTTTAATTTTACCTTTACGCCTTGTATCTGGAATAATTTCGGATTTGTTCCATAAGTCTTCACTCCACTGCTTTTGTTCATCCCGGACACCTTGAGCTTTACTGCAGCTTTATTTCTTCCACAATATGTATCACAACCATTCTCTGTTCTCTCTCTTACTCTCTTCATTGAATATTTCAATACACGATCAGCTTTTTGATATTGTTATTGTATATAACTATACAAACTCCAACCATGTTGAAGTAAAATTACATGAACTATGCAAAAAGTATGAAATAGTCAAGATATGGCGCATGAGAGAAATGCCTTTTAGTGAATTTCTAGCACTTTTTGGTTCTATTTTACCAGGGTTGCGAAATTGCGCACATTTTTTGGTCATCTATATAAACTGTTCTTGCATTTGCCCACATAAAATGGCGTTATTACGGCAAAGACGATTTACAATTAGACGACCAGAAGATGTGCGCAACTTGGCAACCCTGGTAAAAGAGAACCAAAAAGTGCTTGGAGTTCACTCAAACGCATTTCTCTCTGGCGTCATATCTAGCTTATTTCATACTTTTTGCATAGCTTATGTAATTTTACATGGTTGGAATTTGTATAGTTATATACAATAACACTATCAAAAAGCTGCTCGTGTATTGAAATATTCAATGAAGAGTGTAAGAGAGAGAGAGTAGACAAGTACTAGGGTTTCACTCGTTTGGTTTGTTGGCATTTGAGTGAAGAGAAATTTTGACTGTCTACTTGTACATCGTTTTTGATTATGGGCAAAAAGGATGTAAAGATAGAGAAGAAAAACCCTGGAATTTGGCAACCCTAGTAGAAGAGAACCAAAAAAGTCGACGTGATTCATTCAACTTGATTATTTCATACTTTTTACATACTTTATGAAATTTTATTCAAATGTGGTTGGAATTTCTATAGTTAGATAGAATAACATCATCAGAAAACTGCTCGTGTATTAAAATACTCTACGAAGAGAGTAGAATATGTTTTCCTTTGCCAGGGTTGCCAAATTGCGCACAGCTTCTGATCGTCTAATTCCAGATCGTCTTTGGTAGTACTTGACAACGCCTGTGCGATTTCAACTTATTTTCTTTATCTATGGTCCCAAGGTACAATAATCTTTGCATGGAAATAGCAGCAAGTGTTGTTGTAGTTGTAGGCACCAACAACAGGCATCATTTACCCATTACCCAAGGGTATGGGGAAAATAATGGGTAGTCACCAGTGTTGCCAAGTATTTTCTGTAGAATACCGCCCAATTTATCCAAAAATCCGCTAGAATCCGTTAAATATTTTATTTAGCTTGAACATTTTTCAAAAATCCGCTAAATTATAAGAATATCGAAATAAAACGCATTTTAGTTACGAAACACGTACGAATTTTATTTATTTTTCTCTTAAAAGGAATATACATATTGTTACGAATAAGTAAAAGCTTTTGCGTGCTCTTAATGACTCTACTAACATTATGTAAATATCAGGCGGTTAGTGCTGCGCCTGAAAGTATGCATTGTAACAACATACCAGCTCGCTAAACCAGTAACACGAATTCGCCTTAGAGATAATTCTCCACCATTCGAGATGATTCTACAAAGATAAGTAACGGCTAGAAGGTTCTTGAATTCGCTAGATATAACTTCATTTGAGTATGGTGAGTTGGTATAAATAGCGGAGGTCTTTGGAATGGAGAGTTCAGTTTGTGATTAAACCCCGTAGAGTAAGCAACGCGAATTGATAGTAAAATACAAGCCTTGTTAAAGTGTTATAAATAAACTAAACTGTTGTACTATATACGTAAAATAAAAGGAAGTTAAACCGTTGTAATTATCGTAATTTAAAACGAGCCTTGTTTTATTATTGGGAATAAAACAACGCAAAAAGGACGAATAAGGAAATTGGTGGACATTGGTGTCAGAAGTAAAATTACGAATTAAGGACAACGGTGAAGTTTGAAGAACTCAAAGTTGAACAACTAAAAAAGGAGTTGAGTAAATTGGATCAACCGACAGCTGGTAATAAGGTAGAGCTGCAGAGGCGATTAATGGAAGAATTTAAACGCCGAAACATCAACATTGACACATGTCAGTTCGAGTGCAAAGACGAAATGGAGGTTTGTGCAAAAGAAGCAACTGGTAATGTAGATGTTTCTACAATATTTGCTGCCATGATGGCCAAATTGGACGATAATTCTAGAATAATGGACGAGAAATTGAGCGAAAATTCTCGAATAATTAACGACAAACTGGAAAAGAATTTTGGTGAAAATTCAAGAATAATGCAGGAGACATCTAACGCCACAAGTGAAAAACTTCAACAAATTTCGGAAGTTATGAACAACATGGAAATGCATGTTAATGAGAAATTCGAAAGCATCGAACAGAAGTTCGAAGAAGTTGAACAGAAGATTGAGCAAGTCGAGAATAAGTTTGAGAAAGTCGAAAATGATGTAAGTGAATTGCAAAGGAAAATGAGTGAACTTCAGTTACAGGAGGGGCCTGTGCGAGTAATTTCTGAAGCCTCTAGTAGATTGAAAGCTCCCAGTTTCGATGGCTCTACACCATTTGACGTTTTTAAATTCCAATTCGAAATGGTCGCAATTAAGAACTTGTGGAACAGCAACGACAAAGCAGTAGAGCTAATTTTAGCACTGAAAGGCAGCGCAGCAGAAGTCCTTCAGAGCATTCCCGGCAGTGCCAGAAACAACTACGAGTATGGTGGCGATCACAAGAAGGATTTATATCGCATGGAATTAAGAGGCCGAGTGCAAAAGCATAATAAAACACTTCAGGACTTCGCAACCGAGGTAGAACGTTTGATGTTGATGGCATATCCTGGAGAACCCCAAACTTTCTTAGAGCAATTTAAGATAGAGGCATTTGTTAGGGACATTAACGATCCTGACGTTAGATATGCGGTATTTGCCTCACAAAGAGCTACATTTGCGGAAACAGTTTCAGTTGCTTTGGCGAATGAGACGGCGAGAGTTGTTTCCAGTCAACAGACACATCATGTGCGAAGGGTAGAAACGGAAGGCAAATCAAAAGATTTGGAAGGCGCCGTTAGCGAACTGAAAGAAGTGATTCGGATTCTCACGAAAGCGCTATGGCAAGCAACAATACTGAAAGGTGGCAATCATGGCGAACGTGGCCATATAGGGCGGGACTTGAGGAAACGGTCAAGATCTCTAGCGATAGCGGCCTATACCGGACGAGTAAATGACCGTCCACATGTAATCGAGCCTAAGCAGGATTCTAAGGCTGAGATAAAAGAGCAAATTATTGACGTCCGATCCCTGAGAATTAAATCGGACGACGAGTGGTTCTCGGCACAAAGAAGTGATCCTGTATTGGCAAAAATTATTTTGGCAAAGGAAGAGGATAGAAAATTAACGCGGAATGAAATCACTTCAGAAAGCCCCGTTTTAAATCATATTGGGCCCAGTGGAATAGCCTGAGATTGGTAGATGGCTGTCTATACCGTGTATTGGAATAATAATTGCAGAATCTCATAATGGTCTGAGTGGTAGGCACCTCGGAAAAGGCAAAACTATGGAGAAACTAAGGTAACGTTTCTATTGGGTTGGTCGTCAGAAAGCTGTATCCGAGTGGATTGCAGGCTGCACCCAGTGCTTGACAACTAAAGGACCAACGCGGAGGAGTTGCGAACAGAGACATCAGGAGAGCCCAAGTGCACCCTTCGAGCGAATATCCATGAGTGTGGCTGGTCCATATCCAACAAGTAGCTCTGGGAACCAATATGCCCTAGTCGTTATGGACTACTTCAGTAAATGGCCCGAGGTGTACGCTATTCCGAATAAAGAAGCGAAAACAATAAGCAAAGCTATCGCGAACAACTGTATAAGTCGTTTTGGTGTCCCTTTAGGACTGCATTCGGACCTGGGTAGGAATTTTGAATCTGCCATCTTGAAAGAAATATGCGAGAGGAATGGAATTCGTGGTATGAGAACGACATCATTGCACCCTCGGACTGACGGCACGGTAGAGAGATTTAATCAGGCTCTTGAAGAATATTTGAGCAAGGTCGTCAGTAAGGATAGAAAATTCTGGGACGAACGCATACCAAAAATCCTTCTAGCATACCGGTCGGCCACCCAGGATACTACTGCCCGAACACCAGCTAGTGCCGTCTTCGGGACAGAGTTAAAGCTCCCTAGAAATTTGGAGTTTGGCAACTGCCTAACATCCGACAGTGGGGAGAATGATGGTATCCCAGGAGAGCTTAGCGAACTTCACGAGTTTGTTCGCAGCAGAATGAAGTTGGTCAGTAATATGATGAAAGCCAGGTCCCATCACGCAGCAAATTCCGAAGGATTCCATGAGGGTCAGCTAGTTTTACTGTTCAACCCACAGCGCCAGAAAGGTTTATCTCCAAAACTTCAGATTCACTGGGAAGGCCCTTACAAGGTTGTCAAACGAATAAATGACGTGGTGTATAGAATCCAGAAAAGCGGAAGTCCAAGAGCTAAAATGAAAGTCGTGCATTCGGAAAGACTAGCCCAGTATGGAAAACGGAGGGTTGAGCCTGCTCGGGGCAGTGTTACGAATAAGTAAAAGCTCTTGCGTGCTCTTAATGACTCTACTAACATTATGTAAATAACAGGCGGTTAGTGCTGCGCCTGAAAGTATGCATTGTAACAACGTACCAGCTCGCTAAACCAGTAACACGAATTCGCCTCAGAGGTAATTCTCCACCATTCGAGATGATTCTACAAAGATAAGTAACGGCTAGAAGGTTCTTGAATTCGCTAGATATAACTTCATTTGAGTATGGTGAGTTGGTATAAATAGCGGAGGTCTTTGGAATGGAGAGTTCAGTTTGTGATTAAACCCCGTAGAGTAAGCAACGCGAATTGATAGTAAAATACAAGCCTTGTTAAAGTGTTATAAATAAACTAAACTGTTGTACTATATACGTAAAATAAAAGGAAGTTAAACCGTTGTAATTATCGTAATTTAAAACGAAATTCGTAACAATATGTATGTGTATAAATACATATACGTATAATGTAAAAAGCTTAGAATTTGTTTTTAAATTTATGATGAAACTAGCTGTTAGAAAGAATTAGTTTTCAGTTGCTTGCATTTTAATATGGATATATGCGACAAGTGTACCGACATTCTTAAGTTATGACGTTGGAACTTCATACTCGTAACAACATTACATACTCGTAATATACGTATGTATATTAATTTAAAAACTTACCTGACATTAAGCAAAGCATTATTAATCTGTTTCGTAACTTAGTTTTAACAATATTTAGTTGACTGAAAACTCGTTCGATCTCTGCATTTGACCAAAGTAATGACATTTTAATAATTAAATTTTTAATTTTTTTATTAAAAATACATGTAGTTAGCTAAAATAAGTCTAAATATATAAAATAAATCATTTTATTTTGTGTATAACCATGTATTTAAGTTGGATTCAAGTCGAAAGTGGACACCAAAAAGCGGAACAATTCCGCAAAGGCGTGAAGGTTGGTCAGGTTGGCAATGGTTGTGATCTACAACAGTGGCATATAGATGGTGCATTTACACTTCTTTCGGGGATCATGCAAGTTTATTATTATAATATAATCGTTTATAATAAAGTAATTATAAATATTATATAAACTATTTAATTTAAACCAACGACAAATATTTGTTCCTATAAAATGATAAAAAGGCAGTATGCACTCAATTAAACTACACAATTAAATGAATACAATTTTCACCCATAATACATTGAATAAATTACCCAATACGCATTGGGTAGATCTGCAAATTGTTGCCATTTTTTGCCGAAATTGGGTAAAATTACACAGGGGTATACTGATCATACGGCATTCGCACTGACATCTATTTTCTTGATTTTAAGCAGACTCAAGAAAATCGGATATTTTTTCTCGGCTGTCTGAGAATTAAGTAAAAAATAAAAAACTTTGCTTCATGCAAAAATAAAAAACTTTGCTTTATGTAAAAACACTACACATGAAAAGAACGTTTGTTTACAACCAATTCAATCAAGGAGAATTGAAATGGTGGTACCACTAAAACAGTCTACACATTTTGTTTCCATTTCTTAGCTTGTATCTCAAATTCAAATATATTTTGTTTTTGTCAATGCGTCTTGTCAATGCGCCTCGTCAATGCGCCTTGACTTTCACTCAAATATAATTTTGCTACGAAATCAAGAAAAAAAATTCAGTGCTGAGCTATCAGACGACGAACTTGGGTAAAATAAATGGGTAAAATAAAACAATCTACACATTTTGTTTCCATTTCTTAGCTTGTATCTCAAATTCAAATATATTTTGTTTTTGTCAATGCGTCTTGTCAATGCGCCTCGTCAATGCGCCTTGACTTTCACTCAAATATAATTTTGCTACGAAATCAAGAAAAAAAATTCAGTGCTGAGCTATCAGACGACGAACTTGGGTAAAATAAAAATGAGTTTTATCTGTGTAAATCACAGGGAATGCTACAATGTACAGCTCTTAAAATAATAAAATAAAATATATACAATGTTACACATAAAATATTGAAATTTTTTACCACCAAACGCCGAAAAACACCGCTAAAACTTCCGCTAGACGCTAAAACACATTTTCCCCGTGATGGGCATTAAAAATCCGCTAGATTTAGTGGAAAATCCGCAAAATTGGGAACACTGGTAGTCATTTACGACCATAAGGCGACTATTGTATAGAGAAGAAAATTTACTCATGGACTGGAATGCCAACAAAGAAAACGAGTGAAGCGTGTCGTTTCTCTGCTCGCTATCTTACTCTCTTCGTTGAATATTTCAATACACGAGCAGTTTTATGATGATGTTATTCTATTTAACTATAGAAATTCCAACCATATTTAAATAAAATTACATAAAGTATGCAAGTGTGAAATGATCAAGATATGACGCGGGAAAGAAATGCTTTTGAGTGAATCGCGTCGACTTTTTTGGTTCTCCTCTACTACGGTTGCCAAATTGCGGGGTTTTCTTCTTCTCTACCTGCACATCCTTTTTGCCACGATGATGTGGTACAAAAACGATGTACAAGTAGACAGTCAAAATTTCTGCTCACTCAAATGCCAACAAACAAAACGAGTGAAACCCTAGTACTTCTTTACTCTCTCTCTTACTCTCTTCATTGAATATTTCAATACAGGAGCAACTTTTTGATAGTGTTATTGTATATATCTATACAAATTACAACCATGTTGAAGTAAAATTACATAAACTATGCAAAAAGTATGAAATAAGCAAGATATGACGCGAGACAGAAATGCGTTTGAGTGAACTCCTAGCACTTTTTGGTTCTCTTTTACCAGGGTTGCCAAGTTGCGCACATCTTCTGGTCGTCTAATTTTAAATCGTCTTTGTGTGGTACTCTTTTACCAGGGTTGCCAAATTGCACGCATCTTCTGGTCCATAAAGCAGCTATGGTATAGGGGAGAAAATTTACTCATGGAGTGGAAAGAAAACGAGGGAAGCGCGTCGTTTCTCTGCTCTCTCTCTTACTCTCTTCGTTGAGTATTTCAATACACGAGGGTATTGAAGGGGTTTCACTCGTTTTGTTTGTTGGCATTTAAGTGAAGAGAAATTTTGACTTTTTTACTTGTACATTGATGTGGTGGTACCACTAGATGAGCCGATTTAGTTAGTTTTCTTATTTTTTAGGTGTGTCTTGTTTCTCAAACATATATTTTCCATATCTTTTTGTTTACTTTTATTCTTGGAATACATTTGCACTGAATTGGATTGTGGAACAATGCCAGACAAAGCAAAAATACCTACTGTTGTAGACTTGGTGTGTTTGTTGTCGTAGTATCACTATCTCGTCAATGCGCATTGACTTTAAATATTAAATCCGGAAAAAACCATGCGAACACATCAGATTTTTTAGGACATTTGATCCAAATCAAAATATTTTCCAGTGCAAATGAGCTATAAATCACGAATCGTGGTATCCCGGCCGTACGTGTCTGCTCAGTATCTAATAAGGCTGTTTTTTTTTTAATCCATTAAGCTATCGCCACTTACGACTTTGCAAATAAAACGATCCACACTTAATATTACGAAATGTGGCAACATTTGCTGTATTGGTTTAAAAAAAAAGCGATATGGCAACACGCTTCTCACCAGTGCCAACAAATACATGGTAGCAACAGATGTTGTTGTAATGATAAACAGCAACAACAGGCATTTTATTTTCGTTCATTCGTTTCAGTTGACAAGCTCTACACAAATATATACCAACAATACAAGCATATAAAAAGTATAAAAACGAAATACATATGTTTTTGGCAAGTAAAACCGAAAAACGACATGGAAAAAATTTCAGCACCTGTTTAAACGATTATACCTGATAGATTATTCTACCATGATGAATATGTAAAAATTTACCACGCGTTGTTGTGAACAATTTAGTTCCAATTTTATTTTCAATCGCAAATAAAAATCTATCCTTCAAATTTAAAGATATAAAAGTATACGTGGTCTTCCATTAAACAAAATAATTTTAATGAACTTAAAATGTGTAAGCCATTTTGCAAATTTCTGCTTTTGAGTCTCTCCTTGATAACATTTTCATTCGCAAGAAATGATAACAAAATTTATCTAAGATAACTTTTTGTTGCCATTTCGTGAAATTTAACATGTGACAACATTGTCATTGCTCAAGTCTGAATTTAAGTGGGAAATTGAAATGCCACTTAATATCTTAAATTAAGCTATAATTAATAAGGTGGATCGAAAATTTTTTTTTTGTCCAAACGGGTCTAAAAAGTTTGGTTTTGAGGTAAAAAAGAATATGCTTCAAGATGGGGCCCAAACGATGACTTTAACCCGGAGCGCAAGGGCAAAAGAAAATTTTGGCCGATTTCCTTGAATGTTACCCTATATATCACAGCGAAGTAAACCGAACTCCTGTATATGAGGTTCTAACGAAAGTTCATACTGACCTGAAAGTTTACCAGCGATAATGCGCCCAACAATGGGCATACTCCACTTGTGGGAGTCATCTGAAGCCATTTTGTATCATATTTTATACTGCAGCGATGTGTTTTTTCGAGCTTTCTTTTGCCCTTGCGCTCCGGGTTAAAGTCATCGTTTGGGCCCCATCTTGAAGCATATTCTTTTTTACCTCAAAACCAAACTTTTTAGTTCCGTTTGGACAAAAAAAAATTTTCGATCCACCTTAATAATTAACTTTAGCGGGGTAAAAAAAACACACTTCATATCATAGGTAAAGTAAACAAATAGATGAAGCACAAGTGTTGAGAAAATTTTAGTGTAATGGGTAATTTTCTAGATGTCGTTGAAAGCAACAAATGGGATTTTTTAGATTAAAAAGGTGTTCCGGGATGTTCATCTTTGGGCGGTCTTACACGTTTTGTCCTATTAATATCCCAACACCGGCCTCATGGCTGTGAAATAGGTTTTTATATAAGAAACAAATGCTATTATGTAAAATCACATAAATTTTGTCATATTTTCAATTGTTTAAATTACTTTCACAAAAATTTCCCACAATTTTGAATAAACGTCAATGAGAATTATGGGAAACTTCAGTGAAAGTGACAGTAGTACAGGACAGCACCTAGTGGACAAAGTTGACAATGGTCGAGTTATATCCATTATTTCTTTTATCTATGAAGAAAAACCTCCGCAAGTTGGCAGCCCTAGTAAAAGAAAACCAAAAGAGTCGACACGATTCACTCAAACGCATTTCTTTCCCGCGTCATAATTTGATTACTACATACTTTTTTCATACTTTATGAAATTTTATTTAAATAAGGTTGGAATTTCTATAGTTATATAGAATAACATCATCAGAAAACTGCTCGTGTATTGAAATATTCCACGAAGAGAGTGAGAGAGCGAGCAGAGAAACGACACGCTTCACTCGTTTTCTTTGTTGGCATTCCACTCCATGAGTAAATTTTCTTCTCTATACAATAGTTGCTTTATGTAATATCTACGTGGTTTGTAGCATGGTAGAATAAGGGTAGTATTCTAAAAGTCCCGAAAGTTAACGTAAACGCAAAATCCAACGCGAATGCCAAAGTCAATAAATGGTAGTTTATATATCACTTCGCGCTTGCGGTTTTTTACGAAAGCTGTCACTGACATATGCGGTTTATAGAGTTGCCAGACTAAAATAAACAATTATAGATCAGAAAAAGTTATCTTGAGTGAAATGCTCAGAATGAAAAAGATTAAAAAATTTAACTCTATTTCAGTAGATCAACAGATTTTAAGATTGCTATTATTTATAGTACTGCAAATACCAACAAAATTCACATAAAATGTGTAAAAAACCTATGTTATTTTGGGGTTCAATGTCCAATAAATTTCCCCATCTATATTAAATTAGTTGTCTTTTCAAAAACACGTGCCATTTTTCGGTATGTATTGATTGTAATGTATTGGTACTTTTGTTTATTATTGTCAATATCACAACTTATGTCTATAATTTTTTAATATAATTATAATAGTTTTGCAACGCATTATTTATTTGAACGTTCCATTTCAAATTTTATTATTGTAAATAAGAATTTCAGTGCGTAAACGAAATAGCCAAAATTGGCAACTACTTATAAGCAATGAAATGCAAAATACTTCCATCTGCCTATCCTCGATCGACATTTTTCTTTAAATTTGTAATTTCTTCCACTAACGCGAGGAATTGTGGCGTGTGGTCAAAAACGTTACGCTGCGTTTTATAAACTACCCATTAAATAACGTAACTCAACGCAGGTATTCACCGAACAGCTGTAACGTTTTATAAACTACCAAAACGACAAAAGTAACGCGAAGTGACTGATTCACGACTTATAGAATACCACCCATACTGATGCCTACAATTTTTAAATATAATTATAATAGTTTTGCAACGCATTATTTATTTTAAAGTTCCATTTCTAATTTTATTATTGTAAATAAGAATTTCAGTGCGTAAACATAATTTTGAATTATTTAAAAAAAAAAGTTTGAGCTCTATCCGTCGAATGCATTTCAGCGTAAATTGGCAACTACTTATGAGCAATGAAATGCAAAATACTTCCATTTGCCTATTCTCGATCGACATTTTTCTTTAAATTTGTAATTTCTTCAACTAACGCGAAGAACTGCGGCGTGTTCAATTTGACAGCTGAAGTGATCAAAAACGTTGCGCTGCGTTTTATAAACTACCATTTAATAACGTAGCTCAACGCAGGTAGTCACCGAACAGCTGCAACGTTTTATAAACTACCAAAACGACAAAAGTAACGCAAAGTGAATGATTCACGACTTATAGAATACCACCCTAAGTGAGTTACACTCTTTAGAACAGCTGTTTTGAACTTTTTCCTAGCTTAAGTGATTCTCTTATGTCAAATTCGAATGTATTTTATTTTTGTACTTTTTTTTTACTTTTGCTATATATACACACACATAGAAAATTTAATAGATAAGAAACCATAGAGTAATGATGTATAAAGACACCTCCTCTCAGTATTTTGATGACATTTAGTGTATTGCATATTGGCGGTTGCATGTTGGAAGTATTGCTTTAATAATACCTGATAGAGGCAATGGTTCAAACCATCCAACAATAAATGAGCAACGGCTTTTCGATTTGTGCGTTAAAATTTTTGTGTAACTACGCAACAAATGCATACTAACAATAAAATATAACAAACAGTTCAAAAATACGTTTAAATTTCAAAGTCTTTCATCAAAACGACATGAAAAATTTAAGTCAAAAATATTTATAATTCCACCTGGTTTAAGTAATTCAGTCAATTTACGTCAAATAACTCTCTGTCGCTCATACCGCACCACGAATAGTGTGAAAGGAAATGTCAGATGAGAACAATGGCGTCTCTATCATAGATAAAGGAATTAACTAGATATCGCACGTGCCGTGGGAAATTTCTTATTCAATGGGATATTTTCTAGATGGAGCTGAATGCAATAATTTCGTTTGATCCCAAACAAAATATACCTTGCAAGATGTATAGAACAGGTGCTAACAAAAGGTGTGGTAGGCAACATCAACAGGGATTTGTTTTGTTTAGTGGACCGATGCTGTACAAGTCAACACAAACGAATACCAACAATAACAGTACACCAAAAAGCTCATAACCAGAATGCATTTGCATTAGAAAGTGGGCAACACAACGACAAGAAAAAAACTAAATTAGTTGTTTGAATAGCACAACCTGGAAAATTATTCTATTTTTGTATTGAAAAAATGTCCCACACTGTTGAATAATCGTCAGTGAATGTTCTGAGAAACGTCAATGAAAGTTACAAAACGACAACACAGCACCTAGTGGCAGTACTTAACAACGCCTGTGGGATATCTACTTATTTCCTTTATCTATGGTCTATATACATCATTACTCTATGTATGAAACTCAAATCAAAATGCCTGTTTTATTTGCATAAAAGCAACAGTTCTTGCATAGTAAAATAACCAAGTAGTAGCAGTAGACGTTGTTGTTGTTGTAGGCAGCAACAACAGGCATTTTGTTTTTGTTTAAATCGCTTAAGTTGTCAATTATACACGTAAGTATACCAACAACACAGGAAACAAAATGGAACAAAAACAAAGTACATGTGAGTCAACCGCAATGAAAAAATCAACCGCAATGAACAAATTGAAAACATCTGTTCTAACGAGTTTACCTTCCTTATTTTACCATGAGTTCTTGTAACTCATAGAAACTATGTACAAGTAGACAGTCAAAATTTCTCTTCACTCAAATGCCAACAAACAAAACGAGTGAAACCATAGCCATTCTCTGTTCTCTCTCTCTTACTCTATTTGTAACTCCACCTGTATAAGTTAAATTTTCTCGAATATCTCTCATATGCACAAACATACGTCGAAGAGTGTGAAATGAAACATCAGATGAGATAAATTGTTTCCCTATTATAATTTGCTCTTTTTGTGACTGTCTTGCATGCACTGTTACCATGTTGGCACAATTTGTTCCGTTTTGGCAGAATTTTTTTGGTTTTGGCACTTGTTTTTTGAAAAATTATGCCAATGCCGTTTAACACAATTTCCCCAAAATGTTTGCAAATTTGTTCAATTTAAGTGTAATTTTTTAGCACAATTGTTTTGCAAATGGCATAATTGAAAATGACCAAATGTTAATCTACTAAAATTTTCTTAATTTAATTTTTTTGAAAAATATATTAGACGATTTGAGCACTGTTCTCTAGGACAAGTGGAACGGATTCCAGAAGCAATTATCTAAAACTTGGAAAATTCTATTCCAAGAAGATTGAAAGAAATTGTTAAAAACAATGTATTTTTTCAAAGATTTTTAAAGAGTTGAAGTATAACTAGCCTGAACAATCATCTCAATTTTAGCGGGATTACCCCGCTTTTTGCGCGATTATCCCGCTTTATGAGCGAATATCCCCCATTTTGGGTGTCGCAGCCTGACTGGAATATATAATAACAAAATATAGAAAATATATTGAAAATAAATCGTTTTTATTTATATATTTAATCTTATTTTAACTAAATACTTTTTTACATTATTTAAAATAAATACAATACATAAATAAGATAACTAAAATTTGAAACATATGTTAGGGCCAAACCAAAACAGAACGAGACAACTACAATTAGAATAGTTCGTTCTATAAATAGAACTTTCAGAACTTCTGCATCAGTGCGTGTAAGTAGGAAAGCAATGTGTAAGTAGCGACAAATAATCACTCTGCACAATCAATAAATGTAGTCGGTTAGTGACTTGTGTAAATACACACCGCAGTGGCTTAACGGGCTAGACGCAGCTGAAGATGATGCTTCACAAACAACGAAACGATCGTCCAGCGAATGTGAGTTCGAATCCCAACCGCGGTATTTACATTTTTTTCAATAACCGGAGAAAACATGATCTCTTATAGCCTTAAAGGAAAATACAACTTGAAACATAACGAGGATCTAAGACAACTAAAACATGTATTTTTATTTAGATTTTTATTTAAAAACAAAAAAATCAGGTTTTTTACCCATTCTGTCCCGCTTTTTGGTCGCAACCTGTTGGTCAGTTTAGGTGTAACAGCTGTTTAAATTGTCAAATGCAGATAAACACCCATTTCTTGGTGTAACTTTTTGTGTTCCGGACACAGAATTACAAAAAATACTAAAATTGCCAATTTTAGCATAATGGTTTCGCAAACGGCACAATTTTGGAGGACATTTGGCATAATTTTTTAGTCAGTCTCTGGCAACACTGCTTGCACGAAACGAAAAATGACATAGAGAAAATGAAATCTGCTGTTTAAAGGCCTGTATTAAGTTTTTAAGAAATTTTCGGTAAATAAACAACGAAAATTTCATGAACCGAAAATGTCGATCACTGAATTTACTTGGTATTCAGCTCTTTGAGAACATTTCGTAGGCAAAATCAATTACAGGGTTGCGCTATAGTTACTTCGTACGAAAACAATTGTTTGGGACCGGAATTTTGACATTTCGGAAATTTTAACAACAACAAATGGAGTGCGTAGAAGAATTATAAATGACATATTTGCAAGGTAATTCCACAACAAAATTTTCCGTTTGAAGATAAGTGACAAAATTTCTTACGAAAATTTTAGAAGAACTGAATACGGGCCTTACAACTGATAAAATTATTGATGTGTTGCAGTTAATAGATCTTTACAGAAGCCATGAATTTCTATGTAATATAAATCTTTCGTGGTGACGACGGAATGTTTGACGGAATAAATGTCTATGAATCAATTTCTGTTGATGCGAAAATGTCTGTGAACGATGTGAAGAAAAACATATTAGTGTATTTCTTGAAAATAAAATTGGCTATCAAGTTGATTGGTGCTTACGCCACAGGTGCCAATTCAAATGCATTTTGACAAGCAGTATGTGTGATCAATTTGAAAGCAAAATCTTGACCGTGTAACCGCAATAATATTCTACCATGTTCCCCACAGTGACAGTAATCCAAAAACGATGTACAAGTAGACAGTCAAAATTTCTCTTCACTCAAATGCCAACAAACAAAACGAGTGAAACCCTAGTACTTCTTTACTCTCTCTCTTACTCTCTTCATTGAATATTTCAATACACGAGCAGCTTTTTGATAGTGTTATTGTATATAACTATACAAATTCCAACCATGTTGAAGTAAAATTACATAAACTATGCAAAAAGTTTGAAATAAGCTAGACTGGAATGCCAACAAAGAACATGAGTGTAGCGTTGCATTTATCTCACTCTCTTACTCTCTTCATCTAATATTTCAACACACGAGCAGATGAGAGATGAGATGATGTTATTGTATATAACTATACAATTTCCACCAATGATTAATGGGTCGATTATGGATGGCAACCAAACTTCAGTTGCATTGTCAACTGACAAACATAAACGCCTGTTACCATAATAATAGCACTATCTTTGCCAAATAGCACTATCTTAACATAACTACGTGCTTAGTTGAAATTAACTGCTTAATAAAAACCTCAATTTAAAATTTTTAAAATATTTTATTATATACGAGTATATTGCATATTTTGACAAATCTATTCTGATACTGATAATAACAGTGTAATTAACAAAGTGTTCTAAGATTTATACATGATTATCGTAGTTAAATTAAATATTTTATAAATAAACCGTCGGTGGTGCAATGGTTAGTGTGTACATGGGATCCTGGGTTCGATCCCTGCTCTGACCACCTTAAGGTTCTTTCGGCGGCGGTCACCTCGCATAGTGACGGCGACACTATCGAGCATCTAGCCATGAAAAAAGGCTTCTCAAAATAACGTTCGGAACCGGTGTAAAACTGTAGGTCCCAATCAGTGAGTGTAAATATAGAAAGTGCCCAGCTCACTGGTTGTGAGAAGCTCTCCTCAATTCCTTTATGGAATGTAATGGGATACCATTTATTTATTTTTTTATAAATGAACTAGCTATGTGTTAGCGACGCAACATTTTAGAGAACATTCTGACGAGCTAGGTGCCGACCAACACTGTGGCTGTCAGTTCACTGTAGTGTTTTTCAGCCAGAAATTGTGGCTGACTAGGACAAAACGTGAACCATGTATGTTAATAACTACAATGATAGTCTTATTAAACTGCCCTACAAAAACGTGGCTGACTAGGACAAAACGTGAACCATGTATGTTAATAACTACAATGATAGTCTTATTAAAAACTTATTTTTCCATTACATAACAGTTAAAATTTTTGTTTTCCCTATTTTTAGACTCATTGATTGGCAACAGCACTTTTATACCGATTACGAAACGTTTTTGAAAATCTCTTTCATGGCTAATTACACTATGCATCATTTTGCAACCTAAACATTTTGGTACGCTTGAGACTCAAACAACTGATAGTTACTGGTGAGTGAAGAAAAATCCTAGTTGGGTTTGGTCTGATTGACTAAGGTTTTTTTTTTAATAGTCGTTTGAAGTGTTAGGCTTAGAAATGAACTTTTGATAAAGAGAACACTTTTTGTAATACGTACGTACATCTCAAAAACTATTCACATATTTGCTCAAGTGCCTTCGACAAACTTGTAGCTCGTGAACTGCCCTACAAAAAACCCTCAAACGTTTATTTAAAAAATGCCATCTTCATGTTGAAAAACTTCAAAACTTCAAAAATAAATAAAAACAAACCCCGTAAAAAACGGCGAAAATTATATTTTTTACATTTTAAAGTTTTTGATCATGAAGGTGGAATTTTTTGAATAAACGTTTTTTTGTAGGGCAGTTCACAACAACTTTGCCGAAGACAAAAGTGTTCTCTTATCAAAAATTAATTTCTAAGCCTAAAACTTCAAACGCCAATTAAAAAAAAAAAACCTTAGTCAAGCAGACCAAACCCAGCTATGGGGTTTCTTCTCCCATCAGTAGCTTTCAGATTTTTTTGGTCTCAAGCGTATCAAATTTTGAGTGTCTCACTGTGTTATTACTCGATAATCTTGATAGAAATATATGCTCGTCACTGTGATAATTGCATACATGTTCTTATGTACATGAATCGGGCACGCTAACTTTTGCACCACCGACGAAATCAAAAAATGGATTCATATATACATTCATATATTGTCATTGGAACCAGTTTGACTTAGTTTCGTAATTTCACAATGGATCAACACACCAGCGAGTGTAGTATCATTGATTGCCGTAGTTCCTTCATCTCACCTAACATCGTAATCACGTAAAGGGTACCACGTTTTAACTTCCAGTCTAAGTTATGGATTAGGATGACTTGATTTCTATTGTCAATTATATCTTCAGAGTTTTATCTTCGACTATGGAATTTCATGATTTTTATTTGAATTAAAAAAAACAAATTAATTTCTCTTGCAAAAATTTATTATTATTTATTAGTTGCAAAAATAAATAATATGATTTATAGTAGCGTTAAGGTATATTTTATGTTTTTGTTTAGGAGAAGGAAGGGAATGGAACTGAAATGCCTGATTATTAAAATATTTTCACCATGTCAAAATGCACATTAAAATGATTAATATTAAGACATAGAAATTGTTGTAACTAAAATATCTAAAGTCCCCATTACGCATTCTCAAAATAAACATTTCACATACTTTGCCCACTAAATAATGCACGAGAATACTCGTATTCATCACCCATAGACGACGGACGGATGGATGCATTTTGGGATTTTTTTCTTCTGGTTAAGTGTGAATGACTTTGAAACAGTCCAACCAACCAACCAACGACGTCAACATCATCGTCATCGTCAACGTGATCATCATCTTCATGAACAACAGCAAGCAAATGGAATTTGCAAATAAAAAAATTTGAAAAAAAACAATACAAAACTATTACATTTCGGGGGTAGTTTGTTAACGACGGTCTCTATTAAGTGTCAATTTCAGAGAACTTTATAACTTATCTGAGTTATTAACAAATAGTACAGAAATACAAGGCGTGAGAACCCACAAAGACACATCCTCGTCCATAGTTATCCATTGGGGTTGAATCACACTTTAAATATAAATAACTCCGTTCACCATTACATCTCAAGAAGAGAGAACTTCCAGACGATCAGTAAATCTTTATTCTTTTTCTCTAGATTAGGACC
Organism: Phaonia tiefii; assembly: GCA_963931995.1. NCBI lineage: Eukaryota > Metazoa > Arthropoda > Insecta > Diptera > Muscidae > Phaonia > Phaonia tiefii. The sequence continues at coordinate 128,789,078 of OZ008370.1, forward strand.
TAAATGACGACAGCAGCCAAATGTATCACAAATTCTTCCTGGACGTTTATCACGTGTTTTTAAATGACGCCGGACACCGAATGGATCAAAAAATATTGTCGCATACTTTGCCCAGCAGCGCTCTTAAAAGTTTTCTCGATGGAAATTATGAATATACACTGAGATAACTAACTAATCGATTGAAAGGAGGTTGTAGCAACGGTAAATTCGGCTGTTGCCACCGAATTGCGGTCGCCACAACCGAATTGAGGTTGCTACAACTGAATCTGGTTCCAACAATTGAAAATCGGTTGAAGCAACCTCGTTTCACAACTGTTACGGTTGTGACAACTGAATCGTCAATTATATTCATTATGTCGACTAAACTTTCAATAATTTCGGTTGCAACAACCGAATTTGAAATTAATTCGGATGCAACAATCGAAATTGATACCAAATTCGGCTGCAGAAACCAAATGTGGCATCAATTCAGGTGCAACACGGAATTTGACATCAATTCGGTTCTAACTATCGAATTTGACATCAATTGGGTAGCAATAACCGAATTTGGACATAAGTCGGTTGCAACGGCCCAATTTAGCGTCAACCACATTTTTTCCTCTGTGTGATGCCCTAATTAGGCTGACAACCTCTAATCCGGCTGTGACGACCTCTAATTCGGCAGTGACAGCCTCTAATTCGATTGAGACAACCTCTGATTCGGCTGTGATTAACATTGGGAAACTTTTTTGAAAAGAGTACAAAGCTAATAAATAAGCTTTAATTAAAATGGTCTTGTGACAGAATAAATAAAAAAAAAATAAAGTTCAAAAAAGAGTCCGACTAAAAAACTCCCTCAAGGGAAATGACAATCCTCTTTTTATATTAAAATTTTAATCACAGCTTTGACATTCATGCATTATAAAAACCACCCAGTCGGAAATTTTGCCTTGAAGACATTGACAGTAGTATTTCCTTAGGACCATGTCAGCAGGTGATAACAATTTAAAGAACACATCTTCTTGACATGCCACTAGTTTTAACTTAGGTGACATATATTGTGAAGGGGCTGACAATCTTTGTAGGACTGTCCTATGGACTTGCCAGCATTGTTTGTAGATTTTGAAGTTTTTAAGTAAGAAATTTTGTCATTCATCTCCAAACAAAACAAACAAAATTTTGTTGCAGAGAGTTACTACACACAGCGAAAAGATTAGTTGGAATCAATTCAGGCAATGGAAATTCCATTATAAAGTCCATATTTTGATCTCATTATTGTCATACATCAGAATTATTTGCCGATGATATTGATAGATTAAAATAGGTCTTACTAAATACAAGTTGTTACTACAGAAATTAAGTTGTATTAACCAATTTGAGTATTTCAAAAACCTCATTCATCTGAAATGGAAGATACAACTAATAAAAAGTACAATATTAGAATTCGTGTTCAAGTACATATTAGTTGCTGTAATCGTAATTTAGTTTCTGTTACAAAATCACTAGTTACAAAGTTATGTATTCGATTTTTCACAAGAAGCTTTGTTGTTAAAGAGAAACTACGTATATTGGAATGTTACACGAGGACTTTACAGAAAAACCAATATTTTAAGCAGAAAGTGATAAACAAAGTTGTGAAAAAACAATAAACTAAAATTTGGAAAGTTCCGAAGACGACGATGATGAAAATGTCGAACGTAATGATATAGATTTTTTTAAACAAAGTGTTTTTTTGAGGTCCAAGTAAATCTTTTATGGTTACGAAACAATCTTCTCAAACTTTTAATTTATTTTGTCGGAATTTAGGTCTGTCGGAATTTAGGCCTGACAATACCAGAAAATGTCAAACTAAAATTTCGAAATTTCAAACTAAAATTTCGAAAGTTCGGAAGACGACGATGATGAAAATGTCGAACGTAATGATATAGATTTTTTTTAAACAAAGTGTTTTTTTGAGGTCCAAGTAAATCTTGTATGGTTACGAAACAAACTTCTCGAACTTTTAATTTATTTTGTCGGAATTTAGGTCTGTCGGAATTTAGGTCTGACAATACCATAAAATGTCAAACTAAAATTTCGAAATTTCAAACTAAAATTTCGAAAGTTCGGAAGACGACGATGATGAAAATATCGAACGTAATGATATAGATTTTTTTTAAACAAAGTGTTTTCTTGAGATCCAAGTAAATCTTGTATGGTTACGAAACAAACTTCTCAAACTTTTAATCTATTTTATAATTCCCAATAAAGTTGGTAGAAAAGTTTAAACCTTGGTAAGAAACGAAATTTTATGTGAAAAGGTAAAATTATACATGGTCTTCCCTTAGTTATCGAAATCCTGATTGAAAAATGTTTGCCAAAAATTAAATCGCGACATCCAAAAACCTATGAAACCATACCCATAACGTTTTTTAAATGTAACCCCCCCCCTGTATACCTCGACCCCCCACCCGATGCAAAAATCAATGCCAGAAATGAGCTCAGCACCATCAAAACCCTAACGAAGAATGAATTGGACACGTCTAAATTCAAAAACAACGACATTATTAATTTTGTCCGGCCATTTTTTAAATCTGTCCCAGTGTGCATAGGTAGCAAACCGTTCAAAGTTCAAGGAAACAATCAACTAAAAAATGTACCTAAGATCTCAATAAACAACTTTCTAGAACATATAAATAAAGCAGTAAGCTCAGCACACTCAAAAAGGGACACAGCACACAATATAAGAATCATTCCTAGGAAGTTCAAATGTTCTAGAAAATTGTTTATTGAGATCTTAGGTACACTTTTGTAGTTGATTGTTTCCTTGAATTTTGAACGGTTTGTTACCTATGGGCCTGAACAGGGGAGAAAGGTAAAAAAATCAAATTTTTTAAAGTTTTTTGCGATTTTGACCTTGAAGATGAAGTTTGTTTGATTTTATATGTTGACAATTTTTATTCTCTATAACAAGGGCAACAAATTTCTCTCAGAGAGTAAATCAAAATTACGAACAAATGTCCAGATATGAGCCTGACAAAATGCTCACTTTTTTGCAAAAATTACACCGATGCCCCAAATTTCCCTGTCCATGACTTCGGGCAAAACTGGGAGATACGGGTATTTTCTTTCTCGCTCTTTTATCACGTAGTGGTGTCCGTATATGGTTATATTTAAAAAAAAATTACACACAGTCTTATTATCCGAATTGAATAATAATTGGTGCATAGTGTTTTCTTGAACCATATAGGCAATATAGGCTTAGGTTTGTAATAGCTGTCATACAAATGATAAGCTTGATTTAACTTTCAACCATACATTACAATCAGTTTGGATCAAAAAAGTTAAATAATATAAATATTCTAAATTGGGACAAATTAAGGCAAGATTTATTTATAAATTACACTATGCAACAAAATTTAGGTTTTTGCTTTGGGGGTGGACGATTACTGTGCCATATGATCACACTAGCAAAGCAAACAAATTTGCTATTACAGCAAACATTGGTTTGTTGTTTCAGCAAACAGTATGTCAGCTATTTTACCAACCCTGCAACAAGTTTGTTGTTATTGCAGTTCATTTGCTGTAATAACCAACAAATTATCTACTGATAAATAGCATACATTGTTTGCTATTAATAGCAAACTTAATTTTTTGAGTGTAGGTGAATATAGTCAAACCTCAAAAATTTAGACCCCTGTGTAGCTACACAGGTAGACCAATTTATTTATTTTTTTAGTATTTGTATTGCTGATATTTTATTAAAAGCTGTGTTATGTGAGTACGAACCAGAAATAAGAATATATTTGGTGATGTTGTTGTAATTATTTAAGTACTGCCACATTTTTCGGATTAGTCGACATTTTGTGGCGGCCAAAATAATAGCAGTTTGCAAAAAAAAAAAATTTTTATCTACAATTTCCGGCTTGATTTGAAGTTATGCGTAAGATTTCATAAAATATACTTTGCTTTTGAAATAATTTTGTGTTATTTATTTTCTTAAGTGAGATCAGGAAACATTTTGATGAAGATAAACGGGTTCTTAGAAAAAGGTTGATGCAAAACCGGTCTCGAAGCCGGGCTTGGAACGTTACAAAAACATTGGTTTTTATTTGAAATCAAATTCAGAATGGTACACTATCATCTTTAAATCAACGCAAAAACTTTGAAGGTCCCCGATGAAAAACTAAAATTTTTCCTTATCGACATTTTACATGTGATGGCGCTACTATTTTTGTTTGACCGCAACTGTGTAATTATGTTTTTTTTTGGATGCAGTTTTTAAAACTTCACTACGCTTGGTATTACTTCTGACAAGCATTATGATGTTTACAAAAATTTTAAAAAGTTAATATCAATACTAATCATTGAATACGACCATCGTAAAAAATGTTTCAATCCAAAACGTAAATGTGAAATTTAAAAAAAAAAAAATACGGATACGATGCCGTGGTGTAAAATTACTCACGAGACGCCACAATATCACCATCGTCATAACTCAACAAAATTCCTTAGTGAATGTGCCTAATCTCGACCGATTTCACGAATGGGAACGGTCTGAACCCCACTACACCCCTTTTTGCACAATCACTTGCAAATGCTGCGTGCGCGGTAATTTTGAGGGAAATGTTTCCCAGTTTGTCGTCGTCCTAAATAGAATTGCATTCAAAATAGTTGTGAGCTTCTTAGTTGTTGTTAACGCTGCCGCAAATTCACTTAAAAAGATTTATATTTTTCAATGCTGAAAGCGCGTTGCGGTATCTAAGCATTCAGGAATTCAGAACAAGTCACTCACTTTCAACTCTGTTGGGCAAAATGCGCGTAAATGTCGGTGCGAGTATGTGTAATTCAACGAGGGTTAGTTCTTCAGTTCATCTTTAAACTAGGGGTAAAGTTGTAAAAACAACCATAATCAAAACTAAATCACAGTTTCATATATGTGATTTCATTTATTTTTTATGTTTATTTTGAAATTAATCGAGGTTTCCCAAACAAAATTGCACAATAAACAATATATACACATATTTATAACACATAAGCATGTTACCGATTGTCCAATTACTTACTTACTTACTTATCCGGTCTCGAACAACCCCGGGGGGTCAGGGACCATATAAAACGAAGATAACATATTTCGCCAACCAGTTCGATCTTTTACTTTATCTCTCCAGTTAGAAATACCAAGTGTAATTAGTGATTCGGCAACTTGATTCCTCCAGCGGAGTCTTGGTCTTTCTATTTTTCGTCTTCCTTCGAGTTTGGTTTCGAAAACCCTTCCTGCTGGTTCGCCTTCATTCATTCTACTGACATCGCCTAGCCTTCGCAATCGCGTTATTTTGATCCGCTTAACTATGTTAATGTCGCGATATAGCTCATACAGCTCATGGTTCATTTGTCGCCGATACTTGCCGTTGTGCACTATATGGCCATACATTTTTCGCAGTATTTTTCTCTCGAAGACAGATGTTCTGCGCCATAAAGCAATACAGGTTGTATGAGGGTCTGGTATAGCTGGATTTTTGTTACTCGAGAGAGAACTTTATCTCTAAAGTGCTTGCTTAGGCCAAAATAACATATATTCGCAAGCAGAATTCTCCGCTTGATCTCAAGACTGACGTTGTTGTTTTTGTTTACTGCGGATCCGAGGTACATATATTAATTCGTCCACCACCTCGAAATTATAACGGTTATCAACGTTCACGCTTTGGTCTAATCGCGTAAAGGCCCTGCTTGTTGAAATCATTCATTTTGTCTTGTCCTCATTTACATTCAGACCCACTTTTGCTGACTCCTTCTTAATTCTCGACATCACCGCAGGAACTTCTCTAATTCTGCGCCCAATGATATCGATATCATCAGCGTACGCGAGTAGCATGTGACTTTTGCTGCTGATGTTTTTATTCATGAAGGGTGTCGCCTAGCCTGAGGCCTCGCTTAGTTTCGAAAGGTTCGGTAAGATCCTTACCAACTTTCACTGCAGATGTGGTGTTCGTCAAGGTCATCCTGCAAAGGAGTATGAGCTTTGCAGTAATACCAAGCTCAGACATTGCTTCATAGAGTTTCTCCCGTATCGGACTATCGAAGGCCGGCTTATAATCGACAAATATATGATAGGTGTCGATTTGTTTTTCGTAGGGCTTCTCCAGGATTTGGCGTAGCGTGAAAATCTGGCCAGTAAATCGTGGTCCTTATAACTTTTGCGGGGGTCGTCAAAAAATAGGGGTTGTTTATGTTTTCTTTATCGTTTTCGTATTTTCACTGCCATTATGAACGGTGACGGGAGGCAAACCCAGTCCACCGGGTTTTTGCATTTTACCTACTGCCAGGCTATTTGATTGCAGCCGCCCATTATGGATCAGACGCTCACCAGGATGCAATATGTCCAACCTGGAGTTTGTTCTTTTGGTTTCTTTCCGCCGTTGACCCATATGTTTGGTTCATCCGCCTTCTAAGGACAAAAGAATATGCCCGATAGCTTGAGGAGCTTCAGTGCCATCAGTCACCTACTAAACCTGAGACACATCAGTGATCGCATAACCAATCAGGCTGCTCATTTGTTTCGTCTTCTCACTCTAGATACATGGTTGAAAGACAAGGTTGTATCGTTAGAACAGCTGATTTGATTGTTTTCATTTGACGCACTTGGGAAATGTCAAATTTGTTTACATTTGTTGGTTATAAGTTGTTTACAGACGCGGAATTAAACAACAGACGCAATACGAGTTAGAGTTTCACACCGGGAAAAACCAATTCAACTGCAGCATCAAACAATTTCAATTATTAATTTCAATCTTCATTAATTTGGCAAATATTTCTTTCCAATTATATCACAACTGATTCAAAAATGCACATTTTGTTTAAATTTTTATCAGCTGAGTTTGACAGAAGCCAAGTGCGATTTTGCACATGATCACACATATATTTACTGCTACTACCGTGATTAGTGTGCCCTGCTCTAGATAGCTAAACGAGGTTTACGATAAAACCATTGCCCAGGACACATTGCGTGGAAGTAGTCAGCTGCTTTGACTGCCCAATGAAGGAATCATTTCTGGCTACTCCCAAGTGAATGGCTATCAGACACCTCCACGGACAGTCCCATTTCCCGATTGTCCAATTAGCCCCTGCGACACGTTAGTCCTTGGGCGAATTCCAAGACGCCGTTTTTCTCCACATTACGAAGAGAGTACAAACCTCCCATTAAGTGCCACCCAAAGCAGCCTAAGAGAGTTTTTGATATATCTCCTACTGGGCATGGAAGATAGGCGAGATGCCATTAGCATATGTCGGGAACGCTAAAATAAAACGTGTGTGATGTATGAGCAACTTGAATGTAATGCTAATACTTCTGTGTTTCAGATTATCAAAAGACACCCGTCACTGGAGCTGATGAAGTTAGTAGGGCATTTCATCTATCTTTAAAAAGCGGATGAACCAACGTTACTGGTCAACAGCTCAACAGCGGAGGAGAAAAATTTAAACTGCAGGTTCTACAGACTCACAGAGAGCTGTTCCTTGGTCATCGACTGGTCAATAATGGGCGGTCAAAACCCGGTAGAGTAGTCTTGCTAACCGCCATCGTTCATAATGGTAGTAACAAAAATAGAACCTCCCTATTTGTAGTTGACCTTCAGAAAAGATATAAGGACCATGATTTACGGATATACACCTGGAATCCAGGAATCCTACACAGATTCGATGCCAGTATCCAACAGACAGATGCCCTCAAAAGTTATTAAACCGACATTACTGCTACTCAGGAAATGCGATGGCAGGACATGGCTATACAGGGAGGCAGAACTGTGACATCTACTACAGCTACCTTGAAAAGATCTTGTATTTAGTTGAAGATTTGTAGTTTGCAAAAGGCTACGACATATCGTCTCTAGGTTTAACTCGATGAGTGAACGTTTAGCCACTATCTGTATAAAAGCGAAATACTTCAATACTTGCCCGGATAGAAGTTAAAGACGATGAGACCAAGCACATGTTCTATGCGCACTGTATGAACGCTGCCCTGACCATGAGAATAAGACTGTTCTGGGTGATTTTAAAGCCAATATTTGCAGGGAACTTCAGTTTACATGCCAGCACTTCTGAAAGCCGTGACGGGAAAAGCACATGGTTGGCAGTAGTTCGAGATTGAAACACAAAAACATCCACAAGGCTGCCTGGGTATCTCCTGATCAGAAAACGAAGAACCAGATTGATCAAATGTTTATATTGACCAAATTTTGGTAATTGATTGAAGTCACTCTTCCAGTGTTATGGAGTTGCTAATGTGGATACGGATCATTATCTGATTCCAGCTTAGATTCTAACAAAATTAAGCGGAGCGTAAATCTTACGAAACCAAACACAGATAATCCTGGAAGTCGGCATGGTGTATTACTAAAAGTAGAAAAGCCTTCACAAAAAAAAAATGATTTCCCATTGCATCCCATGAAGGAATTGGGGAGAGCTTCTCACAACCAGTGAGCTGTGCGCTTTCAAGTTTTATACACACTGATTGGGACCTACAGTGTTACACCGGTTTCGAACGGTAGTTTGAGAAACTTTTTCATGGTTGAATACTCGATAGTGTCGCCGTCGCTATGCGAGGTGACCGTCGTCGTACCGATCGCACTCACTGCAGTACCGATACCTTCCGATGATTCCAGAACAGTGGAAATATATTTCCGACTCAGAAAAACTGTTGCAAAAACCTTGCTTGGCCATGAAAGTTTACCTGAAGACAAATAATGGAAGTGTCGCATGGCAACAGATGATAAGGACACTGCACGTATGGTATTAGGCAAAAAGGAGATAGGTAAACTGAATATTTAATAGCATGATAGCGAAAATGGAAACTTTAGAAGGAAGCACGAAAATTACACCAACAAATTATAAGCCTGGCTCTGGGCACCACTTCTGTAAGGATAAATATTGATATCTAGTCGCATGTGGAGAGTCAATTTCGCAGCATTACTTGTCCCAGATGTAGGAGTCGGAACATCAATTTCTCGGCCTAAAAAAAGACACAGTTTCTGATGGACTTACGCCAGAGCTAGTCAAGCTAGGGGGTGATGAACTGGCAAGGTGCACGCACCAGTCCATTTTCAAAATTTAGTTAGACGAATGCATGACCGACGATTGGAGTCTCACATTGGAGTATATGTGAAAAAGTTGACTCGTGTATAAGTATATGTGCTAACCACTGTTGAATTATAATTTTATCCAACGCATATTAAGTCCTTACAAGCGTAATGTGCGACAGACAAACCAATTTTTCCCGTCTTATAGAACCTTGTCAGTATAGGTTTAGGCCTGAAAAATTACCAGATATTCCCATTACCCCAAATCCTGGAGAAACTCTGGGTGGCCTTGGATAGCCCAATACAGGAAATAACTTTGATAATATATATCAGATCTTGGCATCTCTGTTAAACTGCCAAGCCTATGCAAATTGCACTAGCAGACACCAAATCCTCAGCAAAGGTTGCTAAATATATAACTGAACCATTTGCCACCAGGCGAGGCCTCAGACAAGGAGACACACTATCGTCCGATCTCTTCAACGTCTTCATGGAGACTATAATGCGAAAAGCTGCACTTAACACGATTAAAACCATCAACAGCAAAAGTCACATTGATTTTTAGTGACGAAGAACAAACCAAACAAATCATGGAGTTATCACTTGAAATGCCAAGACTAAAAAGCAAGTTATCGTTTACCTATCTGCGATAAACTGTGGTCAAAATGCGGCATTATACGGTTTATATATACATCTAGATTAACGCATTTTTGGGATTACCGGTGTTTGTTTCTTATCGAATTTGACATTTGTAATCCTCCTAATGCTCCAATCTCTGTCTGTGTAAACACCGCACTAGAAAATACTACAGTTAGAAAATAATAATTCATAGAATAATTAAAAAGAAAATTGTGAACAACTGTAGCATTCGAAAAACTCAAAAAATTAAAAAATTATTGTTTAATCACGATTCTTTGAATTTTTTCGTTTCGTTGTAAATTTAACTCTGAACGCATTATTTGGAGAAAATTAGAAAAATCTGTTTCTCCACTCGTTTCCACTATTCTTTCCATTCGATTTCCGCAAATGACAATTTTGGCATATCCAACGATTTCTCTAATAGTGTAACAACATAAGCTTAAAAAATCGATTGTGACAACAGAATTAAGCGTAACCGAATTTAGAGGTTACCACAACAGAATTTATACGTTGTCACAACCACACCAAATGGCACCACAACCGTATTAGTCTGGACGTACACGACGTCATTTTTGGTGTCATTTTTAAGACAAGAGAGGTAGAAAAAATGGCATGGCACGCCATGGCTTGCAACTCCATGCCATTTTTTTTTGACATTTGCATTTGGGTCTTTCTGATTTGTGTCAAGTAATCTGTATTGAGCAATATGTATTGTATTGTATTTACCAGGACAACAAGTACTGCAAGCCCATACAAGACATTTTGTTTTTGTTTGGTTTCACTTCACTGTCAAACTCAACAGAAATGTACTACTCCAACAACAAAAAGCTCAACAAGAAAATGCATATGAATTTGACCCTCGATATGAATTTGAAACCATATCAAAAAATGCAGTCAGCTCTTCTAGAGATACCAGCTGCCTAAACAAAAAATTTTCAAAAAAGTTCCCGGCAGAGTTTTTCAAATTTCAACGTGTAAGGCCAAGGTGATTTACGCAGAAACTTCAAAAGAGAATTGAAAAAGGTGATTTTCGCAGAAACTTCAAAAGAGAATTGAAAAAATGACACCAAAAAATACCGTCTGTAAGTCTGGACATAGGGGTGAATGTCGCCACAGCCGCATTAGAGGTTGCCACAATCGAATTAGAGGTTGCCACAGCCGAATTATAGGGTAAAAATTAGAAGTTGCCACAACTGAATTTAGAGGGTGTCACAACCGAATTTAAACAAACTAAACAAATTCGTTGTTAATTGAAAACGAAATTTAGTGAGAATTTTTCAATGTTTTATTAATAATTTAACTTCCTACATTCTTATAAATATGTAGTTACAAAACCAGGTATTAATGCAATTTATATGGAACAATCTTCAGGGAAACAAATTTTTAAGCCACTCCGACCGATTTTGAAGTACCAGCCTTAATGGGGCACAGCCCCAATTAGTATATGTTGTGTCTATCGATTTTGGTTTAAACCCGACTATTTGACCATTGTATATGAACATGAGGGTATACTAAGTTACATTTGATGAGTAACGTATATCAGCTCATCTACGACGACCGACCTTGAAAATCTACAAAACTGATGGCATCTGCATCTACTGCACGCTGATTAGCATTGGACATTATCGGTAAAATAAGACGTTTTAACGCAAAATCCATAATAACAATATTTCTACTTACCTATTCTTAATACACACAAAGAAACTTTTGTTAAAACCGCTACAGCAACACTTCTACGTAATATTTAATGTTATAATAGAATTTTTTTATGTTGGAAACGTCGAAATGGATTTTTGTGTTTTGAAATATTTTTATGGAAAATTTAACGCTCTTTTAAATTTAACAAACCGCAGACTCCTAAATTCATTTATTTTGCGTAAAATTACACTTGAAGTTTGAAAGAAATTATGCAAATTGCGAAAAAAAACTCATATTCAACAAAAGCATTCTAACTTTTTTGGCGCTCAAAAATTACCTTTGTGTATTTCTTGTAAAAGCAAAACTGTACGTACGAGAAGTTTGCTGAAAGGTAGACCGACAAGGTCAACAAGAAAAAGCAAGGGGTGGAAGCGGAAACACGAAAGCGACTTGTAATATTTAACAGCTGCTTCTCGAAAAGTTGTTTTCTTACCATAGGTACTCGTATCTTTCCATAACCAGGTCGCATATAGGTTTATGTTGTGGTAACCGAAGTCAAAATGAATTCTGCTGTACCTACGGTATTCATGACAAATTCCGTACAGCAACCTCATTTCATAAATGCGGTTGTTGCAATCGAATTAACACCAAATGCGGTTGTTGCATCCGAATTGATTCAAAATTCGGTTCTTGCAACCGAAATTATAGAAAATTTTGTTGATAGAACGAATGTAGTTAAAAAATGCAGTTGTCACAGCCGAATCAACTATGAAACAAGATTGTTTCATCCGAATTTCAGTTATGGGGACCAAACCCATTTGTGGAAACCTAAAATCGGTGACAACAGCCGAATTTACGGTTCATACAAACTCTTTTCAAATGTAAACAGAACTTACGTTTAAATTTTTCGAATTCGTAATCAATTATAACACTTCCACACTGGAAACTTGGTCCTGACCATACATGTCGCCGGTATTCTGCCATTTTATTCGCGCCGCTTTATTTCATTTGAATGAATTTATGTTAAACTTATATTTGTTGTTGTTGTAATACTAGTTCTGATCCTAATTTTGTTTCGAAGAAATGCATTGAAATTATCTATAGATTATTTTTTCATATTTTAAAAAATATAAATAGTTGAAAAACTGTCACGGTATTTTTATCATGCGAATTTCTAAATTTTGCACAAACATTGGTGACAAATCTAGTCGTCACATAGTGCGTTTGGTAGCCTACCTCCGTCCCTACGTCCGTTCCGTCCATTGGCCCCGCTACTAATGGATTTTCAAAATATGTAATCGAAGTACCGCATTTATGTGCAGATGGATGGATTTAGCCAAGTGCAACAAAGAGAATTTGGCTAAAATTATTACATTTTCACTGTTCACCCTAAATTCTTTTGAGGAAATTTATGGTGATTGTGTTTTATACTCTGTGTGTAACCAAAAGTCTATTTTGGGTGAAACCAAGTGAGCCCAATGATTTTAATACGCTGAATCCAATGACGTTTACCGTTTTCTTTACCATGTCAGAGATATTTTGTCACAAAGTTTGCATAGAAATTTATGTCAAAGTCTTTTAGCTGCTGGTATTTAATGTTCTGTTAATAGAGCTGGAATGTTGGAAGAGTTTACCCCACAGTATGGTTCAATGTTGGAATCGGTCATGGAACAATGTTCCCAATATTCATTTATTTGTCGACTGCTCGAAAGTCTTTGATAGGAAATTCCACATTCTCATACTGGAGATGGGCTGCTAGCACAAGGAAGTGAATATCTACACGGATGGTTCGAAAATGGATGTACACAATTCATCGTCCCAACGTTAATAGTATTCATTGCAACAATGAACAGTTTCGTGTATGCGGCGATTTTGTCTTCCTACAATGAATATGAAATAAGCTTACATATTTGACGAAACTTTTTTTAAGTGTAAATGTTATCCTTGGAACAAAACTGATTTAAGCTGGATGGCATGGTCAAAATTGTTAAATACTGCCTCAAATAAGAGTCATTGGACAGAATTGCACTACACACATTTTTAGAATGTTCATATTCTCGTGCAGGTGTTTAGTTTGTCCGCTACTTATTTTATTTTTATATAAGGTAAGGTGTTTTTTACTTCAATGTCAACGTATGAACCATATTAGACCGTAACTACACTGAAAGAATAACGCTTCGTCGCATGGATGAAACACTTTCGTTAATGTTTTTATGTTGCTACAATGAAAAGACTCGTATATCCGACAATTTTGTAGTCGCTGCAACGAAAAATTTCATATATGATTTCTTTGACAATTTTTTATTTCATTTTAATTCCATTTTAAAATTTGTTTTTTATCAAAACACCTGCAATATAATACAAACAGTGTATTTATATACAATTATCAATAAATAATTTCAATCACACTTCAAAACATTCATTGCCGCAATGAAACAAAATCATAGCAGCAATGAAACAAAATCATAGTAGCAATGACCAAGTTCATAGCAGCAATGTAACAAATTCATAAAAAAAATGGTGTCCCATAACATCCCATGAAGGGATTGGGGAGAGCTTCTCACAATCAGTGAGATGTGCGCTTCTAGTTTTAAACTCACTGATTGGGACCTACAGTTTTACACCGGTTCCGAACGGTATTTTGAGAAGCATTTTCATGGCTAAGTACTCGATAGTGTCGCCATCACTAAGCGAGGTGACCGTCGTCGAAAGAAATGTAAGGTGGTCTGAGCAGGGATCGAACCCACGTTCTCATGTACAAGATTCATAGTACAAATTCATAGTAGTAACGAAACAAATTCATTGCAACAATGAAATAATTTCATTGCAAGAACGATACTTATTCATTGCAACAATGAGACAAATTCATTGCAGCAGCGAAACAAATTCGTTGCAATACTGAATCAAATTCATTGTAGCAAAACCACAATTTCAACAATTTGCAATTGATGAACACATTTTCGTAGTTGGCTCACTTTCGATGACAAAAGTTGTTGGGGTGATGAACATTTTCATCCCTGTGACGATGCCTTTCCGATCAGTTTATGTTTGAACCAAATTCGTTTTGGAATATTTTAAGATAATTGAGCAATGCACGTCTGGCTGACTGGTCAATACGATAACTAATACAAATCTTTACCAAAATTTAGTTTGCTATTAAAAATGAGCGATCTCAACAAAATGTTGTATTATCCAATATATCTTCACACAAAAATCTTCTTCTGAAAAGTGGTGGTTATGTTGCCCGTACAAAAGTTTGACGGTTGGTCGTCGTTTCAGCACCTGTAGAACACAGCTGTAATTCTGTAACTTTTTAACAAGAAAAATCGGTAGTTAAATTGGCAAAATTCGGAAATTTTATATTGAGATTGTATGAATTTTCACAATTTAACTACCGATTTTTGTCGTTAAAAAGTTACAAAATTCCTCAAACCGCCTTTCAATGTTTATGTACCAAAGAGTTTGCCCTACTCCCTATAATATATATAGTATTTGGCAACCCTAGTAGAAGAGAACCAAAAAAGTCGACACGATTCACTCAAACGGATTTCTCTCTCGCGTCACAGTTTGATTATTTCACACTTTTTTTAAATTTTATTTAAACATGGTTGGAATTTTTATAGTCATCAACATCAACATCATCAAAAATTTGCTCGGGTATTGAAATATTCCATGACGAGAGTAAGAAAGAGAGAGAGAGAGAGCACAGAGAAACGAGGCGCTTCACTCATTTTCTTTGTTGGCATTACACTCCATGAGTAAACTTTCTTCTCTATTTAAAATTCCATACTCTTTGTTCTACTCAATTCTACTTAAACATGGTTGGAATTTGTATAGTTATATCATAAACCAATCATAAAGTAGACAGTCAAAATTTCTCTCCACTCGAGTGCCATCAAAGATAATGAGTGAAGCGTTACATTTCTCTCTCTCAATCTCTCTTAATCTCTTCATTGAAGTTATTTGATAATGTTATTGTATATAACTATACAAACTCCAACCATGCTTAAGTAAACTTATATAAAATATGTAAAAAGAATGAACTAATCATGGTACAATAATATCTTCATGGTAATAGCAGCGCGCGTTGTTGTTGTTGTAGGCAGCAACAACAGGCATTTTGTTTTTGTTATATTCGCTTCAGCTGTCAAACTCTACACAAATACATACCAACAACACAAGAATGCAAAAGAGTACAAAAACAAAATACATGTGAGTGTGACAGCCGAAGCGAAGAACCTCATGAAAAAAATTAAAACAGCTGTTCTTACGACTTTACCATGAACATATTATTGTACCATGGAACTAATCAAGATATAACCGGGAAAAAAGTGTGTTTGAGTGAATCGAGTCGACTTTTTGGTTCTCTTTTACAGGGCTGCCAAGTTGTGCACTACTTCTGGTTGTCTACTTCTTGATCGTCTTTATCATTAACATTGAGCCTGTTTTTTCGTCAAACATCTCTCTTATCACACCGACCGCATCAAGAAGAGTGTGAAAGGAAACGTCAGATGAGCCAAATATTCTCTCTAGTAGGAGATTACTCTATGGACTGTCTACTTCAATACACAGTTTTCGCTTTACGTGTAGAGGTTTGTGGCTTCGATTAGTGTTGCCTCGTATTACTTTCAAATTCACAAACCTGTACATATAGAATATTTGAAAACCAAAACTGCCACATATGAAGTGAATGCTTTGAAAATACTAACTACGATTGTCAATGGTATTTAATTTTTTATTTGAACTTGAAGTTGTAGAGATAATTGAAATTAAACTACAAATTATAATTGTCGTATAATAAATTTGCCCCATGTATGTGGTACTTACACATTTTTTAAATAAAGTTGTTTAATAAACCATTCGCCGAAACATTGTTTCTTTCAAATTAGTATAACCAATTTGTTTTACGTATGTTTTTGTCTATTTTAACCAAGAATGTAATTAAGATAATTTGCTCATCTAAATAGTAAAACCATGCGGCATGGCGCGTCTTGTGCCGTTGGCGCCTCCTCGTTAAGAAAGCGTTGACAGCATGTCCGGCTGCCAGACATGATGACAAAACTACAGTTTAAGTGAAAATCTCCCCCGCTTGTGATTTCTGTTAAATGTGTAGACTGAGATTTCAACGATTTTTCTTGAGATTTTCTGTTTTTTCCTTTTAGCTTGCAAAAATTCCGATGCTGCTGCATTTGGCGTTGGTGTTAGCAGTCCTTCTGTCTGTCTGATGATTTACCATAGAAGAAATCCAAATAGAATTATAAAACAACGAAATTTGTTTATAAGCACGAAGAAATCAACAATAATAAATATGCACGTACATAATTATACACACCCGCTGTGTGTCTGCCTCGTCCACCCCTGCGATCTGTTCCTGGCCTACCAGTCTGACTGCCTTCCACTTTACACTCTGTTGCAGCCAACAACCGGAACAAGCTACTTAACACTGCGCGAAGTACGAGTACTCTTGTACTATTGATTATACGCACTTTGCTTGCAGTCACTCCATACACTGGAAGTAAAATGTGCGAAGAAACTCCGTAATTCCAAGATATGTAAAAAGATTTCATTGCAAAGATTAGAATTGTCAAGGGAAATTTGTTGATCGAAATCTCTGCAAACAAAACTGTTGTGATTTTTAATACCTTTAGAGATAACAGACCAGTTTTCTCCCTTCACTTACGGTGCGTTTACACGTGACAGTTTGCGACAAGGCAGTTGAGAATATGTATTAACTGTCAAAAACAGAAAAATTGTTTGTGTGACGTACGCGTCCAGTTATAAAGACAGTACAGTTGTAAGCAACCGCCGACAGTGTCGTTTCGTTAAATTTCGTGCTCTGATTTTTTGTTTTTACAAAGGAACTGATGTACTCTGCAAAATTAGACATGTATTCATATTTATATGTTTGTATTGTCAAACAATATGTCAATAAAAATTAGAAAAATTTTCAAATACAAATATATTTCCCAATTTGTAAAGTCGTTTGCGATGTTTTGCTTTTTTCTCAAATTACTACGAAACGTCACCCGATAGCGCCGATGGCTGAACTAGTAGAGGTTGACGCAGTAGGATTTGTTGTAATTGTGTGAACCAACAACAAGCATTTAGTTTTTGTTTCATGACTGTAACCGTCAAATTCAACTCAGATCCATATGAACAAACACAGTAAACAAAAAAGAACAACAACAAAATACACTGAATTTAACAGACGGAGTCATAAGAAAGCAAAATCAGTTGTTCTATTGCGCCAACCTTTACTAGTTCAGCCATGATCTGGCCGCTTATGTCAAATCTCTTGCCGAAGTTACTGTCATTGAAAAATCAGAGACAGTGGCGAGGCAAGTGAGAGAAGTGTAACGGTGCGTTTACACGGGACAGTACAAGACCGAACAGTTGATAATATGTATTAGTTGTCAAAAACAGAAAAAAATTTGTTGTGTGACGTATGTGTCCAGCCAGTTATAAAGACAGAACAGTTTTAAGCAACCGTGTCGTTTCTTGTAAATTTCGTGCTCTGATTTTGATTTGCTCTTCTTCACATTTGCTTGAAATCTTAATTTACTAAAAGAAGATTGCTACATGCATATATTATTTATACATGTTTATATCTAGTATGTGTTGCCAAATAATATTTTAATAAAACTCCAAATTACCAAATAAAACCAAATTTTCCCAATTTCTACGATCGTTTGCCCTATTTCTCCAAATTACAATGAAGCTGATGTACTCTGAAAATTTAAAATGTATACATGTTTATATGTATGTATGTGATGTTTTGCTTTGTTTTTCACAAATTACCACGAAATGTCACCGATCTGACCAAATACGTCAAATCACTTGCCGAAGTTACTGTCGTCGAAAAATCAGAGACAGTGGCGAGGCAAGTGGCAGAAGTGTAGGTGTTGTAGTAAAATAGTGTGAATGTATTGCTACTGTCGGAGCAAAACTGTCCTGTGTAAACGCCAGGTAAGTGTTGTAGTAAAAATGTGTGAATGTATTTCTACTATCGGGGCAAAACTGGCCCGTGTAAACGCCAGGTTAGAGAACAATTTGAGACAGTCTTTGGTGGAACTTGAACTCACATTGGCGGTCTGCTCCTAAGATATTTTCTTATTCTTGATCTAAAATTAATTGTAAATTGTCATCCTCTGTTTTGCCCCCCAGGAATTAATTTATATGATCCTTCCACAAAAGTCTAAATCGTTCCATTCTATATCTTCCTTCGTCGTTGAATACCGTTTGCACCAGTTATTACTTTACATTACTACGACATGTCTTACACTAAAAACACGCTTTGTCGCAGCGATGAAAAGTGCTCGTTAGTGAGTGTACTTTATATATTGCTGCCATGAAAAATTTCGTATACCCGACGATTTTGGCTTTGTTGCAACGAAACATGTCATACATTTTTCATCATTCATCTTAACATTAAACCAACGAAGACATTAATTAACTGTGCAGTTTGGGGGAAAACAAACATTTATTAATAAAAATAACCAAGTATTTGAGATTTAAACTACTGTTATTGGGATTATCGCAAGTTTTTGTCAATATATTTTTTCAATATTTTTTGTTGTCTTTTTAAATGTAGGCGACTTTGAGGCTCCAACCATTAGGCATACATCTGACCAAATCGTTCCACTTATCAGCTAATTGCAGGGGGTTTCGATGATACAGCTGGTCGACCTCCTGGCTGCAAATTTGATACAGTATAGAATTTCAAATAGAATGAGCGATAGGCAAATTGAAAAAAACTGACTTTAAAGTTGAATTTATTTGCACTTACGACTTTTAAAAAAATTTGTATGTTATAAATTAGTTTGGTTTTAAAGAACACAACAATTTTCATTACTTTTTATTTGTATTACGTCCAAATTCTGGCATAAAAACCCGTATCAAAACTGTCGTTAGCCTAGTGACTTTGATAGTGAATTTGATGGAACTGAAACAGTGTGCATCTTTATATCTTTCTCTATGGCTAATTGTTTACGGTCTTACACAGCTTCGCTTATAGTCAATCATCAACCGTTGTAGTTTTGGCCATCGTTATAGGTTTCATCTAGTTCATCTTCTGTTTCAGGTAACCAGGTATTTCGGGTTACCAGGAGACAACAATCACTGCAGCTCATCTAGCTTTTATAATATTTCTTTTGGCCGTAGAAAGTGGATGATCCAAGCTTACTGGTGAAAAAACTAATAAAAACCAAGGAAAAATGCATGTCCTACAAATTCATGGAGTGCTGTACCCTGTCTGATCCACAATTCGCTGCTGCAATATGAATCCTGGCTGTAGGTAAACTAGAAAACCCCAGTCGGCTGGTCAATGGAAATACAAAAACGAAAATGCACCTAGAATATGTAAACATTGTCCCATTACTTCCCAGGAAGGGACATAGGATGTCTTCTCGGAATCAGAATATATGGCTCGCGTTACCGCTATCCAGGAATTACAATGGTCAGGACATGACTTTACATCTACTAGAGCGGCATGAAAAATCATGAATTTGTTTGCGGATTCGTAGTTGGTGAGTGAACTTATTGATACTATCTGAATAATACCGATTACTTCCGACGGAAGATAGAGTCCAAGACACCAAATATGTACATGCTCTACTACCGCCTAGATGAAAAAGATAGAGTCCAAGACACCAAATATGTACATGCTCTACTACCGCCTAGATGAAAACTGGCCATGCCATTAAAATTGGCAGGAAAGATACGTTGTGCACTTCAGGTAACGGAATGATACTAGCAAATTTCGCCGTAGCGAAAATCATGGCTCTCAGTAGAATAAGATTCCAACATAATAACATACACAAAGCTACTAGGGTATCTGCTGGTCAAATATTAAACAAAGAAGTAGGTTAATCAATTGGTAATAGATGGACGGCAATCATCCAGTGTAAAGTGGATGTACATGTTATAGCTGGCGCTAATACCGATCATTACCAGGTTACAACAAGGGCCCGCAGAAGAATAAGCAGAGCGAAAATCGTGCGAAAAAAAAATTGTTTCCCATTTCATCCCATGAAGGGATAAGGGAGAACTTCTTGTAATGAGTGAACTGGGTGCTTTCTAGTTTTCAACATACTCATTCGGACATACAGTTTAAGTACGGTTCCGAACGGCATTTTGAGAAGCTTTTTCATTGTTAAGTACTCGATAATGTCGCCTTCACTAAACGAGGTGACCGTCGTCGAAAGAATTGTGAAGTAGCCAGAGCAGGGATCGGACCCATGTTCTCATGTACACGAGCCGCGCACTCTAATAATTACACCACCGATGGCCGATCGTACGAAACTATAAAAAAGAAATTTAAAGTTGGACATTCATAGGTAGCAACTACCAAAGTACCCACCATAGCGTAAATCTTACTAGAGAGAATATTTGACTCACCTGTCGTTTCCTTTCACACTCTTCGTGGTAGAGAGATGTTTGACGCTAGGTGGAATTACAATAACTTCTGGCTTTCATTTTTATGTCGTGTTGGTGTAAAACTGTGAAATTTAAATGTGTTTTACACTTTTTTATTAACTGTTATTGTTAGCATACATTTGTATTGTATTTAACACAATAGTGGTATTCATGCAAACAAGAAAACCTAGAACTTTTGCTCAGCGTAAGTTTGCTCCGAAGCGTTTCATGAGGCACCAAATAAAGTTGCTCAGTGTATCTATGCAGCAATTGTCAAAAAAAGGCTGATAAAGTAAATAAGCAAAGTAAAATTAAAGTAAAATTATTTTTTTCACATAAATCAAAAACCCTCTCATTTTTCAATACAAAAATATTGACATTAAAACGTCAAAAGTTCTCACGTTGCTTTTTCCAGGTTTGATCAGCAAATCTGCCTCGAAAACCTTCCACTTTTGTGCAAGTCGCTTTGTATGAGAAATTTTTTGTTTCGACGTTTGCTGTGCAAGTTTACGATATTTTCGAGTTTACGAGGTTCTTTCGAGCTTTCATGAAGACCACTAATAATTTTAACACACCACACGAATTGCCGTTGTTGTTATTTTGTTCGTTGTTTTGAAACATTGCCTCTTTCTGGTAGCATTGAAACAATTCTTTTCGACATCCAACGTACATATCACACCAGGCGAAATGTCATATATTTGCTGAGAGAAATGTTGAGTCTAGTGTAGTAATTAGTCTATGGTACCCACAGTCTACTCATTTAAACTCACTAATTTACTAGCACAGAACACACCTCCTCCAGACGATTCTGAAGCCCAATGGAAACATATTTCCGACTCAGTAAAATCTGCTGCAAAAGTCGTGCTTGGTTCTGAAAACCGGCCAAAAACACACCATGGTACGAAGACGAGTGTCATATAGCCCCTGATGCAGAGAACTCTGCACGTAAGGCCATGACGGTCATGACTCATGACTCAGGTTCTGTAATTATGAGGATTAACAATAGCCTCAAATTTGCAGAGTGTGTTGTAGATATGGAGATCCAATTTCTCTACATTACTTGTCTCATGTGAATTCAACCAGATTAGGGAGCCGATCTCATAGAATATGATGGTGTCGATTACCCCCTCCTGAAGAACTTTCGACAGAGCTGTCCAAGGCTGGAGGTGATGAGCTGGTCAAATTTGGTTAGAATAATACACGTCTGGCAATGTGAGTCTAAGCGTACTATGTTATATATTTAAAAAATTTGAGCCGAGTAATTTTCATGGTGTACGAAAGACTAAAGCCAATAGTTTCAGTCCTTCTCGGACGTATCTACAACCTAGCAGATATTTACATTACGGCAACCTGATGCGGCGAAAACCTTTGCATAATGACACTGACCGATACGAAATCCTCAGTGGAGGTTGGTAACGACCTTACCGAACGATTTGTAACTAGGCAAGACCTACGAAAAGGCGAAAACATAACCCTATCATGGAGATTATGAAAAGAAAGAAGTCAACACAAATATCAGTAATATGTTGATGATAAAGATATCACTGAACGAACTCTACGAGGAGTCACCACCACCCTTTACAAAATACAATGCTTAATAAAAATTAAAAAAATATTATAAATATGTTTATACTAATTTCGATACAAGAAAAAAAAATTCTGTTGAGACAAACACTTTTCAAAATAACTCGATTACGATCACCGAAGTTTTCGGTTGTGACAACAACATAAATTTCTTAAAACTGTTGATTCTACCGAATTTGTAACAGACTGTAAATTAGATTACGTCTATTTCGGTTATCCCAATCCCAACTTTCTGTGTGTGTACTCCAGCATTTCGTGAAAAACGATTAAGCTCCACATTAGTCGGGTATCCAGGTGCTTACCAAGGTTGTCCCAATAAAAGTGCACGATTGAATTTAAAAGTGAAACGCATATTTTTGACGGTGTGACGATATTTTTATTGCATTGTTAAGTATATATGTTCGGCAAATGACCTCGGTGGCTCTGATCACAGGCCCTTAATCTTGTTATGAAATTTTCGATTCAGGTGAGATGTCACAAAACCCCAAAGAAAGAAACACACGGCATTAAATCGCACGTTGTTGATGGCTGGTTGACATCGGAATTTTGGAAAATGATCAGGTCTGGAATTCGTTGCTCCAATAAATCGATTGTTATCTGGGCGGTGTGTTTGGTGGCGCCGTCCTCCTGAAACCATATGCCGTCCAGATCCATACCACCCAGTTGAGCCCAAAAGATCTCCGTTATTATGATCTTGTAACGAATGTCATTCTCAGGCACTGCATTTCCAGCCTCAAAACAGGCACCTGACTAAAATTCGCACCATGCCGTTGCTGGTTGTTGACGCATTGGTTTGTTATGGACCACGTGCGGATTTTATGAATATTTTAAGGGTGAGGTTGGAGGTCTTTCGCAAAATTAAGTGCGTGGTGTTTCTCGAAATTTGATGTTCTTGTGAACCATGTCGAATTCATGTTCCAGGGATTCTGGCGATACTCTCGTTAACAGCAGCAATGTTTTCAAGAGACCGGCCAGTGCGTCAACGCACAGGAGACTTACTGTGCGTAATCGAACCATATTCTTCAAATTTGTTGAACACTTTGCACCACATTAGGGGAAATACCACGACTTATAATTCCGCGAAGTTTTGCGAGCGGTGCCAGCGTATCTTACGCAATATTCGCAGTGGGTTTTCATACTGATAACACATTTCACCCCTATGTAGCGCAACATTTTTAATAATCGAAACAGCTGTCAAATTTCTTAGCTGTCACTTACACAGAATAAAATTTCACAAAATTTAAATCGTGCGTTTTTATTGGGACGCCCTTGATAATATGTCTTTGACATTGTGTCTAAATCTTCTATCACATATTTTAATTTCGATAAATGTGAAGGTACTTATTAACAACTTTGGGTCTAGTAACAAACTACTACGGCCATTGGCTATTTTACTCTTCATTTTTCCCAAAAAGTTAAAGTGTTTTATGCAATTTTCTCTGAGTGTAAACATTTGCTTATTGCCAAAGTATACAAAAACTGCGGTGAGGGATTAAGAACAAATATCGTTGCTTTCCTCTGCCTTTAGAAGCAAATTCAAATGGGGAATTGCAACAGCCCAACAACTCAAGAAATACAATAACAACAACTGTTTCGTGAACAGAATCTTGTTTATTTTTGCAATAAATTCTTAAAATGCCTCTAAAGTTTTCCACAAGAATGGAAATGGTGCAATTTGCACCACGAACAACCTGAAGCAGAGATCTGGCAGCAACAACCCTCCCCAAAATTGTTGCAGAACTCTTGTGCAGCACAACTGCATATGTTTCCTTTAATTAACAACTGCGGTCCATTTTCCCGTTTTTGCCAGAAAGTAAACATTTTTCTTGTTTTCATAGCAAAATACTTCTAAAAATTGACGCAAAACAATAAAATGCTCGACTACTTTCTTCTTTGGGTAGAGGAGGAAAAGCGAGGAAAGCACAAACTTTTCATTTCATTTTGCATTCGTCGTTTAAGGTTATTGCTCTCGATTTCTATTTTCGATGTTGCATTTCCAAATGTCAAGTGAATTGCTTTCTCGGCTGCAGCCGATTTTTGTTTTGTTTCTTCTTTGCTATCATTGCCACCACCAGCAGCCAAGCCAATTCAGTAAAATTTATGACCCTGAACCCTTTAACTAACTAATGCAATAGACGCGTCGCATCTTGGCGGGTTGAACGCATTGTGGCAAATTTTCAAGTTTAAACAAAATTTGTCGTTTTGGCTATTTATTTGTCGGCGGCACTCGCCCAAATGTGTTTCACCCTTTTGGTGAACTGGGAAAAGAAGATTGTAGAATTTTTCAAATTGTTTCATTTAAGTTTTGTTCTTTTTGATTTGTTTGCATGTGAGATAAGGGGAGTTTTAGTTTCATTTTATTAATGTTTTTTTAGATTTCCACAAAATTCAGCGTCTAATATGGAACTGGTCATCTCAAAGCGTTAAATCAAAAACAAGACGAAGAAATACCTGGCTTCAGGTGGCCATCGGTGGTGCAATGGTAGAGTGCGCGGCTCTCGTGCATGAGAACGTGGGTTTGATCCCTGCTATGGACTACCTTAAATTTCTTTCCTAGCTTAGTGACGACGACACTATCAAGTATTTAGTCATGAAAAGGTTTTTTTCAAATTACCGTTCGAAACCCGTCTAAAACTGTAGGTCCAAATCAATGAGTGTAGAACTAGAACGCGCAAAGCTCACTGGTTTGTGAGAATCTCTCTCTAATGCCTTCATGGGATGTAACAGGAAACCATTTTTGTTTCAGGTATAACGCAATTCTGAAAATTGCGAAATCCCGAAAACTGGGAAATCGCGGTATATCTCAAAATATTGTTTAGAATTTTCTAATTGCCCTTTTTAGAGTTGTTTAGCAAAACAAGGATATTTTTTAAACTGCGATACAATAAGTAAAGTGTTCAAAAATTGGTTTAGCTGAGAATTAAAAAACAGGCCTAATAAGTCTTTACTAAATAACAAAATTATTCGACGATGAATACTTTTCCCCTTTTGAAAGGAGACTGGCCTAAGATTCGTCTCAAATAGGTTATTTACATCATTTCAACTCTCAGCACGACTTCGCGAAACTTTAGTAGTGAAATCGCATAGTAGCGCCATCTATTCTTGAATCTTCTAGAGTATATCGAGAGCTCGTGGTCAGTTGGTATGTGGCAGCGATGGCATTCTCTTAAAATTCGGCAATCAAGTTGCAATATAGACCACAAACAAAATTATGGTTAAGGGTAGATGTGGATTTTCTGTTAAATAGTTGAGAATATTTTATTTTTATGTTGTTTGCCTTTATGGGCTACCAAACTTAAGTTAAAAGTGCTGAAACCGCAATTTCGGAAAATAATAAATCACGTGTTTGCTTAAATATTATTGAAAACCAAAGTAACTTCACACAGTCATACGCAATTATTGGTTATAAACCCAAAATAGGCTTCCCGATTTTAACGGAATATGTGTTTTATAATGAAATTGCTATTTTTCTCGGTACACATTAGGGTAACCTTTCAATTAATCATTATTCGGTTAATCAATTAATAGTGCATTAAAATTAACCGAACATTTTAATAATTAAATTTTTCGATTAACGATTAACTCGAACAAATCATAGCGATTAATCGATTAATAAAATATAAGTAGGTGTTTATGGCGAATTCAAGAACCTTCTAGAAACTAGATGTTGTTGTTGTTGTTTATCTTTGTAGAACAATCTCGAAGGGCGGAGAGTTATCTTTACTGAGGTGAATTCATGCTACTGGTTTAGCGAGCTGGTACGTTGTTACAATGCATACTTTCAGGCGCAGCACTAACCGCCTGTTGTTTACATACTGTTAGTAGAGTCATTAACAGTAAGCAAAAGCTTTTACTTATTCGTAACACTGCCCCCCACTTAAGCCTGTTCGTCCCGAGCAGGCTCAACCCTCCGTTTTCCATACAGAGCTAGTCTTTCCAAATGCACGACTTTCATTTTAGCTCTTGGACTTTGGCTTTTCTGGATTCGATAAACCACGTCATTTATTCGTTTGACAACCTTGTAAGGGCCTTCCCAGTGAGTCTGAAGTTTTCGAGATAAACCCTTCTTGCGCTGTGGGTTGAACAGTAAAACTAGCTGGCCTTCATGAAATCCTTCTGAATTTGCCGCTCGGTCGTATCTGGCTTTCATTTTGTTACTGACCATTTTTAATTTGTTGCGCACAAATTCATGGAGATCATTAAGATCCCCCGTATCATGGTAATTGACATCACTGTTCGCAGGGTCAGACGCTGGTATGGTACCGAACTCCAAATCTCCAGGCAGCTTCAGCTCATTTCCGAAAATTACTTTAGCGGGTGTTCGCGAAGTGGAGTCATGGGTGGCCGTCCTATATGCCAAAAGGAACTTCGGTATGTGTTCATCCCAATCTCTTTGATCTGCGCTGACTACTTTTCTTAGGTATTCTTCAAGAGTTCGGTTGAATCTTTCAACCATTCCGTCAGACTGAGGATGCAATGGTGTTGTTCTTGTTTTCCGAATACCGTATGACTCACACATTTCTTTGAAGATGGTCGATTCAAAATTCCTACCCTGGTCCGAATGGAGCTCCGAGGGGACACCAAAACGGCATATCCAGTTATCCACAAACACTTTAATTATAGTCTTCGCTTCCTGATTTGGAACAGGGTATACTTCGGGCCATTTACTGAAGTAATCCATAACCACTAATACGTACTGGTTTCCTAAGCTACTAACTGGAAATGGACCGGCCACATCCATAGCTATACGCTCAAAGGGTGCACCTGAGTTGTATTGCTGCATGTGGCGGTGACTTCTTCGCGTTGGTCCCTTACCTGTCATGCATTGGGTGCAATTTGCTATCCAATCGGCTACCGCTTGTTGACAGCCAATCCAGTAGAACCGTTGCTTTAGCTTTTCAATGGGCTTGGTTATTCCTAGATGTCCTCCGCTCGGGCCATTATGGAATTCTGTCATTATCTCTTTTTCCTTGGAGGAAGGTACCACTATTAACTTTTTGACTATTTTACCATCCTCACTTTCCCATAACCGGAATAGGCAACCATCCAATAATTTTAGGCTGTTCCACTGGGCCCAGTATGCTTTCATCAGGGGGCTCTCTGAGGCGATGTCATTGCGTGTTGGTCTTTCACCATTTTCTTTTGCAGAAATGATTTTTGCCAGTATAGGGTCGCTTCTTTGTGCTGTTGACCAGTCTTCGTTGGATTCTAGTCGAAGCAGACGTACGTCAATGATGTTTTCTTTCACCTCTGCTTTTGAGCAGTGTTTGCATTCCAGCTTGCATGGACGACGTGACAGGGCATCAGCATTACCGTGTTTTCCTCCTTTTCTATGCTCAATGCTGAAGTCATAGCTCTGCAGTCTTTCAATCCAACGAGCAAGTTGGCCTTCGGGGTTCTTAAATTGCAGTAGCCACCTTAGCGCCGCATGATCGGTTCTTAACTGGAAAGGCTGGCCGTACAGATACTTGTGGTAGTGTTTGACACACTCTATGACGGCCAGTAGCTCTCGTCTCGTAACACAGTAATTTTTCTCTGGCTTTGAGAGTATTCTGCTGTAGTACCCAATAACTTTTTCTTGGCCATTGATTTCCTGCGAGAGCACGCCACCTATTCCGTAACCACTCGCGTCAGTATCCAACACGAATTTCTCTCCAGCAACAGGATATGCAAGCAAAGGAGCCGTGCATAAATATTGCTTCAGTTGGTGGAATGACTCTTCTTGTTTTTCGCTCCAACAGTACGGCCGACTTTTCATTGTCAGCTCGTGAAGACTTGCAGCCACTGTGGCGAAACCCGGCACAAACCGTCTGTAGTACGTACAGAGTCCTAGAAAACTGCGTAATTTATGGAGATTCTGCGGTCGTGGCCAATCCTTCACTGTCAGGATTTTGTCTTCATCGGTGGAAATGCCATCTGCTGTCACTCGATGTCCCAAGTATTTTACTTCTTTCTGGAACAGAGAACACTTCTTCGGGCTGAGTTTCAACCCAGCCGCGGTTATACGTTGAAGGACTTCTTTAAGATTCTTCAGGTGTTCATCGAATGTTTTCCCCATGACAATGATGTCGTCTAGGTACACCAAGCATGTTCGCCAATGAAGTCCTTTCAACACGCACTCCATTAATCGCTCGAAGGTGGCTGGAGCGTTACATAGTCCAAATGGCATTACTTTAAACTGCCACAGACCATCCCCTACGCTGAATGCAGTTTTCTACTTATCTTTCTCGCTGATTTCTACTTGCCAATAACCACTTTGCAAGTTCAGCGTGGAGAACCATTTTGTTCCTGACAACGTATCCAATGTGTCATCAATTCTTGGTAGTGGATAACTGTCCTTTTTGGTGACGTCGTTGAGGTTTCTATAATCCACACAAAATCGGGTACTTCCATCTTTCTTCTTAACTAGTACCACCGGCGAGCTCCATGGACTTGAAGAAGGTTCGATTACACCATCCTTCTGCATTTCAGCTACCAGTTTCTTTACCTCATCTCTTTTTGCAAGTGGAAGACTTCTGGGCGCCTGTTTTATTGGTCTCGCTTCCCCTGTATTGATGTCATGCTTTACCATTGATGTTCTACCTTGGCATTCTTTTTTCAGGACGAAGGCAGACGCATGCTTCCACATTATTTGCTTTGCTTCGTTCCTATCAGAAGGCTTTAGTTCTCGCACCCACTCACTGAGATGCGACTCCAGCACTTTCTGCTCCTTTTCTGATAGTTTGCTGCAGTCAGAATTAACTTCACAGTTGATGACCGCCTCGACTGGTGTACATTCTGCAATTTCTGTGCGGTCGCCGATCACCTCGTCGTTGTTGGACAAATTTAGAGCTCGTACAGGCAAGTATCCTTCATTATTAGTTCTTACTAGAGCTTTGGCAGTGATGATGTTATAGTTGTTTATACTTGCCGGTTCAACTACCCACAAACCGCCGATCTCACAATCTCCCTCCATTCGGGCCCATACTATGGTTTCTGATGTTGGTGGCAATTTTACATCTTTGTAAGCGATCAGCCTTTTAATCTGTGTTGTATTGTCGTATCCCACATTGAGAGGAATTTCCACATTAGCCCACGTCAAAATTTGCTGCCCCATATCTAACTTGAGGCCTTGGGCAATCATAAAATCTGCGCCAATTATCACTTCATCTACAATGTCGGCGACAATAAACACGTGTTCGATGCTCATGTTGGCAATGGCTAACTTCAATTTAACTTTACCATGTACAGTTGCTGGTTCACCCGTTGCTGTGCGGAGTCTTACACCATGTAACGATTCTATTGGTCCATTTATCAAATCAGATCTGATGATAGATTGTGACGCGCCTGTGTCCATAGTCAATATGCGCTTCCGACCACCGATAGCTCCGTAGACAGTGAGGTTGTTGTTTTTCTGTTGTATTATTGAGATGGAGATCGTGGGGCCCTCGGTTGTGGGAGCTAGTCCATGCCCCTCTGGGCTAGCTCGTTTTAGTTTAACGGAGATTCATTTTGTGTAGTAAAATTTACCCGTTTATTGCCACGTTGGGGTGAGCTCGATCTTGATCGTTTTCGTGGATCTCTGCAGTTTCGTGAAATATGACCAGGTTTGTCGCAATTGTAGCACTTTGGTCTGGGCTTACTTCCGCCTGGTAACGCCTTGCTGAGGGTTTGGGTGATTTCTTTAAGATCGTTTATGGCACCCTTCAAATCTCCTGCCTCCGACTCCATTTCAATTTTTCTAACTCTTTGTATTTGAGGCTTGGACACAAATTTTGCTGTTTCCTGTGCCAATGCGAACGAAACAGTTTCGGCGAATGTAGTTGTTTCTGGCACTGACGGGAATGCTCTGAAGGACTTCTGCTGCGTTGCCTTTCAGTGCTAAAATTAGCTCAACGGTTTTGTCGTTGCTGTTCCACAAGTTCTTAATTGCGACCATTTCGAATTGGAATTTAAAAACATCGAAAGGTGTAGAGCCATCGAAACTGGGAGCTTTCAATCTACTAGAGCCTTCAGAAATTACTCGCACCGGATTTGTGGCATTTGATGTTTCTTGAATAATTCTAGAATTCTCGCTTAATTTATCGTCCATAATTCTAGAATTCTCGCCAAATTTCTTTTCAAGTTTTTCGTCCATAATTCTAGAATTCTCGTCCAATTTCTCGTTCATAATTCTAGAATTTTCACCAAATTTCTCATTCAGTTTGTCGTTAATTATTCGAGAATTTTCGCTCAATTTCTCGTCCATTATTCTAGAATTATCGTCCAATTTGGCCATCATGGCAGCAAACATTGTAGAAACATCTACATTACCAGTTGCTTCTTTTGCACAAACCTCCATTTCGTCTTTGCACTCGAACTGATATGTGTCAATGTTGATGTTTCGGCGTTTAAATTCTTCTATTAATCGCCTCTGCAGCTCTACTTTATTACCAGCTGTCGGTTGATCCAATTTGCTCAACTCCTTTTTTAGCTGTTCAACTTTGAGTTCTTCAAACTTCATCGTTGTCCTTAATTCGTAATTTCACTTCTGACACCAATGTTACGAATTTCCTTATTCGTCCTTTTTGCGTTGTTTTATTCCCAATAATAAAACAAGGTTCGTTTTAAATTACGATAATTACAACGGTTTAACTTCCTTTTATTTTACTTATATAGTACAACAGTTTACTTTATTTATAACACTTTAACAAGTCTAGTGTTTTACTGTTAAACAAACTGAACTCTCCATTCCAAAGACCTCCGCTATTTATACCAACTCACCATACACAAATGAAGGTACATATATCTAGCGAATTCAAGAACCTTCTAGAAACTGGATGTTGTTGTTGTTGTTTATCTTTGTAGAACAATCTCGAAGGGCGGAGAGTTATCTTTACTGAGGTGAATTCATGCTACTGGTTTAGCGAGCTGGTACGTTGTTACAATGCATACTTTCAGGCGCAGCACTAACCGCCTGTTGTTTACATACTGTTAGTAGAGTCATTAACAGTAAGCAAAAGCTTTTACTTATTCGTAACAGTATATTTCCTTGGTGTTCGTGGTGACTTGGTATGCCTTAGCGGTGGCATACTTTTAGGCGTAATTAACATTCGTCAATCAAGTTGCGATATACACCACAAACTTTAAAATATTATTCTCACATAAATGTTAGTTAAACAAAAACATGTAGATCATTTTTATTTAACAATATTTTAAGCCTTTATATATAAACAGCCTCTCAAACCAGTTCAGAAATTTCTATTAGGTCCAAACAATTTAATATTACAGCGATATCGCTAACGTATCACCTAGAAAAAAAATGGTTTTCCATTACATCTAACGACGAGATTGGGGAGAGATTCTCTTCTCGCGTTATAGTTTTACACTCACTGATTGGGACCTACAGTTTTACACCGGTTCTGAGCTGTATTTTTTTTCATGGCTAAATACTCGATAGTGTCGCCGTCACTAAGCGAGGTGACCGCCGTCGAAAGATCTGTTAGGTGGTCTGAGCATGGATCGAAACCACGTACTCATGTACAAGAGCCGCGCAGACTACCATCGCACCACCGACGGCCTCGGTCGTCGTTGCCTAGAAGACAAATTAAAACGCATTTGCGCATTGCGTAAGTTCCTCTCTCTCTCGCGAGAAACTGTTGCCAAAAAGCGGAACTTCAATAAGAAAACAATACTTCTTGAAGAAAATTTCTACATATTGCCAGATAAAGAGATAAAAAGAACATATCTAGTATCTCAAGGATGAACAAATTGAAACTTTTGCTGGATAATCACCAAACAGATAAGCATTGTTCGGAAATATAAACACGACGGTTATTACATAAATATTAAAAAATAAGTAGTTTTCCATTGCGCGCTTCCTAGTTTTAAACACACTGATTGCGACTTACAGTTTTACATCGGATCCGAACAGTCACCGCTACTAAGCGAAGTGACTGTCGTCGACAGATATGTAAGATGCTCAGAGCAGGGACCGAATCCACGTTTTCATGTCAACAGCCTCACACACTAACCATTGAACCAACGACGGCCACGGAACATAAATATTTATCATTGAAAATTACGTTACGTTTTCCAAAATATCTTCCATAAAGATTGATACACTTTCGAAAATGTTTAAACCAATTTTTGAAGAGCACTTTTTCCACTCCGAAAGAGGTAACTCCAAGCCATGCATCTTGTCTTTTGAAGACTTGGCTTTATTAAAACGTCGTCGGCATGACTTCCTTAAATCCAAAAGTTCTCCCCTCAACCAGGAAGTCTTGTTGCTCCCCTTGGCATCATTATTGGGCTAGAGAGTTATTGCGACTTGTTGAGAGGACTCGTGACCCTGTCCGCTATCATCTACCCAACTTATGTATATCCAGACATGGTTCTGATCCCAAACAACTCTTGCAAGTATTTTCCTAGAGGGGACAGTCAGTCTACCTCACATTGCGATAACTTCTTCAGGCCGGGCCATGGTTGAATCCAACTCTAATCCGATATATTTATATCAGAGAACGAATGCCAATTCCATTACATGATCATCTCATACAGGTCCTCCGTTGCAAACGTGAAATGTATTAATATATACATATGTATGTCTGGAGAAGTTCTCCCCAGTCCCTTCATGGGATGTAATGTGAAACCATTTATTTTTTATTTATGTCTGGAGCTGGTAACGAAAGTCTTTTAATATTTTGTATTGGGTTTTCAGTTATGATTGAGTTTTATAAAAAGTAGACCAATTTCTTAAGTACCATTGGATCCAAGATGTTTATAGTACAGATGGAACCGTTAATTTAACTTTTGTTCTTGTCGTTGCGGTCCGACATTGTCAAATTCAAATGTATTTTTCTTTTGCAATATCTAATGTTCGGCCCTCTAAACAAAATCAAATGACTGCTGTTATTACATTCAATTACAACAAGACCTCCTGTGTCTATATTCTGACATGATCGGATCCATCTACTAAAGCCCCGTATTTATCTCTTTTGAAAGTTTTCCTTGGCATTCAGCTCTTTCCGAGAGCATTTCGTTGCGGAGAGTTCCCACCTATCTTAGTGCTAGCGCATGTGGTTACAATTATCGATCCCGGTCCCATTTAAAATGTTTCTTCTTGAGTTTACCAATAGAGAGATCTAGTGCATGAACAAATTAGTTTAATGGAACGATTCACTAGACTTGAGTCGAACTCGTTCACTAGTTCTCGAACTCATTCATTTAAGATGCCCGGGCATACCTATCACGAATATACTCGCCGTATCGAACATGTGCACTATGTTCGAGGGAGTGATGTCTGGTCACCCTAACTGAACTACAGGGTGGCTGATAAAAGCCGCTACCACTTTTTTTCTATTTAATGAATCCGGTTAATTTTTATTTATTTCGCAGATTGATTTTTAGATTTAACAAAAATGGATGACTGGGAGACTGAAACAAGGATTTGGATTGTCCGCTGCTATCACGCACTGGAGTCCGTAGTTTCTTTCCAAAGAGAGTATAGGTGCACGTTTGGTGGCAATCCTCCGAGCAAATGGACCATAATGAAACTTGTTAACAATTTTGCCGAGCATGGGAGTCCATGACCTTACCATCGAAACCCTTCAGTTCGGACGGAGGAAACAATCGCTGCTGCCATACAAAACAATCCAAGAGTTTCGACAAGAAGCTTATCTGCTCAACTCGGTATAAACAGACAGTCATTGCAGTCAATTATGCACAAAGATTTGGACTTAATCCCCAGATAAAATTCAAATGGCCAACAAACTGAACGCAGCAGACTTCCCGATTCGCTTGGAATTTTGCCAGGAGATGCTTCAAATGGTGGAAGAGGACGGAAACATGTTGAAAACTGTCTTTACATGTCTGACGAGGCCCATTTCGATTTAAACGGCAACATAAACAAACAAAATTGTCGAATATGGAGTGCTTCCAACCCACAGATACTCCATGAGACGGAATTGCATCCACTTCGTGTCACAGTGTGGTGCGCAGTTTCATCACGATGCATTGTCGGGCCCTACTTCTTCGAAGAAAACGGTCACACCGTTACGGTTACTGGAGACCGATACTTGACCATGTTGAGAGAGTTTTTCTATCCAGAATTACGCCGAATGAGAATTTCTTTCAACTCTGTGTGGTTTCAGCAAGACGGTGTAACTCCTCACATAGCCCGGCCTTTTATGGCAGAATTTCGACGAAAATTTCCCGTTGGCCCCCCAGGTTGCCTGACCATACTGCACCTGACTTTTTCTTGTGGGGTTATTGCAAACAAGAAGTCTACAAAGCAAAACCAACAAATTTGAATGAACTAAAGCAATCCAATCAAGAAACAATTGCGGCTATTCCTGTCTCAACTGTCCAAGCAGTAATGAACAACTTTTTGGTAAGGTGCCGCACATGCATCAACGAGCAGGGGGCATTTAAATTCCATTATTTTTAAAACTTATTAAGCTATATGTAATAAAATTGAATGAGCTTTAACGTGAATAAAAGAAAGATGAATTCCATATACTGAAAAAAAGTTTTTTGAGATTCTTAATGTAGCAATATTCATCAGCCACCCTGTATATACTTTAGTTCATGAACTACTCAACTCTACAATTCACTCATGCGAACTAGATGAATTAATTCACACTTATTGCAACAGGTTTTTGTATTTCAGTTGTGCAGTTTTCTTTGACATTTTCTAGTTCATACGTGCTTTGTCTCCCACAGAGGTGAATAATATTGCCTTATTTGTGCAATGGATATGTAACTGACCTCTACCAGGGACCATCCATGCCACAGCTGATCGACATGGTAGTTAGAAATTGAAAAAAAAAATTAGTAGTTAGCAGAATGGATGTTTGATTGGTATTATCCACAGTTCAAATATTTTATTTACATCGTACGAAAACACGCGTTCCTAAGAGTAACATACATAAGAGCGGAATGCCTCGTTTTATGTCCAAACAAAAGGCAAAAGACAATGGCCTATTACCTCGCCGTCATCGAGAGAACGTATAGAGAGGGATAGCGATTCTTACATATCTATTGCTCTATGCTTCGATATGGAGATTTAGTTTAAAAAATATCACAATATCCATAAAAATTTAGAAATTTGTAAAAGTGAGACAATTTTCGCAATTATTCGCTACGATTGAACAAAACTATAAGTTGAACTAAAGTAAGCTTTTTAGCTCACATCTCATATGAACTTTTGAACTGAACTCATACAATGAAAGAAATTAACTAGTGAGCTAACGAACGAACTAGTTCATTGTTTTGAACTTAACTAAAAAGAGCTCACTTGACTGAACTAAAATTTCAACCACTAGAAACCACATCAAACGAAATAGTTTGAATATTTTTTAAAAGTTTGATGTTTAGTGTAATTATTTTAATATGTATAACTATTACGGATTTTTATTCAAATATTTTAAATTTTAACTTCAACGTTTAACATATGGCAATGTCATTGAAAGCCCGCTTATAAATGATAACCAGTCACAATAATTAAAACTATTCCCACTCTGTTAAAAAGTTAAGATGGCAACTCCATGTGTTGTAATTCAGGCCATTTTTCGGCAAACATCCAAGCCGATGATTTTTATTAACTTACAAAATAGAAACACAATGACATGTTAAGTCATTAAAAAAGTATGAAACATTTATAAACATTTATTAAAACATATGCCAAAATATTAATAATATTTATATAGATATATATTTCTCCTATATCCTCTTTATTGTTGTATTGTTCCACACACACGTTCTTGCCGATTTCGCATTCTCTTCACATTGCAACGACGTTGCAGCTAAAACTGTTCCCAGCACCTTTGAAGTCTTGCATGTTTTGCTTTGCACTCAGCGAATCGTCAGTCCATTTTCAAAAGTCGAGTAGTAAAGTTCGTATACACGCGTCGTAACGTCGTTGTTTGTAAATTATTATTATTATTATTATAATACTTTGAAATTCTCTCTCTCTGTGTGAAACGAAACCAAATTACTTGAATTTTAATAAAATATTTTGCGTTTCCCCCGTGTTAACAACTGCTTGTCGTCCCGTCTTCGTTTTGTTTTAGAAATAAAAAAGAATTCAACATTTTTACTTTGATTCACAGTTCTCCAAACTCGGCTGCTCCGAATGTGAGTGAATACACGGCGTGTAAAAGTCAGAAAGAAGAAGAAGTGAATGAATGTGAGTGTTAAATTTATTTATATGTGAAGTAATAATGAATTTCATTATAAAGAATTGGTAAAAATAAGTTTGAGAAATGAAAACAAATTATGTATTCCAAAAATATTGCTAACTTGTGGAATGAACACAACTGTGATCTGTGCAGTGTCCATGGAGGATAACAGTTACCCACCAAGTTAATAACCAATAAAACAGAAAAAGTTTCAAGTGCCTCTCCTCCTTGCGTTGTTGTTGTGGTTGTTCGTTCCGAGTGTTTAACCAGTAAAGAAAACTTGTTTTTGCTTGAAACATCAAGAAGAAGCAAAAAAACCAGGCAGAAAGTGAAAATTTCTTTACTTATAAAAGTTAAAACGGGTGAAAAAAAACCAACGAAATACAACCGTTGAGTTTACCAACAGGAAATTAACGAGCGAAATATGAATCTACTGTTTAAACACAAGTGTTAATAATTTATATAGATATTTGTAATAATTGAAATCCCTAAAAATTGTCGAATTTGTGTAAAGATTTTTCAAGTTTCTCCTTGCATATAACATTTACTGTTGAGTGTTAAAAGAGTGTTTGTGTTTTTGTGTTTCTTCTTTTCTTTATGTTCGTTTTTGTACACAAACTACGACTCCCTTTGGGTGTTGCGCGCGTTCTCTTTCTGAATGTATCTCTCACTCTGTCGTACAGCTATGGGAAGGGTAGACAACACATTACTTACAATAATAACAAAAACACAAAAATTCTGAAATTGAAGTGAAACAAAAACAACAATAGTGACAGCAGCCAGCAGTTAACTACCACAAAATGAACATGAAGAAGAAAAGTAAATAGATGAGGCAAGAAGAAAAAAACAACTGAGCAACAGCTAAAAAACAAACTGTTGGAAGGAATTGTGCAGGCAAATGTCAAATGGAAATTAAAAAAAAATTTGCAAAATTTCCTTCAATCTGCTTCTGTGTGTTTATGAAAATTGCGATTAAGATATCATTATTTTTCGTGATATTTGTGATAATTGAAAGAATGTGAAGTCATAATAGATTGCTCAATGTTAGGGAAAGAAAAAAAGTGAAAATGCTCTAAAGAAAATTGCAATTCCGGTAAAGCTTTAATTTGAGACTTTTAGAAATGAACTCAACAAATTCTACCTGGTATAATTATAGTTCTTTAAAGTTGAAGACACCTGATGAAAACTTTAAATAACTTTTCAATTTTATTCTGTGACATATCCGAATGTTTGTTTGACAATTGTTGGGATCTGTTATATCGTATCAAATTTACATCAAAAAATATATAATAAATGTTTTCAATATTTCGCTTAGTCTTCGAGATATAAATTGAACAAAAATCGATAGAAAATTACTACAAATTTAAACTAAAAATTAATATGTATATGAAATAATTTTAATACCAATGTGGGGCCGATAAGAGAGTAGGACCGAACAGTTCTCATATCTCCCCCAAATTGATACCAGCGATGTTTCCAGAATTACGCGCTCCCAAAGCTTGAACATTCAATCTCTCCTTCCAAATATCCTGAGGGACTGAGACAGTATATGTATCGTTGGAAAGCCTTTAAAAATACAATTAAATCCGCGTACAAGTTATCTAATAATTAATATTAGTATATTCTTATTATGCTGTGTAAATATTTCTACTATCCATTAGCCCGTTGCGAACTAATCACTAGTAATCGGCTATCGTAAGCCCACTTTCTAGCAATAAGTACCTATAATCTCAGTATTGTCCTATGTAAAGGACGCCTTCGACCGGCGGATTGGCCGACTCATCTCGCAGTCGGCCGACTAAGCGGGGTAAAATTAGAACTAGCTTGATTTTCAGAAAGTCGACCAGAAATAACAATGTCCGACACAAAAGTCGGCCGACTAGTCCGCAGGTTTACGGTGCCCTTAAGGAGCTTATTTGATAGTAGCGATTTTCTTGTACAATATAAGACACACAGTGTCTTTGTAACCCATTGAATATTTTAAGGCTGAATATTGAAAAAAAAAATATATTTTTCAAATAATTTTATCGCAAAAAGCGATTAGAAACCCAAAATAAATTCAATAATAGGCTAATATTCACATACTATTTTTCGCGAAAAAAGCGAGAGTTGTCTCAACTCCTACTTATTGACATTTATGGCAAAGTATTGCGGTGGATGCTTTCGCACAAGTAGGATTTTAGATAATTCTCGCTTAGCTAAGATTGGTTTTCTCCTATAATGTGTGATATAGCTACCTGAATTCAAAAACCGAGCATTAATATCAAACTCTTTTTTTTTATCTTTTTTTTTATTTTCAAAAGAAACTTTCGAAAACTTAAAGCGAACCACAGACTTGTCTTGTCATCGATGTGCATTAACATCTGCTATAGTTGATGGTAGTTGACATTTTACCGCCCTTCCTGATACCATATAAGAATGTAATCGAAGTTATTCGCACCACTATCATGTTTACAAAGTTTTTTGGTAATATTTTTTCAAACTCGACTAAGCTTATGCTCACGTATGCCAAGTTTGTGGTTCACTTAAGCAACAAATTAAAAAAAGATTTCGATACGTTTTTCAAAATTCAACATCCGATACTCGCTTTGTTATCGAAAAAATGAATTTATTTATCGTTAATTTTTAGTTTTCCGTAAAAACATTTTTTGAGGAACAAATAAAAAATATCAATATTCTATTCTTAATGGAAACTTTCACTCAAGTTTTTCGTTTATTTTTTGATTTTCTATCAGAAAACTTTATTTTTTTGGTGAAAACAAATTTCATGTTTTTCTTTTAAAGGCAACATCCGATTTCGATAACTCACTTTGTTATCGAACAATTTTAATTAATTTGTATTATTTTGTATAATTTGTATAATTATGGCCGTCGGTGGTGCAATGGTTAGCGTGCGCGCCTCTTGTACATGGAGATCGTGGGTTCGATCCACCTTAAATTTCTTTCGGCGGCGGTCACCTCGCATAGTGACGGCGGCACTATCGACTACTTAGCCATGAAAAAGCTTCTCAAAATACCGTTCGTAATCGGTGTAAAACTGTAGGTCACAATCAGTGAGTTTAGAACCAGAAAGCGCACAGCTCACTGGTTGTGAGAAGCTTTCCCCAATTCCTTCATGGAATGTACTGGGAAACCATATATTATTTATTTATTTATCTTTTGATTTTCAGTAATAAATCGAAATTCTTTAAAAATTAAACATCCGATATCTCGGTAATTAAGTTGCCGAATAATTCCGTATACTAGTTTACTTTTAATTTTCTATAGAAAAAATAAATTCGTTGGAAAAATAGGTATATTTAATTTTATTATTTATTTTATTCCAATTGTAACATCAAAAACCTCCCAGGCCAATTATATTTCAAAAATGAATATATTTTTTTTAAATTTAACAAAATGTTTCTATAACTGGGCAAGAGGTCGATATCCAAGGCCATTTTAACAAATAACTTCTTCTGTACAACACCTCAAAAGAAGCCACCAAAATAATTAAATACAAATTGTCGGTAACTCGCTTAGTTACCGAGATATCTGGGGTTGTCTTATATTGGTATGTGCTATCGAAAAACTTTATCGGGTCAAGGAGCCTTATATATCGTATTCTCACCAAGCAAGTTGTCAACAATTTTCCAAAGAAATTTTATTTTTTAAGGTGAAAAACGTAATTTAAGTTTTTGGCTAAAATGCACCTGGTAGTCCACCCCCAAAAATGTGTTTAGAAATCATTCAAGATACCAGAAACACAGAAGTGCGCTAGGGGCATGCAAGTGCGGATACCCGAGGTATTCGTCATTGCTTTTGCGGTGCGACGACTGTGGGTCAAGGTAACCCATTTTGTAAAATAATACAATTAATAATAGTTACAATTAATTTATAAATAGGCATTGAGAATTAAAACCGCAAATAACAAAATGTTGTACTTAAATTAAAGATAATGGGCAAGCCTACATTATAACCTGCACTTTTTCTCTTATTTTTTCCAATTTGCCAATTTTTTTGGATATTTTTCACAAGTTTGGTATCCAATATCACGCTGAGTTATCGAAAACTTGTATGTATTTCATGATTCTCTATCTCATCAAACAAATATGGTTAAGAAATCGATTTTTTTTTTAAAAAATTCAACGTCTAGTATTTCGGTAGCAAGCTACTAGTTATCCAAAGATATTGCATAATTTTAATCGTACTTCAGGGAACATTTTTAGAAAATATTCGATAATTTTTTTTAAAACTTTCTCTAACACTATCTAAAAACGTTTAAAATTTCAACGCCAGATGTCCAAACAATTGAAGCCCCTGGTAGAAGAAGGTGTTAACTCACTTTTTTTCAAAAACAATATTTTCCTTATTTTAATGTTTCCATGGTATCTGATTTAAAAAAAAATAAAAAACAAAATTTTTTAGATTAAATTTTAATAATTTAAATATCATATGTTGACTTTTTTCTTATCTAAAATGAAATCAGATACCATGGAAACGCAAAAAGACGAAGGAATATTGTTTTTGAAAAAA
The DNA here is from genome assembly GCA_963931995.1 of Phaonia tiefii. Lineage (NCBI taxonomy): Eukaryota > Metazoa > Arthropoda > Insecta > Diptera > Muscidae > Phaonia > Phaonia tiefii. The sequence continues at coordinate 128,830,035 of OZ008370.1, forward strand.
AGTGAGTTAACACCTTCTTCCACCAGGGGCTTCAGTTAGACGAGGCATCGCATATTTTCAATAATTGTTTTTTTTTTTTGCAAGAAAATTTGTTTTTGCAACAATTAAAAAAAAATTTAAATATTTTTTATTGAAAATTCAACATATGATATTTCGATATCTAGGCGTTATAAAACAATTTGATATAATTTTTATCGGTTATCTTTTCATATCCTATCATGGAAAAATGTCTCTTCGGGGAAAAATTAAAAAAATATTCGATATTTTTTTTAAATGTGCACATCCGATATCTCGGCGGCTAAGCGTGTTATGGATAAATGTATATATATTTTTTTAAATTAAAACAATTCAATAATGTAAAAAAAAACAATGCCAACATAAATAATTAAGCATATAATCAAAAAAATTTGTTTAATTAGATGATCTTTTTATTTTAAACTTTTTGCTTAAAATAGTGTATTGCATGTTTCTTTGCATGTTGGGCGAGTTGGACCTACTATACCATTTCAAATTGAAATTTCAAAAAAAAAAATGTCAAAATTCTATTTGAAATTTCAAATACATCATTGAAATATTAAAAACCATCAATTGAAATTTAGAACACGTAAATTGATATTTATAAGAAATCAATTGAAATTGAAACCGAACCAATTGAAATTTAAAACACATCTAATGTACTTTAAAAGACATCAATTAAAATTTAAAAATCGAATACATAAAGTCGGTAAATAATTTTTAAATTACAACTCTCGTATTTTGAATTTCAATTCACAATTTACATTTTAATTTCTTATTCTTATTCAATTCAAATGCTGTTTAACATTTTAATTTTAATTTTTCAATTGCAATTTATATTTTTTGTAATTTCAATTGGTGGCTTTTAAATTCCAATTGAAGTCTATTGTATTTAATATAAAATATAATGTAAATTATCGATTTTTCTTTACTGCTCAAGTCGCAAACTTTCAAATATCACACTCTAGCCGATTGAAGTATAATGAGAAGTAACTTTCATATCTTGTACACATTAATTTAATTTGGTTAGTGAATACTAACAAATATATGTATATGTATGTATGTACATTGAAAGATAAATAGAATAACAAATTAATATTTTTAAACAAAATAGTAATAAATGTCAATCCTTGTCATCTACTAATTTCGTTTTTTCCTTCTATTTTTATTTATTGGAAATTTTTCTAGTGCCCTAAATGTGAAAATTATCCCCCAACAAAATATTTTAAAGTTTTAATTCCAAATAAATGCTATATCGAAAATTCCAAATCCCATAAAAAAAGTGATTTAAACGAAAAATAAAAATTGTGAAAAAGCTTAGAAATATAACCAAACCCATCATAACCTACGAAAGTGTTCAAGGCATTAAACAACAAAAACAAAAAGCACAAAGAAACCAAGAACATGTTTGCCGAAGGTATATTCCCTATAGGCGATGGCCTTTTGGACATCGATGAGGAGCGTCTAAAAGCGTTGCTGGTACCCGATGACATCAACGAGATATATGATGTCGAACAAACACCATTTGCCAGGTAAGTTTTAGCAATAGAAATTATGTACAAACTACGATATGAAAAAATACACTCGTACTAGAAACTGAATTAGAAAACAAACAAAATCCAGAATCAAATTTGAATTCATAATGGGCCTGTCATTTTTATTCTCTGGTAAACTGACCACTTTGCATCAGGAGCTCAGCGATTTTAAGCAGCTCTGCCTCCATACAAAGTGGTCGACAAATTATTTTTGCGGAAATTTAAAATAAAACACACCTATCATGAAACAAAGAATCCTTTGCCACATTCTGCTTTTAACAAGGTGTATGAAATTATTATCCCGCAAACGCAAACCAAAATTCTTTTCCTCTCTCTCGCTCTCAAAAGCATAAATTGTAGTTTTTTTTTTACCGCCTTGTCCTACACGCCTTCACTTTTTCTCGTAACCCCCAAAACCCCCCCCCACCCCTTTTTGGAAATAAAATTGAGTTCATTTGCCTCTTCCATTATCCTTTGTTTTTTTTGTGTGTATTTTGGGATATATAAATTTGTCCTAATTCTTCTGTTGCGTTGGCCAGGATTTTTTTATGTTGTAGTTGTTGTTGGTAGTTGACACATATTTATCTGTGCTACATTTTTATGACTCTGTGTAGGATACACACACAATTATTCGTTATCGTCATCAGCGAGAGGTCCTGAAAGGGAATTCGTCGTCGCTTCTTCTTTGTTTTGAGTTGTTATTCGGCGTTTCTTTGTTTGGATTGTCCTTAAGGAGCGCGCGTTCGAATGTGGTTTGTATTTGTCAGCAGGTGTTCTTTGTTTCGTTTTTTTTTTGGAGTATTTACTTGTTAATTGCTAGAATTGGAATTAGTTATATTATGTTTTACCAGCTAGGACTTGTGTGTGGAAATTGCGAAAGAAGGATGTATGTAATACGATGATATCTATGAATATTTTGCAGTTTTAGGTACTCGGGGGCAGACAAAAATTTTAATTTACTGATCAATTGCTTGAATAATAAATAAAAATAGAACGGAAACAATTAGAAAACATCACCAATACTTAAACAAAACGGTGGGATAATAAACTTTTCAAGTCCTAACAAAAGGAGATAACAAACCAAGATTTTGATATGATCAGTAAATAAAGCAACTTTTTTTTTAAATTTAAAAAATTTTATAAAGTTACTGAATTTACAAAACAGAAAATAGAAATTTTTGCCTGCACCGAAATTCTGTAATTGTTTGAAGATAAAAATCAGTATTTAAACTGTCATATAATGTCAATACAAAATTCCCGAATTTTGTCAATTTAACTACCGATTCTTTCCGGTGCTGAAGCTTTTTAGTTTTTTTTTTAGAATTATCTAACACGTTTAACTCTTCAGTCACTACGAATTATTGAGCGTAAAATTAAGGTCTCAATTCCTAGAGATTTTTGTTTTACGGAGTCTCAAAGTTGCCAATCTCAGGGATTTTCATAAATTTGTTCGTTATACAAATAACTAAAGTTTCGTATTCTTTAGCTACCTTTCTGCTTTTTGAAGCATAGGGCAAAAAAAAAATCCTTTTAGAGCAACGTCACACAAAAGTACATACGTATATAATATTCAACATTATAAAAATCGTTTTTATTCATTTGACCTCACCAATTTTTGTTTTTTAATAATTTGCTACTCAAGCTCGATGCCTTAATAGTATAATTTTTTTAATATACTTTATTTTTTATATATTATTATTTATTATTATTTACTATTATTATATTTATTTAATCATTTACGAGCAATTTTGTATTTATTTGTGTCCATAAAATCCATTTTTTCAAACCTCCAACAAATTTCGTACATACACAGTAAACGAGGGTTGAATTTTATGTTTCGGGATTTGGCAACCCTAGTGTTGCAATCTGGCAACTGACAGCTGTATCGTAAAGTTTTTTGAGGTTTTTGAGGTTATGCGTACTCAGAACGTTTTGACATACGAGCGCTATTTGTGTTGTTTACAGTAACATAAAAGATTCATCTCGGCCCAAAAATGGAATTAAATCGTGAACATTTTCGTGCGATTATTTTTTACAACTTCCGACGTGGATTAACTCAGCAACAGTGCATGGATGAACTTAATTCAATTTTTGGCGATGAAGCTCCATCAAGGACCAGTGTTTATCGATGGTATGGTGAATTCAATCGTGGTCGTAGTTCACTCCAAGACGAATTTCATGAAGGTCGTCCAAAATCAGCTGTTGTTCCGAAAACCATTGATGCTGTGCGCGATCCGATTTTGCAAGATCGTCATGTGACCTATCGTGAGAATGATACAACCTTAGGCATTAGTGGGACCACCATACATTCAATATTGAATAAATATTTGACTGTCAAAAAAATTTGTTCGCGTTGGATCCCACACAATTTGTCAATCGCTCAATAAAAGGCTCGTGTCGATTGGTCGAAATAATTGCTCCAAAAATACGATCGCGGTGCTTCGAAACACTTCTATAACATCGTGACAGGTGATGAATCCTGGATTTATGCGTATGAGCCCAAAAGTAAACAGCAGTCAACTGTATGAGCCAAATTCAACAAAAGTTGTTCGGGCCTGAAGCACTTCCAAGCAAATGGTCGCCTGTTTTTTCGGAAAAACCGGACATGTCGCAACCGTACCACTAGAACAACACAGAACAGAGAATTCTGAGTGTTACACAACCATTTGTTTGCCAGTTGTCTTCCAAGAAATCAGGAAAATCAACCGCCGAAGACGGATCACTCTTCACCACGACAAAGCGAGCTCTCACACATCGGCTGAAACAACTGCATTTTTGAGCACCCAAAACACCGATTTGATGGGTCATCCGCCGTATAGTCCTGATTTGGCACCGAATGACTTCCTTTTATTCCCGAACATAAAAAACAAACGGAGATGTCAACTTTTTACGACACCTGAAGAAGTGGTTGCTGCATTCAGAATGCATGTTTTGAAGGTACCTCAATCAGACTGGCAAAAGTGTTTCGACAATTGGTTCAAACGCATGCAAAATTGTATAAAATTGTAAAATTTTGAAAAACAATAAAGTGATTTTCGATGATTAATATTTGTTTTTGTTCTCTAATCCCGAAACATAAAATTCAACCCTCGTATTTAAAGATTCCTGAATTTCTGTCTCTCATTGTTACGGTTCTCGTCTTATTCTTTTTTGACCAGATTCATTCAGCATTCATTATTGTTCTTTTTGGGAAACTGTTTTGCATCAGGATGTGCTGTATCTTAGCAGTATTTTTATCCTGAAATTCCTCATCGCTTATCTGTATGGCTCTGTTACTAAACATCCTGAAGGTATTTATTATAAAAGTCCTCGGGTGCTTCGAATGCATATTTAATAACATCCTAGAGGCTGTTGGTTTCCGATACCAATTGACACTCGTCTTGTCTTTCTTTTAGACAACTATTGTATCTAAATATGGAATTGTACCATCATCATTATACTTTCCAATGTAAAACTTGGACGTCGGCTACTATTGTGCATGATAATGTGAGTTCCGTCCTTGCTCTGATCATCTTACGATGGTCACCTGGCTTAATAACGGCGTCACTGTAGTGTAATTGTCAGTGAAAATGCTTCTCAACAAAAACTGTAGGTCCCAACAAAAAATGGTCTACCATTACATCCCATCAAAGGATGTGGAGAGCTTCTCACAACCAAAGAGCTGTGCCCTTTCTAGTTGTAAACTCACTGATAGGGACCTATAGTTTTACACCTTTTACGAACGGTATTTTGAGCATCATTTTCATGACTAAGTACCCGATAATATCGCCGTCACTAAGCGAGGTGACTGCCGTCAAACGAATTATAAGGTGGTCAGAGCAGCGATCGAGAAAACACGTTCACACGTACAAGAGCCACGCACGCTAACGTTGCTTCATCTACGACTAATCAGTGGGTGTCAAACTAGAAAGCACACAGCTCATTGATTATGGGAAGCTGTCCCCTGCCCCTTTATGGGATATAATGAGAAAATAAATATTTAATTTTACATCTATACTTTTGAGTACACTGTTTTAATCTTGTGTAGGTTTTTTGTACTTTTGTATACCCTATTTGTCCTTTTGTGTGCACTTTTTGTCCTTTTGTGTGCATTTTTGGCCAATGCTTGATTCGCTTAAATGGCTTAAGATACGACAACGAATACAACTGAATGCACTAACTTTCATAAAGAAAATGACAAAAGGAGAAGCTCCAGAGTACTTGTGCCAGCAAATTAATTATGTTGGAGGTATGCAGCCGTATAATTTAAGAAATGCTGGCAATTTCCGAGTTAAAAGGGTTAGGACAACACAAATACAGAGGTCACTATTTTATAAAGGATTTCTATTACATAATTTAATTCCAAATAGTTTAAAAATGGAGAATAATAAGAATATTTTTATAAAACAATGCGTAAAATTACTAAGAAATAACACATAATCGGCCACCAATGTATAGTTGTAATTGTTTTTTTAATGTAATACGTGAAACTAAAGTATTTTAAATACTAATCAAATAAACTTAAACTAAATTTCTGTACACTTTTTGTCCCTTTGTGTACACTTTTGTCCCTTTGTGTACACTTTGTGTCCCTCTGTGTACACTTTTTGTCCCTTTGTGTACACTTTTTGTTCTATTGTGAACACTTCTTCTGTCGTTGTATACGCTATTTGTCCGTTTGTGTTCACTTTTTGTTATTTTGTGTACACTTTTTCTGCCGCTGTGAACACTTTTTGTCTCTTTTTGTATTTTTGAGTGAGTTTTTTTACTTATGTATGTGTACACTTTTGGTCCCGTTGTGTAAACTTTGTGTCCCTTACTGTACACTTCTTGTACTTACATATGTGTACACTTATTTCCCCGTTGTTTAAAAGTTGTGTCCCTTTGTGTACACTTTTTGTCTTTTCTACACTTCCTAATTTTGTGTACATTTTTTGAATTTTTTTACACAATTTTTAATGTCTGCTACATGTACTGTACTGTGTATTTCTTCTACACTTTTACTAATCATGTGTACACATTTTTGTACAATTCTTGTACTTTTGCGTTAATTTTGTTTACTTCTGGTCAAAGTATTGTACTTTTTTTTGTATACTCTTTGTGTTTGTGTACACTTTTTGAACTTTCGTGCAACGCGCTATGTTCCTCCACTTTTTCTCGTAAAGCGAAGTGTTGCCCTTTTCTCTATCCAACACTGAAAAAGTTGCCGATCCGTATTACAATAATTCTCCCACGAGAAGTTTAACTTCAAAACAAAAGCAGAACTTAAGAAATCGACAGCAAAGTCCAGAAATTTGCCTGAGACATTTCTCCCAAAATGGTCATGGAGTGAATTTAAGAAGATCTGCGACAAATCACTATAGAAATCGATTACATGACAGCCACTTGTACCTTTCAGAGAAACTTTTTCATTAATTTCCACGTCTGGCAGGACGGAAGGGTGTGCGTACAAGGTATTTAGGCGTCTACACGGATGAATCCAAACTAGATGTGAAATTAAGCTTTGGAGTCTATTGTATAGAGCTGGGTCTAGACCTCGCACAAAGGCTACCACTAGAACATTGTATTGTATAAGTCATGGCAATCGGAGAAGTTGTGATTTGGCTGGAACGAAACCTCGTCACAGCATGCTGTAACAACACTTATTCAGACAATCTGCTATAAAATGTCTGCAATCTGAATTCCTGACTTCAAAAACTGCCCACAGCTTCCTCGTATCTCAAAATCAGATAATCAAACACTTCCCCTTATATGGCTGCCAGGGCAAAATAATATTGCAGGGTGACATTAGCGGATGATATGGCGAGATTATTGACCACCTCACCTGTTCCGCTGGATATGGAGCATGTGGGCGTGCCCTTTCGCATACTTAATACGGAAGCTCTCACCAATGCGAATGATACACGCTGCAGAATCTGTTTTTTGTGTTGTTTGGATGCAAATATAACGTGTTTGTAACTTGTCGCAAATATACCGTACTTGTGTTCCCACACAGTGTGTTTGCTATTCAATATTACATGTTGGAGACACAAGGATTACAAGGATAATATATCTTTTTGTGATCCAAATGTGACTTTGATTGCTAAAACCTGCTGAAAACAAAAACGTGACAAACAACATAGAAAGACAAATTCAACATATCTTCAATACATAAAACCATTGCATGCAAACATATTCATGGTTCCAGCAATATGTGCAAGTGTTGTATGTTCCCCTATGCTATGCAGGAACTTTTTAAACCCCTAAGAATTGTAAAACAACAAGTTTTGCCACATCTGCAGAATAATTTGTTTGTTTTGTCAAAATTTTCATGTGTTTAATTTCCTTTGTAATGCTCAAAACAATCTTGCTTTTGTTTCCAAAAGGTTTTAGTGGAAAGTTAGCAGCGATGCTAAATTTTTGTCAGCTATCAACTTATACATCAATAGCGAAGCATTTTTTTTCAATATTTGTTTTGTTTTTTTTTTTTGTTTAAGTAGAAACAATTTTTTTGGGTTTCTTTTCTTTTCATATCTTTTTCGTTGCATTGAATTTTGATTTCTACAGACATTTTTCAACAGACTAATGACCAAAATAAGACGAGACTTCTTCTTCGTTGGTGCTTGCTTTCATCCGATCTTTGGGCAGACAGACGGCAAATTTCACGTTTTATTTTGAAAAGCCGACTTCTTTTCATCACAGACACAGCAAGAGTGACAAGCCGGCTGGCTGGTTGGTTGGCTGGCTACTAAGTATTATTCCAAACTACAAATTCTGTTTTCAAGTTTTGTTTCTTTTCTTGATTTTTTTTTCGCTGATGCTGCTGCTTTTTTTCACTTTATACAATTTGATGGAGTCTTAGGAATACAGTCTTTTTGATTAGATTGGTACTGTTGAGTAGCGTGATTTTATTTGCCTTAATTTTTTGATTTTATTTGCCATCATTCCAATGCTACCAGCCCTGGATGGAAGAGATTTTGAAAAGTTATTTTTTGAAATTGTAAACTTCTAAAATATACTTTCATTGCATCCTTTTACTTTCCATTGGTCATGTAAATATCTTTTTTCCTACCCCTAGAGATTTGTAAGTTTTTCATGTCTTTTTTCTTTATATAATTTTTTCTATTATTTGTATTACATATTTAGAAAAATTATTCTGTTCTTTAATTTTCCTTTACATTTCCGCTACTAAAATTCCAAATGTCAACACCATGTAAACTGTCAAGATTCGTTGTCTATGAGAGAGTTTGACGTCGAGTGTGTGTGTGTGTGTGTGAACAGTGCATAGAATATGGAAACACACTCCGTTTCCAGTTGCATGACTCACATTTCCATGTAGGTTTATTTGCTAAACAAAATTCAATTAAATATCTTATTGAAGCAACTTTTTTAGCCGCAACGAACGACAACGGCTTAGCACCACAACACCGTAATTAAAATTATTAATATGAATGAATAAATAAATTTTTGAATTTATAGAGGAAGAAAATATAAAAAAATTTCAAATCTTTTACCTAACAAAGTACAAAAATTAGCAGTTGTTGGTGGCGACAGACAAACAGACAGACAGAGACTATAAAGCCCACTGCAAAAGTTTCCATATACATTACCCCAAGACTGCCAACATAAACTTTTCACGCTACTACTTGTACTAGTTCCACTTTCCTTAAGAACAAATTGTCCAAAGATAAGACGACAACACAAACGACAAAAAAGTCGCCAAAAGAAAAGCAACTAAAAATTGTTGCTAATTTGTGTTTAGGTACATATGGTTGGTACCACAACAATTAGATCATAATTATTTTCGATTTATTTTATTATTTAAACTCAGCTACTTAACGGTCATCATACAACTAGATTGGGTTGAGACAATCCACTGTAAATACTTGTTAGTCGCTAGATACAATTAGTGTCACATTTATTGCAGTTTCTACATCGTGTATCTTAAGAACGTGATGATAATTATTTTCAAAATCATGTAAATACCAGAAATTCCGTACATTCTTTGACTCTTCTTCTTGTGTTATCTTTGAATTGAAGTTAACAAATTTCAAGAGAAATAAAATAGCCAAGATTATTTATAACATTTCCACTAGAATTTAAAATGGTTATAAAATGTATCCAATTTGTCATTACATTATTTGAATTTGGAATTGTAGTAAAAAAAAACATTTATTAAAAATGTTAACGATATAATATGACATTTAAACCGACCAAGATTAACACTTTTCGAAGGTTAACTCCGTTAACCCACGTTAACCCACAACAGTACTCAGCAACATATTGCAGGAAACATGTACAAGTTTGCAGTCATTGTTCTCATGAATTGGAGATCTGCTGCTTTATTGTTTCAACATATATTATAAACATATATTATAACCTATTAATCATTGTGTCTCAAACATGTTATATTGAGTAGCAAACACTATTGTTTGGGCTCAAGTATAGTAAATTTGCCGCAAGCTACAAACACGTTATATTTACATCCAAAATCACAAAAATACAGATTTTTCAGCGTATAAGTACAGACACATCAAATTCTCGTCAAACATTGACAGTGTATTAGTAAAACTCAGTTTGATGTCGAATACAGACGTATCAAACATGAAGTTTCAAACAATCATTTTTACTGATCATTTCATTCTTTGCTGTAGCATTGACAGCAGCTGTAAGAAAGAAAAACAAAAAAAAAATTGGAAGAAACGGATGTGGATGAAGGAATGACTAATTTACTCAATAACTTGAAGAAGAAAACTTTTATCCTCCATTTTATCAAAAAAAAAAAAATTCTACCCGATCACACCGATACACACACCTCAAAAAGCTTCAACATGGCCTCCTGTTTGATCGAAAATCAAAATGATTTGATTATGCTTCAAACCATAGATTAATACTTATAGTAGATCTAATAGTTCTCCCACCAAATTTATGACATTTGGCCTGGTGTGATATTTACGTTTGAAGTTGAAAAGAATTGCTTTATTTATACCAGATAGAGGCAACGTTTCAAAACAACGAACAAAATAACAACAACGGCATTTCTTTTTGTGTGTTACAATTATTGTGTTAAATACAACACAAATGTATGCTAACAATAACAGTCAATAAAAAAGTTTAAAACACATTTAAATTTCACAGTTTTTCACAAAAATTACATGAAAAATTAAAGGAAGAAGTTATTGTAATTTCACCTGGTGTATGCCACTTTTCGTCAAACATCTCACTATCACACCGACCGCATCACGAAGAGTGTGAAAGGAAACGTCAGATTAATTTAACACACAAAAGGAAAAACGGTTGTTGTTATTTTGTTCGTTGTTTTGAACCATTGCCTCTATCTGGTATTAGTAAAGCAATTCTTTTCAACATCAAACGTATACATCACACGAGGACAAATGTCAGAAATTTGGTGAGTGAAAGATTTTCTCTACCCATATTCACTCTATGATCACTGCAGTAAAGGGAATCGACTCTATGTCGATGAATTCATCGACTACCATAAACAGCCATCGATTACCTGCCTAACTACGCGCAATGCTTTTGGGCGGCGAATTTAACAAGGGGATGGCCGCTTTGGTGATGGCTCACCCTTTGAACTACCATTCGTCGATGAATTCATCGGTAACATTTCATCGACGAATTTGTCAGTGACATTTCGTCGACGAATTCATCGACAAACAGTGATAGCAAAGTGCAAAGAACCCCGGTTCGATTCCGGGCGGGTGGTTTTTTTCTGTTTATTTTTATTTTTTAATATTTTTTTAAATAACCTATGTTATTTTTAATGAAATTTCGTGTTTGTTTCAAAACAAATTTGTCAATGTTTAGTGGTAAAATGAAAAAATTTTCCGGCAATTTGTAATACACTTTATTGTTTCACAAAGGGACTATTAAGGGACACTATTAAATTCTTAAGGTTACTTCATTAACGAATAACAATAGAAAATCTCTCGAGACACCAGTTTACTGATTACCACTGAGTACTAATGTAATCGGCGATGTAGTCGATGAAAAATCATCGCCAATGTAGTCGATGAAAAGTTTCCCAGCCACTACTTGTGAAACAGCAGGGATGCTTCAAACATGACACCGATGTATGCATGTTTCGTTTTACACTCATACACTCTCAGTATTTGACGAGAATTTGATGTGTCTGTACTCAGTTTAAAAACTAAAGTTTAATTTTTAACCTCGTTTTATACTGGTGTACAATTTTATGCAACTCTGATAGTCACTAAAAAAATGCAATCAAAATAAAAATATACACAAAAAATCAACTGTGTGGCAGACAGAATTTGGCTGACAATTTTCCGACTCGTCGCCGCCACAAAATTTTTTTTGAAGCTTACTCCGGCGCCTTTGTTATTGATTCTCATTGGTTTAAAATATGAGCCGATGTGACCGACTCGCCTGATTTGACCGACTGATCCAATTTTAAAGGTTCAGTTATTTCACAAACATCCCAAATGTATCCAAAACTGGCGAAACCAAGAGCCACCGATTTAATTTTACTATTGTGCCGCCGTCTTCGATAATTTGGTCTAATCACAAAGGTGCCACCTGAAATAACTATTCAATCTGAAATTGGGTGGTCTAAACGGCAAATGTTAGATAACAAGGTTATCGCTAACCCGGTCGCGATAAACTGCGGTGTAAATTCGACAAAAATTGTAATTCACAAATTTTTAATTAATGTTCGAACAACAAATTGCAATTTAAAAAAAAATAGTCTATAATAAGAAGAAATAATGTGGGAGACAAGACACATACTTGTATAACTCCCGCATAGGTGGTGAAAGATTGGCTCTACTTTCCATTAAAATGAACTTTATACCTCTTTATAACAGGTGAATTGTTTGGGGTTATTATTCTAGACTCAGGGGATGAGGCACCAAAATGCGACACCGCCAAAAGCGGAATAGTTGGTCAGGTTACATATTCCGACAAGCAATCCAATAACAATTCAGTCTCGCGTGAATCTTGGTACACCAGTTATTAGGCCAAACCAAAAACTCTGGGGGCTAACTATGTTTGAAACGATTATCGTTTTGTGGATAGTGAAGCTTTATAAACGCATGTATATTATACGCTATATGAGCCTGCATTAGCGACACAACCGATATCTTTCGGACGATTATCGTCATACATAATTATCCCTCGATTTCAAGTTTTGTTTATTTCCCTTTTTTATTTATTTAATTGTCCAAGCTCAAGACCATTTTCTATATCTTTATAAATAGAGATACAGTTGTTTGAAAAAGAAGATGTTTTGCAAATGCATCCTCATGATTCCTGGCAAACCGTATAGCTATTTCAGATCTCGCCACAGTTCTTCATCAGCGGTTTTTCCCTTTTTTATTTTCCCTTTTTTTTGCTGACGATATTTTTTCTTTAATACGAGTTATCCGAGAATTAGTACTATTGACTATACTCGTGGTTTCTAACTACGATAAATTTTCGAAATTTTTTTTTATACATTCCCCCCCCCCTCGTTCTTTCTTTCTCATAATTACTTGAAGAGATGGCACAACAAATAATACACAATCGTCTTTCTGTCACTGCTCATCAACAACTCCGTGTTTCTTTATTCCCGATACAAAACTCTGATACACCATTCCTTACATGTGGATTATTCTATATCAAAAATTCGTTCAAATCAGTAGCACTTAAGAAAGTTCAAACTTCTCTATTTGAAATTAAAAAAAAAAGTTCTAAAACATAACTATTTGGAAGATCAGCCGCTAATTAGATTTTAATAACAAACCTAATTATTGTTCTATATTCACTGTTGTTGGTTTAAATAAACTCTTGTTGGCCACCACAAAAGAAAGCATCCAACAGCCATAACAAAAGATACATAGGGTGTAGTTCCTCCTAAATATAACTGACCACTTTCTAGAATTTCAAAAGTAACACATAAAATACCAGATTCCACGTAGTTTAGTAGCAATAAAAGTACATATTTAGTTATTCACTAAAAATGCGTCATATTCCACAAAACAAGACTTGGTTAAGGCATTTTTTTTATGTATTTATTTTGAAATTCACTTAACGTTTGCTTTTTCCATTTTCATTTGTTCTTTTCCCTTCTTACCCTACCTCTCATTACTTACTTACTGCCCACAAAGAACGAAGAGGGAGAAAAGAGTAAAACAAAAGAAATGAAAATACTAAATTGAAATTAGATAAGAATCGTCGACCTCAAATCGTATAGCAAAGTCTTAGACAAAAAATAGTTAACTTCCCCAGAATTAAGTGGCATGTGAGTACTTTTTGGCTAAAATAACAAACACATACTTGGCCATGTTGCGCACACTTTTGGAGAATCGGATTCTGAGACCCTCATGAATGTTTCACACCGGTTAATATTGACACTTTAAATACGGTGGGGGGGATTTAAGGTCATTCCAGCTTATAACACATGACAATGGTAATGATGATACGATACTGCGAATTAAATTAAAAAAATATATTTATTATTTTGTTGAATTTTGGCCGTTTTCGTTAAATTAAAATACATACGTATGTAGTTAGAGTTTTTGTTTTGAGTGTTTCAAGTAAGAATTTTCTTTACATTTAAAGAAATTTAATCCTTTGAATTTGTAATTTTGCAAGTCCCGACAAAAAGGCGGAACCGACCGTCCAAATTTAAAAAAGCTAGGACAAACAATAGTTAACATTCACAGTTTTAGAGAAATTAGAATTTTCTGTTAAATTCAAAAATTTGTTTCCAGAGGAGTAATTGTTTCCTGATGCGTATTAGCAGTCATTTCGTGAAAAAAAACTGCGTTAAAAGTAGTAAATTTATCATTGTCATCATCAATACACACCAAAATCTTTAAAATAAAAAAAATAAAAATAAAATAATTTTTGTTTTCAATCTGCAAAATAGTTTTTCTCAAGGTACTCGAATAGACTTGGGACTCAGTTATGACCCCTTCATTCTAAAATCTCTTACCTCCGATACATTTCTTTAGGTTTGGAAATAGAATGTAGTCACTGGGGGCTACCTACGGAGAATATGGCGGATGAGGTAGCAATTTGTATTGAAATTTATGCACGCTGAAAAAAAACGTCCTCTGTAACGTATTCTCCCAAACGTTTTCTGCAGTAACCATGTATATGTTTGGAACACACTTCAAACATTTATATGTTTGCAAGTTCCAAACTCAGGCATATTTATTTAAAGCAAACATTAGCGTGTTTACTGACAAATATATAAGCTTTTACGTGGAAACATGTGCGTGCTTCATCCCAATTATATGTACATATACTTACGTGGGAACATTGGTGTGTTTCCCCCAAACATCCATACACTTACGTGGAAACATATGCGTATTTTCTCCCAAACATAATAATATTTAGAAACGAATTATTCTTTCTTTCTTTATATATTATAATTAATTTTATCAATATGTATCCACATTTACTTATATAAATAATTAATAAAAAAAATTAAAATTTTTAAATGATTTTTACATTTATTTGCATTGAATGCATTATCTGTTTTGTTTTGAATCTGCTGCTGTGTTGTTTCTGCTTTCTTCGTTGTCTCTCACGATTTTGTCTTCAGAAGGTTTCAACTATGCGTTGGTACGTATATACAAATCTAGTTCATGCAAGAAACGCGTGTATTAATTACTTGTGTTTTTTTATATTTCACAAATGTTCCGCCATTTCGATGTTTCCAGTAGAGGCTCGTGCAGAAAAGGGATTCACGTTGTTGCCCTCTCTAGTTTCTTTCCTCAAAATCATTTCTCACTTTGGTAGTACTCATAAATATATGCGAAACACATACACAAAAACCAAAGCAACATTTAACCGTCCCAGTGTTTCTTTATGCTTCTTTCACTGATAAAGGGCTTTTGATATCCTATGTCCGATGAACCATTGATGCCTGAATACATGATATTAAAACGCAATTCATCACGCACGTTTAGGAATATTTATGAATCACACACTGAGAGAATAAACAAAACTACAGATCCATACTTACAAGATATACACACTCGTTCCCCTACCCCTCTTTTATTCTTTTGCTCTCGAGGGAGCATAAACATCCAAAAAAACACCGGTGGATTTGTATCACAAACACAGATATATTTGGGTCGCAAACAAATATGTTAGAACATATTAATCATTGTGTCTCAAACATGTAATATTGAATAGCAAACACAATGCGTTTAGGCACAATTATATGATATTTGCGACAAGCTACAATCACATGTTATATTTGCATCCAAACACCAAAAACGACAGATTTGTAAAAGGGGGGATACGTTGTCATTGTGGAAGAGCGGTAGTTTCTTCGACAAATGTGGGCGTTTCTTTTTTTTTTGCTTCAATAATAATTTCGCTGGTGAGTGTCTGGTGATTGTTTGAGCACGCTCAAAAAATAGACCCCAGCAACGTATTGCAGGAAACATGTACATGTTTGGAAGCATTATTTTCATGAATTGAAGATCTGCTGTTTTTTCATTGTTTTTATTCAACAATCGAAGCCACATTTGGTTCACAAAAAACTATATATTATAACCTATTAATCGTAGTTTCTCCAACATTTAATATAGCAAGTATGCTGTATTTGCGACAAACTACAAACACGTTGTATATGCATTCAAACCAAAAAAGAATAGTCTTTTCAGCGTGAGGAAATCGAAATAAATGACACCGCGTGCATACAAAAAAAACCCCGTGACCTTCTGGGACTTCAGAACCACCTTGGTCTTCTTTGCTAAACATTCACCCGAAGAAGTCTACTGTTTTGACTGTTCCTTCGTCTCTGGCATGTTATGATGATCCATCTATCGCACAAGGTTATGAAACGGCGTAAAAACTGCTTCGGTTTGAGGTTGAATATTGCCAAACACTGCAACGTATGGTGGAGTGTAAGTAATTACGGCACCCATTGCGCGGAGAGCTTATTCAATTCCAAATATTATTATTTTTTTTTATTATTATTATTACTTTATTAGTATTTCAAATACTTTAATTATTTAGACAAGAGAATTAAATTAACAATTTTACCTTATTGTACTATAATATTTAACAAAATATACACAATCTCTTTTAAAAGCATTTATATTTCTTTCGATTTTAACATTATCAGGTAACATGTTGTATAGTTGCAATCCTTTATAGAAGAGGGAGCGTTGCATTTTAGTTGTTGTTGTTCGTTGTAGTCTAAAATTTTCCATATTTCTTAGTTGATAGGGCTGTACTTCGCCAACATATCTTAATTGTTCGATTAAATATTCTGGAGCGTTTCCAATTTTCATTTTCTGAATAAAGTTCAACGTGTTAATTTCCAGTCTTTGTTGAATGTTGAGCCATTTTAACGATTCTAGCATAAATTGAATTGATGTGTATCTGTTGCATTTTAATATAGTGCGCATAGCTTTGTTTTGTAGTTTTTGGAGTCGGTCAATTTGTGTTTTTGTGCAGCATGTATAGAGAATTGTAGATCCAAATTCAAAATGTGGCTTTATAATTGTATTATATATTCATGTAACATATGATGTACCCGCTCAGTTGAGATGATTACTGCCTCAACCACAACCACCTCAAACACTTTCATTCTCCAGTCGTCCAATATCAGTTCGTGGATTTTAAAGATGATTTCTAACATGGCGACGGAAAGGTCCACTATTTTGACTCTTCCTTGGCTTCCAGTGTGTCGTGATGGGCCCTTGTTACGCCCACGGTTATAAAAGGGGGAAAAAGCTTTTACATATTGCAGTTGAATATCGCCAAACACTCATTTGAAGTGGTCACACAATTACGCTTTTGGTCGAGTGTGAGCAATCGCGGCACCCATCGCACGGATAACTGTTTCATGTACAAATATTCATCAAAAAAATCATGACCTGCTCAGTCGAGATGTCTACAGCCTCAACCATCTCCCGTATTTTCATTCTGCGATCGTCCAATAGCATTCCAACGATTTAATTCACGAATTCTAAAGTGAAAACCTCTTTTCGGCGGCCGGAACGTTCGGCATCACTTGTGCTGGTACGACCACCAAGCAATAACGATTAAAATTGTTGGTGCTGGCTCCGCATATTATTTATCAAGCCGTTCATTGGTTTCGGTGATGGTTTCTTTTACGCTTCACTTTTTTACGCATTCACTTTTTCCATTTTTCAATGACTGTTAGACATAAACTATATGACACAATTTGTTTAAAATTTGTCCGTAGTCTACTAACCGATGTTGGTAAACAGGAGCAGTGTTGATTTTTAATTAACTACGAGGAAAGTTCAAAACGTCACGGAGCTTTCAAACCGGCCTCGTAATTATGTCGTTTTGCATTTTAGTTGACAATGTAAGGGTGTTTTTTAAGGCCAATAGAAATTGAAATTGTAAAAAAGAACACAAAAAAATTAATTGTAATCAACATTTTTTTTTATTCGAAAATGATTTCGGGCATATTTGATACCGCGGCTGTTTATGACGAAACGCATTCTGGACGTCCTTTGTGGTGTCACTTTCCCGAGCATTGCTGGCCGTATGTCACGAATAACATCAAATGTCCAATGTTGCCGGTTTATCAGCATAATCAAGTGACTTCACGTAGCCCTACAGGAAATAATCGAAAGGTGTCAAATCATACGACCTTGGAGGCCAATTGACAGGTCCATTTCTCGGTAAAAACTAATCACCAAATTTTGATTTCACTAAATCGTTAGTTGCGGTCGCCGTATGGCATGTTTTTTGTATTTTTATTATATTTAATTAAAATTTTTTTATTTTTATAAATTCTTTTATTTGACTTTTTTTTTATTTCCAGGCTTTATTTTTTGCTGTTGTAAACATTTATTTGTTTTCAGTTTTTTTTTTATATTTTAATAAATAAATAACTGATCTGCCATTGGGTGCCGTGAATGGCAGGGAATATATTATATTTTAGTATTTTTTATACTAGCGTTTTTCACGCTTAAAATCTGTCCATTTTGTTGTTTGGATGCACATACAGGGTGATTCAGTCACGACCCGCCGAATTTCACCAGCGTATTCCTTGGCTCATTTCATAAAAATATGTCCACTACGACCATTCCCGAAATTGCAAGTGTTCGAAATGGCAGTGGTTTGAATATTTTCGGGGATGGTCGTAGTGGACATATCATGAAATGAGCCAAGGAATACTTTGGTGAAATTCGGCGGGTCGTGACTGAATCATCCTGTATAACGTTTTTTGTAGGTTGTCGCAAATATAGTATACTTGCATCCAAACATATTGTGTCTAATATTCAATATTACATGATGGAGACAATGACTAATATGTTACAATAATCGTTTTTGTGACTCAAATATCGATTTCTTTGTTTAAAACGGCTGAAAACATATACATACATACGTTACAGAAAACAAAGAAACAAAAAGCAGCAGATCTTCAATTCATGAAAACAATATCCAAACATATACATGGTTCCTGCATAATGTTCCCACTATTTTCAGCGTGTATATATGCAATTTAGCGATTTTTTTATTTTTATTTTTGAGTTTTCTTTGTTGTAGCTGTTTTAGCGAGTTTTTAGCGAGTTTTATATTAAAGTTTTTGGTTTTTTAATTTTATCTTGTTTTATTTTCGATTTTTTAGACTGTTCGATGTTAGTATTTTTTCAGATCACAAGTTTTTAAAAATAATAGTTTAATACTATTTTCGCGTTGCCAAACTCCTTATTCGTTTCACATTTCATGCGATTGGCCTATTAATATTTTTTTTGTATCTAAGTGTATTTCAGCAACGTCACCTTTTAACGTAGTCAAGACATTTCCCCTTCCAAAAACCTGATTGGAGAGAATTATTACTAGTTTAGTCTAAATGTGCACAACAACAACAAAGAACAAATAACAAAAGAAAATTAAAACACAACAGCGCAAAAAAGTGATAGTATTTACAAAATCTTTTAATATACAATATCTTGGTGGAACTATCTATTGTCTGTTAGTTGGTTGTATTAGGAAAACCAGTTGATAGTATTAGTAGATATTATTTAAAAGCTGGCGGAAAATTGCAATCGAAAGTTTTGGGAAAGCCAGCAGGGAATTCCATCGACGAGAGGGGGGGCAATTCTACTGCTGATAAGTCTTATCACCAGAGACTTTATTGAAAATTGATAACAAAAATCATTTCATTTCAACGCACAACTAATGCGACTTTATATCAGAAAAATTTGTCGATAACACTCAATAAAAACTGATAGCACCTGGAAACGAAGGGTTGCAAAACTTCAACGAAATTTAACGAATTTCAAAGAGATCTTTTAACTTTATAACAGACATCAAGCAAAAGTTTCACATGAGACTTTATTACTACAGCAGAGGACAATGCCACTTACCTACTTAACTACTTGTTACACATCTTAAAACCTGTAGCGGTTAAGTTCACTGGGTCTATACCAGCAGTAAAGAGAGCAGCTGCCACACAAATCATTTCTGTGGTTTACATTTCTTTGTTAAAAAAGAAAACAACAACTTCGCGTCGCGTCATCATATTTAACAGAACTTTACATCTGACAGATGCCTACCAAAACACAAATTTTTCTTCTTTCCAAGTAATGTGGTTAACACACATTTCGGCAACTACAAAACGACTAAGAAACACAATAACCAACCAGTAGGCCCACTAAAAACTGTTCCCATTTCGCAACGTCATAACACTTTCTTAAACCCAGAACTGTGACATGTTCTTCTTCGTCAGTTAATAATAACAAGACCTTAAGTCACATTGGTCTTGCTCCAAACCGCAAAATGAACACTTCTTTTTATTTACAACGATTTTTGTTTTATAATAAAAAAAATTTCACGATTTTGTAGAAAATGAACAAAACGCAAACACTTTAAAATGTGAAAAAAACAGACAAGAATAAAAGAATGGCTGTTGACTCAATAAAGTCTGTTTAAATTCCGTATTCACATAAAGTCAGTCAACCTGAAAACAATAATTTTGAACGATCAGCAGCGGGTTAAATGGACAGCCAACAACCAAAGGGCTAGGGAGAGAGAGATCTAATCTAAATATAGGAGGGAAGTTGGAGGAGGTAAGGAACTTTGCAGATTGACATGAGATCGAATATTAAATATAATACTGACAAACAGATTTAAAATGTTGTTGTTTAGTCGATTATTTCTATTTTAACTCATCGAATTCAAACTAGATTTTTAATTTTTTTAATTCTACATCCTCGATCTCGAACAAAAGTTTAAGGTTTTCTCTCTAAGTTTAAGGTTTTTGTTTGATTGACTTTCTCTTCGATAGCAATTCACAGCATAAACGAGATGAAAAAAAAATAATGCGTTTTCTTTCGATTTGAAATGGCAAAAGTGTGGAACCCAGATTCAAGTTCTTTCGACTGTAATACGACTGAAAGTTGTCGTAGGTCACTGATAAAAAAGAAACAAATTGGTTTCCCATTACAGCCCATGAAGCGATTGGGGAGAGCTTCTTACAGACAGTGAGTTGTGCGCTTTCTAGTTTTACACTCTCTGATTGAAACCTGCCGTATTACACCTGTTCCAAACGGTATTTTGGGAAGTTTTTTTCCAAGGCTAAATACTCGATAGTGTCGCCTCACTAAGCGTGGTGACCGCTATCGAAATATATGCAAGGTGATCAGAGCAGGGATCGAACCCACGTTCTCATAAGTTAATACTCACCTAACATACCATTAAACCAGTTTTAGCTCACAACCTAAAATCTAGCTCTTACCTTGCGTTAATACGAGACAGTTTTCCGAAGCCAATAGCACCACATTCTTAATTTTTTACTAATACACTAATACTTCTCTTATTGCTTTCGTTAGTGTCTCCGATTTTTCGTAGACAGTAAATTGGGCAAATGATTTGACGCAAGCGGCCAATTCGGTGAAGTTTTGTTGTAATTTCCAAAAAAAGCAAAACATAATCAAGAAAGAGCGCACAATTTGGAAAAACTTAGTTTTATTCGGAAATTTTGGTGAACGATATTGAATTATCACGAAACGATACCGACGGCAATGTGCAGTATCGGCCGATTTATGCTTGAAAACCGCCGAAAATTGGGTTCAGCGTCTGGACTTCTGCAAGCGTGCCCGTGGTGGCCATGCAAAAGAAATCGAGTTCCATATATAATGGCATCGAATGTACTTTCACAGGAATAAAGAATTTCATTGGTATCTAAAACCGGTTTTGTTTTATTTAAAAAAACTTGTGTAGCGCTCTTATTGAAAAACCCTTTACTTTGGAGACCAAATAGCCGTTTTTCCATCGCACACATTGTCTTGTCATCTTCGTAAATTATTTTCGTATCTCATATACTCTCTCTAGCCACAAGGTTTGTGGGGAAGTCAACAGTCTAGTACACTATCCTATGAACAATGTGTATGGGAATGTATGCAACAGGGATTTAATTCCGTTATACTTACAGTTTGTGTTTAATAAGAAAAAACATTTAATTTTTATATTTAATATTTTTATTATTATTATTATTTGAATTATTTTGCACTTTTTTGTACTTACTTTTTATTTTACATATATTTTTAAAACTCCTACTTTACGTGCGTACAGTTCGCAAATTCTTCACAACTAAAAAACACACGAAGCAAAGATGGCAAACAAATTCGGCTATGCTAATATTTCTATATACATTGTACATAGAAGGTTTGCGGAGAAGTAGGCAGTAGATATCATAACAAAATGAAATTATAATAACGATCGATAAAATCGTGGGTGCAAACTTTTGCATAGAAAAAGTGTATGGAGTGTTGTAGGCAGTCAATTTTTTGTTTCATATACAAACACTGTATAAATTCCGACGACATCGGAAAAGTTCTGCTGGGAACTAATACTTATTCGTTCATAGTTCAAAGAAAATAGCACAGAGATGTTATTGCCTTTAAGGTAATCTTTTGGTTCACGACAGTTGAACGAAGAAAAGTTCCATTGGAAACGCATTAATTTGGAAACGCGGATCACTTTTTGATCAATAAGGTTATAGTACACTGAAAGAAAAAGCTTCATCAAATTTATGAATTCCTTAATCAATTTGATAAAATATTTCCTCATTTTCCAATCTACGACACATTTCATTGAATTCATGAAGAACATTTCATCAATCTTTCATCAATAGTTATGTTGATTTAACGACAACGTTAAGTCAAGTTGATATACATCGTCAATTTGCTGTGCATTTGTCGTCAATTAGATGTAAGGTTGTCATAAATTTGGTGTAAGTTTGTCATCACTTTGATGTAAATTGGTCATCATTTTCTTGTAAATTGTTTGTTAATCTGTAGCCAAATTCTTTGGACTATTTTTCATAATAAAAAATCCACAACAACAAGGTATAAGATCACATAAAAAATGCTCATAGCGTGGATATTATTTTCTGTCCATCGCACTATTTTCAACTATGTACTATTTACTTATATTTAAAATTTTCTACAAGTTTTTTTCTTTTTCTCTAAATTTCTTCAATACTACGTCTATACTTTGAATCGATTCCCCTAATTATTTCTAAATTTCAGTTATGAAGATTGATATAAAAAAGATTATCAATACAATGAAGGTGAAAGAAGTGAAGAAACTTGTCATCAATTCAATGAAGAACCATTGCTGAACATTTATCATCAATTGGAAGTAGAGTTGTTCCTTTCAGTGTAGTTATTTCTTAAATAACGGGGGTTTCAATAAGAGCGCTACAAATAAAACAAAACCGGTTTTAGATACCAATGAAGTTCTTTATTCCTGTGAAAGTACGTTCGATGCCATTATGTATGGAACTCTATTTCTTTTGCATGGCCACCACGGGCACGCTTGCAGAAGTCCAGACGCTGAACCCAATTTTCGGCGGTTTTCAAGCATAAATCGGCCGATACTGCTGCAATTTCACGTTCGATATTCGTACGAAGTTCATCAATCGTCGCTGGCTTGTTGGCATAGACCATAGACTTGACGTAACCCCACAGGAAATAATCTAACGGCGTCAAATCGCACGACCGAGGCGGCCAATCGACTGGGCCATTTCGTGAGATAACACGTTCACCCAACTTGGTTTCCAATAAATTGATTGTGGCATTCGCTGTGTGGCTTGTGGCGCGGTCCTGTTGGAACCACATGTCCTCCAAGTCTATATTATCCAGTTGGGGCCAAAAATATTCGGTTATCATTGAACGGTAGCGATTCGCATCCACAGTAATGTGCCGGTCTTGATCATCACGGAAGAAGTACGGCCCAATGACGCCGCCGGTCCATAAACCGCACCAAACCGTAATTTTTTTCGGGATGCAATGATGACTCATGGATTACGTGTGGATTGCTGTCTGACCAACAACGCATAATTTGCTATTGACGAAGCCATTCAGCCAGAAATGAGCCTCATCGCTAAAGATGATTTTCCGATGAAAATCCGAATCATTTTCAAGTTGTTGCTCAGCCCAATTCACGAACATACGACGCTTATAGTGGTCAAGCGGCTTCAGTTCTTGCGTCAATTTGATCTTGTAAGGATGTAGGCCAAGATCTTTTCGCAAAATTCGCCACAACGACGTCACAGAGATGCCCAACGCTTGAGAACGACGTGTGAGAGACGCATTTGGGCTTTCCTGAACTGAAGCCTCAGCGGCAGCAATATTCTCGACACAACGGGCACTTCTTTGTCTCAGTTTATAAAAAGTTGTGTTTTTAGCGTCATTTATTGGAGCCACTTTAATTACTTCCCTCGTTACAAAAGATGTGAATAGAAGCAAGTTATCGTCATGCGACGACGTCATTGTCTTAACTTTGAATTAACACGGGTTGTTTGTTGCGTTTGTGTTTTCCTCCTCATGTTGCTCTGCTATGAATTTTATTTAAGAAAAAAAAAAGAATATTTGTTCCCTTCTAAGTTATTTTTATATACTTTTGCGTGTTTTCTCTAAAGTTTTAGATAAAAAAAAGTCAGTTCTTTTTTCGATTCAAACTAGAAAACTGTGGAAGTTTGTTTTTTTACCATCATGGTTTTTAGCCTTTGCTATAATGCCATCATCATCGTCACACACTCACCGTCGCAGTCTTCATCATCTTGGTATCTTCAGCTCTTTTATTCCCAAAGATACGAGACTGAGAATGATGGAGGGACAGGCAGACTTTGTGGTTGGTGGTGAACTTTAACAAGAAGGTGCTTGCTCGTTTAGAGAGCTCCGTGTTGTTTCTCATCATGAGTTTGGTGGCTTTTGCAATGAAGAGCAAAGTATATGCACACACACGCACACAAATTGCTTACCACAAGGCCTGCTGCAACTTCTGAAGTGAAAAGATGATATCTTGATGAGGTTCCCTACTATTTCATTCCCCTACTAATGATGTTGTGTTTTTGCGTGTTGTCCGTCCGTCCGTCTGTTTGTCTGACCGTGTTCGTTCAGTTTCCTACTTCTTTCACTATTATGTTATATATGTATATCTGTTATTGTGTTTTTTCTTCTCACTCTCTTTAATATAGAATGTCGTTTCTTGTCTTCACCCTCCTCAATTTATAAAGAAGAGCTTGGGTCCGATGACTGTGAAGGTCGTTCGCTTTGAAAGCAACAAATTCTTTTGATATTTTCTCTTTTATTCTGCTGCATGGCAATGTAGTTGGTTTGATGGTGGTGGAATTGCTATGCAATGCAATTTAACAGCAGCAGCGGCAGAATGTTTTCATTTCATGTTTGATGTGACTTGTCGTAGCTGCAGCTGCTGCTGCTGCTGCTCCTCTTCCTTGTTCTTTTTGTGGCGTGCTCGCATGTACATATGTACCTTTTCTTTGGTGTTGTTGTCATGCTATATTCCTCTATAGTAGTTAGTTGTTATATTGTTCAATTCAAGATCGAGCGAGCAACCATATCTGGTTGTAGCAATTCTCTCATTATTGTCAGTCTGAATAGTCTTAAAGTGGTGAAAATACGTTACTTTTTAATTATATTCAAATTACGCGTAAAGGGGACATACGCATTGTTCTCATAAATCAGGAAGTTTCCCTTAATTTGAATGAAATTGTCATCAATATGTAAAAGAAGGGCGCACAGTTCTCCATAGTTGCTCTCAAAAGCATGAGAACATTGTTGCAAATTTTATGGGTGGTTGCAAAATTTGAAGTGCCAGCAAAATTAAAAGTGAAAAGAATATTAAAAGGCTGTTTTGAAAGTTAACAGAGTTAAGTTATGTTATTAACATTAGTTACCTGCCGAGATATAATGAAATATTTAAAAATATACTTGACAGTTGTTGAAGTTAACATAGTCCTATTATGTTACTAGCAGAGCTAAATTATTGAGTTAACAGAATAATGATCCGTAAAAAAAAATTGAAAGCTTTTTGTGTCAAATGATTTTTTTTGAGTTATTATGCGTGAAGCTACAACCGCAATTGCTATATCAATCTTTGACGTGTCAGATTAAGCGCTACATTGTGTATTTTTTTGAGAGAGAGAATGTCAGCGCAAACTTTTTTATTCTCCTTAGTGTATTTATTTTAAATTTTTTAATGTTTTGTGTGTCTTATTTGGAAATGAGATGTAGTTTTTTGTTTGAGCTCATTTGTTTAACATGGATTCGGATGAAGAATTTTTTATGTCAACCAATACTTATAACGTATTTTTTGGCAAAAAGGAAGGAATACATGAAATATTTCATTGGTCCCAGACAATAGGACGGGTAAACACTTTCGTAATAAATGTTTCGGTATCAAAATCCATTTATTTTCACAATTTTTTTTTATTTTGATTTCACAAACAAAAGAAAAATAGACGCGTGCGGTTGCAATAGAAAATAAAAAGCAATGCGAAAAACCGTTTAAAAAACAACGCACGCATTCACCCACACATTGTCCATACCAAATTTTTTATTTTAACTCTCTCTCTCTGTTTTTACTCTCTCTCACTTCAATATGTCGCTGCTATAAATCATTTCACTACCTGCTTTATAGCGGTTAAGCACTGAAACTATTTTGTAGCTCTGCTCTCACTCTGACAACATTTGAGCGAGCACATAAGTGAACACAAGCAGAGTTTTGTAGCAAGTTGTAGCGACATATCATAGCAAAGCCTATAGCGCTCACTCTGTCATCAGCCTTATGCATTTACAGAGCTCTTTTATGTTATTAACAGTGCTATGTTTCTAGCTTATTAGGATCTGTAACGTAATATCAGTATTGTTAATAAAGAAAATATAATTTAAATAGTTTTGTTTGAATTTTGAAGTTTTTGACCGATTTTCATACACGCTGATAAATCTGTCTTATTTTGTTGTTTGAATGTAAATATAACGTGTTTGTAGCTTGTCGCAAATATACTATACTTGTGCCCAAACACGTTGTGTTTGCTATTCAGTATAACATGTTTGCAACACAATGATTAATAGGCTATAATTTATGTTTTTGAGACCCAAATGTGGCTTGTGTGGACGAAACGTACAACAAAGCAGCAGATCATCAATTCATGAAAACAGTGCTTGCAAGCATGTACATTAGGGCGGGTTGATTTTTTGGTTGATGAATCGTATAGCAAAAACGTAGACTACATAAAATTCTAAGAAAATTCTCCGAAGAAAACCATGTATCTAAAATAAAATACTAATCCGCGCCTCTCGACTTGAAAATTTATATGCCCGCCTTTGCCAAAAAAATAAATGTTTGAAAAAATAGATTTTCCAAAAAGAAATCGAATTTTCTGAATAAAATTGTTTAGTAAGGTAGTTCTTTTGGACTTTATATTTTTTCTACACTCAAAATTTTTTTACACTAAAAAAATATTCACCCAAGTAAAAAAGTTTGTATATAATTTTATATTTAATATTTTTATAAGGAACGTAGATAAAAAAATTTTCTTTCATAATTTCATAAAAAAAAGATTGGAAATACAAAAAAAAAAGAATACACTCAAAAAATTGTTTTCAATATGCAAAACGCCACTTAGGTAAAACGTGTTCTAACTATTTTTTATATAGAACTCAAATCAGAGGAGAGGCAAATAAGGGTTCAACTGCTTTTTTGATAATTGAATATTTTGATTAGTCTCAAAACAAAACCTGTATTGCATAAACTATAATATAATAAAACATAATATATTTCAAAAAAAAACTAATAATTTTAGCGAACGAAGAGGAAAAAAAATTTCTAGTCGAGAGGCGCGGATTAGGGTTTGATTTTAGACCCATGGTTTCTTATTTCTGAGAATTTTATGTAGATTACGTTTTTGCAATACGATTTTTATTTTTTTTTCATCCATACAAATCAACCTGCCCTCATGTACATGCTTCCTGCAATATATTGCTGGGGCCGATATTTTTCAGCGTGTAGTTCTAGTTAATGTATTAGAAGCTCATATACAAGGTAAGTCTAAGTTTCTAAGTGAAAAGTTGTTGTTTATTGTTGGAATAATTGCACTTTAGTTTCATCATCAGAAGCCTAACTACTGTGCCTGAATTGACACCATCAGTTGATCATCAATCGTATACATATATACAAACTCAATTCTGCAATTTGCATGTGCGAATTAGTATCGATCGAAGATCCCTAAGTATCAACATACACTGAGAGGCCTATAATTCCAACACAAGAACAGAGCGCTTTTTTTTTCTTATATTTTCCTCTATTCCTCATGCATTCTCACAGGGGTGCAGTGCTTTGAGGTGAGAACAATTTCCGTCAGTGTTCCCAGTTAACACAACTCTGTGATTTTATCGGCATAGCTAATTTCTTGAGTTAACAGAAGAATGTTTTGTTGTACCAGAGAAATAGCTGAAATATAAGAGAAATCAGTTTAAAATGGTTTCTAGGACAAGTAGATTTTGTTATGACATTAAAAGGCTTCATATATTCTTGCAATAACAGAGACCTGTCTCGTAACATAAAATTAGTAAATAGGAAAATATAAGTAACAACAGTTTTTAAATTTACAGAACTGTTATATTACAAACTTAAGAAATTAATTGTATATTATAAAGTTAATAGAGGAATAAGATTTCATAAATTCGCAACTTTTGGAAGTTAATATCAAATTGGTCCTTCCGCAAAGCACTTTCGTTGTCCAGATTACGATACGGAATGGATGCGATCATTCGACCCCTGTGTTATAACTGGATAACAGAGAATTGTAACGTCATATCAATATTTGTAATAAAGAAAAGATAATTTAAATAGTATTTTTTTCAGTTTTCCCTGTTAACAGAGCTCTATTATGTTATTAGCGAACTAAGTTATTGAGTTTACAGAAGTCTGGTACGCTACATCAGACAAATAGTGAAAATAAAGGGTGTCCCTAAATTTACGCAACATTTAAATTTGCTGCTATCGACGTAGAAAAGAGTTGGCAATCCTAAAAAAAACAGCTGACAGTTCAGGGTTAATAAAATGGCAAATTACACGATAGAACAGCGTGTCTTCATTATTGAACAATATTTCAAAAGTAATGAAAGTTTTGTGGTCGCAATTACTGGTGTTCTGGTGTTACTGGTGTTCGATATCGCGACATGATAACACTGGTTTTTTTTTGCCGAAATTGAATGAAATTGATGTGGCCAATATTTGGTTTCAACAAGACGGTGCCACATGTCATACAGCTCGTGAAACTCTTCAATTACTGCAAGAGACATTTCCAGGTCGCGTGATTTCTCGATTTGATGACCAGAACTGGCCCCCAAGATCGTGTGATCTAACACTATTATTTTTTTTATGGGGTTTTTTAAAATCACAGGTCTATGTTAACAAGCCACTCGTGCTTTAAAGGAGGAGATTCATCGTTGCATCAACGAAATTCGACCAGATTTATGAAGAAAAGTCATGGAAATTTTCGACAAACGAATACGTGTGTGTATGGAAAGCCGTGGAGGCCATTTGCCAGATGTTTTATTCCATAAATAACCCTATCCTATGTACTTTACGATTCAATAAAAATATTACCATAAGAAGAATAAAAACTTTGTTTTCTATTCAATTCAAATGTTGCGTGAATTTTGGGACACCCTTTATAAGACAAATAAGTAAAAAACATTTTCTAAGACGAAATAATTTTGTGTTATTAACAGAGGTACATATGTTGTTTGTAAAACAGCTCTGTTTGGTAGAACCAGAATAGTAAATATAGATTTATTTCAACCAAATATAATACGGGAAATAGTCCTTAAGCAGTCCGAATTTACTGTCCCCATATTCCTGAGCAATTTCAGAATGTCGAAATTTTAATTTGAAAATTGTAATCGGAAACTGAATTTGAACCACTGTGCCCAAATAAGGGATTCTCTGTGAGTCAAAAGTATACCAGGTGGGTGATAGTCCACGGGGTGCTGCAAAATTCTAATTCTTTTGTCAAAAAAGACAAACAATTGTAAAAACATAGTTTTGATTTTATTTTACTAAAGTTAACGCTGTTATAGAACTTACAGAAAACTGGTATAAAGCTGAAGTTTTAAGTGTGTAATGTTAAATGTTAACATAATCGATTGGTTTAACAGGGCTCTGTTGTGCAGGTTATAGAAATAATAAAAAACAAACGATTAAAAAAAAAAAATTACTTATAAAACATTATAGTGTTATAAAAATACTTTCTTGTACATACAGGTTTCTTGCAGTTTATTTCCTGAGTGCTAATCTGTCAGTTTCATATCAAATAGGGCCCTTTAATCAGGAATGAGTTTTATTTATATTATTGTAATTGAATCATACAACTTTCAAATTTAAAAGAGACATTCAACGGCAAAGCTTCTTTGCAGTCCGCACAAAAAACGTGAGAGACAAATATCTTGGACTGCCACCACCATTGAAATGGTCTTGAAAGATGAAGTGTCGCATTCAAGTAGAGTATGTAATTACAACTTCGGTAAAAATAAAACAAAAATAGGGAGAAATACGAAAAAGTGTTTCATAAGACGTCCCCCTTTTCAGCTCGTCAACTAACGATTGGCTAAAGACTACACTCGAAACAAATTAGTGATTTTTCGTTCATAGACAAACATGGTATAAATTTTAGCCAATGTACTAGAATTTTCTCTATTATTAAACCCAGATGCGAACGAACGCACCACCATACATCCAGTTACAATGACATTTTACACAGTCCTTTAAAAACCATCAACAAAAAACCTTATCGTCCTTTAACATGTAAAACAAAAAAATATTGGCATTCCAATCAGTCAGTGTAACAGCTCATCTTATAAACTGACATTAAAAATTTAATAGTTTTGTATCCAAACAGATTTTCATATGACAAAATGTCACATGAGAACTAAAATCATCTACTGGGGGTGAAAAAATAGTTTGCGTGACAAAAATGTATCGCTCTGCCGCCGCCATGATACGAGTATAATAAAAGAAAATTGAAAAAAAAACAAATAAAAATAACTAAAGAGCAAAAACTTTTGTCTATGTCAATGTCAAGAATAAAAGAACGAAAATAAACTGACATTGCGCAACAAGAAGACGAATAAACAACACACAAAAACGCTTACAGAGAATGCACGAACATGTAAATTGAATGTGAGAAAGCTGGAACATGGAAACACTGTACTATACAATGTGGAACACTAAGTAGCGATGATATTTTCTCGCGATAAATAAAAGAGGTCAAAGAACTGTAGATGTTAGAAAAAATTAAAATAATATCGTTAGCTTAAAAGCATAATCAGTTTTTATGCATGAAATGAGATGAAAAAAATATGACAAGAAATAACATTAAGTAGATATTTGGTACTAAAAATAAAAACAAAGAACAATTTTGTTTAAAACGACCAACGCTGAAAAATAACGGCCCCAGCAACATATTGCAGGAACCACCTACATGTTTGTTTATTGGTAATTTCTTATTTTATTATTCAAACTCAAGACCATTCTATATCTCTATAAATAGAGATGTAGTTTTTTAAAAAAAGAACTTCTGCAACTTCATGCTCATGATGCAAGTCTTCGAAATATATCGCAAGCAAACACACAAGAAAACATTTTTCCGAACACTTGCATAGTGGACAATTTTCAATTGAGATGAGTTTTCGTTTGAATTTAGTTTAAAGAATTTTTCAATATCAGCATTCCAAACAACCACTGATGAAGATCTGTGGATAGATCTGAAATAGCTATACGGTTTGCAAGGAAACATGAGGATGTATTTGCAAAACTTCAGTTGCAAAGTTCTGTTTTTGATATCTACCCTAAACATAATTGATATTTTTGAGTTAGATATTTTGTTTTAATTAAATTCACATTTTGAGATTGTATCAAATTCATATTTTAAATTAAATTGATACTTTTTAAATAAAATTGATATTTTTTAAATTTATCAATTAAATTGATATTTTTTAAATTTATCAATTTAATTAAATTTTTTAAAATTAAATTTGTATATATTCATACTTTTTAAATTAAATTCACATTTTCTAAATTAAATTTGTGTGAAATTCTTATCTCTCTAAATTAAATAATTGTTTTTAAAATTAAATTAAATTAAATTGTTTTTTTTAAATTAAATTGTTTTTTTTAAATTAAATTGTTTTGTTAAATAATTTTTTTAAAATTAAATTGATTGTTTTAAATAATTTTTTTTTTAAATTAAATTGTCTTTTTAACAATTGAGTGACTGGGTTTTGAGTGAGAAATTATGGCAGTGTATTGAAATTCGGATCAGTGTAATACTACTAGTTATACCAAAGTACAGAAAGTGCACATAGAAGAACAAAATGTGTGCACAAAAGTATACATCTACACAAAAGTACAACAAATGTACACAGACGTGCAAAACTTATACAAGAAAGTACACAAAGTCTACACGCAAGTATATGACGTGGAAACAATCGTAACGAAGTGTACACAGAAGTAAAAAAATGTGTACATATTTCTAAAAGAAGTGTACGCTATCACTTACTGTACAAGACGAATGGCAACGATTTCATTACAACCCAGTCGACTAAGTCTTCAAGACATCTTCAACGACGGGTGTACAACTATTATAAACCGCTGACGACAAATCGGCGTCAGTCCATGCAAAATTCGTTTATTTATTTAAATAAATAAATAAATGGTTTCCCATTACATCCCATGAAGGGACAGGGGAGAGCTTCTCACAATCACTGAGCTGTGCGCTTTCCAGTTTTCACTCACTGATTGGGACCTACAGTTTTACACTGATTCTGAACGGTATTTTGAGAAGCTTTTTCATGGCTAAATACTCGATAGCGTCGTCGTCACTATGCGAGTGACCCCCGTCGAAACAATTTTATTTTAGGTGGTCAGAGCAGAGATCGAACCCAGGATCTCATGTACAAGAGGCGCGCACACTACCCATTGCACCACCGACGGCCACTAGTACTTATTTATTCAATCATCTACAGAACCGACCCGAATTGATAGCAAATACGGTAGTTGCAACCGAATTGGTGCCAAATTCGGTTGTTAAACCTGAATTGATCCCACATTCGGTTACTGCAGCCGAATTTGGTACCATTTTCGGTTGTTGCATCCCTACTAATTTTAAATTCGGTGGTTGAAAACGAAATTCTAGAAAATGTAGTTGACAGAACAAATATAATTGCAGGTTTTTATAAACGAATCAATTATGAAACGAGTTTGAGTCAACTGAATTTCAGTTGTGGGGAATAAATTCACTTGTGAAAACCTCAATTCGGTTGTGTTAACCTCAATTCGGTGGCGGCAGCTGAATTTTCGGTTGCAACAAGCTCTTTTCAAAAAATTTGTTCTCTAGTGTAGTTCTGAAACAATCATATTTCTAATGAACACTATATATTATTTGCAAACTGTTTCCCATCAATGTTTTTACCATCAATAAAAGCGTGCAAATTTTGTTGTTGTAATTGATTGATTTTGATTGATTTTTCCTGATGAATGGAATTCTGAAGTGACACTTGTGGCCACAAATATTAAACGATCGATTTGCATAAGTAAAGATGTAGTCTCTCTCCCATGACTGAATTGAGGATAGCTTCTCACAACCAGTGAGCTGTGCGTTTTGCAGTTTTATACTCATTGATTGGGACCTACAGTTTTACACCGATTCCGAACGGTACCATTAAGCGAGGTGACCGTCGTCGAAAGAAATGTAAGGTGGTCAGAGCAGGGATCGAACTCACGTTATCATGTACAAGAGTCGCGCATAATACTTTACTATTGCACCACAAAGGGCCTATTTACGACGGTAAATTGGGCTATCGATTCAATGGAACCTATGGCATTTTTAATTGCAACTACACTATTCGACAGTCGAAATAGAAGCTACGATTCCCTTAACGACAATGCTCGGCATGATTTTAATACCTTATTTATCATTCTCAGTTTTCACTAATTCGACAATTTTTCTCAAGTAAACATTTTTCCCACATTTATTTGGTTTCCACCCTAATCAAAAAAAATCAAAAGCGAAACAGTTCTAATTGCTTTAAAGTCTAAAGTTTAAAAGTGAAATGTTGGACATGTAAATCTCAACAAACAATTGTTATTACTATATTAAAATATCAACTTCCTTTTCGCATATATTAGAATTTAGACAAAAGATTAAACAACAAATAATTAAATATTCTTTTTATAGATTCACCGCCTAAGTCAGAATTCACTTTCTAATTTGCTACAAAAACAAAACGAAAAAAACTTTCGCCAAGAAGCTCAAGAAATGAAAACAGAATATTGTTTGCCTTGCTAACATGGTTATAATATGATTTTGGCCAAACAACAAAACAGCAATAATGCCACCGTTTAAACTCTCATAGTATTTGGTTGGGAATCGAAATTATTAATTAGTCTGTTTTTTTTTGCTCATGTGTTTTTCAAACCCCATTTTTAGGTGATGACAGTTAAAACTAGGTGACGTTTGTAAGATTTAGACGCTGCTGGCGTCTTTTTTCTGTGACGTTTTACAAGTAACAATGATGGGAAAAAAGTTGCTAATGTGTCAAATTTCATAAAAAGTGAAATTGTACTAATGAAGTGGCATTGAGTTTGGAAGTCATACAGATTTGTTTTGTTGATTTTAAAAATTTGAAACGACTTTGTTTCGTCGAGTGTAATTGTTCTCTTACACGTGGCGACACTTTAAACGGTTGACAAATCTTGGAATTTATCTTATTTTTTTTATTTTACTTTAAAAATGAAATAAACACAAAACAAGTTATTTGTTTACTATAATGAGGGGTAAACAGTATTGTCCATAGAGTAACCATGCGCCAAGAGAAGCGACTTCTCTCAGTAAACTTATTTACTACTGCAACCGCAATGAAGAACAGAGTTTCCTTAATAATAACAGATAGAGGCATTAGTTTAAACCAACCAACAAGAAAACAGCAACGGCATTTCGTTTTGTGTGTTAAAATTATTTTGTTAAATACACCACAAATGTATACAAACAATAAAAGATAACAAAAAATACCAAAATACGTTTAAATTTCACGGTTCTTAACCACAATGACAAAAAACTTTAGGTCAAATGTTCTTGAAGCCCCACCTGGTGTAAGTCAATTTACATCTATCCCCCACCTGGTGTAAGTCAATTTACATCTATCCCCCACCTGGTGTAAGTCAATTTACAATAAAACATAACAAAAAATACCAAAATACGTTTAAATTTCACGGTTCTTAACCACAATGACAAAAAACTTTAGGTCAAATGTTCTTGAAGCCCCACCTGGTGTAAGTCAATTTACATCTATCGCACCGACTTCAGCACGAAGAGTGTGAAATGAAACGTCAGATGAGAAAGATGGCACCTCTAGGTGTCATTACGCTATGGTATTTCCAGTGGTTGATTTGTGTACTAGTAAGGGGTTGGGTAGAGTTAAAGGATTGAAACAATTTAAGTAAATACAAATATTTGTAGGTGTAGTCACACAAGTGATAAAAATTTATAAAAACAAGTGTTACATCTTATGAGCTAACATGCAGCTGATCAGTTTTTTTGTTAGTGAACTATTTGAAACAGTCACAAGTAGGATTCGAACTTGTTGTGAAATATCTTAGAGTTTCTGCGTGGCCGGTCTCCGTTTGGTTGAACGGATCTTCTTATCTGGAGAGGCTTCAGGGATTCCTTGTTGTTTTATTTGTGTTTCAAAGCTTATTGCGTCGCAGGATGTCTGTCGGCTTGGCTAAGGGATTTTCTACCCTGGGGTTTCAACACCGGCTTCGCTGCTTCTGTTTTTTGTGTAATAACGCTTTGAAAACTATAACACCAGAGGCAAATTTCATTTAAAAAATTGCGATTTTTTGAATATTAGTTTTATTTTCCTTTAGTCTACACAATTAGGTTTTAAAGCAGGTTCATTCATCATTCCCTGCAAGTCTGCAAGTAGGGTGATCATTCCCTTTAATTTAAATATCCACACTAGGTGCTTGGAGTATTCCGATTCTCAAGGCTCCCCCTATAATACGGCAAATTTTGGTTATCTGGTCCCACCGATGTCGCACAAAAAACATAAATCCACCATTTCAATTTGTTTTTTGGATCCTGCTGTGTCCCTTGGAGACGTCCGATAAAAAATATTTTACTTTCAGTTTTTTTTTATAATTTTTTGAGCATTACCTTATATCCGGCAATTCAGCCATCAATTTTGCACCTACGTTTGCTCAGGGAGCAGCACTGACTACTCACAGCACAGCCGTGGGACAGAAAAGTTGCGTTTGGATGGGCAGTAAAGTATACAGTCAGGTAAAGTGAAGCACAATGAAGTTTTCACAAGTTTGTTCACCAATAGACAGAAAGTGTCGACTGACTCGGCAATAGATAACGTGGTGTCGGTAAAGTCACCAGTCCTTAAAGTGAAGTGCAAGAAAAATACAGCGGACTCCTCTTAGCAGCACCAAGGCACATACACGCTGAAAAATATCGGCTCCAGCAACATATTGCAGGAACCATGTACATGTTTGCAAGCCTTGTTTTCGTGAATTGAAAATCTGCAGCTTTTTGTTTCTTTATTGTGACAGACAGCTGTGTTTTCACAAGTTTACAACAAACAAATCCACACTTGGGTCACAAATACATATATTATAACCTATTAATCATTGTGTTAAATAGCAAGCACAATGTGTTTGGACACAAGTACATTATATTTGCGACAAGCTACAAACATATTATATTTGCACCCAAACAACAGAACAAAAAAACAAATTTTTCAGCGTGTAGAGGTGACGCCTGACCATGCAATAGATAATTTGTTAACTCTTTGACGACCATTCGGGTTTCGGCCGAAGCGATTTATTTTTTTTGTTTACATTCTTGACGCGATTTATTTTTTTGGATTTTATTCGTCATTTATAAGCTAATAATAGCTTAAAATTTAACCAAAACAAAAACTTATTTTTTGGGTAGATTTTGTTACATTTTGGCTAAAACGCACACACATTTGTCAAACATTAGTTTGTTCATGTAAGCACGTTGAAAATCAGCCTTAAAAACTAAATGTATGGTTTCCCGTTACATCCCATTTAGGGATTAGGGAGAATCAACCTTACATTTTTTAAAAATTAAGGTATGGACTCAAAACTTACCTGACGTTTCCCCCATGTGTACCACTTTTTTCGACCCGTTACATCCCTTTGTAGTAAGACCGCATAGGGATCATATCGGATCAGTTATAGAATAGACACATACTACACTATCGTTGCCCTACCGTCTTGTATACATCACCAATGTATGCATTTGATCTATCTCCTACCTGTACAATTATAGGTGCCAGAAGCCCTAGGGCAAACGCATTTGACTGTGGTCGTCAAAGGGTTAAGTGGCCAGCCCGTAAAGGGAAGTGTACAAAATTGCGGTTATATCCTCTTCGCATCAAAATGGGACAGATAGATATCCTGGGTGCAGTTAAGTAGCCAGTCCATAAAGTGAAGTGATAAAATGTAACTGACTCTTTTCTGCATCACCAATCAACAGAAAAGTGTCGACTGAGCTGGATACAGGTACCTTGTGGACCGCTAAGTAGTCGTCCGTAAAGTGAAGTGAACAAAGTGCAGCTGACTTCTTGCAGCACCTATGCATCACCAAGGAAAATAGAAGTGTCGACTGACCCTGATGTAGATAACTCCGGGTCACTTAAGTAGCTAGTATGTAAAGAGAAGTCTACACAAATTTCAGCTGACTCTGCAATGCACAAAAAGATGTCGCATGACTTATTAGCAACAATAAACTTCTGGACGGTAAAGTAGACTGCCACTAAACTGAACACTAAAGTAGCCACTTCGTAATGTGAATTGCAAAAATGCAGCTGACTCCTTGCAGCACCAATGCATTCATTACCAAGTAACAGAAAAGTGTCGACTGACCTGGAAACAGGTACCTTGTGGTCAGTTAAGTAACCAGTCCGTAATGTGAAGTGAACGAAATAAATCAGCTGAGTCCTCTTTGCAACCATTTTTTTAAACCATTTTTCGAATGTTTTATATTATTGGTTACGTCTCATTCTTTCTGCTTTACATTAATTTTACAAGATTTTCTCACCAGAAGCATTCGACGAAAAAAAGACAATAAAAATAACAAATATCAACTCTTTTTTCTTTACCTTCTTTGCAAAAAAAAAGAAGCAACCACCAGTTAATAAACTTTCTAAATTAACTACTTGAGACAGTGGTTGCTGCCTTTTTTGTCTCATTTCATTTAATTATTATTTATTGTTCGCCAATTTTTATTATACATTTTATGTTAATTTCTTAACTCGTAATAAAACAGAAGGTGGCCGGCCACTTTTAAATGTACATAAACAAAATTTAGATGTTTATTGTTTTTTTGTTGTTGTTAGCAAATGTCTATGGGATTTTTATGGGAATTTTTGTTCATAAAATGAAAAATAAAAAAGACTCAGCCGATGGGGGTGTGTACGACGTCGCAACGTCTTCATATAATACTGATACTGCGTAGTATATTAATTAGAAAACATTACCAAACAAATATTTATAATTACTAGCAACAATAAAAATTCCCTTATGTTGCAGTTTGTTATAAAAGAGTATTATATAATTTTTGAATTGGAGAAATGGAAAATATATTTTGAATCGCCGAACATTTCTTTCGATTAATTTGCAAATTACAATTTATATCTTATCGCATCTAATCTTGTCTTAAGTTATTACAACTCGTCATCGAAATTTACACATGTCCCCCAATCAATAAAAATTACTAAGTTGTTTTGGAAATAAAAAAAAAGTATGTATTCTTCATGAATGTGTTATCAGTGCAGCGCTGAGAGCAGGGCGGTGCATTCTTGGCATTTTGAAACTGCTCGACTCCACTCCGAGTTCAACACTTTGAAATGGCTCGACTCCACTCCGACGCCAGCTTTTGGTACAGCTATGACTCCGACAAACCAATCGAATTTAAGAATTCAATAACCAATAATTAAAATAACACTTTAACTGATTGATATATTTATATTATAACGACTGTTACATTTAAGGACTTCACTCCGACTCCAATATTAAATAAAACAATTTTCTAAAGTATCATTTTCATTAACAGCGAAGTAATTTGAACAGCAATTGCTGTTGCAATGATTATGATAACTACAAATTCGTAACTTGACGTTATATTCATTAGGATGTAGAAGGGATCGTACTTTATATTATTGCCTTTCCTCGTTTCCTGGGGTTTCTCCCAACTAATTAGGTATCTGAAACATTTGTTGTACATTTAAGAAATTTTAATAATAAAGACAAATATTCATTCTTTATATAATTTTATGTTTAGGATGTTGATGAGATGGCTCTTCTTACTATAAAATAAATAAATGGTTTCCCATTACATCCCATGAAGGGACTGGGAGAGCTTCTCACAATCACTGAGCCTACAATTTTACACAGACCTACAGTTTTACACCGATTCCGAACGGTATTTTGAGAAGCTTTTTCATGGCTAAACACTTGATAGTGTCGCCGTCACTATGCGAGGTGACCGCCACCGAAAGAAATTTTAAGGTGGTCTGAGCTAGAGCCCTGCAACGGCACACATTTACTTCACTTCAGATGTGTTGGCGAAGAGAGGTACACCCCCGTACCGACGCTTTGCAGTATGAATAGGTACGAGAAGGTACGAACAACGAAAGTACACTGACGTATTCGTATTCGTAAGCGCCGGGTAAACCGAAGTAAAAGTTGCCGGTAACTTGTGTACATGAAGCGAATATACGAGTAATATTCGGTTATTATCGAGGTGAATATGGGGAAACGTCATAATTAGAAATTTGTGTGTTAAGATAGATCATAAGTAAAATAATTAAAATTAAATACTTTTTGTAGATGTTTATTATTTTGTATGGTTCTGAAAATATGTTGTTCAGTTTTATATTTGTTTAAAAGCTGTTTTTTACTGTTTACTTTAAC
Organism: Phaonia tiefii; assembly: GCA_963931995.1. Classification (NCBI taxonomy): domain Eukaryota; kingdom Metazoa; phylum Arthropoda; class Insecta; order Diptera; family Muscidae; genus Phaonia; species Phaonia tiefii. The sequence continues at coordinate 128,869,835 of OZ008370.1, forward strand.
AAATATAGTTTTCCATTACCAAACGATTTAACTTAACTTAACTTAACGATTTAACATAACCAAACTTTACTGCTCGCTTCACTAAAACACACTGAGCATTGCAAAGAAAATAAAGTAAACAAACTTACGGTATATTCTACGTGTTCGGTGTAGTTTGCTCTGTCTCGTAGTATTTTATCACATTCTCGCTTACAGAATACGAACAAAGCTCTCTTCTCTATTACCGAATACCGAAAACTAGTGTATGTCAATCGGAGCTAGTACGATGATCTGACCGTACCGGTATGCTGTGCTTCTCTTTGTTATTCGTTTTGTTGTTTACATTTCTTCGTTCGCAGTAAAATAACAAACAGAAAATCTTCATGCATGGCTCTAGTCTGAGCAGGGACCGAACCCAGGATCTCACGTACAAGAGGCGCGCACACTACCATTGCACCACCGACGGCCATGGTAATGCATGGTAATGCCGCCTCACCGCACAGTGGTTCAGAATCGATTCCTATCGGCCAAACTTCTATAACGTTTGATCTAGTTACAACTTTTGAGTTGTTTAAAAAACCGATTGTAGGTAAGGAGTCGAGGTTTATTTTGATATAATACGATGGAATGCCGGAAAATTGGGTATATTTTAGAAATTAACCGAAAGCTAACAACTTTTCTTATTTTTCTATTTTTACGAAACCGGAAATTGTAATATTTTTGTTTTACATATTTTGACGTAATTGTTCGTAATGCGCACAAGAAATACTAGTTTGTTTCGTTTTTAAAATATTCAGTTTTTTTTATGTTTTGAAAATTAAAAAAAATTATATATTTTTCGAATTTCTTGAACCGTATCTCAATACAGTTTTAGTACTATTCCACTCAACTTACTTTTATTATAAAGTGTGACTTTTATTAAATAATATTTTGAGGAGCTTTTTCATGGCTAAGTACTTGATAGTATCGCCCGTCATCACTAAGCGAGGTAGCCTTCATCGAAAGAAATGTAAGCTGGAGATCGAACCCACGTTCCCATGTACAACAGACGCGCACACTACGCATTGTACCACCGACGGTTGTAGTAAAAGTTGAAAATTTATTATTTCAAAATTCAAAAGAGTTTATTGACTGTAATACATATTTAGAAAGGCGAGAGTGTTCCCTATTTTCTCAGGGACGGCTCGACATTGCACCTTCAAGAGATACAATCGATTTAGTGAGAATGTCAGATTTTTTAGATTTGGAACGTGAATAACTATTTTTTTAGAACAATGTTTCTTTCAATTTTTTTTTTGTCAAACGGTTTTAAAACCAGGTAAGCAGCTCATTTGCCCGTCTTATGACCAAAACTCCTTGATAGTACTCATTTTAACAGAAAATAGAATTAGTCCAGGTCAGTCGCATGCAGGTAGTACTGAAATTCATTAAAGAGCAAACATTGGACATTGTATTAATGCCGTAATTCCTTCATATTAACATAATTCGCCACTCTGACACCTAAATTCTCACACGTGATATTTTACACATTTTCATTTTCCATACTTTTGTTAACTTAATTTATTTCTTTTAACTTAACTAACTTCTGTCGACTTTACACAGTTTTGTTAACTTAACCTACCTCTCTGAACTTATCATACTTCTGTTAACTCAACTTTCTTCTGTTAACCTAACATACCTCTGTAAACTTAACATTTTCTGTTAACTTACAATTTTTCTGTTTACCTAACATTCTTCAGTTAATTTAAAATATTCTGTTAACTTAACATGGCTCGGTGAATTTAACAGAATTAAGAAAAACATAATCAGCCTTATTACGTATGTCGCTCTCGTATTTCGACTACGACAGTTTTGTAAAAGATTAAAGACAAAGTTTGCGTGATATCTTTAATCTTTTACAAAACTGTCGTAGTCGAAATACGAGAGCGACATACGTAATAAGGCTGAATTTATGAAACTTCGTAATATTTTGAAAACAAATTTTGCCTTCATTTGGTTTAAATAATGGATGTCCAAAACTGTGTAAATTTGACAAAATTGAAAAACAAACTAATTACGATTTCTTGTAAAAAAATATGCAAATTCGTCTACATAATATTTTGAATCATATTTGGCTTAATTTGCTTGCTATAAACATGTCCCAAGATTGACAACATAGATTTACATAACAGACACACGTGGCACACAAATTAACATATTTTTTACATTAATTTAAACTTTTTCAACACATGATTAATTGCTTACATCAGCATTTAGACCCAAAAATATATAAATTAATGATATGAAATTACGATGTTAACAATCTTGTAACACTTTCTCAAATTAAGGCGATTCATTTTTTTGTTGTTTCCACCCATTTGATTGATTTTGTTTTAATTTAATCAATAAGTTTTTTATTTAATCTTTCCACATGATAAGACCCCCCACTCCCCACATATCGCATTGAAGTTCCTTCAAATTATTTCGCATTACGCTTTACCCATCAAATACTAAGATGTTTGGGTATGACGGTTTGGTTTCTATATAGGTTTACAGCACTAATTTGATTTATTCACAAAATCAGACGTCCCCCCTATTAAGGCCAAATATGTATTACGTACGAGTGCTGTTGTTATGATTGAAATGGAACGAACCTGAGTTTTATAAACAGCTCTAATGCGTATTTAACCCTAATATGCCGTCACTGAAGACAAAAGAAATTGTGCGAACTTGTACACTCGTGTAGTAGTATTTCGTGAAATGTAAACAAATCAATATAAAACATATTTGGTTGCCAAAAGAAACAACTTTATATTTTGGTTTTCTTTTCTTTTAGGTATTTTTTTTGACCACGATTCCATCCAGCGGCCATCCAGCCCTCATTACAATTTAACCGAAATATCGCACCACCAACGCATTATTATCTGCTTCTCCTCGTTATTTCTGTGGGTCGTGTTTTCTTGGCAAATAATAAAAATATTATGAAATCATAGATATAAAAGATATGAAATTATACAATTAAATACATCAATCATAAAACACAACTTACGCCAGTTAACGTTTTGCATGGAATCCCGCCAAGTCCGCTTCATACATCGGTTGTAACTCTTTTCGCTTCTTTTTTTCTGTTACCAAAATGTGTAACATGAAACGCTTTTTTATTTTAGGGTGAATAACAAAATATGTACTCGTAATTTGTGAGAAGGGGGATTATAGGAGAATTAAGGTGGTGTTACTATTTGTTGTTTCTATAAATTTTCAACTATCTACATGTAATAAACTGAGCGACTCAGATGCCAATTGATCTAACTCCACATTAGGTAAATTTTGAGATTTCAATGTTTTTAGAAGAAAAACATTTAAATTTTTGAGATATTTAAACACCCTTGTTCATTATCATCAGATTCGAGGGCGGATCAATAAGTCCGTGTCATAGACTAATACTTATAGTACACCCAATTGTTCTCAATTCTTTATGACATTTGGCCTGGTGTGATATTTACGTTTGATGTTGAAAAGAATTGCTTTACTAATACCAGATAGAGGCAATGGTTCAATACAACGCACAAAATAACAACAACGGTATTTCGTTTTGTGTGTTAAAATTGTTGTTTTAAATACAACACAAATGTCTGCTAACAATAACAGTCAATAAAAAAAGTTTAAAACACATTTAAATTTCACAGTTTTTCACAAAAACGACATGAAAAACTAAAGCAAGAAGTTATTTTAATTCTACCTGGCGTATGCCACTTTTCGTGAAACATCTCTCTATCACACTGACCGCATCACGAAGAGTGTGGAAGGAAACGTCAGATGAGCCAAATATTTTCTCTACTAAGATTTACTCTATGGTCCGTGTCTTTTTGAACTTTCCTCGTAGTTATATGAAAAGCAACACTGCTCCCGTCAAGTACCACCTGTTAATGGACAAGTTCCGTCATTTACTTTGCGTTTAACAGCTGTTCAAAACATACAACCTCGTGCATTTTTTTAAAAAGGGGCGCTCATTAAACATTATTTTTTTGCGAAAAAAAAACCGTCAGACAAACCAAGGAAAGCTTTATCAATACTATGGGGACTCTGCACTATCGATTTTAATGGCAAAACAGTGGTTTACTGACTTACGTTGTGGTCGCACGAGTGCAAATGACACTGAACGCCAATTGAGGTCAATATACCCGAAAATGTCGAAACAATCCACGATATGGTATAGGCCGATCAAAGAGTAAAAGTGTGTGAGATTGTTGATGCCATAGGCATTTCATATGGCAGTGTGGTTTATATTTTAAATGATCAGTTGGGTTTAAAAAAGCTGCCTGCAAGATGGGTGCCACATTTGCAATTGACCATAAAAGTAATCGTGTGACATCTTCAAAGGATTGTTTGGAGTTGTTTAATTGGGCTACGAATTGGTACCTCATCCGCAATATTCTCCAGAGTTATTTCCTATTTCCAAACCTAAAGAAATGGCTCGGTGGAAAGAGATTTAGCTCCAACGATGAAATTATTGATCAAACAAATGTTTATTTTATGGACCTCGAAAAATACTATTTTTTGGAAGGGATACAAAAATTGGGGAAACGTTGGCCTAAGTGTATTGAGCTAAAAAATTTGCTCAAAAAAACAACACAAAAAAAACTGTGTTTCATTCAAAAAGTCACTGACTTATTGATCCGCCCTCATACGGTTTTAAAATGCACTCCCATCTTTGGCTGTAGCTTTCAGAGGTGCTTTACATTGGTAACATTGCTAATCACGGACGTAAAGATAACAATCGTTTACACTGGCTGAATTTTTTAGTCCAGCTGTGTACGATAAAGCGATAACGAATAATTACCTAGTACATATTTAACTGTGTTGAGTTTTGAAGATATTTTTGCATTTTGCACGCATTATACACGCCCGCCTTTTTTTACTCTACACAAACACGAACGGCGCACGCACGATGTTCAAACTTCTTCCACGAATACATCCTGCACACGTGTGGCACAGCATGGCCCGGCCCGTGCTCACCTCTGCTACATAGTACAAAAAGGGTAGCCAAAAAGTACATAGTGTATAATGTACATATATCAAAAGATACATACCAAAAATGTACATACAGTGGTCCAAAAAAATAACACTTATTTTTGGATGCACTTTACTTTTTGATATACTTTGTGTACTTTTTTGATACATTTAATGTACTTATGTTACACTTTTCGGTACACTTTTCGGTAAACTTTTCGGTACACATTTGGGTACACTTTTTGTTACACTCTTTTGTAGACTTTTTGGTACACTTTGTGGCACACTCGGTGGCACACTCTTTGGTACACTTTTTGGTACACTTTTTGTTTCACTTTTTGGTACACTTTTTGGTACATTTTTGGTACACTTTTTGGTACACTTTTTGTCGCACTTTTTGGTACAATTTTCGGTACACTTTTTGGTACACTTTTTGGTACACTCTTTTGTAGACTTTTTGGTACACTTTGTGGCAACTTCTTTGGCACACTTTTTGGTAAAATTGTTGGTACACTTTTTGGTACACTCGTTGGTATTTTTGGTAGACTTTATGTACATTTTTTAATACTTTTTGGCACACTTTGTGGTATATTGTTTGGTACTTTATTGGCACACTGTTTGGTACTTTATTGGTACACTTTTGGGTAAACTTTTTGGCACACTTTTTGGTACACTTTTTGGTGCATTTTTCGGTACCAAATATTACTTTTCTTTTATAGTGTTAAGTACTTTTTTATACACTTGATAAACTTTTTGTAAGTTTACACTTTGTTATATTTTGTATACACTATTGGCCTTATTCATAAGAAGTTATGAGAGTTTTGGGAGACGTTTTTTTGTGTGATAAAACCTCTCATAACTTTTTATGAATAAGGCCGTATATCTTTTGTCACACTTTATTGTTACCTTCTATGTACATACTCACATTTTCATCTATATGAATCGCGCACAGTAACTATTGATTGCACCACCCACCTACAAATGATGGTGAATAAATGTGAAAATCGATTCACAATTATTATTTGCAACCATTTTCCGTTCTTTAATAAATGTTCGGTTCAAGATCAATAACCATTAAAAAGTACTTTTTCTATGAAAAGGTACATTTTAATAAAAAATATTAAAAAATAAATATGTGAAAGTGATTCTTCTAGTGATTATTATGGTGGATGGTTGCGAATAATATAGCTGTTCCAATGCCCACCAAGGCATATTATCAGCTCCCTTCGTGATGATATGACTTGGTGGGCATTGAAATAGCTATACTAATCCCAACCATCCACCATAATAATCAATTTCACATATTTCTTTTTTAATATTTAAAAAGTAATTTTGAATAGTTATTGATCTTGAACCGAACAATTATTAAATAATATAACAGCTGAAAGATCGAATATTATAAATGTAAACGGATGTAACCGTTCTTTCTATTCTCTTCATAAAAAAATTTTACATCTCGCGTGTAGTACGCGAGCTGCTCTTGATGTCGCTCGCGGACACGAGCCGTTTTTTGATTTACTTTTTACTCATGCTCTTGTATCGTATATTTTGTTGCGTTTTACAGTGTTTCTACACTTTACGGCTCGTGTCAAATGAGCGAGCTTTTAGCATGAGGTTACGTTGCCTGACTAGAATTCACATAAGTCTCAATCTTATTTTCCGATTTTTTTTCACTTTCTGTGTTGTGGAGTTACGATCAATTGGCCTCAAAAGTAGCTCATATAGGAGAGTATTGTGAATCAGTTTTTAAAAAAAATTATGCCATTGGTTTGACTGAATATTTTCGGAGATATTTGTATTTAAAAACACAAATAACTATAATTTTGCAATATCTCGAAAACGGTTCTACTTAGGACCATTCTGACTTCACATTAAAAGTCAGCGGACAATTTTACATGGGGATTAGGGGTGAGGTGTCATTTGTTCAGGAGTTTGTGGAAAATTTGTGATAGTTTTGTTGTTTTTATATATATCTGTTTTTATCTATGCTTTCTGTTTACTTATGTATTTATATGTTTTTTTATTTATATGTTTTTTTGTATTTATATGTTATTAATTTCGAGTGCTGAACTCGGCTAGTAAATATTCAATAATAACACATTGGGTACATAATGTTTGTACTTTGATGATTTCGGTCTTCAGATTTCCAATGACATTCAAAACATACTGGTTTTTTGAAAATCCCCTCCAATTTCAATAATATCAAGTAAACAAACTGTTTTCAGTTACTTGAAGTTACCACAAATCTGTTAAGTTTACCGAGATCTCTCGTCTTAACAGAGGTCTGCATAATTTTAATGTTATTTCACCAAAAACAAATAGTTTCGCTTTCAATATGCGATTATTTTTTCTTTGCGTACTTTTGTGTTTTTTCCCGATTACATACAATTTGATTTCTTTGCGTTTCTTTGTGATATCGAATAGCGCCAAATACTCCATCAATCGTAGTGGCTGTTAAGCATTTGTTTATGCCAAAAACGAAAAATGTGTTGCTTCGTTTTGTTTTGTTTACTTCTTAATATTTTATAGCAAATATTTCTATAAACACTTCAACAAAATCTGGAAAATACGGCAGTTTTGGTGTTTTTTGTGGCAATTGATTACAATACCAATACCACGCCAACCCGTGCCAAACGGCCACCGGCAGATTTTTTGACCACTGCAGTTTTTACCACCAGCCAAGCCAGGCTAGCCACTTCTACTATTAGGGAGGAGGCGGCCCATTAATTTAATGGCCTGACCAACATGGTTTTGAAAAACGAAACAGAAAAAAAAGCCGATTTAAATGATTGCATAATTCTCGTAAATTATCCAACTCAACAAATTTCAATTAAAAAATAAAAAGCAAAAAAAAAAACAAACAAACGTAACAAAACGCTCATAGAAAAATCAACACACACGAATACTAAAAATTTCAATTCAAAAAATATCAAATCAAACGAGTTGGTAGAGGAGAATGCAAATAAACAAATATTTGCTTAACAGTTATGTTGTAAAAAAAATAAATAATTTTTGTAAATATTTTTCGTTGCCTTGGCGGTTGAAATTTATTATTTTGTGTGATATTTATTGTAGATATTGATATATTTAAACATGATTTAATAAATAAACCATTAATTTGTTTTTATTCTCTTTTTCATTTTAGGTAAGATGTCGAAAATGTTTTGATTACATTTTTTAATGTAAGTACATAAATAATACTCCAAATATTTCGAATCTACAAAGGAGATAATTTCAATATTCTATTCATTCCGTATTTCACTGTTTCAAGATTTTACTTTTACAATATTTAAATATTAGAATATTGCTTTTATATTTTAATATTTCAGTATTTAAAATTTAAATACATGATTGACCAATGCAAAATAATTTTGAAAAAAAAAAAATTACACATTTAACATTTTGCAAAAATTTAAAAATAGTTTTAAAAATTGTATTATACTTGAACAGCATTTTCCAAAACCACAAGATTTTTTCAAAATGTAAAAATAGTTATTATTTATTATATTATTAAAGTTCAAGACCATTCTATGTCTCTATTTATAGAGATATAGTTTAAAAAAAAGGAGTTTCTAATAGCATCAGTCCAAACAACCGCTGATGAAGATCTGTCGATTTGCTTCACGTGTATTTTTCCAAGGCTTTAGCGAAATAAAAATAATTTATCGGTTGTAGATTTTTTAGTTCAATCACCATAATAAAAAGATCCGATCAGGTTTACAACTATTGGCCTTAGTCTACCGCACACTACGTTTGAAATGACCTTGTAGACAATGGATAAAATATTATTCCACACTAGGCTTATTCCATACCCTGTGATTGCAATGGTAGCGCATACAATTGTTTAACCATACGTGGCGCAAAGCTGATGCATGCACCTTAAAATAGCTCCGCTGGTAGTCCATCGGCTGCATCCAGCTTCGTTGTTGTTTATTCGGAAAATATCAGTCTGACCTCATCTTGACGGAGGATAGTTACTCCATGTAAACGTCTTTATTGGATTCTTCTTGTTAAAACAACTTTCATTTCATTTCATTTATTAGTCAATGGAAGTTCAAATTCCTTACAGACTACGATTTAGTAACAAATTGTACAATAAAGTATTTTATATAAAATTAAAACCAATAACAGACAATGTATTGTATTGTACTTTGAGATATACTCTCACCATATTTTCAATGCATTCTGCTTATCAGTGACAAGATTTCCATTGCCATCCTTACAGGAGGGAGCCCTGCACCGTGGCCATTGGCTTGGTTTTATTACATTGTGGTAGAAATTTTGGTGTTCTTTCATTCTCCTGTACATTGCGATTATCTCCGTTTCGCGTTTTGTGGCTGCAATTTTTTTTACGGTATTCCCCTCTCTCGTCACCAAACTCCACTCTCTTCAACACCTTATTGCACTCTTATACAGCCCGTGTTGCAACTGGCTGCAGCGTTACCGTATATGCCGTTTTCTTTTCGTCAGTTACCATGCTGCATTCTTCATCGCCGTAATGGTAGTAAACCTGTACCCAAATAATGGAATGTGTCAAAGTTACGAAAGCAGAAATCCATCTTATATGGTGATGCTGCTGTTAGAAGCAACGCCATTTAGCACTAAGCATTGCGGTGCGAAAGTCTAGAAAAATGCGAAAGTGGGTAGATGGAAATGTAAAAAATTATAAATAAATATTCAAAAATCACCCCAAAAGTAATATATTATCTTATAAAATGAACAGCGTTAAAACGAGCAGCTAAATCTGAAATAGCTACAAGGGTTGCCAGGAATCATAAGGATGCATATTGCAAAAAAAAAACTTTTTTATATCTATATCTCTATTAATTTTAACGATAAAAAGGCCTAACAAAAACAACAATAAACAACCCTGTAATTGATTTTGTTTACGAAATTTTCGCAGAGAGCTGAGTACCAAGCAAATGAAAAGTGAGCGAAATTTTCGGTTCATGAAATTTTCGTTATTTTTTATACACGTACTTCTAGTCGAACCACAGACTTGTCATTCATGAGCATGAGCTTGGTCGATAACTTTTTATCTGACGGACGAAAGTAAAAAATGATTACCAAACAATGTTGTAAACGTGATAGTGATGCGAACAGATTCGATTACATTCTTATTTGTTCGTGCTTGTGAATAAGAAGTGTGTGGTTCGCTTAAGTGAGAGGATCTGAAATTTGTCACAGACAATTAAGCCAAGTGCATTAAAATCTACAATTATTTCTTTCGCACAAAGAAATATTTCGTTCCGCACAAACGAAATGTTAGACAACAAAACTTTGCTTGAGGAATTTATTTCTGGCAAACGAAAATTTCTGTTGCATCAAACATATCACTTTGTTTTGTATAAACAAACCAAACGATCAAGAGAAATTTTAAATTAAAAACGTTTCTGTTCTTTTAATTGGTCATGATGCCATGGGCGGTGACACATCCGACTCGATAGACAAAAATATACAAACGACATTTTGGGAAAATTTTTGTTTTCGGGGTAAACATATCAACATTTGACTATACATAGCAAAATAAATATTTTTGTAACAGACGGCCTCCAAACGTGTTTTGTCTTTGCGTGTATGATCGCAACGTTCTGCCATGACATGTGGCCAACCTTAGTAGACACTTAATTTTTTTTATATTATCGCATTCCATTCCATATCCATTAAAATCAATCACTTTCAATATAAATCAAACATCGACAAAACATTGCCTCAATTTGATTACTCCCCCCCACCCATCGTGATTCAATCATCCTTGCCTCCCTTGTACAGTGTGGCTCGCTCCTTCCTTTATCCCAAGAGTAATAACCCTTGATAAGTTTCTGCGCATTGTCTATATCCATTATTCAGGAATGATAAAAATATTCAAGTTTTCCTTTAATTGCAAACAACATATGGCAAATGTTTTCGTTTTTATGATCTGACGCGTCAGACTGCGACTGCTGTCGTCTATCACCACCATCATCATCATCATCATCATTCGCTGACGGGATAGTGTAGAATTGTAAAGCTTCAAACTTTTATTACAATTTAATGTAACTTTAATGCAAGTTTTAATGTCTGTTTTTTTTTGTGTGTGTTTGTTTATTTTCGCTGCTCCCCTCTGACGGATGTGAACTAATATAAAAAAAATGGTGGTGGCAATATGGAATTCCGATGAGTAAAACAGAAACGTTTTTGTTAATGAAAAATATATTGTCAAGGTCTGGGAAGGCAGTGATAGAGAGAGAGAGAGAGAGAGAGATGTGAACTTATCGTGTGAAGGGGATTAAAGAGAATTTATTGTTGTCCTTATTGCGAATAAAGGGGATTCTAAGGAAGTACGCAATAACTTTTGGTTAAACAGTGTGAACAGAGAGAATTGTGAAATGGGAAAATAGGTACAATATTTTCAAAGATTGTAATGCAATATTTTAAACTGTTTACGATTTATTGAAGAAAATCTGAAATAGTGCCCTGACCCACGTCCAAAATTTTCTTCGGCCTGTAAAAAAAAATTGTTATGTATAGGGGCAAAACCGAGAGGGGTTTTGTGATACCACGTCCAAGTACTTTCACAATTTTTTGGTTTGGTTGAGGCCCGAAACAAATTTCTTCATTTGTGTCGCAGTGCAATCAATAAAATTCAAATTCAAATAAATTATAAATTAATGTGTAAGTAGAAGTGGAAATTAATAGAGATTCAATTAAATTAAAGAGAAAAGATTTTCCTTAAATGTATTAGTGTTACTGATTCCAAAGAAGAACTGCGCAAATGAAGAATTACCATTCAGGTTTGAGTTGCGCTGAACCCAATCTGACTCCGGAATTTTCCCATCACATCAGTTTGTAGAGATATGCTAACCTAAATCTGAATAAAGCCGTTTAGCTACAATGTATTTTTTTGAATTTATATGGAAATTACCATACCAATGACATTCAAAGGACGATTTCTCAAAAAAAGGAATACTATTTGTAGGTCGCCGATAGGACTTTCAGATGACGTAACTAATTTTGCCAATTAAGATTTTATAACATCCGGAATATAATAAAAAAAAACCTGGGGTTTTTAAATTTTGGGTTTGGATATCTCGAAAACCGAATGTGACTAAGAAATTCTGAGGAAAGATTTGGTTTTAGCTTCCTCAAACCTTTATAAAGTACACTCCAATTATCTGACTTTGTAAATTGGGGCACTTTAAAAACCAATTGGTGTTTTTTAAATTTCAGTTGATGCTCTTCACATTTCAATTGGCGCCCTCTTTACATTGCAATTGAATTGAATTGAATCAATTGCATTGAATTGAAACAATTGCATTGAATTAAATCAATTGAATTGAATTGAATCAAGTGAATTGAATTGAATCAAGTGAATTGAATTGACAAATTTCAATTGATGTCTTTTAAATTTCATCTAATGTCTTGTGAATTACATTTGATGTTTTCTGAACTTCAATTGATATCTTTCATATTTAAATTGATGTCTGGTAAATATTAATGATATATTTCAAATTTCAATTGGTTTCTTCTAAATTCCAGTTGTTTTTTTAAATTTCAATTGATCAATTTTAAATTTCAAACTGATTTTTCTAGTTTCAATTGATTTTATTTTTAAATTTCTAATAGATTATATTATATTTTAAATGGATTTTTTAAATGTAAAATTATTTTCTTTGAATTTTAATTGGAACTATTGTAGTTCCATTAGACGTGATCAAAAGAAAGTGGTAAATGTTTTTCCGGATCAATGTAAATTGTTATACATACTTATGTATACACGCCGAAAAAAAACGGTCTCTGTAACATATTCTCCCAAACATGTTCTGCAGGAACCATGTATGTATATGTTTGGAACACACTTCAAACATTTATATGTTTGCAAGTCCCAAACTCAGGTGTATTTAAATGCAAAAATTAGCATGTTTACTGACAAATATGTATGATTTTACATAAAAACATATGCGTGCTTCATCCCAAACATCCATATATTTACGTGGAAGCATTCCCGTGTTTCTCCCAAACTTCCATATACATACTTACGTGGAAACATATGCGTATTTTCTCCCAAACATAATAATATTTAGAAACGAATTATTATTTCTTTCTTTATTTATTATAATTAAAACATTTATAAATAATTAATACAAAAAAATAAAATATTTAAAATTGCCCTTTTTACATTTACGAGTATGTACTTGCATTGAATGCATTACTATTACTTTTTTTATGAAATGAGAATCTGCTGCACTTTTGCTTCTCCTTTCTTTGTTGTCTCTCACGATTTTCTTCTTAGAAGGTTTCAACTATGTCTTGTTACACAAACAATATACATAATTATATATAAATCTAGTTCATGCAAGGCAAGCGGGTATTAATTACTTGTGATTTTGTTGTTGTTATATTTCACAAATGCTCCGCCGTTCCGGCTCGGCAGAAAAAGGGATTCACGTTGTTGGCCTCTTCAGTTTTTTTCCTCAAAATCGTTTCTCACTTTGGTAGCACACATACATATATATATGCTAAACACATATACAAAAACCAAAGCATCATCACAAACCATTTAACCGTCCGAGACTTTGTTTATTCTTTTTTCACTGATCAAGCGCTTTTGATATCCTCTGTCCGATGAACCATTGACGACTGATTACTGAATATCGTAAATGAAAAAACTTTATCTGCAATTTACACGCCATTCACGAATATTTATGAATCACTCACGGTGAGAATTATACAAAAATACAGATACACACTTACTCGTTGCATTTTTTTTATTCTCTTCCCCTCGAGAGAGCATAAACAGTGCAACAAACACGGCTTTATTTGTATCACAAACACAAATATATTTGAGTCGCAAACACATATGTTCTAACATATTAATCATTGTGTCACAAACATGTAATATTGAATAGCAAACACAATGCGTTTGGGTACAAGTATATTATATTAGCAACAAGATCCAAACACATGTTATATTTGCATCAAAACAACAAAAAACGACAGATTTTTAAGTGTGTATGATTTCTTGGGTGAGCTGATTTAAGATCTATTTTCCATTTTGCATTAAAATAAAAAAACTAATGCACTACGAGGGTTGCTATTTATATTTCTGGTCCAGCAGTAGAAAAACAATCATTCATCATTAGAAATGGTTTTTTGTTTTTCAAAATATTCTCCGTGAAGATCAATACACTTCTGCATGCCCTCAAACCAAATTTCGAAACACTTTCCACTCCGATTGGGACGCCTCTAAATCATGGCAACTTCAAGTTTGCATCTGGCAACACTAGTTTTGTCAGAACCCATAATATAATATTAAAAAAACACTCACATATCTAATTGTTTAAAAAGAAGTTGTAGCAAACACAAATTCGGTTGTTGCCACCGAATTGCAGTTGCCACAACCGAATTACGGTTGCCACAACTGAATTTAGTACCCACAACTAAAATTCGGTTTAAGCAACCTATAATAGGTTGAGATAACCTCTAATTTGATTGTGATAACTTCTAATTAGGATGTGATGATATCGAATATGATTGTGACAACCACTAAATTCGGTTCCGTCTAATTCGGGTATTTTTCAAGAATTCAAGAAAAAAAATCATAGCTATTTTTTTTTTTGGGAGAACAAATATTAATGTTTTTTTTCAAACTTTTGTTTGAAAAACAATGTTGAATGTCCACCTTACATTTCTTTCGACGGCGGTCACCTCGCTTAGTGAGTACGACTATGTAGCCATGAAAACGCTTTTCAACAATACCTTTCGCATCCGGTGTAAAACTGTAGGTATCAATCAGTGAGTATAAAACTAGAAAGCGCACAGCTCATTAGTTTTGAGAAGCTCTGCATAATCTCTTTGCAGGCTAGCTAGCACGCTCAACAAGAGAAGGAAAATGTGCGGCCTCCCCTCCTCATGGTGCTCTATGCTGAGTTGAAATGACTATTGCATTTCTAGGGTGGGCCTTTTGACTGCCTTTGCGGGGCTTCTAGAGGGCATCCTACCCGCCTATTTTTATTGCTGGGTATTGTTACACGCAAAAAAAAAACAAAACGTTTATTGCTCGGTTGCCGCAACAATACTTTGATTGATTTGTATTAATTTATTAATCGGAACCGTTCATGTAGTTCTCCCCAATAAACTCATATATCGCAAATGTGTATCATGTTTTTGCAATCGAGTTCTCGTTTACACCAAACGCGTACAAAACTACAGTTGCCGCAAATTAAAAAAAAAAACGTTTGCGATAACTGAAATTAGAAATTTTTCTAATGAGAGCACAGATTACGAAGAACGTAAGTTTCTCTTATTCTCTCATTCTGTCGACTGTATGTCTTATCCACTCATTTGGCATACACACTAAGGCATACACATAAAGGTGATCACACACCTAATGCTTCTACCTTGTCAATATATCTTGGATGGACAATTGACACGTTGTAGTTTGCTGTGCTTTTAGTTGTTATTTGAATGCAAGGCGCGACAAAAATACCACGTTTTTTTAAAAAAAACTATGGGTAAAACCAAAATCATAAAAGTTGGACATTTAAACAAAACAGAGCTTATGGAAGCCATAAATAAAAGTTTTAATTACTACTCGGTTGCTATAACCGAAAGAACAATTGGTGGAACCGTTTTTCGTTTCTCGCAAATGTTTTTTCACAAACAGAGCTTATGGAAGCCATAAATAAAAGTTTTAATTACAACTCGGTTGCTGTAACCGAAAGAACAATTGGTGGAACCGTTTTTCGTTTCTCGCAAATGTTTTTTCAGCTCTAATTTTTAATATCTCGTTTACTGCAAACCTTTTTCTGTTCTGGCAAACCTTTTTTTAGTTGGGTGCAACTACAACTCGGTTGCTGTAACCGAAACAATAGTTGGCGGAACCGTTATTCGTGTATCACAAACGGGGTTTTCAGCTTATGTTTTTCATAACTCCTTTTCTGCAAACATTTTTTGGTTCTCCCAAACGAAATGACATGTATGGATTAACAGAAGTTCGTTTCTTCCAACTATAGTTCCCAAACGAACTTCAGTCATCTGAGATTTCGTTTGGGAGGAACGAGTTTTTTCTTTGTGTGTAGTCATTGCGCGGTAGATTGGTGAATCATGGGTTAAATCTAAATACTAAAATAAAATGTCATTTAAAATTCGGCAAACTAGTTCTATTATAAGAGTACTTTTCATCCAAAATAATTTAATGCTATTCGGTGTAATTTTTGTAATAATTTTCCATTTGCGATATTAAAAATGTAATCATTGTCACAAAACCACCTGGACAATAATAAAAAAAAACAATTAAAAAAAAGATTGTTTCACCATCGGCCACTCTACAGCTCCCGTTTTTTAGTCGGATATACTGAAGTAATTATTAAGGGGATTTTCGTTTCCCAAAAACGTTAAATTTCGTGTGCCGCAAATAAATTCCTGAAACGAAGTTGTAAACAATTTTTATTATGCAGAATATAAAGTTTAATAACCGATTTCCATAACTTTCTCACACAAATGTCCTAATCACAAGGTAAACAACCATTAAGGTCTAGGCTAGATATTGAAAAGTTGATTAGAAATTCTGTGAACTTTCGTCGCGCCGCCCCTTCCTGAATGTTCCTTTTTCTGCAGACACTAAATTACAGAAAAACACGCACAACTAAATTAATAGCATCTAACTGCCGAAACCCCAAATGAAAAAGGCAATCGAATGTTTACAAGGAAACACAAGAAGAGATGCTCGAAAATGACCAAAACACCATAAAAGTTTAATCACAAATCTTTTATAGAAACTGCAAAAGAGCAACAAAAGCTTTTGTGGGAATCTCGTATTTGGCTACACAGATGTCGTCCGTAGCATGGCAAGTACATGTTTTCACGTCATCCGGATTAGGGTGTCTCTCACAAGTAAAGTACTTATATTTGTTTTCACAACGCCGTCTGTGTTGGTTTAAGCACAATTTATTCTCTTTTCTAAAGTAACAATTTACACGCATTGCAAGATTGTAAATATTTAATAGAGACTTAGAGGTTAAAGAAAAGGGCATCCACCCGGTGGTACAAACTTGTAGCCACCACACCGCCACCCCGTCCGCCATCATCATCATTATTTCACACAACCATTGTGGTGGGGTTTAACAAATTTATTTGTTTGGTTTACCCAAGTGAT
The DNA here is from genome assembly GCA_963931995.1 of Phaonia tiefii. NCBI lineage: Eukaryota > Metazoa > Arthropoda > Insecta > Diptera > Muscidae > Phaonia > Phaonia tiefii. The sequence goes on from OZ008370.1 coordinate 128,886,939, forward strand.
TTGAGCGACGTTACATTTTAACACTTTTGCGATTAAAATTTTTGTTCCAGGGGGATTATCATCTAAAAACCATAGCCACGGGCTACCCTTGTGATGCGCGCAGGGGTTCATGTTTGATTAGTCGCAACAGTGTTTGCAGCAACAAGAGCAGCCATGTAAAGGGCGAAAAAAATGCATCAATTGAGAGAGTTTGGGGGGTTGGATTGTATTTGATTAGATTGGTATGGTGTGGTGTGGTGTTGGCGTCGGTGGTTATTTCCCATCATTAGTGTGTTCACAATTTAAGAGTATCGTAAAAATTTATAGAGATACATATGTCAATAGACATTTTAATGGGGTAAAAACACCCCTTACAAGATTATTTGTTACTTGATTAAATATAATTGGGAAAACTTCTATTCTTCTAGACCATCAGTGGGTGAGGGGTTGTTCAATAATCTAGATTTTCAATTAGAAGTTTTGCGGAAAATTGCTTCCTTTTAAAGTAATTAAACTGCATACATGCAAAGAAGAATACGATCCACGTCGTTTGCCAGAAAATATATATTTTGGGACGTATACTCAACGGTGTCCACAACAATAGAAATGTTTCCCTCAACTAAACACGTTGATCGTAATACTCGTAGTTGTATGTGTTGTTTTAAAAAAAATCTTTAATTTACCCCAAGAAAAATTTATTATTTATTTATCAACAGAGAAAGCTTTTGTGTAACGAATTTGTAGATTGTCTGGAATTGATTCCCTCTTCTTAAAAAAAACGAACAAATAAATCCGAATATTAAGTTGTAGCTCGGTAAATAGACGAGCGGGTTTAAAGTGTAAATACTAAAAAAAATTTAATGTAATATTCAATCAGTAATTTAAATAATGTATCTATTTTTTTCTGTGCAAATATGATCAACCGATGGTATCAATTCAGGCACAGTAGTTAGGAATCTGATGATGAACTTGTCACGGAGTTCAAAACTAGTCATGCCAGTGAGTTTGCTTAACTGAATTGTCTATTATTTCCACCAAAACCAACCATTTTTTAATTAGAAAAATGCTCCTCACCCTGTCAGCTTGTTTTGTATGAATTTCTCATACATTCACTAAAAACTAACACAATCGGTCATAAAATTCAAATTCAAAGAAAGATAAATTAAAAAAAAAACAAAAGCAAATTACAAAAAATAAAGGAGGTAGTCTGTCTACTTTACCGCCAACTCACAAAAAAAGTAATTTTTAACCCCACCTCCTATTATTTAATTTTGGGGAGAAAATACAAGAAAAAAATGGTGTTTCAAGGTCCACGGTTCACGAAATATGGGCCTCCAAATGTGTAACATATACCCGGGCATATCTCTCGCACCGGTAACCCGCTCAGGTCAATACATATCTCGATAGAAGGATCGCGAAAATGTCCTTCAATGGCTTAAAAAAGCTGAAAGCATCATTGAGCACCGATTTTCAAATTTCGATTTTTGACCTCGGTTTTTTGTAAAAAATGTGATGTCAAAATATGATCTATATTAAGGTATATATGTATAAATGCCGTCGGTGGTGCAATGGTTAGTGTGCGCGGCTCTTGTACATGAGATCCTGGGTTCGAACCCGGCTCTGACCACCTTAAACATTTCTTTCGGCGGCGGTCACCTCGCATAGTGACGGCGACACTATCGAGTATCTAGCCATGAAAAAGCTTCTCAAATTACCGTTCGGAATCGGTGTAAAACTGTAGGTCCTAATCAGTGAGTGAAAACTGGAAAGCGCACAGCTCAGTGATTGTGAGAAGTTCTCCCCAGTCCCTTCATGGGATGTAATGGGAAACCATTTATTTTTTTTATGTATAAATGCATAAGTCTAATAGACATAGTCTTATACACAAGATTTCGTTCCACATTTAATTTTAGATATAGTATGAAAATCATTAACACTTTAAAGACCAGGGATATTCAATTTTAAACATTAATATTATTTTTTAAATTTCACCATACATATATACGTATTCAAATTTTAAGTAAGAACGCATTTTCTTTAAACTGTAGATTTTATAAACGTTTTGAATAGAGAATCCGAAAATACACTAATACGAGGGCGGATCAAGAAGTCCGTGATTTTTTGAACTTCCCTCGTAGTTATATGAAATGCAACACTGCTCCCATCAAGTACCACCTGTTAATAGACTAAATAGTAGACTATTATGAGCAAATTCCGTCATTTACTTCGCTGTTCAAAACATAGAAACTCGTGCATTTTTTTAAAAATGGAAAAAAGTGAATTTCGAGTGCTCATTAAACAATATTTTTTGCAAAAAAAAAACCGTCAATCAAACCAAGTAAAAGATTGATAAATACTATGGCGACTCTACACCATCGATTTCAATGGTAAAAAAGTGGTTTACTGACTTTCGTTGTGGTCGCACAAGTACAAAAGACGCTGAACGTTGAGGACGGCCAATTGAGGTCAATACACCTGAAAATGTCGAAAAAAATATGGCGTTGGCCGATTGAAGAGTAAAAGTGCGTGAAATTGTTGATGTCATAGGCATTTCATATGGCAGTGTGGTTTCGATTTTAAATGATCAGTTGGGTTTAAGAAAGCTGTCCGCAAGATGGGTGCCGCGTTTGCTCTTAATTGACGTTGAACGTAATCGTGTGGCAACTTCAAAGGATTGTTTGGAGTTGTTTAATTGGGCTACGAATTGGTACCTCATCCGCCATATTCTCCGGATTTAGCCCCCAGTGACTATTTCCTATTTCAAAACCTAAAGAAATGGCTCGGTGGACAGAGATTTAGCTCCAACGATGAAATTATTGATCAAACAAATGCCTATTTTAATGACCTCGAAAAATCTTATTTTTTTGGAAGGGATCTCTTAGTCTTGAAGGAAATTACAACTTTATAAAAGTTATTATTCCGCTCGATTTTTCGCGATTATTTCAAAATAATTTTTCATAGCTTTTAGAAAAAGCACCACAGTCGAAAAATGAATTCCTGATTGTAGTAACATTGTAAAAGGCACGATTTCTGTATTTCGTCGACTTCGTCGTTTCAACCGGTTACTAAGATCGTTCTCGTGAAAAATATTGAATAACATCAGTTTGTTTCACTGCGAAATGGGTCGACAACATATCCGTGTTAACAAACTTATTTTTCTCTTTTCTTAAGGTTTTTTTTACACTAAAAGTGTTTTTTGAGTTTTGACAATTTGGTTTGACATTAACTATTTCCTAGAAACATCATAATGTTGCTCGATACAAGTTGCTGATATTTCTACACTGACGGAATTTATTTGTCGATATTTCTCAGGCTTTTTTTAAATTAAGAGTTCAGTCTTAGGTACATTTACATATTTACAGTCAATAAATTAGTTGTAAAATTTCACGTGAAATTTTGATATTAGTAGGAGCTTTTACAGTGAATTTTTATGGCACCAGTTGTTTTGAACGGCGATATTTTTGTTTAAATTATCCTTTCTCTCCAGTACAGGAGTTCCGATGTTAATCTTGGAAATTTGTTGTCCTTAATTGCGTCATCACGGACATTTCTGGCCTCTGCCTAACGATAAGGTTGACTTATCGACAAAAGTTTACGGTTGAAAAAAAAAAACCTGGCCGAAATAATTTTCAAAAATGTGTTTTGCCATATTCGGAAATAATGTTATAATGTTTATATGGTTATAACTGTTTTGGTTCAAAGTTGAACTGTTGGATGTCTCTAACCAGCCATTTTGATAATGGGTCTTATGCTTCGATTCATTTGTAAAGTTATGTTTTGCATAAGATTCAAAATTTCCACCAATTTACATGTGAGGGATTTGTTGCTAAACTGTTGCTGTCATAACGTGCGTAGATGATGATGATGATGGCCTTAGCACTTCCACCACAGGTATTGACAGAGCAAGTGTGGTGGAAGTGAGCACATATAATTCCACTGCCACAAGCTTACACACACTCCCCCAACCCAGCAAGGGACCCAACAAACATAATGTAAAGTTTATGAGTATTTTTTTCAAATAAAAAATAAAAAAACAAATAAAACTGCATGTATTGTGGCCTTGAATTTTTGTGGATGTTTGTTGTCGGATATGTTATTGGTTTCGTTGTTTTTGTTATGGATTTATTTCTTATATTGTTGTTGGGGCTAGTGTTTTGTTTATCAGCCATATTATTCAAACCATAAATTTGAAATTTATACCACATACGTACGAAGATACTGTGTAGCCGCCGCAATGCAAAATCCGCGCCATGGAACAACAGCAGCAACAGTAAGTAATACGAAGCACGCAGTCAAATCTTCCTGCTGTTGTTGTCGTTGTTGTGTTTTTCGTACGTTTGTATATCAGCAATTAAATACACAACAGCATAAATACGCGTTTAAAAATTGTACCTTTGTTTGTTGGTTCTTCTGCTGCTGCAAATGCAATTGTTTGTATTGCCATTGTTGGCGTGGCTTTTTTAACAGCAACAAATTTGCATATGCCTACTTCCATCCCTCTTCTTTTATATGACAAATTAATACGAGAAATGGGTTCGGGTGGTTTATGTTGCCTTTGTTCTAGTTGTAGAAGTGGTTTTTGAAATTGTTTTTAGATGTGTTTTTGGTTGTTTTTGTAGTTGTTGTTTTTGTAGTTGTTGTTTTTGTAGTTGCCACTTCTGTAGTTATCGCTTTTGAAGTTGTTGTTTTTATACTTTTCGCTTTAGAAATTGTTTTTGTAGTTGTTGATTTTGGTTTTGTACTTGTTGGTTTTTAAGCTGTTTTCGTTTCTGTAGTTATTATTCGTGTGGTTGTTGCTTTTGTAGTTGTAGTTTTTGTCGTTGTAGCTTTTTTTTAGTTGTAACTTTTGTAGTTGTAGCTTTTGTAGTTGTAGCTTTTGTATTTGTAGCTTTTGTAGTTGTTGGTTTTAAAGTTATCACTTTTGTAGTTATTGGTTTTGAAGGTGCTGTTTTTATACTTGCCTCTTTGAAATTGTAGATGTTGGTTTGGAACTTGTTGCTTTTGAAGTTATTTTCATTTTGGTAGTTATTGTTGTTGCAGTTTATTATTGTAGTTGTCGCTTTTGTAGTTGTGCTTTTGTCGTTGTGATTTTGTAGTGGTTGTTTCCGCAGTCGTTTTTTTTGTTGTTGTTGGTTTCTTCTTGTTGTTGTTTTTCTACTCGCTTTTCTAATTGCTTTTCTAGTTGTTGTTTTTTTAGCCGTTGGTTTTGTAGTTGTTGTTTTTCTTCTAGTTGGTTTTGTAGTTGTTGGTTTTGTAGTTGTTATTTTTGTAGTTGTTGTTGCTTTTGTAGTTGTAGTAGTTGTTGTTTTAGTAGTTATTAATGAAGATGGCTTTTATCTAGAAAAGAAATCTTTTTTTACACAAGCAATTGCATTCTAGAAACATAAGCTAAGCCTTACGAACTTCAGTTAATAGGATTACAAAATAAAATAATCAACAACACCTTCAGACAGTCCCCAGAGTTCGCAAAAATTGTCAGAATGAGGAAAATTTCATTTAGGGTAAATGACAAAATTTAATGGGCTTAGATGATACTTCACAAACATCTAACCAATCGTCCAGCGACTATTTCGAATTCCTCACGTGGCGTATAATTTTTTTCACTAACCGGAGAAAACATGATTCGTTAGCTTAAAAGGAATTAAAATTTTCTACAAATTCGGATGCTGGAACAGAAATAATGCAAAATTCTATTGGCACAACGTAATTAATGGGAAGTTCTGTCGTCGCAACTGAATCAATTATGAATTGCAGTTGCTACAACTAAACTTAAGTCATCGTGAATAAATTGTGGCACCCTGAATTAGGGTGTGATAACGTCAGTTCGGTTATGGTAAACGCAGTTCAGTAGTAAAAAATGGGTTCCCTTTTGCATGAAGGGATTATGGACAGTTTTTCAGCGGTTCCGAACGGTATTATGAGAAGGAACTGTAAGATAGTCAGAGCATTTATCGAACCCACATTCTCATGCACAAGAGCGGCGCACTCAACCATTGCCACACCGATGGTCAGGCGACTCGTTTGTAGCAACCAACAATTCGGGTAGAGCATTATTTTCAAGCAATTTGCATTTTGTACTTATAGTTTTTGTAGTTGTTGGTTTTGTAGACTTTTTTGTAGCGTTTGTTGTTGTAGTTCTGTTTATTTTTGTAGTTATAGCTTCTGTAGTTATCTCTACTGCAGTGGTTTCTTTTATAGTTGTTACTTCAGAAGTTGTTGCTTTTGTGGTTGTTCGATTTTTAATCATTGATTTGATTTGATGGTTTTTTGTAGTCGTTCTTTGTTGTTTTGTCATAAAAGCAACAAATCAAGTTGTTGTTGTTTTAGGAGTTTACATTTTGTAGATGCTTTTGGAGTTTAGTTTTTGTAGGTATTTTTGCAATAGTTACTTTTGTAGCTCTTGTAGTTGTTAGTTTTAAAGTTGTCGCTATTGTAGTTGCTGTTTTTGGAGTTGCTCTTGTAGTTATTATTCTAGCTGTAGAATTTGTTGTTGTTTTTGTTATTGTTGAAATTATAGTTTTTACAGTTGTTATGAAGTTGCATTTGCGTCGTTGAATTTATAGTTATTTGCTTTTGTTGTTTTTGATTTTGAAGTTGATATTGCAGCTATTGCTTTTGTACTTCTTGATTTGAAGTTATTGCTTTTGAAGTTGTCGCTTCTGTAGTTATTCTTTTTGGAGTTGTTATTATAGTTGTTGAAATTGTTGTTTTTATATTCGTGGATGTTTTTGTTTTCGCAGCTGTTGAGTGGTAGTTGTTTTTATTTATTTCCATATCGTTCTTTTTATTGTTGTTTTGAAGTTGTCGCTTTTGTGTTGTTGTGGTACTAGTTGTTGTGTTCCTAGCTTTTGTGTTAGTAGTTGTTTTTTGTGGTGGTTGCTTTTGTGACTGTTGATTTTGTAGTTGTAGTTGTTGCTATTGTGATTGTTGATTTTGTAGTTGTTGTGTTTGTAGGTGTTGTATTTGTAGTTGTTGTGTTTGAAGTTGTTGTATTTGTAGCTGTTGTGTTTGAAGTTGTGTTTGTTGTTGTGTTTGTTGTTGTGTTTGTAGTTGTTTTTTGTGGTTGTTGTTAGATGTTGTGTTTGTATTTGTTTTTTTGATTTGTTGCTTTTATGATTGTTGATTTTGTAGTTGTAGTTGCTGCTTTTGTGAATTTTGATTTTGTATTTATTGTTTTGTGTTTTTGTGTTTGTAGTTGTTCCGATTGTAGTTGGGGTTGGATTTGTTTTGTTTGTAGTTGTTTTTTTAGTTTTTGCTTTTGTGATTGTTGACTTTGTTGTTTCGTAGTTGTCAATTTTGTACCTCTTGTTTTTTGTAGCTGCCTTTTTATGTTTTTGTAGTGCTTTTTATAGTTTTATTTGATGAATTTTGTAGGTATCGATTAGGTAGGAGTTGGGTTTGTAGTAGTATTTATATTTGCTGTTTTTGTACTTTTTGTTTTTTTTGTTCAGTTTTTGTACTTTTTGTTTTTTTTGTTCAGTTTTTGTAGTTCTTGATTCTGTATTACATAACCTTTAAAAGGTCCTCACAATATTGAGCAGACCAAAAATAATGCGAAAGCAATCACACACAAAGCTGGACATAGCAAAGAGCTGCGTTTATCAGAATATATGTATCTCAGTTTACCTCGTTCACCTCAGAATATTCAAACAAACGGACCAATGGGAAATGTAGAAGAAAGCGGAATGTCCCGACGATTCTGAAAATGGATTCTGAAAGTCATGCTTGTTTATTGAAAAAAAAACTTATAATTTGGCTGAAGACAAACAATGAAACGACGAACAGGATCTCATGGCTACTGATGAAAAGGACGCTGCACACGGGCGGCAACGTTGTAGTCAGTAGCAACGCGGGCTAACACAGAAAGATAAAAAGACATAGGTGAGGGGTAAAGCAAAAAAATGGTAATGGAAAATCGCGAGAGTGCAAATTAGAAATGTACTGTATATAGAACAAAGATTGAAAATTTAAAAAAAAGCTACCAGGGCTGAGGACTCCTCTCCGTAAAGATAAGAACGGAAATCGTTGCCCAGATGTTGGGGATATGGGTTTAACATGCTGATGAAGGAATGTAGCGCGAGCGGTAGTCAATGGTATCTATGTGAAAAGTGTTCCTTGGCCAACTACATGGGTGACACAATTTTCAAAATGTATCGAAAATATCTGACATGAAGTCTCAGCTGTAAAATACATTCGATTTTGGATATATTTTGAAGATTTAATCCCGTGAACTTTTAATATTTCGTTTCGAAGGGTGTTTAGTTAGATTTATTCCCATTTAGGAGATATCGTCTCTAGAATTTATAATACTAGTTTTATATAGAGGGCATAGCACGGCCATTACATGTTTTACAAATATCTTTCTGGGACAAGATCTTTCTGGGCAAGATCTTTCTGGGACAATATCTTTCTGGGACAAGACCTTTTTGGGACAAGATCTTTCTGGAACAAGATATTTTTGGGACAAGACCTTTTTATAAAAAATTCCAAGCCGTTAAAAATTTTTCGTTAAAGGTTTAAAGGCATGACAATTTTTTTTTCGTGCGAAGTCCTTAAAATGCTTATAGACCGTTTTAAAGATCGGATGTTTAACTTTGCAATTTCTGTATTCATATCTTGTGTTGCGCTTTGTGTCGTCATTCCACCTGCCGCCACGTTTCATTTTTTTTTATGGTTGAATGGTTTTAACTTAAATTTATGTACAATATCATTTACGCGTGCAAACCAAATAAACACACCCCACTCCCTTTGACTTTTCGCCATTTATGCGTTTTTAAGATGTCACTGTAATTGTTTGTTGCTTTCCACGCTACGTATGCAAACTTGACACCAACAAAAGCAACACTATCCAGTGAACAACAAAATCAAGTCAACAATATTACAGTACAAAACGTATCAACAACAATAGTCACTCTGATATTAACATCAGAGTTTGAATTGTTTGTAACAGAGCAAATGACATAAGAATTGTCAACAAACGGCACGATACGACGACACGTTAACATCATAAATAACGGTGAAAAATGTCACAGCGAAATAAATAAAAGAATAATAAAACTAATAAAAACCTAAAAATGTAGAGCAAATATTTTGTGTTGAATTAAAAAAGTATCTACATATCTCGTACCCTTCAGTACTACTCCGCAGGGGGATAAAGTACACAAGGAAGTTGTTACAGAAGAACAGTGGAGCAAAATGTTAACAATTAAAATAAAAACGAAACAAATTTTTGAAAAAAAATGTATATAATAGTCTAGAATACAACAACAAAACTGCTACTTCAATTTTAGGTGTAAAAATAAGCATGTTTTAATTTGTTAAATAATATTCATGTTACTGGAATAACAATAATAATAAAGGCGAATGTCTTGCAGAATGTAAACTTTCGTTTCACTGTATTATATAGTTTGAATTTTTTTTACACAACGTTTGTTTTATTTATCGTTTTTCTTCTTCTTGAAATTCTTGCATAATTAATTCAGCTTTATAAGCGACAAAAGGCGACGGTTAAGTTCAAACGCTCAGAAACGGAGCAATTTTGAAGCCAATGATACTCAGCCACCAGCTACAATACCTGAAACACAAAAAGAATTCAAAAGCAGAAAACAAAAAAAAATAAAACAGAATGCAACTTAACAAAAGAATTAAAAAAAGTATATTGCAAAATTCGAAAAAGAAAAAAAATATTAACGGTAAAAACTTGAAATTAACTTTAATTATTTTCGTATAAAATCCACTTTTGAGAGGCAGATAGAGACGGACACACGAACCAAACCAATACTAACTAAGAACTGCTGGCTAAAACGTCAACAACAGCAGGGTGCTTAACATGTCTGACTAAATGCAAAGAAGAAACAAAAAAAAAAATAAAAAAAAAAAAACAGCAAAGACTGTCAGGTTGCACCACCACCACCATCAGATCATGAATGGAGAGGAACGAACACAAGTCTGGTTTATGTAGAAAAATTAAATAAAGTTCTGAATTGATGCAAAAGACAAAAAAAAATTAAAAAAAGAAAAATGTCTCGTACGATTCAACACTTGATCACGCACATGGATGGAATGAACAGACGGACTCCCGTCCATTCATTCATTCATGAATGCTACTGTTAATGAGGTAGACTGTCTGTCTCACTGTATGTTAAAATCGAAAAGCCAACCTTTAGATAATAATAACATAAATTAATCCCTTCATCAGCATCAATCAATCTCTAATAATAAGACGACAGGATTAATCGAAGGATGATAATTTCATTGTTAGTACCACTGCTGGCCGTATTATGTATAGGGGGTGTCCCATCGGACAGAAAATTCAATATTAGTTGAAAAATGTCTTGAAAAAATCAACTGAAATTTGTGACTACAGGATTTTTTCAGCGTCGTTTTTATTTTTGTAGTTGTTGTTTCTGCAGTTGCTGTCTTTGTAGTGGCTGTGTCAGTAGTTTTCGTTTTTGAAGTTGGTTTTTCTGTAGTTGTTTTTGCAGTGGTTGTTTTTGTACTTCAGTTGTTGGTTTTGTAGTTGCCGGTTTTGTAGTTGGTTTTGTAGCAATTGTTTTGTGTAGTGATTTTTTCTTTGGTTTTTGCTTTTCTACTTTGTAGTGTTTTCTACTTGTCGATTGATGTTGTAGTTGTTGTTTCGGTAATTGTTGTTTCTGTAGGTGTTGTTTATGTAATTGTTTTTGTAGTTTGTGTAGGTGACGATTTTGTAGTTATGATTTTGTCGTAGGTTTTGTATTTGTTTTAGTAATAGTAGTTGTTTTTGTAATTACTGTTTTGTTGTTTTTGCTGGCGTTGCTTTCGTTGTTGTTTTTGTGGTGGTCGACGTTGTTTTTGTACTTGTTTTTTATAGTTGTTGGTTTTGTAGTTGGTGGTTTGTAGTTGTTTTTGTAGATATTAGTCGTGTCTTGGTTACAAGCAAGCGATTGTCGCTTGCTAAGTTGCTAAGAAAACGGCAATTTAGCGATAAGTTATTTTATTAAAAAATATGAATAAGAGTTGAAAACGGTAAAAGATGTACATTTTTTTTAAACTTAGTGGAAATTATTCTTGACGCTAAGTTCTCGCTAAATCTTCGCTAAGCGCTTCATACAAAACAAGCGAATATATAAGCAAGCGGTGTAACGAAAACACGCTTATTGTTTTTGTAATTAATGTTTTTTTTGCTGTTCCTGTTTTTGTAGTTGCTGGTTTTGTAGTTCTTGTTTTTTGTAGTGGTCGTTGGTGGTGCATTTGTTAGTGTGCGTGCCTCTTGTAAGATCCTGGGTTCGTAGCAACTTTCTTTCGGCGGCGGTCACCTCGCAAAGTTACGGTGACACTATCGAGTATTTAGCCATGAAAAATCTTCTCAAAATACCGTTCAGAGCCGATGTAAAACTGTAGGTCCCAAATCAATGAGTATTAAACTAGAAAGCGCACAGCTCACTGGTTGTGAGAAGCTTTCTCCAATTTATTCAGGGGAAACCATTTAGTTTTTTGTACTTATCTTTTTTGATGTTGTTTTTCTAGTTATTTTATATTTGTTTCTGTCAGTTGGTGTTGTAATTGCTGATTGTGAAGTAGTTGTTTTTTGTAGTGGTTGTTTTTGTGATTGGTGTGTTTTTAGTCCTTGGCGTTGTTTTTTCGAGTTGTTTTTGTTGTTATTGATTTTATAGTTGTTATTATTTTGTAGTTGTGTTTGTACTTGTTTTTATAGTTGACGATGTTGTAGTTGATGATTTTGTGGTCGTTAATTTTGCTATTGGAGATTTTGTGGTTTTTGGTTTTGTATTTGTGGTTTTAGTTTCAGTTCTTGTTTTTGTAATTACTGTTTTGTAGTTGTTTATTGTAGTCATGTATTTTGTAGTTGCAATTTTTGCAGTTTTCGTTTTTGTACTTGTTGTTTTTGTAGTGGTTTGACTTTGTAGTTGTTTCTGTAGTTATTGCCTATGTAGTTGTTGTCTTTGTAGTTATTGATTTTGCTGTTGTTTGTATAGGTGATGACTTTGAGGCTGATTTTGTAGTAGCTGCAGTTGTTCTTGCAGTAGCAGAAGCTGTACAAGTGTTTGTTTTAGTAATGATAGTTGTTTATGTAATTAATGGTCTGTGGTTGTTGCTTTTGTTGTGTTTGTGGTGGTTTGTTAGTTGTTGGTTTTGTAGTTAGGGTTTTATACTTCCTTTGTAATTGGTTTTGTATATGTTGTTTTCGTAATTAGAGTTTGTAGCTGTTCTAGGTTGTTTTTTAAAATTTGTAGTTGGTGATTTTGTAGTTCTTGTTTGTTGTAGTTGTTTTTTGCAATTATATCTGTAGTCGTTGTTTTTGTTGGTGTTTTTGTAATTATTTTGTATTTATTTTTTACAGTTGATGATTTTGTAACTGTTGATTGTGAAGTAGTTATTTTTTTTGTAGTGGTTGTTGTGGTATTTGTTGTTTTTGTAGTTTTTGTTTTTGAAGTTTTTATTTTTGAAGTTGTTATTTTTGTAGTTGTTGTTTTTGTAGTTGTTGTTTTTGTTTTTGTAGTGGTTTTTGTAGTGGTTGTTTTTGTAGTTGTTGTTTTTGTAGTTGAAGTTATCGGAGTTGTTTTTGAAGTTGGGTTTGTTGGCGATTTAGTATTTGTATGTAGTTATTGATTTTGAAGTTATTGTTTTTGTAGTTGTGTTTGTGACTGACGATTTTGTAGTTGATAATTTTGTAGTTGATGATTTTGTAGTTGGTGATTTTGTAGTTGATGATTTTGTAGTTAGTGATTTTCTAGTTGATGATTTTGTAGTTGATGATTTTGTAGTTGATGATTTTGTAGTTGATGATTTTGTGGATAATTATTTTCTAGTTGTTGATTTGGTAGTTGATCATTTTATAGATTTTGTGTTACTGGTTTTAGTGCCAGTTCTTGTGTTTGTATATGCTGTTTTGTAGTTGTTTATTGAAGACATCGATTTTGTAGTTGTTATTTGTGCAGTTGTTGTTTTTGTAGTTGTTGCTTTAGTAGTTGTTGCTTTTGTAGTTGTTTCGCAAATGCTTCTGTAATTACTCTTTTTGAAGCTCTTGGTTTCGTAAAAGTATTTGTTGTTGCTGATATTGTAGTTGTTGTTTTTTGTAGCTGTTGATTTTTATTGTTGATTTATAAAATAATGTTTCTAATTGTCGTTGCTGTAGTATTTTGTAGTTATGTATATTTGTAGTCGTTGTTTTTGTAGTTTATAGCTGTTTTTGTTTGCAGTCTTTGATTTTGTTATGGTTGAGTTGGAAGTAGTTGTTACTATTGCAATAGGTATTTTGGTCGTTGTTTGTTTCGTAAAATTTCGGAAAAATGTGGTTTTTGTTAAAGAATATTTTCTTCTACTTCCAGCGAATATTTTAAAAACAAAAATAAAACTTCAAAATCTACCTAATGAGATGCTTGTTACAGCAAAAATTGATTATGCAAATCGCACTGGAATTTATTTCCTTATATTTTTATATTTTTCTTTGCCTGGGTTTTATAATTCAGTCTGTATTTTTAAGCTGAAATTATTCAAATTTATTTAGGCTCAAAACAATTTGCTATTGAATATAAAGCTTATTCATTATCTTTTCCGAAATATTGAAAATTAATTGGTACGAACCGTGACAACTTGAAAACTACAGTCAACATAAAAGATCACATAACTGATTTATTAATGCCATTACGCCTCGCCGGTATTGACCGGAGTTGGGCATTCCACGCTAAACAATGTCTATGACAATGCTATCATTAATACTGCCAAAATATTGACACTTCCGTGTAGTATAGTGTCCATTCATCTGGTTCCATTCTGCTGTTTTTCAAAGGTTTCGCTTTTTTTTAAGTCTGACTGTAGAAATCTTCTCCGTCTCCAACTCCCACAAAATTTTCTGCACTGAACTCCAACTTCGACTCTAAACCAATGGCTTCAAACAAAGCAGATATGTCGTTGTGTCATTCCCCGTGAAATTTTATTCGCGATTGGCTGAATATATATCCTCTCTTTATGTCGATTCTCTCTCTAACAAACAATAATTGAGAGTGATCACATTTGTATGTATTCTTGGGTTTCAAATATACACGCTGAAAAATATGTATTTTTGTTGTTGTTTTTATGCAAATATAACGTGTTTGTAGCTTGTCGCAAATATACTATACTTGTGCCCAAACACGTTGTGGTTGCTATTCAATATAACATGTTTGAGGCACAATGTTTAATAGGCTATAATATATTTTTTTGAGACCCAAATTTGAAATGTTGAAATGAAATTTTTCTTTTGAAATTTGAATTATTTGAGGCAAACGACCTCCACATGTTCTCGTAAATAGTAGGAAAACTCAAACATATGTATTATACATCTTTTCATTGCAGTTCTATATCAGATAGCTCTGTTAACTTAACAGATCTATGCTATATGAGTGAAAAATTATATATAGTTAACATATTTTTGTAGTTTCAAAATTTTTTTAAAATAATATCTGATATATTATTATTCTCTTTTCATTATAGGTATGTTTCTATCGCGGCTTATTATATTTTAATATCTATCCATATTCTAATTGATATTCTAAGGTAAGTTAGATTTTTTAAAACTTTAAGCTTTACGGTGGAAAAAGATAAAACAAATCATGAGAAGAGAACGAGTTCAAATACTACTTAGGACTGTTTCAAATAAAATCAATAACCAAGAAGCTGAACTTTTAGATCAAATGAACTTTTATAGCAGTTGATACTTGACCTTTAATTTTGGTGCTACCATTGTTAGGAGAAGGGTTTAACTTTAATAATTCTAGCGACGGAGTTTTTAGGTCAAATTCTTAAAGTTCGTGCAAATATTTCAATCCCCCTTTTATAGCATTCACATACTAACCTCTTATTACTTTAGATATTGAATACAAACTGCATCTGGTGTGGTTCATTGAATTTTTTGTTCAACATTCTGGCATATTGCACGTAAAACTCGAATGAAGTATAAAGAAGGGTGATTTCGTTGCAGTGATATGTCACATTATTTTCTGATTTTGATTTAAAAAAAAAATACCAGACACTCAATCTTGGTATGTGGTATTTGGTTGGTCGGACGACTTTCAGTGATTGGGTGATTGTGTAGGTGGGTGAGTTTCTGCATTCTTTCGTGTTGTTTGATAAATTAGGGATTTAGTTTTTTTTTGTTTGCGAAACATTTCTACATTGAAAATAATATATATTTTGAAATCATTATCTTTTGATGGTTACGGAGGGGGCTATTAACTAAGTAGGGGGGGGGGGGGGGGGCAACTATGCTGCTAATGCATTGGGTCTCATATGTTGTATGTAAAGCAGAGAATTTTTTTTGTTATTAGTTTTTGTCTCATGTAAATAAATAAATGATTTCTACGAATTTTGGAGTTTAGGTGGTGTTAATAATGGTGACAAATTTCTATAATTAGGGTGGAAAATGTCAAAATGATTGTACGTGATATTATGTCGTTTCTCAGTAATTTGTATATACTTGAAGTTGTGTATTATGATTGATTTTGATTTTTTGGAATTTTGCGATTTTGCATGTACACATGTCAAAAATCCAACAGATTCTAAAACAAGGGTAAGTCAAACAATTGCCGGGTCTTACACATATTTCAATTTAATTATTCAATGCTAAATAATGCAGTACAAACATTGGTACACTGGGGCGTATGTTTTACTACATATGTATTTGCATTTAAGAGGGTGGCCACTTGTACGAATTAGTAATATTCATTATTTTAAACATAATCTTTAACTGATAATTTTGTTTACTCTGGATTCTAAATCTTGAGATTCTAAAATTGAGATTTAGTTTTAAAAAAGAATTTTTACAAAATTCTTATGATTCCTGGCAATAGCTATAGATTGTAATAACAAGAGCTATAGATTTAGCAACAGATCAGACGTTGTATAGAATGACGTATCACCGGTTGTTTTGAACGATGTTATTAAAAAAATGCGTTACGATAAATGGAACCGGAAATCCAAATGCATTGAGATTTGTTTGGTATGCAAATGCTGGAAAAATATCGCAGCACCCAATACAAGAACAACTTACACAAGTGATAATTGCAAGTAATTTTAAGGATTTCAATTTTAAATAACGTCTCTGTAATTTTTTGTCTGCCAGTTTTTTAAAGCATAATAATCTAAAATTTCTTGTTTGAAAATGAAAAATTGCGTATGTTTAATAATAATTTGGAATTCAATAGAGTGACCACTGGGTGCGTATGTGTAGTGATGTAGCGAACCTTAATTTTGAATAATTTATATTAATTTGAAGTTTTAAAGAACGACCTTAATATTAAATAACCTTAATGTCAAAAAGGTCTTGAGCTGGACTAAATTTAAAAAAAAAAATAAAGATTAAAAAAACCGACTAAAACTCCTGCAAGGGAGATGATGAAAGTTGACGTATGTAGAACACCGCGAGTTAGAAACAATAATATTTTTTATGCCAACCCTTTATTTTGCAAATGACAAAACAAAGACGAATCAGGTCTGTTTGAAACCAATGGTTTTACGGCAAGAAAGTGTTTCCAATGTTAATATTCTTCGAACGTATGTATAAAGGAATTCGCCTTAACATGTTGTGTGTTTCGATACATATAGTAGTTTTGACGAATTCACCAAAAAGCATACCAAAAACGTCTGCTGATGAAGCTCTTGGCTAGATCCGTCATAGCTATACATACAGCCGTGGTTAAAATTGGAACACTTTTTTGTGCTCGATTTTATTATAAAGCTTTATATTAAAAACGTCATGAGCTTGAATAAATTTAAAAAAATAAGACTTTCGAGTACATGAATCATTAATACGATGAGTATTTCGATGATTTCAAAATACAAAATACAATATGTACAATCAACAACTTGTTTGCCATAGTTTTTTAAAAATTAAATTTAAAAAAAAACGTTATGTATGGGTATCGTTTCATAGGTTTTTGGATGGCCCGATTTAATTTTTGGCAAACATTTTTCGATCAGGATTTCGATAACTAACATAACGGAGGGAAGAGCATGTGTAATTCTACCTTTTAACATAAAATTTAGTTTCTTAACAAGGTTTAACGTTTTAAACTTTTCTACCAAATTTATTAGGAATTATAAAATAAATAAAAAGTTTGAGAAGTTTGTTTCGTGACCATACAAGATTTATTTGGGACCACAAAAAAAAAACTTGGTTTAAAAAAATCTATATCATTACGTTTGACATTTTCATCATCGTCGTCCTCGGAACTTTCAAAATTTTAGTTTGAAATTTCGAAATTTTAGTTTGACATTTTATGGCATTGCCAGACCTAAATTCCGACACAGTAATGTATTTGAATTTACACTGAAAAAAATCAATTCTTACACAAGTAATTTATATTTAAATTTGAAATCAAACACTAGAGCAAAGTTTAAAAAAAAAATTTTCTTCAGCAAATGGTAGTAAAGGGTAACGAAATAAAATCAGTGACTTCGGTTAGGGTCCTAAGTATTCAGAAGTGAAAATCGCGCGCTGTTCCTAGTTGGTGCTAATTTTTGGCGGTCCACAAAAGATTAAAAAATGTAATATTTTTAGTCAACTACTTTCATTGCAATTGAACTAGAAACCTTAAGTAAATTAAATTAACTTAATATACATTTTCGTAGCTCTTATAACACAAAATCAATAAAAAGAGTTTAAAACAACCAGAAACATAACCTTCATATAACACACATCTACTAAAAATAACCCAAAATTAGCCTGCATGCATGTATTGAAACAATACTCAACTTTGGGCCCCTTGCCTGATCAACAACGTGCATGGAACCTTCAAAACAGTTAATTTTCGACCTCAGTGGTTAATTGGCCACTGTTTAAGTAACTTATTTTATCTGGATTACTGCTCCGATTTTTGGAATTTTGTCCGGTCATTTTTTCAATCTGTCCCAGTGTGCGCTGTAAACAAAAGTGTGGAAGTAGATCCAAATTTTCGATTCGTCGTCGGTCGAAGGAATTGGGGCTCTGTCCGTCCACTATGTGGAAAATTTTGAGCAAAAATCTTGACCTAAAAAAAATAAAAATATGAGATCCACCATCATATGCGTCGATCTTTCGCCGACCCTACGTTTGTGTTCAGCGATAAGGCTCATTTTTGACTTAAAGGGGTTTCTTCCAAAATTTCAAATAGAGCGGTTGGAAACTGACCCTACGTTTGTGTTCAGCGATAAGGCTAAGGCTCATTTTTGACTTAACGGGGTTTCTTCCGAAATTTCAATTGAGAGCGTTACCGCAACATTATTATTCGAACACAAACCAGGGCTGTCTGTATTGTTATTTCGGTTCACGCCAATATCGTCATCAGCAGATGTTTTTGGTATGCTTTTCGGTGACTTCCTCAAAACTATATGTAGCGAAACACTTATCATATTAATGAGAATTCCTTTATACAACATACGGAGAATAGCAAGCATTAACATTGGAAACATTTTATTGCACAACTCTTTTGCTCCATTGCTTTTGCTCCAAAGCCATTGGTTTCAAACAGATATGATTTGTTTTTGTATTGTTTTTATTTTCATTCTTTTTATTTTTATTTTTATTTATTTATTTATTTTTTTTTATTTTATTTATATTTTTTATTTATTTTTATTTTATTTATATATTTTTTTATTTGTACATATTTTTTTATTTTTATTTTTTTTATTTTTACTTTATTTTTATTTTTATTATTTTTTAATTTTTGGTTTTTTTATTTTTATTTTTTTTTCTTTATATTTTTCTATTTTTATTTTTATTTTCAGTTTTTTTATTATTTGTTTTATTTTAAGTTTTAAGAACGTTACCGATATAAAAGCTTGGTGTGCTTCAGCGTTTGGTATGCTTTTCGGTGACTTCCTCAAAACTATATGTAGCGAAACACTTATCATATTAATGAGAATTCCTTTATACAACATACGGAGAATAGCAAGCATTAACATTGGAAACATTTTATTGCACAACTCTTTTGCTCCATTGCTTTTGCTCCAAAGCCATTGGTTTCAAACAGATATGATTTGTTTTTGTATTGTTTTTATTTTCATTGTTTTTATTTTTATTTATTTTTTATTTTTTTTTTATTTTATTTATATTTTTTATTTATTTTTATTTTTATTTTATTTATATATTTTTTTTATTTGTACTTTTTTATTTTTTTATTTTTATTTTTACTTTAGTTTTATTTTTATTATTTTTTAATTTTTGGTTTTTTTATTTTTATTTTTTTATTTATATTTTTCTATTTTTATTTTTATTTTAATTTTTTTTGTTATTTGTTTTATTTTAAGTTTTAACAACGTTACCGATATAAAAGCTTGGCGTGCTTCAGCGTCTTCTTAGGAATCTAAACATTTATCTTTATACAACTTGCAAATAAAATTTAAATATTTATTTATTTTCCCCATTATCAATTAAAATTCCACTATAATAATACAAGGCTCAATGCAAACTTTCCGCCACATTTAACGAAACAAAAGCCCATTCATTTATTAATTATTTTTTACATGAGTGAAACAAAAATCGCGTGTATTCAATTATTTCATAATTCACACATCATCAAAAGAATTCTTCCTCACTTGTGCAATTAATGACTGGGGCAGTTCAAAGGCAAAGGAAACCAACACCCCTCGTGAAATTCTTTATTTTTACAAAAATTTATTACACTCCAGATCAAAATTCAATGGCCGTTTAATAAATATAATTTCTTAAACGTTTCTAGTTAACAAAGCGCCTAAACGCTTTTGTTCTAGACAAAAATATAATACACGCAGTAGTAGGGTAGATTCAATCGCGTTTCGTGCAAATGTTTTGAAATATCTTGTAAAGAATTTTAATTATTTTCCCAGAGCTGGGCGGTTTTGCTCTTCTCTTCTCTTTTCTACTCTTCTCCCCCCTCCCTATCTGTCTGGTCGTGTGACGTTATGAAATGCCAATGTGTAATTTAAATAACAATATTTACGAGTTTTACGCTGCGTTTGTTGTAATTTTTCGTTGAACTCTTTATTTGTTATTGAGTATTTGTGTTCCTGATCAGTATTTTGTATAGCAATTTTGAAATTATTGTGAAATTGACTGGGGTATTTTTCCAACGTGTTTTTTTTTGTAGTTTGATTAAATAGTAGCAACCAGATTACTAGAGTGAATTTCCAGAAAAGTTAAGTTTCCAGAAAGGGTGAGATCTAAAGATATTAGATGCCGACACGCAAACGGTTTTTTAAGTGTTCAATCAAAAGTCCGTGTTTGACAGAAAATCAATACTCAGTGTTTTTCAAAGAAAATTTTATTTATTCATAGAGAAAAAAATTATTTCGATTCGTAACTTTTTTTTCTATAGGAGTAAAATTTTCAATTAAAAATTAAAAGAAACAATTGAAATTTGAAAATTCCATGTGAAATTTTAAATACATCAATTACAATTTAACACACAAAATTTGAAATGTAAAGGAGTTCAGAAACCATCAATTGAATGATAAAAGACATCAACTGATTATTATTGGGTTGGCAAGAAAGTAATTGCAGTTTTTTGTGTTGTTCACAGTAATTTTCAATTATTTTATTCAAATAATTAAATTTAATTTATTAGGCATGTTCTCTTTTTGTCGAATTACTTTCTGCTATCCTTCAGTCACGTGTTTGATCCCAGATTCATAAAATTACTGGTCCGTCCCACAAATATACTCGAACAACTCGGTTTGTAGGTCCTCTTCTGAAGGATTTTCCATTTAAAAAGTTTTGCAGACTGCGGAATAAATGAAAATCCAAAGATGCCAGTTCCCGACTATAAGGTGGATGTGGCATCACTTCCCATCTAGGCTGCAATATTTTTTTAGAGTTCTGCAAAGATGTGTGAGGCCTAGCGTTCTCGTGATGGAAACCCACACCTTTTCGATTTACTAATTCAGTTCGTGTTTCTTTCATTACCCAATCAAGTTTCGTCAGTTGCTGACAATAGACGTCAGAACTTTTGGTTTGATTTTTAGTCAGCAGTTCCAAATAAATAAAAAAACATGGTTTCCCATTACATCCCATGAAGGAATTGGGGAGAGCTTCTCGCAACCAATGATCTGTGCGCTTTCTAGTTTTATACTCACGGATTGGGACCTACAGTTTTACACCGGTTCAGAACTGTATTTTGATAATCTTTTTCAGGCTAAATCAAAATAAATTACTCCCTTAAAATCCCACCAAATAATGGACAACGTAACTTTTTTTATTGCAGTTCAGTCTTTGATGAAGTTTGAGCGCATTTTGGTTGACATTGTTCTCCTCAAAAATGGATCACTTTTATTGGGTTTGAGTAATAAATCTTAAGTTATTATCCGCTTTGTTGAGCGGATTTCCTTAAGCTTCTTCGGATCCCCAATATATCAAGTTTTTTGATAAGTCCAAGCCGTTTCAAATGATTTTCAACGGTCGTGTGCGACACCTCCAGCTTGTGTGAAACTTCTCGAACAGAAACGTGTCAGTCAGATTCGTTATTCATTTCGTCCTGATCAACCTCGTTTGGTCTACCTCCTGTCGCTATTTTTCATCGTAAAATTTCCAGAACGAAACTGTTTTGAACCGGCTTTTTCATGTGGGTTGTGTTAAAGCATCCAAACCATACACGTCACAAGTGTCCTTCCGTGGCTGATTTGGCTTTTCGGAAATAAAAGACGAAAATTCGACGAAAAAGCTCAGTTTTATCATCCAAGTTCACAACATGATTAAAATGAAAACTGACCACTGAAAATAATGTGACATATCACAAATTTAAGTTTCAAATGTCAGCTGTGTAACTGTATAACAAAGAATTTAGTCAGTTGATCGAAAGCATTTCAAAAATAACAAAAGCACCTTATATATGAGTAAAACGAAGTTATGGTACTTTCTTGTCAACCCAATAAAAGAAAAAGACATCAATTGAAATTCAAAAAATGTCATTTGAAATTCAAAAATGTCGCATAAAAGACAGACAATTAAGCTCAAAAATTCTACTTGAAATTTAAAGGACTTGAATTGAAATTTAGAAAACATCAATTGAATTTTAAATTACATCAATTGAATTTTAAAATACGGAAATTGAAATTTAAAAGACATCAGTTGAAATTTAAAAACTTTATATATAGAATCGGTTAATTATTTTGGAATTTCTCCTGACAAACTTTAAATTTCGATTGAGTCTTATACTATTCCATTTATGTGTTTTAAATTCCAATTGACGTTATTTAAATTTCAATTGATGTTCTTTAAATTTCAATTTATGTTTTTAAATTTCAAGTTATTTTTTAAATTTAGTTGATGGTTTTTTTCAATTTCAATTGATGTTTTTAAATTTCAAAGTTTCAAGTTTCAAATAAAATTTGTCATATTTCAATTGATATTTTTCAAAACCAAATTGATATTTTTTGAATGTCAATTGGGACTAGTGTAGGATGGTATGTTAAAGAGGTCACATGTACGCATCATTCCAGGTTTTTTTTATATATAAAATCTGTTAATTATTTTGGAATTTCTACTGACAAACTTTAAATTTCGATTGAGTCTTATACTATTCCATTTATGTGTTTTAAATTCCAATTGACGTTATATAAATTTCAATTGATGTTCTTTAAATTTCAATTTATGTTTTTAAATTTCAAGTTATTTTTTTAAATTTAGTTGATGTTTTTCAATTTAAATTAATATTTTTTAAATTTCAAAGTTTCAAGTTACAAATAAAATTTGTCATATGTCAATTGATATTTTTCAAAACCAAATTGATATTTTTGAATGTCAATTGGGACTAGTGTAGGCTGGTATGTTAAAGAGGTCACATGTACGCATCATAAAAGGTTTTTTTTGCGCAAATTATTTACTTTACTTGTTTAAAAATTTCGTGCCAAAGATTCCCTTTTTCTCCTCTTTTGGGATAAAGCTGCTGAAAACAGAGTACTATGGGGTGGCATTCGATGGTGCAATGATTAGTGTGCGCGACTCTTGTACATTTCTTTCGACGAGGGTCACCTCGCTTAGTGATGGCAACACTATCAGGTAATTACCGTACCGTTATCCCATTACATACCATGAAGGGATTGTCGATAGCTTTTCACCACCAGTGAGCTGTGTGCTTTCTAATTTGTCACCCACTGATTGAGACATACAGTTTTACACCGGTTCCGATGGGAATTTTGAGAAGTTTTTCATGGCTAAGTACTAGATAGTGTCGACATCACTAAGCGAGATGGCCGTCTTCGAATTAAATGTAAGGTGGTCAGAACAGGGATCAAATCCACATTCTCATGCACAAGAGCCGCGCACACTAGCCATTGCACCACCGACGGCCACACATCAGGTAATTAGCCATGAAAAATCATCTCAAAACCCGCTCGTCACCGATGTAAAACTTATAGATACCAACTATAGATGTACAATCTGAATGAGAACAGCTCATTGACTTGGAGAAGCTATATTCCGGACCTTCATGGGATATTATGTGAAAATATTTATTTATTGATATTATACGAGAGTGTTTTGATTTATTATCCCCGCTAAATTTTTAAACCCCAGTTCCTAGCCACAATGCTTACACGCTGAAAACTAACGGCCTCTCTAACATATTCTCCCAAACATATTCTGCAGGAACCATGTATATGTTTGGAACACACTTCAAACATTAATATGGTTGCAAGTCCCAAACTCACTTGTGTTTAAATGTAAACAGCATCATGTTTACTGGCAAACATGTATGCTTTTATGTGGAAACATATGCGTATTTTCCCCCAAACATAATATTTAAGAACGAATTACTCTTTGATTTCAATATATATGTATGTATTATTTATTTTAATTAATTTTGTCAATATAAATCCGCATTTATTAATACTTAATACAACAAATTAAAAGATTTAAAACAGCATTTTTTACATTTAGGTGCATCTTTGCTTTGCTGCTGCTCTTTTGCTTCTCCTTTCTTTGTTTTCTGTCACGTTTTTGTTTTCGGATGGTTTCAGCTATGCGTTGGTTATCACTACGCGTTGGTACACAAATAATATACTTATATACAAATCTAGTTCATGCAAGCCAAGCGTTTACTGCACAAATGGTCCGCCGTTCAGATTTTCTCAGTAAAGGCTCGGACAGACAGGGTTTCACGTTGTTGCCCTTCCTAAAACTGAAACTAAAAGGCAATACATCAATATTTATGACTCACTGACTGAGTGAATAATGCAAAAATATAGATACACACTTACAAGATAGGCTCTCTCGTTGTCCCTCTTCTATTCTCTTGCTCTTGAGAGACCATAGACAGTCCAACAAACACAGCTGTATTTGTATCACGAACATAAATATATGTGGGTCGCAAACACATATATTCTATCATATTAATCATTGTGTGTCAGACATGTAATATTGAATAGCAAACACAATATGTTTGGACCCAAGTATATCATATTTGCGACAAGCTCCAAACGCACTTTATATTTGCATCCACACAACAAAAAAATACAGATTTTTCAGCATGTATAAAATAATTCCCGTAGTTCCAGAAAAATTACAAAATTATATTCTAAGATTCCAATCTAGGCCATGATTAGCTTAGTCTAGATTAAGGAAGAGGTTTCGAAACATTTGTAGCTCGATTCATGTTCCATTTCTGGGATTACACTTAACCCATTGACGCCCACAGGCAAGTATGTTTGCCTTTGGGGGGTTGGCATCTATAATAGGAGATAAAGCAAATGTAGCCATGGGTGATTTGTAGAGGGCGGTAGGGACAACAATAGTGTTGTAGGCATCAATTCTATAAGTGATCCCCTATGAGCCATCAAAGTGGGTAAAAATGTGGTCATACTGCAAAGTGATGCAACAGGTCGGGGAAACAGGCGGACGTAGAGGAAACCTCAGGTACGTTTTGAGTCCATATCATTGCTTGTAAAAAATTTAAGGTCGAACTTCAACATGCTTACGTGGACCGAACAACATGCTTACGTGGACCGAAAAACGGTCGAAAATCAAGATACATACAAAGAAATGCTTCAATAAAGAATAAAACATTTTCCAGTATTTTAATGAAACAAATAAATTTTTAATGAAAATAATAATATTTTATTCAATGAAAAATAATATTTGTATTTTAATGACGAAACATTTGTATAAATGAAAAATTTATATTTTTTTTAATAAAAACAAATTCTATTTAAATTTTTTTTCATTGTATTGTTAATTCCGATGAATTTACCTTCAAACTCTTCTGTTGATACCCTTTTAAACCATAAACTGAGGTTAATTTTCAGGATGATACAATTTTTCCAATAAAATCCTGGCTTTCATCTCTAATTTTTTTCTTTGACTGTATTTTTTTTTTTTCAAATTCTTTTCTGTGATTTTTTTTTTGGTTTGTTTTATTTCTATAACAGAATGACTCAATTTAACAGACTCCTTAGCGCTGTTATCGTAACAGTCTCCCCCTGGTTAATGGTCACGTTTTACATTTACATAATTCTTGAAGCGATATCGCTACTCCATTAAGCTTTTACCATTGCCATGTCTCTCCTCCATTAGAATGCATAACGAATTGCATCACGTTTTTGTGCCGCTTCTAATGCGATCATTGGCGGCGGACAGTAGTAGCGCGGAAAATAATGGTTGGAATATCTTCAAGCTAATAGCCCTTTTTAAGAACCATCAAGTCACTGGGAATAATGATGATTCATGGGAATGTGGGGAAGCAGAAGCGTAGAAATCATGATAAACGATTACACAATAGTTTAAATAACTCTTCTGTTTGTGCGATAGAACGCGGAATTTGAAAGAAAAAGTTCAGCTCAGCCTGGAAGAAAGAAAGAGTGAAGGTATAAAATTGCACTAAGGGATATATGTACATAGTATATATGTACATATGTTTGCCATTCTTTTGTTTAATACAACCCACAAATGACTAAGTCCCTGAGTACAAGTAATAAAGAAGAACTTTGTTTGTTGCTTCAAGAGTTTGAGGAAATTAATGGCAACTTGTTTTTCTCTGTGTTTATTGTTTTTTGTGCTCAGCTGTTGTTTTTGTTTTAAAGCGGAAATATTAAAAATTCCCATCTTAGCAAAAAAAAAAAAAAATAGAAAAATGGCTAAAGAACAACATGGTCACATGAACAACAAACATATGTTGGTTATAGAAAATAAGGTAAACTGCAACATACCAACAAACAAAGGCCAAAGTAATGAAAAGGGGACGAAATGGATGAATGAATGGGAATGAATGGAACTGGGGACAGACGAACGGCCGGACGGACGGACGTACTTGCGACAGAATGACTTCCCCCATTCTTGTAATATTTTCTAAAGAAGAACAACCAACAACTTTAAATGCTTTAATTTGCCATTTCCAATGAAAAATTTTGGAACAAAGAATGCAAAAATAGGGAAAGGAAATCTACTTTTGTGATAGTTTTCAATGGACATCTTGATTAGGGGAATTTATAATTTCTTCAAGATACATTTAAAACCTGAAGGTTTAGGATACTCGTATTCAAGAAATTCTTTAGGTAAAGTTATAGCAACGAAGCTAAAAAAAGCTTTATGGAATACGGACTAATTCTTCACATCATTGTCAATTCAAATTCAAAATGTATAATTTTTTTTTTTGAAAATGTGATAATTTATTCCACCTTATTGTAGTTTATTTAAAATGAAAATATGCGAGACCTATGTCAATATTTGAAATTCTTTTAATTTCTATATTTTCAATATTTCGCTACCCATTGGGTAGCATCGTCAGGAAACAAACAACCCTTACAAATTAAAAATTAAAGGAATTAAAAACAATAAATAAAAATAATATAAATTGAAATATAAAAAATTTAAATTTAAAAAACGTAAAATTCAAAGAACTTACCAAAATTTATTAAATTTAATTACGTTGATTCAATTCAAATTTAAAAAATATAACTTGAAATTTAAAAAATGTATTTGAAATTCAAAAAACGACAATTGAAGAGACATTAATTAAAATTAAAAAATATCATTAAATTTAATTTTATTTAATTTAATTTCATTTCGTTTCGTTTCGCGTCATTGTATTTTATTTTATGTTATCATAGTTTATTTTACTTTTATTTTATTTAATTTCATTTCATTTTGTTTCATTTTATTTGAGTTTATTTCATTTTATTTTATTTTACTTTTATTTTATTTAGTTTCAGTTTCATTTTATTTTATTTTAGTTTATTTTGTTATAAATTAGAGTATTTTATTTTATTACAGTTTGGTTTATTTTAGTTTATTATATTTTAGTTTACTTTTTTTTAGTTTATATTATTTTATTTGACTTTATTTTATAAGATTTTAGTTTATTTAATTTTATTATTTATTTTAGTTTACTTTTATTTAATTTAATTTAAATTCATTTAATTTCAGTTCGTTTCACTTTCCTTTATTTTTTTTTTATTATTTTTTTATTTATTTATTTTTTATTTTATTAGAGTTTATTTTATCCGTGTAAATTTATATATATTTCGTTTATTTTAGTTTACCTTATTTTATTCTAGTTTAGTTTACTATATTTTATTATAGTTTAGTTTATTTTATTTTATTATAGATTTGTTTAGTTTATTTTATTTTACTTTATTTTATTTTATTGTATTTTATTTTATTTTATTTTATTTTATTTTATTTTATTTTATTTTATTTTATTTTATTTTCTTATATAAGTAGTTTAGATTAGTTTATTTTATATTATTTATTTTATATTAATAATTGTAATATATTTTACAATTATTTTATTTAATTTAATTTCGTTTCATTTTATTTATTTTATATTATTTTATTTAATTTAATTTCTTTTCGTTTCGTTGCTTTTTATTTTATATTATTTTGTTTCATTTCGTTTTGTGCAATTTCGTTTTGCTAATTTTTTTAATTTTATTATACTTTTTTCATTTTACTTTACTTTGTCTTATTTCATTTCACGTCATTTCAATTCATTTCGTTTCATATCATGTCATTTCGTTTCATTTCATGTCATTTCGTTTCATTTCATGTCATTTCGTTTCATTTCATTTCAATTAATTTGATGCCATATGTTGCTTCATTTCATTTAAATCTATGTCAATGGGGTTCGCTGAAATAGCTGTGCGACCTTGAAAGCAGCAAATTTATAAAGAATCCACTGAAAATATTTTCAAACCGTGTCCAGCGGTAGCCAGTGGGAGGATGTCTACTATGGGATCCTACTTCTTTCCTTCTTTAGGGACCATGGAGAATTGTGCCATTCTTTGAACAAACTAAATAAAGTAGTTCTCCGGTGGGAATACCGCTTAATTTCGTGAGCACGTGCTATCACAATAGAGTATAAAATCTACCTGAGTCGTACATCGACTACCACCAACACCTAACCTAACTTATATTTGCCTGTATAAGTTGTGTGGCTGTTTTATGTACCCTTCCCTGCATTTTGTGTACCTTTGCGTACATTTTATGTACCTTTGCGTACATTTTATGTACCTTTGCGTACATTTTATGTACCTTTGCGTACATTTTATGTACCTTTGCGTACATTTTATGTACCTTTGTGCACATTTGATTTACTTTGATGTAAGTTGCATATGGCCTTCGGTGGCCACCTTACATATCTTACAACGGTGTTCACCTCGCTTAGTGACGGCGACGCTATTGAGTATTTAGTCATGTAAAAGCTACTCTAAAATACCGTTCGGAGCCGGAGTAAAACTTTACCAACCAGTGAGTATAAAACTAGAGAGCGCACACGTCACTGGTTGTAAGAAGGTCTCCCCAATCCCTTCATGAGATGTAATGGGAAACCATTTTCTTGTATGCAAAATCTATGTACCTTTGTGCACATTTTAAGTACGTTTGTGTACGTTTTTGTACATTTTATGTACCTTTGTGTATATTTGATGTACCTTTCTGTACCTGTCTGTACATTTTATGTAATTTGTGTTCATTTTAAATTCTTTCTTTTACATTTTATTTACTTTTGTGTTCATTTTATATACCTTCGTGTACCTTTTATGTATTTTTTTTACAGTTGTGTAAAATATTTGTTAAATTTTTGTATTTTGTATTTTTGTATGCTATTTGTTTGAGGATGTATTAGTTATGCCTGAAGCTGTGAAGTGATCCGACAGGTTTATAGTTATGTGTCGATTTCTCTTTGGCGGGGTCACCTCCAGTGTACGGCGAGTCGCGCGGTTTTTATGTAACGATTTACGTAAAATGTCTATATTTATTTTAAAATTTACATTTATTCTAATTACATAAGAATTATTAATTACTTTAACACAAAGTATTTTCTAAAACTAATTAACTTCTTAAAAAAAAGCTAAATTATCCATTTGTTGTTCTTGAAATAATGAAGAATATAGTTAAACGTAAAACAGAGAAACTTCATACAACCGAAAACAACCGATTGCCAATAACGATTACCCTATTATACGTCATTCATCATCGTCTTAACCCTGGTTATCCCCCACTATGGCCTATTACACTTTTTGTGTTTGTTTTAATTTCTCAATATGATTTAGTTCATTTTCATTCTCGGCACGTACGATTCCATTACGTTTTTAACATAAATAATACATAATATGGTAACATCCAAAAGACATTGTGTCTTTATTTCGTAATTCATGCAATTCTTCGAGTTTGTTTTGATTTTTGCTTTCAGTATTTTAAATTTTTTCTTCTCTCCATTTATTTAATTATTTTAAATCGAAATGATTGATTGATTATTCCCACTGGAATTGTGTTGTGGTGAGAAAACTGTGTTTCTGTTCGATCTGTCAACTGGGGTATTCACGTTAAGGTGTTAAAAACACATGAATTCACCACCCGTATGCGTCATAAAAACTGACAGCTGATGAGGTACAAAAATTTAAATAGTTTTGAGGGTTTTTTTGTTTACGTTTTAATAATAAATATAAGAAGTTTATGATGGAGATAGATGTGCTGGTGTTGGTGTTGATTTTTGATAAAAAATTTTTTGGATTATTCTTTTTAAATGGGAATATAAATCTAAGATGTTAACAGATTTAAATTGATAATAGTCATATAAAAGATTTTGCGATTTTATGTGCAACAAAATTATCTATAATTTGTTTTTCACCAAAATTCTTGAAAATTTGTGCCAACATTCTAAGTAACACTCTCGAACTTAAACTCTTGCTTTCGGTTGTACAAAGCGACAGGCAAAAGAAGCAACGCAAATTAAAAGAATCCAAGCAAGAGATAAAGGTGCAAGGTAAATTAGTTAAGAACATTTGCGATTCTTGAGAAAAACAAAACTTGACAACTCAGTTGTTTTGATAGACAGTCTGACAAGCATTACAAAACAAGTCAGCCAGACAGTCGGCCAACTCCAACTAGCCAACCAAGCGTTTAGAGGAGATCAAACCGACGACCAGCCAGTCAGTAAACTGACCAAAGTACACAGATCATTCCATTCTCATGATCATCATCAAGATAAAGTTGTTGACCATGATCATGTTCATCATCATTAAGATCTTTTACAACAATATCTTTTGCATTTTTACTTTTAAAATAAGTTGTTCTTTATCTCCGACATGTGAATGCAGCACAAAAAATGTGGAAGACCTTAAAAAGAATGCCATCCCGACCACCAACAACATCATCATCAGCACCACCACCACCACCATCACCACCTTGAGCATCCTCAATATGTTTGCAATGTGTTAAAGTTCCATTTAAGATTTGTTGTTGCTTTCCTTGGGCATGTCTATATCTTGATTGAATCTCCAAAGCCCAGCTTGCAAATCTTCTCTGCTTACAACTAAACGAAATTACACAATTTGCAATTAATCTTAAGACTTTCATTTGAAATCTTCTTTTTGCTGGAATCTCTACGATTTTCTTGTTTTGTGTAGAAGATTTATTTGGTTCTTGGTTTATTTTTAAACTTTGAGGTTTTATATTTATACCGCCAAAAGGATTCTCATTCGACATTTGCGGCTAAAGATGAGTGTGTGAATTTATCATTCAACACAAATGGTCATCAGTATCTTTCAAAATATCAAGAGAACAATACAAATTATTGTGGTTTCTTTTCATAGTAATAAACCAAAAATAAATGCAGAAAAATTGCTTTTTGAAAACAGTGTGTTAAGGGGTCAAGTGTGGGAATTGAAATGTCTAAACGGCACAAAAAATGTTTCTTCGCTTAAAGAGTACTGCGGTTGGAAACTTATTACGCCACAAATCACAGATTCCAAATCGGTTTCCCAAGTTTTTCCATCACGTCACAATATTTCGTACATTGCGAAACAGATAAATTTGGAAAAAAAACTTAATTTTTAAATATTATTTCCTACTTTTTCCAATTATAATTAGGGTTAAGATAGAAAAGGGGGTTTTAACAGAAAATAGTTTTTACATGAAATTAAATTCATGGATGGTTGGGAATATAGCTATTTCGATGACCACCAACCCATCTCATCAGCATCCATCTCCATAAGGACATATTAAGGTATATTATCACACCCTATATGTATAAAGAAAGACAAATTTAATGAGAATTGTTTTAACACCTACTACTAGTGCGGCAACATCCGAAACAACACTTTACCGAAAACATTAATATTCACAACTTCTTGTCTATGCAAACTTTTATTGAAATCCAGTGCATATACGTTGTTGTTTCGAAAGTGAAGCGACTATTGCCAAGATGTTGTTGTAATAGTTTAAAGTTTATGTGTTTTCATCGTAATCTGGTTCACGATCGTTAATTTCTATTCAATATTATTTTTAATAGAAATTAGTTTTTTTTTGTTAACCAGCAAAGATACAAACCGCTACAGTTGTGATAGGTCTGTTATAGCGTCAACATACTGAAAAATTATGGACCTTATTTTGTATTTGTATTCTTATTGTTTTCTGTATTTTCTTGTTGTTTAGATGCAAAAATAACGTGCTTGTAGCTTGTCGCAAATATACCATACTTGTGCCCAAATACATTGTGTTTGCTATTCAATATTACACGTTTTAGATTAATAGGCGATAATATATGTTGTTGAGACTTGTTTGTTGAAAGCAGCTAAAACGAAAACGAGACAGACAGCAATGAAAAAAAAAGGAGCAGATCTTCAATTCATGAAAACAATGCTTCCAAAAATGTACATGCTTCCTGCAATATGTTGCTGGGTCCATTATTTTTCAGCGTTGTAGAGGCAAAACTTATAAGTTACAAAGGAATTGATAGGCACTATCGAAAAAATTCTCCTTGCTGGCACAAGTGTTACCGTTTCTGGACAGCGAGTCAAAGTAAATTTACTATTCGACGATTTATATCGATCTTCTGTAGAAAACAAGGAACTGTCCCATGTTCTCACATACCTTGCTGGAAAGATCTTCAGAAGCACTTTCAGAATTTGAAATCAGAATATGCCAAAAATCGTTTGGAGGTAAGAAACTATCTCATTTAATTTCAGACCCCATAAATAATTTCGCCCAAAAGAAGAAATTCTCCTGAGTTCTCCCATACCTCTCTGGAAAGTTATTTACACGCTGGAAAATAACGGCCCAAGCAATATCTTGCAGGAAACTATTTATTTAGTACATTCGTGTACTTTTAAGTAAACTGTGTGTGCAATTAAGAACATTTGTGTTTTTTTTGCACATTACGCATACTTTGTAGTAGATTGCGTACTTTTTAGTACATTTTATCTAACTTTTCGTACTTTTTTTTTGTAAATTTTGTGTAATATTTTGTACGTACGCTTTTATTCCTGTTGGTGTTCTATTTAGTAAAATGTATTCATGTTTTAGTCTTGTCTGCTTATTTCTAGTATTTTTGTTGATTTTTTTACATATTCTATACTTTTAGTACACTGTGTACACTTTTTAGTGCAGCTTGTGTATTTCTGTTACATTTTATGTACTTTTTAGTACATTTGTGTAGTTTTAGAAAAATGCATCAACATTTTAGTAAGTTTTTTTGTACATAGAAAATATTGTGTAGTTGTGTACCTACTATCTTTACATTTTCTGTTACCATCTGTGGTGCACTGGTTAGTGTGCGCGGTATTGTACATGAGAACGTGGGTTCAATCCCTGCTCAGAACACCTTACATTTCGTTCGACGGCTGTCACCTCGCTTAGTGATGGCGACGCTATGTAGTACTTAGCCACGAAAAAGCTTCTCAAAATACCGTTCGGAACCGGAGTATACCAGTTGGCGCTAATCAGTTGAGTGTAAATTAAGAAAGCGCACAGTTCACTGATTGCGAGAAGCTCTCCCCTGTCTCTTTATGTGATGTAATGGGAACTATTTATTAATTTAGCATATTTGTGCACTTGTATGTATGTAATTTAATTCAATGACATTTCTGCTTTGTTTGTTCTACATTAGCAGATTACGTCCGTTGTAGTACATTTTAGCTAATTTGTCGTACTTTTTTGTATATTTTAGCTAATTTGTCGTACTTTTTTGTACATTGTGTTCAATTTTTAGTATGCTTTTTGTACTTTTTACTCTTTTTGTGGCTATATTTAGTACAATTTATGTACCTTTTATTAAATTTGACTACTTTTTGCTTATATCTTTGTACTAAAAACATATGTACTAAAAACATTCCTTTACTATTTAGTATACTATGTGTACATTTTAGTGAAGCTTGTGTAGTTGTATTCCATTTCATATACTTTTTAGTACATTTGTGTAGTGTTTAGTAAAATTGTTGTAAATTTTGGTACTTTTTTACATTTGAGATCATATTGAGTAGTTTTTACGCAGCTATTTTTACATGTGTGATTTTTAGTATATTTTGTACACTTTTTTGTGTAATTGGTGCAATTTTGTGTACATTTGATGTAGTTTTGCGTATAGTTGTTGAGTACATGTCTGTAGTTTAAGTACTTTTTAGTTCTCTTTGTACTTTTTAGTAGTTTTTGTTCTTTTTAGAAGTTTGTATATTGTATATTGTGTTTGTATATTCTATATTGATTACGTACTTTTTAGTTCAATTTGTATGCACTTTTTATACTTCTGTGTAAACAGAAGTCTACTTTTGTGTAGACATTTTACCCATCATCGTTTACCTTGCGGGAGTTTTTAGTCGAGCTGTTTTTTAAACTTAATTTTTTTTTTAAATTTATTCAAAATTTATTATATCTTTTTAATATTGAGCATATTTATTAGCTTTATATTACATTCAAAAAAGTCGAGCACAAAAAATAAATTATGTAGACAGAAGAAAGAAGACTAATTCGCATATGTGAATTGCATGATTGCGTTTGTATGTATATATACGATTGTCACGGAGTTCGAAACTAGTCACGCCAGTGAGTGTGCTTAACTGAGTTTTCTATTATTTCCAACAGAATCCTGCGTAGTTTTTAATACACTGCGTGTACTGTTTGAAATAGAAGAACCGACCCCAGTAACATTCCAGGAACCATGTATGTATATATTTGCAAGCATTATTTTGAAATTGAAAATCTGCTGCTTTTTTGTTTCCCTGTTGTCTTTCACGTTTTTGTTTCCAGCAGTTTTCAACAAACAAAACTATATTTGGGCCACGAAAACATACATATATTATACCCTATTTATCATTGTGTATCTAACATGTAATATTGAATAGCAAACACAATGTGTTTGTACACAAGTAAACTATATTACAGACAACTACAAACACGGTACATTTGTATCCAAACAACAACAAACAATAGATTTTTCAGCGTGTACATATTGTGCACTATTTGCTACACTTTGTGTACTGTATGGTACACTATCTGTACTTTGTACTGCATGGTGTAATGTTTCCTACGATTATGAACCGTACACTTTACTTTTTGGTACACGTTAAGTACAGGTTGGGACAATTTGCGTAATGTGGTACCTTTTTGGTTGCAATTAAAATGCATACATACAGTGGCGAGCAGATGTGAATACATTCTAATCACATTTGACTTTGAATTGCCGTAACACCCATTAAACCACGGCAATTCCTATCATGCTTCTTTACTAATATTCTTTATTAATCCTAAAAAACGAAAACATAACTAGATGTTGCACTATTTAATGCAAAAAATAATATTTTGAGCTTGTGCCGTAAAATCCAATGTATCCACTTATGCCCGTTTTGGTTTTTGGTGTCTGGCAACACTGGCACATGAGTCAAAAGCAAACGCAATATTTACCATTATTTGAATTATTGTGAAATTCAACAGAGTAAATACTTTTTGTGCCACCGTTGATAGATTCATTAGCTGAATACAAAATTTTTCGCAAAAATATTCACTTCTTGACAAAATTAAACCGAATCATTGAAATGACAAAAAACGGTGTTTTCAACCCTTAGAATTGCTAAAGAAGTGGGTGTTTGCCATCGCACAGTGCTGCAAGTTAGAACAAGACATAATGTAGATCCGCCAGAAGCCAGGAAATCGCGACCAAGATTGGTTACCAATAGAGATGCTCGAGCTATGGAACGGGTAATACCGACCAAGCATGTGGCAACACCTAAAGAAGCTGCAGCAGCCATAAACAAACCCGTTAGTGGCACCCGTCAACGGCAGAAAATGGGAAGAAACCAGCATTATCCGCGAAAAATGTAGCGGCGCGTCTCAAGTTTTCCAAAGAGCACAAAAATTTGAGCGTCGACGACCGGAAGAGAGTAATATGGTTGGACCAGACCAAAATCAGTCGCTTTCAGTCGGAGGGTAAGTAATATTACCGGCACCGCCCATATGAAACGTTGAAGAAGTACCAAGTCAAAGAAACAATGAAGCATGGAGGAGGTAACTTGATGGTGTGGGGTGGTTTTACTTGGTGGCATATCGGCCCATTGGTAAAAATCGACAAACTAATGAAAATCGAAGATATCTTTGTATTTTGGAGCATAATTTATTACATTTTGTGGGCAAAAGCGCGTATTCCGAGGATTAAGTTACATTTCAGCAGGATGGAGATCCTAATCATACGGACAAAATTGTCAAGCAATGGCTCAATGGTCAAAAATGTAGCACAACGCAGTGGCCAGCTCAAAGTTCGGATCTTGACCCGATCGCAAATTTATGGGCTTTGTTGAAAAACGATTGGCTACATACGAAAATGCACCACAGAACTTGAACGAACAATGGTCTCGGGTACATGCGGAGTGGGTCAATATTCCAAAGGAACACATCTAGAAATTGGTTAAAAGAATGGTCAAACGAATAAAATGTGTCATTAAAGCCAAAGATTGTTGGACAAAATACTAAACAACGTTATTAAAACATTTAATTTTCGAACGGGCATAAGTGGATACATTGGTTTTTTCGATTTAAGTTCCAAATGTTATTTTTTTCATTAAATATTGGAGAATCCAGTTATGCTTAATTTTTCTAGAATTAATAAAGAATAAAAATTAAAAAAAAAAACTTGGTAGAAATTGTTGTATTTTTACGGGGCTTACAACTGGACAAAGTGAAATGTGATTATGATGCATCCACATCTGCTCGCCCCTGTGTGTTTTTTTTTATTACTTTTGAATCCTAACTTTTGAACTCTTCCCATTTAACATTTGTTTTGCATGAAAGCTTTTAAAATATCTATCATCCTAATATTTGGAAAGAGCAAGTGGTTCAACACTTGATCTTTAAAGTAAATTTTAGCTGAATAACTATGTATATCGTATTACCCATAAACCTCAAAACGATTCTTCATTTCCCAATGACACACACACAACACTGACAATTGATCATTATTTTTGTTTGCCAACAATAAACTAATAAAAGCAAAATTCAATTTCCACCTTGAACTTCTACAAAAATTCCAAAACACAACACAAAACACTTTTGACGAATTGAGCAAATAGAAGCGAGAGAGAGAGAGAGAAAAAAACGCAACTTCATTTCTATTTTATTTGTTGAAATTGCTAAACAAATATTAAATCGATATATTATTAATTGTGTTTTTTATATTGTTTATAAACTTTTTGAAAACTAACAGAATCTATTAGTACGACAACACAACAACCCTGAAAATCGCAACAGCAAAACAAATCATACATCGATATCAGATAACACACAATCTAAGATACTATACTTTACACACACAGTCAGAGGCAAATATTAATGGACACCACATTCCCTCTCTACTGGCACGACCACGAACCGATCACTTCAAACTCAGCCTTCTTGCGATAATTAACCATAGAAAATAAAACGCTACACTAAAGAACGATAACGACGCAGTACTACCGCTGCCTAATATTTACATTACCCTCCAAATACAACATTTAAAATTGAATTGAATTGTGCGTCGGTTTGTCTGTCGTTCATAGATAATTGATTATATGAGCTGCCAGAAGAAGAAGACGAATGACAAACACAAGAAGATACGGTTAAATTATAAATAAAATTATTAACAATTCTTCTTTTCGTTTTCCGTCTTGCAAATTCAGCAAAAATTAATTTTTTATGAATTAAAAAAAAAGAAGAAAAATAAAAACGCTTAAATGGCTTTTGCGTATTATTCATTGTGTTCTATTGTTGTGAGCGAAACCCAGCTCTAGGCCAAATATGCCATGATTCGAGTACTCGTGCCACATTTACTATCGCCCCTACCACCACATCCAACAATGGCACCCAACGCAACACCATCTCGAACCACTCCATACTACACTATTCTGCATCATCGTATCTAAATAAAGACCACAACAATTTGTCCGTCTTTCCGGCCATGGTATTACACATAAAACTTTTAGTTTTTTTCTTCGGGCGAACTTCTTCTTCTCTGCCGGTGTAATGCAAAATCGTCGAGGAGGCCATTTAGTTTAGTTGGAGGATTTCTCGGGTTTCCATTTATCTGTTTGCTTCTTTAGATTTCATGGCACAGAAGATAAACAAACAGAACAAAAAAACAGCCCAAATACAGAACAAGAAGAATTCACGCTTGAAGAAAATCGCACAAAAAAAAGAAGCAACAACAAAATAAGACATAGTTTAGTTTAATGCTAAAACTCTGTATGTTTTAATACTAAACTCCATCTTTGTTATTCTTGTTGTTGTTGTTTCTAGATCAACAATTCAAGGTCGTTCTGCGTCTAGCGAACCCATCAGTTTCATCGCAAGGCAGACGTCAGCAGCAGCAATCGCAGTCATGGCAAGGCATCATCATTAAGATCATCAGAGTCAAGAGTTGACCATATCTTAACACATCATCTCCAAATAAAAAACAGCAGAAGGAGGGAGTGGACGACAAGACAGATGGTTTTATGCAAAACTAATAGAATTTCTGAAAACGAATCGACATGATCTGGAACGAATGAGGGGAGAGCCGTATTGAAATATTGGTTTTATAAAATAAAATCTATTTTGTCCTTTAAGGGTTAAGACAGTGATTTATGAGCAATTCATGAGATTACTTACGTTGAATTCCCCCCACATCTCTTTACTTAACTTGAATTCCCACCACATTTCTCTTGGACGAGGAATACACTCAATCAGTGGATTTTGAGAATCAGTGACCGTTACCTACACCTTTGTATCATCGTCTGCGAAGGATATTTTTTTGAAATGATGCAGTTTTCTTCCTTAGAACTCTCTGTAGCCGCCATCGCAAGGCGTGATAACAACTGGTGGTACAGGAGACGAACCAGCGGTCTTATGTACGGTTGGAAAAAAATTATAAAATTTTTTCAAAAATATCTGTATTTTCTTACCCTGCGTTTACACGAGACTGGACAATGAGAACATGGATTACCTGGCATTTACACGAGACAGTTTCCCACTTTTTTTTTTACTAATACACACACTGCTCTTCTTATTGCCTACGTCACAGTCTCTGATTTTCCGCAGATAATAAATTCAGCAAATGATTGATGTAGGCGGCCAATTCGGTGAAGGTTCCTCGTTATTTGCGTAAAAGCGTAATTTGCAGGGGTTGCGTAAATGTCTACTGTCTACGTTACACGAACATTTTTCTCTTCTTTGACAACTAATGAATATTCACAATTGTCTTGTCTCGTGTAAACACAATGTTTGTGCAACCTATGCCGCCAGGTTATTATAAAGCCAATACACTTCTAAGCAACCATGGTCTGTGTCTTCGTATGAATTCAATATCATCTCTCAAATTCTACACACAAGAATACATTTACAAATGGTTCGATCTTTTTCGGTTATGTTTTGCTTTCTTCACAAATTACAACAAAACTTTACCGAATGGGCCACTTACATCAAATCATTTTCCGAATTTACTGTCTTTGAAAATTCAGAGACAGTGACAAAAACAATGAGAGAAGTGTGATTGTAAAGTGTCCGCCGTCTAACGTTTTTGTTTTTCAACTAGTGTTTATTTCGTGAATGGTAACACTTAGCTCATGTCTGATTTGACAGATAATTAGTTGTATCCTTCCGCTGAACTAATATGGTTGTGTATACGCTTGAACAACGCTGGGAAATATTGCGATATCACTTTGAAAATCATGGTAATGTTGCAGAATGTGTGCGAAAATTGCGTACGGATTTTGGAAGAAGAGAAGCACCGTCAGCTCCGTATGTTCGTTATCTTGTGAAAAAAGTGAAAGAAACTGGCATCCTCATCGATAAACCAAAGTGTGAAAAGCCAAAAATAGTGCGTACCCTCGAGAATATTGCTGCTGTGGCAGAAAGTGTGCGTGAAGCGCCATCAACATCAATTCACCGTCGTTCTCAACAATTGAACATTTCGGAGACATCATTGACACGAATTTTGCATAAAGACCTTGGTATGACGCCATACAAAGTCCAATTGGTTCAGGAGTTGAAGCCAACTGATCATCCAATGCGTTTTCGCTTCGCTAAGAGGGCCTGCGATCGACTTACAGAAGATGCCGATTTTGCCAAAAAAAATCATCTTTTGAGATGAAGCTCATTTTGATCTTGGCGGGTATGCAAACAAGCAAAATTGTCGCATTTGGGGCACAGAAAACCCGCACGCATACATTGAAAAGCCGATGCACCCAAAACGAGTCACTGTTTGGTGCGGATTTTGGTCCAGAGGCATAATTGGGCCATTTTTCTTCGAAAATGAGCAAGGAGTGGCCGTTACAGTCAATGGCGATCGTTATCGGGCCATGTTGACCGAATTTTTGTTCACAAAAATTGAAGAGGAGGATATTGGCAACATTTGGTTTCAACAGGACGGCGCTACGTGCCACACAGCCGAAGCTACACTCGATGTTTTGCGCCCTGTTTTTGAAGATCGCATTATCAGCCGCAGAGCTGACGTCGTTTGGCCACATCGGAGCTGCGATTTGACACCGTTGGACTATTATTTGTGGGGTGCCCTCAAAGATAAGTGTTACACCGACAAGCCAGAGACAATATTCGTGAAGCCATTGGTGAAATACAGCTGCACACAATCGATAAAAATTGGACCGATCGTGTAGGGTACTGTATGGCCAGCCGAGGCAGCCATTTGAATGAAATTATTTTCCGTTATTAACCGGAAGGATTGTACTTTCAAATAAAAAAGAAATTTGAGAAAATATTCAGTATTTTTTTTTATAGCATTTTCAAAAAAAAAAAGTTATTTGGCGGACCCGTTATTAGTATACAAGTTTGAATGAATTGCTATTGTCTCCGCAAATCTATCTCGTGTAAACGCCAAGTTAGACAAACGTGTCGGGACTAAAGTTAAATCCCTTTTTGAAATCGTTGGATATATCAAAATTTCCATTTGTGGAGATTTATGCCCCTATTGCCGTTCACCACTCAACTTAGTTTGGCCAACTTAGAGACGACCCAACTTCAACCCGACCAAAATTATCTTTTGTATTGTGGGTCACAACTGTTTTTGGTTGCAATTGTTATGGTGTTACCAGCTCAAAAGATCAATTTTGACAAGTAAAAGCAGCTGATTTATGTGAAAATAAAATAAGTTAACAATTGTGTTGTGCTTGCAAAATCGAAATGGATATAAGTAGCATAGATTTCATGAAGATGGAGTCGAAAACGCAAATATAGATGTGTTGCATTTAAAAAGAAATATTCAAGCAGTAGTAGAAATTTAACGCATTTGTCGACCAAACAGGCTCAGAGTTGTCAAAGGCGATACGACAAAAGTAAGTGAACCCAACCAAAAAGTCAGCTGTTGTTCAGTTGAGTTGAGTCGGCCGTTGAGTTAAAACGGCAATGCCAATTCATCGATTACGACCAAACTCTCACAAAATTTGAGAACCGTAATAGGGGCATTAAAACCTAACAGTACTACACAAATTTCAGTCGGGTTAACCGACTTAAACATACCCTCCCCCTAAATATCTGTTTATGAGAATTAAACAGATGTTTTATCGAATTATGTTGTTATCGAAATATGTTGATATTGAAGTATGTTGTTATCGACCAATGTTATCGAAATAAAAAAATAAATGGTTTCCCATTACATCCCATGAAGGAACTGGGGAGAACTTCTCACAATCACTGAGCTGTGCCCTTTCCAATTTTCACTCACTGATTGGGACCTACAGTTTTACACCGATTCCGAACGGTACTTTGAGAAGCTTTTTAATGGCTAGATACTCGATAGTGTCACCGTCACTAAGCGAGGTGACCGCCGCCGAAAGAAAAAAAATTTTTTTTTTGAAGGTGGTCAGAGCTGGGTTCGAACCCAGGATCTCATGTACAAGAGCCGCGCACACTAATCATTGCACCACCGACGGTGCAATGTTATCGAAAATATCGAATGTTATCGAAATACGTTATTGAAATATTGTCAAACTAGATTGTGAGTATGTGTTGTTATCAACATTGATTGTTATCGGTGTATATTGTTATCGAAATGTATTGTTATCGTAATATATGGTTACCGAAGTACGACTTGAAAATACGTTATTCGATATAAATTGTTTTCGAAATAACAATTGGTATCCAAATATATTGCTTTTGAAGGATATTTTTATGGAAATATATTTTTATCGAAAGCTAGATAGGTATTTTTTTTATCGAAATGTAATATCGAAATATGTTATTAAAGTAGACTGTTATCGAAATATATTATTGTCTAAGTTTATCGTCGAAATATCTTAAGTGAACCACAGACCTGTTATTCATAAGCATGAACTTGGTCGATAACTTTATTGATTGATTGATGAATTTGAAAAAATATTACAAAAAAATTTTGCGAACATGATAGTGATTCGAACAACTTCGATTACATTCTTAGTTGGTATCAAGAATGGCTTCGTTATCATGTTCCTGTAACGAATGTCGTTCACAGACACTGCAATTACAGCCTTACCTTCAAATAGTAAGGCCCAATCAGGCCGCCTGACCAAAATTCGCACCAGACAGTTGCTCGTTGTGGCTGCATTTGTTTCTGATGGATTGAATGAGGATTTTCTGAACCGCAAATTCGACAATTATGTGTATTCACGAAGCCATTCAGATGGAAATGCGCTTCATCGAAGAATATGACTTTTTTTTTTTAAACATTCGCATTGACTTCACTTTGCTCCATTACCGAACGAATTGCGGCGCTTTCCGTGGTCTGCTAACTTGAGCTCCTGAGTGAGCTGAATTTTGTACGCATGAAAGTGGAGGGAGGTCTTTTGTCAAAATTCGCTGCGTAGTGAGTGCTTCGTGAAATTTGAAATTGTTGAGAACGATGCCGAATTGATGTTTTCGGGTTTTCGGCGATCCTCTCGTTTACAGCAGCAATGTTTTCAAGAGACCGACCGGTCTCTTGTTGGCCACTCTTCGAATGGTTTATACATTAGGTGCACTTTCTCGAAGTTTGCGAGCGGTCTCAGCATAACTTTCCAAATTTTTTAATTAAGTTTTCACAATTACAACGCGGCTTTTCTTTCGTAGAGTGTCCA
This sequence comes from Phaonia tiefii, assembly GCA_963931995.1. Classification (NCBI taxonomy): domain Eukaryota; kingdom Metazoa; phylum Arthropoda; class Insecta; order Diptera; family Muscidae; genus Phaonia; species Phaonia tiefii. The sequence goes on from OZ008370.1 coordinate 128,929,659, forward strand.
TTTTTAATAATCGGAATAAACATATGTGACAGCTGCCAAATTTCAGAGTTGCCACTTACTTACACAACAAAATTGACACTAGATTTAAAAAGTGCAATCGTACTGAGACACCCTTTACATGTGAATGAAATATTTATTTGGATCGAAAAAAAAGGTTTCCCATTACATAAATTGGGGAGAGCTTCTCACAGCCAGTAAACTGTGCGGTTTCTAGTTGTATACTCACTGATTGGGGCTTACAGTTTCACACCGGTTCCGAACGGTATTTTGAGAAGCTTTTTCATGGCTAAATACTTGATAGTGTCGACGGCACTATGTGAGGTGACCGCCGCCGAAAGAAATTTAATGTTGTCAGAGCAGGGGTCGAAGCCAGGATCTCATGTACGAAAGGCGCGCACAGGTCACTGGTTGTGAGAAGCTCTCCCTAATCCCTACATGGGATGTAACGGGAAACCATTTATTTTTTTTATTTATATACACGTTGGAAATTCGGAAAAATATTTGTGTGTAGTTGACATTTTGAAAGTGTTTGTACGAGTAAAGTCTGTAGATTAGTATTCTTTTGATACAACGCGCATTATATACAGATTTGTGTGTGGTTTATAAGCAAAGTTTGTGGGTGGCCTTTAAGATGCCAATCGAATACAGAGTACCAAAATTTTACACGCTGTACACGCTGAAAAATAATGACCCCAGCAACATATTGCAGGAAACATGGACATGTTTGCCAGCATTGCTTTCATGAACTGAAGATCTACTGCCTTTTTGTTTCTTTGGTTTCAACAAACAAAGCCACATTTGGGTCTCAACAACATATATTAGGACGTATTAATCATTGTGTCTCAAACATGTTACATTGAATAGCAACCACGATGTGTTTGGACACAAGTACAGTATATTCGCGACAAGCTACAAACACGTTATATTTGCATCCAAACAACAACAAAATAGATTTTTCAGCGTGTATGTTTATGTTACGTTTAGGAACGACAGTAATTGTCTTCATTAGCCGGTGATTTTCGGCATGATTGACACGTGTATGACCCGCATTAGAGACATGGAGATGAATTTATATGCGTTGTTTTTGATTTACTGCATCGATGACATTGTCATTTCTCTAAGATTTTTTAACAAAAATTCTCAAATTATTTTGCAAAATGCCCTATAAAGATTTTTAAAATAAAAAAAATTAGGATTTTGTTTTAACTATTAGGCTCCTTAAAGTATTTCAAATTGTTTACATGCCATTCAATATTACGTTTTACTTGATACAAATTGAAAAATACATAAAAAAGAAGCTCCTGTTTTTATTTCCTTTTAAAGGTTATCTCTTTATTATTTCTTCCTCTTGTCCTCGGCTGTCTAAACTCAATATCAATTATCAATTTCAATTAATATTAATTTTAATTATTCTTAAGAAACACAAAAGTCCACTCAAAATACTATATTTTCGAAGAAGATCGTAAATTGTTCGTAATCTAAAACGAAAACCACATCAGCTTTCGAGTGGCATCATAAGTTTTTATATTTTAATTTCAAGTTCATGAACTCTTAAGAAAAAATTATGACAACAATGACTACAATTTTCTCATCATCCTATAGTCAGTCGTATTTGCGTTTTATGTAATGGATGGACGCTTGGATGGAATGAATGCGGATAAGATCTGGAGATGTACAGATGCCATGACATTTGGCAGTTATCATTAAGACGCGTTCAGTTCACAGTTAGTTGTTTGTTTCTGTTGGTTCACATAAAACACACTGTAAAAAAAGAGTCATCAGTAGCGTTCATTCCGGTGGCAGCGGCTTTAGTAATAAATATTGTTGAGTTTGAAATTTTTTTGAAATAAAAAAAAAAGATATGGTATACATTGTTTTGGATGAGACTGTATTGTGTTGGAATTCCTTAATGCAATAATACATAATAATAATTAAGTTTATAATATTGACACTTTTTTTTTGTGGCACCTATAAACTATTAAATTGACATTCACTTTAATTTTGTATGTAACAGAGTTACCCAAAAGTAAAGATGCAAGTAAACCACATTGTTAATGCACGCACGTTTTCGAAGTTAACATTGTGTAATACAAACTTGCATTATTTCGATTGGAGATTGATTCGATGTTGTGAGTTTGGCAACAAAGTTTAGACAAATATTAAATTCCTCTCGTACGACGTTTGTATATTCAACAACATTTTGAAAATTTTTTCTTGTAAATATTGAACATTTTTGCATAATTTGCTCATTTATTTTCAACTCTCCCATCCATCAGCTTAAATATTTATTCTACACTTAGTGCATTTTTTCTGTAATTAATGCTGTTTTTGTTGTGTTTTGGTGAAATCCTTACCTAAACAAGAAAACATTGCCACCACATCATCAGAGTCAAGTTCAATGTCTTTATAATTTATCTGTTTTACATGCGAATTTTCGTATTTTCTTCTTAATATTTTTTTTTTTCGGGGAGTAATAAATATTTTCGTTTTGTCACTTTTTTGACATTGGACATTTGTCTTTTGTCACTACATTCTGTCTGTCAGACAGACGTAAATAAATCGTCAATGAATTATTTAATTTCATTGTGTGACTTGTGGCATAACAGAGAGGACCCTCTTGATATGATATGATGATGGTGGTCACTTGTTCTTGGTTTTTATTTTGCCATAATTAAGATGAATGTTGGGTATTATTATTTTTTATTTTTTTGAAATATGCATTTTTGATGAGATATGGGTAAAGTTATGTAAAGTCAACAGTAATGTTACGAATATGCGGAAATATTTTTGAAACACGAAACTTCGCTTGAGTGAATTTAGCAATGACCAAGGAACTTGTGCAAATTATACCCAATAATAATCTTGAAGAAATCCGCGTTCTTTGAACTTAAGATTTCGTACCAATCCAAAAAAATAGTTGTACTAATTGTTGGCAAGCATGACATTAGTTAATAATGAGTCACAAACTCAAACTCCAAATAAATTTGTCATTAATATTGTTTTTTGTTCTTTGCAGTTTTGTTATTTACAGTTTGTATGTTTTATATCCCAGCTAAATATTTCGGACTGATTCCAATGGAACATATTCTGGAACATATTCTTTTAGAATAGATATAGGCTCCACAATAAAATCCTAGAACAGGGTTGTAATATTCTATTAATTTAGACCACAGTTTTTAAAGTAATGTTCAATGTTTCTTACAGAATTATACATATATATTCCGACCATAAGCACGTGTTCTCGAACCTAAAGCGACTCACACACACTTGTCAATTATGAGCATGAACATCAGCTATCGTTGATGTTTATTGTCGGTTTACCGCCCTTCTTGATACCAAACAAGAACGTAATCGAAGTTGTTCGCATCACTACCATGTTTACAAAATTTTTTTATAGTATTATTTCAAATTCATCAGCCAGAAAAAAAGTTATTCACCAAGTTCATGTTCATGAATGACAAGTTTGTGGTTCGCTTAAGAAAGAATCAGTAGACAATTCCTTGGAATATTGCGTTTTACTGTAATTTTGATCAACAAAATTTAACGAAGAAAACAAGTTTCATTACATAGAATTATATTGATTTTTATCGAAATATTGTTATTGGGTCATTGTTATCTAAATATTATCATCGAAATATGTTGCTATCGAACTATATTATTTAAATATATTGTTATCAAAGTACATACATATGTAGATTGTTGTACAAATATATTGTCATCGACGTATATCCTCAAAGCATGTAGTTATCGAAATATATTCCTATCGAAATATAATGTTATCGTAATACATATACTGTTATCGTAATATATTGTTATCGTTGCATATTTACATCGATATGAATTGTTATTAAAATATGTTGCTAGCGAAATATATTTTTAAAATATTTTCAAAATCAAAACAATTAAAATATATTAAAATTTATTGATTTTTTAGCAACAAAATTACATTATGAATTGATATATTATATGTACATATATTAAAGGAATTATAATGTTTGTTATCAAAACATTATTATCGAAATATTGTTACCGAAACTTTATCATAGCAGTACGATAAGTTGCTATCAAAATATATTGTTATCGAAATGTATTATCAAATACGATATCGATATATATTATTATCGAAGCATTGTTGCTATCTATATAAATTATTGTCAAAATAAGTTGTGATCGAACTATATTGTCATTGAGATCTTTTGTTATCGATGTAAATTGTTATGGAAGTCATGAAAATATATTGTTATTGAAATATATTGTTATTGAAAAATATTACAATCAAAGTATACTATCGAAATATGTTGTCATCGAAATACACTGTTATCGATATCAATTGTTATCAAAATATGTTGTTATTGAGATGTGTATATTGTTATCCAAATATATTGTTATTACCGAAATACTTTGTTATATACATGATTTTTTTATCGAAGTCTGTTATCAAACTATTTTATTGAAATTGGTATATTGTTATCAAAATATATCGTTATTGAAATGTATTTCCAAAATAGATTTATATCTAAATCGATTCTTATCGAAATATATTGTTATCTAAATATTTTGTTATTAAATTATGTTGTTATCGAAATATATATCTATTAAAATAAGTTGATATACATATAAATGGCTTACTATCTCAATGTATTGCTATCTAAATATGTTGTTATCGAATCATATTGTTATGACGATTTATTATTATTGCAATGTATTAGTTAAATATACAGTTATTTAAATGTATTGTTGTCGGAATATATTATCGAAATAAATTGCTATCAAAATAGATAGTTATTGAAATGTATATTTAAATATATATTTATAATATACGAAATATGTTGTTACCGAAATAAGTTATCAAAATATATTATTATAGAAATATTTTCTTGTCGATAGGAATTGTTAGTTTGTTATTGAACATCGTTATCGAATTACATTGTTATAAAACAACATTGCTAACTTTGTATATGGGTTGTAATCAAAATTTATATTTATCTAAATATGCTATCGAATTTTAGTCCATTTGATGTATACTGCGGTTATCGAAATATGTTGTCGAAATATTTCGTTATCGAAATACATAATATTTTTTCCAAATGGATTGTAATATAAATGGATGATTATATAAATGTATTGCTCTCGAATTATGTAGTTGACTAACTATGTTTGTCGAAATGTATTAGGTAAACTTTGTTATTGAGTGTACTGTTATTGGAATACATTGTTATCGAAATATATTATCAAACTGTATTATTATGAAAATTTACCGAAATACATATACATATTGTTATCAAAAAAGATTGCTATCTAAATGGATTCTTTACGATACAAAATGTCATGATATATTGTTATCGAACTCTATTCACATAGAAATTTCCTGCAATTTGTAACTCAATATATGGCTATAGACATGTATTGACTGTTTGAAAAATTGTTATCGAAATAATATTATCGAAATATTGTTATCGAAATATTATCGAAATATATTGTTATCGAAGTATATTATTTAAATGTATTATTGCCACAATATATTATCGAAATGTATTATTACCGAGGCATATTAACGAAATATATTATCGAAATTGATTGTTATCGAAATATGTTCTTATCGAAGCATATTATTATGGGAATATATTATTATGGACATAGTTTCTTCTCAATAGGAATTGTTGTGGAAATATTTTGTCATCGACTTTTACTTATATTGTTAGCCAAATATATTGTTATCAAAGTGTATTGTTATCGAAGTAAATTGTTATCGAAGTATATTGTTATCGAAGTATATTGTTATCGAAATATATTATTATTGAAATATATCATTATCGAGATATATAATTATCAAACTATGTATGTCGTTATCAAAATATTTTTTAAAGATTTTAATTGTTATCGATATGAATTGTTATTGAAATATTTTTTTATCGAACTATGGTATTATTGAAATGTATTGTTTTCACCATATACATATGTATTGTTATCAATATATTTCGTTAGATTCGAAACAGATTGTTATAGAACCACTTATTTTTCCCTCATTAACATGAGTTATCGTTGTCATGTAATTTCGTGTGTTAAGCGAACCACAGACTTGTCATTCATGAGCATGAGCATCAGCTATCGTTGAAGGTTATAGTCGGTTTACCGCCCCTCTTGATACCAAATACGAATGAAATCGAAGTTGTTCGCATCACTATCATGTTCACAAAATTTTTTGGTAATATTTTTTTAATTCATCAGGCAGATAAAAAGTTATCGACCAAGCTCATGCTCACAAATGACAAGTCTGTGGTTGGCTTTACAGACAATATCATAACAATCCACAATGTTATCCCTATTATTTGCACAGTTATCGTCTCCTACTCCAGTTTATAATTACAAGTTTATAGTTCGCGTAATACTTCTGTTCACTTTTTGCGTTGTAAATATTTTGTTGAATTGATCTCATTATCGAAAATACTTTATGGAATAATAAATTTATGCATGTCTGCTGGTTCTTATAAAATTTATTGGGATCTGGACTAAATGTAAATTTCAATTATATAAATTTCGTTTTATTTTTATATCAACAATTTCGATACAATTTTGGTAATCATTGGTTGATGTGATGGCCCATATAAAAAGTTATTGAGCAAGTCCGCATTTTCGTGAATGACAAGTCTGCGTTTCTCTTAGCGATTTTTTTCCAATTATGTTGTAATCTTTTTTTGTCATATATGTCGATAGATCGTACAAGTTATAAAGCGCACCACAGAATTGTCATTCATTGCCTTGAGTTTTGGTTGATAACTTTTTATCTGGCTGAAGAAATCGAATAAATATTATCAATCAAAAGGGTTGTAATCTGTTAGTGATGCGTAATCAAGTAGGGCGGTAGAATGACAATAATAATTTAAACGATAACCGATTCTCATACTCATGATTTACAAATGTATTGTCCGCTTTAGAATGGCATTAGCAAATTGTGGACCGATATTTGTGTTAATCGATTGTTTTGGGAATAATCAGTTTACTTGCATATTTTGCAAAAACCTCTTATTTATTTCAAAAAAGTTTATTGATGAGTCTATATCAATCAGGTTACACGTGAGATTGATTTTTATCGATAAGTTGGGGCATACTAATCGAAATTGAATATTTATCAAAAAACCTAATAATTCAAATATCGAATAATTCAACATCACTGTCAAGGGTAACGTGTGTTCTGATAGTTTTAATGGATACTTGATATTTAAAAAAGATAAAGATTGCTTTCGATATTTTACAACTGTGGTTGATCATAATCGATGATTCATAATATTTATTAATTCGTTTGCATGCGTTGAAGATTTTATTTTGTTTTGTTACTCTGATGGATTTTCATTAAATCTGACGAATTTGCATAAATTTGAATATTTCGAACTACGCATTTGAACTTTTTGGATAATAACTAAATGTGTTAATGCAGACCACTGACTTGTTATTTATGGGCATTAGCTTGTGCTCGATAACTTTTCATACGTTTCAATATAAAATTACTAACAAAATTTTGCAAACACGACAATGATGCGATAAACGGCGGTTACTTTCTTGTTTGTTATCGGGTATATCGAATAAAACAACAATAAATAGTAGCAGTACCCGAAATTCATGCTCGAGATTGATAAATGTGTTGTCCGCTCAAGGTGTCCAATTTTGCGCACAACAAATATTTTGGAATTTGTATGTTTGTCATATTTGAATACTATTGACCCTTGTCTTTCTATTTATAATTTTACAGGGAGATGAACAATTAATTTTCCTTTCTTTTTTTTGTCGTCTTTCCGATAACATGTTACTATGCTATTGACTGGAAATCTCTTAATAAGTTGTGATGAAGGTCAAATACATTTCGGAACTGTGCTTTTCCCCTCCTACAAATTATTGTCTTTATCCATTTATTTCATTTAATTTAAGTTGAATTCAGATTTGTCTTATGACAACTACAATCGTTTCGTCTTGACTTTGAGGTCAGTGGCACAAGTCACTTTTCGATGTGCATAATTTTCTTTCCACCCCTCAATATTTCGAAGTTGTAATCAAATTGAATCATCAAACTTTGGAATCTTCTTGCAACCAAAGAATATTTGTCACTTGATAAATTAATGAATGGAATTTGTTTTGGCGCCACCAAAATTTTAGTAAATTTTTTTCATTTAATATAAGAATTTTTGACAATTAATATATTTGGAGCCAAAAATTGTATAACTCAATTCTGCAATTAAGAAAAAGAAAATTGGGACCACAAAAAAGGCCGACTTCTATTCAAAACATTTGTATAGGTTGGCACAGATAAAAATGGATTTTGGGTTTAGTAGGGAGCGAAATTCTATTAATTGTTTTGCACATCAATTATAAGTTTATCTCGTTTAATGCCATAAATCAACAGAGCAAAATACAAATGAAAAAAAAGGATTAAATAACCGCTCGACCAGCATGCAAATATCACAAGAACGACCTTCGTATTTCATTCAATTTTCAATTCAAAACTAAGCAAATTGTTCGAAAATTCCAAATTTTGTAATCCATATAATTTTTTTTTTATGAATTTTACTTTGAAAAGGTTTTACTATAAGACTTACGATCTCGTCATCGTCGTGTGTCGATTCTGCGAATAATGAAATTGATCTGAAACTGTTAAAACCCCACCATGGTCATGTTTAAGTTGGCTTAAACAATTTCGCCGATTATTGACTGATTGGCTGACTGACAGGGTAACAACATAACCTTTCAACACCAGTCTCCAGTAATAATTAGTATTGTTGTATTGCATATCATTATTTGTATGATTTCAAAATAATAAAACTTGATTCAATTTTGAAGTTATTGAAATTAAATCAATCCTTGTTGGCAGCAATAAAGGTTCTTTTTTTCTATTCTAACTTAACGGTTGAGTTATGATTATTTTACACATAAATGTTGTCATTGCCTTAGGCTTTGGGTATCTCTGACTTGTGATCTGGACTCATTATATGTTTGTCGGCAATGTTTGGCGGTATTTTGAAGTATTAATCTACTGTTTAATTTAGGCCTTTTGTTGTTTTTTTCTATTTGGGCAGCTGCTGCTGCCGTTCAGCGTTTTAATAGTATTTCTAGTCTCCAGCCGCCATTTATGTCGTTGTGAGAGATCGATACGTTTATCTCTCGTTGATTTTTAGTAGTTTGAAATTTTGCTATTAATTAATTTTGAATTGTTTTTTAATTTAACGTATGATTAATTGATTAATTTTCATTTCTCTTCCTCTCTCTTTTCTCTTGCAGGTAAATTTCTCCATTAAAATCTGCGAATTTTATTGCGTATCAAGCATGTAATGGTTTTTTTGTTTGTTTGGAAACCATTTATGGGAACTGCTTAAAGGTTTGTTTGATTGATTAATTGATGTTTTTGTGAGTCAGAGAATCAGCAAATATTTATTACCAAAGAGTAGTAGCCATTAAATTAAATAACTAGATCACATGCGAGAATGGAAATGTAAATTTTTTTCATTAAAACAAAGAATTTGTATAATTTAAAATAATATAAAGCCTATTGAAAATAAGGTCCAACAAGTTTATTTAAGAGTCTAACAGTTGTTGTACCAGTAAAACAGTGTTGTATAACAGTTTTGTATAAGAGTATAACCGTTTTGTGTAAGAGTAGAGACCAGTTAATATAACAGTTGTATATAAGAATATAACAGTTGTATATAAGAGTATAACCGTTTTATATACGAGTTTAGCAATTTTATATAAGAGTATACAAGTTTTACATAAGAGTATACCAGTTTTATAAGAGTGTAATAGTTCTGTATAGAGTATACTAGTTTTATATGACTGCAAGGGCCGTCTACTGTGGTATAGCAGCTTAATATGAATATACCAATTGTGTATGGCAGTATACTGTAGTCCACTGATAGACTGTAGCATAACAGTTTAATATGAGAGTATACCAGTATGTATGACACTTGTACATATATGTCTATAAAAGATTTAAAAGCGATAGTATAACAGTTAATAAGAATATAACAGTTGTATATAGGAGTAAAACTGTTTCATATACAAGTATAACGGTTTTATATACGAGTATAACGCGTTTATATACGAGTACAACGGTTTTATATACGAGTGTAATAGTTTTATATACAAGTATAACAGTTTTATATGCTAGTGTAACAGTTTTATATAAGATTATAAAAATTTTATATAAGAGTATAACAGTTTTATAAGAGTACAACAGTTGTGTATAAGAGTATAACAGTTGTATATGACTACAAAGGCCTTATACTGATAAACTGTAGTATAACAGTTTAGTATGAGAGTATACCAGTGTGTATAACAGTATGACAGTTGGATATGTCTATAAAAGATTTAAGGGCGAGAGTATAACAGTTTTACTTGAGCATAAAATAAAAGTATAACACTTTAAAATGTAGTGCAGCAGTTTGTATACGAGTCAAACAGTTTTAAGTTAGAGTATAATAGTTTTAATAGAGTTTGAAATGCAGCATGGATTATAACCTGAAAGTAAAACAGGTATCAATGAGACTATATAAACACATTTAAAATAAAAGTGTAATAGTTAGAAGAAGAACTATTTCTTAATACATACTCTCCTGTTTTGTCAATTTCACCAACACACTTATATCAGGATCCAAATAAGAATCTGAGTATCGCTTTACACAGTATTCTGTGAAATGCAATCCTGTAAAACAGATTGTCAAATTTTTACATTCTGTAAAATTTTTGAGTAGCCCTGGGGCTAGTGATAAATTCGACAAGTAAACTCACCACGTAAATGTCAAAATTTTACTTTGATAAATTTTTTGATAAAAGTATAAAGGCTCATTTAGACTACTGACAGATTTTGACACTCGTCAAAATTTTCTGATACAACATTTGGAACTAGTGTTTACACATGGCAAAATATTTTGTCAGAAAACCTTGTCAGTATTTTGTCAGTAATTTCTGACAGCATTTTTTGAAGTTTCATCAGAATATTTTGAAAGCCTGACATATTCTGTTTGTATTTACTGGCCAAATTCTGACAATTGTTCTCAGCTGTTTTTCATTTGCTTTATCCACACATGATAGCAAGTTATTGTGTTTATAAAAATAAAAATAAAGTTAAAAGTTATTATTAAAGGTAATGGATCCCGACATGGCTGCTATAATAGCTGCAACATTGCTTATTGAAGAGAAAGAGGAGGAAATTCCACAGCGGACAAAGAAATGTAGAAATCAGAGAGGTTGTTGGGTGCGCCCACTTTTTCTTGAGAAAGATGGTTTCTTCTCTTGTTTTCGAGCAAAATTAGTGGCCAATGACGCAGAATTATTTCAAAAATTTTGTGAGAATGACTGAGGATGACTTTAAACTCTTATTGAATCGTGTCACACCAATAATACTCCGCATGGCAGTATAAAAATATTTATTGAAACAGTTTACTCAGTTTTCCTAACTTTTTGTAATACATTTTGTATGTCCCTATATTTCACAATTTTAATCTTCAATATCTCCGGACTTTGAAGGTTTAATGCGGAGTGTTACACCTTCAAATAAAGGTTGAAGCCTTGTCTATCATTCGAATGTAGCAAAAAAGTTCATTACTGTATTTTTTTTTTTGGAGAAAAACAAGTTTTTATAAAAGAAGTGAGGTAAAAAAATCGTTGATTTATTGTTAGTCCCTAATGAGTTAATAAAACCAAATATTTTCAGATGCTGACTTACAGATTTTTAAAGGACCTTTCTAATGACATCCATTTGAACAGGATCGGTTTATAAATGGCGGACTTATGTGCGACTATATGTTCAAGCTTTGGAGGCCTATATCTCGGACAATATGGACCAGCGCACAAAATTTTTTTGTTCATTTTAATCTTCGTTTTATGCCCTTTTAGGCAAAAAAAAGGCGTCCTGCACCCATGGTAAATTTGCTCCTAACACTAAAACTAGCCATAAAATGAAATAAAAACTTCTCCATAAATTATTATTAAGTAAATTATTATTTATATTTCATTTAAAATGAATAATACTTTAAAAATATAAATTAATTTAAGGCATTAAGTATTTCAGTCTTTACCGGCCTCGGCTCCTATCTCTGTTCATTTACTGACATATTTTGACAACATGTTGTCAAAATACTGACAGTCGTCAGAATTCTGTTAGAAAATTTTGATTACTGTTTACACGACGTCAGTATTTTTGTAAAAAATTTGGACAAGAACGTGCCAGAAAATTTTGTGTCAGTAAATTCTTACATTTACACGTAACTGACACATTTTGAAGACACATACTGACAATCTGTCAGTAGTGTAAATGAGCCTTAATAGTTTTAAAGTTGACGAATGAACAATTTTTGTATAGTAGATTTACGTGAGATAGTTTTAAACAAGAGTATATCGGTTTCAATTGAGAGCTTAACAATTTGAAATTAAAATGAGTTTTAAAACAAAAGAATAAATGTTTGTAATATAACAGTTTAATATGAGAGCATAATAGTTGTAAATAAGAGTTGAGATATTTTAATTGGCAGCACATCAATTTCAAAATAATGCAAAACAGTTGTAAACTAAACGAATACCAGTTGATTATAACAGTTCATCTGCACGCTCAAAACTATCGGCCCCAGCATCATATTGCAGGAACCAAGTACATGTTTGCAAGCATTGTTTTTGTGACTTGAAGATCTGCTGGTTTTTGTTTATTTATTGTCTGTCACGTTTTAGCGTTCAACAAACAAAGCCACAGTTGGGCCACAAATACATATGTAACTATATTATAACCTATTAATCATTGTGTCCCAAATATGTTATATTAAATAGCAAACACAATGTGTTTGGACACAAGTATACTATATTTGCGAGACGCTACCAACACGTTATATTTGCATCCAAAGAAAACAACAAAACACAAATTTGTCATCGTGTGATTGGTTTAAGTTTTTCTAACAGTTAACAATTTGTCTTTTGACTAATTCTTGTTTTTTGTAATGATTTCGTTGTGAAATGTCCTTTTTTACATTTTATTGTTGTCATAATAGACATGCCATACCATGAATTGTTAACGAATTCTAGCAAATCTCATTGCAACACGGGTCATTACTTTAAACTCTATACGGATGTATTAAAGATACTCGTAGTATAAGAATATACGCGTACATATCACCCGTTCGTTGGTCTTGGCGCCAATCAATTGTGGAGTAGTATTAGAAATCAGCCAAAGAAATCTTTAAGATTTTTTGTAACGGAGACAAAAAGCCAACCGCGACAGCAGCAACAGTTGTCGGCGTTGTTGTCGTCATAAAAGAAAAAAATTATTTTAAAAAAAATCACAACAAGGTAGTACAGCGGCTCAAGCATCGACGGCGGCAACAACTAAGATGTGCACTGCTAACATACTTGGCCATGGTATTGTTACCATGTCTGTTTCTTTTTTCTGGCTCTGGGTTAAGCTTTTTGGAGTTCGTTTTCCATGGCGGCAAAAAGCTATGACAACTTCACACGGCAGCATCAGCAACAAACAGCATTTGCAACATGATTACGTGCGCTCGTTGGTGTGTTTGCTGCAAGTGGCATCAGCAGCAAATCAATACTTCGGGATTTGTTTTAATGGCCAAAAACGAATTGCATACCCGATATAACCCCATCGAATCGAAACATGTTTTATGTCTTTTGAGAAAAAACACAAATCAAATGGAACACCCCGTATCACCTACAGTAATCCCCGTTCACCCCACATGTTAACAACATTGAATTGGAATCTGGCTAACAGAAACCGAAAATGTTGGTGATGCGTTGTTTTTTTTTTGGCAACAGATTTCAACATTTATTTTCAATGTTAAAATTTATGTGTTGATGCTCCTCCATGTCGACTTCAGCGGCTGTTGTGTCGATTGTTTGTCAAACATATATCATTATACATAATTCCCCTCCTCTTTACAAGACTTCAGTAACTACTGTGAGAAAGAGGTATGAGTACAGTGGGCGAAACGAGAACATTGAAATAATTGACTATGAATGAAAATTTTTAATTAGCATTAAAAGTTAAAAGGCAGCATAACGTTTTTTATACTAAAAATTACAAAACTGTTTATTTTCGGTTCAGTATAACAGTTCAAAAATTGTTTATAATAATCAAAATTGTATGTGTTCAATAGTAAGGGCGTCTCAGTAAATTACACTTTTTAAATTTAGTATATTTTTTTTTGTGCCAGTGGCAACTCTAAAATTTGACAGCTGTCACATATATTTATAACTATTCTTAAAAATGGATCGCTTTACGAAAGAACACGCGTTATAATTGTGAAAACTTATTTATAAAATTTGGAAAGTCGAGAGAGTGCACCTAATATGTCAACCATTCGAAGGGTTGTCAACAAATTTTAAGACTCCTGTGCGTCAACGTACCGGTCAGTCTCTTGAAAACATTGCTGCTGTAAAGGAGAGTGCATGAAACAATCGATTTATTGCAGCAACAATTTCCACAACAAATTATCTCAAGAAATCCTGATGTCCCCAAGATCATGCGATTTATTTTTTTGGTGTTTTGTGAAATCTCGGGTTTATGCGAATAAACCAGAAACAATTCCTGAGCTCAAATCCGAGATCCTTTGCGTCATCGGAGAGATACAGCCACATCTCTGTGAAAAATTTATGGAAAATTTCATTAAAAGAGTAATAGCATGTCATCAGAGCCGTGGGGACCATTTGTCGGATATTTTAGTCCATACTTAATCGGATTACAATTACAATTACAACTATCTCAGAAATTAATAAAATGATACTGATAAATTAATACTGAAACACCCTTGTGTAGAAATATTTTTAAATGTTAGTGGACTAAAGTATGGTTTCTTGTATAACAGTGTAATCTTGAGTTTATAACAGTTTCTGAGAAATGCATTTAAATCGATAAATTATTTTATTTGTAATAAAATAAGACCACTTGCAATTTTTACAACACAATGTTTTTTGTGTATAACAGTTTAAAACTTAACATTTGGTGGCGTTTAATGTTTGCATTACTTAAACC
The DNA here is from genome assembly GCA_963931995.1 of Phaonia tiefii. NCBI lineage: Eukaryota > Metazoa > Arthropoda > Insecta > Diptera > Muscidae > Phaonia > Phaonia tiefii. Next base: position 128,944,672 of record OZ008370.1, read on the forward strand.
ACGTGTGAAGTACAAAATGAACAAAACTATATACAGATATATAACAGTTACAAAATGTTTGTAGACGAATAACATCTCAACAGGTTAAACTCGCAAATAAATGGTCTTACATTTAATTTTGCCCTGTTTAACAGTTTCAAAACGTATTTTTTTATGGGAAAACTATATGAGGTTTATGCGCGAATTTTAGCGGTTTACTATGCTACAGTAAAAGTATAGCGTGCCCTTTTAGAATTAAGATTTGTTCGTATAACAGTTTTAACACTATATACGAAAAAGTATATATTGTTCGTTAAGAACGACGTATGCACAACTTTTAATAGGTTAAACGCCTGATGAAATTCTTTTCGGTTAAAAATATTTCCATTAAAACAGTTTTAAAAGCACTTAATTCTTTAACGTAAACATCTATAAATACGGCAATTGTTTTCGAAATTTAACAATTTATATCATAAAGGCAAAAATAAGTTTGTTCATGTTTCGTATAACAGTTTTCAAATATAAATAGCCTTAATAACATTTAGGGATAAGCGTTTGATTTATTTTTATATTCGTTTGCGAATATAACAGGCTTTAGTACCAGTTAAAAACTGTGTGTACATTTTGCATAACAGTTTTCAATTAAAATTTTTTTTTTGGTATAACAGTTGTAAGGTTTGAAAACATTAGATATTGTACCGCAAAATTCTAGACATACATATGACAATTGTCTGCGTAGTTTAACAGTTTATATTACAATAGCAAAAAGAAATGTGTACATATTTCGTATAACAGTTTTCAAATATAAATGCCTTTAATAACAGTTAGAATTGTTAAAATTATGTATGTTATGTCTGCAAATATAATGCCAATTAAACAAATGTATGTATATTCTGTATAACAGTTTCTGAACATTAAAGAGCTTATTGCCAGTTAGAACAAGGGTGCTATAAGAGTATAGTAGTATAACAGTTTGTAAATGTTAATAAAGATCTCATGTATTTGCAATGTAGTACATCTTACAACTTTAATTTTGTTTGTATAACAGTTTAGTACATTAAGAATATATGTATATTCAAACTGACTATAGTGGCTCGTAATTGTGTATAATAACAAACATATCGTTGTATAACGGTTGAGAGTAGTACATGCAACAGCCAAAAACAGTTCTAATGCAAAAGGTTGGATAATTGTATTTATAACGGTTGAAAATGTTCTGTATAACAGTTTCAATGAGTGTGTGCAATAGGTACATAGCGTATGAGTTTATAACTCTCTGTATAGCGATTACAAATATTGTATCCAGCACTTAAAAATTGTGTGTATAACAGTTTGCATTCATAAGCTTTGACAATTTGCGTATAATAGTAAAAATTGGTATGCAAATAGAGTGTATAACAGACTACAATAGAGTGTACAACAGTTTACAATAGAGAGTATAACAGTTTAAAGTCATTAGGGTTATTACTTACGGATAAAATATTGACAACGTGTATGTATAGGAGTATAAAATTATGTGTATAACAGTTACAATTTATGTGTATAACAGTTTCAAACCACAAGGGTTGCCAATTATATACATAAAAAATATAATTTTAGTGTATAGTAGTCAACAATAGAGTGTATAACAGTTTCGAAATTTTCTTAAATGCTTCAAAATCCATGACTACATCAGTCAAAACACTTTTGAACTGCGTTTAAATTCGAAATTGTAGGTTAAATAGCTAATAGCTCAGTTTCATGTGACCGATTCAATACAACTGCCAATTGTTGTGTAAGAGTGAGTAAATCCTTCATTTGCCATAGTATAACAGTATGCTGTTGAAACTATTCTTGACTTGTTATAGTGTTTGCGTTAGCAATTTCTTTCATTTCCCCGGTTGTGGGGGAAATTACGGATTTTCTTTTATTTTTCTCGTTTATTTGGTGGTATGCCCCCCACAACCAATGCCAGAATCCGTAGGTTAGTTGGTTTTATTAGCCAACGTGCGGAGCCACTGAATACACCTCATATCAACAGCCAAAGTATCTGGTAGTTGTTGGTTGGGTTGATTTGTTGTTGGCTGGCTGGCTGTTGACTGTTGGTTATTGCCATTGTCGTTGTTTGTTGTCTGTTACTTGTTTACTGTTTGCTGTTGTTTGTCATAAGTTATCGGCCGACACACAATTAAAAGAGACGGACAAATAGACTGACGACAACCAGTGTTACACACACACACACACACACACTTACAATCCAACTTCCAGTAGTTGCGATGCCGTCTTTGCTGACATTTTTTTTTATGATTGCAGTCATAGAAATCACAAAAGTGTTGTTTGGGCATAAATTTTCTCTTTCTCTTCTATTTGATTTTCTAAAGTTTTCTTGAATCCCTCAGAAAAAAATTACAACAATGAAAATCTTTGTATTTTCTTTCCAACACTCACTCATAAAGTACAAAGAATGGAAAAAAGTTTTTCCATGGCGGCATTTCTACCTAAACCAATCATAATATTTATGTTTACTTGGCCGTGATTTGTGGCTAATGGAAAAGTTTTCAAATGCGGCTTACATGGTGTTAGAAGAAGAAGAAGAATGTAGTTAAACTTTAGGTAAACTTGGGCAATTTCTATTGAATTTGGGTCAATGTAAACGAAATATAAATGAAATTTCTCTATAAAAAATCTATCCGATGAGAGGAATTTATCAGGGGAATCAATTAATCATTTGTGCATCCAAAAGTAATAATGATGACGAGTATTTCACCGCGCAGCACTTGGTACCACTGTAGTGAGTGGCGACGCCAGAAAATATCCATTTTAGAAGAAAATAAAAGACGGGAGATATTGGGAAAATCCGGTATTTTCTCCATTCCCTGTTAGGATCAACAATTTGGTTCCGATTTTTGAAACCCAAGCTTTAGAAAACTTAACAGTCCATTAAAAAAAACAGATATTTTTCGATTAAAGGAGATCATGCCTAAAGGCAAATTTTCAACTAAAATGGAGACAAAAATATATTTCGATGCCCCTGAGAATCAGGAGTAGAAAGATCGCATCAATTTCGTATCGTAATCTGAATAGATCTTATTGTTCTAGTGATTGAAAAAGGAGGTGAAAAGGAGCCTCAGTTCTGAGCTTACTATATGTATATTAGAGGCATACACTTTCTATATCTCCTGTAGCTTTAAAAGTTCAATCACTGTAACTTCTCCAACTGTGTTTCAATTGCACTGTTCGAGAGGCAGCGACAACACTGGACAAAACGATTACACCATAATGTCCCCTTTGTAATATGTATCCAATATTCGACACCTCATCAAAGTCCTTCTAACCCACAAAACATACCTCATTGAAAACGTGTGCCCTGTTCCTCGATCTTGAACGAAAGGCAGTCACACGAATTCGACTACTTGTCTGCTACACCGATATCGAACGAAATGCTAAGCGAACGAAAGTCAGTCACTCGCATTTGACGCAAATTGGGATCCTCTACGTCGATATTTTTGTGCGACTCCTTTTATACATATTTCTTCCCAAATGTCAGCACATTCGAAAAGAGGAACCAATATTTGTACTGAAAGGTTTTGCACAACTTCTATTTTTGTTCGATTTGAAATGACAATATTGTGGAATCCAAATCATCTTTCTACTTCATTCCAAACTTAATATAACGGCAAAAGCTTACAGTCACAGAGCTAATTGTTTGAAAAGAGCTTGTACACGATGAATGTATTTTTTGGTTGTTTGGATGCAAATAAGACATGTTTCTAGCTTGTCGCAAATATAGTACAATTGTGTCCAAACACACTGTGTTTGCTATTCAATATTACATATTGGAGACACAACGATTAATATATATTTCGAAATGTTTTTTCTTTATAGAAAACTGCTGAAAACAAAAACGTGACAGATAAGAAAAAAAAAACAGCAGATCTCTAATTCATGAAAACAGACTACTTGCAAACATATACATGTTTCCTGCAATATATTTCTGGGCGTTTTTTCGGCGTTTAAGTTTAATACTTAACACTGCCTAGAAAAAGATCTATATCGCTTATATTTTTATAATTTTCCAAAACACAGAAAGTTAAAAAAATATTGAGTCCGGATATAATTTAACAACTGTCGACTTTATTGCCGACAGCATCTCAACAAATGCAACTAACTGCCTGTTACTTTCAGAATTTAGTAACTGCATTTGATAATCATAGTACAGGTTTCATTGGGAATACAGACTCGGACAAGTTGAGGGAGTATTGTGGGATTTTTTGCGAGTGGTGTCAGCAGATGCATCATTCCGGTATCATTTTTAGCAAATTATTTAACATTAACATTGTTTTTCTTTGGTTGAGTATCAAGATTTAACTAAAAAAATACCTCTACTTTTTAATTTTATTGTTTAAACAGTATCAATAAAAAGGCCGAAGAAATAAAATTCATCCCTGATGAATTTTAAAAAATATCTCTTCAATATCTTCCAAAAAAAGGAAATCAACATTAAATAACGAAATTGGAGTCAGTATAGATTTTAACAACTTCCTATTATGCCTAGAGTTTTAGCTCCATTGAAACAGTGTTTTCAACTTTATTACCGACAACATTTCAATCTCAATGAGTTAACTTGCGAATTTAGTAACATGACTTGACATGGAGCCAAGATTATTACCCATATAGTTTTCGACAAAACCGTCAAGTTCTGCGTCTATTGTGCGATCTCTTCGAACAGTACCGGTAGATTCAACATTTCAATACCATAGACAGAAAATATTTAACAAATGGGGTTTTAATGAACATAGCCTTTTCATGATTGATAATGTCGATTAAATATATTTAAGAAGCAATTTCGAAAAGTACAATGCTTTTAGAAATGAAAAAAATTAAACATCGAAATTGGAGACTGGGTAGAGTAGCGTAGCTAAAAATGTGTATTTGAACATTCTGAAAATGTTCCCGAAATATATGGTTACCATTTTCAGAATGCACACCTCGAGGGCTCTTAAGCGTATATGCTGAAAAATATCGGCCCCAGCAACTTATTGCAGGAACCATGTACACGTTTGCCAGCATTGTTTGTGCGAATTGAAAATCTGCTGCTTTTTGTTTCTTTATTGTCTTTCACGTTTGTGTTTTCAGCAGTTTTCATCAAACAAAGTCACATTTGGGTCAGAAATACATATATTGTAACCTATTAATCATTGTGTCCCAAACATATTATATTGAATAGCAAACACAATGTGTTTAGACACAAGTATACTATATTTGCGACAAGCTACAAACACGTCATATTTGCATCCAAACAACAAAAAAAGGTAAATTTTTCAGCGTGTATCCACTTGCTCCATGATTGACGACGCCTATGTCCGCAGTGGGCCAAAGTCCAAAAAGGGTCCCGAAACTGAAAATCGTAAATTTCGAGATTCTGAAAAATGGGGATAGTAAATTCGGAATGTGCACTTCAAGGGCTATCAGCAGGTATGGGCATTTCCACAGAAAGTGCCACCCTATGTCACATCACGTGACCCTCGTTATTTGTTTATATTTTAGGACCATGAAGTTCGATTGTTTTCTATTCTTTTACTAAGTACAGAATGAAAGAAGGTCTATATTTAATAACAGATGAGAAAACAATCAATGAAACTGACCCTAAAATATAAGCAATTAACGAGGGTGACGTGAAGTGACAAAAGGTGGACCTTTCTGTGGAAATGCCCATATCTGGTTCGAGGTTGAAACTCCATTTTGTCACGGTGGTATAAATTTTAAATGTTTATTTGGATATTTTGAAAATGTTCTGAAATATATGGTTACTATTTTCGATAAGTACACCTCGAGGGCTCTTAGACCGTATACACTTGGTCCATGGTTAACGACAGATTTGCCCACAGAGGGCCAAAGTCGAAAAAGGGTCCCGAAACTGAAAATCTTAAATTGCGAGATTCTGAAAACGTTCTCAGAAATGTGGATAGTAACTTCGAAAAGTGCACCCTATTTGATCACAGTGTTCATTTTATAATTTAAAAGCTTAAAGATTTTGAATGGCACAATTATGTACTTTGCAACATATTTTCGAATTACTACGACAAAAATATAAATTCGGAATATAAAGTCTATGCTTTCTAATTCCTGAATTTGACATTTTATTGTTCAAATCGGCTAAAATTCTTTTCCTTTTCATATCCCTTTATTCTTGTTAAATATTCGATTCGATTCTTTTTGTATATTCGATTCGATTCTTTTTATATTTTCGATTCGATTCCTTTTATATATTCTTCCATTTTAAGCGCTTTAACATAGCTCTGTTAACACAATAACAGAGCTCAGCTAACTGAATTGGTTTGTGTCTTTGCTAGTTATATTCGAATTTATCTTCACGACCATGATTTGATTATAAACAACGTCTCAGACAAGACAATAATATAATGTGCGATCTTTTCAACATCTTTATGGAAAATAATGACATTGGCTAAGGTATCATGTTGTTGAACCTTGTCCTGACTTCATGTAATTCAACTGCATCGACAAGGATTTTAAAATTCTATGTAAGAACATTGACCCATATGGGTTGACAAATTTCAAATGAAAGTAAAAGAAACTTGTCTAATTTATCAACTGGTCAGTCCCATACATATCCGTGAATTGAAATTCATTTCTAGCTTCATTGTTCTAGACATGATTTATCTTGAATGTTTAAACATTTTTAACTCCCCATCAATTTTGTAGATGCCCCTCTGTTTTAACCCTATGACGACCATATATTTTCGGCGTCGTCGAAAGAAATATGAGGTGGTCAGGGCAGGGATCAAAGCCACGTTCTCATGTACAAGAGCTGCGCACACAAACCATTGCACAATTTTTTTTAAAAAGGTAAGGTATGGACTCCAAACGTGCCTGACGTTTCCCCACGAGCGCCCCTTTTGAACTTTGAACTAAGACTACTTTTTGACCCATTGTGATTGTCCATAAGGGTAAAATCGGATCAGTTAGAGATTCGATACATATACTGAAAGAAAATCGTTAAATCAAATCGATGATAAATGTTCATCAATTGTACGTCATTGAATTGATGACAAATTTCATCAACTCAATGGAAAGGTTATTCAGTTTGAAGATTGTGCGTTTCTTACCCTTTTTCAGCTTCATTGAATTTATGATATTTTTGACACCAATCTTAATACTAAGTAATTAGTGGGATCGATTCAAAATATGGACGTAGTATTGAAAAAATGAGTAGTATTAAAAATACATGCATAATAGAAAATAGTGCAATGGGCAGGAAAACAATATAGAAATATAGAAACAATATGAGAATTTTTATGTGGTCTTATATCCTGTCCTGGCAAATAGTCCAAAGAGGTTGGCTACACATTAACAGCCAATTTACATCAAAATGATGACAAATTTACATTAAACTGATGGCAAACTTACATCAAATTGATGACAACCTCACATCTCATTGACCAAAAATGTACAGGAAATTTATGGAAAATGTACATCAACTTGATGTAACGTTGTCGTTGAATCAACATAAACTATTGATGAAATATGGATGAAAGATTGACGAAATGTTCTTCATCAATTAAATGAAATGTGTCATAGGTTAGAAAATTGAGGAAGTAATTCATAAATTTGATGAAGTTTTTTCTTTCAGTATACTATACTATTGTTGCCCTTTCCTTCTTCTATAAATCACCCATGGATATACATATTTGCCCTATTCCCTAGCTAAAAAATTATTGGTGTCAAAACACCTACGGCAAACATTCTTGTCTGTGGTCGTCAAAGGGTTAACTTAAATCCTTGAGGTTGAGGAATGCAAATAATCCCATCATGATACGCAAAATTACAATTCAACTTTGTGGAAAAGTGATTGTAACATATTTAACTGGAAGGAGCAGAAAAACAAAAGATAAATAAATGTCCAACCTATAAATAGATGGTTAAACTCTTCCCTCCTCCCCTAACTTGGTGTAAGCAGCATGCGAGCAAAACTCCTCTAATGTCAATGTTTTATGGTGGGGGAGGGGAAGGCGAGAATCTGGTAGAAGAGACGAGCCAAAAGTCATGATATTGAACGAGTTTCGTTTTCTTGTCTGGCTGCTTTAAAACATATGCATGATGTGATGGCAATGGCAGCAGCACCAGCAACAGCAAAAACACATTTAGAAATATAAGTTATCGACACCACTCACCGTCACTTCTTCATAGATGCTGCTACCCTTGCTTGCAAATACTAGCAATTGTTGTTAAGGTTGTTGCTATTGCTGCTTCTGTTGTTGCTTGTTATCAAAATATTTTGCCTTCAAACAAAAATGACTGACTTTCTGAGATTGCATGGAATTGAAGAGCGTGCGAGCAAGCAGGAGGTAAACAGATGGAGTGTAGCAGCAGATACATATGTACATAGGAGGCCGGCTAAAACTTAAGATTATTACTAGAGCACTTCAGCACAAACAACAGAGTCTAGAAATACCGGAGTTAACCATAACAATTGCCTCCCCAATAGTACGGCTGTCGGTCTGCCTGTCTCATAGTTCAACAGACTTTGTAGAGCTTCACCATCACCACCATCATCATCATCATCAGCAGCAGCAGCAGCAGCATCATCATCATCATCATCATCGTCATCATCATTGTCTTCGTCAACATCAAGAGTATCTCTGTGTCTCCCATATACGTTAAACAGATGCTGCTGCCTCGAAGCATCTAACAACAACAGCAACTCGACCAAGTTTGTTATCCAAGTTGTACTCTAAGTCATCACCGGCAACTCACTTGAAACGACCTTTGAAAATATGTGGAGTTGGCAACGTCGATCTTCTTTTATTGCTAAAGAAAAAGAAACCACCACCACCACCATCATCCGTAGCAGCAGCAGCAACTACTTAAGGCAGCAACATCATCCAACAGCCTTATAAAATGAAACCTTGTATGTCGGGTATTTTATTTTTATTTTTTCAAGAGTTACTAAAGTTTCTGGTTAAACCAGCAGCTGCTGCCGCAAAATGTTGCCATTACTTTTCGTACAGAAGACGAAAAGTCGCGCGCGCACATGCGCACAACAGTTTCATACCAAAACGGAGCCGCAAAACGTGCGAGAGAGTAACTCCTCGTAAGCTTTGGAAACGGGGCTTATAGGTGAAAATATACATTTTTGTTTGTCAGCTGCCCTCCCCTCTCCCTTTCACAACGGAATGCTGCTGCAACTTAGCATCCGCTTGTAAAAATCTTTTCTGGTTTTCAGCGGGGTTCGCACATGGCAGATACACACACAGGCATACAGCTCAGCTGGACTTTGAGGACGACGGACGCATGAACGGGACGGCATGGAACGAAACGCGGCTAACTCTCATTGTAATGGATGTGTGATTTTTAGCCATAATTTCTATTGTGCGTTTTTTGAGAAAGTATTTCATTTTCTTGGCTTTAAACGTTTGCGCGAAAGTCATGTTATCACTTTTCGCATTCATTCGCAGATTGTCAAGTGAAGAAAATGATGAAAGAAACAATGAAGAAACATTGTCTCATTTTCCACAGCATTTGTATCCGCGTGAAGTTAAGTCGTTATCTCATGGTCGTGGTTTAAAATATGTTAAAATACAAACATAAACATACATTTGCCCTTATTTCAAATGAAAGTATTGAGAATATAATGAGGTTTCCATTTTCTTGCAAACACATAAATACCCGCAAATTCAGCGAAATCCCAAGATACTTGAATTTTGTAAGCATCCGTATTATTGGATATGCAAGCATTTCACTTTACACAAATTTGTAAAATTATTTAAAACTTAAAATTTTTCTAATTCAGCAACAATTTTAAAGTTTTTAATTATGTAAGCACATTATTTTTTGAGTGTATTATCATGTAAATATTTGAAACTTATAAACTGTAATAATACTAGTGCAAGTTTGAGGGTTTCCTTATTCAGCAAATGCCTAAAAATATTTTAAAATTAGTCTACAAATATTTTAAACCTTTTCCTTAACTATAAAACCCCTGGCTTGCTTATTTTCTATCTTATTGATTTATGTCCAAAAATTTTCACATTTGCCTAATTCAGCAAAATTCCAAGGTATTTGAATTTTATAAGCAGGCGTATTTTTTGCATATGAAAGCATTTCCCATTCCAGGAATTGGTTTAGTTTGTGAAAAACTTAACATTTTTCAAATTCAGCTAAATTTTAAACGATTTAATTAGGTCAGCACAACGTTTTTCGATTGTATTACAATGCAAATATTTGAAATATATAAATTATTAAAAATTCTAGTTGCACTTTGAAGGTTTTAGACAAATATTTCCATATTCAGCAAATGCGTAACAAATTTAACAATTAGCCTAAACATATTTTGGACAGTTTTTGTTTAGGTCTAAAATTCCCTAGCTTAATTGTTTTATATCTTATTGATTTATGTCCAACAATTATCACAAGTTTTTCTTAATAAATAAAAAATTGGCTAATTCAGCAAAATTTCAAGTTATTACAATTTTGTAAGCATCTGTATTATGTATATTAGCAAGCATTTTGCATTCCACAAATATGTTAAATTTTTGAAAAACTTAAAATTTTCCAAATTCAGCAAAATGTTAAAGATTTTAATTATGTAAGCACAATGTTTATTATGATGTAAAGATTTGAAACTTATAAACTGTAATAATTCTAGTGCAAGTTTGAGGGTTTTAGACAAATATTTCCATATTCACAAATGCCTAAAAATATTTTAAAATTAGCCAACAAATATTCTAAACCCTTTTGCTTAAGTCTAAAACGTTCTGGCTTGCTTATTTTATATCTTATTGATTTATTTCGAAACATTTTCACATTGCCTAATTCAGCAAAATTCCAAGGTGTTTGCATTTTGTAAGCAAGTGTGTTTGTTTCACAAGCAAGCATTTGACACTCCAGGAATTTGTTAAATTTGTGAAAAACTTAATTTTTTCTAATTCAGCAAAGATTTTAATTATTTAACCACAAAATTTTTTGATTTTATTACTTTGTAAATATTTGAAATATATAAATTTATTAAAATTTATAGTTTAATTTTGAAGGTTTTAGACAAATATTTCCTTATTCAGCAAATGCGTAAATATATTCAAAAATTAAGCTTGCTTAAGTCTAAAATGTCCCAGCTTGATTGTTTTTTTATCTTATTGATTAATGTCCAAAAATTTTCACAAGTTTTTCTTAATAAATAAAAAAATTGGCTAATACAGCAAAATTTCAAGTTATTAGAATTTTGTAAGCATGTGTATTATTTATATTAGCAAACATTTTGCATTCCAGAAATATGTTAAATTTTTGAAAAACTCAAAATATTCAAAATTCAGCTAAATTTTAAAGATTTTAATTATGTAAGCAACATATTTTTCGATTGTATTAACATACACAAATTTGAAATATAAAAGATATGAATGAAATTTTAGTGTTATTGATAAATATTTCCATATTCAGCAAATGTATAAAATCTCAAAATGTATACATGATTATTTAGGGTCGCAAACATTTTGATTTATTTAACCATATTTTCATAACATTTGTCTCAACAAATTCAAAATTGCATAAATTCAGCAAAATCCCACGCATATGCATTTTGAAAGCAACAGTATTTTTTGCAGTCGCTGCCAATATACATACACTGGATAAAATACATTTGATGCAATTTTTTTTTCTAAATTTATATTTTTTGAATTCGGCACAATTTAATTGTATAAGTTTCTAAATATTTCAAATATATAAATTTTGTACAATTTTAGTTGAAGTTTTTTTGGATATTGACAAATGTTCATATTCAGCGATGCATATAGCCTAAAACGTTTATAAGCAGTTTTTGTGTACATCTAATACGTTCTTTATAATTTTTTTTTATTGATTTATCTCACAAAATTTTCGCGATTTTTTTACATTAAATTTTTTTCAAATTCAGCTAAAGCAGAAGATATTTGAATTTTGTAAGCATCCATATTTTTGGCATTTGCAACCATTGCCCTTTTCATGAGTTTGTTTAATATTTGAAAAACTTGAGATTTTATAAATTCAGCAAAATTTTCAAGTTTTTAATTTTGTAAGCATAGCAATTTGGGATTGTATTAGCTTCTAAATATTTGAATATTTGATATGTAAATTATGAACAATTCTAGTTGAAGTTTTGTGGTTCTTGACAAATACTTCCATATTCAGCAATATTTTAGCCAAAAAATGTTTTAATCTGGTTTTGATTAAGTCTAAAATACTGTTCCTATCATTTTGTACTTCTTACCTATTTACCTGCCAAAATTTTGACGAATTTTTCTTGAAAAATAAAAACATTCTCAAATTCAACAAAGCTCCGAATTTTGTAAGCATCCATAGTTTTATGCATTTGCAAACTTTATACAATACATAAGAAAAATTGGATATATTTTATTTTAACAAATTGTATACAATTTATTGGATAAAATCACAATTTTTCGAAATCAGGATAATTATTTATTTTTGTAAACTGTTGCTGGGGTTGTCGTATCCCCCAATTGCGAAAGTTTGAAGTTTAAAATTTGATCATAATCAATGATGTGTAGACAATTTATTGTTTGGTCTTAAATGTTTCTGCTAGCATTTTTTTTATTTCTTATTGGTTTATCTCCCAACATTTTCAGAAATTTTTCTCTACCAGTTCCAAATTTCACAAATTCAGCAAAATCCATAATAATTAGAATTTTGAAAGCGCCCGTATTATCCTGCATATGGTAACGTTATTCACTGCTTAATATAAATTTTATGCAAAATTTTTCAAATTCTTGAAATTTAACAAATTCAGCAACATTTTAAAATTTTTAATTTTGTAAGCATTACAATTTTCATTCGTATTAGCTCCTGAATATTTGAAATATACAAATTATAAACAACTCTAGTTGACGTTTTATGACTATTCAGCGTATTTTCATATTCAGCAAATTTCCATTACATAAAATTTTTTTAATTTTTGTATGTTTTGGTATAAAACGTTCATGCTAGTATTTTTTATAGCTTATTGCGTTCTCTCTGAACGTTTCTAAAATTTTTTTTCTTGCAGAAATTTAAAATTTTATTTATTCAGCAAAATTCCAAGTAATTTGTGTTTTGTAAGCATTCGTAATTTAGCGTTTGCAATTTATTATATTACATAGGAAACAATTTCATTTAGGATTTGCTCACAAAATCAATATTTTACAAATTCAGCAAATTTTTAAAAACACTTCATTTTGTAAGCACACGCATTTATTACTGTACTAGCATCTAAATAAACAGAAACACAAATATAAACTGTTTAAAGTTGTTTAATTGTGTAAGTATACACATTTTAGTGCTGTACAACCATCGAAATGAACCAAAAAATATAAATTCTTTGAAATTATCATAAAAGAATTCACTAACTAATAATTGTATGCAATTTTATATGGTTGTTGGAAACGTCCTTGCGTTTTATAAATCTGCACGCAAATCAATTGCATTAATTTCCGTACTAGAGGTTTGCTGTGTTTTCCGCTGATGGGGAACAAGAAACGAAATAGGCATTCGAAGGTTTAACACGGCCGTCTGTACTTGAGTTTTTTAAATTTTCCTACCTAAAAATGGTCTCAAAACTTACTAAGGCTGTTGGTTTTTAGGCAATGATTATGATAACTACAAATTCTTAATTTGACGTTATATTCATTAGGATGTAGAAGGGATCGTACTTTATATTATTGCCTTTCCTCGTTTCCTGGGGTTTCTCCCAACTAATTAGGTATCTGAAACATTTGTTTTACATTTACAAAATTTTAATAATAAAGACAGAGATTCATTCTTTATATAATTTTATGTTTAGGAGTTTCTGACTATAGTCTTATCTAAAATCTCCAATATTTGTGTAATTTATAAATTAAGCTGCGCTTTCACCCATGATTCTGCTGAACACTGATGTAGCGGAGGCACAAACTTTGGGAGAACTGGAGGGTAAAATATATTCTTAGAGTGATAACATTTGCCAATCACATCTGCCTTGGATCCAAATGTCAGTAAAGCGTTTATGTATTTACGTTTTGGAACTCCACAGTAATGGTGGAGAGTAATATCCAAATAAGATGAGTGTGATTGAAAATAACAAAGGAAAACAAACAAATGTATGTGAATTATTCCAGGATTGGACAACTTTATTTGGATAGAAGAAGGTCTTACCAGTACTTATGTTGAATGTGAAAAGAGAACGAGACCATTTTATTTCCGTATTTGCAAAATGACAGAAGCTTTTAACGAAAGAAGTTGATAGTGAAGTAAATAGATTACTTTACCAACTTCGATATTTGTATTTGGATATTTCCGATTCAGTTTTTAGGAATTCAGGGATTTAACTGAATATAGGAATTCAAAATACAAATATATAAAAAGAGATACTTTTTGACGTAAACAAACACGAAGATTCATTTTTAACGTTACTTTGTTTTCGTTGAGATGATGAAGAGATCGCAATTTATATTTTTGCTTTATTTGAAATCTTGTTTCTTATCAAATTGTTGGGTAACCGACAGGGGTAGGTGTGATTTAGCTGTTTATATTCCGAGCAATGTAAATATGAACTTTTAGTTATACTTTCTTTTCATTAAGATGTTAAAATGATCGCATGTTATATTTACACCCCAGTAGAAACCTCCAAACATCACATATAATGTTTAAGAATGTGCAAATATTGAACCATTTACTTTGAATTTTCGTGACCAAATCTGAGTAGCAGGAATACAAAAGTCAGGCATGACTTTCATGAGTGGCGTTTCTGCAATGAAATGCGTAGAATCTGGTGATTTATTGCTGGGATTCCCCATGTGGGTCGTCTGTTATTTTTACGTAAAAGATTTTGATATAAATTTTGCTAAATCATATAATATTTATGTTGTGCTATATCATATACAATTTCTAATTATAACAAATTGCTTCTTTTTAACAGGGTTATTAACCTCTTTCCTTTTGACTCGATTTTGTTTTGTTGTGAAGAGACATTGACTTGAGTTCTTGCGCTAATGGGCACTTGTTCTGTGACTTGTAATTCCATATTAATTACCGTAACCCATATGTAGCGGTTTGTTTTCTTATAAGACGTTTTTAAACGCTTTTTTGTCTATACAAAACGAACACTATTTGTATGTTGGTCTTTTGATCTTTGAAACCATAACGAAATTTACATTAAATCCAGCCTGAAAGAAAGAACCTACAAAGAAGATGGGAAGGCAAAAGAGAAAAAAAAATTATTCAGTCATCAAACTTTTCTGTGAATGTTGAAAACGAGCAGTTTGATAAAATAAAACACGCGCCTCGCACTCTCATATCAGATACATGAGATGTTTTCTTCACACTTTGTTGATAATGATGATTATGATTACATGCAGATTATGATGATCGAAAAGATCATGTTGGCCACCATTTGATTAATGTATTACTATATCGAAAATAATATCAAAAAAAAAATTGGCAATTCAGCAAAATTTTACGTCTTTCAAATTTTGTAAGCATTCACAGTTTTGGCAAGATGAAACAGTAAATACTCATTTCCGTTATTTTTTTTTTTTAATATTAAACGTTTCACACTTAGGCACGTAAAAAACGTTAACGTTGTACATATTATATTTGATTATCTTGTACATAAATTTAATTATCTTGTATAATTATTCGACCTTGACTAATTTGTAGAAGAAAATTATATTTAAACTCTTGAGGAGATTAATAAAAATTGGAACAACATTGAAATTGGAACAAAATTGAAATTGAAACATGATTGGAAATTAAGAAAATTTAATTGAATTGCAATTTAAGGACATTTTGCAATTTCACTTCTAAACAATTTGTCAGATGATTTTACTTTTACATAAATATATTAAATTTTCGTGAGACTTCAGTTACAGATATCAGTTTATTCACTGTGTTTGATGTTTTCGTGAAAGAAATTAATAATTTCTCAAATTCAGCAAAACTTTAGGTAATTATATTTTAGTAACCTTCTTTATGTTTTGCATTTGCAAAATAGGAAATTACATAAATCACCGAAGGTCTCTAAAAATCTTCATAAAATCAAAATTTTCCAATGAAAAAAATTTAAAATCTTTGAAATTTTTAAAAATTACTTTTATCAACAGATTTCTGAAAATTGTTACATAAACTCACAAGACTTTTATAAAAATCATTAGAAAAATAAAAATTTCATGTGAATTTCATTACAAAATGAAAGTTTTTTAAACTCAGAAGAAATTCCAAAACTTTGGATAGTGTAAGGTCAATATGTTTTTAGTGCGAGCTGTTCAATGATTAAATTGAGCACTAGTAATATATACATTCATTAGGAATCTGCATATTTCGTATTAAATTTGTGATTAGTTCGTAATTTTTCGAATTCAGCAAAATCTTAAAATTACGGAATTTTGTAAACATTAACATTTGGAAGTTATTGTTGATAAATTATGACATTTACAATCAATAAAAATACATAAACTGGTACAAAATTGATTTTTTCTAGAGAACCTACATTTTGCAAATTCAGCAAAATCTCAAAACCTTGCAATTTCGTTTTGAGCGTTTTTAAGTTCGCGTTGTCGAAGTATTATATTTCAAACAAGAATATAACATAAATCATTAGAAATCTGCATATTTCCACATACATTTCTACTAAATTGAAAATTTTCCAAATTCAGCAAAATCCCCAAATGTTGGAATTTAGTAAGCATTAATATTTGTAAGTTATTGTTGTTAAATTATGCCATTTACAATCTATAATATTACATAAATTAGTACAAAATTGATTTTTTTGTAGAGAACCACAAATTTTCAAATTCACAAAAGTCTCAAAACTTTGCTATTTTGTAAGCCCGAACATTTTTAAGTTTCCGTTGTCGAATTATTATATGTCAAACAAGAGTATCATTAGAAATCTACATAGCATTAATTTGTAATAAATTTACAATTTTTCAAATTCAGCAAAATCTCAACATTTTGGAATTTTGTAAGCATTAATATTTGTGAGTTATTGTTGTTAAATTATGACATTTACAATCTATAAAATTACATAAACTAGTACAAAATTGTTTTTTTTGTAGGGAACCAAAAATTTTCAAATTCAGCAAAATCACAAAACCTTGCAATTTTGTAAGCACGAACATTTTTAAGTTTCCGTTGTCGAATTATAATATTTTCAAACAAGAGTATAACAAAAATCATTAGAAATCTGCATATTTTTCTGCATAAATTTGTAATAAATTTACAATTTTTCAAATTCAGCAAAATTTCAAAGTTGTGGAATTTTGTAAGCATTAATATTAGTAGTTACTGTTGTTGACTTATAAAATTTACAATCTATAAAATTACATAAGCTAATACAAAATTGATTTTTTTTGTAGAGAATGAACGTTTTTCAAATGCAGCAAAATGTCAAAACCGTAACATTTTGTAAGCACGAACATTTTTAAGTTTCCGTTGTCGAATTATTATATTTTCAAACAAGAGTATAACATAAATCATTAGAAATCTGCATATTTGGCATACATTTGTATTAAATTCATAATTTTTCAAATTCACATACATACATACATCATCTTTTGAATTCAGCAAACTCCAAAATTGTGGTAATTTGTAAGCATTAACAAGTAATTGTTCGTAAACTAGTTATAACACTTACAATCTACAAAATTAGATGAACTACATAAAAAACTAATTTTTATTTACTAAAATGATTTTTTTTTAAATTTTAGTAAAATCTCCAAGTCTGACTTGTATTTTTAAGTTTCCGTTGATAAATTGTTTTATTTGTATGTTAAAAAGCATAATTTTCCGCATTCAGCAGAATCTTAAAATCCTTTAATTTTGTAAGTATAAGATTTTTGAAGTAATAGTTGTTAAATTATTGCATTTACAATCTACAGAACATTGTATAAATCAGTACAAAAATAAATTTTTTAAACAAAATCAATATTTTTCAAATTCAGCAAAGGTTAAGGTTCCGTTGTCGAATTATTATATTTTTAAACATCAAATTTTAAAATGTTGTAAGCATGAGATTTTTTAAGTAATTGCTGTCAAATGATAGCATTTTCAATCTACACAACAAAATCAATAGTTCTCGAATTCGGCAAAAATTTTGAATTTGTGTAAGCATCCATTTATTAAGCTTTCGTTGTTGGATTATTGTACTTGCATACTGTGGTGCAATGGTTAGAGTGCTCGCCTCTTGTACATGATATCCTGGGTTCGATCCCTGCTCTGACCACCTTAAATTTCTTTCGGCGGCAGTCACCTCGCATAGTGACAAATACCGTTCGGAAACCGGTGTGAAACTGTAGGCCCCAATCAGTAAGTATAAATCTAGCGTTGTGAGAAGCTCTCCCCAATCCCTTCATGGAATGTAATGGAAAACCATTTATTTATTTTTTTATGTAATAATATAACATGTCCTTAGAAATATGCAAAGTTCGTGTTAAATTTGTTGTACTAAATACTTATTTTGTCGTATTCAGCAAAATCTCAAAATGGTGGGATTTTGTAAGCATTAACATTCGTAAGTAATTGTTGTTAAATTATCGCGTGTACAATCAACAAAAGTGTATAAATTAGTACAGAACTGTTTTTGTTCGCAAAAAAAAACAATTTTTCAAATTCAACAAAATCTCAAAATCTTGGAATTTTTTGTAAAGATAAATATTTTTAAGTTTCCGCTAAATTATTGTATTTGTAAACGAGGATATAACACAAGTTATAAGAAAAATTCCATATTTCATGTTAAATTTGTTTTATATTCACAATTTTTCGAATTCAGCAAAGTTCTCGAAATTGTAGAATGTTGTAAACATTAAAATTTTTAAGTAATTTTTGTTAAATTAAGACAATTACAATCTACAAAATTACTTGAATTATAAGCAGTACCAAAATAATTTTTTGTGAAAATCAAAAATTGTCAAATCCTCCATCAAAATCGCAAAATTTAAAAATGCAAACGTAAAATTTTTAACTATATAGACTTTATTACAATTACATTGAAATTCGACCAATTCGTGGTTAAATCCTTGCAAATAATTTTTATTTTCAAATTCAGCAAAATCTTGAATCTATGGAATTTTGTTAGCAAAAACCATTTTAAGTAGTTGTTGTATAATTAATGCTCACAACTGTTGTATAATTAAAAACTACAAATTTCATTGGAAATTTTTCACAAAATCGAAACTTTACAAATTCAGCAAAATTTCAAAATTATGGAATTTTGTAAGCATTCGCATTTTTAAGTTGTTTCTGTTATGTTATTGCAGTTACAGGCTAGCATTTTACTTAAATTTATTACAAAACTATACATTTCTTGTGAAAAAAACTACAATTTTTAAATTCAGCAAATTATCAAAATTGTGGAATTTTGTAAAAATATAGTTTTCGAGGGTATCTGAAAAAGTAGTGACATGTTTGTAAACAAGTCGGTAAAATTTTTTAAGCTTTTTAGTTTTTTTTATAAAACAGAAAATATTTTTAAATTCGTCAAATTACGGAAATTATGGAAAATTTTAAGCATAATTTTTTTTAGATGATTGCTGAAAAATTATTGACACGTGTATATACAATTCAGCAATATTTCTACATCTTAACATTTTATAAGCGATTTCACTTTTGATCAGAGAATTTCATTGTAAGCCCTTGTTTGTAACAAAAAAAAATAAATTTTTGGCAAATTCAGCAAATTTTTTAAATTCAGCAAATTCTCAAAATGTGGAATTTTGTAAGCATACCCATTTTTAGATTCTTGATCTAAAACCATAACCATGTGTGTATACAGTTTCGCAAAATTTCTACAATTAAAAATTTTGTAAGCTCTTACTTTTTAGCGTAAACTATTCTGCCAAGCCTTTTTAAGTGGCTTGCTTAGGAAATCCCATTTGTGTATTCAGCAACATTTCACATTTTTTTTAACTACATATTTGACAGATTTCAATATTTGAGATCGTTCGCGATTCCTCACTTTTTATGTTCGTTTGTCAGTTTTAAAACTAGATCTAACATACTTGTATGTGTTACTCTTTTGGTACTTAAAGTACTTGAGTTGGTTCGGCACCCTGTAGTCGTTTAAACTATCGATTTCATCAAATACCTGATCGACTGATCGATTGTGTGTTTACCAGCAGTGCATAGAGTTCTACTCGAGTTAACATCAAGTCATTGTCTTTTGGGGTTTGAAAAACTGAATAGCCCTTTCGGGGGGAAAAAAAATAAGTCCATTCAATTACTTTGAAACCAACATCCCACCAAGTTCAGTTTTAAATGTGTCTTGTTTTCTTTATGAACTGTAATAAAATCAATCATCGACATTAAAATCATATAGAGAAAAGGCGATGTTGGTGGCTATTTCTTTTGTAATGCCTGCATGGAATGACTGGACTTGGAGGGGCCAGTCGAAAGATTAAAATAGTGTGTGGCAGAGCCTAAGATTATCTTTGGCCAATGATCACCTGTGGCGTGATAAGCTAATGACGACGATCATCATTATCATCTTCATCTTCATCATCATCACTATCATTATCATTGGTAAAGTTTCAGCCTCTAATGGCTTTTTAAATAATAATGTTACAAGGTTAAAGAAAATTACACAATACCCCGTGAAAAATTTAATCATCCAACCCAAAAATACATAATATCAATTTAGTTCATAATACAAAAAGAAGCGGTTCCTAAAGAACCCCATAAAATACAATACAAGGGAACATCAGTATATTCAACAACTAATGATGATCACACGAAAACGAGAGCTGTTTTTGGTTTGTTGGGAAAATATGTAATTGTCATATGATTGATGATGAACCTCTTCCAGTAATACCTCTTAGAATCTTATAATCTCAAGCAACTTACAATTTTGTATTTGAAACAAAATACTTTGAGTGTACAGCATTGAAAACCAAGTCAAGAACATCAACTGCCAACACTCGGCAAGTTATGATTCTTTAACGAATCTATGAAATCCAATTAAAATCTGTATATTGTATACTGAATGTGGTTAACAAATGCAGAAAGACAGCAAGCAGCAATATAATGAAACACATTGTATTAACTTGGTTAATATACATTGTAGAAAGGAGTAGAAGGTTAATCGAAATATCAGTAACATTATCAATTTGCCAGATAATCTGTAATAATGTTGCACAAAAAGTATTAGAATAGTATTATTCTTTTGTTATTAGCAGCTCTTCTAAAAGGTACAAACTTCGAAATGTAATGAAATTAACGAAAAATTTGAGGTTTTACATTTTTTACAAATTCAGCAAAAAATTGCAAATGCATAAAATTTGTAAGCACTGACAGTTTTTTGTATAATTACTAAAAATCTATAAAAATCAATTAAAATTTTGGTTTTAAACGAATTTCTGTTGATTTTAGCAAATTCAGCAAAGTTTTTAAATGATTAAGCATCTGAATTTGTTGGTTTTTGGAGACAAAAAAAGTAAAAATTTATAAATATAATGAAATTAACGCAAAATTTGATAATTGAATATTTTTAATATTAATTTGAATATTTTACAAATTCAATTAAAAATTTTGAATTTCAAAATTTTGTAAGCACTCGAAATTGTTTATATTATATGTCAGCATATATATTAATACATTAAAACGTTGAGTTTTAAACGAATTTTTTTTCGAATTTGACAAATTCAGCAAAGTTTTTATGTAATTGAATTTTGTAAGCATTAACATTTTTACTTTTAAGTTGCTCTAAAACGTGGAAATGGCCAATTTTCGTTAATTGACGAAAATTTTTATAAAATTTAAATTTTTTTCCAATTCAGCAAAATTTTTAAATTTCGAAAATTTTTAAGCACTTGAAATTTTAAATACAAATAAATAGTTTTACCATAAATCTGAACATTTTGTTAACATATCTTTACATATTTAGATTAATTATCTATTTAAGTATCTAAAGAATTGTCTGTTTTGTTTTTGTCAAAAAAGGCACATAATAATCCAAGTGTCTTGAGTTGTTGTTGTATGGCTTTTTTTTAAAGTTATTATTAGAATTAAGAGGCATGCATTATCATTTCCTAGAACCATAAACTTAACTTCAATTTAATGCTTCGTCTCTCATACCAGCGACGGTGATTAAAACTGACAATGAACGCAAATGTCATGTAAACGGAGAAACAACTACACATGATAGAGAGATAAATGGATAGATGTTCTTATAAGTGTCCGTCTGCAATTATTTTCTTTAAAAGAAAATTAAAAGTTATTATTTCTATACAAACTGAGCGATAATGTTGTTGTATAGTTTGTCATTACAACAACCACAAATTAATAAAAACTTTCTCTTTATGATGATAAAACGCTGGCTGGCTGAATTTGATGTTAATGTTAAGCACAATGTGAACAATTTCCTAAATGATCTTTTGTACAAGATGCTCTCTCATTCATGGCCATAACCACGATAACGTCAAGAAAACTCTAGCTCTAACTCCAACTCCAACCCCCTATGGACATATCACAAGTAATTACCGCAACACAAATGAAAAGCAGACCACAATCGCCGAAGAATAATCGCTTTGGCGACAACTTCTATCTACTCTTCTTCTGGCTTCACGCAGCATTCCAATGTCACTTTTCACATTGTGAATAGTGAGTAATGGCTAGAAGAAAAAAAAGCCTAAGAATCTTGTTTATTCTAAAGAGACTTAAATGCCGTCACAAACAATTCAGCCAAAAGGCTTTTGATGATGACCATGGCAAATGACAAAAGGAGAATCACAGCAGCGGCAGCAGCTGGCTGAATGAGATACAACGACTACACTTTTATTCAGCTCTGACAACACTCCGCATTCGGGCGAAGAATCTTGGACATGTTTTCTCTTCTGGTTTTCCTCTAAATTCTCAAGTGCAAAAGACGTAAGAAAATCTCTCGGACATTATCATCGCTGTCGCTGTCGTCTTTGACGTCCCCGTCCACGTCGCCGTAGAAAGTATAAAAATATAAATTAGTGAATCGCTTTTGCTGACATAAAGTTTAAGACAGACGCTTTTCTTTGACGGCCAAAGAATGGCGCTAAATAGCGTTAAGAAGTATGTGCTTAAATGTATAAAATGTGTATTTTCCTTTTCAAACCCCCATCATGATAGAGAGTCACTCCATCACTTTGCGTCATGCCAATCCAGTCGTCATTCCGCTACGTTGGTTATATTCTCCTTTATACTCCAGTCGATTCAGTCAGTGACAGTTTAATGAAGACGATTTTCCGTTTGACGACCATGACAATGACAATGATGATGATGATGACGACCACGACGATAATCACTAAAACGATAAATGTCTTCTGTCCGACCGCCCCTCTATAAAAATAATACTACTTCCAACAATTGCTTAGATTCATTTAAAATTCTATTTTATATTTATTTACTCACTCACACTTGACTGAATTTGTGTAAACTTGAACTTTTCTAAAGAACTTTGAACCTTTTGCTATACCCTATGTATGTACGAAAATGTGACTTGTCTAAGATGACATATGGTAATGGAGTATTGTTAGAAAAATTAGAAATAACGTAGTCACTCACTCGCTTGCTATAATGACTAGATTATGATGATTATGTAACAAAAGATGGTTACCGTTAGCGACAAAACAAAGACTATTCAGCTATATATTGATCGCAGTTATAGATAACATTCAAAAGAACAGGTTAAAATAAAAAATAACTTAGTAAACACATTTTGATACAATCAGCAAGCTAAAAATATAACAATGAAAATAATATATATACTATACTTTTAAGAACGTCACAACGGTTTACAGGGTTTCAACTTTGTTTTTTAAATATACAAAAAACTTGCTTTTTTAAGCTTTTTAGAACAAATGGTGATGAAATTATTAAAAACACATTTGTTTTGTGTTATACTTAACAAATTGTATCGAAAAACGTGAGTGCTTACAAAATTCTCTAACATTAAAATTTTGCTGAATTGGAAAATCAAGCTCTATTTTATAAAAAACAATTGAATTGTTTTATATTCCTTAAAATACTTACGTGATAAAATGGTAGTGCTTACAAAAAGTTGAGACTAATAGTAAATTTAAAACAATAATTTAAAACCGTTTAGAAAACAAACAAAAATTGTTTTAGTATAACGGTATAGTAAACGATCAAAATTTCAACTATTTATTTTAAATTTTCGGCAATTTCTGAAGCTTTCTGAAGCTTTTTTGAAAAATGTTGTTGAAATAATTAAAAACATAGCAATTTTGTGCTACACTTAACAAAATGTGTCGAAAACCGTGAGTGCTTACAAAATTCATTAACTTCGAGATTTTGCTGAATTTCAAAAACTTGCTCTACTTTATGAAAACAATATTGAATTATTTTATATTCCCCAAATTACGTGATAAAATAGTAGTGCTTACAAAATGTTTAGACTAAAAGTACATTTAAAACAGAAATTAAAAATCGAGTAGAACAAAAGTCGAAAAATATGCGGGTTGGCACAATTTACACCCCCGTGTATGAGGAGAAACTTACAACTACTTTGAGATTTTGCTGAATTTGAAAATATACTCCATATTATGGAAAAATTTGGTGAATTGTCTTATATTTCCTAAATTATGTGATAGAATGGTAGTGCTTACAAAATTTAACGAGTTTAACAAAGAGCAGAATTTGTAAAATTAACTTTTGAATTATTTGTCAGTTTGAAATGAAACTACTGGTAAGTGCCCTCAGAATTGTATGCAACTTTTGGGGCTACTTTCCCATTTTTCGTTTGATATAAATGAAGGTTGCTGAACCTTCTAAAAATAAATCAATTCAGCGAATACTTCGGAACAAATGCACCTGAAAATATAAATGCTTACAGGACATTGTAATTCTTCTGAATTTATTAAATATATCTAATTTTCAGTAAATCATAATATCTTGCTAGTTTCTTGATATTTTTCCATGTAATTTGTTCCATTTAACAAAAATGGTAGAGTTACTTAAACATGTAACGATCTTCTCACAATGTAATCACATTTGCCATGAAAGTATTTCAAGAATTTCATAAATAAACATCCCATATTGTCCAGACAGAACATGTGGACTACAATTCAATATGCTGCCTGCTGTGTGCTGTGGTTGCCCAGCAACATTGTTGTTGAAGACAACAATGACGACAGTGACACTATTATCATAGAGGCGCAATATTCCCATTCAGCAAGCAGGCACCTCTCAAAGCCACCAATTTGTAAATATACTCCGCAACAACATTATTGCTCAGGAATTTCAATACAAACAATTCAGCCCGCCAACAGAGTAGATAAATAACAGAAGCCAACTAAAACGAATAGTTCGCATGTTTGCTGACAATGATCTTTTTAAAGTTGTGAAGGAAAACAAAAAGCAATCTAAAATCAAATAGACAGATCAAATCAACAGACGATGATACTGCACCATATGGTGGTTACAGAGAAATCAGTCAGCTATCTCTTTGATGCCAGCACATTCAGCGAGTTAATGACACATTTACCCAATGAAAATAGTTTGCCAAATGGTGTCAAGAGATATTCTTGGGAAAATGGTCAAAAATTAAAAAAAAATATTTGGTATTTATGGGAACTTCAATGACATAATATATATTAGAAGAAATTATAAGTGGAAATAATGGAGAGTTTACATAAATGTGGGAATCTTTAAATTATAAAATTTGTTTGCTAAAATCCTTTGAAATATAAGGGATTTGTTAATGGTTTCCATTGTTGGTTGATAAGTGAATCCAAATTTGGTTACAATATAAAGAATTTGTTAGTGTTTTGTATAGTAGGCTTACAAATGAATACAAAAATTTTCGTGCTTACAAAATCTGGATACTTTAAAATTTTGCTGAATTGTGTTTTTATTAATTAATATTTTGGAAATTTTGTTATTTGTTCAAAAATCATTGAAAAAAAGACAACGTTTGGTATTTCAATGGAACACCAATGATTTAATATTAGAAGCAGAAACAATGGAGAATTTAGTTGTGGGAAGATACAAAATATATTTTTATTTTATTAAACTCGTGTAAGGTACGAAGGGTTAAGAATGTTCCAGTTTTGTCATGCTTGCTATCACATGTATCCAAAAATATATGTGCTTACAAAATTTAAAAAGTTTGAGATTTTGCTGAATTCATGATATTTATTTTTTTAAATCAAACGCTTGAAAATTTAATTATGTGTTTACAAATCTATAAAAAAATATTAGTCCTTACAAATTTTAATTATACTTAGATATTGTATAGAAAAACATTGATAGCTCACGACTGACGAATTTGTTTACATGTTGCTCTTATGGCTGAATAAATGTGCACAACAAAGCTTTGTTTACGATAATCCTAAGTCACTGTAGTTAATCACTATCAATGTTTTCTACACCTTAATGCATACGTAGATCCAACATTTAAAATCCGCTCATTAAAATTTTAATAATTTGCTCGTATTCTATTCGAAATCATAGTCTGCCCAATAAAAAATATTAATATGGCCAGTTGCTTGCTGAATTGGCGAAATTTTCTTGGAAGCACTCTTCTTTTACAATTGTTGGTGCTTAAAACCTGTTGGGTTTTAAAAACTTCGAAAAAATGTTCTGGACAGACAAAGATGATAGAAAAATCCTAGATGGTGAAATATAAGTTGTCGATATGAAGGTTCAGTTAAATTTTCTAGGTGACGCTGAAATGGTGGAAATGGGTAAATTTGAAACACACCCCTGGAAACAGAAATTCTTTGGTATTGTCAAAAAATATCAGAAGCGATTCGCCTTTCTATTATCTATACTTACATATCATTTTCAAACTCAAACAACAGGATCGAAATATAAATGATTTTGTGTGCTTTTTCGTTGCATCCGAGTGAAAAATGGTCGTACGAAACAGCATGTGACCTCTGGTGAAAATGGTGAATAAGCGAATGAAACATCTATGGTATTTCTATCATCGTTGGGACAGAAAAGTCTGACTAAAATGAGACCAAAAATGTGACAACAAATCAATAAACAATTTGATTTAGCGATTTATTTTAATATAAAAAAATGGTTTCCCATAACATCCCATAAAGGGATTGAGGAGATCCTCTCACAATCAGTGATATCCAAATGAATAATATGTATCCGATCTCAGAAAATTATTGCTGAATAAAGTTATAAAGATACTGACATGAAAAAACTCGAATACAATTAATTGTAATATGATAAAGAATATATAGAAACATTAAGACGGAAATTGCAGTGGTATTGAAATATGTTTTTGATTAACAGAACATCGGATTACGAACCATTTAAACTTCAACGGATGCTTTAAAATTCAAAGAACCCTTTTAATTTCAAAAAACCCTTTAAAGTTCAAAAACCCTTTAAAGTAACATTTTAAATATTGCTTAAAAAATTTGTTTGTGTTGACATTTTGCTGAATGAGGAACAAATTTGTAAGCACGTTACTTTTTGTATGATTTAATTGGTAATTTGTTCAAAACTTGGAATGCTTACAAATTTCGCAGACTTTGATATTTTGCTGAATACGAAGAGAATTGTAAGCACGCTAATTTTTGTATCTATTTGTACCGCTTGAGCTTATAAAACACTTCTGCACTATATTTATGTCAAAAATTCTAGCTATTTACCAAGAAATCTTGGCTAAATTGCTGCATTCATACATGCAAAACTTTCCGTTCTAACATAATGCTGAATTTCTGCAAAATTTATTTAAGCACAAAATTGTTCAGAAAGTTACGATTTATTTCTAAAATACTAAACTCATCTGATGCAGGTGTATAAGTTTATAGCTGAATATATGAGATATGAACTGAAGATATAAATATGTAGCTGAATTGATTCATCATTGTATACAGAAGTTATGACTATTGTGGAATGTTGATTTCAATGCGCTTGCTTCAGCAAAAAAGCCTGTCAAATCCAATATATTGAAATATTTATTTTTACTTTATGCAAAACTTGCAATGCTTATGAGATTTTGGGCCTTCAAAATCATGCTGACGGAGAAATATTTTTTGTAAGCATGATATTTTTTCTTTTATTTAATAAATAAACTGTTAATTTATTCAAAAATTTCATGCTTGGGTATTGGGTATATTTCGATTATATTCGTATAAAATATGTAAATTTTTTGGCTAAATCATTTTAGTTTTGATTTCAAGAGAACCTGAGATGAGTTCTATTAAAATTTAAGAATGCTTACAAAATTCAAAATGTTTGCTGAATTGCTTACAATTTTGAAAGCAATCTGTAAGCGCTTGAGGAAATTGTTGTTTCGGGGGTAATTCTGGGGTAAAAACTCTTTATTTGTTTAGATATTTTGAATAATTTTCGCATAAATTTAAGGGAATTGAAAGTGGCGTACATTTATTGCAATAATGGGATTTTATAAGTTGTAACATACGAATAACATTTGAGATTAGCACATAAATCATTAACTGAATATATAACTTCTAAGCTGAAGACATAAAAACTTAGCTTAATTGATGTAAAAAGGGCTTTATTCTTACAGAATTTCACATATTCATGGTTGGAAAATATTCACTTTGATTAAATATGTACAATGACAATTATTAGAAAACTGTTTACTTTGAAATTATGCTGAATATGGAAAAAATGTTTGTAAGAGCGATATTTTTTGTATTACTTATTAATTCAATTGTTAGTATATTCTTAAATTGCAATGCTTACAAAATTTGCAGATTTTGAGATTATGCTGAATATGGATACATTTGTGTAAGCACATTGTTTTTTGTATTATTTAATAATTCAGTTGTTGGTACATTCAAGAATTGATATGCTTACAAAATTTGCAGAGTTCGAGATTTTGCTGAATATGCCATAAAGTTGTAAGCCTGTAATGTTTCAACATATTTCGTTCTATTTGGGTCTAGAGATTATCTATGCATTGTATTTACACCAAAAATACCAGCTGAAATCAAATTAATCTTAGCAAAAGTCCTGTAAACATTAATTTTGTGGGGGCAAGTTAATAAAATTAGTTATAAATTTCTGGAAAATTTAGTTAACCATACGAAGGTTCAGAAAAAGGCGTATTTTTTTAACAAATGTATTTATAAGTTGTAATACCCTAATAATATTCGAGATTGACGTATAAATCAATAGCTGAATATTTAAATTCTCAGCTGAATTAAAGTAAAAAGGACTTGGTATGTACAGATAACCCATATTCAACATTGTTATAGAGAGTTGTATCTTGGGAACTTGTCAAATTTTCCAACAAAGCATTCCAAAATCTTGTTTGTGATCTTGAATTGTTTTCTTCTTAAAAACAAGACAATCGCACATGTTCACATTTTCCATTAGGAAATTTGCATATTAAATGCATTTAAATATTTCTCTCGCTCTTAATCACCTCGACGCGATGCTGACTGTGATTTAGAATTTCTTAAGTCAATTACAAACAATAATATTTATTCATTTATAATCGCATTACTGCATTAAAACTTAATGTAAAACTGTCATAACAACAACATTGTTGTTTCATTCATTTGTAGATTTGCATTTAGTCTCGCTTGAAATATTAACTCGTATTTGTCGGCTTTTGAAATCCCGACTTTATAAGACTTTATATAGCCTGATCTAACTATCACATAGAGACAGAACAAAAAAAAATCAGGCAGCTCACTCGTGTGGGGGAGTTTCATAATAATTTCTACTTCTTTGTCTTAAATAAATATTAAAACGTGAGCGCTTAAGATAAAAGGTATAAAATCAACTAATCAGAATAAAATGTACGTAAAAAATTAAATAGCAAACGCCGATTAATCTAAATACGTTTTAAAATGAAACAAATTCAGCTATGAGAACTTTCAAAAATTATGGTAATCTCTAGAGGAACAATTTAGTATTCAGCAAATAGTAAGTGGCGCCTTCGTGGGGGTTCACAAAAATGGCAATGCCCTGAACTAACGCCCGCGCTTTCTAAACAAGCGTTGTGCCATTTTTTGTTTAAATCTCCTTATTTAAACGAAGTCTTAGTCATTATTCAGCAGATTCTCTAAATAGACTCCATCATCTTCCACATCATCAATGCTATTGTCATAAATAGTAACTAAAGTCAAGAACAACATCAAAAAGCAACATGTTGTTGAAACTTTTTGATTGCCGTTTAAAAATCTTTAGTATTTTCTTCTCATCATTCAGCTGAATAGCATTTCGTAAATGCCTTTAAGCATGTGAACCATTTGCATGGTCTTTTTTATGTTTACTATCTCTCCCCTTCACAACAAGAGAGTAGTAGGTAAATCTTTCTTTATGATTCTCCCCCTCCCGGCAATGGTGATGACTTTAGAGTACTAAAAACCCATTCTATTGATTGACATGGGAATCATGTTCAATGGCAAGGAAAACATTTATGAGTATCAGTTAAAAAATAGTTGTTGCTCTTATCCAAACTCAAGTGGGATGTATATTTTTGTGGAGTCACAAAATTCTTACAGCAATTCCAAGAAGTAGTAGGTTATATCCTTAAGAAATCCATAAAATGATACAAAAATTTTGTAGATTTTATGATTTAAAAGTAACTTAAAATGAGCTACAAGCAAAATTGGGAATGCTTACAAAATTTGCTAAAGTTGAGATTTTGCTGAATTGCAAAAAATTTTGTAAGCACTGAATTAATGGCATTGTAATCCATTAGTAAAGCACAATCAATGAAAAACTTAAGTTATTTTTTAAGTATATGCATATGAAAATCATTTCAGCTTTTAAAAATTAGAGAAAACTATTTGAAATTAGAGTTAGTTAAAAGGTTACAAGTTTTAATTGCGGCATTGCGTAAAATTGAGTACGCATGGAACTAATTATTTTGTACTCGATTAATAGTGAATAATAAATACCAAATTTAAGGTGTAAATTAAATTTATACATATGAAGGTGACTCCAACTCTTTAAAATTGGAAGAAGGCTACATGACATTAAAGTTACAAGTTTAAAGTTTGCTGAATTGAGAAAATGTTGGCATATGCTGACATTTATGCTTACTTTTCTTCCTATATTGAAGTATTTGAAGTAAAATATTAAAAAAAACGGCTGCTGAATAAAGGTTTTAGCAAAATTAAAAAAAATCATTTGAGTATTGGGTATATTTCGGTTATATTCGTATAAAATACGTAAATTTTTTATCTAAATCATGTTAGTTTTGTTTTCAAGACCACCTGAGATGAGTTCTATTAAAATTTAAGAATGCTTACAAAATTCAAAATTTTTGCTGAATTGCTTACAATTTTGAAAGCAATCTGTAAGCGCTTGAGGAAATTTTTGTTTCTGGGGTATTTCTGCGATATTGATTACGACGAAATTTCTTGCTGAATAGTATGTATTTGCACCGTAACTTAGGAAAGAATTTAAAAACTGCCTATTTGTTTAGATATTTTCGTTGAAAATCAGTAAAAATCCAAATGCATTTAAGTTAAAAGCATGAATGCTTACAAAAAACATATGTATTATAAACTTGTGGCCGTCGGTGGTGCAATGGTTAGTGTGCGCGGCTCTTGTACATGAGATCCTGGGTTCGAACCCGGCTCTGACCACCTTCAAAAAAAAATTCTTTCGGCGGCGGTCACCTCGCATAGTGACGGCGACACTATCGAGTATCTAGCCATGAAAAATCTTCTCAAATTACCGTTCGGAATCGGTGTAAAACTGTAGGTCCCCATCAGTGAGTGAAAACTGGAAAGCGCACAGCTCAGTGATTGTGAGAAGTTCTCCCCAGTCCCTTCATGGGATGTAATGGGAAACCATTTATTTTTATTATAAACTTGTAATTTCCTTTACGGATAAGAGATCATGTTTTTATAATTATAATTTTCAAAAAAATATTATAAAAACTTGGACAAAGTTATAGTTAATTTTTACCTAAATTACCGGATTATGGATGAATTTCGACAAACTCAATTAGAAAACCCTTGCTGAATAGCAGGTAAATTAGATTATATTTTATGTATTAATAGTAATAACTAAAGTTCTAATAATGGTTATAAAACGGTGTGGTATTTGTAGATTTTTCGAATTTATTTTATTAAATATTTTTAATTTTAATACTTATCGGAATTATGTAATTTCATACATTTATGACGAGTTGTATGTAAAAATATGAATGCTTACAAAATATATTATGTTTAAAATTTTGCTGAATTACAAACAATTTTGTAAGCACTTGGAAAAATGAGTATATTTACTGATATTGCTGCATTATAGAAGGATTTATGACAAAGCAATTTAGAAAACCCTTGCTGAATAACAAAGAACGTAGAATTTTTGTATTTTATTGCTATAAATATTTAATGTTCTTAGTTTTATCCAACACAGTGCGAATTTGTTAATGTTTTTAATGTTTAATTTTGTTTTTAAATATTTAAGTTTTTTAAATACTTATTGCTTTTTAAATATTTAAGTTTTTTTCTATAATTTGAAAAATTTGTATCGAAATGATATAATGCTATGCATTTTAAGGGGTCCTCAGATGAGTTCTGTTCAAAAATCTTAATGCTTACAAAAAATATAAAAATTTAAGATTTTGCTGAATTACTGAAAAAGTTGTAAGCCCTTTGAATAATTATTATTTTTACTGATAGTAGAAGAATTTATGGCAAACGAAAACAAAAAATATAAAGTTTTAGATTTAGCGGAATAACAAGCAACTTTGTAAGCACGTGGAAATTTGTGTAGCTTTACTGGTATAATTACATTATTGAACAATGTAGAGCTAAATTAATTAGAAACTACATTGCTGAATTGCATTTAAAGTGAAATTTTCACAATTTATTGCTATTTATAGGTAATGATCTTGAACTATCTATAAAACGATGCAACATTTGTAGATTTTCGTGAAATTTTCAAACAAAATAATAAAATTTTATATTTTTAACAGATCCTAAAATGTGTTCTGCTTAAAAAAGATTACATACAATTTTTAGATTTTGTTGAATTCCAAACAATTTTGTGAGCACATGGTAAAAGTTTGATATTTAAATATGTAACCGCATTATTGACAAATTTAGGATAAACTATATTAGAAACCCTTGTTGTATTGTGTCTTAAGTACCATATTCAATATATTTTGCCTTTAATATGGGCATTTCCACAGAAAGTGCCACCCTATGTAGCATCACGTCACTGTCGTAAATTGTTTATATTTTAGGACCATGAAGTTCGATTGTTTTCTATTCTGGCACTAAATACAGAATGTAAGAAGCTCTATATTTAATAACAGATGAGAAAACAATCTAACTAACTGGTCTTAAAAAATAAGCAATTAACGAGGGTGACGTCATGTGACAAAAGGTGGATCTTTCTGTGGATATGCCCATATGCGTGTTCTTGAGTTAATTTTAAAACTGTAGAATATGTAGATTTTTAAAATATTGTTTTAAATAATTTTTTTTTTAATTCACACCGAAATTATTTAATTGTATTGTCTGAAGTTACCCTAAGATGAAGTGCATTCAACAATTCAAATGCTTACAAAAAATATAAAGTTTTAGATTTAGCTGAATAACAAGCAATTTTGTAAGCACTTGGATATTTGTTAATTTTTACTGGTATAACTGCATTATTGAAGAATTTAGAGAAAAAATTAATTAGAAAACCCTTGCTGAATTGCATCTAAAATGGAATTTTCTGAATTTATTGCTATTAATAGGTAATTTTCTTAAATTATCTATAAAATGGTGCAAAATTTGTAGATTTTCGAAAATTTTTCATACAAAATAATTAATATTTTCAAGGTAACCAAAGATGAGTTCTACTTAAAAATAAGATTACATCCAAGAATATTAATTTTGAAATTTGGCTGAATTACAAACAATTTTCTGAGCAATTGGGAAAAAATGTTTTTACTTGTCTATCTGCAAAATAAATCACAAAATCCTAGCTGAATTGCATCAAAATTATAATTTTCACAATTTATTGTTTTTAAAAGGTATCACCCTTAACTACTTGATAATTTGGTATAGAATTTTTAGTTTTTCAATGCATAAAATAATGTTTCGGATAGTGAGAAACTTTTTTGAAGTTTTGAATATGCAATTTTTGGTTGCTCTCTTTTAACAATATTCATATCATTATTGATTGCATATATCAGCTTTGAAAATCATTAGTAGAAAACGTTTTAAAACAAAGCATTTCATTCACTTCCTTTGTAGAAAAATCTCGAATCCCCTAATGATTTATATTTAATCTATATAACATACATGTAATTTATCAAAAGCATGAAAGGTGGTGTAATCAATTGAACAGTTTTGCTACGTTGCTGCATTAATCTGAGCATTAACATCTCTTTAAAGCGGAATTGCTATAAACCACGCTCGAAAACTTCTTAAGACCGAATTGAATTATCTTTGACAATCGATCTCTGTTCCGCAATGTTGATTCATATTATACAACAATCTTAACAGAAGCAAGCAAAGACTGAACAACAGTTGCGTGTTTGTATGTTGTTAAACAATAATACAAAAAAAAAATAATTTGTTTAAATATTGACAACTTTTTCGAAAATAGACAAATTATCACTAGTGTTTGTGAAAATCTCCCACGCGCCATAATTAGATGAATGCGGCTCTTGAGATTTGTTACAATCAATTTTGTGTGAATATTTAAATTTAAGTTTAAATGGTGAATGTGTTCGTCAGTGGTGCAAGGGTTAGTGTGTCCGACTCTTGTAAATAATAACGTGGGTTCGATACCCGCTGCGACCATCTTACATTACTTTCGACAACCGTCACCTTGCATAGTGACGTCGACACTATCGAGTAATTAGCCGTGAAAGGGCTTCTCAAAAAAGCGTTCCGAACCGGTGTAAAAGTATAGGTACCTATTTCCTCTGTCCCGTATTTAGATGTAATGGGAAAATATTTATTTATTCATTAATGTTCATGTAACACTATAAGGTCTGTTTTTTTATTCCCTGCTGAACTAATTTTTCGACCACTTTGTATGGGATCCAAGCTATTTAAGCGACTCCCCCTGCAAAGTCGTGGAAAATTTAGTTTAGCGGGAAATAATAAAACACGCTCATTAATGTTAAACATTTCTGAACTTAAGTTGTTGCTAAATATGTAAAATTTTAAAACGCGTTATTTTCTAAGTGAAGTAATATATTTGGATGTCATTTGCAGTTATAACATTAAAATCTTAGGTGAATTGATAGCAAAACAGTAAAATTTAAAGTTACAAATTTGTATGATATGCTTTGTAGAAAATAAGAAAAACTATATAAGCACAAGTTGATTTCGTTTAATATTTCCGTTATTTTTGCGTCTATTTATTAGTTTTTTCAAATTCAGCAAAAATTTGTTAATTCATCAATATCTCAACATGCGATAGTTTTGTAAGCATATATCTTAACGCAATCCTTGTGCCATAAAGTGCCTGAATTAGTATTTTTTCATATTGAGCTATAGTTTGAACAATTTAGTATAATTTCAACCTGCGAAATATTTGTAAGCATTAATAACAAATCATATGTTGCTACTAGACAAATTCAAAAATACATAAGTTTAAAATTTTCAATAATATTCTGGGGGTTCCTCTTGAAATACTGTAGTTTGTCTGCTTTTACAATATTATACTATGCCGGACTTTTTTAGCTTTTCTTTATTTTTTGTTGCAAGTTCTAATTAAATTCCTTAGATTCAGCAATAATTGTATAAATTCAGCAAAGCCTCAAAGTCGAACATTTGGTTTATCTTTATTTATTGTTGCAAGTTTTAATTAATTTTTTTATATTCAGCTTTATTTTCAAATTCAGCAAAACCTCAACTTGAGATATTTTTGTAAGCATACGTAGCATCCAAACGCCCACCACGTGATGTGTATAATTTCAAAAAATTTTCCTATTCAGGAACTTATTTAATAAATTCTCAACGTGCGAAAATTTTGTAAGCGTTACTAATAAAATATAGTTTGCTACGAGACAAACTAAAAAATACATAAGCTTACAATTTTAAACCATAAAGTCGGTGGAAATTTGTATACATATTTCAAGCTGTATTCTCATGAAAATGGGGGTTCCTCTTGAAAGAGAGTTTGTATGCCTAGTGAGTTATACCTAGAGAGTTATACTATACCGGACTTTTGATATCTCATTATTTACCTTTGCTCCCCGTTTGAATTCACTTTTTTTATATTCAGCTATAATTTTGTAAATTCAGCATATCCTCAACATGAGATAATTTTGTAAGCATACGTAGCAACCCAAACATTGTGTCACAGTGTGTTTGAGTAAACAGTTAAATTGAGCATTCAGCTACATTTTAAACAATTTAATACAATTTCAACCAACGAAATATTTGTAAGCATTAATAATAAATCAAAATTAAAAGACACTTCGTCTGCTTAGAAATCGTTTACTACACTATACAATCCCGGACTTTTAGTTTATATTTAGATTTTTCTAGTGTTTAATTAACATTTGTTTATAATCAGACAAATTCTAATAAATTCAGCAAAACCTCAACTTGAGATAATTTTGTAAGCATACGTAGCATCCCAACGCCAACCACGTGATCTGTATAATTTCACAATATTTTCCTATTCAGCTATTTAGTTTTCAAGTTAAGAAATTCTCAACTTGCAAATAATTTGTAAGCGTTAATAATAAACCATATGCTACGAGACAAACTAAAAAATACGTAAGCTTACAATTTTAAACAATAAAGTCAATATAAATTTTTTATATTTATTTTAAGATGTACTCGAAGTCAATAGGTGTTCCTCTTGAAAGAGAGTTTGTCTGCCTAGTAAGTTATACCCAAATAATTATAAATTATATATAAATTCAGCAAAACCTCAACTTGAGATAATTTTGTAAGCATACGTAGCATCCCAACGCCTACCACGTGACCTGTATAATTTTACAATTTTTCCCTATTCAGCTATTTATTTTCCAAGTTAATAAATTCTCAACATGCGAAAATTTTGTAAGCGTTAATAATAAAATATGGTTTGCTACGCGATAAACTAAACAATACTTAAGCTTAAAATTTTTAACAATAAAGTCAATATATAATGGTATATTTATTTCAAAATGTATACAGTCCGTGAGCTTTGAGAGCTTTCACAATATTATGCTATGTCGGAATTTTAATTTATCTTTATTTATTTTTTGTTGCAAGTTTTAATTACATTTTTTATATTCAGCTACTGTTTTATAAATTTAGCAAAACCTCAAGATGATATAATTTTGTCTACCACGTGATGTGTATGAATTCGCAAATTTCCCTATTCAGCTACTTATTTTACAATTTAATAAAATCTCAACGTGCAAAAATTTTGTAAGCTTTAGTAATAAAATATTGTTTGCTGTGAAACAAACTAGAAAATACTCAAGCTTACAATTTTAAACAATAAATTCCATATAAACGTGTATTCTTATTTCAAGGTGAATTCACATGATGTGTTCCTCTTGTCTGCCTAGGGAACTGTTACCAGATTCGACTTGTGATATCTTTTTATTATCTTTTTGCTGCTGGTTTTTTAAACTTTTTATTTATATTCAGCTACTAT
Organism: Phaonia tiefii; assembly: GCA_963931995.1. Classification (NCBI taxonomy): domain Eukaryota; kingdom Metazoa; phylum Arthropoda; class Insecta; order Diptera; family Muscidae; genus Phaonia; species Phaonia tiefii. The sequence continues at coordinate 128,982,145 of OZ008370.1, forward strand.
TTTATACATTCAGCAAAATCTCAACTTGAGGTTATTTTGTAAGCGTAAGTCGCAACCCAAAGCTTACCACCTGATCTGTTAAAATCCAAAATTTTTTCCGTTTTCAGCAACATGTTTGTCAATTTAATAAAATCTCAACTTGCTAAAATTGTGTAAGCATTAATAATACATCATCGCTTGCTACGAGCAAAGCTCAAAAATACTTCTGCTTACAATATAAAGCTTATACAAAGTATTTTTAAAATTTCTGTTTTGCTGTGTATGACACATTAATCGTAAGCTTCTGTTTAATTACATAAATTTTCCATTATTTTTTTATTGGTTTGCACAACTTATCACATCAGTTCCTTAGGCGAGATGAAAAGGTCAATGATATAACATTATTGTGTTAAATCCCCGCTAGAGACTTCAAACATCAGTATGGAACTGTAGAACAAAAGTTTATTATATTTGCATAAATTCTTTGCTGGTGTAATTCATGTGATGTTTTTCTGTGACTATTGTTGTTTATAAGAACTAAAGAAAATGTAAACAATAGAAGGGAACAAAAAAAAAAACACGCATATATGCTAAGAAAAATAAACAATAATGAGTTTAGATTTTTATCACCAGCATGTCAACTGGGAGGAAAAAAAGTCACACATCTCCAAACGCTACGTGAGATGTTGTGGTGTTGCCACCACACACTGTGAGTTATAATGAAAGATATGACGATGATCACAATTGCCGCACCATCATCTTAAGTTTTCTTTAACACCATCATCATTATCTATACATCATCCGTATAATTTACTTGGATTCTTTTACATTGAAATGGAGTTGCTTCACTCCAACCTAACGTAAGAAGGGACAACAATGCTCATCATCATCATGATCATAATTGTCCATGTCATTATCATGTTTATCATATAATTTCTATGTCAATTAACGGTCTTTTGTTTATATTTACTTTTATACATTTTTCATTAGAATCAACAAAAGAAAATGAAGAAAAAGAATGGTAAAGAATATTTTATACCTTAAAGAACTTAAGCCTTTTTTTCATTCAGCCGCCATCTCATATAGGAAACAAATGAATAGAGGAATAGAACAGCAGAATAATATGAAAAGATTTGAGGAAATCCACTCGGAATAATATCTTAAGTTTTTAGCATAAACAACGGATTGTGAAGAATAATAAAAATTATATAGAAATTGTTAACAACTCCGAAGAACTGCGGAAATAATGCAATGCTAAGCTACAGCTTTGCACGGCCGTCTTCTGTCTCCCTTTTGCCTCAGTCTGTCCTGTCTTATATGCGTCTGTCTTTCCCTAGATTTTCTTCTCGTGTCTTCTGCCTGGTTGGATTGTTGATTATTATTTTTAGCGTTTATTTGACTGCAATGAAGAATAATGTATGAGTTATGAATATGAATGTGTTTATAATAAAACACAATTACCACAGTCTCGGGTGGAAACAGAGGTGGAGGGGGGTGTATGCTTGGAGGAAGAACCTGTGGACTTGTTTCATTCTTTATCCCAAGCAAGTGCATTTGCTCACATGTGTCACTTTAGTGCTAAATGCACTCGAAGAAAATGCGGTTCAAATCTATTGCAAACACTCTCTCTCAGTCTATCAGTAAAAATCTATCACGTACGTACTATTTATTATTTTATGTCAAAAATGTTGTTTTTACCAGTTACTGTCAAATTATGAAATCGCAAAGTGTCTTGGTGTGCGTCCAAAAATTTTACATGAGGTCGAAGGTCCGTAAGTTTTTACGAATCGCTTGCTTATAGTATAAAGTTAAACTTACTCTAATGATTTACTTTTAAAATCCAGACTAATGTTTCTATTACCCTATGAACGAGCCAAGACACTTAACTTTAGTGATTGTGTTGCGATTTCTTTAACATCCCAGTAGCAAACGTTTTTCGAAAAATAACTGTTTAGTTTTATACACTGTCTTCTTTATTATTTGGAGGAATTTCCCTAGAGATCAAATGACACTATTTTAATTATCGTTTTTCATATTCAGCTAACCGTTTTTTATTACAGCAAGGTCATAAGTTGAGATAATTTTGTAAGCATAGGCAGAAACCCAACAATAGCAACATCATGCTCTTAAATATATATATTTTTTCATATTCAGCTACATTTTAATAAATTTTAGAAAATCGCAATATGCGGAAATTTTGTAAGCATTAATAGCAAATCATAGCTAGCCACAAAAGAAGCTCAAAAATAGTAATGCTTACAATTTTTTAGCACCATAAAGTTAATATTTACATATCTAAAGAAAACATGTTTTTAAATTTTATACTCGACAGTTTTGTGTGAACATCACAGTAGTCAAAAATATTCCGCCGTCCTTGTTATTTAATTTGTTTGTGAATTTAACCAAACGTGAAAATTTTGTAAGCATTGAAACAAATCATAGTTGGTTACAAGAGAAGCTCAAAAATAGTAATGCTTACAATTTATTAACACCGTAGTCAATAATAATTTGAATATATATATTTTGTAATTTTATACGTCGACAATTTTGTGTGAACATATCAGTAATGATGAAAACCCTGACGTCTTCTTTATTATTTAATTTATTTAGATATGAATTCATTACATTTTCAGCTACATTGATAACAAATCATACTTGACTACTAGAGAAGCTCAAAAGAGTAATACTTAATTTTTTTTATCTCCGTAAAGTCAATAAATTTGATTTTTGTATATTATGTATATGTATTATGTATATCGAAAGCTTTGTGTGAACATCAGTGTGGATGAAAACCCTGACGTTTTCTTTATTATTTAATTTGTTTAAATATGAATTCATTACATATTCAGCTACATTTTTGTCGATTTAAACAAATCTCAACATGAGCAAATTTTGTAAGTATTGATAACAAAACATAGTTAGCTACGAGGGGAGCTCAAAAATAGTAATGTTTAAAATTGTTCAACCCGTATATTCAGTAAACATTTGAATATATATAAATATGTACATACATGTATTTATATTTTTAATTTTATACATCGAAAGCTTTGTGTAAACTTGCCAGTTATATTGGAAAATATGCAGTTTTTTCTATCATCTAATTTATTTATATTTATCATTGTAATGCTTACAATTTTTTAACACCGTAATGCCAATTTAAATTTCAAAATATATTTTTTAGTTAAATTGATGCATTGAAAGCTTTGTGTACTCTTGACAGTTACATACTATATTAAAAAAGTATGAAGTTTTTTCTATTATCTAATTTGTTTATATTTATCTTTTCATATTCAGCTACAATTTTGCCAATTTAACCAAAATCTCAACATGCGCAAAGTTTGTAAGCATCGTTACAAGAGGAGCTCAAGAATTGTAATGCAACACCCAGCCAATACAAATTTGCAAATATATATTTTTTAAATTTTGTACATAAAAATCACAGTAATATTAAAAAAATACCATCTTCCTTATTATAAAATTTGTTTAAATATATATTTTTTCATATTCACCTACATTTTTGTCAATTTAACCAAATCTCAACATGTGCAAATTTTGTAAGCATTGGCAACAAATCATAGTTGGCTACAAGAGAATCCCAAACATAATTATGCTTACAATTTTGTAACTTCGTAAAGTTAATATACATAAGTGTGAAAATTAGTATTTCTTTTGAAATTTTATACATCGAATGCTTGTCTGAATTTCATAGTAATTGTGAAAAATATTGTGCTCTTTTTTATTTAATTTGATTAAATTTGTATTTTTTTTTTTTTGACATTCAGCCACATTTTTTTTTGCTAATTTAATAAAATCTCAACATGCAAGAATTTTGAAAGCATTAGTGACAACCCATTTTTGTCTACCAGAGACGCTCGAAAATAGTTGTGCTTACAATTTTTTTGCACCATGGAGTCAAAAAAAAAAGTAATGAGATTTTTTGAAATTTGTATACATTGAAAGTTTAGAAAAAAATCACTTGGCCGGCCGCCTCCCATTTGGTTTAATAGTGCGAAATTAAATTAAAGTGCGAAATACGACCACGAAAACCGGGAAAAAATTTTGTAGGTCGGACCTATGGGGCAGGCCCCTCAGGCCCCTGTTTTGGACGACTATTATAACTACGAATTTTATTAACTTCAGATGTTCTTTTCATTTTATCGATCTTTCAAAGTTTAAGTTTTCCAATCATAATCCGGTTCAAGATCAAATATTTTTTAATAGAGAAAGTTTATAAAAAGAAGAAGTGAAATTGAGTATTTCGGTGGATGGTTGGGAATATAGCTATTTCGATGTACTTGTGGAGAAGGGAGCTGATGAGATGCCTTGGTGAGCATCGAAATAGCTAGAATTGTAAACTTTCTCTATTAAAAATTATTTTTAATGGAGAAAATGATCTTGAACCGGAATATAATTGGAAAACTTGAATTTTATTAACTTTTTACACAGAACTCCTCAAAACAGTTTTTTGGTGTAATAAAGTTTGAAGGGAGGCCGATCTTCGGCCGGGGTTTTTAGGTTTCTCTTCTGACGAGGGTCCAACACCAAATTGCCTGTTTCGGCAAAATTTTATCTGTTTTCAAGCTTTCTGAGTTGCCGAACTTTGGTCGTTAGTGATTTTCTTCTCTTGGGAGGGTGCAATAGCTGCTTCGCGGCTTAGACTGTTTATTTTTGATTCTTAATACCCCTATAATATCGTTCAAATTTGGTTATCTTGGCCCACAGATGTCGCACCACGAAAGTAAAGGCACCATTTAATCCGTCATAGTATTGACGAAAACATGCCGCGTACTATTTAATTTAGCCATATTCAGCTATTTTTTTTTTGCCAATTTAACAAAATTTCAACGTGAGAAAATTTTGTAAGCATTAATAAACCATTGCTGACTACGAGAGAAGCTCAAATGCTCAAACATTTTTTTTAAAGAAAATTTTTTAAATGCATAAAATGCAATGTATAAAAATTTGAATCGAGCCATAGAGTAATACATATACTGAGAGGGAACTTCTCTCATCTGACGTTTCACAATCTTCGTGGGGAGATCGGTTTGATAGAGAGATATTCGATGAAAATTGACTTACACCAGGTGGTGTTATAATACTTTTGACTTGAATTTTTCATGTCGTTTTGGTGAAAAACTGGGAAACTTATATGTATATATTTTACACTTCTTTGTTGACTGTAATTGTTTGCATACATTTGTGTTGTATGACAACAATTTTAACTCAGAAACACGCAATACTGTAGCCGTTTTCTTCTTGGTTGTTTTCAACTAATCCCTCTATCTGCAGTTACTAAAGCAATGCTTTCAACATCATTACATCACGCCTAATGTCGTAAATTTACTAAGAAAAGTAGTTACTGTAGGGGTATTTACTCTATCAATTGAGCAATACTAGGGGTTTTCAGGGCAAAAGTTCATTTACATTTTCTTAAATAAGAAAGTAGGAAAGGACCTGATTAGTCCCCGTCGATCAGCACGGATTTAAATGCAGGGATTTGGTTTCTCTTGCATATGCCCACAGTTTTCAACTTTAAATTTTCTATCAGTGTATTGTTATATGTCGTGTAAATTTTCTCCAGATCACAAAACCAAATGAACTGTAATTTTCTCCAAATGTTCTTCCGTCTTTTATAAAATATACAATTTGCTTTGATTAACAGCGGGAGAAGAAGAGAAAGAGAAAACCCAAGACGATTAAAGGGAATTTTAACATAAATATTATTTCTGAATAGCGGAATAACAAAAATTATAAGGAAATGATTTATTTTCATTGAAGACCAGAAAGTTTTACTAGTGGAAAATGTTTATTATTTCAAGTGTTGAGAAATGTACAATACCACATTCTTTTTTCAGCAAATTAAAAGATTTATTGAATTGCGAAAAATCTTAGCTGAATACATAAAATTTTTTAATATTTACTAAGATGCGATATAGCGATTTGTTATTTGTTATAAAATTCTACGCTGAATAAGTATAATATGTATTAAAAAATAGAAAACTAGGCTGAATAATTATAATATTATAAATAATAAAAATTCCAATAAACACATGTTACCATAAACACAATAAACCATTTTATGATAATTTTTTTTGCTGAGTTTTCATAAAAGTTGTAAATTTTCCAATTCAGCAAATGCTTGATTTGAAAACAACAATACTAGGGAAATTAGTGAATAGGTCAAATAACTTTTCACCAATTTTCCTTTTAAATAATTTGGTACTGCTTGTTTTCAAATAATGTGCTGAATTAGCACAGGCTTTCTTTCTCTCTTTCGTTTTAAAATAATTTTACCAACACGCTTTATAACGAGACTTCTTATTCAGCTAAATTGCTGGTTTTTAATATTTGTGTCGTTTCTGTGACAGAATTATTTGCCGAATTTGCAAAACAGTAGATGAATATGTTTTTTGGTATGTAGTTATTACATGGCAAAATTTGTTTTTCCCCTAAAAAAAAAACTGCTGAATTATAAAAAAAACCTTAGTTGAATTAAACAAAATGAAGCGGAAGGAGTATAATATTCAAAAATTCATCAATATTTGAACTACGGAACAGTTTCCAGTGCAATTCTTTGCTGATTTAGAAAAGGCTTAGCTGAATATATATTAAAGTTTTAAATGTACTATTTTCCAAGTCTAAAGTTTTTACATTTGTACCTACAAGATAAATTCCAATTTTTATTGCTACCTTTCCTTTCTGTGTCGAACATGCAAAATTTAGTTAGCTGAATATGTTTGTTCTTCACGTATTTATTATGGAGCACACTAAATCTTTACTTTTTTGTAAAAAAAAACATTGATGAATGAAAAAAACTTTGCTGAATTATACAAATCTATGCTGTACAAGAGTAATGTTAAAAAAATTGCATCATTGCACTATCAAACCTTTTATACATACAATTTTTATTGAGTTTCCATACATGTTAGCAATTTTATTGCTTGTTTTTAACAAAAATCCTTTGCTGAATTAGGAAAAGTTTAGCTGAATATGAAAACAATTTAGCTGAATTTGTTTTTTTTTGCGTAGCAACTTATTATCAGTTATACCTTTTTATATTTTTATGTAAACAAACCCCTTGCTGAGTTAAAAATATATAGCTAGTGTAATTTTAAAAAATTTAATCAATAATACCTACATTTTGCATCAATGTTATACGTACATTTTGCATCAATACACGTACATTTTATAAATTTTGTAGATAGAATAAAAAAAACTTTGCTGAATTATACAAAACTAAGCTGACTACGATAAACATTAACAAAATTGCAACAAAATACAACCAAGTACAAACAATTAGCAACCATTGTACCGTTTAGCCATTTCATTATTTACTTTTAAAGCTCCTTTGCATCTTTTTAGTTAATTTTTTTTCGTTTTTTGTTTGTTTTTATTTTTATTTTTTAAATTTTTATTTTATTTTTTTTCAAATGGTTAGTATGTGCGGCTCGTGTACATAAGAACGTGGGTTCGATCCCTGCTCTGACCACCTTACATTTCATGCAACGACGGTCACCTCGCTTTCAGATGGCAACCATATCGAGTACTTAGCCATGAAATAGCTTCTCAAAACACTGTTCGTAATCGGCGTAAAACTGTAGGTCCCACTCGATGAGTGTAAAACTAGAAAGCGCACAGCTCACTGGGTTTGAGAAGCTCTCTCCAATCTCTTCATGGTAGGTAACGGGAAAACATTTTTTACATACAGTTTTTATTGTGTTGCATGTTCAACCTTCGGATTCTAGAAATTCTTTGAATTACTAAAGGTTTAGCTGAATATAATTATAATTTACTTCAATACTGTTTCTGCATGTTAATGTATTCTTATGCATGTTTATTAAAATGCTAATGTGTACTGTGTAGAAAAAGGTTTGCCGAATTATACAAAACTGAGCTGAATAAGATTTACTTTAATTTAATTGCACAACTATAATACTAAATCATTTATTCATAGTTTTTTTTTTTTAATTTTCATTCACGTCCAAAGTTTTATTAATTGCATTCTTCTTTGCTGAATTGGGAAACGCTTAGCTGAATATAAATATAATTTACTTCAATACTGCTTCTGCTTGTTAATGTATTCTCAGGCATGTTTTTTGAAATACTATCGTGTACTTTGTAGATAAGGTTTGCTGAATAATACAAAACGGAGCTGAATAAGAGTTACATTAATTAAATTGCAGTACTATACTACTAAATCCTTTATACATATATTTTTTATTGAATTTTCGTGCACGTCCAAAGTTTTATTACTTGTAGTCAAAGAAATTCTTTGCTGAATTAGGAAACGCTTAGCTGAATGTTTATATAATTTAGCTGAATAAGATTTTGGTTATATATTTATTGTCAGACATTATTTTGTATTTGTTTTTTATTGTAATGAAACCCCTTAATGAACTCAAAAAAGGTTTACTGAATTCTATAAATCTAAGCTGAATAAGATTAATGTTAAAAATAATTGCATTAATATTATACTAAGCTTTTACTCATAAATTGTTTGTTGAGTTTTTATACACGTTTCATAGTTCTTGCTTGTATTCATAGAAAGTCATTGCTGAATTAGGGAAAGCTTAGCTGAATATGCCTTATTTTTCAAAGAATTTTGCTCATACCCTCTACGATTAATTTCTAAGCATTGCTGAATTAGGGAAAGCTTAGTCGAATATAACTTATTTTTAAAAGAAATTTGACAAGAACCTTTATAGTAAATTTCTAAGGAGTTCTCTTGCATTAATATGTACTAAATCTTTTATACATAACATTTTTGTTGAGTTTTCTTACGCGTTTAACATTTTCTTGCTTGTGTTCATAGAAAGTAATTGCTGAATTAGGGAAAGCTTAGCTGAATATGCCTTATTTTTAAAAGAAATTTGACAAGAGCCTTTACAGTTAATTTCTAAGGAGTTTTCTTGTATTGTTAACAACTTGCAATTGTTTTTTCACTACTATTAATGGATTTGAGCTTTTTGCAAAGTTTGTTGTTTAGGAAGCAACCCTGAATTACTGAACATCCCTTGGTAGTTTGTTTTAAAGATTTCTCTAAAGATAAGATTTCATGGCTTTTTTTTTATTGATTTTAACAATTTAGCAAGTAATTATTAATAATATGACCTTTTTGCATGCGGCATTCAGCGAATTCTGTAAAAACAAACTCCCACTCATTGAGGAGATATTGAGAAAAAAATTGTTCCCATGCAATTATTATATAATTACAACAACTCAGCAGCTCATCATTACCACCACCACCAGCAGCAGCAACAAATTGGCGATTCATTCTCGACTCATGTGCATATGAACATACGACATACATACGTACAAGTCCAATTCAGCAGAGCCATTGTCGTTTGCAGTGAGGTGGTGACTGTGATGACGATGATAGTGATGATGTTAATGTCCCCAGCAAGTAAACAAGCACACGTCTGCTTTCAAATTAAATTAAATGTTTAGCAGCCAAATTACTTTGTTTACTCATTTATATTTAAACAATTTTTTTTTATTTATTTAATGTATTTTAATTCTTTTAGTGGTGTTTATTTTGTCAAAACAATTGAAAAAACCTTCGATTGACAAACCATTAAAGCAAGACATCTTTAAATCAATCAACTGTGTTTAAAAGTCTTCATCAAACCGATCGCGTATGATTAAGTGCTGAAGGCGCCACATCAACTGGCGTTTTTGACAAAGTTGTTTTTTTTTGTGCAAATTACATCATTTTAATGTTAGAAATCTTTTATTTATCTATAATTTACGGTTCTCTACGATAATTTGATATTAAATATTTTAAAATTAGTCACAAACTGGTTGCTTCGCTGGCTGCTGAATATATTTTTTTTTGGCAATCAACACAATCTTGAATTAAATTTAAATGGTAAGCAGTTTTGCAAAGCGGTTTCTCTCTCTGTCCCCCGTCTCTCTCTGCAGATCTATTAATTATTTTTATGTAGCAAATAATTTGCAAGACATTTTCTGTTGTACAAAGTTCTATATTTCTTATTTGACACAACACATTTTATTAATTGTTTATTTTTTCATTTCATTTCTTTGCAGGTATGATGTGAATTTTATGATCTCCCTCCCTCTGTCGGTCGTTTTATTTTCTTGGGTGAGACTTTTATTGTATAAATCACTATAATGCTAAATGCAAATTCAATGGTTTTTAAATGAGGAATTTAGTTTGTATAAAAACTATGAAACAATTTGGTCTGATAATGCTACACTATCGCACCGAGTGTGTTTCTTATAGATTTGTTTAATTGCTTGTGCCTTTGTCGAATTTTGCTGAATTGTCAAAGCAAAATGTGTAATTTTGCTTAGCATTGCTATTTTTATGAATATGTGGTATTTGTGTAGCCCAGAGTTTGTTTTTTAAATATAAATTATTTCATAATAGCTGCAACTGTAATCACAATTTTTGGGGCAATAAATGAAACATTAAATAATTTATCGCAGGTAAATAAATACAAAAATTGTAGAAGATAATGCTTAAATTGTAGATATAACTTAAAAAAATTGTTCCTGATTAGTTCTAAAGCTTTAATTTCGTAATTTTTAAGTAAATTTCACGAAACAGTGTATATTCAGCAATTCAGCAAAAACCTCAAGATGCATACATTTTGTAAGCAATTAAATTTTTGGGTTTAGTACGACGTTCTTTACTCTGTGTGCGCTGGAAAAATGTCTGCCACCAACTTGAAACATTTTTTTTAATTTTTTACTTTTTTTTAAAGAATTGTTCAAAAGTTAATATTTCGAAAAGTACGTAAATAAAAACGGAATATTATTAATACACAAATATTAAACAAAATGTTTGGGATAATAAGTGAAACAGCAAATAACTTATCGCAAGTAAACCAATTCAAAAGTTGTAGTTGATAATGCTTTAATTGTAGATATACAGTAGTGGTCAAAACATTTGCAACTCAAATCACACTTTAACTAAAAGTTAATTTTTTTAATCAAAACACCTTAAGCATTTTTTTCAATTATTTTTTTTTATTAAATTCAGTTGTTTTTTTATTATTTACAAAATCAAAAATATTCTTCATTAACTTAAAACAACAACAAAAATAGTTTTAACAAGATAAGTCAAAATTCAAGTGTTCAAAATATTTGCAACTCGTAAAAAAAACTTTAAAAAAACGATATTAAGTGTTCAATATTTTGTGGCATAGCCGTTGTTTTTTATTGCTTCCGAGCATCTTTTAGGCATTGAGGGAATAAGTTTTTCAATGTAATCGCTTGAAATTGCATTCCACTGCTTTTCCAATTCGACGAAAAGCTCATCTCCATTTCGGAATACTGTATTTCCGATATTACGTTTTGCAATCATCCACAAGTTCACAATAGGGTTGAGATCGGGAGCTTGAGGTGGACAAGACATTAAATTGATTTGGATTTCCTACAACCAGGTTTTAACAATCCTAGCCGTGTGTTTGGAATCGTTATCGTGCTGGAATGTCCACGAAATTGGCATTTCCCGTGCGGAAGCATAACTGAGCTTAGAAGATCTCTATAGATTGTGGCAGATGTTGTATTCCATATCCCGAGAAACATCCCCACACCATGATATTTCCCCCTCCGTGCTTTACTGTGGCGGTTGTGTACCTAGACCGTAATCTCGGGCTCTTCTTTTTATAGTGGAAAGGCTAGCATCTATAGGAATTTCTGTTTTAGCTTCTCTGGGAACAGCTTTTGGAAATTTCATAAAAAAATTCTCGATTTTCCGTTCTTCTCGTGCAGTTGTTACACGAGGTCTTCCACCTTTTTGAACTGTTTGGATGTTTCCTTTGTTAACTATGCGACAAACCGTTGATTTATGAATACAATATTTTATAGAAATTTCTTTTTGAGAAAATCCATTTGCAAAATCACATAAAATTCTTGATTTTAATACCGAACTGTATTTGTTTCCAGCCATTTTCCTCAAAAAAGCGAGGTAAACCTTTTTAACTACAAACTAAAACTGCTTTAACAAAACAGTGAACATTAATTTTTCAATAGAATGCAAATACGTAAATCTTAAATTATTAAAAAGAATGTGATTACCTTTATGTCCTATCATTTTTTAGTGTTATTAATAGTCAAGAACAAGAAAAAGGGGAGAGTTGCAAATGTTTTGAACACCCAATTTCGACTATCTATACCAACTTTGATTTTCTTATTGTTGTACAGTAATGAAATTGTTTTTTTTTCTGCTTGATTAACAAAAGCAATGTATGAAGTTAAGAAAACAACAAATAGTTTTCATAAATTAGTAACTACAAAAAAATAATCAATGCAAAACCGTATATGTCATCTGGGTTGCAAATGTTTTGACCACTACTGTATATTACTAAAATTGTTTTAAAGCTTCAATTTCGTAATTTTTTAGACAAATATATAAAACAAAGTTAATATTCAGCAATTCAGCAAATATCTCAAGATGCACACATTTCGTAAGCAGTTATATTTTTGCATTTAGTACGACATTCTTTGCTTTGTATGCGTTAGAAAATCATCTGCAACCCACTTTAAGGTTTATTAGATGATTGTTACTTATATATGACAATATAACTTATTACAAGCTTCAGTTTTATTGAATGTCATCCTAAGTCATTTATGAGTTCTTTCAGAGAAATTGTAGTATTCAGCAAATATCGCAAGTTGCACAAGTTTTATAAGCGTTTAAATATCTAGACTTGCCACTATTTTGACTACGCAGTTTCTATTTATTAAGACTTTTTTTTGATAATTTAGTTAACTGTTTTTTAAAGCTTTTATTTTTGAATTTTAAGAAAAATTTAATTGTAAAATGTAAATAAATTATAAATATTTTCAAAATTAAAACGTTCGAGCTTTTTGGCCGATTTTAATTAATTATAATTAATTTTGAATATAAAACGAAAGGTCGGATAAATCATCACTTTTAATTTTAATTTGTCTCAGTAAGAATTCACTTTTTAATTTTAAAATAAAAACACGTATTTTTTGAGCTACGAGGGCGGATCAATAAGTCCGTGACTTTTCGAACTTCCCTCGTAGTTATATGAAATGCAAAACTGCTTCCATCAAGTTAATAGACTACTGTCAAATTTTGAGCAAGTCCCGTCATTTAGTTTGCGTTTGGCTTTCTGACTGACTTTGGTTGTGGTCGCATAAGTACAAATGACGCTGAGGTCATGAAGTTGGGGTCAATACACCCAAAAATGTCGAAAAATCCACGATATGGTGTTGGCCGATCGAAGATTGAAAGTGCGTGAGATTGTTGATGCCATAGGCAGTTCATATGGCAGTGTGGTTTCGATTTTAAATGATCAGTTGGGTTTAAGAAAGCTGTCTGCAATATGGGTGCCGCGTTTGCTCTCAATTGCCCATAAACGTAATCGTCTGACAACTTCAAAGGATTGTTTGCAGTTGTTTAATTGGGCTACGAATTGGTAACTCATCCGGCATATTCTCCCGATTTATTATTGATCAAACAAATGTCTATTTTATGGACCTCGAAAAAACCTATTTTTTGGAAGGGATACAAAAATTGGACTAAGTGTACTGAGCTAAACGGAGATTATGTTGAACTTTTTTTTTTTGCAAAACACCAATTTGTTTCATTCAAAAAGTTACGGACTTATTGATCCTCCCTGGTAGTTGTAATTTTTTTATTGGATTGTGAACATGTTCCGATTAAGTATGGAATAAAATATTCGTAATATCGCCTCCACGGCTCTGATGACAGCCCATTACTCTTTTCATGTAATTTTCCATAACTTATTCACTGAGATGTGGCTGTATCTCACCGATGACGCGTTGAATCTCGGATTTGAGCTCAGGAATTGTTTCTAGTTTATTCGTATAAACCCGAGATTTCCAAACCTCTAAAGAAAGAAATCTTACTGCGTTAAATCGAACGATCTTGGTGGCCAGTTGACATCAGAATTTCTTGAGATAATTTGTTCTGGAATTCGTTGTTGCAATAAATCGATTGTTTCATGCGTGGTGTGGCAGGTGGCGCCGTCTTGTTGAAATCACATGTCGTACAGATCCATGCTGTCCAGTGGAAGCCACAAGAACTCCGTTATCGTTTTCGTGTAACGAATGCGCTTTCACGGTCACTGCAATTTCGGCCTAATCTTCAAAAAAGTAAGGCCCAATCACGTCGTTGTGGGTGCATTTGTTTCTCATTGATTGCTTGAGGGTTTTCTGAGCTCCAAATTCGACAATTTTGTGTATTCACGAAGCCATTCAGATGGAAATGCGCTTCATCGGGGAAGATGACTCTTTTTTAAACATTCACATTGACTTCACTTTGTTCCATTACCCATTGAACGAATTACCAGCGCTTTCCATGGTCTGCTGGTTTGAGCTCCTGAGTAATCAGAATTTTGTATGCATGAAGGTTAAGGTATTTAAGTAGCTTGGTGACAACGGAGGGTGGAGTTTCTTGAAATCAGTTTATTAGGAAATTTTCGCTGCAATTCTGGCATAGCAGACCTGTGTACCCGACAACTTGTACCATTTTATTGTAACCACACCTTCAGTCATATGAAAAGTCGATCGAGGCAGCTGAATTAGCCGCAACCGAATTTAGAGGCTGTAACAACCACAAAAGAGGTCAACACGGCCGACTGAGGTTGTCACAACCGAATTGGAGGTTGTCACAACCAAATTAGAGGTCGCCAAAACCGGATTTAAGTTGTACATCCACAAAAGAGGACAACGCAGCCGACTCAGGTTGTCTCAACATAATTCGAGGTTGTTATAACTGAAGTGTAAGTTGTCAAACCAAATTAGAGGTTGTCACAGCCGAATTGGAGGTTGTCACAGCCGAATTGGTGGTTGTCAAACCAGAATTTAAAGGTAGTACAACCACAAAAGATGCCAACACAGCCGATTCAGGTTGTCTCAACCTAATTAGAGGTTGTCACAACCAAACTAGGCAACCGAATGTAAATGGTGTCACCGTTTCCGACTGTTTCAAGTCCCGGCCATGATGTGTTGTTGCCGTACCAATCCTGATGTGTTGTGTCCGTCGCTTTGTGGCATAAACCGTCGTATAGACAGACGATGGCAGCACATCTCATACGACTGACCTAGAAAAACTTTGGAACTCTTGGACATTTCTGTGGCAGATATATCAGAGTGCACATATCATCATCATTCATAAATCGTATTCTCAATCTAGGTTTAATATTTTTTATTATTTTTTTTTATATTTTTTTTATTATTTTTTTTATAATTTTTTTTTTATTATTTTTTTATTATTATAAGTGGCTTCAAACTTATAAAAATATCCAAAAGGAATACAAGTGTTATGTTTTTGCTGGCCTGTAGTCTTTACAAAATTGTATTGTATAAGAATGTATTGGAAATATGTTCTTATACAATACAATTTTGTAAATAATACAACCCCGCAAACAAACCATTGTCTTGCTTTCAGTTATTGCAAAAAACACTAGTTCTCCCCTTTCTATCACCATATTTTTCTTATAAACAGTTTAAGTATAGCGTTAACACCAAATTTTTTAAATTTTCATGCGTTTTGCTGCATTTCAGCTATTCAGCAAAAATCTCAAATTTCATAAATTTTGTAAGCATTAAAATGTTTTCATTTATCATGCTCCCCTGCACACAATAAACACAATGCTTACAAATTTATTACTCACCTAAGACAACAACTGTATTTCGTTTTCATATCATTTTGTTAATGATTAATTGAGCTTTATGTTGTTGTTGTTGTTGTTGTTGTTGTTGTTGTTGTTGTTGTTGTTGTTAAATATAGAAGAAGCTAAAATAAAAACAATGAAATAAATAATCGCATATAACTACACTCATCGTCATCATCATGGCTTGAAAATATTTTCCGAAATAGTTTCAAGAAACACAATAATAATAAACTTGTTCAAAGACACGTATGCCGACCCAAACAGTACAACAATTCAGTTTAAACAGAAACATGAACAGCAACAACAAATCGTGTGCTACTAACACATACAACAAACAATGTTGTCGTCTAACATTTATGGCAATTGCAACTTTTTGTTGCTGTTTTGCTGCTGTTGTTTTTGTCGTTTAAACATATTAAACAGCTATTTGATGATTTGACTTAATTTTAACAACAACAAATAAAGTCAACAGCAACAAACTAATAAAATGTCGTACAGTTTTGTTGTTGTTGTTCGTTTGATATTTTTATGGCGCCGGTGTACCCAGAAACAACAGCAGCAACAACCACACCAAAGTCATGATATCTAAAGATCAAAAGTTGTTCCTCGCTTTACTCAACTCTGTTGTTGCTGCTCGCAACATGATTGATTCAAGCGATATTTTCATGTTTAGACAAAAAGAGACAAATTCGTTACGGTAGGAGGGCGCATACAAAATTCTATGTCTATGTCTATGATTTTTTTCATTCTTCTGAATAGTCAATTGCAGGCGTTTTCAATTCTTCTCCACAGTTCGACACAATGGTTTTATATGCTAGTTTTTTCGGGGGTGGAAGGGGTAATGTACTTTGCTCTCTTTGTCTTGTTGAGGGCACTGGGGGGCGTTATAAAACACGTACAATTGCGCCTACATCGATCGTGTTCATTGCAGAACCAAATAAAAAGTTTTGTATACGAATGACATTTTCATGTAAAATTTGAATAAATATTTCATATTTTTACTTTCCAATTAAGTTTTGATTATGGTAACTTTTGAAATATCATGATGCCTCCAAAAAAATTTGAAATTTTTCAAGTTTAAAGGTTATCATTTGAACTCAAATTCAGCTAAACATTCCTGTATTCCGCAACCATACTTCTATTGGTTTGGAGTATTTTTATCTAAGAACAGTTGTTATTTCAAACCACGGGGTTTCTTTGAAAATAGTCATTAAATTTAATATATATAAATCAAAGTATATTCAGATCTTACATAGCTAAAATTTTGTAAGTATCTCCATTTTTTGATCGGTATTACATTATTTATATTGAATCATGTAAAAACTTTGCAATTCAGCTACCTGTTTGTTTATTCAGCTGGTAATAAATGTCCGCGAGCATGATTTTCAGAATGAGTCCTAGGCTGACGTTTGATCTTTGTTTAATTTTAAGCAAACTTGGTTTAGGAAAGTGATATTAACTCATAACTATCATTAACTCTTAACAATCAGAGAGTTCAGCTAAATGATCTTAGCACCACCTGCAGAGTACTAATGGGATCGTCAGGATCTAAGTACGTCTCTTCTTCAATCAAAATATGGAAATTCGGGATGCGACATCAGAAAGCCTCTTATCCACATCAGATATTTTTACCGGTTCATAGATGAGGACGGAATATCACGTTACGTCACAACGGTACTTATTGGACGAAGTGTGCCAATAGTGACAGCCGCTTTTACCTAACCTAACGCTTTGTTACTATAACTTACATTCCAAATTTTTATCTTGTAATCATCTACATATATTTGACAATAGATTCCGCTAACATCAACCTCCACAAAATTTGAAAGCACAACCGCCTTTATCATCCCTCAAGCATATAACAAAGAAAAATTAATTCTTAGAAGAATATTTTCGATTTCCTTTGAGCGAAATGTTACAGATCAGGAGGTTTTCTGCAATTAGAAAAATATGTAAACAGTCGGTACAAGGATTTCAACTCACGTTGGCGGACGATCGTTTTGAAGGTTGTGACTCATCTCATCAGTGCCGCCTTAGCGTTCTAGGCCAGTGGTAGTCTTGTTGACATTGTCAGAAAGTGCATTTGTCGTCGTCGGGATTTTTCTCCTGTTTCTATTTTAAATTGCTTTACTTATGTATTCAGCTAAATAGTTTTACCAGTTAACTGCAATTAAGTACATTTATCACAAATTTCTGTTGAATTAAACAGAACTATCGTTTTTAAGCGAACGTATAGAATTTCACATCAATTTTTGTTGACATATAAATCTTTCTTCAAACTATTCTTTAGTTAACTTTTTGCATTGTAAGCATCTAAGTAGTTTGAAAGATTTTCAATAATTTATATAAAAATCATTAAAATTTACCGTATTCAGCTAAATCTTTCTCAATTCAGCTGACTTCAAACTCCTCGAATTTTGTAAGCATAGAATTTTTTCACATCCTTCACGCATATTTCAATTAAAAACATGCAAAAATTATATATTAAGCTGGACCATTTGTTGATTTGGATGCGGATATGACTATTCGTGGCATCTTCAATTACAAATATTAGGCAAATATTACTAGGCAAAATTTGGCTTGAATTGTGATAAAAATATTGCATAAAATTTTTTACAAAATTGTTTACCCTCCTGATTTTGACTTGTTCGTTTCTCTTCGAGCACTTTAACAATTTTAGGTTTTTGTTTTTGTAAGCACTTGCAATATTTTAAAGATTTTCATTGGTTTATATTAAAATCATTAAAATTTAATGTATTTGTCATCATTTTTCCTCATTCAGCTAATTTGAAACTCTACATTTTGTAAGCATATCATTTTTTCACATCCTTCACGCATATTACAGCAAAAACATGAAAAAATTATATATTCAGCTGGACCATTTTTTAATTTGGATGCGGATATGACTATTTGTCGCATCTCCAATTACAAATATTGAAACTAGGCAAAAATAGGGCTTGAATTGTGATAAAAATATTGCGTAACATTTTTTCCAAATTTTTACCCTCCTGATTTTGACTTGTTCGTTTCTCTTCGGGCACTTTAACAATTTTAGGTTTTTGTTTTTGTAAGCACTTGCAATATTTTAAAGATTTTCATTGGTTTATATTAAAATCATTAAAATTTAATGTATTTGTCATCATTTTTCCTCATTCAGCTAATTTCAAACTCTTTACATTTTGTAAGCATATCATTTTTTCACATCCTTCACGCATATTACAGCAAAAACATGCAAAAATTATATATTCAGCTGGACCATTATTTGAGTTGGATGCTGATATGAGACTATTTGTAGCATCTTCAATTACAAATGTTGAAACTTGCCAAAATTAGGCTTGAATTGTGATAAATATAAGACATACAACTTTTTTCAAAATTTATTACCCTCCTGATTTGGACTCGTTCGTTTCTCCGTAAGCACTTTAACAATTGAAAATTTTTGTTTTTGTAAGCACTTGTAATATTTTAAAGATTTTCTTTGATTTATACTAAAATCATTAAAATTTAATGTATCGTATTCGTCAAATTTTCAATTCAGCTACATTCAGCTCTACATTTTGTAAGCTTATAATTTTTTCACATCCTTCGTGCACATTTCAATAACAAATTGCAAAAATTATATATTCAGCTGAATTATTTGTCGTATTGACTGCGATATTACTTTTTTTTTTTTAAAACATTAACATTAAACACAAATAATAAAATAATATTAATATTACGTTGCAACGTTTTTTGCGTACTATTTGACTATTTTCTTTGCAATCAGTTTTACAATTAGACGATTTTTATAAGCTGTTATAAATTCTACACAATTCTTTTGAACCTCTTGATGTTGACTTTTTCTCGGCAAACACTTCTATAATAGGAAGTTTTCTTGTAAGCACTTATATATTTGTAAAGAGTTTCATTGCTTTTTGTTAAAATAACTAAAATTTCTTGTATTCAGCTACATTTGTGCAATTCAGCAGGCTTTTAAATCTTGAAATTTTGTAACTAGACACATTTTCACATCCTTCATGCGCACAACATATGAAAATCCGAAAATTCGAATTAATATATTCCGCATACAACTCCTGGATTTAACTGCGGATATGCATATTTTTGTTATATTTATTTACCTTACAATTTAAAAGACTTTTTTGTAAGCACTTCTATTACATTAAAGAATTTCATTAGTTTATATAAAAATTATAAAAATTTATTGTATTCAGCAACATTTTTCTAAATTCCGCTAACATCTAACTTCAAATTTTGTAAAGTATGCAATTTTTCTCACCCTCCGTGCACATATCAATAACAATTTGTGTATATATTATATTAGAAGAAAATTAGTTTTAAATTGAGGTAAACATTTGCATTGCATATGTTTTTACACAGCTAATTTTAACCACCCGTAGTAGCCTTTTTTTTGCAAGCACCTTTAAAACACATAATTTTTTAGACTTTTTTGTTTGCAAGCACCTTTAAAACATAAATTTTTTTTATAAACACTTACTAATTTTAAAGATTTTCATTACTTTAAGTAGAAATCATTAAAATTTACTGTATTCAGCAGAATTTTTCTTAATTCTTTTTCTGTTTCTTAAATTTATTTTATTCAGCTACATTTCTTCAATTCAGCTAACTATAAAATCTTTAAATTTTGTAAGCAAATTCCTTTTTCCCACCCTTTATGGCAAAACAAATAAAAATATCAAAAGTAATATATTCAGGTATTATTCGTCGCTTTAACTGTGGATATACATGTTTCTGTTATATCTAATCACAAGTATTAAAACTTGTCAAGAAGAAAGTCTTAAATACGTATCTAATCACAAGTAGTAAAACTAGTCAAGAAGAATGTTTTGTATTGAAGTAAAACTTTTACTTAGCAACTTGTTTTACATAATGTATTTTACTCAACATCTGTTGACACTTTTTCTTGCAAGGACTTTAACAATATAACACATTTTTTGTAAGCACTTATATAGTTTGAAAGATTTTCGTTAGTTTATATGAAATTTATTAAAATTTATTATATTCAGCTAATATTTGCTTAATCCAGCTAACTGTTAAACGTTACATGTTGTAAGGAAATCAATTTTTCACACTCTTCATGCGGAAAACAACTAAAAATATCAAAAGTAATATATTCAGCTGAACAGGTGCTGGCTTTAACTGTGGATATACATAATTCTATTCTACATATCTAATCACAAATATTAAAACTAGTCAAAAAGAAAGATTTCGATTGAAGTCAAAATTTTACTTAACAACTTGTTTTACATAATTTATATTACTCACCTTCTGTTGAAATTTTTTCCTGCAAGGACTTTAAAAATATAATAATTTTTTTATAAGCACTTACATAGTTTGAAAGATTTCCATTAGTTTATATGAAATGTATTAACATTGACTGTATTCAGCTAATGTTTTCTTAATTCAGCCAACTCTTAACACTTCAAGTGTTGTAAGAAAATCTCTTCTTCACACCTTTCATTCCCACAACGAATAAAAACAACAACAAAAGTAATATATTTAGCTAAAATATTTCATTGATTTAGCTAAGGATTGACGTATATTTGGTAACTTTAATAATTCCTTTTATAAAAAGAAATATCAAAATTAAGCCAAAATAAAATGTCTTGAGTTTAGCATGTTAAATTTAATTATTTTGTAGAATTTTATATGTTTTCTGTTTGTTATAACTTTATGGTATAATTTTTACCGCCCACCAGTTAAATTCAATTTTTTTGCAAGCTGTTATATTATTTTAAAGATTTGTTACAAGATTTATTGAAAATCGTTGAAATTTCTTGTATTCAGCTAAATTTTTCCCAATTCAGCTAACATCAAATGCTTTTAATGTTGTAAGTATATCCTCCTTTCACATCTATCATGCATTTAACAAGGAAAAATTACAGAAATTATATATTCAGCTAAACAATTTCACGTTGTAATTGCATTTACCTTTAGGCAAGCATATTTCTGTGTTGTCTCTTTCATTTTGTCAAGTGTTTTTTTTTACCCAAACATGGTGATATTTTGATTAAATACTGTATGATAACAAATTGTGTTTGCTGGTGTACACAATGCTGCAATTCGTGATAATTGACAAATCACACACCGTCTTATGTTTATCAGCAAGTAGTTCGCTCGTGTTAAGAAAAATCTCTCTTTTTTTTACTTTGTGCTATTGAAACGTTTCCATGCCAGCGTAAAGATGTAGCTATTGGGTTGTTAACGCAGATCTGAGGGGGATTGGGGTGGTTGTTTCACGATAATGTGTGTAATTAAAACAAGTCTACTACTAAGTACTACTACTATATAGAAATCGAAATTGTATTCACAATCGAAATGGAAGTGGTGGAATGAATTAGCAAATGACGAGATGACTACGACGACATAAAAGTAACTACAACTTGACTAAGTGTTACTGACTGATGACTGGACAGCCTTGAATGGCCTTGAGGCGGCATCGACTGCGGCACAGTGGCAGCATCAGCATCATTCGTAAACTGACCGTATCTATGGAGTCGTCATTGTTTCAAACATACTACGTGAATGACTAATGCCCGAGCAGCAGCACTCAAATACTAACAATTGGCCGAATCAAACGAATTTGTCGATGACGATAATGATAATGAGATAGATGCGTTTTATGGTCAAGACAGAAATCAATAAATTGTAATTCCATGTCATTCATTTGACCATATATGACTGAAGCTGTTGTGTAGTGCTGACCCACGGCCAGGCCGACTAAAAGAAGCTCAATTGGTTTTCTGGCCGCCAACAGGTGGTAATTTTGTTTATATTCCACCGTAGTTGTCATTGTCGAGCTACCAAACTTATAAACAAAAACAAAAAATCCTCGCTTTTTATAGGCTCTCCATCATCGATGGACGCATAAATTTCTGAGGTTATTTGGTGTTAAACATAAAACCGCCAAAAACAGATACTCAGTTTAAGATTGTGATGAGCGCATAAGTGTTTCTTGGCTGAAGGTTTTCTTAAAGAAACCACGTTTCTGAACCTCAATTTTGAATATCAAAAAAGTGGTAGGTGGTTTTATAACATTCAAATTTATATTTATAGTTCGTGATTATCTCGTATATATTTTTGTTTTTGTATTAAACCAAAAGTGCCACTATTGACACTTAAACGCCTACTGCAGTTACCGCAACACCACAGTAGTTGTAGCAAAGGGTTAAATGTTTACAGCATTTCTGGTGTTTTCCCATAATAATGTCATGGGACAAGGTTAATGCTTTTAATCAATGGAATCGTAAAAAGCGCATATTACAAAACACGTTTAAGATTACATGCAATTTACCACATTTTTGTCGGTTTTATAAGTCTCCTCTTAAGCTTAATTAACATTTTAAGATTTGGTTAAAACTCGAATTTTATTAAGGTGTAACATGGCTTAATTAATAATTACACATCGCTTAATGACATAACTTTATGGGGAGATGAAAAGTTTTAAAAAACTGACTTTAAGCGACTTCTAAGATGGAATTTTTGCATCTACAAATTAAAATGCAAAAATGTAAGCCAAACATTATAGTGTTGAATTTATAGTTAAGTATTTGTGTTAATATAACCATGTCTTATAGTTTCTCATTACTGCTTACAAAATTTAACAATCTTGAGATTTTGCTGAATTGATCATATTTAGCTGAATTGCATAAAACAGACTTTTTATATTTTTGTATTGTTATTTTTTATAAAGTGACATAAATATATTACAAGACTTTAATTGAAAACACCCCATAACACCTTATTTTACACAAATTTATTGTGGGGTTTTTATAAATATAAAATAAATATTTGATCTTACTACATTTTAGTTAGTTAAGGGGTTTCTTATTTACACAAAGACATAGTTGGCTTAAATATGTTCATAACTAAGCACATGTATTTACTTTCCGATAAGAATCATTTTTTTTTGTAATCAAATCCTAAAATTTTGACTGTGTTTGAAGATTGTATAAATTTAGGGAACACTTCGATTTTTAGCCAACATTTTAAAGGTATGCTAATTATCTTACAATTAATATATTAAGCTAATGATTTTTCATGGTTTTTAATAAATGCTTACAAAATTTCTCAAACTTGAAACTTTGCTGAATTGTAGCAGAGTTGTATACAATTAATTGATTTAAAGTTAGTAAACGTTTAGTAAAAGTTTTTTGATTAAATTATATAGTTACATTACAAACATTTTATTAAAAAAATCAAAATTGCCTAATTTTTTAAATTTTGGCGTAGGTATTCAAAATATATTGAATTTTACGATATTTAAGTTACTTTAGATTTCTCTTAATTCACACACATAACTTTTAATCTAGCTTAGCTGAATTCTTTCTTTCAACTGTCATTTTGTTTGACTTGTTGCGTTTGTATACAAATCATTAAAATTTATTGTATTCAGCTAAATCTTTCTCAATTCACCTGATTCCAAACCCTTAAAATTTTTCAAGTTTACTAGATTTTCACATCCATCATTCAAAACTCAATACAAAATGGTTTCCGATTATATCCCATGACGGGATTAGGGAGAGCTTCTCACAACAAGTGACCTGTGCGCCTTCTAATTTTACACTCACTGATTGGGACCTACAGTTTTACTTCGGTTCCGATCGTTATTTTGAGAATCTTGTATATGGCTAAATAGTGATAGTGTCACCGTCACTAAGCGAGGTGACCTGACCACTGTCGGCAGAAATGTTAGGTGGTCAGAGCAGAGGTCGAACCCCCGTTTTCCGACGGCAAAAAAAAAACAATAAAAATTTTGAGCATTTTATATTCAGCTGAATAATTGCATTTTGTAAGAATAATTAAGTCGGCGAATACGAATATTGCTGTTATTATTTAGAAACAATAAAACTAGATAAAAATATAGTTTTAAATTTTGGTAATAATATTACATATCAACTTTTTGTTTTACATAGTTCTTTTTACCCTCCTGATGTTGAGTATTATTTTCTGAAATCAAGTATATAATTTGAAGTGTGTCTTTTTTTGTAAGCACTTATATTAGTTTAAAGATTTGCATTAGTATATATGAAAATCATTAAAATTTATTGTATTCAGCTTAATCTTACCCAATTCAGCTGACTTTAAACTCTTCTTCACATCCTTCACCTACATTACAATAAAAAATTGAAAAAGTTCAGTTGAATAATTCCTCGATTTAAAACTGGGGTAATGACAATGTTATTTTTATTTAAAACATAAAATTTTTACAAAACGAAAAGTTTAAAATTGTGTTAAAAATATTACATATTAATTCTTTTGCCTACTTCTTTTTATCCTCTTGAAGTTGGCTATATTTTTCCGTAATCACTTTTATAAGTGTTTTTTTTTGTAAGCACTTATATTAGTTTAAAGATTTGCATAAACTAAATCATTAAACTATAATCATTAAAATGTATTGTATTCAGCTAGATCTGTCCCAATTCAGGTTACTTCAAGCTCATCAATTTTTGTAAGCATATGATTTATTCACAACCGTTACGCATATTACAATAAAAAATTTCAAAAGTTCAGCTGAACAATTCCTCAATTTTACATTAAAATTACACGAACATTAAGCTTTAAATTGTGTTAAAATATTACATATTAATTCTTTTGTCTAATTCTTATTATCCTCTTGATGTTGACTTTTTTCCGTGCAAACACTTTTACAATTGAATTTTTTTTTGTAAGCACTTATTTTATTTTAAAGATTTTCAGAAGTTTGTGCGAAAATCATTGAAATTGATTGCATTCAGCCAAAATTTTTCTACTTCAGCTAGCATCAAACTCTTTAAATTTTGTAAGCACTTTACTTTTTCACATCTTTCATGCGCACTACAAATAAGAATACCTTGATTACTATATTCAGCTAAACAATTCCTGGATTTAACTGTCGTCTTTATTTTTATTGGATATTTTACAACCTCATAACGTCACATATTAATTATATATGCAAATTAAACAAATTTCAATATATTTTCCGAACTGTTCCGAACTGTCGCCAGTTGGTAACAAAAAGGACACGGAGGAATTCTTCAGATTTTTTGGAAGCACTTCTATTATTTTACAGATTTTCATAAGTATTTGCGAAAATCATAAAAATTTATTGTATTCATCCAAATTTTTTCTGATTCAGCCAACATCGCACTCTTTCAATTTTGTAAGCACTTCGCTTTTTCACATCCTTCATGCGTACAACAAATAAAAATGCCTTAATGAATATATTCAGCTAAACAATTCATGGATATGCATATGCATACACGTATTTGCTTACAACCTGTAACATTTTCAAATATTAGATTAATTAAAAAGGCTACTACTCATCTAAATATTTATTAATGTCATTATAAAAATAATCAGTTGTTTTAAATATATTCAGTAAAATATTCTACACCTTTCACTTGATTAATTACCACAAATTCATCTTAACATTCCAAAGTCTATCAATAGTTTGCAAAATTTACATAAACAACTTTTCCATGATTGACAGTTGTATTTAGTTGAATTGAACAGCATCTCTCATCACATCATCCTCAATTAATATTGAATATTTAATTAAATAAATATTCTTTATTGAATATTAACGATGCATAGAAAAAAAACCTCAACACTATTCTCATATGAACAAACTACTCTACGAACTTCAAATATCTTGCAGACACAATATTTTATAAAAAAATTTCTATGCAATCAAAATATTTTGCCACTTCATTTGATTTGGAGAATTGTGTTTATATAGATTGGCTTGTATTATTGTATATTTTGCAATTAATTTAAATAATAGCTTACGACTCCTCTAACCTCATGTTCACACACAGAGCCGTCTTGAATCTTGAAATTTGCATAATTATTATTTATAATTGTAGGAGACGAGCATCAAAAAAAAAACAATCGATAGTTTATAAAATATTGACAGCTGAAAGTATACATAATGATATTTCTGCTTCAAATCGAATTTCAAATGCCAGTGAATTCATACACTTTTCAATACTGTATTTAATTTTGTCTCAGACAATGTTAATGATACTTATGTCTACGCTATCTGCTGTAGAGTTCACATAACCCAAAAAATAACATTTGTGTAATAGCCTTTTGTACGTAGTATTTATAGATTTCAAAATATTTAATAAATAATATAACGCCATTGCTTGCTGAATTAGCAATTAAATTGTGTAGTGTAACATATTTGTTTATGCTAAAGTTGAAAGGAGTATGACAACAATTGTTGCTAGTTTTAATTGATGTTTGAAACCTTAAGGTTGCCTACAGTTTTGTTTTACATTGTGTTGTAGCTGAATTGTAAAGGCAGTTGTTTAAAATTGCAAGCATAACATTTTATCATTGGTTTAGTACCTCTAGCAACATTAAATGATATTGCTTACAAAATATACGCTTTTGTAAACTTTGCTGAATAGGGAACATTTTTGTAAAACGATGAAAATATTAGGAATATTTAACATAATCTTGTTTATCCTAGCATAATTCATTTATTGTCTGGAAATAATGCTACACGTACTGCATTCTAAATTCTAGCTGAATTGGTTAACTATTCATTAAAATTACAATGGCTATCTTGCTAAATTTACAAAATATACGCTTCTGGAATATGTGACATACACTTGTTTAGGCTAATGAAATTCATTTATTTTGATTGTTATACAATTTATACGTTGTTTGCACTTAAGTCCTAGCTGAATTTATTAAATATTCATTGAAATTGTACGAATATTTTTATTTTGTTTAGTTGCATCCTCTAGCAGCATAAAATAATCTTGCTTACAAAATGTACGCTTCTCTAAACTTTGCTGAATAGAGAAAATGCTTGTGAAACGGGGAAATTATTGAGAATATTTCACACAAATTTGTTTGCGATTACGAAATTATTTTTTTCTGGTTGTTATATTCTGTAAATGTTGCTTACTCTCAAGTCTATACTAAATCCTAACTGAATTTGTTCAGTATTCATTTAAATTTCAAAGATGTTCTAATTTTGTTAATTTGCATCGTCTAGTAGCATAAAATATCCTTGCTTACAAAATACACGCTTCTGTAGACGTAACTGAATAGAGAACAATTTTGTGGAACGATGAAATTGTTGTGAATATTTATTTTATGCTGAAGAAAAAAATTTATTTTGGATTTTGTGTACTTCAGATGTTCCTTACTGTTAAGTCTATATTCTAAATTCTAGCTGAATTGGTTAAGTATTCACTAAAATTGTTAGGACAATGTTATTTTGTAAATTTGCATCCTGTAGCACCATAATCTAATCCTGCTTACAAAATATATGCTTTTTATGTATAGACTTACCATTCACACTCTAAAAATTCTAAATGTACTTCTGCTTACAAAATATTAACACTTCGAGATTGTGCTGAATTGTAAAAGGTGAAAATATTTTGAAAGCATTGCTGAATATACATCGTATTTACACGTTGTTTAAACAATTTCTACATGCTTACAAAATTAATTAAATACAAATAGCGCAAAGACAGGAAAAACGAATTATTTATAGTTTTCTGGGGTATTTTCTAATTTTCCTAAAAATTTAATTTTAAAGTATGGGATTAATACAAATTTGATACTATAGTTTCGAAATAATCTAAAACTAGTCATGCTTACAACATATTAACCCTGCGATTTTGTTGTCAATACTATTAAAATCAATGTCAATACTAAAAAAAAATACTATCGTATTAAAATTGCGTTTAAAGATTTACAATATGCTTACAAAATTAATCAAAGGGAAATAATACAAAAGTGGGAAACTAATTAACGTTTTCGGGGAAAATTTTCCGAGGTACCTAAACATGTAATAGTTAAGCAAGGTGTATTCAGAAACTTATCGCCTCACCTTCTAAAGATTCTAAATGCACTTGTGCTTACAAAATATTGACACTGAGATTTTGCTGAATTGTAAAAAGTGAAAATATTTTTTATACATTACTGAAACTACATCGTATTTATACGTTGTTTAGAGGATTACGGTATGCTACACAGTTAATCAAAGACAAATAATATGACGACCATAACAACTATTTAGTTATAAATTTCTGGGAAACTGTGCTAATTTACCTAAACATATAATACCAAAACAAGGGTTTAGTAAAAATTTGATACTGTAGCGTCTAACGAATCCAAAACTGGATATGCTTACAAAATTTTAACATTTTGAGATTTTGCTGAATTGTAAAAAGTGAAAATATTTTGTAAGCAATACTGACAACAAATCGTATTAAAGTTTGGTTTAAGGATTAATAATATGCTTACAAAATTAAACAAAGGGAATTGTACAAAAATGGGAGAACTAATTAGTATTTTCTGCGAAAATTTTCTAATTTACCTAAACATGAAATAGTAAAGCAGGTTTGTATAAAAAATTACCACCTCACCCTTTAAAGATTATAAATGTACGTCTGCGTACAAAATATTAACACCGAGATTTCGCTGAATTGTGTTTATACAATTCCTGCATGCGTACAAAATTAATTAAAGACCAATAATGCGAAGATGGGAGAACTAATACGGTATAAATTTTACCTAAAAATACTAAAGCAAGGTTTTAAAAAAAGTTTACCAGTTTCGCTTTCTAAATAATTTTAAACTACGTAAAAGCCTGCAGCAAATTAACATTGCGGTTTTGCTGAATTGTAAAAAAGTGGAAATATTCTGTAAGCATTACTGAAAACACATCATGCTTACA
Source organism: Phaonia tiefii (assembly GCA_963931995.1). Taxonomy (NCBI): domain Eukaryota; kingdom Metazoa; phylum Arthropoda; class Insecta; order Diptera; family Muscidae; genus Phaonia; species Phaonia tiefii. The sequence continues at coordinate 129,011,464 of OZ008370.1, forward strand.
CTTTTCATAAACCGTTACAACATGGTTACAAAATTAATCAATGATCTAGTGTAAAGCCTGAGAAAACTAATTAGCTCTTGTTTTCTTCGAATTTTAATAAAAATCTGGCACTTTACCTTTTAAAGGATCTAAATGTACTTCTGCTTACAAAATATTAACAATTCGAGATTTTGCTGAATTGCAAAAAAATTTAAATATTTTGTAAGCGTTGCTAAAAACACATAGTATTTGCATGTTGTTTAAACACTTACAACATGCTTACAAAATTAATTAAAGACAAATAATGCGAAGACGGGAAAACTAATTAGATATAGTTTTCATGGAAATTTTTCTAATTTGCCTAAACGTGTTGTATGCAAGCAAGGGTAAATAACAATCTTACCATATATGGAACAGGAACAGAATAACAAAACGGTTGTTATTGAAATATTTGTGATACAAACTCACCCTCCTCCTTTTGATTAGTCATATTTTGTAAGCAAAATGATTTAGTTTTTGCAATTTTAATACCATTAAATTAATTGTATACATTTCTTGGAAATTTCTGTAAATGGCAAAAGTTGCTGTATCATTTTGCTGACATTTACATTGCACAAAATGATTTGTGTTCAATTTAATTTACACACTAAACAAAACTTGACATGTAAACTATTGTGCACACACATATGTTAATTTAAATTTTACTAATCAAAAAACAATTACTACAACAATAAAGCCAATGACGCTTGGAAGTAACTAAGAATATAATCCCCCCCATAAAACATGGCCATACATGGAGCTCCTTCGATTTCATATCTAACACGGAAAAGGTAATGAAAACTCGTAAAAAATCACTTAATTTCGCCTATAATGGCGGCTTTGATTACAAAGATCAAAATCAAATGACAACGACTCTCACATAAGGAGTTCACCCGCGCATTTCCACAATGCACTGACTGACTGGCTGACTTGCACATTTCAACTTTACAACGCCTCTGTTTGTAAAGGGTGCACCAAGTTGCTATCTAAAAGCAATTGTACTAATAACAATCATAATGGTAAATAGTAATAACAATAATAATATAAATAAAAAGGCAAAATAAGTTTTACACAACTGAACACAAAGAGAAAAGCCTCCTCGTCGCCCTTCCGCGTTACAAATGTTAATAAAATCATAAATGTGTTCAACAATTGTTTATTATTGTCACTCGATGTCGATGGAGGATTGATCGATTTCGAAATGAATACGACGCATATTACACGCCGCCGATGTGCAAAGAAATGGAAATAAATATGATTTATTGTAGTATTTAATGGATTTGATGATAAAAGTCGCACAAAAAGCTATTAATATTTTCATTATCGGTTGACAGGAAAACTGTTGAGATATCTCTTTGGTGAAAAGCAAAAAAAAAAATATAAAACATTTTCAGAAAATTTCTTTATTTGTGTAAATGGGTGTTAGGCTTTATAACTTTAAAATTTTTTATTGGTGAAATATGGTAATAAATTTCAATATCTGATGAGGCATCAAGTTGAGGTCAAGATTTAATCGAAAATGTAAAACTGTTGTAATATTTTGTAAGCATGCATTAAAAACTAATAAAAACATTGTTCGCGTGCCATTGAGTTGAAAGCTTACAACTTTAATCGATATTAGGAAAATTCAGCTAAGTCCCAATGGTGTCAAATTTTGTAAGCACTTGTAGTATTGATTTCCCTAATGAAAGCGGAAACAGACAAGTTATATGCTTACAAAATATTTTCATTGTTATTCAGCAGGGTTAAGTATTACATATTTAAGAAACGCAAGCAAAAGTTACCGATTTGAAGGATACATACTTATGTATTTGTGACTTAAATGTTTAAATCGTAACTTGATTTTCCGTCATTGGTAGTTGCAAAGTCTGAATTTGTTATATTGTAGCAGAAAATTATTAACATATTTTATTAACATCGGAGTTTTATAATCCACTTTATTGCTTGTAACTAAATCAGAACAAAAAATAATTAAAAATGTGTTTTATTTATAAAAATTCAGAGAGTATCTTTATTTTTGTAAATGGGATTTAAATTTTGGATCATTACAAGTTTTATAGGTTAAATATGGTAATAAACTTAAATATCTGATGTGAATTTTGTGGAACGATGAAATTGTTGTGAATATTTACTTTATGCTGAAGTAAAAAAATTATTTTGTATTTTGTGTACTTTAGATGTTCCTTACTGTTAAGTATATATTCCAAATTCTAGCTGATTTGGTTAAGTATTCACTAAAATTGTTAGGACAATGTTATTTTGTAAATTTGCATCCTGTAGCACCATAATCTAATCCTGCTTACAAAATATATATTTTTTTTATGTATAAACTTACCATCCACACTCTAAAAATTCTAAATGTACTTCTGCTTACAAAATATTAACACTTCGAGATTGTGCTGAATTGTAAAAGGTGAAAATATTTTGTAAGCATTGCTGAATATACATCGTATTTACACGTTGTTTAAACAATTCCTACATGCTTACAAAATTAATTAAATACAAATAGCGCAAAGACAGGAAAAACGAATTATTTATAGTTTACTGGGGAAATTTTCTAATTTTCCTAAAAATTTAATTTTAAAGTATGGGATTAATACAAATTTGATACTATAGTTTCGAAATAATCTAAAACTAGTCATGCTTACAACATATTAACCCTGCGATTTTGCTGAATTGTAAAAAGTGCAAATATTTTGTAAGCAATACTGACAACAAATCGTATTAAAATTGCGTTTAAAGATTTACAATATGCTTACAAAATGAATCAAAGCGAAATAATACATATGTGGGAAACTAAGTAACGTTTTCGGGGAAATTTTCCGAGGTACCTAAACATGTAATAGTTAAGCAAGGTGTATTCAGAAACTTATCACCTCACCTTCTGAAGATTCTAAATGCACTTGTGCTTACAAAATATTAACACTGATAAAAGCGGAAACAGACAAGTTATATGCTTACAAAATATTGTCATTGTTATTCAGCAGGGTTAAGTATTACATATTTAAGAAACTCAAGCAAAAGTTGCCGATTTCAGGGATACATACTTATGTATATGTGACTTAAATGTTTAAATCGTAACTTGATTTTCCGTCATTGGTAGTTGCAAAGTCTGAATTTGTTATATTGTAGCAGAAAATTATTAACATATTTTATTAACATCGGAGTTTTATAATCCAGTTTATTGCTTCTAACTAAATCAGAACAAAAAATAATTAAAAATGTGTCTTATTTATAAAAATTCAGAGAGTATCTTTATTTTTGTAAATGGGATTTAAATTTTGGATCATTACAATTTTTATAGGTTATCTGATGTGGCATCAATTTCAGGTCAAGATTTAATCGAAAATTTTAAAATTTATGTAATATTTTGTAAGCATTTATTACAAACTATACGAATTATTGTTCTCGTGTCATTTGCTTCAATGCTTACAACTTTAATCACTATTTTGAAAATTCAGCTGAGTCCGAAGGATGTCAAATTTTGTAAGCACGTGTATTTTTGGCTTCCATAATGAAAGCAGAAACAGATAAACTATATGCTTACAAAATATTTGTTGATTTCTAGTTATTCAGGAGGATTAAATACCATATATTTAAGAAAATCAAGCACAAGATACACATTTAAAGGACAAATGTATGAAACGTAAATGTTACAGTCTTGCTTATTGATTTTCAGTCATTATGGGTTGAAAGCAGCATTTTTTAAAATATTGTTCATTTATTTAAAATTGTAGCAGGAAAGTATCGATGAAATATGAGGTCTTTAGAAACCAATTTATTGCATGTATCCAAAACACAGAACAATTAATTAAATACGTTCCTTATTTGTGCAAACGGGTGTTAAGCTTTACAACATCAAAATTATTGTTGATAAAATATGGCAATAAATTTAAATATCTGATATGTCATAAATTTGAGCTTAAGATTTAATCGAAAAATTTAAATTTGTTGTAATATTTTGTAAGCATTTATTAGAAGCTAATACAAATATTATTCGCGGACCATTTATTTGAAAGCTTATAACTTTAATCACTATTTTGAAAATTCAGCTGGGTCTGAAGGATGTCAAATTTTGTAAGCACCTCTATTATTAACTTTCATAATGAAAACAGAAACAGGTACACTATATGCTTACAAAATATTTGTTAATTTGTAGGTATTCAGCTGGGTTAAATGTAATATATTTAAGGAAATCAATCAAACGTTACAGATTTAAAGCATAAATGTATGTGACTTAAATGTTGCAATATTAGCTTTAGATTTCTTTTTTTGGGTACAAAGGTCGAATTTTTTATATTGTAGCAAAATTGTGTTAGTATTATGAAATAGACTTGTTAATATTGAGGGTTTATTACTACCCAGTTTGTTCGTTCTATCAAAAAAAAATAAAAAAAGTTTAAAAACTTCCTTATTTATACAACTTTAAAAAGTTTCTTCGTTTATGTAACTGGGAGTTAAAATTTACATCAGTGCAATATTTATTGAAGAAATAGTTAATTATCGGATGTGACATGAATTTAAGGTAGAGTTTTAATTCCTTCTAAAATTTTGTAAGTGTCTTTGAGAAACTATTAAAAATATTATTCCTTTGACATTGACTTGAAAACTTACAACTCTAAACAATATTAAGAAATTCAGCTGTGCCCGAAGAATGCCAAATTTTGTAAGCACTTGTATTATTGACTTTTCCAATGGCAGCGTAAACAAATACACTATATGCTTACAAAATATGTATTAATTTTTGGCTATTCAGCTGAGCTAAATAATATTTAATTTTGAGAAAAAAATTTAACATTACAGATTTTATGTGTCTTAAATATTTTTAATAGCTTGCAATAGATGCTTACAAAATGTTACTATTAATTGAAATTGAAACACTTGAAGTTTTTATTTTTATGCGTAATTACACCAGAAGTCAGTCAGGAAAAAACAACAAAATTAGCTTTTTTGAGAAATATTATATTCTGTCAGGAAATATCTCCTAAACGCAGAAACATATATTACAAATTACAAACTATGAAATTGTTACAAAATCTGCACAATTTTGAAAGCTTAAGCACAATCCGTTGAAAATTTTTAAATTGTTTTGTCTTTATTAAATGTAACTGCAACTATCACATTTTAGTTAATACTGCTTGAAAATTATTTTCATATTTAGATAATTCCGCTGAATTATGAAGTTTTAGCTCATATACATATATATTAGTTCATTGAAGAAATTTACTTTTTATTTTCATCAAATTGTCAGCATTCATTGAATGCTATTATGAATGGGTGAAATGAGTACATTTCTACCCCAATGCCTAGAATATTTTCGAAATTTGTAACATTCAGCAAAATTCCAAAATATGTTTAAATTTTGTAAGCATTCATATTTTTAGATACAAACACCACGTATTATAAATTCCTGTAAGTGCTTATAAAATCATAGTAATTGTAGAAGAATTCAGCTACAAAAAACAACGTAAAATTTTTATTGTAGCATGATAATGAATTTTTCTGATTCGTATTTAATTCAAATATCAATATATGTGACCCGCTCCACGAAAAGGGACCTCCGCGCCGAAAAGAAGTTATTGAGAAAAACGCGTTTAAAAAAAGCGCATCGTTTTTCCGTGTTTTGCGCATGATTATGCAACTCTTCCTTCAACCTGATCATCTGACGATCTGTGAAAAGCAGCAAAATACAGAAGAACCACCAAAAAAGCGTGTTAGGAGTAAAAAAGAGTAAAATTTTGATATTTTTGTAATTTTGTACCTTTGATATTGAACTTTTTTTAAATTTCAAATATTATATATCGCTTATTTGCCGGAATGTTGTATTAACTCAAAAAACATAGTTTCGAGTAAATCGACTTTGAAAGTTTTATTTTGTATATGAATGTACACAAAATGCTAACTTCCAAATGCTCTCCTAACGAATTTAACACAGATTTAGATATAGGAATTAATCCATCTGAAAGAACTCGGTCAGGAGAATATTTTATAGTACTTAGTCCAAAAATGAAGAATTTTGAGTTAATACAACATTCCGGCAAATGAGCGATATGTATATTATCTGTTTATATCACATTTTTAAATTTTTTCATTAATTATGTTCATCTTTACAGGTGATTTGTAAAAAAACTAAAAGACATAGAAACTTGCGGTTTCCGGCATTTGAAAGAGCGTTTTTATCCTATAAGAATCACTCAAAAAGTAAAAAAAATTTTTTCGGCGCAGAGGCACCCCTTCGTGGGGCAGGTCACATATATTTTTTTAAAAGATGTGACTTGTTTTTCGATTAATTAAGTCTGTCTCAATTGTTAATATTTTGAGCAAATTGTTAATAATTTAGCTGAATAATTATTATTTTATCTGATTTATTAACATTTTATCTGAATTGTTAATGTTGGAACTAAGTTGCTGCGAAATTAAATTATAACAATTAATATTTTTCCATTCTGTTCCCTTCTAATAAATAATTTGTTCATATACCAATGTATTCCTAACGAAAATAAATTCAGTAAAATTCTAATTGACATTGAATTTTGTAATCACATGTAAGTTTGTAATGTTTACGATGTCAAAAACTATTACATATCGTTTAGAGAATAAGGAACAACTATAAAAATATCTAAATTTCCTTTCCAGTGCTTATATTTTAAAAATGGTCAACATTCAGCAAAATTCCAAAAAGTTCTTAAATTTTGTAAGCATATACCTTTTTATGTACAAACAAATCCGTAGTATTAATTTCTTTACTTGTTTACAAAATCATGCAAATCGTTTGGTAATTCAGCTAAGATACAAATAAAAAGGATATATGCTTGTTTTAATCCTTATGTAATTGAATTTTCAATTTAAATTGTTTTAGAGATGTGCGTTATTTTGGGATACACTGGCTGAATTGTTAATATTTTAGCTGAATTGTTAGTATTTTAATTTTTTCAGACTTGAAATATATTAATTAAAATTGTATGTTAAAATTGTGTTCATTCCTAATATTCAAAATATACTGATTTCCTAAGGTAAACACATTCAGCACGATTCTTGATGTGCTTAAATTTTGTAAGCACATATAATTTTAAAATATTTGCGATGTCTACAAATTATACCAGTAGGTGCTTACAAAACCATACACATCGTTTAGAAAATAAACTGATCAAATGTAAAAATAACTAAATTTCATATTCCCTTTAATTAAATTCACCACTCATTGAATGTTATTAAAAATGGTAAAATGAAGACATTACTACCAATGCTTATAATATTTTCGAACCTTTTAATATTCAGAAAAATTCCAATATGTTGTTCCATTTGGAAAGCATATACATATATTTTTTGATGCAAATAAACACGTATTAGTATTTTCTTTAAATGCTTACAAAATCGTTCAAATCTTTTAGTAATTCAGCTCAGATAATACAAAACAACAAGAAAGTACAATTTATATTACTTCATGATATTCGGCCTTATTCCCGTTGTCGTCGTCGACGTCGTCATCAGATTTTTGTCAAATTTAGAACGTTATAAATGTATTGTCACGTCGACAACAACAAAGTTTTTGCTGTCTATGATCCAAAAACAACCCTCTTAAAACATTACGCAATTTTTTTTTCCAAGTCGCCAATAAAAATGGTGTCGATATTGGATTGACGTCGACGACGACAACGGGAATAAGGGCGATTATGTTTATTTAATTCTTATTTAATTGAATTTTAAGCTGAAATTAGTTAGAGATGTGCTTGATTTTGGGATGCAATTGCTGAATTGTTAAACTTTAGCTGAATTGGTAATATATTTGCTGAATTGTTAATATTGTACCAGAATTGTTGTGATCTTAAAATATATTAATTAAAATTATGTTAGAATTGTGTTCATTCCTAATAATTTATTGAAAAACGAATGTTTTCCTGAGGTAAATACATTCAACAAAATTCTAATTGTGTTTGAAGTTTGTAAGCACATATAATTTTAAAATGTGTACGATGTCTATAAATTATACCAGTAGGTGCTTACAAAACTATACACATTGTTTGGAAACTAAGCTGATCAAATGTAAAAATAACAAAATTTGCTTTTAATTAAATTCAGCACTTTTTGAATGTTATTGAGAATGGTAAAATGAAATGGTGCTTACTCGTATAATATTTCGAAAACTTTTGACATTCAGTGAAATTCCAAAATGTTCTTACTTACAAACAAACACGTATTAGTAATTTCTTTACATGCTTACAAAATCGTGCAAATGTTTTAGTAATTCAGCAAAGAAAAAAATTAAAGATATAACAAAATAGTGAAAATTATATTACTTAATGATATATTTAGTATATTTGTTTAATTCTTATTTAATTTAATTCAGCAAAATTCCAAAAAGTATATTTGTATATTTAGTATATTTGTTTAATTTTTATTTAATTTAATTTTCAATTTAAATTTTGGGATGCCCTTGTTGAATTGTTAATATTTTACCTGAATTGTTAGTATTTTTGCTGAATTGATAATATTTTAGCTGAATTGTTAATATTGTAGCAGAATTTTTGTGATCTTAAATTATATTAATTAAAATTGTGTCTTTAATTTTTTTCAAGGACCAATGTTTTCCTAATGTAAATCCATTCAGCAAAATTCTAAATGTGCTTCAATTTTGTAAGCATATATAATTTTAATATTTTTACGATGTTTATAAACAATACCCGTAGGTGCTTACAAAATTATCTACATCGTTTAAAAAATACGATGACCAAAGGTAAAAAGTAACAAAGTGTAATAAATCTCATTTTCATTATTATTATTAAGTAATATATCAGCAGAAATTGTGTTTATTTAGTTGCCTAAATTTTTGCTGAATTACCTTAAATTTGGCTCAATTCCTGACAACTTTAAACATACAGATTATGAAGTTATCCTTTTGTTGTTTGGTCTACATATTTATTTTATATCTGAGCTGCCATGATATTGTTCCTTTTGTCTTATTTAAATTTATGGCTTAATTCTCTTTTGAGGTTTTTAGGTTTTTGTTATAAAATTACCATTATTCATAAAAACGAATGACGAAAAAAAAACTTTAAACTCCCAAAGGGGACTTGCAGAGAGCGCGAGAAATATAAAATACATTGTGCCAAAAATGTCAAAACAATTTTGGCAGAAAATTAACCATAAAGTCTATGAAAAATTAACAGTTTTTCATGGCAAACAAAAGGCGCATGAAATGAAAACTTTCGCATTCATTATATAAAAAAGTATACTACTCCTCTCTGTGTAAAGGACCATCGAGTATTGTAAACGAAGTACGGAGTAGGACGTGGTAAGTGGGATACTTGGACAGCAAATACATTCACATAGAGGTGTAAACTAAGAAAAACATGTTGCTGAATAGACAAAGCCCAAAGAAAACGGAAAATTTTCCATGGGTCAACGTATAACCGGAGGCCGATTTTGTTGTCAGTTGTGTTGCTGTGCTTGTGAGCAACATCCCCCCAAATAAAGATGATCAATAGAGTCAGCGTGTAGTACCATTTTAAAGAGTTTTGTTTAGTTTTTTTTTTCTTCTTTGGCTGTCTCGAAGTGGTGGCGTCCAGCAGAAACAAAAACGACATTCAATCAAAATTTATGTATATTCGCATTTTCGCTTATTTTTTTTTTGTCTTCTTCTCCACTGCCACTTTTAACGAGATGTGTTGCTGAAATAGCTAATGAAGCCTACAATAAGGAGTTGTGGAGAAATTTCCACCGAAAAGCTGAAAATAACATCACTTTCAGTTTGGAAAAACTTTTTTCTTCTTCTCGCGATTGGTGTTGTCTGCTGGCCGCCGCCGATGTTAAAAAAATAAACATTCATTTATTAAACAAAAGTGTGGAAAAGTTTTCTGAAGCATTTTCTGGTATCTACCAAAAATTGTTAACTGCATTCACAGTTTTTTTTTTCGATTTGATTTGTTTGCTTCTGGAGGCTATTGGAAAAGAAAAATAGTCATAAATGTAGTTTTTTTTTTGTTACAACAAATACTTTTGATGGAAGCATGAACTGAGTTGGAATCGAGGGAGATATCTGTTTTCTCAACAACATCATTTTATATCATCTGTTGGGTGTTATTGTATCTACAGCAGCAGCAACAGCTGATAGAGGTTGGTATGATAAGCTGCGTTGCAAGCTCCATTGCATTGAATATAGAGATTACTAATTTGTAAAAAATTCTCCTCATAGATATACTTCAATATTTCTAATAGTTTGCTTAGTTCGCAATTCAGCAAAATCTCAACATGATGAAAATTTGTAAGCACATGCAATTTTAGACATCTAAGTGGGTATACAACGACCCAATAATCTCGCAATTGAAATATTTGTCCATTAACCTAATTCAGCTGTGAAAAACTATACAAATCACCTTACAAATTTGGAAGATGTGTTTAATTTTATTGATATACTAGTAAAAAATTTACTCTCTTAAATAGTACAAATATTTTCGCAAACGTTAACAAATTCAGCAAATATTTAAATAAACTCACTTTCATAATTCATTAAATTTGGGAGAGGTTTATTAGATTATTGTATGGAAATGTTGATTTTTAATCATTTCATAAGTTTTCGATTCTAATATTTATTCGATGCTAATATTTATAAAGATCTGAATTTTACGCGCGCGATCCGGCGTTCGATCCCTGCTCAGACCACCTTAAAATTTCTTTCGGCGGCGGTCATCTCGCATAGTGACGGCGACACTATCGAGTATTTAGCCATGAAAAGGCTTCTCAAAATACCGTTCGGAGTCGGTGTAAAACTGTAGGTCCCAATCAGTGAGTGAAAAATGGAACGCGCACAGCTCAGTGATTGTGAGAAGCTCTCCCCTGTCCCTTCATGGAATGTAATGGTAAACCATTTGAAGCCCCTGGTGGAAGAAGGTGTTAACTCACTTTTTTTCAAAAACATTTTTCCTTCTGTTTGTTTCCATGGTAACTGATTATATTTTAGATAAGAAAAAAGTCAACATCTAATACTTAAATTATTAAAATTAAATTTAAAAAATTTTGTTTTTTAATTTTTATTTAAATCAGATACCATGGAAACATTAAAAGAAGGAATATATTGTTTTTGAAAAAAGTGAGTTAACACCTTCTTCCACCAAGGGTTTCATTTATTTATTTATTTTTTTTACCTTGAGAGAGATTCTCCTAGACCTTTTATACCGTTCATTGCATTTAAATTTTTCCTAAATTTCGTTAAATCACAACGTGTTTAAAGTTTGTAAGCTCGCATGATTTTACACTTGTTAAAGAGTGGACAAACTTACAAAAATAATAATAAAAACATTTGACCACGCATTTCCTAATTCAGCTGGGGAAAAGTGTCAGACCATATTAAAACTTTAAAACAAATGCAACTTACTCTTGTTGTTGTTATTGATAATTGATTTACATAAATAGTTACATTATTTTTGCACTCCTTAGCACATTCAGCTAAATTGTAGTATACATGATACATGGACAAATCTAAAATTTCCATACACAATTAGACGAAAGACTTCCATAAGGTATATATGTATGTACTTATATTAAAGATCTGTATTTTATATACATATCTCGAGAGAGATTGCTAAAGAATGTTTATGCTTTTCATTTTTCGTTTAAAAAGTCATCCCGTTTCGCAAATTCAGCTAAATCTCAGACTGACTAAAATTTGTAAGCACGCATGATTTTGATCTTCTTACAAAGTGGGCAACTTATAAATGTAAATGGGAAAAGTGTAAGATCATATTGAAAATTTAAAGCAAGTGACAATTAGTATTACTAGACTTACCGGGAATTGATTTCCATAAATATTAAAATTTGTTTTGCAAACGTTAACATATTCAGCTAAATTATATTATACGTAATACTTGTATAAATCTGAAATTTCCTTACATAACGTGACAGAAGAGCCTTTCTTAGCTATCACAGACCTTATACTATTTGCCGAATTGAGATAATTTCGCCAATTTCTTGAAGTCTTAGAATTTGTATACTTTGTAAGCATACACGAATAAGCTATTCAGCAGGTAGAACCAACACATTTCCAATGTCTTTACATTTGTACATATTCAGCTAACACAAAACTATAAATAATCCGAAAAATTATATTTTTACCAACAATTCAATTTAAAAAAATAAATTGTTGGCTAATAGTAAAGATCACGCTAAATTGCAACCAATTTAACATAATTGAAGCATCATAAAATATTGTACACACTCTTTTACCAATTCAGCAAAATCTCAGAATTGTTAGATTTTGTAAGCACATAATTTTAAAGCTTTCTCTATAAATAATTCTCACATTTTCAATTTCATAACCATATTTAAAGAAAATTTTAGCAATTCTGATAAGTTATAACTTTCAAAACATTAAGGAAAATCATTTAAAACACTAAATTTGTATTAAAAATTGCATGTTCTTCATTACTATCACTGATCACAACATTTACCTTATTCAGCCAAACCAACATATCGTTAATAGTTGTAAGCACGCATTGCATGAGCTTGCTCACTAACTAATCACCGAGATAACTACTTGCTTAGACAATTGTGAACTCTAATTTACTATTCAGCTGATTGTAACTAATCACATTTTTTTTTACGAAAATCTAAATTTGGCATTTTTGCGGCTGCTGTTAACAATTGTGAAATGTGGTAGAATCAGCAGATAATAAGAAGAGGAAAAGCAAAATACCTTCGTATCTGTTTACCTAAAACTGTTGCACCGTCCGCCTGCATGTATAGAGTTTTCTCCCAAATTGTTTTATATTTTGGCTGTTGCTGCCGTTTATCGCCAGTGCAACATGAGAAATCATTTATCGCCTATAAAGGTGGTATGTGTGTGAATTGTTAAAAACGAATACTAACACAACAAAACATACAAATATTTTGTGTAATCAAAATTGCTGAATGCAGCAGACACTGACCAGACCTCTTTTTTTACCACACGAACGATATGTGTTATGGATAGGTCGGTCTTCATTTGCCACATCTCAAATTGCACTCACATCCTCTATCATACCCCCAACACATACGATACGCTCAATCAAAAGAAAATTGGTAACAATTTCCTTAATTTTGAATATTTATGATGTAAATTAACTAAGATAAATATTTGTGTACAAGGAAAAAAAAAACTCCGAGGGAAACAGAAATTGCGGAATATGACCGCATTTTTGTGTTTGGAAAATTGTTTAAAAATTAGCAAAAATTATTTGTGTATTTATTGTGATATGAATGAAAAATTAGATAAAAATATAAGTTATTCGTATAATAGTGCTATTCAGCTACAATTTTTGGAATTCAGCTAAGCTCTTAGTTATGCTAAATATGAAAAATATATTTTTTAAGATTTAAATAGTGTTATTTTAACATTATTAACTATTTGTACAAACACAAAGCATTGTGCAAACAATCTGATATCTAAAATCTTTGAATATGATTTTGTGTTTAAATTTTTTATTTTTTGGGGTTTTTTATACTTCAATTTTGTAGCACTACTTTTAATATATTTTTAACACCATAATCTATTAAATAGTAAGGTTGATTATGTTTATATTAACGCTGTACGTATGTACACCTTAGAAATAGTTGAAAATTCTTAACTTTATTTCCTATATTTTACAACTTAAATGCGATTGTCTAGCTGAATATGACAAAATTGAAGTTTGACTTCTGAGTAAGAAATGTAGAGGACCTTAAGAAGAATACCAACTTCAAGTTTGTACCCCCTCTCCTCCCCCCTTACCCCTAATAACTCGACAAAAACATTATTATTAGTGTAAAGGGGGGAGGAAAGGGGGTACAAACTTGAAGTTGGTATTCTTCTTAAGGTCCTCTACATTTCTTACTCAGAAGTCAAACTTCAATTTTGAAGCGTTCTGCCTCTAATTCAGTCTCAAAAATATTACAGTTGTTGACATCCCAGCAAACTTAGGGGTCAAATATCTGGAAATTTTGACGTGGTAGAGAAAAACGGGAAATGCCATTAGATTCAGCGTATCAAAATTATGCAGGTTCGCTATGTGTCACTCAATTCAGATTTTTGGTCACACACAGTGTTATTAAACTCGCCGAAGTTTTGCAGACCGGCATAGTTTTATTCCTTTGACTTTAATTACTTATTAATTTCATCCTGACATTTATATCGCTAGCATTCCCCTAAATCAGCTAGGGTTCCTTCCCAATTTCGCTGATCTAATTACACTGTGAGACAAAATTAGATTTTTTTCAAAATGATGGGTTCTGTCAACGGATTCTGGTAGAAAGGTCTAAAAAGAAATATACGTGTATCGGCGTTTTCCCAGATCTGATGAGAATTTTTTTTAGGGCGGGTCAAAGTTTCCGCCCCTCGGAACTTTCCTGCAACATATCGGCATGCAAAATTGTGTGTTCCTTACTTCTGAGGTACAAAATGTGTTCAGAAGTTTTATAGAAAAGATTTAGAGAGACATTTTTGTGGAACAAATTAACCCTCTAACTGTCACGTATAATCATAATTTCAACTTTTTGTTCTTTTGAAAACTCGCAAAAAACTGCTCAAAAATGAAGGGGCAAAATGTTCTACAAAACTGATCGCCACAAAATTTCACTATATGTGTCCGAACATTCCAAAACACAAATCTTAGCCCAAGTTTTATTTTACTTTTACTTTTATTTATTTAAGCTTTTAACGAATTTGTTTGTCGCTTAGAATACTACTTACACATTTGTATTTAATATACATCAAATTTAGCTAACTAAACGGCTTGCTGAATTACATATACTTTTTTCAATTTATTTACGTATTAATTTAATTCTCACATTAATATTCCTCATAGTTCTCTAATTCAGCAAGCGCTACTTTCCAATTCAGCTAATCTAATTAGATTCATATGTGTTTTACCAGTTTGTGGACTAAGTGCCTAGCTGAAGTTGGTTATTTTAGCTTTGTAAGAATATGTTTGTCGCATAACTATAAATCAAATTCAGCAAACTTTATTGGTTATTAAACTCGCAAAAGTTTTGCTGAATTGCATAGTTTTTTCCTCTTAATTTATTTACATATTAATTTTATCCCGGCATTAACACTGCTAATTTTTCCCCAATTCAGCTGGTGTTACTTTCAAACTCAGTTAATGTTACTATTTACCTTTTTCAACTTTGTGTTGACTATGTGTCCGGCTGGATTTTTATATTTCATCTTTTTAGGAATTTGTTTGCCGCTTAGAATAATAGTTGCACATTGGAATTTAACAGAAATCTAATTCAGCAAACTTTTCTGGAATATTAAACTCGCAGTCGGTTTGCTGAATTGTGTGCATTTTGTATTTCTGATTGTAGTTTCCTCAATTCAGCTAGCGGTATTTTCCAATTCAGCTAATCTAATTAGATTCATATTTGTTTTACAAGTTTGAGGACTAAGTGCCTAGCTGAATTTGGTTATTTTAGCTTTGTAGGAATATGTTTGTCGCTTTAAATTTTACTTACACACTAGTATTTACTATAAGTCAAATTCAGCAAACTTTATTGGGTATTAAACTCGCAAAACTTCTGCTGAAATGCATAGTTTTTTTCCTCTTAATTTATTTACATATTAATTTGAACCTGGCATTAACAACCCTAACTTTTCCCCAATTCAGCTGGTGTTACTTTCAAACTCAGTTAATGTTACTATTTACCTTTTTCAACTTTGTTTAGACTATGTGTTCAGCTGGAGTTTTATATTTCAGCTTTTTAAGAATTTGTTTGCCGCTTAAAATAATAGTTACACATTGGAATTTAACAGAAATCTAATTCAGCAAACTGTATTTTTATATTAAACTAGCAAACGGTTTGTTGAATTGCATATGTTTTGTATTTCTGACTTTAGTTACATATTACTTTGATCCTGGCGTTACAATTCCTAACATTTCCTCAATTCAGCTAACATTATTTTCCAATTCAGCTAATCTAATTAGATTCATATGTGTTTGCCAAAGTTTGTGGACTAAGTGCTTAGCTGAACTTACTTTTTTTAGCTTTTTAAGAATCTGTTTGTCGCTTAAAATATTACTTACACACTAGTATTTACTATAACTCAAATTCAGCAAACTTTATTGGGTATTAAACTCGTTAAAGTTTTGCTGAATTTCATAGTTTTGTTTCTATGACTTCATTTACATATTAATTTGTTCTTGACATTAATGTTTCGCTAACATTTCCCGAATTCAGCTAGAGTTACTTTCCAATTAAGCTAATGTAACTATATATGTATGTGTTTTCAACATTGTGTTGACTAAGTGTCCATTGTCGCACACAATATTATTTACACATTTGTCATCCCATTTGTAATTAATATAAATCAAATTCAGCTAACGTTATAAGTATATTCAATTCATCAACGATTTGCTGAATTGCATATTTTTTGCTTTTCTAACTTTATTAACATGTAATTAATCCTGTCTTTAATATCCCTAATACACCCCTAATTCAGCTAGCGTTACGTTCCAATTCAGCTAATGTAACTACCTATATTTTTTAAAATTTCTGTTGACTAAATGCCCAGCTGAATTTATTTATTGAAGCTTTATAAGAATTTATTTGTCGCTTAGAATAATACTTATACATTGTTATTTTATGTAAATCAAATTCAGCTAATCTTATTGGTATATTTAACTTGCCAAAATTTTGCTGAATTGCACACCTTTTGGTTTTCTCACTTTATTTGCATATTTGTATAATCCTGACATTAATATCCCTTATATTTCACTAATTCAGCTAGCTTTCTTTTCCCATTCTATTTACAAGTATTGTACTAGATTTTTTCTTATATTTTGTAAATTTTTACAACTGAATAAATATATTATTAAAAGTTTAAATTTATGTAATTACGTAAAATTTATTGGGTTGTAGTACTTGCAAGGTTTGCTGAATTGATCAATTTTGGTTTTTTGTACTTTCTTCGTATTAATAAAATCCTGACGTATATTTTTAACTAATTTTATAATTATACTGATGTGTCTAAATAAATTCAGATAACCTCTTTACAGTTCAGCTAGAGTGTATATAAATTGTTTTGTATTTTCACACTTTTTCATATAAAATATTAAACAACGTCCAGCTGAATTTATAAATATAATGTTATCGAGAGCTTGTCTTTGTGTTAGAATAATCCTGACCTTTATATTTCTAGATTTTTCTTTAATATTCTAGAAATTTAGCTGGAGTGAAAATGTAATTGATACTAAAAGTTTTGCTGAATTATAATTTGTTTGCTCTTTGTTAATATTATGGAAATTCAGCTGGACTGAAAATTTGATTTTGCTCCTAAAAGTTTTGCTGAATTATAATTCTTTTTGTTCGTTGATGTTCCATCCGAATTTATAAATATAAGGTAATACAGGCTTTGCACTTCTGTTGGAATAATCCTGCCACTTTTATATTTAATATTATGGAAATTCAACTGGACTGAAAATTTGATTTTGCTCCTAAAAGTTTTGCTGAATTATAATTAGTTGGTGCGTTGATGTTTCTTTATAATTTTAATATATTTCTTTCAGTAATATATTAAAAATTTGTTTAATTCAGCTAGGTATATTTGCAGGGAAGCAGTTTTTTTGTGATATATGATAGTTTATATTTTGATATTGAAATATTTCTTTATAAGTATCTAGGGGAATTTATTATTAATAAATTTGTTAACTTTATATACTTTTGGGGTTTCATCTTTACATGGCGGTAATGACCCTCTCACAAATTCAGCAAACGAGTTTTGCAGTTTTTCATCTTTATGTGCAAATATATTCAATCTTTCAAGTGGTTAATTTGCTGTTAAAAATTTGCAGAATTCTTTTATTTTTGTTCTTCGATCTTTATTATAACTTTTATACGTTACTAACATTAATATTTTTAATGCTTTTCTAATTCAGCTACCTTTGTTTGGCGGAAAGTCGTTTTTGCGTGATATATAGTGATTTAAATTTGGATATTTAAGTCTTTCTTAATAATTATCCAGCTGAATTTGTTATTAATTGATTTGTCGAACTTTATTCTCGTTTTGGTTTAATTTTCCCTAGAATATTACGAACGCCTCCCTAATTCAGCAAAAGATTTATGCAGTTTTTTAATGGTATGATTTAAATACATTTTGTTGTATACCGTTGTACTTTTCCTATTCAGCTTAAGTTTTTTATAATTCAGCTGCTATAAAAGGATTGTAAATATGACATTTTACCAGCTGGTTTATAGCAAATGTGGAATATATTTAATCTTTCAAGTGATTAACATAATCCGGCACCATATAGTATTTCCTTCTAACTCCATCATAATCACAAATCCTAACGACACTCTATGATAGTCACATGTCCGCGACACACATTTGCAGCAATAGGTTTTTTGTTTTATTGTTTTACATAATCCTGCGATCACGTAGCCGACGGCGACACATATCAGCTTAGATTTGTCACAAATCGTATCAAAGGCCAACGAACAAGCAAGAAATACAATTAAATCTTAAACAATGGGAGGGGACGGTGCGCAGATTTAGTTAATGTTCTCGTATTCAGCACTTAACAACTACGTAATAAAGTTGTACAGCCATGCCAGCCAGCAGTGATATGCAAATACCACGTGAACAGTTTATTAGATTTTGAATTTCAAAAAATAAAAAGAAAAATTAAATCTCTGCGAGTTATAGCTGCGCGCTGGACGCGCAAACGTTGCATGAGCTCTGATGGTCTTTAAAACAGTTGGAAGTTTTATGGCCGTGCAGCGCAAGAGAACAACTTCAAATTCAGCTATTAAATATCGCATTAACATGCTTAGTTGTTGTACAGTTGGAGGGTCGGCGGCGGCCGTTCGTTTGCTTTTGGGTTGATGATGTATTTCATACAATTTCGTGTACCATTTTGTTTGTTGGAAATATCATTCTGTGTGTGTAAATACGAGTATAATGTTTTTTTTTTTAGTTTTTTCTTTTATTGTTGATTATTTCTTGGTTATTCAGTTACTATATATGGCGCTCCCACAACAGCCACCTCTTTTGACTTAACAAATCGTTGTTATCCATCCAGTCAAAGTTCCTGAGTTTTATTGTTCAGCAGTTTAGAAACTTACGCAATAAAATGCATCGCAATGCAGCAGCAACCACCAACAATTCGCTCGCTACTGTTTAACAGAGATTTTCATTTTCATTTCCATTTCAATTTCAATTTAGATGTGTATGGAAGTCTAAAAGTTCACCACAAGGGGAACGACGATCAACAAATATAGTATATACATATTGGTATTGTTGTATTTTGTGTTCGGGTTATAGGGTCAGTTTGTTTGTATTCAGCAAACTTTATATTTGTAGTTGCAACAAAAAAGATTTCAACATTTGATACTCCCACACAAAAGTGGTTGACTGTATAAATTTGAGTCACCAAAAAGGATTTGTTGTAAAATATTCGCTGGCATAAATTGCGAAACAACGGAAAAAAGTTACAGGATGGTCCTTAAATCACACAAAAGTTTCATACGGGTTTTCCATTGCGCCTAGTAAGCAGGCGTGTGGAGTTTACCTAAAATGTTGAAAACTCCAACTTCAACTCCGCAATTTTAAAATTCTGAACTCCGACTCCTTAACCTACTCCCAATCCGACTCCAGCTTCAACTCCACACACCAATTACGAAGAAGCACGTAACTAAAGACAATTCATTCATTTAACAAAATTAATAAATAATTTTGTACAAATCAGCAATTAATTTTCTTCTAAGAAACATTAAATGAAACGTCGTCTTTTTCTCACAAAAAAGTAATATGGTAAAAATGGGTCTAAACTAACTGATAGCACACGCTGTAAAATGTGTATTTTTGTTGTTGTTTTTATAAAGTGCTTGTAGCTTGTCGCAAATATAGTATGCTTGTGTTGAAACACATTGTGTTTGCTGTTCAATATTACATGTTTGAGACACAATGATTAATATGCTGTTGTATGTGTTTTTTGTGACCCAAATGAGGCTTTTTTTTGTTGAAAACTGCTGAAAACACAAAGAATCAAATAGCAGCCGATCTTCAATTCATGAAAACAATGCTTGCAAACTTATCCATATTTCCTGCAATATATTGCTCGCGCCGTTTTTTTTTTAGCGTGCAGTATCCAATGCGTTTACATTTCCCTTAACAGTTACCAGTTAAAATATCACCATAACTGGTCGGTAATAATGACAAACAATTGACATCTTTGTGTCAGTACTATTGTTCCATCATCTGCTTCCATTTTGTTAACACAGAGTCGGGCTGAAAAAATAGACTCCAACTCCGACTCTGGGAAAAGTTTCTGAACTTCGACTCCTGAACACCAACTATGACTACACACCCGTGATTTTTTCGTGATCAATGTGTAACCTAATAATAAACTACGCCGCAAAAACTGAGACCAATTTTTTTTGTTTTGATACATTTTCCCCCATTTTAGCTAAAAGGCACACATACTTGCCAAATATATGCTCGATCCATGTAAGCAGGTTGAAATTCGACCATAATTTTTTTTAAAGTTAAGGTATGAAGTCAACACTTAACTCATGTTTCCCCCACGTGCGCCTCTTTTTTCGACCCGTTGCATCACTTTGAAAGACCACTTTTTGACACCCTTTGATGACTCGTAAGGCTTAACTCGGACCAGTTACACGATTGACGTATACCAAACTATTCCCTACTGTCTTCTATAAATCACCCATAGATAGATTTACTCTATCTCCTACTGGTACAATTGTTGGTACCAAAAAGCCTAGGGCAAACAATCTTGCCTGTGGTCTTCAAAGGGTCAAGACGTTGCAGAGATCGCACAATTGATTGTTGCCATGCCGGAATCCTTGCAGGTTGCACGTACGAGTCTAAAAAGACGGATCCAAATGAACCGAAAAGGATTCTTTAAGGACCGAAAAACGTGTTCAGAAGAACCGAAAACGTTTCCAAAAAGACCACAAACAATTCTACATTAACTGAAAGCGGATTGAAAAGAATTGTAAAACGGTTCCTGAAGAATAGTACTCGTTTCCAATGGAACCAAAAGTGTTAACCTTTGGCTGAGGGTACGAAAATGAGTAATTTTATCAAATTTTATATTCTTATAATAAGATATTTCACTTAAGCCTCCTGGGGATAGCAATTTGCTGAGATCCGGAGCCGGTCCAAATACCCGGTCTTCTCGGAATCGAACTCGACAGAAAATTTTTATTTTTAATCAAATTTTATATTCTTATAATAAGATATTTAACTTAAGCCTCTGGGGGCAGCGATATATTGAGAATCGGAAGCGGTCCAAATACCCGGTTCTTCTCGGAACCGGACTCGACGGAACCGGTTCTTAAAATACGAGGAATTGCACATCAATATGATTTTAAGACCCTCAAAATCAGCACTCGTGTTTTCTTCGTTCCATTATGATCTTGAAGAGATCGCAAAATGGAGGTGTTGTTTGAAGGCACTTCTCGCATTGTCCAACCAATACACGCACTGCATGTGAATTTTATTGATGACATTACCAATCCTAATCACTATAATGTTTCTCATGATTATTTACCTTGAGATTTTGAAGAGATCGCACCATTGAATATCGATAGGTTTGTAGCTTTGTTGGTTTTGACCAACAAGTAAACGACCAGCATGCGACTTTTATAATATATGATACTAATCCTGATTATCGCAACATTTTTCATTCCAATCTTAATTAGGATGTTGAAGAGATAATGGGATAGTCCATACCAAGACTGGAGGCCCAAGTAGCATGTGACTTTTGTGGATGATGACAATTACCGCAATGTTAACTAATATTATCTTCCTAAGATGTTCCGCAGATCACACGATATTCTACGAAGTAGCTTTTAACCCTTTGACGACTATAGGCATGTATGTTTGCCCAATAATTTTTGGCATCTATAACTGCTCAGGTAGAAGATATATCAAATGTGTATTAAGGTGACTTATAGAAGAGGGCTGGGGAAAAAATAGTGTAGAAGGCGGTAATTATCTGTCGGACAAGACTGGACCCCTAGGAGCCCTCAAAATGGGACAAAAAGTAGCCTTAAAAAATGCTGTTTTTATATTTAGATAGAACTTACGTAAGGCTTAGCTGTCAAACGAACTGTCATACTGCGCTAACTTTTTGATATTTATGAGCAGAATACTCTTTGGAAATCATCATGAATAGAATCATGCAATTCGCGCATCTTTATATGA
This sequence comes from Phaonia tiefii, assembly GCA_963931995.1. Lineage (NCBI taxonomy): Eukaryota > Metazoa > Arthropoda > Insecta > Diptera > Muscidae > Phaonia > Phaonia tiefii. The sequence continues at coordinate 129,033,656 of OZ008370.1, forward strand.
ATTCGTGATTTTTATGGCGTACACAATCGTCCATCTGAGCAGGTCATCCGTCGAACTCTGAATAGATTTGATACCACCACATATTCTCTAAATGATGCAAACAAACACTTCGGAGGAATGTGCGTACTGAAGAGTATATGTAAACGAAAATGTAGAAGAAGATCCGAAATTATCGATTCGTCGTCGGTCGCAGGAGTTGAAGCTCTGTCCGTCAGAGCTGTAAATGAATCATTCTTTTTTGATTTCAATCCAGAATTAGCTAAATTTTGAACTATGTAATTATTTTCACACAAAAGAGACAAAGATTTGAATGAAATTTGAGCCAATTCAAATGAATTTGGCAAAACTAAATCTAATTCATTTCCAATTCAAATGAATTTGGCAAAGATTAATTGCAATTCATTTCAAATTCAAATGAATTTGGCAAAGATTAATTGCAATTCATTTCAAATTCAAATAAATTTGGCAAAATTAACTGCAGTTCATTTCCAATTCAAATGAATTTGGCAAAATGATTTGCAATTAAATTCCACTTCATTTGAATTGAATTGATTTTGAATTAATAAAAATCAGTTAGAATAATGAATTGCAATTCATATTAATGAAATCAAAATTGAATTGCCATAAATTAAACTTGTTTCTTCAAATATTACGTAGTTTGGGTTTGACATACGCTGAATGACAATTCAATGGATTGGAAATCAATTGCAAATTAATTTTTCCAATTCATTTGAACTAATTCACAATCAATTCAATTGAAATGAATTGGAAACGAATTGCAATTCATTTTGTCAAATTAATTTGAATTAGAAATGAATTGCAATTAATTTTACGAATTCATTTGAATTGAAAATGAATTGCAATGCATTTGAATTGAAAATGAATTGCAATTAATTTTGCCAAATACATATTACTTGATTCAAATTTCATTCAAATCTTTAGTTTGTTTGGTGCCAAGAATTAATTGAAAATTTTGCTAATTCAGTGCAGGAATGATTCGTGAATTAATTCAAAAAATAATGATTCGTTTACAGCTCTGCTGTCCGTGCACTACGTGGAAAATTTTGCGTAAAGATCTGCCCCACAGCCGTATAAGATCCAGCTGGAGCAGGAATTAAAGCCACGATACCATCATAACTGTCGTTTTTTCGCCGATTGGGCTCTAGAGCAGAAGCTGACCCGATGTTTTATCGAACAATTTTATTCAGCGATGGGGCTCATTTTTGGCTTAACGGGTTTGTGAATAAACAAAATTGCCGCATATGGAGTGAGACCAACCTATAACAAACCTTACATCCAGAGAAATTCATCGTTTGTTGCTGTGTACACGCTGGTGACATCATCGAACCTTATTCAAAAATGAAGCCTGAACTCGCGTTAGGTCAATGGAAATCGGTAACGCGCCATGATCAATGATTTCTTTGTTTGAAAATATAGCTGACATTGATCCGGGCGAGATGTGGTTTCAACAGGATGATGCTACGTGCCACAATTTGGCGATAAGTCGATTTCGAAAAATGGTCCCGTCAGTTGGCCTCCAAGGTCGAGCGATTTGAAATATATTGATTCATCGCCGTAGCGTACGTGTTCATTGCTCCAACGACAAAGTCGCCGGAGCTACGAAACTTTTCATTGCAGCAATGTAATCGAATTAACTAACGTGTCCCATCTCTGTGACGTGTCATTTTTCTTTACGTGAAGAATCATATCTTAACATCAAATATCTTATACAGTCATAAAATATTTTCAACCATCTCTTTAAATATTTTGTAACTGAATCATTCGTTACGATGCCAAAAGTGGAAAAAATAAATTGTTTCACATGCTGCGATTGTAAACGCCGCCGCCTCCGCTGCCTCAATAGTCATAAACACCTACAATAAGCGTTTCTAATTGTTGACCATAAAGACGTATAAAATAGTACACCAGAAAAGGCAATTAAATTATGAGACATAATCTCCTCCTAACATATGTGAAATCCACTAATAGGTCCGGTAATATTTTCCAGATATTATAGAGAAAGAGAGAGAGAGAGAGAGAGACAGGGAGAACAAAAAATGTGTTTATTCAAACTTTAAATTGCGAATATCCATATGACTTAACTGCTAAATCAGCTTAGGAAAACTTATAGTGATTGTTTTTAGTTGAAAGCATAATAATTTACAATCAAATGAAAGCCGACAATAAAAATTTACATATTTCGAAGTATTAACAATATGAAAAAAAAGTGAAAAAATCACTTTAGACTTGTAGTATTTTGTTAATATTTTTTTTCTTTATGTAATTTTTAATGGCTTTACAATAGCGATTGAATTGTACTTTAGCTGAAATATACCCCGCTCTTCTCTCAGAACACCCACAAAGAAGGAGGCAAATATCGCAAAAGAAAACGTTGACATTTAGTGTTAATGAGCGCAGGTGCACTGAAAGGAAAATTATTAAAAATTCCCACAATATTTAAACACTTGAAAATTATACTTTTCAATTCAGCAAGCTGAATACTAATATTGCCGAGAGTTGTCTTATATATAAGTATATATAATATATAATTACTATTTTACGAAATTCACCATGCGGATTTTGATAAAACACAAATGCTGGCCAAATTCAGCATGCTGAATTTAATAAAATACATATGCTTACAAATTTTAGCATACGGATTTGATATAAATTCGCATCGTTTTATCGTTTTATATCAAAATCTAGTTTAAATGTTTTTCTGTGATGTAAAATCGTTTTAAATCATGAATCTAGTTAAATTTTTTTCCTGTGATGTAACATTAGGCCTCCATATCAAAGTTTGTGTTGGAACACGCTTTACCGTTGTGACCCCTGTGAATTTACATAGCCGAATATGTATATTATTGACAAATGTAAATTACAATCAATATAAAGTAATTACAGGTATAATTCTTAATTCAAAATTTTAAATTTGTACTTCATTCAGCAAGCTGAATCTAATTTAATTTAACATTTTAAGAAATTCACCAAGCTGAATTTGATAAAATACAAACCCTTACAAAATTCAGCAATCTGAATTTGATAAAATACAAATGCTTATAAAATTTAGCTACAAATATTTGATGTAAATTGAAAGCTTTGGAAATTCAGCAAGCTGAATTTGAAATGTTTTGTGAATTCAGACATAATTTTCAGTGACAAATATACAGGGTGATTCAGGAAGTTCCGGACAATTTTCTTCAGCGTATTCCTTGGCTCATTTCATGAGGAAAAGTCCACTAGGACCATGTCCGAAAATGCAAGGGTGCGAAATGGCAGCGGGTTCAAAATTTTCGGATTGGCGGTCGGAGGGTAGTAGGGTAAAGTTGCTAGCTAGATTTTTTGTTTTTGGGCTTGTTGGAAAGGTCTTTAAGAGGCCTTTCAGAATCAATAAAAAAAAGTAGAAAAAAGTCAAATCGCCGAGATACAGAGCTTTCGGAACAAAATGGGAAAAAAATCACATAACCTCAATTTGCTCAGCCAGATGGCAGGTAGGTTCTGGTGAAAGATAGCCACACCTCTTACCTTTCCAAACTGACCTAAACGAAGCTTAGAGGTCTTACCGTTCCAAAGTTATAACCGACAAAAATCCGACCACTGGCTCAGAAGTTAGCAACTTTACCCTACTACTCTCCGACCGCCAATCCGAAAATGAACCCGCTGCCATTTCGCACCCTTGCACTTTCGGACATGGTCCTAGTGGACTTTTCTTCATGAAATGAGCCAAGGAATACGCTGGAGACATTTCTCCGGAACTTCCTGAATCACCCTGTATATTACAATCAGTTTAAACCAATAACTGATACATTTATTTACTCAAAATTTTAAAGTTGCGCTACATTCAGTAAGCTGAATCTAATTAAATTTAATATTTTACGAAATTCACCTTGCTGAATTTTATAAAACACAAACGCTTACAAAATTCAGCAAGCTGAACTTCATAAAATACAAATCATTACAAAATTCAGCTACATAAATTTGATGTAAAATGGATGCTTTTAAAAATCAACAAGCTGAATTTGATAATATCAGTGTTGTGAATTCAGATATCAGTTTTATTGACTGATATTCAAAATTTCAAAATTTTAAATTGTTACTATATTCAGCAAGCTGAATCCAATTAAATTTAATATTTTACGAAATTCACCATGCTGAATTTGATAAAATACAAATGCTTACAAAATTCAGCTCATGGATTTGATGTAAATTGAAAGTTTTTAAAATTTAGCAAGCTGAATTTGATAAAAATACAAATGCTTACAAAAGCCAGCCAGCTGAATTTGATGCAATTGAAAGCTTACAACGTTCAGCAATATTAAAGTCTGATGGAATTTGAAAGCTTTTGAAATTCAGCAAGCTGAATTTGATATCAGAACACTTACAATACTCAGCAAGCTAAATATTATTAAGTTAATGCCATTTTGAACATAAAAAAGTATTAATTTGTGGTTTGTTTTTTTGTATCGGCCTGCCTGTTATGTAATGATAAACGTTTCGGAAAACAAATTGCAGCTGTAGCATGGAAAGGTACACAAATTCTATTTTATTAAGCATAAAGGTCATAACTCGTTACATTTTCATGGTAAAGTACAGGAATGTATTGCGCGCTAGAATTTTTTTCACAGTTTCAAATACTAATACAGCTGAATACATGGTTCGAAATTCGATTGAAATCCACTTGAACTAATAACAAGCACATTAACGATTTGAAAGTCTTCAGTTTTTAATTCCTTAAGCTGCTTGTATTTGATAAAACCCTACAAAAACGATAAATTCTTACAAATGTCCGTAAGCAGAATTAAATATATTTTTTGTTATTTTAAATAAAAACGAAGACGATGACAAGATAGACAACATTTAATTAAAATTCAGCTAGCTGAATACAAACTTTTCCAGTAAAAAATGTTTAGTATCATTCTTAAATAACAGATAGATATTTCTTACAAAATTCACCAAACTGAATTTGGTGAAATATGAATGTTTACAAAATTCAGCCAGCTGAATTTAATACAATATAAATGCTTACAAAGTTCATCTACATGGATTTGATGTAAATTGAAAGCTTTTGCAATTCAGCAAGCTGAATTCTAAAATATCGGAACGCTTACAAGACTCAGCAAGCTAAGTGACCAATTTTAATGCATTTTAGAACTTCAAAATTATGGTTTTGTTGTTTTATCGGATTATCTGTTATAGAAACCTGCAATAATTAAATTTTTATAAAGCGTAAAGACCTCAACTGTTTAAATTTTAAAGAAAAACTTCAGGAATGTATACTTCGCTGGAACTGTTTATTTGAACTTTTTTAAATATTGATACAGCTGAATACATTGTTTGTCGATACATATCGATTGAAATACACTTGTACTAATAACAAGCTTATTAATAATTTGAAAATCTTAAATTTTTAATTCATTCAGCTGGATGAATTAGATAAAACCCTACAAATCGCTGAATTCTTACGAACGTCCGTATGTTTAATTAAAAATATATTTTTTTAATTTAAATACAAGCACAGTTAGTGACATATTCGGTTTAAAAGGGTTTCAGAAACATATTTTAATTCAAATTCAGCTGGCTGAATACAAACTTTTCTAGAGGAGAATGTTTCGTGGCTTTCTTAAATAATAGATAAATATTTCATATAAAAACTCACCAAGATGAATTTTATGAAATATGAATGCTTATAAAATTCAGCTAGCTGACTTTGATACAATGTGAATGTTTACAATATTCAGCTACATGAATTTGATGTAAATTGAAAGCGTTTGAAATTCAGCAAGCTGAATTATAAAATATCAGAATGCTTACAAGATTCAGCAATCTAAATGAAGAATTTTAATGCATTTTAAAAATTCAAAATTATGGTTTTTTATCGTATTTTCTGTTATGGAAACCTACAATAATTTAATTTTTACGAGGCGTAAAGACCTCAACTCTAAATTAAAAAAAAACAGTTCAGGAATGTATACTACGCTGGAATTATATATATTATATATTTTGAAATATTGATACAGCTGAATACATTGTATATCGATAAAACTCGATTGAAAATCACTTGAATTAATATCAAACTCATTAACAAATTGAAAATCTTCAGTATTTATTGCATTCAGCTGGTTAAATTTGATGAAACCCTACGAATACGCTAGTCAGTTTGTAATTTATTTAGCTTGTTAAAATTGATAAAACCTCCTAAAAAATTGCTAAATTCATGCAAAGTATAAAACGTAAAAACCTTAACTCATTAAATTTTACAGAACGAGTTGAGGAATGTATAATGCGCTGGATTTATGTTCACATTTTGGAATACAAATCTGTGGTCACAAACAATAACAGCCTAACTCGAGTTAGGACAAAATTGAAAAATTTTTTGAGAAGTTACCGTGCTCAAACCTATTTTTTTTTTGGTAAGAAGTAAGTAAAAGAATTCGTTTCCTTGTTATCTGTAAGAAAGTTATCACAAAAACTCCGACTCCTGATTTCCAGTAAAGACATTAAACTTTAAACTGCTCTCCCTGAAAAATTGTAGAACCGACTTAGGCTGTTATTGTTTGTGACCACATAAATATGGCTGAATACATTGTTTATCGTTAAAAATCTATTGAAATACACTTGAACTAATAAGAAGTTTGTTAACAATTTAAAAAACCTTCAGATTTTAATTGCTTCAGCTAGTTGAATTTCATAAAACTCTACAAAACGATAAATTCTCCAATTCCGTAATTTGAATTAAATATTTTTTTTGTTATTTAATTAAAAACGATGATAGTAACATTTCCAGTTTAAAACGGGATTCGAAAAAAATTTTTAATTCAAATTCAGCTGGCTGAATACAAACTTTTCCAATGAAAAATGGTTTGTAGCTTTCTAATATAGCTGAAAGATATTTCCCACAAAATTCAGCAAGCTGAATTTGATGAAATTTGACGGCTTACACAATTCAGCAAGTTGAATTTAATACAATATTAATGTCTACAAAATTAAGGTAGAATAATTTTAATGGCTTTTTAAAAATTCGCAATTATTTTTTTTGTTTTACATTTATCGCATTGCCTGTTAAGGAAAGCTACAATAAACTCCTTTTTATAAAGTATAAAGACCTCAACTCTTTAAATTTTAGAGAAACACTTCAGGAATGTATACTGGAATTATTTATTTTAACAATTTGAAATATTGATACAGCTGAATACATTGTTTATCGTTGTAAATACTTAACTAATAATTTGTTGTAAATTGTTGTAAATACTTAACTAATAACAAAGCTCATTAACAAATTGAAAAAATTCAGCTTTTAATTCATTCAGCTGGTTGCATTTGATAAATCTCTGCAAAACCGCGAAATTCTTAAAAATGTCCGTAAGCTGAATTAACTCTATTTTTGTTTTAAATAAAAACGAAGATAGTGGCATTTTCTGTTTAAAAAAGGTTTATAAAATTTTTTTACTTCAAATTCAGCTAGCTGAATACAAACTTTTCTAGTAAAAATGTTTAGTGGATTTCTTAAATAACAGATATTTTTTAGGAATATATTTGTAATGCGGAATAGCCACTCTGTTAGCTAAATTATACAAACAATGTTTTTAAATTGAATAAGACGATCTAATTAGGTTTGCGTCAAATTAAGCCGGCTGAATTGTATACTCGTTAAGAAACATCGTTTTAATAATAATTAAAATCTCTAATATGGTAATATGTGTGCTATATAAAACAATTCAGCTAACAAATTTTAGTAGCTTTCTTAAATAACAGGTAGATATTTCTCTGGTTTAAGTGTTTAAGGCTTATAAAATTAAGCTGCCGAATTTAATATAATTCCAAAAATAATATCAAACTAACTATTTTAAGACTCATACCATTATCTGAAGATAATGCAACTAAAGCCCAATTTTACATTAATTTATAAATTGCAAACAAAATATTTTTTGATAAATATGTTTTATTCTTGGTGAAACTATTGGTAACCAATGAGTTTTATAAAAACGATATTTCGAACCGTAAATTATGAATGCTTACAAAATTCAGCAAGCTGAATTAAAAAATCAATTTATTTTTATTATTTTTCTAACTAGAATTTCAGAAAATTTGTGTCCACGCTGAATTGAGTTAGCTGAATAATAGATAATAAGTAGATTTTTTATCCAGTCCGTAGTTTTTAGTGCCTGTAAAATTCAGCTGAATTTATTACATTTTAATTTATTTTGAATATAAAACTGAAACTGGGAATTCTAAAATAATTCCTATGCTATACAAATTATTAAATTATTATTTATGCATAAATATCTACTTATAAACTGGAGTCGAACAAATTTTAAGGAAAAATAATAATTTATGCTGAATTCAGCGAGCTGAATGCAAAATTTTCTTGTGAAAACTTATTTAAAGTTTCCTTATTTGAAGTATGACTAAGATCTAGCTTATAATTTTGTAACGCTTACAAATTCAGCTAGCTGAATATAATATATTTTATGTAATTTAAAAAAAACCTGAAAGTACCCATACCATCCAAATTTAAAAAATCGTTTACAAATAAATAATTGCTTATAAATTGAAGTTTAAAAATTTAAAAAACAATGTTAATAGTGAATTCAGCAAGCTGAATGCAAACTTTTTAGTTGCAACTTATAGCTTAAAGTTTTAAATAGCTTAAAGTTTTGTAATGCTTACAAAATTCAGCAAATGCTTACAAGTTTTCTGAAATTTCGAATAGAGAACTGAAAAAGATATTTTAAACCCCAAATTAATCAAAATTAATGCAAATTAATAAAAATTAATTAATCTTTCTACATATATAAAAACAATTTTATAGTGCGAAATTATTATTAAATTTCTTACCTGAATGCTTATAAAATTCAGCAGGCCTAGTTTTTTTTAAAAGGATATTAAAAGGAACAGAAAAATTTTTGCACAATACGGGGCAAGATTAATACAAATAAATAAACAAATACAGATTTATTATATTTTTACCGAAACGAAACCTTATAATGCAATTTTTAAAAACTTGAACTCGTGGTTTTGCTGAATTCACCTAGCTGAATACAAGTTTTTTTTCAAGTAAAATACTTTTTAAAAGTTTTAGTACAATTGTGGACATTTTCTACAACACTTTTACCAATGCTGGATCTATTCAGCTAGCTGAATTTCAGTTACGATATTATGTTTATAAAAAAAAACTTCGTAATTTCATTCCAAACAAAAACCAAACATACGAAGTTCTTTAAATGTTATAATTTAAAAGTTGAATGTATTTGTCTTGACCCTTGAAATCTATAACTTTCGCATTTCAAGTTTGAAAAAGTTCGGAATTTCTTTGAGCGTATGTTGAACAATCACTACAACTTGTATTATTTCACATCTCTTTCTCACCTCATAATTCTTACTATTTATTCTATTTAACTTAAGAGCCATAAATCTCGATAATGCGGGTGGTCGATCGGTCGCCACAGACGCCAATCAATTGTGTTGCTCTTACTATATAAATTTACATTCTAACCCTGTTAGTGACATTTCTAACAAGCTTGAATAGAAAACCAAACCGCTACACCTTAGCCCTCTCCAGCACCATGAAAATTGTTACAAAGTCCAGTTTGAAAATTTATGAGCCATAATGTTGTGTTTGGTTACGAGTAATTTGTTAAACATCTAATGGTCATTTCAACAGGGTAAAATGTTTTACATTCGCAATTAAATAGTAAGACAAACATTTTTACTGACTTGTCTTCAGTTGCTGAAGTCCCTCCATCTGCCTTGCCCTCCCCTGCGCAAAGTCTCTCTCATTTTTTACAAATGTCAAAGCGGTAAACAAATGGCTATTTTCGAATTTTCAATAAATTATTATAATTTAATACAATTTCAGCAAATTGGAGGAAACAAAACGCAAAGTCTCTGTCAGCACTACCGAGAGAGAGAGAGAGAGAGCAAATGACAGAATTATAGTCCAAATGTAGCTGTAGGTGCTATTTATCCCCCATTGTAAATTTGCATGACACGAGCATTTGTTTACTCTGATCGTGTCCCAACAATTATTTATTGATTTTTATTTTTTATATTGCGAAATGCAGTTCTTTCACAAAAATATATACATATTTATTTCAAAAAGTATTATTAATTTAAATAGCATTTTCAGTTTTTTTAATATTTTCTCAAGATCTTATAAATATAAATGTAATTTTGTTAAGAAATTATATATTTTATTGTTATTAATTAAAGGTCGTTTATAATATAAACGTTGAAATATATTTGGTATTTTTTTTAAATAAAACATTTCATTTGATTGCAATTTATCATAGATTTACATTAATCAATTTAATATGGTCATTTATCATAAATAGTAGCTATCAAGCGATGATCTATAATTAAAGTTTAATAAAAAAACAAGTCCTCTTAGAATTCAGCCAGCTGAATACAAACATTTATTACGTGTAACATTTTGTTGCAATCAATTAATTGCGTGCTTGCAAAACTAAGCAACTTTTTGTAAGAGTATTTGTTTTTAAATTATTTATTTGTTATAGATTGCTTTAAATCTTTCAATTCAGCTAGCTGAATATTAGTAATTATCAAATATATTGTTAATTTACAAATTTTAAGGTAACATTGTAAATAAAAATGCATATGCTTACAAAATTCAGCAGATGAATATACTTGCAGTTATTTTTTTGTAACTAATAGATTTTGTTAAAATAACCTTTTATACCCTAGATTTATTCTTGACTTACAATATAACGATGTAACTTGAATTTTAAACACTAAATTGACTTGTTGGGCAATAGGTTAATGTCACTTCTTCAATTCAGCTGGCTGAATATTATTGTTTATCAAATATTTAGATTTGTTTATAAATTTAAAGTAACATTGTTGAAAACAATTTTAGTGCTTACAAAATTCAGCAGCTGAATAGCCTTGCAATTGTTTTTATAACTAGTTGATTTCGTTTAAATACTCTTTATATTGCTAATTGTATTGTCCACTTGCAATGTGCAATTATTAAATTCATCCAGCTGAATGTATAAATTGTTCAAGTTACAACTTAAGTTGTACTCTCTAAATTGAACAAAATTAAACAAATTTTTGAATTGCTAATTTTTGTCAATAGGTTGAAGCAACTCTTTCAATTCAGCTGGTTGAATATTATTGTTTAGGAAATATCTTGCTTAGTTGAGCATTTTGAGGTAACATTCTTAATAAAAATGCGTGTGCTTACACACTTTAAGCAGCTGAATAGCATATTTTTCTGTCAAATTATTACTTTTGAATGCTCCAGAGATTATATTAAAGGTATATTTTTAACGGCACGTCCGAGTGATAAAGTACTTTTAAATTTGGCAAAAAGTCACGCGATGATCAAATTTAGCCAGCTGAATATATAAATTTATTACGTAGTAACTTCTTCGTTATCACCGAAATTGCGTGCTTACAAAATCTCTTGATTTTTTTTAATTCAGCTGGGTGAATATTTTTTTTTACACAAATTTTAAGGAAATGTTCCCAATAAAAATGTTAGTGCTTACAAAACTTAAGCAGCTAAACAGAATATATTGTTATTAATTGATGTTTTTAAAATGCTCTGAAGATTACAATGACTGTATGTACATACATATATCCATAGTGGTACTTTCGAGTAATAATGTACAGATTACATTTTGCAAACAGCGACGACATTATTAAATTCAGCTAGCTGAATTAATTTTTGCAATTCAGCTAGCTGAATAGTATTATTTGTCAAATATTTTCCTTTGTTTACAATTTATAGGGAATGTTCTTAATAAAAGTGTTAGTGCTTACAAATTAAATTTCACATTCTCGGCAATAGATTGAATTAATTTCTACAATTCAGCTAGCTGAATATTATTATTTATCAAATATTTTGCTTAGTTTAACATTTTAAGGGGATCTTCTTAATTAAATGATAGTGCTTACAAATTGTGAACAGCTGAATAGCGCATTTTGTTGTCAAATGATATTTTTAAATGGTCTGGAGATTCTAGTAAATGTAAGTTCTTAGTGGTACTCTCGAGTGATACAGTTTACATTTTGGAAACAGCGCTGACATTATTAAATTCAGTTAGCTGAATATTGGAATTTTGTGCTTAGGAACTTTTCCCTTAATTTCTAAATTGTGTGGTTACAAAAAGTAAGAGCTTTTTAAATTGTTTATTTACGACAATAGGTTGACTTAATTTTTACAATTCAGCTTGCTGAATATTATTATTTATCAAATATTATGATTAGTTTACAATTTTAAGGGAATGTTGTTAGCAAATATGTTAGTGCTTACAAATTGTGAACAGCTGAATATCAATTAATGGATCTTTATCAATGGTCTGGGGATTCGAATAAATATATACCCTTAATGGTAATATCGAGTGCTAATGTACAGTTCAAATTTTGCAAAACGCGATGACCTTATCAAATTCAGCAGGCGGAATTTAGAAATTTATTATGTAGAAACTTTTCCTTTAATACCTAAATTGCAAGCTTACAAAAAGTAAGAACATTTTAAATTGCAATAGGCAATAGATTGATTTAATTTGAACATTTCAGCTAGATGAATATTGTTATATATCAAATATTTTACGTAGTTAACCATTTTAAGTGAATGTTCTTAATAAAACTGCTAGTGCTTACAAAATGTAATCAGCTGAATAGGCTATAAAACATAATTTGATATATTAATTGACTTTCGAAATGCTGAGAAAATTATAATAATAATAATATAATATCCTTCGTTATCCTTTCAAGTGATAATATGCAGTTTACATTTTGCAAAAAGTGACAAAATGATTAAATTCAGCTAGCTGAATTTCGAAATTTATTATGTAGAAACTTTTCCTTTAGTTCCTAAATGACGTGCTTACAGCAAGTAAAAACATAGTAAATTGCAATATGCAATAGATTGATTTAATTTTAACAATTCAGCTGCTGAATATTGTTATATATCAAATATTTTGCTTCGGTTAACATTGTAAGGGAATGTTCTTAATAAGACTGCTTGTGCTTACAAAATTTAATCAACTGAATAGGCTATAAAACATAATTTGGTGTATTAATTGACTTACGAAGTGCTGGGAAAATTATAATAATAATAATACAATAATATTCTTAGAGATCCTTTCGAGTGATAATATGCAGGTTACATTTTGCAAGAGGCGACAAAATTATTAAATTCAGCTAGCTGAATTTCGAAATTTATTATGTAGAAACTTTTAATTTAGTTCCTAAATGACGTGCTTACAAAAAGTAAGAACATTTTAAATTGCAATAGGCAATAGATTGATTTAATTTTAACATTTCAGCTAGATGAATATTGTTATATATCAAATATTTTGCTTAGTTTAACAGTGTAAGGGAATGTTCTTAATAAGGCTGCTTGTGCTTACAAAATTTAATCAACTGAATAGGCTATAAAACATAATTTGTTATATTAATTGACTTTTTCGAAATGCTGAGAAAATTATTACATTTAATAATAATATAATATCCTGAGTTATCCTTTCGAGTGATAATATGCAGTTTGCATTTTGCAAAAAGAGGCAATATGATTGAATTCAGCTAGCTGAATTTATAAATTTATTACGTAGAATCTTTGTTTTAATATTTTCTTGCAAAATATAACAAAATATAACATTTTTTATATTCCCTATAGGTGTTTAATCTTCTGATTCAGCTATCGTTCTGTTCTAAACTTTGTTTTTGTTACCAGCTAATGAATAATAACGTTTTCTTTAAGATATTAACAAATGTCTGGCAATCTCTAAAAGTAATCGTCATTGGTACTTTATTTCAAAATTATAATTTTTGTTATTATAATGCCGATTTTGAAAGTTTTTTTTTATGTTTTTCGGTTAGCTGAATAGCAAATATATTTTAGTTTTGATTTCTGCATTATAAAAGTAATGTTATTTAAGTTTAAAAGACACAGTTTCACTTAGTTCCCTCGAAATTCAGCTGGCTGAATACAGCTGTCTAATGTGAATAGTGTAAATGGGAACTATTTTGGAATCTCTAATATGACATTTATATAATTAATGACACCCATATTTTTGTGTGTGTTTCCAATTAGTTTTTTCCAATTCAACTGGCTAAAATTTACTGAAAATTTATTTAGCTGAATTGGAGGAGGGGTTTGACTAAATACAATATTTCGACATTTATAATAATTACTTATTGAAATTGTTCCATTTATTGAAACTCGGCCGATATTGTTTGCTTGAATTCTCAACTTTAAGACTTTTGTTCAGCTGAATTTGAGGTTTCGGCTATGTGTGGAATTTATCTACAATTATATTGTTAGCAAATGGCAATTGATCTGGCACAACAAGCTAAATTTCTACATTAAAAAAATTGTTTAGCTGAAGTGTGAAGGTTTTTGAATAGATCTCAAAAATGTCAACAGGTATGAAATAAATAGGGAAATTATCCACAATTATGTTGTTGAACACATCGCATCAGTGGCCACATACCACTAGTTTTTTCATTTTAAGAAACCTATTTAGCTAAATTTCTGAATTGAAGGTTTACGAATAACTATCAACAAAATTTGTCATTTATATTATTAATTAACCTTTGCAAGTAGCTGAATAGACACATATCTGTTAGTTGAGTTATAAAAGCAACCTTGCTTAAGTTGAATATAAGCAGCCTAATTAGGTTTGCATCAAACTCAGCCTGCGGAATTATATACTCGTTAAGAATTGTAACTAAAATCACTATATTGGTCATATTTGTGCCACATAAAGCAATTCAGCTAGCAATTTAACTATAAGTAAACAAAATTCACCACTTCATTGTAAAGTTAAATATTGTTTTTTATTCCTTAATGCATAAATAATTGCTGATAATCTTTGTCTAGGTCATTATTTACCTAAAAAACAAAAACAAAAATACAATCAATCTTAGTTTATTAATTTATCATTTGATAATCGTTTTCTGCAAAAAAGCAAATTGTTTAGGCCTTAAACTAAATTCTTTAAGAAATCGTTTAATCAAAAATTGCATCACAACTCTGTTAAAATGCAATTAACCAACGTTTTTACAAAGAGAAAAAAAAACCTACTTCAAAACTACTAGATTAGAACCCCCGGCATTTGGAAATATTTAAATTCTGTCTAAATTATTGTTGTCTGTTGTTGGTTGATTGTGCTGTATTGCTGGTGCTGCAGCTTTAATCATGTTAATTTGTTTTAATTACTTATTTAAACATAACTTTTCCTTGACTTCTTGCAATATCATAGCGGCTGTCAATGGTGTCTTGAAACACGGCGGCTTCTTTGTTTAAGGCAAGTGAGAACATAAAGGCTCCACTCCTCGCATCTCTCAGCGTTTAATGATTTCAGTTCCGTTTACATTTATTCATTGACTTTTAATCAATTACGGTGACGGGATTACAAGTTGGTTGCATTGTAATCGATATATTGCGATCTTCATAATAGGCATTTCTTTCAGCATATAACTGAAAATAGTGCATAAATCGCATATTTCTGTTATATTATTGTTATTTGGTTTACATACAAGGAATTCAGCTAGCTGAATATTAAAATATTAACTATTTTCTCTGATGTGGATAAAGATTTTGAAAGATTACTCTTAATACTAGTATATTCAGCTAACTCTGATCATTGAATTAAATTTTTACTGAATATATTAATTCTGTAAACATTTTTGGATATTCATTATGTGTTTTCTTATATTTAAAATTAGTTTTCTGAATAAATTTAATATTTAAATTTTTAATATTTAAAAAACATCGTATTACTGTTTGATACTTCCTCTTTGTCTAATCTACAAATTCAGCTAGCTGAATTGAAAGCATATGTGTACAGATAAAATGCCGAGGAACTTAATTTACATTTCTTTTTGCTATTCAGCTAGCTGAATTCGTAGCCACCGTAAATTTTTATACATTGTTTTCCTATCCAATACAATGTTGCAAGATATAATATTAAATACTAATACTAGGAGATATACGACATTCAGCTAACTGCATAATAAAAATGTATTACCTGAAGTTCTTAAGCAATTTCTGTCGTCATGGATGAATGCATATATGTATCTTGTTTTAATCTTATAATATAATTCCGGCAACTGAATTACCACTATATGTATATAGACGGTATAAATTGTTATATAAAGTATACCATGTTCCTATTTTTACTATTCAGCTATGCTATTATTTTCATCATTTGTTTTACTTTTCTCTTTAAAATTCATAACTGAGCTGGGTCGAAAGTGCTTGTTTCTTTGCCAACTCAAATATTTTTTCACACGTTTTTATACACTACTTCTACTATTTGTTTCTCTCATTTAGATATTGATATTACAAATTCAGCTAGCTGAATTGCAAGAATACGTAGTATAGTATTAAAAACATGTACTTATGCACTATATATGCCAATATTTAAAATATTCAGCCAGCTGAATTGCAAAAGTATGTCAAAATTCTTAAAACTTTTGCCTAAGAATTTCATATGCTTATATTTTAACTATTCACTTCATTGCCTTACAATTATTAATTAACTTTTGACCTGAATTGCTATTGCGATTCTTGTCTAGTAAAATTTAATGTAGTATTTTTTATTTCTATAATCTTATTTATATGCCAATAATACCAATTCAGCTAGCTGAATTGCAATTGTACATAGCAATTCATATAAAATATATACTGACCACCTGTATATGTTTATATTTTTACTATTCAGCTAGCTGAATTACACAATCCGCACGGTATTTAAATGATTTTGCATATTCTATTGGTTTCCTTTTAACCATCATTACTATACTGTCCTCATGTACAACTGCTGCATATATTCGAAATATTAAAATATTTCGTATCGCTGTCTAGTAGAAACAAGACTTAAGAGTAGCAACAACAGCGCAAACCAACGAAAAGAAAAACAAATATTCAATAATCAACACTTTGAAGTTTAACCGGCAACAGTAACAAACTCGAGGAAAGATGTAAATATCATGTCAAACTGAGTGTTGTAGTTGCTGCAGTCACCACCGCAGCTGCTGCTGCTGCTGCAATTTTTGCTGATAGTTTATGTAGCTCGTGTTGTTTCGGGTTTGTTTTTGTAATTTTCCATCAAAAATAAAAATCGCTAGTGCAGTTTTTTTTGTGTACTTCAGCTTCTTTCTTAATGCAATGTTTCTTAATTTTATGCACATTTGTGGTTGTTGTTGTGTATGTGTAACTTTTTTTTTGTTAAATAAATTGTTTACATTTTGAAAAAGAAATACACAAGTTTTTATCTAAATTTTGCATTTTTTTCTTCTTTCTATTATACAATAACTTGAGTTCTAGAGTGTCGAGTTGGCTGTATTTATTCAGCCAGCAGCATATCATCATACAAGCCCCTATTTTATTTCGAGTTGTTTGCCACTCAGCATATCGAACAGCCACTACTGCCAGCACCAGAACCATCACTACCACCGCCACTAGTGACTGCGACAACTAATTCTCATATCTGGCCGAACATATGCATTGTACATGCAAGTTCTGTTGGTGCAGTGCGTCGGCCTGTTCCAATACACTTGGAGAATATGTCTCTTTAATTAACCATTTATTTTCAACAAAACATTATTAATACAGAATTACATGAAGCAATTCAGCCAGCTGAATTGTAGTTATTTTTCGTGCCAACACGATAGAGATAAACTATTTATAATTCAGCTTGCTGAATTGGTCATCTTCAGCGATTTACTTACATTTTAGCTTTACACACCTTCCTTGTTTTCTCTTCATTTTACAATCATGTTTTTTTTGGCAGTTTTATTTCTTTGAAATTCAGCAAACTGAATTGTAATTTAGACAAGTTTCTAGGGAAATGTTGCATTTTTTAAATATTTAGTTAGAAATATGAAATGTATCGCGCTGAATTTTGTGTTAAAATCTAAATGGATTTATGTATACTTCAGTTTCATTAATTCATTTTCAAGCGGTCCCAGTAACATATTGCAGGAACCAAGTACATGTTTGCAAGCATTATTTCTATGAATTGAAGATCTGCTGCTGTTTTGTTTCTTTGTTGTCTGTCACGTTTTTATTTTCAGCAGTTTTCCACAAACAAAGCCATATTAGGATCACAAAAACAGATATTATAACCTATTACGCATTATGTCTCCAACTTGTAATATTGAAAAGCAAACACACTCTATTTAGACACAAGTATGCTATATTTACAAACACTATATATTTGCATCCACACAACAAAATATAGAGATTTTTCAGAGTGCATGAATTCAATTTTTTTATTAAGCAAGCAGCGTTTTATACAATTAAGACAATAATGAAATATAATATACACAATTTATAAATGGGTTTTGTTTCCTCATTTCACTTGCTAGAGCTTAAGTTTCTGTAAATAATAATTACATATTAAATTATATTCCAATTCAGCAAGCTGAATTCGTAACTTAAAATTGAATGTTGTTAGCTGAATACGACTATTTTTACTTAAAAAAACTTTCAATTAATGTAGCTGAATTTGAGGAAATTAGGTTGAAATTAAAGAAAATTCTAATTTCCTGAATTTCTAAATTTATATTAAAATTTTAATATTCTAGAAATTACAGTTACGTGAAATTCAGCCATTTTTGCTTGAGGAATGGGTATTTATTATCTGTAAATTTAGTAAAATAACGTAAAATTTGTTGGAAAATATTCTATTTATAATGTAGAATGTTTGAAGGTTAGGGTTCTAAGAAAATCTGTTGTTCAGCCTACAATATATAACATGTTTCTTCAATTCAGCAAGCTGAATGTGCTAACAGCAAAAACAATTATAATTTTTATAATTTTTAAAAAAAGGTTTGTACACTCATATTTTACACAATATTTTTTTTCCAATTCAGCAAGCTTTAATTTTAAATTTTAATAAAATTTGTTTAGCTGAATTGGGGTGCTTCGACTAAATAACTGCAATATCGACAAGTGTAATAATAAGTAGTAAATTATTTCCTTTTATGGCAATTCAGCTGACACACAGGAAGCAAATCTTCTTAATTTTAACAATTTTTTAGCTGAAATAGAGGGGTTTGAATAACTGTGTGACTTATCTACAAATATATTGCTGGAAATGACAATTCAGCAAATAAAATTTGTTTAGCTGAATTGAAAGTTTTTTTATATAATTTTTAAAAAAATTCGACGAGTATGATTGTAAATATTTATTTACAATTATATTGCTGAAAAGGGTAATTCAGCTGCCAAAACAACCTAAGTTTTTGAAGTTTAAGAACATTTGTTTAGCTGAATTGAAAGTTTTCGAATAAATATCGAAAATTACTACAATTCTAATAATATATATGAAATTACTCACTATTGTGGTAACTCAGCTGATATAGCAAAGTAAATTTTAAGATTTTTTAAGCTGAATTGGAGTTTTTGACTGAAAATGGAATTTATTTACAACTATATTGTTGGGAATTGCAATTCAGCTGTCAGCATGAAAAAGTTATACTTATACATTCCAACAATATTGTTTTAGCTGAATTGAAGAGTTTCGAATAAATATCGAAAATTTCAACAAGTATGATCAAAAAGAAAGGGAAAATAATCACAAATTTGTTTATATTGTTGACACATTATATCAGTGGACAAGTGAAGCTACTTTTTAGATTTAGAAGAAAAAATCTGTTTAGCTGAATTGAATGTTTTTGAATAAATATCACTAATTTCGACAAATATGATGAAGAGAATATGGAATTTATTAACAGTTATATTGTTGAATATGCCAATTCAGCGGTCACCTCACTAAATTTCTCAATTTTAAGAAAATTTTGTTAGCTGAATTGAAAGTTTTCAAATAAATATCAAAAATTTGGTCAAGTATGATAATAAGGAGAGAATTTATTCACAATTTATTGTTGTACTGTTTAATATTTTAATTCAGTTGTAAATTTTCTAAAGTTGGAAATAGAAATTTTTTAACTGAATTGCAGTTTTTCGAATAAATATCAAAAATTTGGACAAGTGTGATACAAAAAATATGAAACCAAGCTACGATTATATTGCTGAATACGTAAATTCAGCTGCACAGCAAGCTACACTTAAAAATGTTAAGAATATTATTTCACACATTTCGTCAAGTGTTGTAAAAAATGTTGTATTTATCTACAATTATGTTGATGAATATGGCTATTTAGCTGATATAAAAAGCTAAATTTTAAAATATTTGTTCGCCGAATTGGAGGTTTTGGGCTGAATGATAAAAAATATGATATTTATCTACAATTATGTCGCTGAATATGGCAATTCAGCTTACCCAAACAACCTAAATTTCTCAATTTTAAAATCATTTGCTAGCTGAATTAGGGATTTTCAGCTAAATATTAATAATTTGGTTGAGTATGATAATAAGTAGGGAATTTATCCAAAATTTATTGTTGACTATTGCAATTCAGCTGCAACAGGAAGATAAAATTAAAAATTTTAAGAAATTAAAGAAAATTGAAGGTGATGGAGAATATGCTAATTCAGCAAGCTAAATTTGCTGAAATTCTAATTTATATTTTGGAAAAAATGGTTTAGCTGAATTGGAATATTTCGAATAAATATAAGAAATTTTGACAAGTATGATGGAAATATAACATATATCTACAATCTACAGCAATTCAGATGATAGATACAACATCATAAATTTCTAAATTTTAAAATTTTTTAATAAATATAGTATTTCGCATAAATATCAAAAATTTCAGCAATGTGGTGAAAAATAAGACAGTTATCTACAATTTATTGATGAATACAGCAATTCAGCTGCTACAACAGAATAAAATTCTAAATTTTACTATTTTTTACCGCTGAATTTGAGTTATTGGACTGATGATAATATGTATGAAATTTATCTATAATTATGCGTTTGAATGTGGCGATTTAGCTGACACAGCAAGTTAAACTTCCAAATTCTAAGAAAATTTGTTTTGCTGAATTGAAGTTTTTACACTAAATATTAAAATTTTGACTAGTATGATAATAAATAGGGACTATGTATCAACAATTTATTGTAGAATACTAGAAATTCAGCTGACACAGCAAGCTAAAATTCAATATTTTAAGAAAATTTGTTTTGTTGAATTGTAGGTACTGAATCTATCTACATGCATATATATGTGAATATGGTAATTCAGCAAGCTGAATTTTCTTAATTTCTAATTTATATTTCTAAATTTGGGAGAAAAATGTTTTGCTGAATTGCAGTTTTTCGCATAGATATCAAGAATTTGGTGAAATATTGTGAAAAATATGACAGTTATCTACAATTTATTGCTAAATACAGCAATTCAGCTGATACAACATGCTAAATTACTAAATTTTAATATTTTTAATTGGATTTTTGAACTGATGATAATAAATATGAAATTTATCTCTAATTATGTGTTCGAATATGGCGTCTTAGCTGATACAAGTTAAAATTCCAAATTCTAAGAAAATTTGTTTTGCTGAATTGAAGTTTTTGCAATAAATGTTATAATTTTGAGTAGTACGATAATAAATAGGGAACTTTTATTCACATTTTATTGTTAAATATGGCAATTCAGCTGACACGGCAAGCTAAAATTCGAAATTTGAAGTTAATTTGTTTAGCTGAATCATGGGTACTGAATTTATCTATAATTATATATTTGAAAATGGTAATTCATTAAACTAAATTTTTACTGGTGGGAAAAATTATTTAGCTGAATTGTAGTTTTTCTAATAAATATCAAAAATTTCGGCAAGTATGATGAAAAATATAACATTTATCTTAAATTTATTGCTGAATACAACAATTCAGCTGATACATAAAGATTAGTTTCCCAATTTTAGAAATTCTTTTTAGCTGAATAGAAAGTTTGGGACTGCGGGAAAATAAATGTGAAGTTTATCTTCAATTATGTTGTTGAATATTGCAATTCAGCTGACCAGCTGGTTGCACTTCTTAATTTTGAATTTTGTTTTTATAGCTGAATTGCAGATTTTCAAAAAAAAAATTAAAAAAATCTACAAGAATTATAATAAATAGGAATTTATCTGAAATTTATGACATGTTGTTTTACATTTACCTAAAATTTATTGCTGAATACAGCAATTCAGCAGATACATAAAGATTAGTTTCCTAATTTTGGTATTTTTTTTTAGCTGAATTGATAGTTTGCGATTTAATAATAATAATAGAGAAGTTTATCTGCAATTATGTTGTTGAATATTGCAATTCATCTGACCAGCTGGTTAAATTTCTTAATTTTGAATTTTGTTTTTATAACTGAATTGGAGATTTTTAACTAAAAATCAAAAATATCGACAGGTATGATAAAAAATAGGGAATTTATCTGAAATTTTATTGTTGAATACGGCAGTTCAGTTGGCATAGGTTTGTAAATTTTATGAAAATTTGTTTTGCTGAATTGAAGTTTTTCGACTTAATAATCAAAATTATAACAAGTGTAATATTAAATGGGGGTATTAACTAGAAATATTTTTCTATATTCGACATTTACATATATAACATGCTCCTCTTTTAAAGCGATTTCTTTAAGTGTACACCATCTGTTTGCAAAATGCGATAAGCATTTCGTATTCAGCCACATATCCTTCCTTCTCTTCCCCTCCAATCGTTCCTGCAGTTGCTGCGATATGAACAGACAGACCGACATTGTACACACATATCAGCAATTTATGCATAGAACCAAATTGAACCAACGAAACCGAACCAAAATGCAATTTACGCCGCCAACAATTGGCGTTGGTTCTGGGGGTAATATATTCTCTATTAATTCAGCGACTGCCGCGTATATGAAACTTAAGAAATTATTCTTCCTTAAAGAGTTTGTTCATGCATTTTTTTTCGTTTTCTTCTTGTTTTCATTATTGCTTGCAATTTGAGCGATAAAATTGTGGTCGCTTTTTGCGATGTCGCCGTCGTCGTTGTTGGTGTTGTTGTCGCAATTGAGCTTCCCTTCGAAGAAATCATGCTGAATTTATGTCATGACTTCTTTAGATTTCACTACAAATTGAGGTTACTTCATTTACTTAGTTTCTTCTTTGTTTTTCACATTCATTCTGCGGGAGAGTTTTTTCCCACTTTGTTGTTTTTTTTTTGTTGTTGTCCATTTTTGCTGTTTGCTGATATTTTATTTATGTCCCTCGCGCTCGTCCCATTTTTGCAGTTTTTCTTTAATTTGATAAGAATTTGTCATGTTCCCCATTCGAATTGATTCGAGTCCGGGACCATGGCAAAGCGGCGGCAGCGGTGGGATCGTTTGGCGGAGTTCCTCCATGACATGTGGAGACTGTCATTTTGATAGTGATTTCTAGTTGGACGCGGCTGGTTTCTGTTGTTTGTGTGTGTGTGCGTGTGTGTTTTGTTTTCTGCCCAGTTTTCCTCTGTTCATTTCCATTGATAATCTTTGTCCTGCATATGCCTCTTTTTGTTTGTTTAACTTTTTAATGAAATGTTTGTATTCTTTTTCTTGTTATCTTTTCAGGTACGTTACCATGATGGGTCATATTTTAATCGAACAGTATAATTAGTAAGTAGTACAACATTGTCAATACAATGGAACATTTGTATGAGATATAGATTTTAAAATTTCCATAAATCCACCAATGACACCTTAAAGTAGGATTTGCTATTTGAACTAAATGGCCAAGAGGCCAGTTTACAATTTGTATGTAACAACTAAAATCACATTGAGATTTTAGTATGTAATTTGTATGTAAATTTTGAAAATTAACTAAATTTTTGGTTGCAATTAAATTCCTCATTCTACAATCATTCACCTAAAATTTAATTTCTTAAATTTTTTAGAATCAGTTACCATGCAATTTGTCGTAACAATAAAAATGTTGGCAAACTTTTTTTTTCGAAATCGAAATTGAAACTCTTTTGAAAGTTATTTAGCGAGGTATAAAACGTTGAAAATGTCATGCACATGAAAATGCCTCACACAAAAAAAGGACAAAACTTTGAGTGCTCACAACAGAAATTTAAACCATTTTGAAGAGGGCTTAGGCAGAACAATGTGGAGTAAGAACAATTGAAAGGAGGCACTAAGTTATCATCCTTCACAACCAAAGTCATCATCAGAAGCAGCAACATAACAGTAGCTGTCGAAAGTTTTCAAACTGAACTGAAAGTGCCCACAAACATCCGTACTCTGTTGTGGTTGCTGCTTCTGCTGTGGATCCTGTTCATCATGTTTAAGAGTTTCACTGAAGTCTGGAATTTTCTATTTTATTTTTATGCTTCTTCTTTGCCTTTATTTGGGTCAAACTTGCACAGGCTACTGTTTACAAATATCACAAGTTACTAAAGTGTTTAGTGTGGTCTTCTTCTGTTTTCCTTTTTCTTGAATTTGCAAAAACTGGAACGTCATCTTCGTAATGGAAAGAGAGGCCTTTAGACTATCTCACAAAATCGTAAGACTTTGTTATAAAAATCTAAAGAAATTGTAATGGTCGCTAATACTTTTTTGTTTGCATCTGAACGTAGAGTAAAGTGTTTTTAAATAAAACAAAACCGGTTTTAGATAAAAATGAAATTCTTTATTCCTGTGAAAGTACGTTCGATGCCATTATGTATGGATCTCGATTTCTTTTGCATGGCCATCACGGGCACGCTTGCAGAAGTCCAGACGCTGAACCCAATTTTCAACAGTTTTCAAGCATAAATCGGCCGGGCCGATACTGCTGCAATTTCACGGTCGATATTCGTACGAAGTTCATCAATCGCCGCTGGCTTGTTGGCATAGACCATAGACTTGACGTAACCCCACAGGAAATAATCTAACGGCGTCAAATCGCACGACAGAGGCGGCCAATCGACTGGGCCATTTCGTGAGATAACACGTTCACCAAACTTGGTTTCCAATAAATTGATTGTGGCATTCGCTGTGTGGCTTGTGGCGCCGTCCTGTTGGAACCACATGTCCTCCAAGTCCATATTATCCAATTAGGGCCAAAAATATTCGGTTATCATTGAACGGTAGCGATTCGCATTCACAGTAATGTGCCGGTCTTGATCATCACGGAAGAAGTACGGCCCAATGACGCCGTCGGCCCATAAACCGCAACAAACCGTAATTTTTTCGGGATGCAATGATGACTCATGGATTACGTGTGGATTGCTGTCTGACCAATAACGCATATTTTGCTTATTGACGAAGCCATTCAGCTAGAAATGAGCCTCATCGCTGAAGATGATTTTCCGATGAAAATCCGATTCGTAGCGCTCTTAAAGTTGAGGCCACTGACTCCAAAATTTCGGTAGTAAATTTTAATAATTTCGACTCGTTGTTGGCTCGTATATCTTTCCATGATGAAATGGCAAACCTTACTGAAGAGAAATGTCAAAAGAGCGGGAAAAAATATGGCGTCGTTTGCTGTCCCTATCGATTTACTTTTGTAGCGTCTCTGTTGAAAAACCCTATATATAAGAGTTTATAGATACCAAAGTTTAATCCTCCTCGGCTAAGTGGAATAGAGATTCCACTGTCAACACATGCCAAGTACTTGGGCGTAATTATATACCCTAAAATTTGAGCATCGCGCACAGAAGGCAACCGTTGCGTACTGCGCTTGTCGGAAAATGTTCGGAACCGGTGGGGTCTCCGACCGAAAATGGTGCTATTGATGTACACTAGCATAATGAGACCAATACTCTCCTATGGAGCATTGGTATGGTGGCCTGTCGCAGAGAAGACGTCCACCTTGAAACTGTTGTATAGAATACAGAGATCAGCTTGCATCGCCATAACAGGGGCAATGAGGACGTGTCCAGCTGAAGCCCTTAATGCAATGCTTCATATTATACCAATCGACCTTCACATCATAGCTAGCTAGTGCAGCCTGGAGTGCCACCCGACTAAACGCCCTTGGACTCTGGAAGAACAATTTATCATTCAAACACCCATCCAAGTGCAGCGTTTTCCACTTATACTACAGCGAAGAACAGAGCACATTGGAATATTTGTAGCTAGCCAAGCGGCTCTCGTATCACTCAAATCTTACAACACTGCATCTAAACTCGTTAGTGAAGGTAGGGAAAAACTTGTCGAGCTAGGCCGGCTGGCCAATGTGGTTCTTACTTGGATACCAGGCAACAAGGGTCTCCTAGGGAACGAAAAGGCAGACGAACTAGTTAGGGCAGGATCCTCTTCCACCGAACTCCACATGGTGTCAGTCGGAACGCCTATAGGGTTGGTCGAAAGAAGTATTTTCCTGCATTACCTTCAACGAGCGAAGACCAGATGGGATAGGACGGAAACGTGCCGCATATCCAGAAACACATGGCCAGAATATAACATTCACCGGACTAACTTCCTGATCAGCCATAATCGGGGAGACATATCTAGGCTAACTGGCGTGCTGACGGGGCACTGGCCAATCGGTAATCACGCAAGACGGTTGAAGCTGCTATATAATGACCACTGCCGTACCTGCGATGACGCAGAAGAAGAGGAGACTAATTGACATAACGCCCATGGGCGTTATGACGCGTCACCAATCTCGGACATACGTAGAACAACTAATTTGTCAACTCAATTACTTTTATATTCGGATTTTAGCTAATGAGGAAAATTGTTAACTCGAGTACACAAATTGTGGGTCGGTACCTGAATATATTTCAGTTACATTTACAATCAGCTTCAATATAAATTCCCAATATGCCATATGAATCCGTTACGAATTCGAGACGGATCCGTTTCTGCGGCCATTTTATCCGAAACGTAGATCCGTTGCGAACTCATAACGAATTCGTTTTCGTATGAAATTCCTCTCGAAACCTTGAATCGTTTTTTGTACTTTTTCGGATCGGTCTCGAACTCGTAACGAACTTCATATTCGAATCCGTTTCAGATTCGTTTTTTGGAAATAGATGAAACGGAATCGCTACGAGTCCATAAAATCATAAAAAAGCAAAATGTGAGTTTTACGGACTCGTAACGGGTTCGAGACGGATCCGCCAAATCGCAATTTGACTGATTCGCTTTATTATGTTTTTAGGAACTCGTAACGGGTTCGAAACGAATTCGAGAACTCACATTTTGTTTTTTTATGATTTTACGGACTCGTAACGAGTTCGAAACGGATCCGCATCCGTTTTTGTGTACATTGGGTTAATATAATATTGTCGATTAAATGTGTGCTTGTGTTGAGCACAAAGTTAATCAATAATTTATTTTTTGTATCAATCAACTTGATCAACATTCTATATATATTTTCGATAGCTTTCATAATCAACGATAATCGCTATAATAATTACAATTCAATAAATGTATCGCTTTTCGATGCCCACAGACATCTCATCAGGTGCCGTCTCCACAAGTATTTGCACGCTGAAAAACCATTGCTCCAGCAACACTGTTTTCATGAACTGAAGATCTCCTGCCCTTTTTGTTTCTTTGGGTCTCACAAACATATATTATAGTCTATAAATCATTGTGTTTCAAACACGTTCTATTTAATAGCAAATACAATGTGTTTGAGCACAAGTATAGTATATTTGCGACAAGCTACAAACACGTTATATTTGTATCCAAATAAAAAAATTGCAGATATCGTCATACATCGTCACACCTTATAGTGATAAACAAAACTGAACTTAAAGAGAATTGTATCAACACATGCTTTAGGGTGTCTCAGTAAGAATGCACTTTTGGCGTAGAATACGTCTTACCTTACGGTATAGGGAGTCATGTCAGATTGTTATTGTTGTAATCTTTATTTCATTGATTATGAGGAAACGGCGATATAACTTTTTTTAAAAATTGTTTTGTAGGTAAATGAAGATGTTATCTTTCGTTTGATATAATATTTAAATTTCTCAAATGAAAATTGTTTAAACACATACACTCAAACATATGTGTGGTGTTTGGTTGAGTGTTTAAGTTTGTAGCGTGAACACAAACTATGCTGCTGTTTCAGTGTGGACACAAACCTTCGGCTGTTGTTTTGATTGATGAAATATTGAAATTTCGTATATTTACTTATGTATTTAAGTGAAACAAAATGTTAAATGTGAATTTGAATTTAACATGGATATATGTATAATTATAAAAAATATAAATCAAATTGATTTGCGTCTGTTATTTATCATTTATCCTTACTCTTTTAATTTAAAAACATATTTATCCTACTTTTCCTACCATACGCTTATGTATATTATCAAAAGTAGCTATCAAATAAATAAAGTCATTTGCTTATGTTATTTATCATTTATTGTTATATATGTTTTCTGTCTTATCGGATGGCGTATTCTACGTTAAACTTAATGGCCGTGTCGCTGACACAGCCTGCAGGGACAGTCTGCTGACAACTGTCTGCTGTATTTTTTTAATTTGAAAGTAAAATCACGTATTTTTGGAGAGAGTTGTTTGTACTATTTTTTATTGGATTGTAAAGAAGACATGTTCCGATTACGTATGGAATAGAATATACGTCGTATGGCCCCCACGGCCCTGATGATAGGCCAGTAATCTTTTCATTAAATTTTCCATGACTTTTTCACAGAGATGTGGCTGTATCTCACCGATGATGCGTTGAATCTCGGTTTTGAGCTCAAGAATTGTTTCTGGTTTATTTGCATAAACCCGAGATTTCACAAAACTTTAAAGAAAGAAATCGCACGGCATTAACCGCATGATCTTGGTGATCAGTTGACATCAGAATTTCGTGAGATAATTTTTTCTGGAAATCGTTGCTGTAATAAATTGATTGTTTAATGCGCGGGGTGGCAGGTGGCGCCGTTTTGCTGAAACCACATGTCGTACAGATCCATGCCGTCCAGTTGAGGCCACAAGAACTCCGTTATCATGTTCCTATAACGAAAGCCGGGCACAGTCACTGCAATTTCGGCATAATCTTCAAAAAACGTAAGGCTCAATCACACCGCCTGACCATAATCCGCAACACATAGTTACTCGTTGTGGGTGCATTTGTTTCTCATGGATTGCATGAGGATTTTCTGAGCCCCAAATTCGACAATTTTGTGTATTCATGAAGCCATTCCATTCAGATGGAAATGCGCTTATTCGGAGATGTCTTTTTTTCTTCTGAAAAATTCGCATTGACTTCACTTTACTCCATTACCCATTGAACGCATTGCTGGCGCTTTCCATGGTCTGCTGTTTTGACCTCCTGAGTAAGCTGAATTTTGTACGCA
Organism: Phaonia tiefii; assembly: GCA_963931995.1. Taxonomy (NCBI): domain Eukaryota; kingdom Metazoa; phylum Arthropoda; class Insecta; order Diptera; family Muscidae; genus Phaonia; species Phaonia tiefii. The sequence goes on from OZ008370.1 coordinate 129,062,800, forward strand.
TGAGGGTGGGGTCTTTTTTTTCAAAATTAGCTGCGTAGTACTTCGTACAATTTTAACTATTTGAAAACGATGCCGAATTAATGTTTTCGGGTTTTCAGCTAACCTCTCGTTTACAGCAGCAATGTTTTCAAGAGACCGATCGGTACGCACAAAAGTCTTACTGTTCATAACCGACCAAGTTTCTTCAAATTTGTTGACCACTCTTCGAATGATTGACACATTAGGTGCCCTTTCTTGATTGAAAATTATTCAAAGTTTGCGATCGGTCTCAGCATAACTTTCCACATTTTTGTAACAAATTTTCACAATTATAACGAGTTGATCTTTCCGCTTTACGATCTTGATCTTTCCGCCATGTTTAATAATCGGAATAAACATATGTGACAGCTGCCAAATTTCAGAGTTACCACGTGCACAAACAAAAAATTACGCTAAATTTAAAAAGTGCAAACTTACTGAGTACGGGAATTTTCCGAACACTTTTCAACTAATTTTGATTTAAAGTCTAGTTTGTAATTTAAAGTACACAAATAATTGGCCCAAGTAATATCCTGATTTGTGCCCATATTTCTTCAGTCAGTTACTCGAGTAATTGGTTCAATTAAAAAGTAATTGGATTGAATTTTTGTGTTTAAACAAAGTCTTAATTGATATTTTTGATTGATATTTTTGAATTGATCTCTGTGTACTCACCACATATCCAATTGAAATTTAAAAAATGTCAATTTAATTTTGAAAAAATTTCAATTGAAATTTGAAAATTATATATGAAATTTGAAATACATCAAAAGAAATTTAAAAATTCTATTCAAAATTTGAAATACATCAATTGATATTTAAACAAACATCAATAATAATATCCAGTGGCATTTCTATGATAGACATAAAGACTGTTTTTTTTTATTCCATTAAGCTATTGACACTTAAGACTTTCCAAATCAAGCGATCTACATTTAATACTACGAAATGTGGCAACATTTGCTGTAATGGGTGACAAAATATGCGCTACGGCAACACGTTTGTAGCCAGTGCCAGCAGCAGCAGATGTTGTAGTAGTTGTAAGCAACAACAACAGACATTTTATTTTCGTTCGTTCGTTTTAGTTGTCAAACTCTACAAAAATATATAAAAGCAAAACACATATGATTTTGACAAGTAAAACGAAAATGACATGGATGAACAATTAGTTCCAATTTTGTTTTCAATCGGATATAAAAATCTATCTTTCAAATTTAGCGATATAAAAGTATACGTAGTCGTCCATTAAATAAAATAATTTTAATGAATTTACCATGTGTAAGACATTTTGCAAATTTCTGCTTTTGAGTCTCTCCTTGATAACATTTTCATTCACAAAAAATAATAACAAAATTTAGCTAAGATAACTTTTTGTTGTCATTTCTTAAAATTGAACATGTGGCAACATTGTCATTGCTAAAATCGGAATTTAAGTGGGAAATTGAAATGACAATATCGCTTAGCTGTCGCGTACAAATTAAGCTATAATTAACTTTAGCGGGGTAAAATAAACACACTTATTATTGCTTTCGACATTTTTATGTCTTTCAATCTTTTGGCATTTGAACTATAGTCGTTGGTGTACCTTAATTTTCTACTATGTTTTAATTTTCTAAGTTGTTTCCTGCAATCGATTTTATTACATGGAATCTCTAGTATTATTTCTATGATCTGCTCTAGTTATCGGAGTTGTATGATATCTCGAAATCCGGACATTTAAACGGAAGGTTTTGTAACCCATTTTTCCCACTGTTTCAAAATGACAGAAATTGTTTGCTGCAAAGGACTTTTAATACATGGAACCTCCAGTGTAATTTGTCTGATCGGGTTTGGTCATCTCTGCATTTCGATGTTTCGAAGTTCTGACATTTAAAAGAAAGTCTTTGAAATCCCTTCGTTTTCTACTGTTTGCAAATAAGAAAAATTGTTTGTTGCAAACGTTGTATAACATTGAATATCCAGTGTCATTTCTACTTAGTCTTTAGTCGTTTCGGCATTTTCATATATTTTAATGTTTTATAATTTAAATGAAAATCTTTGAAAACTGTAAATTTTCCACAGTTTGCAAAAGGCAAAAGGTGTTTGTAGCCAACGATGTTATTACATGCAACCTTCAGTGTCCTTCAAACCCCTTCATTTTCAACTGTTTACAATCAACAAAAGTTGGTTGCTGCGAACGAGTTTGTTATATGAAATCTCCACTGTTCTTGATGATGGATTTTATTTATACCGGCATTTGGATGTGTTTCAAAGTTTAAAATGCAACCCTTTGAAAGCCCGTAATGTCCCACTGTGTGGAAACAGCAGAAGTTGTTTCCTGCCATCGATTTTATTCTATATTAATTATTCCTCGATCCTTGATCTTCTTTGAACTATTTTAAACTCAGTTTTTTAATGTTTTTGTGAAATTTTGTCATTAAAATGAAAGTGTTGGATACCGAGTAATTTTCGGTTGTTCGAAAAATACAAAAGTCGTTTGCTGCAATTTTTTTTTTATTAAATAATTACAGAATCATTTCTTTCAGCAACATTTAAATATTTTCCACTGTAATTTAAACTCGTAAATTTTTATTCTTCATTATTAGTTTATTGCCCCACAATGTTGTAATGGGTGATTTTTTTTGTTTGCTATTTGGTTTTTGAAAATTGATGAAATCACAGAAAATTTTACAAGTGTATGAAACATTTATTTGGATTGAGCAATCAATGGATGCAAATTACTTTTTAAAGATTATTTCATGGAAATGTAACCACGGCCAAGGCTCCCGTGGTCCATTCTAAATCAAATTTAGGCACACTTTTTCCAACATTTCGACCGGTATTTCACCAATGACACGTGTAATGTTGTCTTCCAATGCGGAAATCGCGGTTGGCTTATCCCAATAGACAAGAGACTTCACGTGCCCCCACAAAACATAAGTGTAGAGGGGTCACATCGCTTGAACGAAGCGGCCTGCTCGGTGGGTCGATTATGACGAGCATGAAATGGACGTAACTTGCGAGACACATTTTTCACAGACCACGAATTTTGATAATAAAACTCAACTAAAACTCAATAAAACTTCGTTTCATTCATGACAAAATGGCAATTCAGACTGAATATTTTTGAATTTGCCACATGTCACGAATCACACGCGAACTGGCACAAATTTAACACTGAAAACCCAAAAGCAAAAAAATCACCCGTTAGTATAGTGTGACAGCAACTTTGCAGCTTTCCAAAGTAAAATCTGGCATTGGATGCTTTTGATGATAAAGTTTTTTTTGCTCATTTTGGCGGAAAAGTACCACCACCACCACCACCATCATCAGCTGCATCACAAATTCGAAAGAGTTCCTTCTATAATTTATTATATTTTCTAAATTTTGTTCTCTCCCTTTGCTGGCAGATGGACAGCTGCTTTTTGTTACAGCAAATTATGCTATTGTTGTTATTACTGTAAAGTTCCTGAAGTTGATGGACCGACCGACCGACATGATGATGATTGTTTAGTTTTCAAATTCCTTTGCAGTCATTGCAATAAGATCGCAGCATTCGAGCCACACAAATCCATTCAAGTGATTTGATTTCACTTTGGCCATTTGTTTTCGGTTGAATAAACAAAAATTAATTGTAATTTCATAATTGGCAGTAAAGTGGGTGGTGGTTGGAAGGGCAGCAACGAGAAGAGACGAGTAAAAAACAAACATCTCTTAAGATATTTCGAAAATGATGATGGATTTCACCTTTTTGTTTGAGGATGTGATGTTTTTGTTGATGCTTCTTCTGTGTGTTTTAACGAAAGAAAGTGTTTGTGATTTATTTCCTTATCTTTCATCTGATCTAAGTGATTCTAGAATTTGGAATACACATCTTAGTAGAAAACAATTGATGCAACTGGACACAGTATGGATGAAACATTAATTAATTGGAAGATTTTGCAATGACTAGTGGACTCCTGGTTTGTGGAAAAGTTTTAACCTGATATTTGAAAAAAAAATCTGTCTTTTTTTTTTGTGTTTGCTAATATAACGTGTTTGTAGCTTGTCACAAATATTGTATACTTGTGTCCAAAAACATTTCGTTTGCTATTTAATATTACATGTTGGAGACATAATGATTAATAGGTTAAAATATATGTTGTAGTGCCTCAAATCTGGCTTTGTTTATTGAAAACTGATGAACACAAAAATCGTGACAGACAACAAAGAAGCAAAAAAGCTGATTCTTCAATCTTGATCTTCAATTCATGAAAACAATGCCTCCAAACAAGTACATGGTTTCTGCAATCTGTTGCTGGGGTTGTTGTTGTTAGCGTGTTGTTTTGTGAAAAATTTGTCAAATGATATTTGGAATTTAATAATATTAAGTAGTTTTGGGAGAAGATGCACATGAGTCTTAAGGAGTATCTTCGTGGCTAACACATGTGTGATTTAAAATTATATTCTCTTTAATATTTTAAAATAAATAGTTTTTCCGAATATATTCCATGGCGGAATTATAACGCTGAAAAATAACGACCTCTCTAACATATTTTCCCAAACATATGCTGCACGAACCATGTATATGTTTGGTACACACTTCAATCATTCATATGTTTGCAAGTCCCAAACTTACTTGTATTTAAATGCAAACAGTATCATGTTTACTGAGAAACATGTATGCTTTTACGTGGAAACATATGCGTTATTCATCCCAAACATCCATATACTTACGTGGAAACATATGCGAATTTCCTCTCAAATATAATAATTTTTAGAAACGAATTATTCTTCGATTTCAATATACATGTATTAATTAGTATAATTAATTGTAACAATATAAATACACATTTATAAATAATTAATACAAATAATTAATAGATTTAAAACGGCCCTTTTTCCATTTATTTCCACTGAATGCATTATTTGCTTTTTTTTCATGAAATGGGAATCTGCTGCTCTTTTGCTTCTCCTTTCTTTGTTGTCTCTCACGTTTTTGATTTCAGAAGGTTTCAGCTATGCGTTGGTTATCACTATGCGTTGGAATACAAACATGATATTTATATACAAATCAAGTTCATGCAAGCCAAACGAGGATTAATTACTTGTGTGTTTTTTTATTATTAAAGGCTCGGACAGACTAAGGGCTTCACGTTGTTGCCCATTCCAGTTACTTTCCTCAAAATCGTTTCTCACTTTGGTAGCACACATACATATATACGAAAAACTTACACAAAACTCAAAGTAACATCACAAACCATTTAACCGTCCGAGCCTTCGTTTATTCTTTTTTCACTAATCAAGCGCTTTTGATATCCTCTGTCCGATGAACCATTGACGACTGAATGCATGAAACTAAAACGCAATACATCAGGCAAAATAGGAACACTTCATCTGCAATTTCCACGCACATTCAGGAATATTTATTACTCACTGACTGAGAGAATAATGCAAAAATACAGACACACTTACAAGATAGACTCTCTCGTTGACCCTCTATTATTCGAGAGAGCACAGACAGTGCAACAAAGCAGCTATATTTGTGTCACAAACATAAACATATGTGGGTCGCAAACACATATCTTATAACATATTAATCATTGTGTCTCAAACATGTAATATTGAATAGCAAACACAATGCGTTTGGCCACAAGTATATTATATTTGCAACTAGCTCCAAACACACTTTATATTTGCATCCAAACGACAAAAAAGACAGATTTTCAGCGTGTAGTTGCTGAGCTTAAACCAAAGTAATGTAGGGACGGGCAGTCGAAAGGTTTCTTTACTTTTTTTGGCTTATTAATCAAGCTCACGACCATACTATGTATCTATTAATAGATATTTAGTTGTTTGAATTTGCATTTGTACACGTATGTAATTCAAATTAAACTACTAGTTATAATTTTCACATAATTAATTTGCTCCATGTATGTTATTTCATGTAATTTTGAAAATTTTATTTCGAAATTGAGAATCTCATTTATCTTTGAATTTTACCTACTGGAAATACTAAATTTGAATAAATTTCAAATCAAAACATAAAATCATTGCTCATTACATTGGTCTCACAATTTAAAATGCGTCAAATCTCCGTTTTATTGTTACAATTTAACGTGCTCAATTTCTTGGGAATTTTCTCAATTTGACATCCAAATTACCAAAATGAGATTTCCATCCTGAATAGTTCATTATCACAAGATAAATATTCATTGCAGCAAAGACAAAATCGTGGGATGCATGAATCAGTCGATTGATGCCATGCATTTTTTACGTTGTGGCGAAGAATTTTGTACGTTAGCTCACTTTTGATGAAACAGTTTGGGGTTTCAGTTTTTTTTTTAAATTAATTTTTTTTTTCAGTGCAAAGTTGAAATTCTTGTAATAATAAAAAAATAAAATAAATGGTTTCCCATTACATCCCATGAAGGGACTGGGGAGAACTTCTCACAATCACTGAGCTGTGCGCTTTCCAGTTTTCACTCACTGATTGGGACCTACAGTTTTACACCGATTCCGAACGGTAATTTGAGAAGCTTTTTCATGGCTAGATACTCGATAGTGTCGCCGTCACTATGCGAGGTGACCGCCGCCGAAAGAAATTTTAAGGTGGTCAGAGCCGGGTTCGAACCCACGATCTCATGTACAAGAGCCGCGCACACTAACCATTGCACCACCGACGGCCACATAATAACTTTCATTATTCCAATGTTGATTCCTCTAAGGAAATCTGTCTGTCAGCTTCTCTTAAAAAAATCTGAGTTAAATTAACTAGAATCCATGTTGGTTCTCTGACCGGTCCTGGAAAATTCTTTCTTTTTTCCATTTGTTTTAAAGTTTGCGGTTTTTAAGTCTTTTTTATACATTTTTCTGGTAGCGTTCATTTTTTCCAATTTCCGGTGATTTTTGTCATGTTGAACACTACAGATGGCCAACATGAGTTACTCCATTGGCTAACAAAAATACATAACCACAAGCATAATACTTATACAGTAGCCGCCAGGAATATGAATGCAGTTTAAACAAACTGCATAAAAAGAGGAAAAGGAGACCATACGACCATATATTTTCGGCCGTTGCGATTTAATTCTTTTTTGAGTATTTTCGTGAGCTTTGACCTAATTTTTTGTTTTGGTACATTTTATTAAATTTTACATGCTAAAAAAACGGCCACAGCAATACATTGCAGGAACCATATACATGTTTGCAAGCATTGTTACCATGACTTAAGGATCTGCTGCTTTGTTGTCTGTCAAGTTTTTGTTTTCAGCAGTTTTCAACAAATATAACCACATTTGGTCACAAAATCATATATTATAGCATTTTAACCATTGTGTCTCCAACATGGAAGATTGAATAGCAAACACTATGTGTTTGGACGGACACATGTATACTATATTTGCGACAAGCTACAAACACGTAATATTTGCATCCAAACAACAAAAAGACAGATTTTTCAGCGTGTAGCTAAAAGGCACACATATTTGCCAAACGTACATATGTATGTTCGGCAGTGATTGAAAATCAGTGAGTATAAAAGTAGAAAGCGCACAGCTCACTGGTTGCGAGAAGCTCTTCCCGATTCCTTCATGGGATGTAATGGGAAACCATTTATGTTCGGTACATGTTAACACGTTGAAATTCGACCTTAAATTTTGTAAAAGATAAGGTATGGACTGCAAACCTGTCCATACCATCCATACCAAAACCATCCCTTTGAATGAAGACCAAAATATTAACTTAATTTCAAAAGTTATCAACTGAAATTGGAAAATCCAATTTGAAATACATTATTGAAATTTAAAAATTCTAGTTGAAATTTTAAAACACTTCAACTGAAATTTAAAAATCATAATAATTCTAAAATTTGATTAAACTTCTTTCTGTACAGCTTGACCATTTTCAATTTATATTCAATCAGTACGAATTTAATTTCGAGGAATATCAATAAATTGTGAAAAATATCGACTGAAATTTTAAAATTCAATTGAAATACATTAATTGAAATTTAAAAATGCTATTTGAAATTTGAAAAAAAAAACAATTAGAAATTTGAAAAACAGTCTAAAAATATAAGAGAAGTGTAGCAATTCAATTTTTATATAATCTTAAATAAAGTAATCAAGAACATGTACTGAAGGTGTCCTAGTCGTTTCCCAAGCAATTTTATTGGATTTTTATTAGACTTTTGTAATCTCCATTCACTCCATTTCTAATTTAAATTTACAAAAATATCAATTTAATTCTACAACATATCAACTGAAACTGGAAAGAATATTCAATTTCAATTCAATTCAATTTGAAATTCAATTAAATTGAAATACATCGATTGCAATTTATATATAATAATAATAACAATTTATAATAATATTTAAAAATCATAATAATTCTAAAATTTTATTAGACTTCTGGACAGAAATGATCACACCATTTTCAATTTAAATTCAAACAATACCAATTTAATCTGAGCAACTGAAATTTGGAAATTTAATTTCAAATACATCAACTGAAATTTAAAAACACATCAACTAAAATTTAAAAAATCATAAAATTCTAAAATTTTATTAGACCATTTAAAAATCATAAAATTCTAAAATTTTATTAGACCATTTAAAAATCATAAAATTCTAAAATTTTATTAGGCCATTACCAATTTTAATTTAAATTCAAAAAAATGTTAATTTAATTGCAATGATAGTAAGCGCGGCTCTTGTACATGATAACGTGATTTCAAACTCTGCTCTGACCACCTTACATTTCTTTCGACGACGGTCAACCTCGCTTAATGACGGCGACACTATCAAGTATTTAGCCATGAAACTTACCGGTCGGAACCGGTGTAAAAATGTAGGTCCCAATCAGTGAATATAAAATTAGAGCTTACAGCTTACTGGTGGTGGGAATCTCTCCTCAAACCCTTCATTGAATGTATCAGGAAAACATTTTTTTTAAATTTTGAGAAATATCAACTGAAATTTGAAAACTCAGCTTGAGATAATCAATTGAAATTTACCAATTTTATTTGAAATTTACCAATTTTATTTGAAATTTACAAATTCTATTTAAAATTTAAAAATTCTTTTTGGAATTTTAAAATTCTATTTGAAATTTAAAAAATCTATGTGAAATTTAAAAATTCTCTTCGAAACATAAAAATTCTATTTGATATCACAACTTCTATTCGAAATCCAAAAATTATATTAGAATTTTAATATTCTATTTGAAATTTTAAAATTTTATTTGAAATTTTGAAATTATCTTTGAAATTTATAAATTATTTAAAAATTTAAAAATTCCATTTGAAATTTAAAATTTCTCTTTGAAATTTCAATATTCCATTTGAAATTTCAAAATTCCATTTGGAATTTAAGAATTTTCTTTGAAACTTAAAAATTATATTTGAAATATAAAAATTCTATCGAAATTTTAAAATTCTATTTGAAATTTAAAAATTCTATTTTAAATTCTCTAAGAAATTTATAAATTCTATTTAACATTTCAAAATTCCTTTTTAAATTTTAAAATTCAATTTGAAATTGAAAAATTCTATTTGAAATATAAAAAATCTATTCGAAATTTTTTAAATTCTATTGGAAATTTAAAAATTCTATTTGAAATTTATAAATTCTATTTGAAATTTAAAAATGCTATTTGAAATTTATAAATTCTATTTGAAATTTAAAAATTCTATTTGATATTCTCTTTGAAATTTATAAATTCTATTTAACATTTAAATATTCCGTTTGGAATTTAAAAACTCTATTTGAAATTGAAAAATTCTATTTGAATTATAAAAATTCTAATCAAAATTTTAAAATTCTATTTGAAATTTTAAAATTCTCTTTGAAATTTAAAAATTCTGTTTGAAAATTAAAGAAATCAACAATTTAATTTTCAAAAACATCAATTGAAAGATAAAAGACATCAATTAAAATTCAAAACAGAATATCAATTGAATTTTGCAAGACATTAATTGAATTTTAAATGACATGAAGGGAAATTTAAAACATCAAATTTATAAGCCACAAATTGATATTTAAAATACGTCAATTGCAATTAAAAAATAAAACATAAGTTGGAACTTTTAGTTAAAATTCAAAAATCAAAAACCTATTTTATATATCTATATATTTTATATTTTACAGATATATAAAATTGGTTATTGATTTTTGATTTTAACTTCAAATTTCAATTGAGGTTTTTTTTACTTTCAATTTATGTATTTTAAATTTCAATTTGATTTGAATATGATTTGAATTTGATGTTTTAAATTTTACGTCATGTATTTTAAGATTCAATTGAAAATGCAATTGATATCCTTCTCCATTAAATTTCAATTGATGTTATTTACATTTCAATTGATGTTTTTAAAATTTTATTATTTTTTTTTAAAATTTCAAATAGAATTTTTAAATTTCAAATACAATTTTTAAATAAAATCGGTTTATGATTTATTAGGTTAATGATGTTAAGTTTTTAAATTTCAATTGATTTCTTGTTTTAGAAAATGCCCACAAGTTTAACTTGTTATTGTTCTGGCAAACAATAATACATTTTAGATATCCGACCGGAGTCGAAAATTTGGGGGTTGTTGCGTAAAAACAGTTGGATCGGGAAATTTTGGGAATTCTGAGGGCAGAAATGCAAATAGAATAGTTTCTGTAGGACTCCTCAGTCCATATGGGCCTTGCAAATCCTAGTCGATTAAACCGAATTTTCTCCATGTTTAAATATTGTTATTTTTTTCTTAACTATAGAGTTTTGAATATCAGTAAAATTAGAAAATTAGATTATTGTTTTTAAACGAATTTTAAGGGCAAAACACTCATTCTAGTATTACAAATTATAGTACAAGATCGGAAATAACGTTTCCACGGAAAATATAACTGAATTAGACGTAACCGAATGAATTGGAACGAACGAACGAATATTACGAAAAACACGAATATTATAAAGCAAATGAGATATTTATTTACGATATTTTTTCTTCACATGATCATTTAATAAATTTCGACCATTCGTTCGTTCGTTCAAATTCGTTTTACGAAACAGTGGTTGTTACAGCAGCATTAGGGTATGTCGCAACCATATTGGAAGTTTATTCAGCTGAATTTCAGGTGTGGGGAATAAAATTCAGTTGTGACAACCTCAATTCGGTTGTGGCAACTAACATTTGTTGGCTACAACCGAATTTATGGTTGCTACAACCTTTTTTCAAACAATTCGTGCATTCTTATGCATTTTGTTTTTTTGAAATACAACGTGTAATTTTTTTGTAGTATTTATTTGGGACCAGTTATTGTTTGTTGTTGGATGGAATGGTCAACTGTCAGTGAGTCCAATAATTTTTATTGTTTGCTGTCAACTTCATACATGTCTCAGTGTCATACCGTTTACTTGTCTCCGTACTCTCAAACTGTAATAATATTTCCAACAACATGTTTTTTTTCTTCATTTTTACAAATCGAAAATGAACAAAAATATTTTAATACAGTTTTTTTCCTATCCATTTGCCTACTGATTTATGATCACTTTTTCCACCTTTTGCTCTGAATGGCTGGAGTGAAAAAAGAATCCGGTTATTTTGAGTCAGTTTTATTACTTGTTTGCAGTTTTCTCAAGATCTCTCATGTGTTCAATTCATAATAGCGACATAATGTTGTTACTACTTCAACGGCAATTGACAGCAACTGTTGCTGCCGATGGCAAAGTACATTGTGTCAATGCAGTTGTCAGTGATGTCTTTTACCCCCCTTTACTCACCTCAAATCTCTTGCTCTGTTGTAAGTTTTATTTGAATTTTGCTCGATAATTGAGTTTTATTTTTTGTTACTGTTTTTGCTTTAAAATTGACAAATTGTTGTATATTTGTATTTTGTCCCTAGAAAACAAAAAAAAAAATGTGTGTAAATTTGTCTCGCCAACTGTTGTTCACATAAAAATTATGTTTTTTAATTGATTTGGTTTTTGTGCGTCTGTTGTTGAATGAGGAAAAAAAATTAAATCGTATCATGATTTATGAATGAAATTCAATTTTTTATTGTTGGTTAATTCCAGTTACTTAAGTTTTTTTTTATATTTGTTTAAAGATACAGTTGTGGACATAATAATAGTTATGCTGCTATTTAATATGAATGGCGGTAAATGGCCCTAATATGGCTCTTAATTGTTAATACGACCCAAAACCCATGAAAACATTAAAAAAAATCAAAATAAAGGGTTTTCCAATTTGAGTGATATGATTTCTTAAAAAAACACACTATTTGTAAAGGCAATTCAAATGTTTTTATTTCATGTGAAGTACAATCGATACAATTAAGTTCCGAATAAAACGTCTTTCAAAAGGCGTCTTCGTTTGCGGGAACGAATTCGATGGACCCAATTTTCGAGCACCTTTTCCACTAAATCAAGTTGTATGTCATGAATAGCACGTTCAATATTGACTTGTAAAGCTTGAAGGGAGTCTGGTTTATTGCTAAAGATCAATGACTTCAAATAACCCCACAGGAAATAGTATAATGGTGTTTAATCACAACTCCTTGGATGCCATTCAATGTCACAATTTCTTGAAATAATCGAATCTCCAAACTTTTCTCCCAATAATTTGGTTGTTGCATGTGCTGTGTGTTGCATGTAGCCCCGTCTTGTTGGAACCAGATGTTTTCAAGATCAACTTCTTCCAATTTTGACCATAAAAATCAGGTTATCGTCGATCTATACTTCTCTCCATTGACAGCAACGGTGTTGTCAACTTCATTTCGAAAGAAGTACGGACCTATGATTCCACCAGACCAAAAACCACACCAAACGGTCAATTAAGGTGAATGTAATGGTTGTCCATGATTAATTTGTGAATTTTCTTCGTACCGGAATCGATAGTTTTGTTTATCATCGGAGAAGATGATTTTCTTAAAAAAAAATCGTTATCGTTTTCCAGTTGTTCCAAGACAAAATCAGCAAATTCATGACGTTTACGATAGTCCAATGGCTTCAGTTCTTGAGTGATAACAATTTTATACGGATGCAATCCCAAATACTTCCCCTAAATCTGCCAGGTTGTGGTTTGAGACAGTCCCAATTGTTGACAACTTCTTGGAATCAATAAATTGCGGTCTTCAGCAACACATGCCCGAACGGCAGCAATATTTTTATTACTTCGAGCGGTTATTTGCCTTATTGGCAGTTGAACATTATGTAAAGAAAGTGTTCGCTCGTAATTTGCAGGAGTACGCTCGTAATTTGCAAAAATTCGACGAAAATCGAGCACAGGTGCACGATTATTATGACCATAAAATGGAAAAACTGCACGAAAGTTGCAATTGGAGAACGATTATTCTGGCAAAAAAAAAAGAATAACTTGTAAACGTTGTTATTGCGTTTATCTCTCCATGATGAAATTGTAAACATTACTGAATACAATAAAAAACAAAATTACAGATCATGACACATTACAAATGACCGAAATGTCACTTGGAAATCATATCACTCACATTGGAAAACCCTTTATTTATTATTTAAAAAAGCTATACACATTATTTTTCAACTTCTAAATTTTTGTTGTGTATTCCCCTATTATTTTGACCACAGCTGTACATCGGTATATGAAGATAAATGGGAAATAACAACGTGCACAAAAAGTATAAAAGAACTCTGTTCATCGGAGAGTGCGAGCAGCAACTGCTGCACACATTCCATGTGATGGAGGGAGTGTATTATACACGCTGAAAAATAACGGTCTCTCTAACATATTTTCCCAAATATATTCTGCAGGAACACACTTCAAACATTCATATGTTTGCAAGTCCCAAACTTGCTTGTATTTAAATGCAAACAGTATCATGTTTACTGACAAACATGTTTGCTTTTACGTGGAAACATATGCGTTCTTCATCCCAAACATCCATATACTTACGTGGAAACATTCGCGTGTTTCCCCCAATCCTACATGTACTTACGTGGAAACATATGTGAATATCCTCCCAAATATAATAATATTTAGAAACGAATTATTCTTCGATTTCAATATACATATATGTATTATTTATTATAATTAATTTTAACAATATAAATCCACATTATAAATAATTACTAGATCTAAAACGACCCTTTTTTACATTTATTTGCATTGAATGCATTATTTGTTTTTTTTTTTCATGAAATGAGAATCTGCTCCTCTTTTGCTTGTCCTTTCTTTGTTGTCTCTCACGTTTTTGTTTTCAGAAGGTTTCAGTTATGCGTTGGTTATCAGTATCCGTTGGTACACAAACAAGATCTTTATATACAAATCAAGTTCATGCAAGACAAACGTGGATTAATTACTTGTCTTTTTTTTATTACACTTGTTTCACAAATGGTCCGCCGTTCCGATTTTCCCAGTAAAGGCTCGGACAGACAAAGGGCTTCACGTTGTTTCCCATTCCAGTTACTTTCCTCAAAATCGTTTCTCACTTTGGTAGCACACTTACATACATACATATATACGAAACACATAAAAACCAAAGTAACATCACAAACAATTTAAGCGTACGAGCCTTCGTTTTTTCTTTTTTCACTAATCAAGCGCTTTTGATATCCCCTGTCCCATGAACCATTGACGACTGAATACATGAAACTAAAACGCAATACATCAGGCAAAATAAGAAACACTGATTTCATCTGCAATTTACACGCTCATTCAGGAATATTTATGACTCACTGACTGAGAGAATAATGCAAAAATACAGATATGCACTTACAAGATAGACTCTCTCGTTGTCCCTCTTTTATTCTCTTGTTCTCGAGAGAGCATAGATAGTGCAACAAACACAGCTGTATTTGTATCACAAACATAAATACACGTGGGCTGCAAACATATATAGTATAACATATTAATCATTGTGTCTCAAACATGTAATATTGAATAGCAATAGCAAACAAAATGATTTTGGACACAAGTATATTATATTTGCGACAAGCTCCAAACACACTTTATATTTGCATCCAAACAGATTTTTCAGCGTGTATGTAAACTCTTTGTGTCGAATGGTCGAAAACGAAGTTGCTCCAGCTTTTAACTCTCGCTGAACTTTTCTTTTCGCAATCTGTATTTTGGAAGAGCGATAACATGAAAACTTGAATCCAAACATAAGAACTAGTAGAAGTATTAACAAGTCATGATTTTTAGATGTTATCATCAAATTTTACCTTTAAAAGCGCATTCGTATCCAGATAACTATACTAAACGCGTGTGATGATTCGACCCCTGTTGTGTGTTGCTATCGTTGCGACTCTTGATCGGCAACTCTGCGAACGCTGGAAAATTTGTGTTGGTAAATAATAAATCAAGAGCAACAGAGAAGATATATGAATGCGAAAGCTTGCAATAAACTTGGGATATTGTTGATATTGAGAATAAAAAATTTTGTTTTCTGGAAAGAATTAAATGGCCGAGAATTTCCAGCGTTCGCAACAATTTTATGCACTTGTGGAACATTTTGATTACTTTTGGATACATCTAGTGTACTGTTTGAATACTTTTTGCTACGTTTTCCCCTTTGTTATGCCTTCTTGGCCCATAGGGATGGAGATATATAAGTATATCATTTAATACGGAACAAATCTTAACGTAGAAATATCATACCCTTAGTACCTTTAGATTTAGGACTTCTTTTCGTTAATTTCGATTGGAAATTTCGAATTTCAATTGATATTCTTGAAAATATTAGTAGAAAAATTTCAACTGATTTATCATGTTGTATACATTTGTCTGAATTTCAATTGACATTTTCTGAATATGTTTTCTAAATTTCAATTGATATTTTCTGAATTTTAATTGATGTTTTAAGAATTTCAGTTCCCAATTTCTGAATTTCAATTGGTGTTTCCGACTTTCAATTGACTTACCACAACGGCATTCTATATTTACTGAATTTCGATTTATATTTTCTGATTTAAAATTGATATTTTCTGTTTTTCAATTGGAAATTTTGAATTTTAATTGATATTTTCTGAATTTTAAGTAGAAATTCTTGAATTTCACTTTATAGTTTCTGAATTTGAAATTCTTAAATCAAAAAAGATCTTTTCTGAATTCCAATTGAAATTTTTTGAATATCATCTGATGTTTTCTAAATTTCTCAATTGATATTTTCTGAATTTTAATTGATGTTTTCAGAATTTCAGTTCCCAATTTCTGAATTTCAATTGATGTTTCCGACTTTCAATTGACTTATCAGAACGACAGTTGGTGTTTACTGAATTTCGATTTATATTTTCTGATTTAAAATTGATATTTTATGATTTTCAAATCGAAATTCTGAATTTTAATTGATATTTTCTGAATTTTTAGTAGAAAATCTTGAATTAAATGGATCTTTTCTGAATTTCAATTGATATTTTCTGAATTTCTATTCATATTTTCTGAATTTCACTTTATAGTTTCTGAATTTGAAATTCTTAAATAAAAAAAGATCTTTTCTGAATTTCAATTGATATTTTCTGAATTACAATTGGATAAGGAGTAGATTGCAGAATCGAAATCAGTTTTATTGCGACTAGAACACGATCGAAAGCTTTACAGCCAATTTCTCTAACTCAAATAAATGCGCTCGATCGCTTGCTAAGGACAAACAACTTATTTGGTTTCCGCCAACGCGCATCAAAACAAAAAAGCGAAAGAAATTCCATTTGTATTGAAATGATTACATTTTATTTATTATTTTTTTGTATTTGCTACACACCGAAAAATGTTTTTCTGGGTTGTTGATTGGATTGAAATAGCTGGTCGCAAATATAGCGTGCTTGTGTCCAAACACATTGTGTTTGCTATTCAATATTACATGTTGGAGACACAATGATTGATAGGTTTATGTAGCCTCCAAATATGGCGTTGTTTGCTGAAAATGGCTGTAAACAAAATCGTGACAGACAACAAAAAAACAGATCATAAATTCATGAAAACAATGTTCCAAACATAGACATGGTTCCTGCAATATGTTGCAGAGCGGGGCACAATCTCTAAAATGTTACTCCAGGCAGGGCACAATTTTTTTCAGTAATGAGAATGCATTTGGTTTCTATTCCTTCTTATCTCAGAAAATTGCGCTATTTATCCCGTTTAAATAATGGGAAAAGCTACGAAGGAAACCTTTAATAATTTCTACCAAAGTTAACCATCGCCAGATGGTACCAGCCGCACTTCAAATGTTGTGAGTTTATGTGGTGCAGTGTTATGTGCGCGCGACTTTTGCACATGAGAAAGCTGGTTTTGTCCAAAACAAAAAAAAAACTTATACATTTTTTGAATTCTCAATTAATAAAAGCTGAAATTTAAAAAAGCTTTTATTCCCAAAAAAACAGCATGGCTAGAAATATATTAATATTTGTAACTTCAATGCAACTCATTAGGACAGACAGCTAGCTCTGTGGTGTCGGACTAAAGCCATGATTTTTCCTTCCATGTCACGTCCCTTACATTGTCAGTTCTATACACTCATGTGTTGGACCAACATGTCCCCCCAAAATTCCAATGTGTTTTTGTTTCTTTTTATTTTTTATATCTATTTTTTGCCTCTCATGCGAGCGCGCAACAACGTTTAACAAGTGAACGTGAAGGATTTGCCTTATTATGCTTGGCCAAATGCATTCGTTCTACTAGTGTATGGCAAATATTTGACTTTTAACGGAAAATAGTTTATGCTTAATTTTATTTTATTTGTTATGTTGTTGGTTTTGTTTGCGAATTTTTCTCGCTATTTGTCTTAAATGTGGCGGGAGGCACTAACGAATAAATAATGTCGTCATGTACATTAAACTCCATGGACGACAAGCAAACAGGCAGACAGACAGACCAAAACGGACCAAACATAATGTTCCTCGGAGGTATCTGAATCTAAACATGAACTGGCGAAAATTGTTTGCTAAACATAAATTAACAAACAGCCAAACAACACAAATGTTTTAAATTTTAAAGAGGGAGAGCAAAATGAAAAAAAGAACGGCACTACATTTGATACAAGTCAAAAGAAAAAAAAAGAGAAAAAGAATAACAAAAATTTAAAATTGAAGAACAGAAATATATATTACTATGAAAAGTGAACGGCAAACAAGATGAATGGTTGGATGTTGATAATGATGATGATGACGATGATGATGACGTTGATGATGATGATGATGATGATGACGATGGCAGTGGTACTGGTGGTGGTACAGAGGAGTGATACTGCTGGTCTGAAATGTTAATATATAAATTCATTTCAAAACAATCTATTAATCTAGGTATTCAACTACAGTGTCAGATCGATCTAACAAACACCTGATAGCATTTGTTTTTATAAAGATATCACTGAAACGTTATGTTCAGTTCAAAGTCGCTGTTTCCATTTACTAAAACTTTGCTGCATAACTGCGTCCCAATGCCTATTTCGTGCGGCAGTTGTACCACAAGCATTGATTCAATACCAAAGCCAGCTGTCTGAAATAGCTTTTATTTATATTAAATGTTACCCCAAAAGCAATCACCATTTTGTTATGCTGATCGAAGTTACTAGCAAAATTCACCGTAGGTATTTCTTAGTACGATTTGTACACTTCGTGTACTTTTTAGTACATGTGTACTATTTAGTACATGTGTACTACTTAGTACATGTGTAGTTTTTAGTATATGTGTACTTTTTAGTACATGTGTAGTGTTTAGTACATTTGTACTTTTTAGTACATGTGTACTTTTTAGTACATGTGTACTTTTTAGTACATGTGTACTTTTTAGTACATGTGTAGTGTTTAGTACATTTGTACTTTTTAGTACATGTGTAGTGTTTAGTACATTTGTACTTTTTAGTACATTCGGTGTAGTGTTGAAAAAAAACCGAAATTTTTTAATAACCGGGTTTCAGTTTATTCGAAAAATCACTTTTTAGGAAAGCCTATTCTTGGTTTCCGGAATTGAAGAAACCGGTGAAACGGGTTCTATTCGGTTCTATTTGCCGGCCTTTCTTTTTATTTCGTTTTACATGGAAACAAATTTAAAAGTTTTGTTTTCGAAAAATTAACAGAAACTCGATACCATTTGTATGACTTTCTTTTTAGCCGTAAAAAGGATCATCATTATTCAGAAAACAGAACATCATTGATCAAGATTCTATATTATTTTAATTTAAAAAATTACATCACTTAAAATTTTCTTTAATGTTATATACAATTTTGAATAAATTGCATTCAATTGGGTTGAAATGATTTGAATACAATTGAATTGAATTAAATAGAATTGAATTGAATTGAACTGAATGGAATTGAATTGAATTGAATTGAATTGAATTGAAGTGAATTGAATTCAATTCAATTGAATTGAATTGAATTGAATTGCATTGAAATGAATTGAATTGAATTGAATTGAATTGATTTTAATTTTATTTAATTTAATTTAATTTAATTTAATTTAATTTAATTTAATTTAATTTAATTTAATTGAACTGAATTGAATATACTTGAATTGAATTTAATTGGATTGCATTGAATTAAATTAAATTAAATTCAATTGAATTGAATATAACTAAATGGATTTGAATTGAATTGAATTGAATTGAATTGAACTGAATTTAATTTAATTTAATTGAGCTGATCTGAACTGAATTGAATAGAATTAAATGGAATTTAATTGAATTGCATTAATTGAAATAAATTGAATTGAACTGAATTGAACTGAACTGCATCGAATTGAATTGAGTTGAAGTGAACTGAATTGAATTGAATTGAATGGAGTTGACTTGAATTGAATTGAACTGTATTGAACTGAATTGAATAGAATTAAATGGAATTGAGCTGAACTGAATTACATCGAATTGAATTGAATACAATTGAATTGAATTGAACTGACTCGACTTGAATGCAATTGAATTGAATTAAATTGAAGTGTATTGAATTGAATTAAAGTGAATTGAGTGGAAGTGAATTGAGCTGAATTGAATTGAATTGAATCGAATTGCATTTAATTGAATTGAATTGAACTGTATTGAATTGAATTGAATAGAATTAAATGGAATTGAACTGAACTGAATTACATTGAATTGAATTGAATACAATTGAATTGAATTGAACTGACTCGACTTGAATTCAATTGAATTGAATTAAATTGAAGTGTATTGAATTGAATTAAAGTGAATTGAGTGGAAATGAATTGAGCTGAATTGAATTGAATCGAATTGCATTTAATTGAATTGAGAACTGAACTGAATTGAATTAAATTGATTTGAATTGAATTAAATCGAACTGAACTGAATTGAATTGAATGGAATTGAATTGAATTGAACTGAAGTTAAATCAATTCAATTGAATTTAACTCTTGAATTGCTTGGAATTGCATTGAATTCAATTGAATTCAATTGAATTGAATTGTATTGAATTGATTTGAGTTGAATTCAATTGAATGATTGAATTGAGTTGAGATGATTTGAATTGAGTTCCAGTGCATTGTATTGGTATTCGGAAATAGGGATAGGAGTAGGAGGAGAGAGCGAATAGTGGTTGTTGATGTTTGACTCAAAACTTGTTAACATCATAGGTAATACCCTCCCCGGTGTTCCAAGGGAACAACAGAGTTGTCTAACCTACTGTCACCTATTAACATCATTGCTCTCCTCCCAAATATGAGAGTTATGTATCACCTTCGACAGAATGTATGTGATATAGATAGATATTAAGGTCAGATGATTAATTTACTTTTTTTAACGCCACGTGTTCGAAAAATATCTTAGGTAATTAACTAGACACGTTTTCGATCATGGGCGGTGGTTGATTGGTTTCGGGCAAAGAAGAGTTATCTGCAAAAAATCTCGGCCAACACATTAGGCTTATCAACTGCGTTGGGTAAACGGTTATTAATATTGAAGCCGGTTAACGGGGTTTTCTGTCGGTTTTGAACCCCTTAACCCGGTGTATGTTTTAGTTTATTTTTTTTTTAATTTTTGTGTAACATTTGTGCACCTTTTGCATCTCAGAAAGTTCGACTATTTTTCCTCGAAATGATACTAATGATATTTTTGACACGATCGTTAACACAAAAATTACCTAGTTGTTTAAATTGAGTTGTTACTGTATGCATGAAGGTTTATTTTTTTACTGTTTTGGCATCTTAAGAATTTTTTAGCGTTCACAGTGTCAGAGTACGTGGCGGCATTGCCATTCGCTGCAAATCGTGGCGGTGGTGTGGTGAATGTCTTCGATTCGAATTCATATTCCTTGAAATTCAAGTCAAAAGAACAAAAAATATAAGAGACAAAAAAAAAACAAAACCAAACATTTTCAAGATCACAGCATGTGGGTTTTAACACGAAAACTAACAAAGAAAAAAAATTATAAAAAAAAGATTTGCAAATATATTTTTTGGTTTATGTTGCGAAATTATCAAACATTCTTTTGAATTTGATGGTAAAGAGAATAATTTACAATAAATTTAAGCGGAAATTTATATCCTAACACCATCGTCTTCATGATTAAATCAAGATCACTAGTTCAGCATTCGATTTTGCTGACAAAGAAGAAGAAAGAGTGATGCTAATAATACAAAGTTTAATTACCGCAATGCACATTATTAATTATTTTAAGAATATCAGACATCATGTGTACTATACTGTATCGCAAACAACAATACCCGCATTTATTGTCTGTGGTTCAAGATCATTGGCCCCCCTTTAAATATTTTGCTGATTTATCATCATCATGTTCTATTGTTGCATGATAGTTGGGTTCTCTAACATTGTAAGGTGTTTGATTATGACCAATTGTTTTGTATATTTTTATAGGTCTTTGGGTTAATTTTGAAGGTTTTTTGCATTTTTTTCCTGCGAACCCAATAGTTTTGTAGTTGGAACAATATGTAGTTTTTATAAACCGGATTCAACGGTTTATTGAAGACTCTTTCATTGATATGACAATGTTTGCAAAATATTTATGAATGGTTTTCTGTTCTTAAAGGATTTTATTCTTATTTGCTTTTAAGTTGCTAATGTACATTAAAACCAGGGCTGTGGAGAGTCTGTCCAAAATTGGACGCCAGAGTCAAAGTCAGAGAAAATTCACGACTCCAGCACTTTAAAAAGGAACGACTCCACTACAACTCAAGCATTTTCTAGAAGTACCACTCCGGCATTAAATATTAACAGCCTGTTTCTCTATCTCGAACGACTGCTTTCGTTCGTGTTCTAGACGAAAGAAAGTTGATTTGGGATCCACAATCTAGTCATTTCAAGTCGAATGAAAACATCAAATGGTTCAAAACTTTTCCGTACTAATTTTGTTTTCTCTATTTCGAATGAGTTGTCAGTTGGGAACAAATATAGAGTCAGACGAACGAAATTTCGACATAGAGAAACTCAATTTGAGTTGAATGTGAGTGACTGATTTTCATTCGCTTAGCTTCTCTCGTTCGAGATAGAGAAACAGGCTGTAAGTATTTATTTAAAAACTGATATCAAGGGTCATAAGTTAAAACCCTTAACACTTTCCAAAATTCCAAGAAAATGCCTATAACTTTTCTTCTGAATATCAACACTGGTATACACACTAGGGTGTACTGAAAACTTTTTTTTTTGAGAGGGGGGGAGGGTGTCTCAAACGACGCCTGATTACGGAAACGTCAAACTTTTTTTTATACGATGGTGCTTTTAGTGCCCTTCCGGCCGTTGAAGTTTCGATTCCTAGTACATTTTCAAAAAAAAAAATATTTTCTTTTGGACAATATGGGGCTCAAACGACGTGTCATGATAAACATATACATATAGAAAAAAATATTCTCAAAATTTTGACAGCATTTTTTTTCACGACGTCATGTTGAATCTTTATCATGCATATTTTGTCTTCCCCAATTTGCTGTATTTTTCATAAATACACATTTGAAATTCCAAAAACAGCGTTTTTCAGTACACCCTAATACACACGCTGAAAAATCAACCTCTTTGTTGTTGTTTGGATGCAAATATAAAGTGGTTGTAGCTTCTTGCAAACATAGTATACTTGTGCCCAAACCCATTGTGTTTGCTATTCAATATTACATGTTGGAGATACAATGATTACTAGGTTATAATATATGTTTTTGTGACCCAAATGTGGCTTTGTTTGTTGAAAACAAAAACGTGACAGACAACAAAGAAGCAGCAGATCTTCAATTCATGTACGTAAGTATATGGATGTTCCAAAAATATACATGGTTCCTGCATAAAGTTAGAGAGGCTGTTTTTTCAGTGTGTTGTTGTTAACACTCTAACTCTTAAGTCGTTTCCAATTGACTTTGAGTGCTTTCGATTTCGAATTAAGTTTTACATTTTTCTTTATTAAAATTTAAATTCTGTTTTATTTTTTAATTTTATTCGAAAATGATTAATTTAATTTGAAACCAAATCAAACTGAGAATTTTCATTTCAAATTGAGGACTTTTGGTTTAAAACAGATAGTTCCCATTTGAAATTAAGAAAAATTAAAATAAATAGTTGATTTTGCTTGTAAAGTCGAGAAATTATCTTTCGTAATTTCAAAGATTCGAAACGAAATTACATACAAATTTTAAAAATTGACAAAAATTAACTAAACTTAATTTTTTTGGTGTATTATGTCTTTATTATTCATATCAAATATTCCCATTATTTATGGTACACGATTTCATTCATGAGGCTGCCGCGACTGGATTCGTAATAGCTCGTCAGTCCAATTTTCCAAGACTTTGTTGACGGTTTCGTGTTCTTTCTCGCGAATGGCTCAGACGATATTAGCCTTAAGGGTACACGTAAATAACCGGCCCCAGCAACATATTGCAGGAACCACGTATATGTTTGCAAGCATATTTTCATGAATTGAAAATTCTTTTATTTCTTTGTTGTCTGTCACGTTTTTGTATTAAGCAGTTTGCAAAACATATATTAGAACGTGTTACTCATCGCGCCTCCAACATGTAATGTTGAATAGCAAACACAATGTCGTTGCACACAACTATACTGTATTTGCGGCAGACTACAAACACGTTATATTTATATTTGCATCCAAACAACAAATAAAGATTAAGTTTTCATCGTGTGGTGATTGTTTCTGGATTATTCGCATAGCATCGGTCTTTAACGGCACCACACAAGAAAAAGTCTTAAAAGGTCAAATCGCAGCTCCCAGCTGGTCAATTAGCATCGCCAAGATGGCTCAATAACACGATTACCGAACTTAGTGCGCAAAAGAATGTTTAATGAGCCGTGTCACATGATGGACCATACAAAAATAAATAAATGGTTTCCCATTACATCCCATGAAGGGATAGGGGATAGCTTCTCACAATCAGTGAGCTTTACGCTTTATAGTTTTACACTCACTGATTGGGACCTTCAGTTTTAGAGCGGTTCCGAACGGAATTTTGAGAATCTTGTTCCTGGCTAAGTACTCGATAGTTTCGCCATCACCATTAACCATTGCGCCCCTGACGGTCATTTTGCTGAAATCAAAGATTATCCAAGTTCACATATTTTTTATTTCAGCCTATACAAAGTCGGTAATCATGTCTATGTAGCGCTCGCCGTTGACTGAAATTACGTTTCCAGCAACATTTTCGACAAAAATGGGTCAATTATGATGACACCATCTCCACACCAAACTGTCAGTCTATGTGGATGCCTTGACTTCTCGACAATCCGGGTTTTCCGATCGGCAATTTTGTTTGTTGCCATAGTCGCCGAGATAAAAATGAGCCACGTCAGTAAATATGAGTTTTCAGCCAAATTCGATTTCTGGCTCAAGCTTCTGTAAGGCCCAAAATGAGAAACCGTATCAAAGTTCATACGGTAGTTTTCCTTCAATTGCTGAGTCAATGGAGCTTGTACACCCTGAACACCCTGTTGGTTGGTTCTTTGAAAAGGCTGCAAGACAGCACTCTGTCTAGCACACTTAGGCTACAGAAGCCCATTGTGATACCTGCAGTCTCCTCTGTAGTAACTATTGACTAGTCGTCTAGCCAATTTGCCCTTTCAATAAATTTGTCTATAAGACCTACTGCAATATCCTGTAGGACTACGGTGCTAACTAGATGTGTTACGAATATCCTACTTCTCAGTCCTGCCAGAGCAGGGCAATCCAAGAGAAGGTGTTTCGTCGTTTCCTCGTCCTCTTCCATGCAGCATCTACAGAGAGTGGAGTTTCTATGTTCCAATCTTAGGACGTGTTTTCCTACAAGACAATGTCCCGTAAGTGTTCCTATCATTGTTGATAACCTGCCTCTCGGCAAGTTAAGTAGTTGCCTAGTCCTCTTCCTGTCCACCTGTGGCCAGAAAACCCTGGCTTGTTTGCAAGTTGAAGTAAGTCTCCGCTTGTCCTTGAACATATTATCGGCCCACTGCCTGATCTGCAAACGGCAGGTAGAGATTGGCATACTAACGCCTTCTTTTGCCGGAAGAACCTGTGCCGTAGTGCCCTGTCTAGCTAACGCATCCACTACGCAATTGCCTGGAATGTCGCTGTGTCCCGGTACCCAGGTGAGCCTGATGTCAAAATACACTGCCATCACCCTAAGTGATTAGTGGCATTCTTTCACCGTCAGGAACGTAGCAAACATGGCTTCCAGGGATTTTATGGCAGCCTGGAAGTCCTTAGATTTGTCGCTGGTGTAGTAATTCAGCGTGTTCGGAATGCCCCGATATCAAAACGCCACAATCTCTGATTCTCACCAGGGATGTAGCGACTGCCGATTCGGCTATGATATCAGGAGTAGAGATGTTCAGGATAGCACTAAGTGCAGTGCCTGACATCGTGCCCATTGCCCCACTTACGCTAATCAGTGCTGATCTTTAAATTTATATTCAGGAATTCAGAATATATTTTTTTTGGAGGGACCTCCACCAAACTACGATGCCACAGAGAAGTATTGGTCTGACTATTTTGCCGTATAAACATTATACTGGAACCATTTATATGTTTGGAACATTGTTTTCAGGAATTAAAGGTCTTTTGCTTTTTTGTTCATTCGTTGTCTGTCATGGTTTTGCTTTTAGCTATTTTCAACAAACAGCCGCATTCCGGTCACCAACACATATGTTATGACATACTAATCATTGTGTCTCCAACATGTAATATGTAATACCAAACTCAGTGTGATTGCACACAAGTATAGTATGTTTGGGACAGATTTTTCGCAGATTTGTGCAAAATTCTCATCATGCTGGTGCGTTAAATGTCGACCTATTGAGATCGATGGCGAGTCGATGTTCGTGGAGTGAGTTGCACACTTGTGGCCACAGCAACTACATTATCGTCGGTACGCACCGTTCAACGACGGATACCACGAGTGTTGTCCACTGGCATGTCAGTCTCACGAAGTTTTTGCACAAACTTGCGTACAGCACACGCGGTGGGTGTTACATTTCGGCTAAAACTTCTTTTCAACAAGCGCAAATTTTTGGCAACACATCATTCAATTTGGAAATAAGTTTGAAATTTTTCCCAACGCTGTTCAAGCGTGAAGCGACTCATTTTGATCCGCGGAGGTATGATACTGATTGATAGTCAATATTTCGCACAGAAACAATCTAACAGCGTCAAAATAAAATATGATTAAAAAAGGACCTGTAGTTGGACCACCAATTATACGCATTCAATCACTGTACAAGACGAACGGCAACGAAAGACACCATTCTAACAAATGACCGCTCATCTACGAAGACGACAAAACTAACTCAGTTATACGAATATTCGCAGTCATCGGACAAAAAAGTGAAATGGAAAAATTAGTTCAACTTCACCATTTCCAATTGAAATTTAAAAATATCACTTTAATTTTAAAAATATCAATTGAAATGTGAAAATTATATTTGAAATTTAAAATACATCAATTGGCATTGAAAACATATCTATTTTGTTTCGATATTCTTTGGCAAAACACGATAACGCTGTTACAAGTAAAACATAATCAATTGTAATAAAAAAAGGAAACAATGCGAGTTGTCAATTATTTTACAATAATTGAAAGTACTGTTGTTAGCGATTATTGTTTTTTTTATTTTTTATTTAATTTTTAACTGTCGCAGTCGAGCGGACGACTGCCTGCTGTCGCAGCAACATCATACGATCGATATTATTAAGTTCACAATTCTTTGTCGATTGTCTTGGAACAACAGCAGCAGCAACCACAAACAACAGCTCAACGAAACAATCAGCAACAAAAGTTGCCGCATCATCAGCATCAGCAACATTATCATCATCTTTTTCAATATTGGAGGCAACAGCACAGCCGCCGCCACTATCAGTTGGACAAAACGGTAGCTACAGTGCAGTAGAAAGACGAACTACACGTAAACACAGTGGCACTCCAGCAATTGACGCGAAAGCGATTGTTGAAAAAGTTTTTATCTCGACTTCTGTTTCAACGTTTTATTGCTTTTTATATATTTTTTTTGTAACTTGTCTTTTCTTTTCCGTACAATTTTCGCTGTTCCAATTGCTGATTGTTATTATATTTTGATGTTCAATATCATCTTGGCTTTCGATGATGTTCCAGATGATAATGATGATGATGATGATGATAATGAAGCTGATGACGACGAACAACGTTATTTAGCCCGATTTTTCTTTCATTCTCCTCTCGATTTGTGAAGAAGAAGAAAAAAGTTGATATCTTTCAAAACGTTTAAATGATGTTACTTTTACTAAAGAGGTAGTAGCAATCAAAATGATATCGATATTCACGATGCATTACCTGGCAAATGTGATTGTTTTCCGAACAGAACTAGGTAGGTACTTACGTTTCTTTTGTTTTATTGCAAAACGACTTTGATATGGCCTTTTTTCGTACCCCTATGCTCTCTTCATCTGCTCCTGTAAAAAAGAACAATCTTCGATAACACAATGGGGCAACATCGTATCGGTGTTTTCTTCTGTGTTGTAGTAGAAACTGGGTCAAGAACGTGTCTATTAAGATCAATTTTCTAACAATTGTATCTTCTGTTTTGTGTTTGATTGTCATTGCAGGTTAATGGTGGCATTTTCTTGTTTCGATTTCATTGTTAGTAAGTTCATTTTGAAATGGATAGTTTTCTGGAAGAGAATTGGGTTTTAGGTTGACTTGAGCCGATACAATTTATGTGATCTAGTTAATGCAACTAAATGGGTTAAATAAAAAAACAGATACAGCAGTTAATACTTAATATATTGTTTTATTTTTATACATAAAAAAGTTTAATGGCCTGTTCCTCGATCTCAAATGGAAGCCAATGCCTCGAAAACTTTCGTTCGACATCGAGGCAACTACATCATTTGGTTTGTGCTTGACAGCTTTTTTAAGAGCGAACAACTTTTGTTTCGTACAAAAAATATCAATAATTATAATAATATATTTCAAGTAGTATTTGGAAAAGATTGAGAATAACAAAATTATATCGCAACTAAGAACAACACCATTTCCAATTGAAATAAAAAAAAATCGATTGAATTTTAAAAATACTATTTGAAACTTGAAATACATCAATTGAATTTTAAAAACATAAATTACAGTTTTAGTTTTTATTATTCTATCTTTAAGATGTTTTGTTCTTTAATCATTTTTCCGGTTCAAGATCAATTTCTATGAAAAAGTACTTTTTATAACAAAAAGTACATTTTCGTACAATATATAATTAAAAGAATAATGTGAAATTGCTTATTATGATGGATGTTTGGGAATATAGCTATTACATTGCCCACCAAGGCATATCATCAGCTCCCTTCTCCACAAGTATTTAGGTATATCATCACACATTATAGAGATAAATAAATCTCAAGTAAGCGAGAATTGTCTAAACTCCTACTTGTGCGAAAACATCCACAACCAAATTTTGCCATAACCATCAATATTTACATTTCTTTCCTGTGCCGGCTTTCATCGAAAGCCATTGAATTGAAATTTAAAAGACATCAATTGAAATTTAAAAAAGCATTAATTGAAATTTAAAAGACATCAATTGAATTTTAAAAGACATCAATTGAAATTTAAAAAACATCAATTGGAATTTAAAAAACATCACTTGAAATTTAAAAAACATCAATTGAAATTTAAAAGACATCAATTGAAATGAAATTTAAAAGACATCAATTGAAATGAAATTTAAAAGACATCAATTGAAATTTAAAAAAGCATCAATTGAAATTTAAACCACTTCACTTGAAATTTAAAAGACATCAACTGAAATTTAAAAAAAAAAACATCAATTGAAATTTAAAAAACATCACTTGAAATTTAAAAGACGTCAATTGAAATTTAAAAGATATCGATTGAAATTTAAAAGATATAAATTAAAATTTAAAAATCTAATCCATAAAATCGGTTAATCATTCTTAAATTTCAACTGATGAATTTTAAATTGCAATCGATGTGTTTTAAATTTCAATTGATATCTTTTAAATTACAATTGATATCTTTTAAAATTCATTGATATGTTTCAAATTTCAATTGATGTGTTTTAAATTTCAATTGATATCTTTTGAATATCAATTAATGTCTTTTAAATGTCAATTGATGTTTTTGAATTTCCGCTGATGTATAAGTATTTTAA
Organism: Phaonia tiefii; assembly: GCA_963931995.1. Taxonomy (NCBI): domain Eukaryota; kingdom Metazoa; phylum Arthropoda; class Insecta; order Diptera; family Muscidae; genus Phaonia; species Phaonia tiefii. The sequence goes on from OZ008370.1 coordinate 129,092,301, forward strand.
ATTTCAAATAGTATTTTGAAATGATAATTAATGTATTTTAAATTTCGAATATAATTTTCATATTTCAATTGATATTTTCCAAAATTAAAGTTGAACTTTTGCATTTCACTTTTTTTGTCCCATGCCTGTGCGGTCATTAGTTAAAGTGGTGCCTATTTTTCGTTTTCGTTGCCGTTCGTCTGGTTCAGTGAGTGAATGCGCATAGTGGGCAAGTATTTTTTAAATCATATTTTATTTTAATGCTTATAGATTTTTTCTATCCGAAATATTGACTATCAGGCAGTATCATACCTCCTCGGAGGCCACTTCAGGCTTGAACAACTTTGGAAAATATTGCAAAATTATTTCTGAAGTGAGTGATGTATTGCCCAAAGTGTGCCGAAATGAAACACCCATGAAACAAAGTTTGTGTGACTGGTTTGCTAGTTGACAACACTCTTGGACCCCTTTAATCATACAATGCTTACCGACGATAATGTGGTGTCTGTTGCCACAAGCTTGCAACTCAGTCCAAGAACGCCATCCATTTCAACAACTCGGCATTTTACGTACCAGCATGATGAGAATTTTGCAAAAAGATCTGGGATTATTCATATACACTCTGAAAATCTGTATTTTGTTGTTGGTTTGGCGCAAATATCATGTGTTTGTAGCTTGTTGCAAACATACTATGCTTGTGTCCAAACACATTGAGTTAGCTATTCAATATTAAATGTTGGCGACACAATGATTGTATGTGTTGGTGACCCAACTACGACTCTGTTGAAAATAGCTGAAAACAAAACCGTTGCAGACAACAAACGAACAAAAAATCCGCAGGCCTTTTATTCCTGAAATCTGTGTTCCAAACAAATGCTGCATAATGTTACAGGGGCCGTTTTTTTGCAGCGTGTACTACTATCCACTTCGTTACGGCTTCTCAGTTTGGACCGTACAGAAGCTCCAAACGGAAATCACATTTCTTTTCTGACGATGCGTATTTTCATCACGGCGGCTATGTCAATAAACGAAGTTGGCGTATCTGGGGATCGGAAAACCCTCACGTCATTATAAAGAAGCCAATGCATCCACAGAGAGTGATAGTTTGGTGGGGATTTTGGAGTGGTGGCATAATTGCCCCATTTTTTCTAAAATGCTACTGGAAACGCCATCTCCAGTCAACGGCGAACGCGACAGAGCCATGATTATGGATTTTTTTGGGCTGAAATGGAAGATATGGACTTGGATAATCTTTGGTTTCGATCTATTGCGCATTAGGTTCGGTAGTCGTGTTATCAGCTGACTTGGCGATGTAAATTGACTGGCTCGTAGCCCTCTTTTGATCCCTTTAGAAGGGTACACGTAGAAAAATCTGTCTTGCTTTGTTGTTTGGATACAAATATAACGTGTTTGTAGCTTTTTGCAAATATAGTATACTTGTGTCAAAACACATTGTGTTTGCTATTCACTATAACACGTTTGAGGCACAATGATTAATAGGATATAATATATGTTTTCGTTAACCAAATGTGGCTTTGTTCGTTGAAAGCGGTTGAAAACAAAATCGTGACACACAACAAAGGAAAAAAAAGCAGCACCCCTTTAATTTCCTGAAAACAGTGTTCCAAACTAATACATGGTTGCTGCATAATGTTACAGGACCGTTTTCTTTTTCAGCGTGTATAAGGTCCAATTGACTCAGAAAACTACTACGGCTACGGCTTCTCAGTTTGGGCTTTGTAGAAGCTCTAATATGACATAGAATTTGCTCTAAAAATCATATTTTCGGACGAGTCACATTTTAATCTCGCCAGCTATCGGAAAACCCGCTCGTCATTGTCAAGAAACCAATGCACCCACAGAGAGTGGCGGCTTGGTGTGGATATTGGAGTGGTGCCATCATTAGTCCATTTTGTTTTCTTAAATGCTGTTGGAAACGCCGTTTCAGACAACGGCGATCGATAGAGATCGATATGGCCTTCCATTGCAGTCCTCTCAGAAGTCCTTCCATTAGCAGACATACCAGGAGGTCTAAAAAAAGAGAATGCATTCTAGTAGGCCTGTAAAGTGGCTAGTTTGAAGGCTTTTGTAGCGCCCTATATTAATTAGTAGCAGCCGTCGAGGCAATGGTAGTGTACGCGGCTCTGGTACATGAGAACGTGGCTTCGACCCTCCTCTATACACCTTGTTATTTCTTTTGGCGACGGTCTCGCTGAATGATGGCGTCACTATCGAAGAGTTACTCATGAAAATGCTTCTCGAAATACCATTCGGAATCAGCGTAAAATTGTAGGTCCCAATCAGTAAACGCAAAACTAGAAAGCTCTCATTAATCCCTTCATGGGATGTAATGGGAGACAATTTTTTTATATTAATTGGATGAGGATTTTTTTGTTTGCATTTAATTCATTTATTTTATTTAATATAAATATTTACACAGTTGATTTAAATCAAAGTAAATATATATATTTGTTGAAACATAATTAACATAAGCCTCAGCGTCGTAAATACATTAGTGAGGCATTTGTAGTATAGACCTTATGACTGCCTTAGCAGGCTGCTTAGGTTCATATGCATAGGTGGGTGTGTACTTTCGTTTTCACGTCTGTGGTTCGTCTTGTACAGTGAGTGATTGTGAATGTGTGTAGGCAGTTACTACGTTGGAGTGTATTACAGCCTGTTTCTCTATCCCGAACCAAAAGCTAAGCGAACGAAAATCAGTTACTCACATTCGACTCAAATTGGGTTCCTCTAAGTTGTAATATTCGTTCGCCTGACTATACGTTTGTTCCCAACTGATAGAACATTCGAAATAAAGAAACCAAAATTTGTATTGAAAAGTTTTATGTTTTCATTCGTCTTGAAAAGGGGAAGATAGTGGAACCCAAATCAACTTTCTTTCGTCTAGAACACGAGCGAATGCTTTCGTTCGAGATAGAGAAACAGGCTGTTAGTGTATGATCTGGTTTTATGCAGATGTGTTTGTTTGCCTCAAATGCCTTCCTTTGAGACCCATCCTTTTTTGTTAACTTTTATACACCCTTTTTGTACTTTTGTGTACAATTCTTGTACTTTTGTGTATAGTTCTTGTACTTTTGTGTATAGTTCTTGTACTTTTGTGTACAGATCTTGTCCTTTTGTGTACAGTTCTTGTACTTTTATGTACAGTTCTTGTGCTTTTGGCCGTCGGTGGTGCAATGGGTAGTGTGCGAGCCTCTTGTACATGAGATTCCGGGTTTGATCCCTGCTCTGACCACCTTAAAAAAAACATTCTTTCGGTGGCGGTCACCTCGCATAGTGACGGCGACACTATCGAGTATTTAGCCATGAAAAAGCTTCTCGTTCGGAATCGGTGTAAAAACTGTAGGTCCCAATCAGTGAGTGAAAAATTAGAAAGCGAGAAGCTCTCCCCAATCCCTTCATGGGATGTAATGGGAAACGGTTTTTTTTCTTGTACTTTTGTGTACAGTTCTTGTACTTTTGTGTACAATCCTTGCACTTTTTGTACAGTCCTTGTACTTTTGTGTACAGCCCTTGCACTTTTGTGTGCAGTCGTTGTACTTTTATGTATTCACTTGTGTATTCGTTTGTACACTTGTTACGTTTTTTGTATAATTTTTGTTTTGTGTGTACACTGTTTCCTTTATATTAGTGTATTTGGTTTTTATTTTTGCGTACACCTTGTACTATTTGTACACTATTTGAACTTGTGTGTACATTTTTTGTTTTTTTCTTTGGGTTTGCTTTTATGTACAATTTTTGTGTGTAATTTTGTGCGTAATTTTGTGAACGCTTTTTCAATACGTGTTTCAAAAACGGATACGAAATAGAAATTCGGGCAGCAATTTAATTTATATTGGAATTGTACTTATACAACGATATTTGGTTTGTGCTGATAGCTTTTTAGGCGAACAACTTTTGTATTATTGCGCAAATTTTAATGATTTATTTCCAGAAGTAATTGATAATTTTTTAAGTGATTTATTAGTTAAACCTATCAGTGATGAAAGCTCACGTAGCCGTATGTCAAGTCCCTCATTAAAACAAAATCTTTGTTTTCGAGCTAAAACAACAACAACTGGGCAAGGTCATTTACACAATTTGTCTACCACAAGGGTAAGGGGAGATGGCATGACTAAACATTACACTTCCTGTTCAATTTCTCTCTATTAACCTGTATGAATCACAGACTCAACAATCTTCTTGGCGTATTTGTCATTCACGTCATTTCATAAATCTTGTGATCCATCACTAAATATAAATATAAAACACCTTTATTATCCTCCCATTCCAAAATCCCCTGAAACTGCGCATTAGTTATTACATGATTCCTTCTTCCAAGACAATTAATCTAAATTAATATTAATTGAGGAAAATGCAAATGTTAATTGCGATTTTGTTTTCATTCCGTTTGTCTGGATATGATATCAGGCATCTCATATTAATTGTGCTCTAATCCCTTCCAACAAAGAGCATTTTCTCGTAAATCTTAAATGAGAAATTAATTAAGTTTTATTTTCAAACACGTACACACCCAATCGGCCGTAGGAAATCCAAATTAAAGTATCCACTTGCAATAGAACAAATGTTGCATTAAATTTTACATAAAATAAAGATAATAATAGGAATAATAATAATACTAAGTCCGTAAGCAATAAATGACACGCGGCTTAGTGCAATAAATTAAAGTTGATTAAGTTGATTTGTGGCAAGTGGGAAAAGGATTAAGATGATTACGAAGTCATTTAATTAAAAATTCGAATGCATAACCAAGTTTGGAATATTTTTTCAACAAATTAACATCTTTTGCTGACTTGAGATTCTATGAAAACGTGACTTCAGGTTTAATTTGTTTCGAAATCCTCCTGTCAAGTCTTGCAAAGAGCTCGAATTTTAACACCAAAGTGCGAAGGTACAACAAGTGCAGTGCTGCTGTACATTATCAAGATCAAATGGATTTTGAAATCGTTGTACAATTTAGCTTCAAGATGTTAGTAGGACCCCAGTGCAACTGCAAACAATACAAATAGTTCTACTGTGCATTTCAATTGCGAAACTTAACTTTTTTGTATTTTATTTATTGTTGTTTTAACAGAGATCAAAGATTACCACAATGTTTCATTGCGAAACAGTAAAGAATTTATTGTTTTCATTTAGGTTTAAAGATTTTATTTTTTTGTTATTTTTAACAGAAATTATTTATTTATTTAATTAAATTTTGCATATCATGGTAGTCCAGTAGTGGTACTAAATATGCATATAACCAAGATATTGAATGCCAACAAAAATTTGCATTATTTTCTCATTTTATTTCTAACAAACTTGACGACATGTCGTGTCGTACAATGCTGCCTGAAAGCCGGACCTCTTGCGTTTGTTAATTTGAAATTGTTGTATAACAATTAATTACAATTTATTAAGAAAATGATATTTAGTTTGCCATATAGCAGACACTTGGAATAAAGCTACAGTATCACGCAAAATTATTAGATTGATCGAGGGAAGGAAAACGCATTAATAACACTGCAATAACACTTGTGTTTATAGGTCAAGTCTAAACTTAAACAAATTCAAAAATAAATACAAAAATTCAAAAATATTTTAGCATTTCCTGGTATTTTCAAAGTTCATCAAATTTATGGTAATCATCAGTATAGTCGCTTGGAAATGAGAAGTTTAGGTTGGTTTCAGTTGTGAAGATGGTCATCACTTTGAACTAGGGATTGTCGATTATCACCAACCAAGGTCAAGGTTAAGTTACTATACCTCAAATGATTCTTTTTACGTTAATATTCCTGGAAAGTTTGAACCGTCAACTGTGGAACCTTCAAAACATTGGAGATACGCGGATGTTTACAATTCAGGCGAGGATGAAACCCACAGCCATCGAAAAGTAAAGAGTCTGAAAGCTGCTACTTTCTTACTTTAATTTGTTAATCTTCTAAGTTATTTTAAATAATATCTATAAAAAAAGAGTAATAATTTATGTAGCTTAACATGTTTTTTTACTTTTATAATTTTCACAAATGAACTGAATTAATATCATTAATTTTAAAGGAAATAATTTGATTTTTTTGTTGACGTCATTCCCCTGCCCAATATGTCAATACCTTTCATTCAAAATGTCCAAAAAAAAATTAATGTAAAAATGAAGAAATACACTTCGATGAAAAATCTGTCGTTTTTGTTGTTTGGATGCAAATGTAACATGTGTTCAGAGCTTGTGGCAAATGTAATATACTTGTGCCTAAACGCATTGTGTTTGCTTTTCAATATTACATGTTTGAGACACAATGATTAATTTGTTATAACATTTGTGTTTGCGACCCAAATATATCTGGGGTTGTTATACAAATATAGCCGTGTTTGTTGCACTGTTTATGCTCTCTCGAGAGCAAGAGAATAAAAGCGGGGCAACGAGTGTGCATATCTTGTAAGTGTGTATCTGTATTTTTGCATCATTTTTCTCAGTGAGTGATTCCTAAATATTCCTGAATGGTCGTGTAAATTGCAGATGAAGTCAGTGTTTCTTATTTTGGCTGATGTACTGCGTTTTATTTTCATGTATTCATTCATCAAAGGTTCATCGGGCAGAGATTATCAAAAGCGCTTGATCAGTGAAAGAAGAATGAACTAACGCTCGGACGGTTAAAGGGTTTGTGATGTTGCTTTGGTTTTTGTGTATGTGTGCTACCAAAGTGAAAAAACGATTTTGAGGAAAGAAACTGGAGAGGGCAACAACGTGTATCCCTTTTTCCTGCACGAGCCTCTACTGAAAAAATCGGAATGGCGGACCATTTGTGAAATATGATTTAAAAAAAACACACAAATACACGCTTGTCTTGCATATACTAAATTTGTTTATAAGTATATTGTTCGTGTACCAACGCATAGTGATAATCAACGCATAGTTGAAACCTTCTAAAATAAACACGTGAGAGACAACAAAGAAAGGAGAAGCAAAACCAGCAGATTTTCATTTCACGAAAAAAAAAACAAATAATGCGTTCAATGCAAGTAAAGGGAAAAATCATTTAAATCTTTTAATTTTTTGTATTAATTTTTTATATACGTAAATGTGTATATATAGTGACAAAATTAATTATAATAAATAAAGAAAGAAAGAATAATTCGTTTCTAAATATTATTATGTTTGGGAGAAATTCGCATATGTTTCCACGAAAGTATATGAAGGTTTGGGGGAAACACGCGAATACTTCCACGTAAGTATATGGATGTTTGGGATGAAGGGCGCATATGTTTTCACGTAAAACCATACATATTTGTCAGTAAACATGCTAATGTTTGCATTTAAATACACCTGAGTTTAGAACTTGCAAAAATATAAATGTTTCAAGTGTGTTCCAAACATATACATGGTTCTTGCAGAATATGTTTGAGAGAATATGTTACAGAGGTCGTTTTTTGCAGCGTATATCTTCGATAATTGAGTAGCTATTCTTAAAAGGGTTAAAGCTATCGATCTGAAATACAAAATTGTGCAAAAAAAACTTAGATGCCACTAATTATGTCGAAATTGGCCCGTAATCTCAGAATCAACCATATACTATTTTCGACGCTCTCTCGTCCTCCTCTCTAAGCCTAAGTCAAGGCTAAATCACCGTATTCTGTTCTTGCGAAATTTTCGTAAGAAATTTTGTCATTTATCTCATTTATCTCTTGCGGAGTGTTACCACCTGTCTTTGCTTTACCTTGTAAATATTTCATTTCCTCTACGCACTCCATTTTATCTTCAACGCATGTGGTGTTTCTTTTGGTTGTTCAAATTATCGAAATGCCAAAATTCCGGTTCCATACAATTATCAAACAATTGTTTTCGTAACGAAATAACTTTGGCGTAACAACCCTGTAATTGATTTTGCTTACGAAATTTTCGCAAAAAGCTGAGTACTAGGCAAATGAAAAGTGTGCGAAATTTTTGGTTCATGAAATTTTCTTTATTTTTTATTATACACGTACTTCTTATGGCAACGAAAATTGCATAAAAACGGAATACCGAGCTTAAAGCAATCGTTGGACTAGTCTAAATCAAGTCTAAGCCAAGTCAGATATAAGTCAATTGTAACTCAGGTCTAACTCATGATTGTGACATGTCTCATTCATGTCTGTCATGTCTAAGCCAAGTGTAAGTCTAGTCTAAGTCAAAATCTACGACATAAACTAAACTGACATCTTAATTCAAATCCGAGGAAAATTTTTATCAAAATCTAAGTCAAGCAATTAGTTAAAATCGAAGTCAAAATAAACGCCAAAGCCTTGGCTACAATATAGATCAAAATTTAATTCAAAATCATTGTAATAATTTAAGTCAAAATCTAATACACAGTCTAGGTCAAAATCTAAGTCAAAGTCCGGGTTAAAATCAAGATCAAATTCTTGGCCAAAATCTAGATCAAAGACGAAGATCAAAGACGAAGATCAAGATCTGAAACAAAAGACCGTTCAAAAAATAAGACAAAATCGAACTTGAAATACTAGTAAGAATCTAACCAAAATCTAGGCCACAATCTAAGTCAAATATTTAACAAAATGTATGTCAACATTTCAGTTGAAATCTATATTACTATATATATTAACATGGCCGACATCATAATCTAAGTCAAGTTAAAATCTCGATCAAAAACTAAGACTCAATCGAGGTCACAAACAAAAAAAATGGTTTCCTATTACATCCCATGAAGGGATAAGGGAGAGTTTCTCACAACCAGTGAGCTGTGCGGGTTCCAATTTTTCACTCACTGATTGGGACCTACAGTATTACACCGGTTTCGAACGGTATTTTGAAAAGCTTTTTCATGGCTAAATACTCGATAGTGTCGCGGTCAGTATGCGAGGTCACCGCCACCGACAGAAATTTTTTAAAGTGGTCAGAGCAGGGATTGAACCCAGGATCGCATGTGCAACAGGCGCGCACACTAACCATTGCACCACCTACGACCACAACAATACAAATTTTTTGAACTGCACTTAAAATAAGCAATTCTGTGACTTGAAATCTCGAAATGCATGATACGATTCCAATGCTAACTAACAACTTTATTTAATCTGATAACTGGACATGTTTATCGGTTATGAATCCCGTAAACCCGAATATTGTATTTATAAACTCTGCACAATTTCTCAGTTTCACACTGTAAGCCACGTCATGCTCAAGGCTAAAATTGCTAATATTTGTAATTTTTTTTCTTCAGTTTGGTTTTTGCCCGGCAACCATAAAACATTTAAAGTTTGCATTTTTTTCCTTTAGTTTTTCTTGAATGAAAAATTCAAAAATAAAATGGCAAACGTGGCAATTATTGTTTTGTGTTATTTTCAGAATTTCGAAATTTTTGTTTTCTGGTTTTGAAAAATTAGAAGTCAGTGGTGTCAATGTTTTGAGGCAAGATTTATTTTTGTTTTTTTTTTTATTTTTTTGCCATTCAAACTTGATTTCCTTTTTGACTACAAACCCGAAGCTGTGGAAATATGTATGTCTTGTTTGTGATCAATTATGGGCTCCTTTGGGCTAATATTTATTAAAATTGATTAATATTTAGTTGGAATTTGGCAAGTATTATGGATAATTATCAAATTATCGACTGAAATAGATGAGGGCTTGGTTTTAGCCAAACAAATAAATTGAAATTATAGTTTTTTGATTGAAAATGTGTAACAGAAATTGTTTGAAAATTTTTAATATCTTTAAAATTTTGTTCGAAAGTGTATAACACTGTCAATTTTTTTTTTCTTAATAAACTCTTTTGATAACTTGTATTGAAATCTCCTGCTACATCATCTGATAACTCTGAGTTATTACCACAATTAATGTCATTGTTTTTGTTCTCATTTGCAAGAGTGAATCATCAACATTGGCTGTGTCAATTTATGATTTAAAGTAATATAATTTCATTTTTTTTACCCTCAAAACATCTTGAACAACCTCAATAACCCCCACATACAATGTACGTGTGGTGGAAAAAATATAACAAAATTATGCAGAAATTAAAAATTCACATAAAAACCGCTAACACACAAAAATTATTCATTCAAAACCGTAAACAAAATAAAGCCTCCCCTTTTAAACAAAAAAAACAACACAGAAATATAAAAACGGCACAAAAATATTGCACAATTTTGGATTTAAACCCCAAAGTATTTAGCCAACATCTCTTGAGAGTCAATATGATGACGATGACAACGACAACGATACACGTTCCTCCTTCACACACTCGACACACTTGGAGTAGACCATCAAACTAACAAAACACCATCGACATTCGTTCGTCATCGTCATCATCACCATCATTGGCAAAATATATGACTAAAAAAATCCAAAAAGCTTAAAAAACTAAAACCAAACCAAAAGATTATTCATTCATAGGACGTTTTAGATAGATTGAAGACAGTAACAGGTTGATTGAAGTAACTACACGCTGAAAAATCTGTATTTTTGTGTTGTTTGGCTGCCAATATATCATGTTTTGTAGTTTGCTGCAAATATAGTATACTTGTGTCCAAACTCATTGTGTTTGCTATTCAATATTACATGTTGGTGACACAATGATTAATATGTTATAATATATGTATTTGTGACCCAAATATAGCTTTATTTGTTGAAGACTGGTAAAAACAAAAACGTGACAGACAACAAAGGATCAAAAAGCAGCAGATTTTCAATTTATGCAGTTCTGTGGTTTTATGCAGAACTGACTTATGCTAGAAAATCAAATGTTTTAGGACAGCAACAAATTGCTCAAGTTACATATTCCGCATTATAGGAGTTGTATTCCGTAAAGCCGCTAAAAGTTGCTACATTCGGGTATTCAGTTCTTGCGAAATTTTCGTAGGAAATTTTTTAATTTTTGTTGCGGAAGTTTACCACCTATCTTCGAGTTACCTTGCAAATATTTAATTTATAATTCCTCTATCCACTCCATTTTATATATAAGGCATGTGGTGTTATCGCACTTTTTGGTTGTTAACAATATCGAACCGTCAAAATTCCGGTTCCAAACAATTATCAAACAATTGTTTTCGTACGAAATATCTAACAAACCTATAACTGATTTTGCGTACGGAATTTTTGCAAACAGCTGAGTACCAAACAAATGAAAACAACGAAATTCTCGTTATTTTTTACACGTTGAAAAAAACAGTTTCTGAAACATAGTTTTTCAAACACATTCTAAAGGAACCATGTATATGTTTGGAACGCACACTCCAATTATTCATATATTTGCAAGACTTATACTTAAATACAAATCCATGTACCATATCCGTGTTTCATCCCAAACATCCATATATGTACTTATGTCGAAGCATTTGTGAATTTCCTCCGAAACGAACGATTGACGACTTAATGCATGAAAATAAGACGCAGCACATCAGTCAACATAACATACACTCAATTCATTTAGTCGTGCATCCAGGAATACTTACGAATCACTGACTGAAAGAATGATACAAGAATACAGTTATACACTTGCAATAATATTAAAGTAGGCTGAGACTCATCTCTCTTTGCGCCTCTTTTATAATTTGGACGGAGCGTAGCGACAAAAATATTAAGTAAACGCATCTGTATTTCTATCACAACCAAAGCTGTATTTGGATCACAAACAAACCTGTATTTAGATCATAAACAAACCTGTATTTGGATCTCGAACACATTTACTATAGCATATGAATCGTTGTATCTCAAACTTGTAATATTGAATAGCAAACACTATGTGTTTGGACACAAAAATACTATGTTTGCGACAAGCTCCAAACACACAGTATATCTGCAGCCAAACGAGAAAAAGAGACAGACTTTTCAACGTATATACACGTACTTCTTATGCCAAAGAAAATTGCATAAACACTGAATACCGGGTTTAGTAGGGTAAATATTAGAGATAACGTCGAGCTAGAGAGTAAAGATTAAAACAGTATATAACAAGAACCATGTATATGTTTGCAGACATTGTTTTCCTGAATTGAAGATCTGCTGTTTTTTTATTTTTTGTTGTCTGTCACGTTTTTCAACAAACGTTTTTGTTTTCAGCCGCTTTCAACAAACAAAGCCACAGTTGGGTCACAAAAACATACAATATAACCTATTAACTATTGTGTCTCCAACATGTAATATTTAATAGCAACCACAATGTGTTTGGACACAAATATAAAGTACTATATTTGCGACAAGCTACAACAAATACGTTATATTTGCATGCAAACAACAAAGAGAAAAAAATTTTTCAACGTGTTGAAGTTATGGAAGAAATCCATTGATTATGTTGTCCGTTTGCCTGAATGACTTGTAGAAAATACGTCTTACCCACACCCTGAATTGGTGTCTCCAATACGAGTGCATTGTGCGTGACGTTTTATTTAAAATATAATCTTGTCGGCAAAAAATCTTTTTATTCTCAACAAAGTCCCCTTTTAGATCGATATATTTAGGCCACCGTGTTTTAAATTTTTGTATTCCTTCCATATAATATGATTTCTCAATGTCCTCAAACTAGTCGTTTGCATCAGTGATGACCTCATCGATCGACCCAAATCTGTTACTGCCAAGTAATTTCTTCAGGTTTGGAAATAGAAGCTAAATCCGGAGAATACGGCTGATGAGGTAGCAATTCGTAACCCAATTTATGAATTTTAGCCATCGCGACTGCACATCTGTGCGTTGCCATGGTGGAAGATCACTCTTTCCTTTGCCAATGCCGTCAGTTTTGCTTCAAATCAGTGTCGAATCTGTCCAACAGCTGTGAATAATATTCGCCGGTGGTCGTTTTACCCGCATGCTTGCCAAAAAAATTTGACACACCCAGCTTGGCCATCTATGGTACATGTTCACTCAGCGAATACCACTGCTTTGACTGCTTCTTGGTCTCTGGTAAGTTGCGATAAATCCATGATTCGTCCACGGTTACGAGACGGCGCAAACACTACTTTAGATTGCAGTTGAACATTGCCAAACACTTCCTTGAAGTGATCACACGGTTGCGTTTATGGTCGAGAGTGAGCAATCGCGGCACCCGTCGCGGGGATCGCTTGTTTATGTCCAAATATTCATGTAAAATGTGATGTACCCAACAAACATTTTTAAACTATTTTCTTACCACCTGTATAATCTGCAGAAGTGGACAATTTGGGAAAGGAGTTTGGATTTTTTTTTCGTTGCCTAAATCCAGCCCCAACTGTATTTGTACTTAACAATTACGTATGCGTTACATTGTGTTGGCATTGAACCATGAAATATAAACAATTTCATTTTAATAGTTTTTGTTATTTCTATTACATTTGTTACGTTTATTTGTTCGATGTCGATAGAGAGATGACGATGATGATGTTGTTGAGGACGGCTTGATGGCGTCGCACATTGGTTAGGAATGGATTGTTACCGGACAAAATTCAACAACTTTTGATATAGTGAACATTTTTGAGTTCTGTAAAAAATCGATTGTAGGCGAATAATCAAGGATTATTTTGAGGCAATAATATTGAATAACAAATAATTGGTAACATTTTAGAAATTTAGGCCAAAGTTGCCTACTTTTCTAATTTGTCGATGCCAAACAAACCACAAATTTTAATTATTTTGTTTTTATGTTTTGGGGGAAATATTGGGGTAATTGTTCATAATGCATGCGTTCAGTAAAATTTAATATTGTTCGTTTTAAAATTATCACTTATTTTGAAATTTGGTTTTTTTTTGAATTTTTGACTTTTTTGAATTGTATATCATATAGTTTTGGAGATATTGTTTTAATACACACATCCATACATGGTTTCCCATTACATCCCATGATGGAATTTGGGGAGAGCTTCCCACAACCAGTGAGCTGTACGCTTTCTCGTTTTTACACTCACTGATTGGGACCTACAGTTTAACACCGGCTCCGAACGGTATTTTGACAAGCTTCTTCATGGCTAAATACTCGATAGTGTCGCCGTTACAATGCGAGGTGATCGCCGCCGAAAGAAATTTAAGATGGCCAGAGCAGGGATCGAATCCAGGATCTCATGTACAAGAGGCACGCACACTAACCATTGCACCGCCGACGGCCATTTTTTTAATAGAAATTATGATTTATCGGCTTTAATATGAGTTGTAACTTTTGTTGGTGCCGAATACAGGATAGGTTGGTTGTAATAAATATTTTCCTGAACTGTATCTCATACAGTTTTGGAGCTATTTAGATATGTTGGTTCAAAGGCAATCGTTTTGGAAGAATTATATTTTTTTCATCTAAAATTTTGTATTTTTTATCAAAAATTATATTGCTTTCATCAGAAGATATATTTTTTTAAAATTTGCATTACATCCAAATAATGTTTTCGGCACCAGCAAACATTAGCCATCGTATTAAAGCCAATAAACTACACCTTGTAATAATTTGAGTGCCATATCTCCAAAACTGTATGAGATACAGTTCAAGAAAGTCGAAAATAATCTTTTTTTTTAAATTTTAACATTTGAAAAAAAAACGTAAAACTTTGTAAAACTAATAAAATATCAAATGTTTTGAACGTATTATGAACAAAGTCATCAAATGAACAGAGTCATCAAAAGAAACTTAAAAGAAAAATATTTAAAAATAAAAAACATATAAAAAAATTCCAAAATAAAAAATAAATAAAACTTTTGGTTATATTCTAAAATATACCCAATTATGCAGTGTTCATTCTTAGTATCTCAAAATAATCCCTAACTCCTTACCTACAATCGGCTTTTTACAGAACTCAAAAATGATTCCTTGATCAAAAGTTATTGAATTTTGGACAATGAATATTTATTCTGCACCACTGTGCGGCGTCATTGGGATTTAGAGGCACGACAGACTTACATACATACCTCTTTAGCGGGAGCTGTGTTGGTAAAGTTTCTTCTTCTTTTTCGTACACTTCACATCAACAAAAATGTTAATTTCATTCAAAAGTAACTAAGCGAACATGGTAAAACATAGAATTGCATAAACTCGTTAAGTGGTGGATGGATGGTCAAGAAGGTGGGAATTTGTGTGTTTAACGTCCATTTGTAGACCACAAATTTCCAAATTACGCGTTTTGTTTTATTGTTGTTTTAATATGTGCAACAAGCTTAAAAATACCAATTGTTATTTCTTTACCGTTTTGTGTTGATGCCATAATTGTCATAATTTACATTTGTTGACACGTCGGCGCCGTCATGTTTCTTGATTTCAAGTGTAGATATTGGGGTAAGCCTAGCCCTTATTTAGTACGTGTTAAAACCAACGTGTTAGGTATCAAACAACAATTGGGGTTAACGTGAATAAAAATGTAAAAAATTTTAAAAGATTTTGTAGGCATTACTTGAATTCCTAAGCGAATTAAAGGTAACATTCACAAAGAAGAAAATACTATCGCGGCTACCTTGAGAAATGTAAATTAGATTTGAAATTTTGTATTTGACATGCAGTAATTTTTATATATTTTTTTTTAAATTTTATATTTTTTTTAGATTTTATATTTTTTTAAATTTTCTATTTTGTTTCACAAATCATTTATACAACTTTAAAGTTTTACGTTGTTTTTGGTTAATGTATGAGAAATTCATACTACAAGCTTACAAGTCATGAACATTTTTCTAATTGAAAAATGGTTGGTTTTTTGTTGAAAATAATAGACAATTCAGTTCAACACACACTCACTGGCATGACTAGTTTCGAATTCCGTGACAAGTTCATCATCAGATGCCTAACTACTCTGCCTGAATTGATATCATCGGTTGATCATCAATCGTATATATATTCAAACTCAATTGTGCAATTCACATGTGTGATTTAGTATCGATCGAAGATCCCTAAGTATCAACAATACTGTAAGGCCTATAATTCCAACAACAAGAACAGACAGAATTTTTCCACCATGTTCTTCTATTCCTCATGCATTCTCGCATTGTTGCAGTGATTTGAGGTGAGTTTTTAATCTATATCACAGAGTTGTATTTTTCCGTGGTATAGTATTTTTGAAGACCGTGTTTAGTGTCAGTTACGTTTATTTGAATTTGAATTTTTATGACCGATTTTTGTTGTTTTTGGTTAATGTATGAGAAATTCATACTACAAGCTTACAAGTCATGAACATTTTTCTAATTGCAAATTTTACGTTGTATTTAAAATGCTTATTCTTTACGCTTTAAATACTTTAGACATGTAAAGTAAAGATTTGACTGTACTTTATTCATCTGCCTCACTATATGTACAATAGGGGTGTGACGTTTTCCTAAGATGTTGAAAATTCCGACTCCAATCCCCCAATTTCAATATTCGGAATTCAGATTCATAATCAGACACCAACTCCGACTCGTACCCAAACTCCGGCTGCTACTCAAACTCCACAACTCCGATTCCAATCCCATAATTTTAAAATTATGAATTCCGACTCCAATCCCACAATTTTAAATTTCGGAACTCAAACTCCTACTCAAACACCACAACTCCGATTCTAATCCCACAATTTAAAAATAATGAACTCCGACTCCAATGCCATAATTTTAAAATTCGGAACTCATATTCCTAATCAGACACCAACTGCGACTCCTACTCAAACTCCTACATCTACTCAAACTTTAAACCCTACTCAAACTCTTTAAAAAATCCAATTGTATTTAAAGGATTTTTTTTTTATTTAATGGGGTTAGTTATGAAGAATTACGTGAATATAAAAATTATTCGTTCTACAATAATTTTTGACTAGCGAATCCATTTATTTTCTTTTAAGAAACATTAAATGAAAGCTTCTCCTTTTCCCTACAACATAATCCATGGTCAACTCTAAGACTAACTTAAGTTACACTTTAAAGATCTCGATAAATGATTTACTAACCCTACTCGCTGAATAGTTTGTCTTTTTGTTGTTGTTTGGGTGCAAATATAATGTGTCTGTAGATTGTTGCAAATATATTATACTTGTACCCAAACACATTGTGTTTGCTATGCAATATAACATGTTTGGGAGACAATGATTAGCAGGTTATAATGTATGTATTTGTGACCCAAATGTGTTGTTTTTTTGTTGAAAACTGCTGAAAATAAAAACGTGACAACACTAAAGAAAAACACAGAAGATCGTCAGTTGTGTTCGGTCCAGTTTCCTGGTGAGTGTGTGCTAAGCAGGAGCATCACTCGATGTCGTCCAGTTTGCGTGCCCAAATAAATGAGTCGAATCTCGCGAGATGAATTCTAAACAATTAGAGCGATATTCTATGCTCGCCTATGTATATATTCGACGCCTTCTTTGAACAGATTTACGGATAACTTCGACGAAACCATAAATTATATATAAATATCAGGAGAAATCGACACTATAGATATTTATTTCCTAAGTTAAGACGTCATTATTGAAAATTTGTATAATGATAGGGGAATAATGTGAACATAAGAAATAATTTCCTCGGAATAACATGGAAAATATTGCAAATTTTGCGAACTCCAATCGGACGTCGAATTTGGTCGAAAATCATATTTTCTGACGCGGCTCTATGTCAACGACTAAAATTGCCGCATCTGCTGGGGCCGTTATTTTTCAGCGTGTAGCAAACACCTCTGCCAAAAACAGTATTGAACGGAGTCATGCGAACGTTCCACACGAACCAATGTAACAGCTGATTGTTTTGCTATTTGGGTTTTCAGTGTTACGTTTTTGCCAGTTTGATTCATGACATGTTTCAATGTCAAAAATGTTCAGTTTGCCTTGCGACTACACCATGAATAAACTTTCAAACGAACAACCCTTGCAAATCTTTGCGGTTTATTATCAAAATTCGTGCTCTATGAAAACAGTGTTCCGCAAGTTTCGATCATTTTACTCGTATGGTGTCATAATCGACTCACCGAGAGCAGGCTATTCAAGCCATTGTGACAAAATTTCTGCACCACTTTCATTCTATTGGACACCGATCCACCGGTACGTATCCATAGAGTGCGTACCGCGGAGAATAATTGCTGTTGTAGCCGTCAGTGTTAATGAAGATCGTGATCTGTCCATCCGTCGCCGATCGCAGCAAATTAGAGTAGTGGTATTCGACCACCTGGAAGATTTTACGTACAGCTCGCGCTGGAGTGAAGCCAGGTGACCTACCACAACGTCGCCTTTTCGGTGAAAGGGCCTTAGAAAAGCTGGAAGAAGATCACAATTTTTTTTATTGAAAAATTTCCTGAAGAGGCTCAATGGGTACGTCAATAAAGAGAATTGCCGAAATCGGTCCGAAAAGCAGCCAGAGACTGTTCAAGAGCTGCCAATGCTTCCTGGAAAATGTATTGTTTGGTGCGGTTTATAGGCTGGCGATATCAGTGCGTCGGTCCACCACACATCATTAATTCTTAAAAGACGATCATGGCTGCAGCATTACAGTCAATTGAGCAAGGTACAGTTCGATGATCATGGACTTTTTTTGCCCTAAATGGAAGAATTGAGCTTGTTTGACATTTGGTTTCAACAGTATGGTACCACATGCCACACTGCACTTGATACCATGAGTCAATTCAGAGGCGAATTTGGTGAGCAATTAATCTCACGTTGTTGCGCTGTTAATTGGCCGGCCCGTTGGTGCGATTGAACGATAGAGAAAGTGGGGGCACACTCTCTATATATGTACTCGCAACACTATGGAAGTCGAAAACAAGACATGAGCGGACTAACCGGTTTTACCCTATTTGTTCAGTTTACCCTATAATTTAACTGCATTATTAGATTTTTGACCCATAATGATGGTAATATTGCATTTCTTTCTCTGCTTCCATTTTGCTATATCACAAATATTTAGTAATTTTATTGACGAGGAGTCGGGCTGAACAAATCGGCTCCGACGCCGGGCAAATTTCCTGAACTCCGACTCTTTAACTCCAACTCCTCGTCCCTGGTTTACATTTACTATAATAACAGTGTGGGAACCAAAAATTACAGGAGCGGACTCAACAGTTTTACCCTATTTTGTGCGAGGAATAGGACTGCATCATTATATTTGTGACCCCTAATGATAGTAATATTGTATATCTTCGTCTGCTTCCATTTGGCTTTTTCTAAAAATTTTTAGTAGTTTTGATAACGCGGAGTGGAGCTGTATAAATCGGCTCCGGTCAAATTTCCTCAACTCCGACTCTTAAACTCTTTCCTGAACTCCGACTGTTCAACTCCAATTCCGACTCCACATCCCTGATTTACACTCACTATAATAACACTGTGTTTTTTTTGCGATATTTGATATTGTATTGTATAATATTGTATTCCATCATCTGCTTCCATTTTGCCATTTCTAAATATTTTAGTAATTTTATTTTCGAGGAGTGGGGCTAACAAAATCGGCTTCTACTCCGGGCAAACTTCCGAAACTCCGACTCTTAAACTGTTGCCTGACCTCCAACTCCGACCCCACTTTCCTGGTGTATACTCACTATAATAACACTGTGGAAGTCGACGACCAACATTAGCGGACTTAACAGTATTACCCTATTTCGTAGCATCATTAGACTTTTGACCATTTATGATGGTAATATTGTATTCCTTCGTCTGCTTCCATTTGGCTATTTCTCAAATGTTTTGTTATTTTTTATAACGCGGAGTGAAGCTGCGAAAATCGACTCCAACTCCGTGCAAATTTCCTGAACTCCGACTCAACACCCCTGATTTACACTTTGTATAATTACACTTTGGAAGTTGCAAAAAGAGCGAACTCAACAGCTTTACCTTATTTCGCGCTTGAAATGGAACTGAATCATTAGATTTTGGATCTACACTAATAATAATATTGTACTCCTTCATTTGCTTCTATTTTGCTATTTGTACAATTTCTAGTCGTTTTATTTACGAAGTTCCTAAACTCCGACTCTTAAACTCTTTCCTGAACTCCGATTCTTCAACTCCGATACCACACCCCTGGTTTACACTTACTCTATAACACTGTGGATGTCGAAAAAATTACATGAGCGGACTCTACAGTTTTACCAATAGAGTAATATCACAAGAGTGTGCAATAGCTGTTAAAGCTGTTGACTGGATCTCACGTCGCAAGTTGGAGTTTCATCGAGTTGGAGTTGCAGGTGACAAAACAAGCGTCAAACATAATTTTATCATGAATCAAACATAATTTAAAAGCCATTAGTATCAATCGAACATAATTTAAAAGCCATTACCACCAATTAAAAGTAATTGAAACATACTTTGCCTGTCGCTCATTCCTTCATCCTCTTTTGCATGAAATTCCAAATTCATTTCCTGAACTCGGATACTTAAACTCTGTCCTCTACTCCGACTCTTCAACTCCAACTTTACAGCCCTGGTTTACACTCTACAGGGTGATTCAGGAAGTTCCGGACAAATTTCTCCAGCGTATTCCTTGGCTCATTTCATTAAGAAAAGTCCACTAGGACCATGTCCGAAAATGCAAGGGTGCGAAATGGTAGCGGGTTCAAAATTTTCGGATTGGTGGTCGGAGGGTAGTAGGGTAAAGTTGCTAACTTCTGAGCCAGTGGTCGGAATTTTTTGTTTTTGGGCTTGTTGGATAGGTATTTAAGAGGCCTTTAGGCACTGATAAATGGACTGGAAAATAAAATCTTAAACGTGTTAAGTTACAAAAATAAATAAATGTGTCCTGTTATTTCGCTTCCAAAAACAAAAACAAACATTTTTGCATTTCAGTAAAATGGTCATAACTTTGGAACGGTAAGACCTCTGGGCTTCGTTTAGGTCATTTTGGAAAGGTAAGAGGTATGGCTATCTTTCATCAGAAAACATAAGTTACCTGCCATCTGGCTGAGCAAATTGAGGTTATGTGAATTTTTTTCCGAAAGCTCTGTATCTCGGCGATTTGACTTTTTTCTATTTTTTTTATTGATTCTGAAAGACCTTTCCAACAAGCCCAAAAACAAAAAAATCCGACCACTGGCTCAGAAGTTAGCAGCTTTACCCTACTACCCTCCGACCGCCAATTTGAAAATGTTGAACCCGCTGCCATTTCGTACCGTTGCATTTTCGGACATGTTCCTAGTGGACTTTTCTTAATGAAATGAGCCAAGGAATACGCTGGAGAAATTTGTCCGGAACTTCCTGAATCACCCGTATAATTACACTGTGGAAGTCTAAAAAGAAAAGACACGAGCGAACTCAACAACTTTACCCTATTTCGTGATAGGAATAGAACTGCATCATTAAATTCTTGACCTATAATGATCGTTCCATACAAATTTTTTACAAAAGGGCTTTTAGGACCTAATAATTCGGTCGGGGAACGTTCCCTAGAACATCCTGACCAACTGTATCGAGGAAAGTCTACCGAAAGAATCAACCACGTGCAAGTTAAAGACCAGCAAATCCTCTGAACCTCTGAGTATAAAAAGTTTGAAAATGAAATTTTTTATAAAACCATAAATTTTATGACGCAGTTCGATTGTTGGGATCCGAAATTTTCATTCTTTCACAATTTTGCCCAGTGTTGTTATATTTCAATATTTTTAATTTCCACGAGACATTTATAACAACCCTATTTGAATAACAACCACTCACCATTGGCCCAATTGTAAGCAATTCCCTCGAATGTATTTCATTTCACTTTCATTTGTGGCATTTTACAAAATAAATCCCATCGTCAACTTAGTCAGAAACTTGACCCTTGTAATTGTGTTCATGGACGGGTTTTCTAACAAACTACAAAAGAAGAAGAAGAAAACGCACAAAACCCCCAATTGACATTTGTGGGATTTTACTAACATGGTTTTAGTTGGCATTTAGTCTATAAACGCCAAAGTATTAGTACTTTTACGCCTGCTTTTACATTAAGACAGAGAAGGACAAACTTGTATGCAATGTGACAGATCGCAACCTAACTATAAAAGAGACATAAATAAAAATTTGCAAACTGTCAGTAGAGGCAAAAAACGAGGATTTGCTATGTTAAAAAATATTGATTATTTTATATGCATAATGATTGTAGTTGCAATATAATTGGAACCATATTCCAAACATTCATATGGTTGTTTGTAAAGATATTAGAATTACTATACGCTGAAACATATTGCAGGAAACATGTACTTGTTTGCATGCATTGGTTACATGAATTGAAGATCTGCTGGTTTAGTATCTCTCTATTATCTGCCTCGTTTATGTTTTTAGCGGGTTTCAACAAAAAAGCTACATTTGGGTCTGAAAAGCATAAATTATAGCCTATTAATCATTGTGTCTCAAACATGTTATATTGAATAGCAAACACAATGTGTTTGGGCACAAGTATAGTATATTTGCGACAAGCTACAAACACGTTATATTTTAATACAAAATTTCAGCGTGTATTCAAAAAAATAAATAAAAAATATCAATATTAGCCTCGTTCTTTTCGTCCCGTATATACTAGAAGTGTATACTGATCGAAAAGAACACATCGCCTTTAAGCAAAATTAATTTGACAGCACTTCAGTCGACTGTCATTTGAACATTTACCCGAATGTATTTGTTTATTTATTTGTCACTGTAGCTGTGTCAGGGCTTCTGGCCTAGAGCATACATTTTTGCCTACAAATCGATAGAGCGTGAGTTCAAACCTCAGAGAAGGCACAAAATTAAAATATTTTTTTAATTATTTCTCGTACTAATTACTCAATTTTTTAACATAACTTATTTACCAGCAATATTAAAAAAATAAAATCATGAAAATATAGTTTAAAATTAAACATAAAATTAAAAAGATATGCGACTTAACTAGGATTCGAACCCAAATCTCGCGGTTGTTAGTTGCATGTGCTACCCATATGCCACCTTTGAATTACAAACGGCGAGACAATACTTGAGTACAGTAAAATTTGAGTCTGTCTCAGGGAACGCTGAAAATCTTGAAACTAAAAAATATTGACAAGTTCACATTTTCATTTATTTTACTTTATTGAAACCCGACAACTCTACTATCCCCTGCTCGACTTATAGTGGAAAATTATCGACTGTAACATATACACTTTTCATTTGTATAGGTAAACGCGTATACTGGACGAAAAGAACGAGGCTATTATCAAACAAATTTCAAAAAATATCAACAAAAGATTTGATATCTTTTAACAAAAATTACTGCGTTAATCAGATCGAATCGTATACGAAATCCGAATTTTTAAATAATATTAACTTTAAACTTAAATGTTCGCACGTAAAGCGAACCTTGTCATTCATCAGGATGAATATCAGTTATCGTTGATGTATATTATTGGTTTATCGCCCGTCTTGATACCAAATAAAAATGTAATCGAAATTGTTCCCATCATTATCATGTACACAACTATCTTGTAATATTTTTTCAAATTCATCAGTCAGATAAAAAGTTATCGACCAAGCTCATGCTCATGAATGACAAGTATGTGGGTCGCTTAAGACATATAAATTGTATTTATGACTCTGCAGGTGCTTTGTAAATCATTTCGTTTATACTTCTATGACGTTTGACCATTTATGCACGTATGTATGTATCTCTCTCTCTATGGTTACGTGTCACGGGCTGGCCCTCACTGCTGGGGGTTGTTTCCACAACATATGCATTTGACTCAGTCAGTCAGTCAGTTGTTCGTATGTGACAGTAGACCGAAATGTGATACATTTAAATGCGGTTGACACTTAACAATTGTTTTCTTAAATAGCAATTTGCGGTGATGAAAACTAATACATGACGTTGACGACTTTTAGCTAACGAACTTGAACCAAGGTAAGTTAAACAAAATTCATGCAAAACCAAACAACAAAAAAATTAAAAATAAAAAGATTTATAGAAATATGTTTAATTGTGACAAGGGCATTTAAAGAGTGAAAGTTGTCAAGTCCGAGTGAAATGTAAAAGAAAAATGAAAGAAATATGAAAAAAGCAAACAGCTGTTTTGTTGGGAAAAGGGGTCGGCGTTTTCCATCTTAACGACAATGACAAATCAATTTTCCTATACAGTTGTAAAACTACAAAGTTATCGATATATTGTGAAGCAATTTTTTTGTTCTTTAATCGATACGTTTATAAATCGATGTTTCGATAACTGGGTTACTATATAATTTGAGGCACATTTTCTCTCTACATACAACGTTGTCGGTAAATTATGAATCAATTTTTTTTCTCTTAAATCCAAATGTTTATAAATCGATGTTTCGACAACTGTCCTACTACAATAATTTGATAATTTAATGACTTAATATTTATATGTATGTGATTTGAGGCACATTTTCTCTCTTTTATACTTATTTTAGTTAAAAGATTTTGTTGTCGCTTTAAAAATATGTTTCTTCGATTATTGGCATATCGACGAAATCGTTTACATCGCAATTTTGCTGAAATGGAGATAGCGCTTTCACGTCCCAGATGTAGTATCGTTAATTTATTTTACTGACTGTATTTTTTGCCTCAAATATATGCCTCTTCTAATTACGAGCATAGTTATTGATAACAATGGGAATCTATAGCATAATAATCGATAACATTTAAATTGAAAAATGTTTATAATATAAGTGAACAACTTATACATTTGTTGTTTGGAGGAGTTTTGTTTGGAAATTTTACATATACAATACGAAGTTCTATAAACTTATTTATCGATAACAAAATTAATCGCTGTTTTTTATTGACAAATTTTGAAATCATCAGCATGGTAAATTTTTAATTCTCTAATGTTTTTTTAATTTGATATACAAAGCACACCACAGACTTGTCCGTCATGAGCATGAGCTTCATCGATAACTTTTTTCGTGGCTCATAAACGTAAAAAAAGATTGCCGAAATAAGTTTGCAGGCATTTTTATGTTGTGAACAACAACGATTGTATTTTGGTTTCGTTTCGGAAATTGCAGCAAAACGACAGTACAGGCCAGGGATGACCGACGTTCATGCGCATGATTGACAAATATGTGGTCCGCATTAAGAAAAAAAATTATCTGATAATTGAATAGCAGGAATATTTTATATACAAGTATTGGGAGCTTATTAATTAAAATCAGGTCAAAAACGACCGGTTTCTGTAGAACAGCAGAAACTAATGCAAAAAAAAATCAGTAAATCAGTAAATGCATAAAAACTTGGTATATATATGATTGATGATCTTAGCAACGGTACCAATTCAGACACAGTGACTGGGCTTCTGATGACGAACTTGCCACGGAGTTCGAAACTAGTCATGTCAATGATTGAGCTCTCCGGAAGTTTCTTTTATTCAAACGAAAACCAAGCATTTTTCACTTAGAAAACTGTATCAGACCTTGAAAGCTTGTAGTATGAACATTTCATATATTAACATTCAAAACTACACCGTTTAGTTATCGAGCTTTTAGAAATTATAGTTTGCTTCGGTCTCGGTGTTGGCTTTGTAGAGCTTGTTTAGCTATGAAATTGTTGCAATCGCTGACATCGCGATTTCGGTACTGCCTGAGAAAACAAAGACACAATAAAAAGTAATCGAATCGATAAATGAATCGATAAATGAATAGTTATCGAGCTTTGAAATATTGTTAATCAAGTTTTTGATTTTTTTTTTATTTTCCATAAAGTAAAACGGATCTGCTTTTCAAATTTAAACTCCCGGTAACCGATAAATAATGAGTAATTTTTCGAAAGTTTTTACATCGTTTTTGTTTTGTTTCCAAAAAAAGTTATTGGAAAAAGTCAATATTGTATCGATGTGTCAAACATCCAAAATTGTTCTCAAATTATTATATAATCGATTGTTACATAATCGATTGTTACATAATCGATGGTTGCATAATGGATTGTTACAAAATCGATTTTCAAGTAAAAACGTTCAATAAATCGATAAGTAGCCAATGATTGAAGGTTTTCCACAGTGTAAAACGTATCGGTAATTCAAATTAAAACTTATGATAAACCGATAAATAAAAAGCGAAGTTTTTGAAAATCTTTCCAAATTTTTTTAAAATTCAGAAACAAATGCTGTGAAAAAGTTTAAATTGTATCGATTTTGTAAACTTCAACATCTTCAACATATCATTATCATTAAAATTATCTTATCGAAAATATTATATAAAGTAGTATTAAATCGATAAGTATGGAAGATCGAGGGTTTTTAATTATTATTATTTAAATAATTTTTGGTTTTCCGTAAAGGAAAATGTATCCACGTGTTAAATTTAAACTTTCGATAAATTGATAAATAATAAGCGACTTTTCGAATATTTTATATTTGAAATTTTTATCATATTTTTTTATTTTTATCATATTTTATACATTTATCATATTTTAATTTTATTTAAAAAAAAATAAGTATGAACAAAATTAAAATTGTATTGATTTTTCAAACTTCAACATCCGATATCTTCAAAATTGCTTTATCGAAAATTATTATGTAAACTAAAGTGGAACGACTTTTTAAGTCAAAAATCTAATAAATCGATAAGTAACAGAAGGTCGAAGGTTTCCAAATATAATTTGGGTTTCCATAAAGCGAATCACAGACTTGTCATACATGAGCACGAGCTTGGTTGATAACTTTTTGTCTGACTGATGAATTTGAAAAAATATTACCAAAAAATTTTGTGAACATGATAGTGATGCGAACAACTTCGATTACATTCTTACTTTGTATCAAGAAGGGCGGTAAACCGACTATAAACATCAATGATAGCTGGTGTTCATGCTCATGAATGACAAGTCTGTGGTTCGCTTAAAGTAACACGGATCGGATCGACTTTTTAAATTTTAACTTCCGATAAATCGATAAGTATGGGAGTGTCCAAAAGATTTTACATATTTATTGTTTGTTTTTAAAACAAAGTTATGAAAAAAATTAAAATTTTATCAATTTGTTACTCTTTGACATCCGATAGATCTATAATTATCGTATCAAAAATTGTTATATAAAGTAAAACGGATTGAGTTTTCAAGTAAAAACCTTCCGATAAATCGATAAAGGTAGAGATCGAAGGTTTTTAATTACTTTTTTTAAATAATTTAATTTGGTTTTCCATAAGGTAAATCGGATCGGATAGACTTTGTAAATGTACACTTTCGATAAGTCGAAAATTAAAGCAAACCACAGACTTGCCATTCATGAGCATGCACATCAGCTATCTTTGATGGTTATTGCCGGTTTACCGCCCTTCTAGTTACCAAACAAGAATGGTATCGAAGTGGTTCGAATTATTATCATGTTCACAAATTTTCAAATTTATCAGTCAGATAAAAAGTTATCGGTCAAGCTTATTCTCGAGAATGACAAGTCTGTGGTTCGCTTAAGGGAGTTTTCAGAAGGTTTTATACATTTCTTTTAATTAAAAAAAAGAAGTTAGGAAAAATTAAAAGTTTATAAATTTTTCATTCTTCAACATTCGATGTCTTTAAAGTTGCCTGATGTTAAATTATTATATAAACTAAAACGGAACGATTTTTGAAGTAAAAAACTTCAGATAAATCGATAAACAGCGGAAGATCGAAGCTTTCCAAATATTTTTTGGGTACCACAGATTTGTCATTCACGAGCATGAGCCTAGTCGATAACTTATTATCTGGCTGATGAATTTGAAGAAATATTACCAACAAATGTTGCGAACATAATCCTGATGCAAACAACTTCGATTACATTCTTATTTGGTATCAATAAACATCAATGATAGCTGGTCTTCGTGCTCATGAATTGAAAGTCTGTGGTCCGCTTAAAGTAAACGGCTCGGATCGATTTTTTAAAGTTTCGATAAATGGATAATTAAAGGAATATTCAAAAGATTTTGCATATTTTTTGTTTTCAAGGAAAAGTTATGAAAAAAATTGAAATTGTAATATTATCTTATCGAAAATTGTTATATTTAGTAAGACGAATTGATTTTTTATCATTTATCATCCGATAAATCCATAAGTAGGGAAAGATTGAAGGGTTTTCATAGATTTTTTCAAATATTTTATTTTGGTTTTTTTCCATAAAGTAAAACGGATCGGCTTTCCAAATTTAAACTTCCAATAAATATATAACTTATTTTTTTTATACCTTGTGTTTGGGCACGGTTCGCTTAAAGGTCGAATAGGTTCGTCAAAACCTTCAACCATTTCTGAAAACGGGGATTGGTTGGGAATCATTTATGTATTTAAACGTCGAAAACCGCAAAATCCTAGCAGATCGGCCTTTGAAGATACAAGCACTTTAATTTTTCAAATGTAAAATTTTTTTTTTTTAGAATTTAACAATTTTTTTCTGCATTTTTTTCTTAAAATTATTGATCTGGCAACATCTTCATTTGACAATAGTCAAACCATGTGACCGCTTGTCACTCACAAAATTGACGGAAATGTCAGTCTTTCTTGGAACATTTTTAATAAAGCATATAATCAACATCGGACTGTAATTTAGTGCGACGCGAAACTTTGTGAAAGTTGAACAAGAACATTCTTGTGGTAATATTCCAACCGAATTCTTAATTTTTTTCCTCTAAACTACCGTTCACGAAAACTTGTGCCTCTTTATAGTGCAATAATGAGACCAAAAAGTACCCATCAAAGCAATAGAGCCAAAGTCTGTGCACCTTGTGGCAGGAAAATAGTGTTCAGTGTCAAAACGGAGTCACAGTTTCGGATAAATGAAAATTTGGAGAAATTAATAAAACAACATCTTACCGCCACTTTCAACTTAGCTGATGAGAGATTTCCAACTGGTATTTGTGGGACTTGTAGGATTACTCTTCAGGAGCGAGAAAAAAATATTCTGTTGAGACCTTTGGATATGCCAAATTATGAGGACATTGAACTACGGAAGAATACACGCGCCCATAATGGTGAATGTCAATGTTTAATTTGCTTGACAGCAGCTTTTAAAGGTCATGTGTACAATAAAACAGGGCGGGGGCATTTCCGAAGTACCCCCAAAATGATACAGACGTCCTGCGAAAAACCGAATGCATCCCACCCCCCGAAATTGGAAAACGCAAGCATTTGTAAGAAGTGTTATCAAGAAGTGGGTAAGGGGAAAAGACATCCAAGTAATTGCAACAACCAAGTCGAGGAGAATATTCTACACATTATCGATGAAATACCAGAAAAAAAGCAAGAGCATGTTATCACGGCCCTTTTGAAGCGCAAGCTGGATAGCCAAAGCACTGAAAACCTCGGATCGGCAAAAAGTAAAAATAGTCAAGTGGTCTTGAGCACACGTGGAGCAAAGGCGAGAGTTCAGCTCAATCCGAGCTTTGTCGAAGACACAATTTTCCCAGAAAAATCTTTAGATAATTTTCAACTGCACATGGGCTCATCGATCAATCAGATGAAAAAGTTCACCAATTTCTTGAGAACACACGTAGGAAGAAAATCCGTTCCCAGCAATTATCTTCAACATCTTGGTAACAAATCACGAATCTTCGAAGATGTATATCAAACCAAAAAATTTTATTTTGATGGCGAATGTGGAGATAAAAAGTCTGAAAGGCCCGTCGTCTATGGAAATGCTGAACAATTGTTAGAAATAGTTTTAGAGAAAAGGCAGCAAGTGGGCAATGTTAACATTAAAGTGATGGCTGATGGCGGGCAGGGTTTTTTTAAAATTTGTATGAGCATAATGGGTGAAGGTGACCAAGAGGACGAAGAGGAACGGGTGGTAAAAAAACGACAGCTCTATTCTGAAGGCGGTAGTACTTCAACGCAAGCAAAGCTTTCTTCAGTGCATAGGGTGATACTTTTATGCATCGTACCTCAAATAAAGGAAACGTATGCGAATATCAAATTATTGTTCGAGATAACTGAGTTGAACAGCATTCCGTTCAAATTTGTGTCCGATTTCAAAATTATTCTCCTCGCTAACGGCCAACAAACAGCCACCTCAAGTTACCCTTGCCCCTATTGCTTTATTTCTCTCCAAGAGTTGAGGAGTGGAAAAGATTTATTTCAAGCCAAAAATTCCGATAATACCAGTGAAACTGATAATTCTAATCTAATTTCAAGTTTAAAGACCTATGGACATTTGAAAAACGATAACATGAATTTCGCTCAGATTGGAGGAGGGAAAAAGCAAAATGCCAAAAATCATAACAGTACAATTAACCCTCCACTTTTCAGCGAAGATGACAATATATTTGTACTCCAAAAATGCGTGATACCAGAGTTGCATATATTGCAGGGATTTGTAAACCATTTGTTTTGGGATGGGCTTGTTCCTTTAGTGGGTCGTGAAACTGCACTCAATTGGCCAAAAAAATTGAACCTGGTTTCAAAGACTTACCATGGTGACATTTTTGAGGGCAATGCATGCAGGAAACTTCTCAAAGAAGCAGATAAATTGTTCGATTGGGAAATATATGGTAAGGTTGGGATTTTTGCCGTTAGTCCGTATGTCCATACATTCAAAGCTATGGATAATCTTGTGAAATGTTGTTTTGGAACAAGAAAAAATGGCTCAAACACTTGTCTCCAAAAGTACATAGAAGAGCTTAGAAAAAACTACAAAGCATTACAAAATGTAACAGTTACTCTAAAAATCCATGTACTATTGGAACACCTCGAGGACTGTATCTATTTTTTTGAGAATAACGAAGCTTTAGGATATTGGTCAGAGCAGGCGGGAGAATCGATCCATCGTGAGTTCCTTTCATTTTGGAATAGGTACAAGGTAAACACAATGGAAAGTGAGGCATATATGAATAATTTGAAAAAAGCGGTGGCTCAATTCTCCTCAACCCATTTATAGTAAATAATAAGATTCAATAATTCTTTTCAAATGTGCCTTTCTATATTTTGTGATAAACTAATGAGTTTATTTAATTATGTAATTGAAATGTACAAATAAATTTTCATTTCTAAATCCAAGAATGGTATTATATCTTCAACTTAACCCGTTTCCCGCACTTCTATTAAGTAAGTAGTATGAAAACTTGGTCCAATGAGTATTCTCCTCTATGTCCAGAGGTAACTCATCCATTGAACATGTTTAAATTGTCAAAAAATTCCCGGGGAAGAGCATTCGAACAGTGATGGATGCTTCAAATGGCCGCGTGTGCTATCGTCAAAACACGGCAGCTTACTTTGGTGGTAACTTGAGAAGCCGATCTGCTAGGATTTTGCGGTTTTCGACGTTTAAATACATAAATGATTCCCAACCAATCCCCGTTTTCAGAAATGGTTGAAGGTTTTGACGAACCTATTCGACCTTTAAGCGAACCGTGTGGGATTCTTAGAAGAAAAAAATCACTTTTACGAAGAAATTAAAATTTTTTTCGATTTTTGGCGTAGAATACGTCTTACCTTACGGTATAGGGAGTCATGTCAGATTGTTATTGTTGTAATCTTTATTTCATTGATTATGAG
Source organism: Phaonia tiefii (assembly GCA_963931995.1). NCBI lineage: Eukaryota > Metazoa > Arthropoda > Insecta > Diptera > Muscidae > Phaonia > Phaonia tiefii. The sequence continues at coordinate 129,123,529 of OZ008370.1, forward strand.
GAAACGGCGAGATAACTTTTTTTAAAAATTGTTTTGTAGGTAAATGAAGATGTTATCTTTCGTTTGATATACATTTCATATTGGTTGATATCTTCCTAATATTTAAATTTCTCAAATGAAAATTGTTTAAACACATACACTCAAACATATGTGTGGTGTTTGGTTGAGTGTTTGAGTTTGCAGCGTGAACACAAACTATGCTGCTGTTTCAGTGTGGACACAAACCTTCGGCTGTTGTTTTAAAATAAATAAATAAATGGTTTCCCATTACATCCCATGAAGGGACTGGGGAGAACTTCTCACAATCACTGAGCTGTGCGCTTTCCAGTTTTCACTCACTGATTGGGACCTACAGTTTTACACCGATTCCGAACGGTAATTTGAGAAGCTTTTTCATGGCTAGATACTCGATAGTGTCGCCGTCACTATGCGAGGTGACCGCCGCCGAAAGAAATTTGAAGGTGGTCAGAGCCGGGTTCGAACCCAGGATCTCATGTACAAGAGCCGCGCACACTAACCATTGCACCACCGACGGCCACGGCTGTTGTTTTGATTGATGAAATATTGAAATTTCGTATATTTACTTATGTATTTAAGTGAAACAAAATGTCAAATGTGAATTTGAATTTAACATGGATATATAATTATAAAAAATATAAATCAAATTGATTTGCGTCTGTTATTTATCATTTATCCTTACTCTTTTAATTTAAAAACATATTTATCCTATTTTTCCTACCATAAGCTTATGTATATTATCAAAAGTAACTATCAAATAAATAAATTCATTTGCTTATGTTATTTATCATTTATTGTTATATATGTTTTCTGTCTTATCGGATGGCGTATTCTACGTTAAACTTAATGGCCGTGTCTCTGACACAGCCTGCGGGACAACTGTCTGCTGTATTTTTTTTATTCTAACTTCAAAATCCGGTATATTGATTACTAAGCAAAATGTCACACAAAAATATTTACTTGTTTTCTTAAACTTCAATATCCGGTATCTTGAGTATTAAGCGAGATATCACAAAAAAATAATCACTTGATTTCCCATTTTGATGAGTTTTATGTTGTTACATATTTTACTGAAAAAGATACAAATTTCGCCAAATATCATTATCGATAGCTAAATAAATCGAAAAATCTAGGAATCGAAGCTAGATATCGATAAATTTGAGTCACTATTTTAACTGACTTTGACATAGTACTTAAGATAAATTTTAATCTAACGAATAATAATTTACAAAACAATATTATCGATAACATTCATGCTTCATATATTAATCGACAAGTTTTTAAATAAAAATGTAAAAAAAAGTAATACTTAGTTTGAGCAAAATATGAATAGTTGTAGGAAAGTGTCACAAATTGAAAGGATCTTTTCTGTGGATTCGAAATGTTGGAGTCGGGGTCAGTGATATTTGCCTGGAGTAGGAGTAGTTAATATTTGGTCGACTCTGACTCCAAGTTCAGAGGTTTCTTTAAAATCAAAGGTTGTCAACAACAATTAATTTTTTTTTGTTACTGTAAATGTAACTGTTGAATTTTTTAAACTGCATCAGATAAAACCAATTTGTTTTAGGCCAGAATTTCATGCGGGTTTTTTGTTTGACGTGGGTTAAATTTAAGATTTTGTTGTTTCTAACGCAAAAATTGCTACTAACAAAAGCAACTCGCTTGAAGTAGGGATTTTATGTCACTCACAATGTTGGTCTTCGATTTGAATGCTATTCTGAACATTGAGTAAGAATTGATTATAATAAAAAAAAACAGCTGCTCGAAGGACCAAGAAAAATGCGGCTCGTCATACTTGACCTAGTCGAAGCGATAACACTTCGTACCCAAAGGGATATTAACAATATATTTGAAATTATTTGAAAAATTACCTTATCCATTACCGGAAATGAATTCAATGCTGTGTTAATCAAAATCTATTTGAAAATCTTAATAGTTAGGTTTTTTTTACCAACTGTTTTCTTTTCTACATCCTATATAATCACTGGCGGCTGTTGACATTTTAACAATCATGTGTCAATTTTTAATGTGACATGTGACAGTGATTACTTAAAATATTCACGAAAACGGACGGAAATACAGCAACGTATGTGGAGAAAGACAAAAGGCAAACACACTCACAAACAAATGCCAAAATGCGTTTGAAAGAATACAAAAATAAAACACAAAAAAAACGTTAAAAATTTAGCATGAATAGCCTCATGTCCAGCTTAAAATTTATGCTCAGCAGGCGCATAAGTAATCAATAACATCCGGTTAAGATGCAAATCCACAAGATACAAAAAAGCAACAGCAACATCAACAGCAGCAAATCATAATTGTCCAGTTCTCGGATTGAATTCTGTAATAATTCATGAGCCAAGAAAACACACTGAGAAGAGGAATAGGAAATACAGCTGAATATGGCAAAAGTATTATGTGCACAAATAGGAAGTTAATCGAAAAAGAGGACAGACGCAATACAATGATTCATAAATTGTGAGATGCGTATCTTTGGAAACATGTTGTTTTTATATACAAACATTTTTCATTTTTATTTTAAAATATTTTTAGTTTTAGAAATTAGTCAAGTTGTTAATAATAATAAATAAGAATTTAGATTTGTACACGGAGAAAAAAGTAAATTGTTGAATATATATTTACACATAATTAAAATATCATTACAAACTACCATATATATACCATATATAAATTTCACCAGCGTATTCCTTGGCTCATTTCATGAAAATATGTCCATCTACGACCATCCCCGAAAATGCAAGGGGGCGAAATGGCAGCGGTTCGAAATTGCAGCGGTTTGGAAATTTTCGGATTGTTGGTCGGAGGGTACCAGGGTAAAATTGCTAAGTTCTGAACCAGTGGTCGAATTTTTGGAAAAAAGACATAAGAACGTGCACATAACCTTAATTTTCCCATCCAGATGGCAGATAACTTGTTTTTTTTTTCTTAAAAAATAGTTCTACCTCTTACCTTTCCAAATCATACCGTTCCAAAGTTATGACTCTTTGACTGAAATGCAAATTTGGATGGTGGAATTTTAGATTTTAAGGTTCTAAACGAGAAATTGAAAATTTTGGCCAAAAATCTTTAGCCGTTTTTGTGCCATTTTAAATGAAAAAGTCGTAAATCTACCTTTACCACTTATTATTATAATAATTTTTTTTTCTCTCAGTGTACGAATGAAATATTCATCTTAAATGAAAGGCTACTAACCCAGTTTATTGTAAAAAATTAAAAACTTCCAGTTTTTTTTTTTTTAATTTAATTTTTTAATTTTTAAGCCCACGAAAATGGTTAAACTGTGTTATATTTTGAAATACAACTAATTTTTAAAAAAAAACTCGTGGAATAAATATTGTTTCTGAGTCCCCAAAGATTCATATTCAACAATAAAAAAGTTCTTTTTCGCAAAAAGTCGTTTTTGACATATTGCTAATTATAATTACTAATATTATAATTATAACACATATGTTTTCCGAAAAATATTGTAATCGTTGTCCATATTGGATTTTTTTGTGCCCAAAAATAATACAAATAAAACTATTTTGATTTGACCATAATTATAATTGGGGTCTGCAACTAAGCATATGTTTGGGTATTGGCATCTCACCACGTCTAACCTGCTGTTTCTTTCGAACGTATGTTAAGAAGAGTTTTATATGCATCCTCTTTTCTACAACTACAATAACTATTATAAAATAAATAATAGAAACATTCTGGTTTAATTTGGTTCCCCATGAAATCGGTCAAAGTTTACGGTTTTTTGAATTTTAGCATGTTTTTCCAATGTCCCAGAAAATTTTCTATGATTATTTAATTCCCGCAAATTTCTTTGAATTAATTAAGTTAAAAGTTATTAAGTGGTGAAAGTTTTAAAAATTTCTATCAACTGCACGCTGAAAAATCTATATTTTTTGTTGTTGTTTGGATGCAAATATAAAGTGTTTGTAGCTTCTTACAAACATAGTATAATTGTGCCGAAACACATTGTGTTTGCTATTTAATATTACATGTTGGAGGCACAATGATTAATATGTTATAATATTTGTTTCTGTGAACCAAATGTGGCGTTGTTTGTTGAAAACTGCCGAAAACAAAAAACGTGACATACAAGAAAGAAACAAACAAGCAGAAAATATTCAATTCATGAAAATAGTGCTTGCAAACATACCAGCAATATGTTGCTGGGTAATTTTTTCCAACTTGTATGAATAACAATACCATTAAATGACCATCAAGACTCTTGCAACACAGGATGCGCGTATCAAAATTTTCCATGATTTTTTGGTATAGTTAGAGCTGAATATGATTCATAACGCGTAGGATTTCTTCATTCAGTTCTGAAGTGTGTGTGGCAAGTGGCACCATCCTGTGGAAACCACATATTGTCTAAGTCCATGCCATCTAATTCAACACGTTGGAAAAAAAGCGCCCCAGCAATTTGTTGCAGGAACCGTTTATATGTTTGCAAACATTGTTTTCATGGATTGAATATTTGCCGCTCTTTTTTTCTTTGTTGTCTGCCCGTTTTTGTTTCCAACAGTTTTTAACAAACAAAACCTTATTTGCGTCACAATAACATATATTATGAAATGCTAATCATTGTGTCTCCAACATGTAATATTGAAAGCAAACACTATATGTTTGGACACAAGTGTACTACTATTTATATTATAAAATGTTAATGATTGTGTCTCCAACATGTAATATTGAATAGCAAACACAATATGCTTGGACACAAGCATACTATATTTGCGACAAGCTATAAACACGATATTTTTGCATCCAACAACAAAGTATTTTATTATGTCACGATATCGGTCACCGTAACAGATTTACCGGGATCATATTCGAAGAATTTTGGACCGATGACTCCGCCACCCCATAAACCACACCAAGCAGTGACTCGTGGATGCATAGTTTTATCTTGAATGTCATGTGGATTTTCATTACTTCAAATGCGGCAGTTTTGCATTTTAACGTATCTGTTTAGGTTAAGATGATCCAATTCGTAAATATGCGGTGCTGCAGATGGTCTCTAGGCTTCAGTTCCTGAGTCAGTTGAATTTTGTTAGCGTGTGAAAATAGGTCTTTTGTTAAAATCCGCTGAATGGTGATGTGGGAAAGGTTAAATTGCAGTGCACGATGACGAATTGAGGATGTCACTGCCTGGTCCACACTTTGATCGACAGCATCAATATTTTCGGCCGAATGACCTGTACGAAGGCGCAAGGGTGTTGTCACGTTTTACACCGATCCAGTTTCTTCGAATTTCTGCACCATCACGGCTGGTTGTTGACTCAGGTGGCCGATTATGTTAACCGAAAAAATCACGGAATGCGCGAAATGCACTTCTTGCTGAACGAATATTTTCATAAATTTTTTTAGGCGATGCTCAACGAAGTATCGCTCCATGACTACGTTTTGCCAAAGCCTGTAGCACCGAATGACTGAAAAAAAGCATTAACATATAACAAATAATTGTTATCAAAGATCTGCATTACAATTGAATCACTCTGTATAAATGCAGCGATTTACTTTTTGTTTCTTAAGACGTTTATTTATAATAAAATATATTTGAAATATACAAAAAAGCTTAAATATTGTTACAGCTTGCGTCAAATCAATATATTCGGTTGCGCGCTGAAAATCTGAACTTTCAGTTGTTTGCATGTAAATATAACGTGTTTGTAGCTTGTCGCAAATATAGTATACTTGTGTCCAAAAATATTATGTTTGCTAGTCAATATTTTATGTTGGACACACAATGATTAAAATTTTATAATGTATGTTATTGTAACCCAAATAGGCTTTGTTTGTTAAAAACTGCTGGAAACAAAAACGGGCAGACAATAAAGACACAATAAAGCGGGAGATCTGCAATACATGAAAACAATGTTTGCAAACATTTTCACGGTTCCTGCAATATATTGCTGGGGCCGTTTTTTCAACGTGTTGAATTAGATGGCATGGACTTGGACAATATGTGGATTCAACAGGAACGTGCCACTTGCCACACAACGCATGAAACAATGACCCTATTATCTCACGAAATAACGATGTCAAATGGCTGCCGAGATCTTGTGATTTGACACCGTTAAAAATGTGTTTGGATTGTTTATTGAAAACTACTGAAAACAAAACAGAGGTAGACAACAAATAAAGCTGATCTTCAATTCATGAAAATAATGTTCCAAACATATACATGATTCCTGCTTGATGTTACAGGGGCCGTTTTTTTAGCGTGTGCTTCGAGCTGAATATCTGGTAATAGATTTCCTTATTCGGAGATACAGACAAGTTTATAAACTGTTAGTTAATCTCAACAATTTTGTAATAATAATTTTTACAGGAAGTAGATATTCCTTTGATAAGAATAATTTCTGTTTAGAGATGATAACAAAAAAATTTTTGAAATGATTTTTTAATGTTTATCAGTAGAACATCAAACTGTATGTGTGTATGACAACTTTTCACTTCAAATGTTGAATTTAAATTTGTATTAAATTGAATTATATAATTTTGAAAATAGAAATGTTAAGGATTTAATCAGTATATTCCAATATTTCCCCATAACAACCTAAAACTGTTTAGGCCTAAAGACCAAAAGTGATGTTGGTCTTTAATTTTCCGATGCCACTTGAACTGATTTTTATGTTTTTCAATTTTGTTTTATGTCTTAATTATGCAACTCACATACTTTCTAAAATTCAATCCATTATTATTATAATTGTGAGGGTCTGATGTTTTCCAAAGAGACTTGGTTACTTGGAAAACTGAAACGACTAAACAGATATTTGTGTGTAAAGGAAAAAAGAAACGAAACATAAATACCACCTCACCAACAATGAAAACTGCAAGTAATTTTCCACCTACGAAAGTAACATTTTTAACCCTCTCTGGTTACTTTACAGACTTATTGTGTAGAGTTTTCATTGAAAAAATAAAGTAAAAATAAAATGAAAAACAAAAAAAAAATATTGTACACAAAATTGAATGCTTTCATAGAAGCAAAATGCGTTTCAGACATGCATTTCTTGCAACACATCCGTGTTTGATGAATGGGTATTTTCTTGCTGTTTTTTTTATTTGTTTGTTTGGTTTTCAAAACTGCGTCTCTGCTATCTGTCTGGTCTGCCTTGCCTGGTGTCGTTTGCACAAGTCCATTGTTGTTCTTTTTATTATGTCGCAGTTGTTTTCGGTGTTATAGTTTGGAAAAACAACAAATCATAAAATTTTCTTTTTTATTATTTGTTTAAGTTAAATTTTACTATGAACCAACTAAAACTTTCTAAAGGTTTTTCTATTTTTCATAATCATAAATTTCCGCTTTTGAATTTGTATAGTTTAAAAATTCACTCAAAATTGTTGTCAATTTCTAAACAAAAATTGAAGTTTATTTTCGCCAATGTAGTCTTCTTTTTAAACGTATTCGTTGAAAATTTCAGGTAATCATCAAAAAGGCTCGAAGGACTAAGAAATTGTATAGCATCTTTGATACCGAAATCTTAAGCTTTTCATGCAAAGCTTAACCAATTGTGCTATGTTATACAATTAATCATTAATCATATATATATAATCATACATATATATTTAATCATTAAAATCTCTTGAAAATTTTAAATAAATTTCAAAACATCTGTTTTCAAATTTTCCATAATTTCGTAATTACTATCACCCCTCGTTTTTTGTTGTTGTATGTAAGTATCTGTGCATGCAAAAGAAAATTTCATTCATAACGTCCACTGCATAATAAAGAATAAAACTCAAAATAATGAATGAATGAATGGATTTTTTTTTGTAAATTTTCTTAATTGAATACCAGACACTAGAACTATTTCGAAATGCCCACACTTTGCGTACGCACTTACTCACTCACTCATTCACTCACTCGATCGCTTGCTGCTGACTTCCATACGAGTATCATATGGGATAGGCGATGTATGCGCCGCTGGGTCTTTATGCGAATAGGAAAACAGGGGACATTTCCAGATTGTATTATATTAACCATGAACTCTAGGCATAGGCGTTTTGCAACTTAAACTCGCATTTATTCTTCCCCAAATGCATATTTTCTACGTGCATGCATGTACATATTTACTACATTTGTATCTACTTGTATGTGAATCCCAATATTGGTTAGTATGTGAGTAAATATCAGTGATTGTGTACGACTGAGGGTGTGTGCCAACTGGTGAGTATAGGCGTTATTTTGTAGAACGCTCTTATTAATTCTAACGCGACAATGAATGTAAGCAGATTTTTGAAAGCAATTAAATTTCTATAAACTTTTTCTATTTGGAGCTTTCTGGAATATTATCAGGGATCGAACCCACCTTTTCATATACAAGAGTCGCGCAGACTAATTATTGTATCCAGCTAAGCTGATATTTCTAAAATAAGGTTTGCTTGTATTTTTTTTCTTTCGCGAAGACCAACACTCAGGGGATTGCATTGGACTTAGGAAAAGGGAAAGGAGTAGGGGGGAAAGAGAGAGAAGTGCTTGTTAATGTTTGACTTAAAGTTGCTGATGTTGTAAGAAGTGGGGAATACTCTTGCCGGAAGCATATTCCACATACCGATGGCGTAATATAAAAAGGGCCTAACTCGATTTTTTGTTACTTGACAGGAGAAGGAAAAAACTTAATAAAATCCGTAAAATTTTAGATACAACAAAAAGTTTTAATGCAATTTCCAAAAATGTGTTGCTTCTTGTTATAAAAATTGCATTAAAACTTTTTTGTATCTAAAATTTTACGTATTTTATTAAGTGTTTTTCTTCTCCTGTCAAGTAACAAAAAATCGAGTTAGGCCCTTTTTATATTAAGCCATCGATAAGGACTGTTCGGCTGAAGAACGAATTGTTTCTGTAAGTTCGCAGTTCGATCCAACGGCCAGGAAACATAAAAGGCATGCGTTTCACTTGAAAACAGCGTTGTACGGTTAAATACTTGGATTGATGCCATGTAACTCGGCGGACACATTCCATGAAAATACCTATAAAATACCGAGACGTCGATGCTCCAAGGAGGCAACAGTGCTGAATACACTGCTGTCGCCTATCAGCTTCAACGGTCTCTTTTGCACGCGGTCTAGAAGCTCCAAGGTGGACGCTAGAGCTCCTGCCCAAATATGAGAGTTGAATTCCATTTTTGGCCAAATATACGTGGTGTAGATATTGAGGAGATCGGGAGGTGTGAAAAATCTTTTACACCGCTTTTAAAAAGCCCAGGCATTTGAATGCTTCTTTCGACACGTTGAAAACATGCTTAGTCCAACAAATGCCACGTTGTATCTTCATGCCCAGAACATCAAGAGCTTCCGATTCACCAACACCTAAACCACTCATTGAAATTATTGGCAGGGTCGAGTCACCAGCGTGCTTGTGCGATATTCTGCAACACTGTGTTTTGCGTGCAATAACTTCGACTCGGTTTGCCCTGCCCCACTCACTAATCAGATGCAAGTCTTGATTAAACGTGTCATATTTTGTTCTTCTCTTTCCTTGCATTACGGAAAGATTGGGTCGACAATCGAACGAATATGAGTCACATAAATTACTATCATCAGCGAAGGAGTAGATGGGATTTATAGTCGAACCCAGAAGGCCGTTGATTAAAATAAGAAAAAGAGGGAGAAAGCACAGAGCCTTGAGGTACTCCCGCATTAATTGTATACTCATCGGTAGAGATGCCGTATATTACAACACGTATGGAGCGGTCTCTGACAAAACTCGAAATAAATCGAGAGAAGTTTCTACCTAATCCAAAAGCATTAACCTTTGATATGAGTGCCTGGTGTCAAACTCTATCAAATGCTTTACAAAAATATCTAAGGCCACTATTTTGCTCTCACCCAGTCTATGCACGGACCGATTCCACTGTTCCGTGAGGAACGCCATCAGGTCGCCAATTGAACAGTTTCTGCGAAACCCATACTGACGATCACTGAGTAGACTGCTAACTTCCAGGTAACTCACCAAATTGTAATTTACCATGGTCTCCATAACCTTTGAGAGCGTAGAATATATCGCGATTGGCCGGTAGTTATCGGGATTAGTAGCCTCTTCTTTTTTTGGGGATCGGTTTTACATTTGCAACCTTCCGCCAGCGAGTAGGGAAAATACCTGTACGGTATGACAGGCTGAAAAGGCTGCGCAGTGGACGAGCAAGCGTTGAAGAACTAACAACTAGTGCCGGAATTCCATCCGGACCCGGGGACTTTCCTACGGTGAGCTTCTTAAGGACCTTTTTAACTCCTCGCATACGAAAAAATATCTTAGGGGCATGGAGCTAGATATATTTGCGATGACGGGTAGTGGTTGAGAGCTAATTGGCAGGGAGGAGTTTTCTGCAAATATTTCGGCAAAAAGGTTAGCTTTATCAACCGGTTTATTATATATTGTTACGAATTTCCTTATTCGTCCGTTTTGCGTTGTTTTATTCCCAATAATAAAACAAGGTTCGTTTTCAATTACGATAATTACAACGGTATAACTTCCTTTTATTTTACTTATATGGTACAACAGTTTACTTTATTTACACCACTTTAATAAGTCTTATTTTTTACTATCAAATCCCGTTGCTTACTTTACGGGGTTTAATCACAAACTGAAATCTCCATTCCAAAGACCTCCGCTATTTATACCAACTCACCATACTCAAATGAAGTTATATCTAGCGAATTCACGAACCTTCTAGTAGTTACTTATCTTTGTAGAATCATCTCGAATGGTGGAGAATTATCTCTGAGGCGAATTCATGCTACTGGTTTAGCGAGCTGGTACGTTGTTACAATGCATACTTTCAGGCGCAGCACTAACCACCTGTTATTTACATAATGTTAGTAGAGTCATTAAGAGCAAGCAAAAGCTTTTACTTATTCGTAACAATATTATGTAATTTTTAATTAAGGTTGGGATAGATGAAGAACTATTATTGTTCTTAATTCTCTTGAGTTCCATTTAACGCTCGCGCAGATTTTGTAATACAATTTATTTTCAAAAATAACGCAACTCTGTAACAATTTCGTTTAGGCGGACTTGTGAATTTTTTCAATTCTTTTTATTTAAAATTTTCATACTAAGTTTTTTTATATATCTTTTTGTAATAGTGGTCTTCATGAAAGCTCGAAAGAACCTCGTAAACTCGAAAACATCGTAAACTTGCACAGCAAACGTCAAAACAAACAAATTTCCCATACAAAGCGACTTGCTCAAAAGTGGAAAGTTTTCGAGGCAAATTTGCTGCGCAAACGTGGGATGGAGAAACGTGTAAACTTTTGACATTTCTATGTCATCTGTCTAGGATGGATAAATAAGGTGATAGCAGTAGAACAGTAGAAAAAGTACACATACATAATACATGCAATTGCTACTGCTACCACCTTATGTATCCATCTTGGTCAGCTGATATGGTTTTGAGCACAACTACGCTGAGCAACTTTACTTGGTGCCTCATGCAACGGTGCGAGGGAAACTTGCGCTGAGCAAAAGTTCTCGGCTTTCACGTTTGCATGAATGCCGCTAATATCTTCTGATCTAGTAAACATTTTCAAGTTCTGTAAGAAACCGAATGTAGGCAAGGAGCCAAGAATTACTGCGATAGGTCAACATTGAAAATAGCACAGTGCAGTATATTTCAGAAAAATTACCAAAGTTGACTACTTTTTGATTTCCAAGAAAAGAACAATTTTGGTTTCTTTCTTTTTATGTTTTTTTTTAACCTATTTTGCAAAACCTGTTCATAATGCGCACAAACAATTAAACAAAAATTCATATCACAGATATTTCCTTTTTTTCGAATTTTGAAAATCGATAAATTTTGATCTGCTTTATTGAATTTCTTGAACTGTATGTATCTTATTCGGTTTAAGAGATATCGAACTCAAATTTTCTTCATTATAAAGATTAAATGCCGTTCGGAACCGGTGTAAAACAGTAGGTCCCAATCAGTGAGTGTAAAATTAGAAGCTCTCCCCAATCCCTTCTTGGGATGTAAAGGGAAACCATGTTGTTGTACTCGATAGTCGATCTCAAAATTCGAAGGGACGAATTAAAAATAAACGATGTTTTAACACGCATAGTTGCGCATTTTGTCGTAAAACCGGGAACCGGTTATTAACCGGTTTCGATACCTCGGTTTAATTGAAAACCGGTTTCGCCAAAATCGGAATATTCAAAGAAACCGAAAACCGACTTTTTTGAAAAACCCGGTTTTTTGAATACACTAAATAAAACCAACACGTCGAAGGAATGTACCAACTGTTAGAATATCGCCGCTGCAACCGAACGTGTGGAAGAAGATCCAAATTTATCGATTCGTTGTCGATCGCAGGAATTGGGGTTCTGTCCGTCCACTACGTGGAAAATTTTGCGCAAAGATCTTGGCCTACACCCGTATAATATCCGGCTTCTGCAGCAATTAAAGCCACGAGACCATTATATGCGTCGTTCTTACGCCGATTCTTCACTAGGGCAGTTGCAAACTGACCCAAAGTGGATGGATGACATTGATGCGAGCAGAATGTGATTTCAACAGGATAGCGCTACAAGCCATACGGCAACCGCAACCATCGATTTATTGAAATGAAAATTTGGCGATTAGTTGATTTCGATAAATGGACCTGTCAATTGGCCTCCAAGGTCGTGCGATATGACACCTCGATTATTTCCTGTGGGTCTACGTGAAGTCACTAGTTTATGCTGATAAACCAGCACCAATTGACGCCTTGAATGACACAAATTGTTTGTGTTATTCGTGACATACAGCCAGCCGTACTGGAAAAAGTGGCCGACAATTTTACATCCAGAATGCGCTTCGCCATGAACAGCCGCGGTGCGGTGGCCATATGCTTACTTTTACTCTTATAGATTATTTTACAACCTCATGAGGTCAGACGTATTACTTTCGGTGGCGGTCACCTCGCATAGTGATGGCGACACTATCGAGTATATAGCCATGAAAAAGCTTCTCAAAATACCGTTCGGAATCGGTGTAAAACTGTAGGTCCCAATCAGTGGGTGAAAACTGGAAAGCGCACAGCTCAGTGGTTGTGAGAAGTTCTCCCCGGTCCCTTCATGGGATGTAATGGGAAACCATTTATTTTTATTTATTTTAAGTTGCAAGGAAAACGGTTTTTTTTTAGCGAGAAGTCATTTTATTCAAAAATATGAAAAATGGTTAAAAAGGGTAAAGGATGTAAAAAAAAAAAAATTTAAACTTAACGAAAATGAACCGCCTCCCTAAGTTCTCGCTAAGTGCTTCATACAAAACAAGCGAATATATAAGCAAGCGGTGTAACCAAAACACGCTTATTAATTACACAAACAAATTACACAAATTTCAACATATTTCTCAACTGGCTCTATCCTTCGCCTTTTCTCGCCAGTTGGTAACACCAAGGATACGGAGGAATTCTTCTGCCTGGTCTTTCCAGCGGAGTCTTGATCGTCCTCTTTTCCTGTTTCCATCGGGTACGATATCGAAAACCTTTCGCGCTGGTTCATCTTCATGGTGGCCATATGCACGAAATCATTTTCAAATATTTTTGATTTAAATTAAATTGGTTGTGTTATTTTTTACAATTTCAATTTCTAACGTCGTTAAAAAAAACTTTATTTCTATTTTTTAAAACTGTATAGGTATTGCTAAAATCTGTTGAATTTTATTTGAAGCTCTTATATTTTTTTATTTTCCTTAACGTATTTTATTATTTCCCTAAACGCGAGACAAATGACCGTGTTGTAGTTTGTAATTTTCTTTTAAAATTCAAAAAAATGTTTTAATTCTTTGTATGTTGTATTTTCAATTTAAACATTTTTGTATTTTCAATCCATAACTTGTTTGAATTTTATTCCTATTAAAAGCATTTTTCTTGTCGTCTAGGTTTTGTTTCCGAAACGCAAGAAATTTTCTTGCGTAGAGTTGAAGAATTAGATTTATTGATTTAAAAATAAAATAAATTAAAAGTATAGAATTTCGATAGTCATTCGCTGCAGAACCTTAATCCAATATTCTAAAAAATAAATATCACGTAAACTCTTCCATTGCGTTCTACAAAATATGGGCATATTGTATCATGTATCTCAACTACCGTTTTCAGTTACAATTTATTTACGTGATTTGCATTTAAATGGTGTTTTCCAAAGTGATTTTTGTGTTTGTGTTTTATTTTTCTTCGTCGTCTATTTAAATTGTCTCTAAATGCATTTGGAGTAGAATTATGGTGGCACTAGGTGGAGGAAGTTCCAGCATTGGGGGATCGCTTGCGGCTTACGCACTGTAGTAGTAGCAGTGTAATCTTGCACAATTGTTTGCTGGGTATCGTTTGCTAAGTAGCAATGCACAAGGGGGATCGACTCCATTTACATTCTGTCTCAGCTGCCTTTTGGCCTGACATCTCCCATTCATTGTATTTTTATTAATACAAGCGTCGTTGGCATTATTAAACCTCAGCGAAGCAGGCACGTTTTCCCCCTTTTTTGGGCATCACCAAACAATTGCCTTTAATCATTCATTCATTCATTCCGTTTATTTCGTTTGTACTTCTATTCGTTCCAACCAATATATTCATTCATTCATTCATGCAAATTCGACATTTTCCATGCCGCGCCGCACTGTTATGTTGTGTGTTTAAATTGGATGCAGTTGCCATTGATTTTGGTGGCACTTTAGTTGGATTGCCATGACAGCATCCATCCATCTATCTACCCTGTATCGATTGAACGGGGAAATCTAAATATCGACAAATGAGGAAGGAAGGTTAACAAGCTGAACAGAGCCCAACCATCCAGTCCAAATGACCAATAACGACGACTACTGAGCGCTACAATTCGTTCCTATATGAATAAATAAATGGTTTCCCATTACATCCCATGAAGGGACTGGGGAGAACTTCTCACAATCACTGAGCTGAGCTGTGCGCTTTCCAGTTTTCACTCACTGATTGGGACCTACAGTTTTACACCGATTCCGAACGGTAATTTGAGAAGCTTTTTCATGGCTAGATACTCGATAGTGTCGCCGTCACTATGCGAGGTGACCGCCGCCGAAAGAAATTTTAAGGTGGTCAGAGCCGGGTTCGAACCCAGGATCTCATGTACAAGAGCCGCGCACACTAACCATTGCACCACCGACGGCCATATATGCCCCTTCGGAAATAGCGGGTGATGCCAGTTACAGTTGGAATGAGGGGCAGGCAGCCTATGATATGCCGATATAATTTCAATTGTTTTAAATTTGTTATTTGTTTTGTTGCAAGCAAGTTTGTATCTGCAACAGAGCTTTTTGTTTGTGATGCAGCAGAAGCAGCAGCAGCAGCTATTTCACTTTGTTTCACTTGGAGCGCTCAATGTCATACCGGAAATTCAATTAAACTCCATTATATTTTGTGTCAATACGTGACACTGCATCAATTTATTGGTTGAATTGCAACCATCGAACAAACAAGCGTAAACATTGAAATTCATTCGTTTGTTTGTATATTTTTGTACTTTAAGGAGGGGAGATATGGAGAAGTTGAAATAGATTTTGAAATTTGATGAAATTTTCAAAATTTAATAAGATTTGAGAAAATTGGGAATAATAGGGGGTGCTGTTGTTAAATTGGCATGACAACTGAATGTAGCAGCTTGAATGATGGCAAATCTTCACAAACTGTCGAACTGAGATGCAATAATTTTTAACATTTTGTATAGGATCCTTAAGAGAACAAATCACTTTGCAATCATGACCATTTCCATCGGTTATCGTTATTTGCCACCATTCCAGGTAAAAAAAAAATGTTGAAAATCTTGAAGAGAACAAAAAGCGAACAAAGAAATATAATAATAGCGCTCAAACAACGCGTAAAATTCTGCTGATTACGGGGATGAAAACATATGAAAAATTTTCCAACCCAACCGACGTTTGAAGCGCGGTTCGAATAACTCGCTCGTGAGTCGTTCCAGCACCCAAACTGGTCTGCGACTCACGATTTGGGAGCCAGCATCGAATCTAGCGACTTTCAGCTCGCAAATATCAACATGTCGGATTTCGGGCACATTGTATTGGTGATTGGATGCTCTGTGTCTGAGTTAGGACCGTATTTGTATTTTAGCGTTTTTTTTATTTAGCGATTTTACAAAATAATGTTGCCACAATGGTAGTGGTGAGCACCACTGTATCCAAACCCCTTAAAAACTCTCAGCGCAGTGTTTTCAAGATATTTTTGTCTTTTTTAATTTGCTCATTTCCAACCATTTCCAAACATCTCCAAAACAGGTATAAACGTCAAAAAAAAATTGGACATAGGCTAGTTCAAGGTTTGACCGATATGAGCGCTAGTTGTAAAGATGGACTTACGTACGATACTTCTGCATCCAATATACCGGTGCTTTTACTTTCCAATGTACTCAAAATATCAAATTAGCCAAAAATTTCTGTAGGCATCCAATCGAAGATGTAATTATTTTTTCCGAATAAGCTTTTTGTGTTCCTTGAACAATGTTCTCTATCTCGAAGAAAAAGTTAAGCGAACGAAAATCAGCCAAAATAAAAATTGGGTTCCTCTAAGTCGAAATTTTCGTTCCCCTGATTCTATGTTTTTTCGCCACTAACAGCACATTCGAAATTGAGAAACCAAAAATTTGAAAAATTTTATGTTTTCATTCGACTTGAGACGACAATATTGTGGAACCCAAATCAACTTAACTTCGTCTAGAACATGAACGAAAGCTTTCAATCGAGTTAGAGAAACAGGCTGTCAATCATTTTTTGTTCGAATTGGCTGGGTTACTCTCCCGAGTTAATATTTGTCCCACGAGCCGGGAGCTAAAGTAGAATTTGCCGACAACACCATTGCATTTTGCAAAAAAAAAATCGCCTGAAACGCAAGAAAATTTCGCGCGTTGAGTTTAAGAACTAAATTAATTGATTTAAACTAAAACTAAATAAATTAAAATCCTAGAATTACGGAAGCTATTAACCACAAATCAGCTGCAGAGTTTTAATTTAACTTTCTTGAATTTAAAAAAGAACGCATAAAGTTTTCCATCGCGTTCTACAAAATAAGGGCAGCTAAACTAAATCATGCCGGCTCGCAAGCATATCAGTGTCAAAGCGATTTGAAGTTTTGAACACCTGTGTATTAAATAAAAACGTCTAAAACGCATGAAATTAATTGATCTAAAACTGAAATAAAACAAAATCCTAGAATTCACCACTAAGCAGCTGCAGAGTTTTAAATCAATGGCCGGCAAAGCCTATGCACCGTGCATTTATGTTCTTTATGTTTTAGCATCGACATACACTCACATATTGAACGAAAGCAACCGAAGTCATTCAGTCTCACTTGAGCATTCCAACAAGAATGTTGGTCGTCGCTTGTCGATTTGCACTGAGAGAAATGTTCCATGAAGAATGGGAGTATGATATCTAGTATGAATATGACATTTTTGCGTTAATATTTTTAAATTTCGTTTTTTAAATTCTTTTCCTAAAGCTTTTTATTTTTGATTCATAAATGAATTGATAATATCAGTTAACATATACGTATAAATATTATCAATCTGCACAAAAACCTTTCTCTCATTGCAGTTCACGCACAACCACAGAATTAGGGTTGTATGAGTTTGCCGGCCAAAAACATAAACATGGTGTCCCATAACAACCCATGAAGAGATTGGGGGGAGCTTCTCACAATCAGTGAGATGTGCGCTTTGCAGTTTTACACTCACTGATTGGGACCTACAGTTTTACACCGGTTCCGAACGGTATTTTGAGAAGCTTTTTCATGGCTAAATACTCTATAGTCACTAAGCGAGGTGACCGCCGTCGAAAGAAATTTAAGGTGGTCAGAGTAGAGATCGAATCCACGTCCTCATGTATAAGAGCCGCGCACATTACCATTGCACCACCGACGGCCAAGAGTTTGCCGGTCACTGTTTTAAATTAACATTCTTGAATTTAAATAAAAGAACGCTCAAAGTTTTCCAATGCGTTCTACAAAATACGGGAATTACAATTGAAGCCCCTGTTACTCAATTTTTTTCTAAAACAATATTTTCCTTCTTTTAATGTGTCCATTGTATCTAATTTAAAAAAAATTAAAAAAATAAGAATTTTAAAATTAAATTTTAATAATTTAAATATCAGATGTTGACTTTTTTTTCCTGTCTAAAACAAAATCAGATACCATGGAAATATTAAATGAAGGAAAAAATTGTTTTTGAAAAAAAGTGAGTTAACACCTTCTTCCAGGGGCTTCAATTTATTTATGAAATTTTAACTTGGCAACCCCAGTGTACTTTTTAAAACAAAACTCGTCTAATATTTTTTTGTCGCCTCATGAGCCGGTGCTATAGTTACTGGTTTAAAGCTAGCAACTTTAGTGCATTTTTGAAAATACAATTTTACTATTTTTCTGGGGCGGGTCGCGAGCCTATGCCAATTCGGAACCTGTTTTGATATCGGCAGCTCCAGTGTATTTTTGAAAAACCAAATTTCGAATTAATTTTTGCAATAGGGGTCTTAATATTTTTGTATTGAAATGCTTGTTGCGGAGAAAATATTTAAACAAATCGAATAGAACAAAATAAAACTGAAATCGTTACGTTTAATCTCAAATAGGTGAATTTCGTGTGGCCAAAATAATATTTCTTGATAATATATATTTTCTTTTCTGATAAAGAAATGAAATCGTTTACGAGAACTGAAATACATTGACAGCAAACGATATGTGATAACTATATGTTTACCAGAAATAAAAAGAATTGCACATTAATTAATTAATTTCGTTTACCACAAGCGAGTTATAGTAACTCGCATCTAAAAAAACTTACGAGAAACACAAAACGAAAAATGTTTGCGATAATCAGATTTTAAGTTTAACACAAACGAGTTTACACAAACGAATTATATTTCAGTGAATATGATTTATTTTCGTTGTAATTTCCTTTTAAGGCTAAGAGATCATATTTTCTCCGGTTAGTGAAAAAAATGTAAATGCCGCGGGTGGGATTCGAACTCACATTCGCTGGACGATCGTTTCGATGTTTGTGAAGCATCATCTTCAGCAGCGTCTATGATGCTTCACAAACATCGAAACGATCGTCCAGCGAATGTGAATTCGAATCCCACCCGCGGCATTTACATTTTTTTCACTAACCGGAGAAAATATGATCTCTTAGCCTTAGAAGGAACCTACAACTTTAAATATGGCGAGGATCTAAAAAAACAACTAAATTTGATTTATTTTCGTTGCCAGGAATGTAAGGCTTATTCCTCGGAGCGCCCAGACTTTTGCAAATGAAGCCCCGTATTCATTCAGGTCTTGCGAAAGTTTCGTAAGAAATTTTGTCATTTATCTCTGAACGGAAAATTTTTTTGCAGAGAGTTACCACCTATCTTCATTTTATTTTGAATGCATGCGGTGTTACTTTTCGTTGTTAAAGTATTGTTAAAGTATATTGAAATGTCAAAATTCCGATCCCAAACAAATATGAAACAATTTTTTTCGTACGAAATAACTTTGGCCTAACAACCCTGTAATTGATTTTGCTTACAACATTTTCACGTGTGATGTACCAAGCAAATGAAAAGTGGGCGAAATTGTTAGTTCATGACATTTTTGTTATTTTTTTATACCAGTACTTCTTATGACAACGAAAATTTCATAAAAACTGAATACCGGGCTTGAGCTTGAACAGAAATCTACACTCTCTTCATTAGCTTCTTTGTTTTCATCTTCAGCTTGAGTGTCCACCACCACTTTTTCTGTCATTCCAATAACACACCCTACCATTTTCAAAAGCATTTCGCCGACAGCCTGTTAAAGTTCATTTTTAGGTTGGGAAATTACCGACCTGACCTCGTCCTAATTACTTCAAATTGCAGCGTTCGTAGGTTTATTCTAGACGCTCTTAGAACATATCTATATATTTCTCATATATAAAATACGAAATATAATTTACTAATTTTTATATTTATTTTTTCTCATTGCAGGTAAATTTTGTAACTACTATTTCGATTAATCGCAACAAATTTATCGTAAGTACTATACTGATAAAAACAAAATCGAAAAATCCCAACTTAGTCAAGTGGAATTTTAAACGGATTTACTTCTAATTAAAATTGTGTGCTATTGAAAAAGTCAATCGGGGTCAAATCGTACGATATCGGTGGCCAATTCACGTAGCCTTTGCATGAGATAATCGTGCAATTGGTGTCATTGTCCCAATGCTGTACTTATAATTTAAAGTAAAGACGCTACGGTAAAAATGTGTCTATAACTCCAATTGTATTTTAAAAAAAAATCGCAAAAATATAAATATAACTAAATCCGTATTGGTCTTATTAGGGAATAGCGATGTCTTCAGAATGGCGTTTTTTTTGAAACATTTACCTTTTTTTTACCGATTTTTCATTAGAACAGTTTGCTGCTTTTTTAAAGAAAACGTATTTTTCGATTAACCGAAACCCGGGAGTTTTCACGTGATTAACCGTCTTCATGTTCAAATTTAAAATTTATATTAATCCAATCATTTCAATTCAATTGAGTACAATTCAATTCATTTCATTCCATTTAGTTTTATTTATTCCATTTAACTCAATTCAACTCTCTTCATGTCTATTCAATTCAATTTAATTCAATTCATTTCAATTCAGTCCAATCCAATTCAATTCAGTGCAATTCAATCCAAGTCTGCATTTTAATTCAGTTCACTTCAATTCAGTTGAATTTAATTTGATTCAATTCAGTTCAGTTTAGTTTAGTTCAATTCAGTTCAGTTCAATTCGGTTTATTTCAATTCTATTCAATTCAATTCAATTCAATACGATTCATTTCAATTTAATTCACTTCAATTCCATTCATTTCAATTCAGTTCAGTTCACTTCAATTCATTTCAGTTCATTTCAATTCAGTGCACTTCAATTCATTTGTATTCAATGCAGTTCAATTCAATGCAGTTCATTTCAGTTCAATACAATTTAATTCCTGCAATTTAGTTCAAACCATTTCATTCAATTCAGTTAAATTCATATCAGAGCAGTTCAATTCGATTTAATTCAATTCATTTCAATTCAGCTTAGATCAATTCAATTTAAATTCAATTCATAATTCAGTTCACTTCAATTCTATTCAATTCAATGGAATTCAAGTCAATTGAATTCATTTCATTTCACATGTTTTCCCCATTATGTGAAACCGAACCCCGGTTTTCCAATAAAGTTTATTTTCGAATAAACTGAACCTCTGTTGTTTGCAAATGGCGGCCTTTTGAACACTTGTAAATATGAACTCTAGTCGAAAGCCGATATATAGAACTCTGTGGCCGTCGGTGTTGTAATGGTTCGATCCTTGCTCAGACCACCTAATATATATTTCGACGGCGGTCACCTCGCTTAGTGATGGCGAGCCATGAAAAAGCTTCTCAAAAATACTGTTCGGAACCGGTGTAAAACAGTAGGTCCCAAACAGTGAGTGTAATACTAGAACTAGAATTTTTTAATTTATTTAATGAAATTTACCCCCGTTTTATGCGCATATTGCTGGGTTGTACTAAATTCAAGGAAAGGTATACTTTATTGAAATATTTCCTCGTTTGATCTGGAAAATCGGTAGATATATACCAAGTTAAATTTTTCTTAGTCTTAGACCATTTGTACTTATTTTATTTTTGTTTATTTTTATATGTATTTATTTGTTTTAATTAAGAATAAAAAGGAAACACTGAAGTATTAAAATTGTAATTTCCCTTAAGGCGATAAGAGATCATGTTTTCTCCGGTTAGTGAAAAAAATGTAAATGCCGCGGGTGGGATTCGAACACACATTCGCTGGACGATCGTTTCGGTGCTTGTGAAGCATCATCTTCAACAGCGTCTAGCCCGTTAAGCCAAGCCACTGCGGTGTGTATTTACACAAGTCACTAACCGAAGGCATTTATTGATTGTGCAGAGTGATTGGTTGTCGCTACTTACACATTGCTTTCCCACTTACACGCACTGATGCAGAAGTTTTGAAAGTTCTATTTATAGAACGAACTATTCTAATTGTAGTTGTCTCGTTCTGTTTTGGTTTGGCCCTACCATATGTTTCAAATTTAGTTGGCTTAGATTCTCGTTATGTTTAACCGGAGAAAACATGATATCTTTGCTAGCCTTAAAGAAAAGTACAACTTTAAACATAACGAGGATCTAAGGCAACTAACTTTGAAGTATTTAGTTTTATTACAATTTTATTAATATTTTCCAATATTTCGACAGAGCCCGTCCAAGTTTTCCCGCAAGCGTATGCCAACTTATTTTTTTTTATTGTTTCTGTTTTTGTTTTCTTTCTTGTTCTTTTTTGTCTATTTTTTGATGTATTTGTAACTTGATACTTTTTTGGCTCATCATACTTTCCTCTACTCTTCGTACAGCTTCGTGATCACTGCCGATCCATTCATACCTTAAATATTTTATTTTCTTCTTTTCTGTTTTGTATAGATTATCTATCATTATAAAAGTTCCGGATTAATTATTTTTTACCCAACAAATGTCTATAAAAGTCTTAATAAATTATAAAATATACACAATTAATATAGATCAGAATTTGAAATTTATAATTGACATGTCGAACATATGTAGTAAATGATGGAGAGATTATAGTTGAAACTAATAAAAACAAAATTTATGCATAATTATACTTAATTTTAATAAACTCGTATAGACAAATAATAACGTCGGGTTTTGTGCATAAAACTAAATAATAATAAAAAAAAATGCCATGACAAAATCATATTAAAGCGTTTAAACTCCCACATCTAATGAACTGAACTCGGCTGCAAACCATTTCAAGTTCTTGTGTTAAACTAAGAATTTTTTATACTTAAACTACGGGAAGTAAATACGTTTGTACATTTTTCGTGTTGAAACCCACTCGCTTCATATGTTCTACGAACTTTTTTTATTTAGGAAAAAGCGAGAAACATAATTTGGCTTTTAACTTTAACTTTAGTTAAGTGTTGGTCATTGCATGTCGTTGATTACTTCTTTTGGTTGTTTTTAAATTTTTAGTTTTTTTCAATGGAAAGAATTTCGAAGTGTTGTGATTTCCCTCGATTCTGAATCATTCGTTTCCCTTTGTTTATCCTGTGATTAGAGTATTAAAATGCACTTTGAAATTTTAATGAAATCTTGTCTGAAATCTGTCCATTGATAATGGAAATCACAGACAGAAAGACAACAGCAGCTATAAAATGAACGTATGGACTTAATTAGTTGTGATCCGCCGCGTGTTAAGGCATAATAATGTTTTGTTGTCTGTGAGTTGTTGCATTCGTAATGTGTTTATGTATTATTTATGTCGTAATAGGCTGGTTCGTTTTTGGGGTTTTTACTACGATCATGTTGTCGTAATGACCCGCGAACGTAGCATAATTCCAGGGTCCGCCATAAACTTGAGTGAGTTTTTTCTTCCGAAACCATGAATCATGTGGATACAATTTTCCAACCTTCGGTTTGAAAACTGTTTATCTCTTTAGTTGTCCGCCACAACATTTTGTTTTAATATCAATTTTTCCTAAATCGTAACACATTTTCTGCTTCCTCCACACTGAAAGGTAAAAAATCTTCGTCACACAAGTGAATTTGTTCGTCACCTCAAATCAATCGACAGAGAACTAATCAACATAATTAACGCCTCCAATGCATAATTAATAAATTCGTTGCAGTAATGAAAATTATTGTTGCTACAGATTCAACGTAACAATGATCATGTATGATATGTACGATATGATGTATGTATGATGTACGATATACGAGGCCACTCGATCTAATAAGGTTTTTTGGTAGAACACCCCAATATAGCTTAGTTATCGAGATATGTAGATTCGTAATCGATATGTTGTTATGCAGTACCGGAGATAAAAAGGAAACGCAAATAATCTATTCCGAAAATGTAGAAAGAGAAATTCCGGAAGAGGAGAGAATCCCTAAGCCAGGTCACGCTGAAAGCTTTTATAAACAATATACTGGCGTAGCCTAGAAGTCAGTATTGTCAGGCCAAGCAGAAAGATTTATTACATAAAATAAAACTAGATGGATACCGGTATTGAACTTACAAAAAATACATTAGCCCGACCATAGACCGTACACGCCGCGACCTTTATTAATACTGGAAGCTAATTCTTCGTCGAAACGAATACGATTTACGCACGTCGGTATGAAAATAGCAATGACATTTCACGGATAAAAAGAAAATTCAATGCTGAAGCCGTGAAACTGGAGTTGGATTTATCGCAGAGTAGTAAATCCCAAAGCCGGCCACGAAGACAGTTATTGCTCTTAACATCTTCGATGATTCATAGGATATTGGGGGTCATTCAGTATTTTAAAACAGTTATCGATTGTTCAAACTTCAACCTAATGCGGATAATACGTTTGTCAAACATGAGCGTGAGCAACGGTTATTATTGATAGTTATTATAGTTGTAGTACACTGCTTGATTCAATACCAAATAAGAATGTAATCGAAGTTGTTTACATCACTATCATATTTACAAATTTTTTGGTAATACGATATTTTTCAAATTCATCAGCCAAATAAAATGTTATCGATCAAGCTCATGCTCACGAATAATAAGTCTGTGGTTCGCTTGAGATACCTCGGTAACAAAGAAAGTTATCGATAACTTTTACGTCAGTTTTTTCCACATATTTTACGGAGTTAGTCAAAAAAGTATCTGACGGTGTAAATGGTAAAATAAATTATCGATTTTTTTAAACCACAGACTTGTCATCGAACCACAGACTTGTCATTCATGAGCATGAACGTTAGCTACCGTTGAAGTTTATTGTCGGTTTACCGCCCTTTATGAAACCAAAAAAGAATGTAATTGAAGATGTTCGCATCACTATCATGTTCACAAAATAATTTGGTAAAATTTTTTTTAAAATTCATCAATCAGATAAAAAGTTATTGGCCAAGCTCATGCTCATGAATGACAAGTCTGTGGTTCGCTTCTGATTTATCGATAACTTTTAATTAATAGTTTCGTTCTATTCTGAGTTGTTCTACAAAAATAAGTTGTCGGATTTAGGGATCTCCGATTAAATCGGATCTCTCGATTACTTTGAAAGTTACCGATAACTTGTAATTAATTGTTTCGTTCTATTCTGAGTTGTTCTACAAAAAAAAGTTCTCGGATTTAGGGATCTCCGATTAATTTTTTTCATTTTGATATTTCATTGCTAGCAATCGAACTTATGTTCTTTAGTTTACACAAATTGGACTTGAAGCTAAATTTCAAAATCGATAAATCGTTTTTGTCTATAGGCTGAATAAAGCGGATGACAGACTTGCCATTCATCAGTATAAACTTAGTCGATAACTTTTTATTTGTATGATTAAATCCAAAAAAATATTAACAACAAATATAGTAAGCTTGTGATAGTGATGAGAACACCTCCGATTACATTCTTATTTAATATTTTAAAAAGGCGGTAAACCACTGTACGAGGGCAGATAAATAAGTACGTGCCTTTTTGAATGAAACACAGTTTTATTTTTGCAAAAAAAAAAAATTACATTTCAACATAATCTCCTTTTAGCTCAATGCACTTAGTCCAAAGTTTCTCCAATTTTTGTATCCCTTCCAAAAAATAGGATTTTTCGAGGTCAGTAAAATAGGCATTTGGTCTCTCTTCCGAGCCATTTCTTTAGGTTTGGAAATAGGAAATAGTCACCTGGGGCTAAATCCGGAGAATATGGCGGATGAGGTACCAATTCGTAGCCCAATTCATGGAATTTTGCCATCGAGACTACACACGTGTGCACCCGTGCATTATCTTGATGTCCAATAATTTGGCATAATATTCGCCGTTTATTGTTTTTCCCTTTTGAAGGTAATCGATGTGAATTATCCCGCGTACCTCCCAAAAACTTGCCATCACCTTATTGGCCGACAAACTTACCTTGGCCTTCTTCGGAGCCGGTTCATCCGGAAAACCCCATTGTTCTGCTTGGTCTCCGGATCCACGTTTCATCCACAGTTACAAAACGCCGCAAAAAATCCTTCGAATTGCGTTTAAACAACTCCAACCAATGTCACACGATTGCGTTTATGGTCAATTGAGAGCAAACGCGGCACCCATCTTGCAGACAGCTTTCTTAAACCCAACTGATCATTTAAAATCGAAACCACACTGCCATATGAAATGCATATGGCATCAACAATCTCACGCACTTTTACTCTTCGATCGGCCAACACCATATCATGGATTTTTTCGAAATTTTCGGGTATATTGACCGTCCAGAACTTTCAGCGTCAGTTGTACCACAACGAAAGTCAGTAAACCACTTTTTACCATTGAAATCGATGGTGCGGAGTCCCCATAGTATTTATCAAGCTTTTCTTGGTTTGAGTGACGTTTTTTTTTCGCAAAAAAAACTCGAACTCGAAACTCACTTTTTTCCAATTTTTAAAAAATGAACGAGGTTGTATGTTATTGAACAGCTGTTTAACGCAATGTAAATGACAGAACTTGCTCAAAATTTGACAGTATTCTATTAACAGGTGCTACTTGATGTGAGTAGTGTTGCATTTCATATAACTACGAGGGAAGTTCGAAAGTCACGGACTTATTGATCCGCCCTCGTAAATTTACCGATCATCAAGCTTATCATTGACCAACATGTTGTCTGCTCAATTGAATGTGTCAAGTCAATTGAGAATTTGGGCTGTTTTTCTGATAGACCACAGAGTATGGACGCTCAAAAACAAGGTCTCTGTAACATTCGCTCAAGCACATTCTGCAGGAACCATGTATAAGTTTGGAACACTCCAAATATTCATATATTTACAAGTCCGAACCTCACTTATATTTAAATGCATAGTTTTTCATGGAGCCATATTCGTGTTTCATCCCAAACATCCATATACTTATGTCAAAGCATTCGTTTGTTTCCTTCCAAACGAACGATTGGGGACTGAATGCCTGAAACTAAAACGCAACAGATCAGTCAATTCATTTCGCACGTATTCGGGAGTATTTGAGGAGTCGCAGAACAAACCGTGCCTTTTTGATTATTTCAAAATGTGGGGAAATCCAAGATTATTTTTTTTTCATCCGATTGTACGATAAAATTACGACATTTTCCCATCTCTAGTTATAATCTCCAGTCTATGAGAAGAGAAGAAAAATTATCCAAATAAGATTTTTTCCAATAGAACTTGACAAAATTCATGCAGACATCAAAACCACATTTTATAAGAAAATACAGAAAGTCACGGTTTGTTCTGCGACTCCTTAGTTATGAATCACTGACTGAAAGAATAATGCAAAAATTTAGTTATATACTTGAAATATCGTTAACTTAGGCTAAGAACAATATCTCTTTGTGTCTCTTTTATAGTTTTGCTCTTGAGAGAGCATAGTGGGAACAAAATTAAGTAAACAGTGCACCAAACACAGCTATATTTGTGACACAAACATGTAATATTGAGTAGCAATTATAATGTATTTGGAGACAAAAAAAAAACGTTTTTACTGCGTGCGGTATCAAGTCAGGCACTTCTCCAGCACGCTGTATAATATAGGCAACCAACATCCACCATTTATTCATGGGGTAGACGCCCGCTTGTTTGTGTTAGAGTCGAAGATTTGATTGGACTTTCAATGCTGATTGACTATTGGCTCTGTTCTTTCTCAGTACTAACTCTCAAACATTTTCGCTGTCGTACAAACCACAGCCAACGGGCCTTGTAAGGTACTGTAAGGCAATGGACCATCTTTCTGACTTTATGTATTAGTAGAAATCTGAATGAACTCGAAGTTACTAGAGTCTGATCCAATACGTTAGATCAGTTGGGTCGGGGAATTCAAAGGACACTCAGAGTACAAATACGATCAGTTTTCTTTTTCAAACAAAGTCCGTCCTATTAGTATTGTTGATGGACTCTTGTCAGTCAATCACGCATATGTAGAATTCCAATTTATTGCTGTTATCTGAAATAAGTGTAACGCAACTGTTGTAAAATTGCGACATTTCTCAATACGATTTCCGTCTTTAAATTAAATCATCGTTTCATAATTTTATTGGAATTTTAACAATTGTAGAGTTTTTTTCCCGACCATCAATAAATATTTTGTCTTGGTTTTATTTTTTCCAAATCCTTTAACGCTGATGTAAAAAATAAACTTCCTTGAAATTTCTCCTTTATAATAAATTAGTGTTCAAATTCCAAAATTCCTCTCTTTCGCGTTGTGTGGAAAAATCAAATCCCTTCTCCACAATTTGCCTCATCATCTTATCTTACCAAACTTTCATTTTCATTTAAAGTATTTTTCCATAAACAGTTGTAACATGAATCTCTTTTGTGCGTCTAATCTAAAAATTCGTATCAATTTTCCTTAAAAAAAAACAAAAAAAGAAAAGAGTTAGTAACACAATAACAACGAGATATACATAATTTTTTATTTGAACAGCTACGAAAAAAAGTACAAGGAAGTCCATCTTAGCCAACCGGCAGCAACAGTAGTTTGTCGCTGCCATTGCCGTCATTCAGACACTCAGGCAGTCAGTCTGCTAGCCAGCCAACCTGGCTAATGTCTGTCCATATCCATCTATTCAGCCGTCCAACTTAGTTGCAACAACACGAATTATAGAGTGTAGTAATTGGGTAAGATGATGATGAGGATGATGATGATATGTGTTGCAAAAAAGAAAATGTAAAAGAAAAAGTGCAACGAGAAAAGTGAAAAACTACCGGAAAATTTGTTGCTTCAGTTTGTAAATAAATGCGTTTTACTTTTTTCTTTTTCGGTGCGCATGCGCGGCGGCGGCTTCGGTGCCATTGTTGTTGGTGATGGTGGTTGGTTGGCTGGTTACTTTCTGTTGTCGTCTGGTAGTAGAGACAACATTTTCAACAAGTTTGTTGCTGTAAATTACTATGGGGTAACAATAATAATAACAAGAATTTGCTAGTCGCATTTGTTGTGGGTGTTGAAAACATGTAACAAACACAACACCTTTACTCACCAACATCAGTCAGCAACAACATGCAATGGAACATCATTACCAACATCACATCATCGTTGCCCAGTATCGGTATGTTGAGCCTTTCGGTTAGATTCCATCCATACATTTGGAAAGGAAGTTGTTGAGTTTGTCTTTTTACATGGGAGCTGCACCATTCACAGCACTACATTCTTAACTCGACTCCTTGCCTTCTTCCCTCTTTCCTGGTGATAGGCAAATTTTGTTTTCACAATAATCCCAGCTACTTTTTTTACATTGGCTGTATGTTATGTTCTATGTTGCACTTAACTATTAACTTTGCTAACAGCTGCTGTTGTTACAGTTCCTAACTTTCCTCTGAACCCATGATTTCCCATTAACAACTTTGGAGAACTGTTGGAGAAAAGTTTGCAAGTGTTCTCCTGAAGTCATAATGAGATTTACTAACGTTGACTGAGTGGTTTTTGATAACAATAAAGTTTCCACTTTGGAATGAGAACTATCGGAAGGACTACTAAAGTGAAATCATGCTAATGGTTTTAAACCAAAAACGAGGCTAATTGAGAACTTTATGCCAAAAAAAAAACACTGTGCAACAGTGGGTTTCGGGCTTCAACCAAACCAAAAAATTCTGAAAGTACTAAACGTAACCATTTTTTTTTTACAGGGCGAAGATAATTTTGGAGGTGGGTCAGGCCTTATTTCAGATTTTCTTCAATAAATCGTAAACAGCTTAAATAATTGCATTACAATCTTTGAAAATATTGTAACTATTTTCCCATTTCACAATTCCCTCTAATATATTTCTAAGAAAAAGTACACTGTTAATCGATTATTTCACGAATCGTCATGAACAATTTTACAAATGGGCTACAAAAGTAAATCGATAGGGACAGCAAACGACGCCATATTTTTTCCCGCTCTTTTGACATTTTTCTTCAGTAAGGTTTGATATACGAGCCAACAAGGAGTCGAAATTATTAAAATTTACTACCGAAATTTGGAGTAAGTGGCCTCAACTTTAAGAGCGATACGTCCAATTTATGGAGGTCATACTCGTCCTACCAGATCAACAATTGAGCGTCTAGTGGAAAAATTTGAATCCACAGGCACAGTACAAAATGTTCCCGTGCCAGTGAGACAAAGAAGTGCCCGTAGTGTCGAGAATATTGCTGCCGCTGAGGCTTTAGTTCAAGAAAGCCCAAATGTGTCTCTCACACCTCGTTCTCAAGCGTTGGGCATCTCTGTGACGTCGTTGTGGCGAATTTTGCGAAAACATCTTGGCCTACATCCTTACAAGATCAAATTGACGCAAGAACTGAAGCCGCTTGACCACCATAAGCGTCGTATGTTCGTGAATTTGGCTGAGCAACAACTTGAAACTGATTCGGATTTTCATCGGAAAATCATCTTCAGCGATGAGGCTCATTTCTGGCTGAATGGCGTCGTCAATAAGCAAAATATGCGTTATTGGGCAGACAGCAATCCCCACGTAATCCATGAGTCATCATTGCATCCCGAAAAAATTACGGTTTGGTGCGGTTTATGGGCCGGCGGCGTCATTGGGCCGTACTTCTTCCGTGATGATCAAGACGGGAACATTACTGTGAATGCGAATCGCTACCGTTCAATGATAAGCGAATATTTTTAGCCCCAATTGAATAATATGGACTTGGAGGACATGTGGTTCCAACAGGACGGCGCCACAAGCCACACAGCGAATGCCACAATCAATTTATTGGAAACCAAGTTTGGTGAACGTGTTATCTCACGAAATGGCCCAGTCGATTGGCCGCCTCGGTCGTGCGATTTGACGCCGTTAGATTATTTCCTGTGGGGCTACGTCAAGTCTATGGTCTATGCCAACAAGCCAGCGACGATTGATGAACTTCGTACGAATATCGAACGTAAAATTGCAGCAGTATCGGCCGATTTATGCTTGAAAACCGTCGAAAATTGGGTTCAGCGTCTGGACTTCTGCAAGCGTGCCCGTGGTGGCCAAGCAAAAGAAATCGAGTTCCATACATAATGGCAGCGAACGTACTTTCACAGGAATAAAAAATTTCATTGGTATCTAAAACCGGTTTTGTTTTATTTAAAAAAACTTTTGTAGCACTCTTATTGAAAACCCCTTTATTTTATTAGCCCTTTTACAGTATTAGTTCCTGTGATCTTAAAATCAATTTTCATCTCTCAAAATTACGTTGAGATTTCATAAGAGATTTGATAATTTTTGTTGAAAAAAAAATCAATTTCAAATTTTTAAATAAAAATAGTACTTTCAAATTGGGGTTTTTCCCGGTACAATTTTCAAATCTCAATTTCAATTTGTTTCCCCCCCCGAATTACAAGTCGATAATGTGTAGATGAGAAGACTCACTCATAGCCTATTTTTAGTTGTTTCCCTGAAACATCTTCCTTCCTGTTTGCATAAAATTGTTGTACCACAGTGCGACAAAAAAAAAAGAAAGCGAAATTTACATTGAATGTGATTTTAAACAGTTTCATCAAACTCGCAGAGACTAAAAACATATTATGTTATATTAAATTATACCAATGTAACTGCATTTTTGAGTGTCTGTCCGCCACACACTGTGGCAGCCGCCGTCCTGTCTAAATTGGAGATGTTGCAACGCGGTGCTAAGTTCCTACTTTCCCGTGAATATTTCTGAATACTCGTACACATGTGTCTATATTTGTTTATATCAAGCAATCAACTATTGCTGAATCAACTATTTCTGGTTGTTGGACGGACGTACTATGTACGATTGTACTCTCTCGCCTGACACAAGTCGTCTGTCTATCTTTTGGCTAATATTTGCATTGCTTTTGTTGTTGTTTATCCAGCAGCAGCAGCAGCTGCGATTGGTAAAATAAACGAAAAAGAAACAATTTATACAAAACAAAAAATTGCAACTACAAATTGTTACGAAATTGTGAAACAGTAGCGCCATCCATTTAAATTATGCAATTTCCTTTTGGCAGATTTGCCATATTTACTTAACAATTGTTGCTGATGTTGTTGTTACTGTTTTGTGTTGATTTTTAGGATGATAATAGTTGTTGTTGATGTTGTTGTTATTATTGTTGTTGCTTTTACTGATGTTGATGTTGCTGTTGCCATTTGTTATCTGCTACAGCCTTAAAGCTTCAGAGAGATCTAAATCACATAGTCCATTTAAAACGAGGATGTTATGGTTAAGATAGAATTTTTTTTATAATAAATCCAATGGAGCGTTTGCCCACAGCTTCTAACAAATAAATGTGTTGCTCACATTTTGAGTTTTGAATGGGCCCCATCTACTGTTTTACACCGCTTCGGGCCGATAATCCTTTGGGATTATTTTCGATTAGGCTTTTTGGTCAATGGAAGTGATGTCGCTGTCGTTCGAAAACTTCGATGTCTTATGTAATTTTCATTCATTATTTCATAAATTCTGTGCTGAAAAGGAAAAACGACTTATGTGCATTTCTAATATTTTTTTTTTTGGTAATCATCTTTAAGAGGAACTCTCCATGTAAAGTTCTAACATTTAATCAGTGAAGTCAAAAATCTCTGGTACAGACGTTCCTGAAATATCCGTGGAGATATATGTATATAAACTGCATTTGGCGCCAATTGGGACCACAGTGGCCTTCGTAGTGTCATTAGTGATTTTTTCCTAAAAAACTCTCAAGTCGTTTTTCCCTTGCAGCACAGAATTATTGATGTAAACTTTCAATATTTGGCTTCTTAAAATTTTTATGCCGAAGTTCTCAAAGATTTACTTATTAAAATATAGTAACTTCAAACTCAATTTGCCAAATTAAAATTTTTTTTATTGATAAACGCTGAAAAATCGCTCTTTTTATGTTGTTTGGATGCAAATAGAAAATGTGTTTGGAGCTTGTCGCAAATATAATATACTTGTGCCTAAACACATTGTGTTTGCTATTTAATATTACATGTTTGAGATACAATGATTAATATGTTATAATATACATATGTGTTTGCGACCCAAATATATCTATATCTGTGATAAAAATACAGCTGTGTTTGCTTCAGTTTATACTCTCTCGAGAGCAAAAGAATAAAAGAGGGACAACCAGAGAGTCTATCTTGTAAGTGTGGATCTGTTTTTTTTGCATTATTCTCTCAGTCAGTGATTCATAATGAAGTCAGTGTTTCTTATTTTGGCTGATGTATTGTGTTTTACTTTCATTCGTCAATGTTTCATCGAACAGAGGATATCAAAAGCGCTTGATCAGTGAATAAAGAATAAACGAAGGCCGGACGGTGAAATGGTTTGAGATGTTGCTTTAGAGTTTTTGTGTATATGTTTCGTATATGTGTATGTGAGCTTACGAAGTGACAAACGAGCGGCAACAACGTGAAGCCCTTTGTCTTTACGGAGAAAATCGAAACGGTGGAACATTTGGGAAAAAAGTATAATAAAAACAACTAAAGTAATTAATCCAAGCTTGGCTTGCGTGAACTAGATTTGTATATATAAGTAAATATATAGTTTGTGTACCAACGCCTAGTGATAACCAACGCGTAGCTGAAACCTTCTGAAGACAAAATGTTGAAAAAACAAAGAAAGGAGAAGCAAAAGAATAATAAATCATACATACATATTGAAATCGAAGAATAATTCGTTTCTAAATATTATTATGTTTGGGGGGAAGTACGCATAAATTTCCACGTAAGTATGTGCAAACACACATATGTTTCCCGTAAAAGCATACATGTTTGCCAGTAAACATGGTACTGTTTACATGTAAAAATAAGTGAGTTTGGGAGTTGCAAACATATGATTGTTTGAAGTGTGTTCCAAACATATACATGGTTTCTGCAGAATATGTTAGAGAAAGCGATATTTTTCAGCGTGTAGGTGAAAACTAATGATGAGAATAATGAGATAATGCAGATGATACTGATAAATTATATCAAGATTAAATGATTTCCAATTAAAAACCAAATTGATGTATTGGGAAAGAACAAAATTATTTTGGGAACTGGCAAGTACAGTCTGTACTTCGATGTCGATAGAAAACCTACGCGAAAGAAGTCCAGTCACTCACTTGTATTCTTCTGCTTAACGTTCGCCTAGATTTAATTCTTATATAAAGTAAATATATCGAGAGAAAACATTCGACTCATCTGACATTTCAGCTGTTTGGTGGAAATACAATAGACAATAGACTTCAATTGGTCATATCGTTTTGGGGGAAAACTGAGATTTTAACGTATTTTGGACTTTATTTGTTATATTTTATTGTTAGTATATGTTTGCGTTGAATTTTAGACATCTATTACACGGTGAAAAAACACAATCTCTGTAACATATTCTCCCAAACATATTCTGCAGGAACCATGTATATGTTTGGAACACGCTCCAAACATCTGACCACCTTAGATTTCTTTCGACGACGGTCACCTTGCTTAGGGATGGCGACACAATCGAGTACTTAGCCATGAAAAAGTTTCTCAAAATACCATTCGGAACCGGTGTAAAACTGTAGGTCCCAATCAGTGAGTGAAAACTGGAAAGCGCACAGCTCAGTGATTGTGAGAAGCTCTCCCCTATCCCTTCATGGGTATGTAATGGGAAAATATTTATTTATTTATTTATATAACGATATCAATATCAATTTGTAATTTCTGAGTATCAATTTTAATTTTCTATGTACAAATTTTTAATCCTTTATATCAGTTTGTCTTTTCCCAGTATCAGATTACTCCATATCAATTTATATTTCTTTGCAAAAAATTTAATTTATATTTTAATCTGTATTTTATTAATATCAATTTGTGTCTTCATAATCTGAATTTATCTCAATATCAACTTTCATTTCTCAATAACAATTTATATTCTCAATATTAAATTTCAGTTTTCAATACAAATTTGTATTTTCCCAATTAAAATTTTTTTGCTAACAATTTTAATTTCTTTATTACAATTTTCACCTGTTAATTACAGTTTTCATTTCTCAATATTAATTTCTAGAAATTTTCATTATTAATTTCTAGAAATTTTCATTTATCAATAGGCGTGTTTTTGTTACAAACTAGCGATTATCGCTTGTTTGCTAGTAACCGAAAGGTCTACTAGCGATTTATTATTTATTAGAGTATATATATTGAATGGTGTTGCTCTAACGCCTGCTTAGAACTGAAATGAAAGCGGTAACGTCTAGTGTCGCTTAATATCTTTTAGCTCTGCATACAAAATAAGTGATAAGCGATGTAACCAAAACACGCCTAATATACTTTATACCCAATATCAATTTAAATTTTCTAAATAAAAATTTTCCCAAATCCCTTCATGGGACATTATGTTTTTAAGTTCAAATTTTCGGTATCCAAGAACAACTTTAGATTTCTCATATCAGTTTGTACATTTTACATAAAGATTCGAAGTTTTGAAAATGTGATAGTAATTTATTTAAAATGAAAATATGCGAGTGTTAAGTCATTATTTGGGATTCGTTTTATTTAATTTTTCTTTTTATTCTTTTTAATTACTAATTGTTGTTTATTTTGCTGACGATGCTACCCAGTGGGTAGCGAAATATTGAAAAATAAAAAGAATTTCAAATATTGACCTAACGCTCGAATATTTTCATTTTAGATTTAAATTTGTGTTTTCTCAATGTTAATTTGAATTTTCGCACTGTTATTGTGTTTTTTTTTTTAAATTTTTCAATATTATTTATGTTATCTAAGTAGCATTTCCCTTTTTCTAAATAGAAATTTGGAATTCTAAAATTTTAATTTTTAAATTTGTAATTTTTTAAAATTACAATTTGTGTTTCTCAATACAAGTCTTTAACAATAACTTGTATTTTGTTAATGAAAATTATAATTTTTGATTTTAATTTGAATTTATTTTTACTTAGAGTTCTTGTTGATTAAACGTTTGCAACCAACCTTAATAAATGGCCCTCCAACTTTTCCTTTTGAAAAAATGATTGCACTTAAATTATTACAAGTTTCATTTTTGGCATTTGCGATTAGCAGCTGCCGTTAAGGAAAAAATAATCATTATGAAAATATGAGCAGTTTTGCTCTGGCATTTGGTTCATCTCCAGTAGGAAACAGTTTTCCTCTACATTTTCGTTTTCCTCTGCATGTGCCCCCCTTGGCAGAGCAACCACCCATTGATATTTCCTACAGAAACTTTTCTCTATTTAAACATTCACCTACTCCTCTTCGAGCAGCAACAGCGACAGCGAAACAGACAAATATGATAATTTAATTTAATTTTAAAAGTTTTGTGATTGTGATTTCTTTTTTCATTTGATAAGAAAATGAGAAAAATTAATTAAATTAAATATAAAAAAAGAATGATCATCATCCTCATCATCATTAAAGGCTACCGCAGCGATAAAAGTATTTTGCTGCTAACCAGGCAGTTTTTTGGTGAAGTAAAGACCGTAAAATGAAATTCACTTTTACTCTTCTAGTAATCCCTCACTCTGCCTCCCTCCCTATCAATGTGCATCAAACCATGGCAAATGATGAAAATGAAGGCAAAACGCTTTTCCCAATAAATGTTTCTCTACAACAAAATGAGAAAAACTAAAGTCTTTATCATGCAACACATTTACTTGCCACAAATTCGGGCATAAAAACTGAACATGCTAGAGAGTGGCAGCAGATATGATGATACGAAGGACCGGGGTATCGCACTGATGTGGCCTAAAGTGAAATTGAAATTGTTGTGCCATCATCAACATAGTCATCGTCATTATCATCAGCCAGCAGCAGCTTTGAAATTTCGAGTGCTCCCATAACGTGCCAGTTTTTCCTTTTCAACCCGCTGTTGTGGAAACTGTGTTCATGTGTTACTCAGTGGATAAAAAAGTGGCCCATTTTTGGTTTGACCCAGTTTGACATATCTCAATCTTCAGTTATACGAATGTACATCTGTTGTAGGATATGACATTTGCTAGTCCTTGTTGGATTATGTTTAAACCTTGTGGGAACAATTTAATTTTAATTTAGAGAAAGACGAAAATAAATAAAAAATATTTTTATAATACAGAGTGGTCCAAATACAAGTATCTTTTTAAAAATTAAATACAATGAACTAAACTTAATATGTTTCGGTATATTATGGCTTTATTAGAAATAGCAAATATTCCCATTATTTATGGAACACGATATAATTCATGCGGCTACATGTTGAAAAATCGAAATTGTTTCTTGTTTGGATGCAAATATAACGTGCGTTTAGAGCTTGTCGCAAATATTGAGTCCAAACACATTGTGTTTGCTACTCAATATTACATGTTTGAGACACAGTGATTAATATGTTATAACATATATGTTTGTGATCTAAATATAGCTCTGTTTCTGGTACAAATTCAGCTGTGTTTGGTGCACCGTGTACTTAATTTCGAGAGCAAAATAATAAAAAAAGGACAAAGAGAAATTGTTATCAGCCTAAGTTAATGTTATTGCAATTTTAGTATATTTTGCGTGATTCTTTCAGTCAGTGATTCATAAAAAATTCTGAATGCGTGTACAAATGAATTGAGTGTTTCTTATGTTGACTGACCTATTGCGTTTTAGTTTCATTCATTCAGCCGTCAATCGTTCGCTTGGATCGTTTTGGCGGAAACATACGAATGCTTCGACGTAAGTATATGGATGTTTGGGATGAAACACGCATATGGTAAAAGTATGAATCTTTGCAAATAAACGTGCAAGTTTTTGCATTTAACTATGAGAGTTTAGGTCTTGCAAATATGAGAATATTTCGAGCATGTTTCAAACATATAGAATATGTTACAGTGATATTGATGCTTAAAGCGATAACCGAATGTTGAATCCATTTCCTCAATTTCTGGCCACAGAAAATGCTCATACCTCTGTAGCACTACAGTGGCCCTCGGTGGTTCAATGGTTAGTGTCCTAGACTTTTGTGCATGAGACCGTGTGGTGTTCAATCCCTGCTCTGCCCACCTTACATTTCTTTCGACGACGCACAGTGGTTCAGTATCGATTTCCATCGCCCTAAAATTCAACATCTTTTGATGTAGTAACCATTTTTAAGTTCTGTAAAAAAACGATTGTAGGCAAGAAGTCGAAGGATTATTGTCATATATCAGCATTGCAAATCGCACAGTGTTGTATATTTCAGAATCTTTTAAATAATTTACTACTATTTGTTTTTTTTTTTTTTGATTTATAAGAAAACAAATATTGTTAATTTTTAAAATATTTTGACTTAATTGTTCACAATGCGTAGAAAAAAGTAAAAATTTGTTCATATTACAGATATTTGCTTTTTTCGAATTTTGAAAATCGAAAAAGTTAGATCTCGGTTTTCGAATTTTGTTAGCTGTATCTCCAGCTAAGTTTTGTTCTTACCAAATACAGTTCGGCTACTTACTTATCCGGTCACGAAAAACCCCGAGGGGTCAGGGACCTTACAAAACGAAGACAACATATTTCGCCCACCAGTTCGGTCTTTTGCCTTATCTCTGCAGTTGGCAATACCAAGTGTACGCAGGGATTCGTCAACTTGATCCTTCCAGCGGAGTCTTGGTCTTCCTATTTTTCGTCTTCCTTCGAGTTCGGTTTCGAAAACCCTTCGTGGTGGTTCGTCTTCATCCATTCTACTGACATGTCCTAGCCAACGCAATGGTGTTATTTTGTCCGCTTAACTATGTCAATGTCGGGTTATAGCTCATACAGCTAATGGTTCATGCGTCGCCGATACTCGCCGTTGTGCACTATAGAGCCATACATTTTTCGGAGTATTTTTCTCTCGAAGATTCCTACAGATGTTTCGTCTGCTTGCGATAAGACCCAGGATTCTGCGCCATAAAGCAAGACAGGTTGAATGAGAGTCTGGTACAGCTGGACTTTTGTTACTCGAGAGAGGACTTCATCTCTAAAGTGCTTGCTTAGCCCAAAATAACATCTATTCGCAAGCACAATTTTCCGCTTGATCTCAAGGCTGACGGTGTTGTTTTTGTTTACGGCAGATCCGAGGTATATAAATTCGTCTACCACCTCGAAATTATAACGGTTTTCAACGTTCACGCTTTAGTCTAATCGCGTGGAGGCTCTGCTGGTTGAAACCATTAATTTTGTCTTGTCCTCATTTACCGTCAGACCCACGTTTCCTGACTCCTTCTCAATTCTCAAAAACACCGCAGTAACTTCTCTAACTGTGCGTCCAATGATATCTATATCATCAGCATACGCGAGCAGCATGTGACTTTTTCTGCTGATGGTTTTATTCATGTTGACTGCAGCTTTTCTCAGAATAATCTCTATTAAGATGTTAAAGAGATCGCACGACAGGGTGTCACCTTGTCTGAGGCCTCGCTTAGTTTCAAAAAGTTCGGTAAGATCTTTACCAACTTTCACTGCGGATTTGGTGTTCGTCAGGGTCATCCTGCAAAAGCGTATGAGTTTTGCAGGAATACCAAGCTCAGACATTGCTTCATAGAGTTTCCCCGTATCGGACTATCGAAGGCAGCCTTATAATCGATGAATAGATGATAGGTGTCGATTTGTTTTTCGTGTGTCTTCTCCAGGATTTGGCGCAGCGTAAAAATCTGGTCGGGTGTCGTTTTTCCACGCCTAAAGCCACACTGGTATGGTTCAATCAGGTCAGCGATAATTGGCTTTAGTCTTTCGCACATTATGCGTGATAGAACCTTATATGCTATGGATTAAAGGCTTATTCCTTGGTAGTTGGCATAGAGACTCGGGTCACCTTTTTTAAATATGGGACATAGTACACTGAGACTCCAATCGCCGGGCATGCATTCATCTAACCAAATTTTGCTAATGAGGTGATGCATGCACCTTATCAGCTCATCGCCGCCAGCCTTAAACAGCTCCGCCGGTTATCCATCGGCTCCTGCGGCTTTGTTGTTCTTAAGCCGGGCAATAACTGTTCTGACCTCGTCTTGGTTAGGAGGGGGGCAATCGACGTCGTCGTCCATATTGTGACAGATTTTCCCATCGTCATTGGATATCTCAGTACTAGTAGCGCGGAGAAATGCTCCCTCCATATTCCCAACATGCTCTGCACATCTGCGACGAGATTTCCGTCCTTGTCTTTACAGAAGGGGGGCCCTGAACCATGTCCATTAGTTCCGTTTTTAACTTTTTGGTAGAATTTTCGGGCTTCGTTCTTCCTTCTGTATGACTCAATTTTCTCACTCTCGCGCTTTCTCCACTGCCATTTCTTACTCCTAAAGAGACGATTTACCTCCTTTCTTTTCTCCCTATACCGCTCAGCTGCAGCTCGCGTTGCAATTGACTGAAGCATTGCCATGCGTGCAGCTTTCTTTTCATCATTTGCAATGCGACACTCTTCATCGTACCATGGTTTGTTGCGAAGCTGTTTTTCAAAACCAAATACGGTTGTTGCGGCAGTTTTTATAGAGTCGGAAATGGGTTTCCACTGCGCATCAGGATCGTCATCGGGAGGGGGTGGGTTCTGCGCCAAAAGTTGCGAGAGCTTCCTTGAGTAGGCTGTGGCTACCTCTGGTAATTGCAGCTTTCCCATGTCCAGCTTTCTCTGCGTCTGGTTTCGTACGATTTTCGCTCTACTCAATCTTGTGCGAACCTTTGCTGCTACCAGGTAGTGATCAGAATCAATGTTAGCTCCTCTGATCACTCGTATGTCCATTACACTGGATGAGTGCCTTCCATCAATTACCACGTGATCAATTTGGTTCTTAGTTCTTTGATCACTGGATACCCAAGTAGCCTTGTGGATGTCTTTATGCTGGAATCTTGTACCACTAATGACCATGTTTTTTGCCGCGGCAAAGTCAATCAGTCTCATACTGTTTTCGGAACTGTCAGCATGTAGACTGAAATTGCCAATAGTTGGATGAAACACATTCTCCCTGCCTACTTTAGCATTAAAATCTCCTAGTACAATCTTAATGTCATGGCCAGCAAACCGGTCATACGTTTCCTCTAGGAGCTCATAGAATATGTCTTTGGCTTCTGTCGGGGCATGCACACAAATTAGGGAGATATAAAAATATTTCGCTTTTATGCGGATTGTGGCTATACGTTCACTCACAGGATTGAACCTAGAGACTAGATGTCGCAGTCTTTGGTTTTTCTCATGGCAACTGTAGTATATATCGCAGTTTATTTTTCTTGTGCAGCCATGTCCTGTCCATCGCATTTCCTGGATAGCGGTAATGTCAGCCTTATAACTTTCGAGGACAGTTATTACATTCCAGGTGCATATCCGTAAATCGTGGTCCTTATAACGTTTGCGGGGGTCGTCAACAAATAGGGGTTGTTTATGTTTTCTTTTTGGTTTTTGTATATTCACTGCTATTATGAACGGTGGCGCGAGGCAAACCCAGCAAACCGTGTTTTTGCATTTTACCTACTGTCAGGATAATTTGATGCAGCCGCCCATTATGGATCAGACCCTGCCCAGGATGCAATATGTCGAACCTGGATTTTCTTCTTTTGGTTTTTTTATCCGCCGTTGGCCCATATGTTGGGCTCATCCGCCTTCTATTGGGCAAAAGAATATGCCCGACAGCTTGATGAGCTTCAGTGACATCAGTCACCTACTAAGCCTGAGACACATCAGTGATCGCGTAACCAAATCGGGCTGCTCATTTATTTTCGCCTTCTCACTCTAGCTAGCTAACGGAGGTTTCCGATAAAGCCATTGCCCTGGACATACTGCGTGGAAGTAGTGAGCTGCTTGGACTGCCCAATGAAGGAATCATTTCTGGCCACTCCCAAGTGAATGGCTATCAGAAACTTTCCACCCCCACGGACAGTCCCATGTCCCAGTAACAGTTCGTTTACCTTGTACTAAATATTTCATCAATTTCTTATGCGAAAAAAATTTGACTTTGGACGACCAACAAAACCCCCATTTTCCCAGGGTAACAGTTCGGTTACCTTGTACTAAATATTTCATAAATTTCTTATGCGGAAAAAATTTGACTTTGAACCAACAAAACTTCTTTGTTTCAAAAGTATTCAATGAATATGATACACAGTTGAAAAGCGTGTTCTTTTCCCTATTTTCCCAGGGTAATTTGTGATGCCTTCCGATTGAACACAAAAAAGATAGTGGTAATATAATGAACAAATTCTGATTTTTTAGAGCCTAAACGTAAAGAACTAATTTGAAAAATGGAAGTACGCAGTTAAAAGGTGATAAAATTCTCTTTCTAATTTTGTTAGTTTTTATACTAATCAGAGTTCTTTTGCCCAAACATCCCCACATCCAAACATCTCATACAACACAACATTTAGCATATAAATCGAATTACTGCCATTGAATTACATACAGGTGGTACTGAAATTCATCGAACAGCAAGCATTGATAATATTATAATGTTTCTATACCTGAATAACAATTATTGAGGCTAATTTTATTAGTTATTACTCAAGTATAAAAACATTAAGATAATGCTAATGTTTGCTGTTTGATGAATTTCAGTACCACCTATATTAAATTCAACGGCAGTCATGATGCATGCAACATGAGTTTGATTCCTGCTCTATCTTACATTTCATTCGACGATGGTCACCACGGTTGGCAATGGCGGCAGTATCGATTAATTAGCCATTAAAAATTTTCTCAAAATACCGTCCGGAATCGGTGTAAAACTGTAGGCCCCAATCAGTGACTGCTAAATTAGACAGCGCCCAGCTCACTGGTTTTGAGAAGCACTCCTCAATCCCTTCATGGGATGTAATGGGAAACAATTATTTGTAATCCCAAAGTTAAGGTCTTGATCGTCTTTGCGCAATGTCTGCAATCATAGTGCTTAGGTTTAACCCTATTCCAGGAATAGTGTGAATGGTAAAATAGTTTTGAATATAAAATTTAAAAATAAAATTACTTTTGTTAAAGAGTAATTCAATCCAAAATTATCTGATTTAGCGTAGTTTTTCTAATAGTTTTAGTATTTTAACTATTCACAACCTTTACAAATTTTACTTTACGGGGATTTGAACCTGGACCACTCGGGAGCTTGCGTTCTTAAGCCCCATGTGCTTATCGGTTCTCGGAAACATAAATGTTCGTTTGTCGCAAATAAATTTTTCAAACGAAGCTTAAGGTGTCGTTTGAATATCAATGAAACAGCGATATAGGGAGAGGGGTTCAGTGCAATTCTCGTAACTCGTCTAAAACCTTTACAAGATTTACGTTTTGGCAATTTGAACCTGGACCTCTAGGCAGCTTTCGTTGTTTAGTCTCACGTACTTATCGGCTCTCATAAACATAACTGCTCGTTTGTCGTAAATAAATTCCTCAAACGAAGCTTAAGGCCATGGTAGACCATCGGTACAAACGATTCGCGTAGAGAGAAAATTGATTGAGAAAATTGAGAAAACTCAGCTCTTTTGTTCTGAAAAAAGAGGATAGTAAATTCTAAAGGTGCACCTAAAGGGATATCAGCAGGGATATATTTGGTTCATGGTTGAAGCCCCATTTTGCCACAGTGGGTCAAAATCAGTTTTCGTATATGAATTTAAAATGCGTATTTGGACATTCTGAAATTGTTTTGAAAAATATGATTACCATTTGTAGAATGTACTCCTCAAGGGCTCAAATTGCGTATACACTTGGTCCACGGTTGACGACGGGCCAAATTCGAAAAGTGTCCCGAAACTGGAAATCTTAAATTGCGAGATTCTGAAATCGTTCTGAAAAATGGGAATAGTAAATTCGAAAAGTGCACCTCAATGGCTATCAGCAGGTATATATTTGGTTCATAGTTGAAGCCCCATATTGCCACAGTGGGCCAAAATCAGTGTTCATATATGAATTTGAAATGAGTATTTGGGCATTCTGAAATTGTTCAGAAATATATGGTTACAATTTGTAGAATGTACATCTCAGGGGCACTAAGAATGTATACACTTGTTTCATGGTTGACTATGCATTTGCCTGCAGTGGGCCAAATTCGAAAAAGGGTCCCGAAATAGAAAATCTGAAATTGCGAGATTCTGAAATCGTTCTGAAAAATGTGGATAGTAAATTCTAAAAGTGCACCTCAAGGGCTATCAGCAGGTATATCGTTGGTTCATGGTTGAAGCCCCATTTTGCCACAGTAGGCCAAAATCTGTTTTAGTATATGAATTTAAAATGCGTATTTCGACAATCTTAAATTTTTTCTGAAATATATGGTAACCAATTTTAGAATGCACACCTCAGGGGCTCTAAAAGCGTATTCACTTGGTCGATGTTTGACGACGCGTTTGACCACAGTGGGCCATAGTCATAAAAGGTCCCAAATCCGAAAGTCTCAAATTGCTAGAGTCTGAAACCGTTCTTCAAAATTTGGAGAGTAAATTTGATAAGTGGAATGCAAGGGCTATCAGCTGGTATATATTTGGTTCGTGGTTGAAGCCCCATTTGGCCACAGTGTGTATTATGTACGAGTACTTAAAATCTTGAACGTTTTAAACGACAAAATTATATAGTTTGCAAGGTGTTTTTGTATTACTACGACAACAATATAAATTCCGAATATATATGCTTTCTAATTCCTAAATTTGACTTTAAAATATTGTTCTAATTGGCTAAAAAGTAATTCTTTTTATATACTCGTATTCTCCTATTTTAAGCGCTTTAACATAGCTCTGTTAACACAATAACAGTGCTCAGCTAACTGTAGTGGTTTATGTCTTTGATAATTATATTCGAATTTGTCTTCACGCACATTGTTCCTCATTGGACAATTTTTTTTATATTTTCAATACATTTTCATCTAATTCTTATTCTCCTCTTTTTCATTTCATTTCAGGTAACTAAAATGTCCCTTTAATGCCCTTAAAGAGAATGAAGATTCCCTTTTTAACAAAAGTGAGTACGATAACCTAAATTTTAAGTATTTCTATGTCATTCATGAAGATACTGCTAAAGCC
Organism: Phaonia tiefii; assembly: GCA_963931995.1. Taxonomy (NCBI): domain Eukaryota; kingdom Metazoa; phylum Arthropoda; class Insecta; order Diptera; family Muscidae; genus Phaonia; species Phaonia tiefii. Next base: position 129,168,415 of record OZ008370.1, read on the forward strand.
AAAACTGCTTGTTACGGACCAAAAGAAATGGCAACAAATGCTTTGAACCTTCTAAACAAGGTCTGGTTAAAAGCGTTTAATTGACTGTTACACAGACCATTCTTCCAGTTGTGGTAAATTTATTAATAAATGAACGGCGGAACAGGCGCACCAGTGCCACCACCTCCGCCACCACCAACATCATGCAGTCAAGTTTTAATAAATTGTATGTCCCACCTTCCCTGAACTCTATGGTGGTCGCGCTGCTCGTTTAGACATATGGCCGGCTGAAAGCAATTACTTGCAATTTTATTGTTTTTCCGCTTGCACTCTGATTTTCCTTTCTCTCACTCTCTTGAAACACAAAATTTCTTCCACGTTTTCTTTAAAGTGTCTTTGAAAATGAGAAAAAGGCGTTTCACAAAAAGCCGGTTTTTCTCTTAAACACATTTTCAAAACAACAAATTTTCGAAATATTTGTCTTTCGCTTTGCAACATTCATTCATTTGCTTCGTCTTTGGCATTTTGCGCATGCGTTTTTGCATTTTTGTTACTTGGCCAATAATTTGATTAATTAATATTCATGGCAAAAACTCGTTAAGCAGCGCCACACAGCCAACATTCATTAGGGGCGGGCGTGTTTGAAAATTTAACACAAACAACAACAACTAAATACGCAAGTTGTTATGGCCTGCAACTACAATTTTGCTGGTTAAATGAAGAAAAAATCCAACAAAATGAGAGAAAAACTGCAATTAAACATATTTGCTGACGTCTGAATAAAATGAGGAAAGTTTTAAAGAAACGCAATACAAAACGACTTGGTGGTACTCTATGCTAGTGCAGTGTCTTTACAGGGGACTCCGAATTTGTTATTTTTGGGAATCAAACGGAACTCTTGAATTTTATCTTATGTAGAGTTCGCCTATCGTCGGTGGTGCAATGCTTAGTGTGCGCGGCTCTTGTGAATGAGAAGGTATAAAGTTTGGGAATCCATTTTCAATGAATTATATTGAATGTTTTAGGGCAAAGCAAATTATATGTATTTTTCTTTGTGAATTTCGTGATTTCTTTTTTCTAACGGGTCCGCCATCTAACGTTGTTTTTTCAACTAATGCTTATTTCGTGAATGGTAACACTTAGCTCATGTCTGATTTGACAGATAATTAGTTTTATCCTTCCGCTAAACGAATATGGTTGTGTATACGCTTGAACAACGCTGGGAAATATGGGAAAAACGGGCCTGCGATCGACTTACAGAAGATGCCGATTTTGCCAAAAAAAAATCATCTTTTCAGATGAAGCTCATTTTGATCTTGGCGGGTAAGTAAACAAGCAAACTTGTCGCATTTGGGGCACAGAAAAACCCGCACGCATACATTGAAAAGCCGATGCACCCAAAACGAGTCACTGTTTGATGCGGATTTTGGTCCAGAGGCATAATTGGGCCATTTTTCTTCGAAAATGAGCTAGGAGTGGCCGTTACAGTCAATGGCGATCGTTATCGGGCCATGTTGAACGAATTTTTGTTCACAAAAATTGAAGAGGAGGATATTGGCAACATTTGGTTTCAACAGGACGGCGCTATGTGCCACACAGCCGAAGCTACACTCGATGTTTTGCGCCCTGTTTTTGAAGATCACATTATCAGCCGCAGAGCTGATGTCGTTTGGCCACCTCGGAGCTGCGATTTGACACCGTTGGACTATTATTTGTGGGGTGCCCTCAAAGATAAGTGTTACGCCGACAAGCCAGAGACAATTGACGCTTTAAAGGACAATATTCGTGAAGCCATTGGTGAAATACAGCTGCACACAATCGATAATGTGCTTAAAAATTGGACCGATCGTGTAGGCTACTGCATGGCCAGCCGAGGCAGCCATTTGAATGAAATTATTTTCCATTATTAACCGGAAGGATTGTACTTTCAAATAAAAAAAGAAATTTGAGAAAATATTCAGTAGTTTTTTTTTTTATATCATTTTCAAAAAAAAAAGTTATTTGACGGACCCGTTACTAAATTAAAAATAAAATTGGAGATATACGGATGTGTTCTGCCTTCCACTTTCACAAAAAGTTGACTTTTATATGTAGATACAGCATCGTTGGATACCATGGAATTTATTCAGATATTCTGACAAATATATGATTGTGTGTTTTATTCACAGTGTCTGTTAAAATTGACCCCCTGTATTTGTTAGATGACCACAAACTCCTTAATTTTACTAATTTTTTCTAAATCTACGAATTTCTTCATGATCGACTGTAGGGCGATTGCAACCAATTATATGTTCAACACTTTTCCGCAACAATAAAACTGGTTGCGGGTTTACTGGTTTTATTGGACTCACTCAATGTGTTTAGGTATTTCAAAGGTATAGTAAAACTCGGTGTTGAAAGCCTTTTTCTCAATTCTCTCTCTCGCACTCTCCCTCTCCTTGTTACGCTCCATCTGTCTGTTTTTGTTAACAAAGTGCCTGTCTGTCCTACCATGTTGGTATGCTCTACTGTGCAGTTGCATTTTGTTTTATCGGGCATTGTTGTTTTTCATTTCATATGTATTAACTATTAATATGGGGGCCAGTAGTACCAAGTGCATCATCATGCATGTGCTTTATATCTATGGCATTTTGTACTAGGCTGCGCGCCGCACCGCGCCGGGGCATTTTACGCGCGTCTACGATTATATGGATTTTGTTTTATTGCAATTGTGTATTTGTTTAAATGCTACAAAATGTTTACTGACTGTTGTGTAGTTGGCGCCTGTTGAAGAAACATTTAACTCTGTTTTCTTGGTTTCTTCTAAGAAATTGTGCATAATTAATTGATTTCTGGAATGAGTTGGTTGGTTGGTTGGTAGTGGTGGTGGTGGTGGTATTTTAATTTAATACGCGTGTAAACTTAATCTAAATGTTTTGTAGTTGATTAATTGGGCGAAACAATTGATTGATTGCTACCAAGTGTTTTAAAGTTTATGTATTAATTTTGTTTATGTCAACATAATGTTTAACATCATTTGGCTAAACCTTAATCCAATCGAATTAAAACCTAAAATTCGACGCAACCTTCATACTGTCAATCAATGATGGAAGTTTGGAGCATATGTCGAAATTGAATTTAACACATATTTCTAAACGAATTACAGTGCATGATGGTAGGGGGGTATCCCATCGGACTAAATAAAGATTTACAAATATTACTTAAACGAAGCGTGAAAGTCAGCTGTTTGCGTGAGGGAGGGAGTTAACACAATTTTTCCGAACCTACCCGGAAACTATAATAGTTGTTAGTTCGCATTACTTTACACATTATAGTCTTTCTAACCACTGTATTTCTTATGCGAAAAACCTAATAAGTGAATGAGAATTGTAACATTTAAGAAAGAGGAACAAAATACTTCTAAAATTATTTAACAATTGTTTTAGAAAGTATTCTGTTACCTTTTTCGGGGAGAGTACGGTTTCCGAGCCCCCTCGATCCGACAATGTTTTTCATTAGTCGACCCCAAAATAAGAAGAAAAAATTTAATAAAATTTTTCGATAACTCGCTTAGTTATCGACATATCGAGTGTTACAATTTTAAAAAATCGACAAGTTTTTTGGCTGAAGTTCAGGAGCAGGCAAAAAAAAATTTAAAAAAAAAACCAAAATTAAAGAATGTGAGAAAATTGAAAACTAGCCGTCGCACGGACCTATGGGGCCCACAGGGTCCAAAAAACCGTCACACCCAGGGCCATTTGGCTATGGATTAGTGTGGGTACTTCAACGAAAGGTATTTGTGTCACGAATTCCGTGGTGTCATTCTTTTTTTCGTGGGATGTCTGTAAGTCCATATAAGTCCACTTTTGTGCGTACAGTAACCATGAGATTGGTTATGGTAACCATCCAGAAAACAAATTTTTTTTTAAAAAGTACCGAGTGATTTTTCCGATTTTGCCACACATCGACTTAAGGTACAGAGGGAATTTTAACACCCCTGCCTTAGTGCAATATAAATTTAACGATTTTTCAAAAGTTCTACCACACGGTACGAGCAAAATAGGTCCCTGCGATGGCTACTTTTCCATGTTCTCACATTCTTTACCTTTTCTTTAATTTTGGTTTATTTTTAAAAACTTTTTTTTTTGCCTGCCCCAGGTCCTGAATTTTTTCCAGTTTTTTAACTCTCAAAATAAGCTCAACAATTTTCTAAAAATTTCGGTAACTCGTTTAGTTATCGCCATATCGTGGGTTAAAGTTTTAAATTATCGACAACTTTTTTACCAATTTAATGTGGACTAGCGTGGTACACCTCAAAATAACCCCAACAAATTAAATAAAATATATCGATAACTTCTTTAGTTATCGGGATATCGGGAGCTGCAATCTTTTATATGTACAACTTTCAGCAATTTTACTTCTTATTTTTTACCACTCAAGAAAACTACACAAAAATGAAAAATTATTTTAAAAAAATCACGCGACTATCTCGATAACTAAGCCAGTTATCGATAAATTTTATTTCTTTCTTTCGGCTTATTTTGGGTTGTTCGAAAAATAAATTATGAAAATTAATCAAATGATTGATTTTTAAAAACTTCAACGCCCTATATCTCGATAACTAAGAGAGTTATCGATAACTTTTATTTTATTTTTTCGGCTTATTTTGGGGTGCTTGAAAAAAAAAAGTTATCGAAATGAGGGGCCTCGGAAACCGCACTCTTGCCCCTTTTTCTATATAACAATTCGCATTTACTTCAGTCTGCGACTACAAGCAAAGAATGTTTCTATTATTTATTTATTCTGTCTTTCGAACCCACTTTTTTACCGGCCAGGAAATGTCTTACCAATTACACAGTGAGACACTCAAAATTTGATACGCTTGAGACCAAAAAAATCTGAAAGCTACTGATGAGAGAAGAAACACCATAGCTGGGTTTGGTCTGATTGACTACGGTTTTTTAACGTAGAATACGTTATACGGTAAGGTAGGGGTGTTGATCTGGAGCACAAAATTTTGAGAAAATGTTTGTCAACTTTCACCCACTTTTACTTAAATATTAAAACATATTTTAGCAATTTTTATATGTTACTCAGTTTTGGTAATATGTTTTGTTTCGAATTACATTAAAAAAATTATATGTCTATATATAAAAGTTTTATGTAGTTAAGGAAATAAATATTTAAGAGCATGATATTTTAGACTTTTTTTGTACATGCCGCTGTTGTTGTTGGTTTGTAAATGCCGCTGTTATTTTTGTTGTTGTTGTGAAATCAAATGATTTTGGCTTTGCTGTGCTTTGTTTATTTATCGAGCAGCGTATAAATGTGTGTGTGTGTGTTTTGTTGGATCGGTCGGTTATTAGTTCGTTTGGAGGGGAACATAAAATGAAGGGAGGGGAGCGTGGCCACTTGTGTGTGCTTGAAAGTTTACAGATCTTTGCTGTCGTTTGTTTACTTCTGCGAGCAGCATGTAAATGTGTGTGTATGTACATTAATACAAAGGATTGGCGATGTATAACGCTCACTATATCAATGGCGTTTTTCCTAAACACATTTCTGTGAATACATTGGGAAGTAGTTGGAAAGCAGCTAATCTATGCGTATGCTGTATGCGTATATATGTTATATAGATTTAAATCATTTATCAAAAATTATATTTAATTCATATATTTTAATTGCAAAATGACTAACGTATTCTACGTCTGACCTATGCGCCCGTGTTATCTAACACAGCCTTGTTATTTTGTTTTTTTTTTAATTGGCGTTTGAAGTTTTAGGCTTAGAAATGAATTTTTGATAAGAGAACACTTTTGGTAATGCCTACATCTCGAAAACTGTTCAAGATTTTTCTTGGGTGTCTTCGGCAAAGTTGTAGCTCGTGAACCAAAAAACATTTATTCAAAACTGATCAAACATGATCAAAAACTTTAAAATGTAAAAACTATAATTTTCGCCGTTTTTTACGGGTTTTTAAAACTTCAAACGCCAATTAAACAAAGACCTTAGTCAAACAGACCAAACCCAACTAGGGTTTTTCTTCACTCACCAGTAACTATCAGTTGTTTGAGTCTCAAGCGTATCAAAATGTTTAGGTTGCAAAATGATGCATAGTGTTATTAGTCGTGTCTTGGTTACAAGCAAGCGATTATCGCTCGCTAAGTTGCAAAGAAAACGGCTTTTTAGCGAGAAGTCCTTTTAGTAAAAAATATGAAAAATAGTTAAAATCGGGAAAAGATGTCATAATTTGTTTGTTTTAAACTTAGCGAAAATGAATCTCGTCGCTAAGTTCTCGCTAAGTCTTCGCTAAGTACTTCATACAAATCAAGAGAATATATAAGCAAGCGGTGTAACTAAAACACGTTTATTATATCTAAGTGTATCATATTTCCAAATTTGCCAATAGGCACACGTATATTGCTCGGTTGCCGCAGAAATTCTTTGATTAATTTGTATTAATTTATTAATCGCAACCGTTCATGTAGTTCTCCCAAATAAACTCATATATCACAAATGTGTATCATGTTGTTGCAAACGAATTCTCGTTTGCATCAAACGAGTTCAAAATTACATTTGCCGCAATTTAAAAAACGTTTGCGATAACTGAAATTAGCTATTTTTCTAATGAGAGCACAGATTACGAAGAATGTAAATTTCTCTGATTTTGACGACTGTATCCACTCGTTTGGCATACACATTAAAGTGATCACACACTGTAATGCCTCTACTTGTCGATATACACCCAGCGAAATAATTATAAAGGCAATATATTTTTTCTCGGTACTCTCATTGCACTGGGTTTTTGGTGTAGAATGTCATTAGGTATATTATGTCAGAGAATGTAACCATTCGATCTCTTTGACAAGTTAAATGTAAAGTGACGTTGCGTTTTCTGTTTCTGGTGCGAAATATATGTATATAAAGGCAACATGAAAAAGAAACCGAATTTGCACCGTAGTAAATAGGAACTTAAACAGGAGTGAGTTTTAATTGGTTGTTATTTTATTGTTTTAAAATTAACGTAGGTCAAATTAAAAATAATTAATTTATAACGAATACCTGGAGGAAAGTACCTAAGCAAAGAAGAAAAGGGAAAAATATCTAGCTGTGTCATTTACAATTTTAGAATAGGGTGGCCAATATGGAAACACAAAACGACCAGGAAGGACACCACTGATCAGTAGCAGCGCCATAAGAGAAATCAAAAGGGTTACTGTTAAAGAAAACTTCGGCACTAAGGAAATTATTGCTGAAATGAGCTTGGGAGCTGGGTTGCGTCGTGTTCAACAAATAATAAAACGGGACTTGCAACTGTCATATGGGAAAAAGTATGCAAAACTTGGTCCCATGCCAAGACACGAATTAGACAGCTTTAAATTCGTTGAAATATACACATTTTTGGATGAGCGGCGATATTTTCCGGTGGAAAAAATTTAATTTGGATGGCCCTGATAGCCCGGACAAATATTGGCGTTCCAGATATTTTTACAAAATTATGTGTCAGCGGCGAAATTTTGCCTGTGGCTCCCATATGGTTTTGGCAGGTATGAGTTATAGAGGAACCACTCCAATATGTTTCGTTTCCACAAAAATCGTCTCCGAGTATTATATTCGAATATTGGATGACGTCTTAGTTAATTCTGGAGAGGAAATTTGTGTTTCAGAGTTTATCATCCAGCAGGACAACGCAACAGTACATCGGTCTAAGAAAACTCCAAAGTTTCGGGAGTCCAGAAATAATACAAATTCTCGACTGGCCTGCACTTAGTTCTGATCTCTATCCGATCGAGAACCTATTTACCTACCCAAGTTTACCACCCAGGACTCCAGTTGAAGAATGTCAAGGATCGAAGAGTAGCAATACCAGAAAATGGAAGATAACTGATCTTGCGCATATTCATTCGTTGATAAACTCAATGCCAAGATGCTTAGTAGAAGCTATTAGCGATAATGGAGATCAAATGTCTTACGAAACTTTTTAGAATATTCGAATAAACCTGTTGCCTTTATAAATATTTTGCACTAGTAATTAGTTTATTTCACCTTGAAAAAGATATATTCATAGTATTTTTGCTGAAAAGTATTTAATTTTGAAAGGACTAATACAATATAAAATAAAAACTTGAAAATTCTTCACAACATTTGGAAAAACCAAGAAATGGTGTTGCCTTTATATTTATTTCGCGGGGTGTATCTTGGATGGGCAATTGAGGCGTTGTAGTTTGCTGCGCTTATTTGAATGCAAAGCAAGACAGACGTGTAGGTATACAGTTAATAAATATTCCAACTTTTTTTTTAAAACAAAATCATAAAATTTGGAAATTTAAACAAAAAGACAACTCGGTTGCTGTAACCGAAAGAACAGTAGGTGTAACCGTTTTTCGTTTCTCGCAAACGATTTTTCAGCACTAATTTTTCATAATTCGTTTACTGCAATCGTTTTTCAGTTCTCGCAAACGTTTTCTTAGTTGTGAGCAACTACAACTGGGTTGCCGTAACCGAAACAACAGTTGGCGGAACCGTTTTTCGCAAACGTTTTTTCGGCTCTAATTTTTCATAACTCGTTTGCTGCAAACATTTTTCGGTTCTTCCAAACGAAATGACTTGTACGGATTAACAGAAGTTCGTTTCTCCCAACTATAGTCCCCAAACCAACTTCAGTTATCTGAGATTGGGAGGAACGAGTTTTTTCTTTGCGAGTGCGTTATTAACTTGAAGCCCGGCAGCATGAGACTGGCAAACAATTTATTAGAAACTTTTAACAAACGATTTTTCAACAGAGTATCGATATATGGAATTTAGTATTGTCCCAAGTCTTAACATTTTAACCCACTGTGCACAAACTACGGATACTTCGCGGACCAAACGTATACCAGATCAAAGTCCTTCATTAGTGATTTCCAAATTTACCATTGCCATATTTCAGAGGAGTTTCTGAACAGCGATATATGGAATTTAGTACTTTCCCATGTCTTAACATTTTGATCCACTGTGCCTAAACTAAGGATTCTTCGCGGACCAAACGTATACCAGATCAAAGTCCTTCATGTAACACTCTTATATTTCAAAGGAATTTTCGAACAGCGATATATGGAATTTAGTTTTGTCCCATGTCGTAACATTTTGACCCACTATGCCTAAACTAAGGATTCTTCGCGGACCCAGCGTACACCTGATTAAAGTTCTTCATTAGAGCTTTCCAAATTTACCATCCCCATATTTCAAACTATACGAGTCTCTCATAGAACCTGTTTTGCTTTATGGCGCAGAATCCTGGGTCTTATCGCAAGCAGACGAAACATCTGTAGGAGTCTTCGAGAGAAAAATACTCCGAAAAATATATGGCCCTACAGTGCACAACGGCGAGTATCGGCGACTTCAATAGTACTTCAATGGCCTTTCTAAAAATATATAAAGTACATTGTTCAAAAATATAATGTTTGAATGTTCAAGATTTGTGCCACTGATACTGAAACCGCGTAATTTGTTGTATACAATTTGAAAATTTATTTATTCAAGTTCTTCAATAATTTTCCGGTTATTAATTTAGTTCGTCAAAAACCTTGTTTAGTTCAGTATACTTTCGTTTCTAGTACCTTAACAAATTGACAATCGAGTTTCAAAATCGGCTCTTTTTCAATCAATGAAATTCTTCCAAATTTTGAAGACAACGCCGCAGAGGACGGTTCGGGTACGAAGAATCGAACCGCATCATTAGTTTTTTGAGTTACTGTCTTTTTTGTTTGAATGCAAATATAACGTGGTTGAAGCTTGTCGCAAATATACGATACTTGTGCCCAAACACAATGTGTTTGCTATTTAATATAAAATGTTTGAGACACAATGAGCCATAGGACAATAATATATGTTTTTGAGATCCAAATGCGGCTTCGTTTGTTGAAAACTGCTAAAACCAAAAACGAGACAAACAACATAAAAGCAGCGGATCTTCAATACATGAATACAATACTTGCAAACATGTACATGTTTTCTGCAATATGTTGTATATATAAACTGTATATATATGTATATATATAAACTTTATATGCGAATTGGTATCGATCGAAAGAGTCAATTATTCCAATTTTAAGTTAACGACCCCAGTGTATTTAAAAAAAATATTTAAAGTTTGTTGCAGCATACGGTTGAAATTTTACGTAATGAGATGCATTGTACGGAAACCATTTTTCAAAAAATAGCGTAAAACAATTTTGGGCTACCCCATCGGTTTGAAAAACAACATATAAAATTCGAAATTGACAACTCCGTGACATTTTGCATAAAATATATATATTTCCTCCCAAAAGACGTTTTATGTGTCACCATACTTTTCTTTCAGCTCGATATGTTTTGTCTATAGTTTTTCAAATTTTTTTTTATTCCTTTCCAATAATAGGTTTTCTCAAAGTCCTCACAATAGGCGTTTGTTTCAGTGATGACCACTTCATTCGACCAAAATCTCTTATCGCCGAACCATTTCTTCAGGTTATACGTTCTTCAGATTTGTAAATAGAAAGAAGTCACTGGAGACTAACTCCGGAGAATATGGCGGATGAGGTAGCAATTCGGCGGTGCGTTGTCATAGTTAAATATCACTACTTTCTTCGCCAAATGCACTCGTCTTTGCTTCATATCATTGACGAATCAGTTCAACAACTATAAATAATATTCACTGGTGATCGTTTTACCGTTTCCAAGGTAATAAATGAATCAAACAAAAAAAAAAATTGTTACCACACGCTGAAAAATCTGACTTTTTGTTGTTGTTTGGGTGCAAATATAACGTGTTTGTAGCTTGTCGCAAACATACTATACTTGTGCCCAAAAACATTGTGTTTGCTATTCAATATAACATGTTTGAGACACAACCGTTAATAGGCTACAATATATGTTTTTGAGGCCTAAATGTGAATATTTTGTTGAAAAACACTAAAAACAAACACGAGACAAACAACAAAAACAAAAAAGCAGCAGATCTTCAATTCATGAAAACAGTGCTTGCAAACATGTACATGTTTCCTGCAATATGTTGCTGGGGCCGACATTTTTCAGCTTGCATGGCCTTGTTGACCGACACATTTGGCTTGATATTATTTGGTACACGTTCACCCAGAGAAGTCCACTGCTTTGTGTGTTCATTGGTCTCTGGTGTTTTGTGATGGATCCATGTTTCGCCCACGGTTATGAAACGGCGCAAAATCTTCGTGGGGTTGCGGTCGAGCATTGCCAAACACTTCTTTGAAGTGATCCCACGGTTCCGCTTATGGACGTGTGTGAGTAATCGCGCCACCCATCGTGCAGATAAATTTTTTATGTCCAAAGATGCATGTAAAATGTGATGTACACGGTAAGTTGAGATTCCTTTAGTCGTCACGCACTTTCATTCTCCGATCGTTCCATATCATACCATGGATTTTATCAACGATTTCTGGCGTGACGACCTCTTTTGGGCGGCCTGAATGTTCGGTGTCACTAGTGCCGGTACGACCACGAAGGAATTCAGTAAATCACTTTGTAAAAGCCCCGTATTCAGTTCTTGCAAAATTTTCATAAAGACATTTTGCTATTTTTAACTAAACGCAAAATTTTGTTGAAGACAGTTACCCCAAATCTCTGATTTACCGGGCAAATATTTAATTAATAATTCCTCTTCGTCGTACTCCATATAATTTTTTACGCATTTGGTTTCACTTCTGTTTGTTAAAATTATCGAAAGGTCGAAATTCCCATCGCAAACAGTTATCAAACAATTGGTGTCGTACGAAATAACTTTGGAGTAACAACCCTGTAATTCAATTTGCCTACAACTTTTACGCAAAAGGGTACTCAGCCTCAAATGAAAAGTGAGCGAAATTTTTTTTTTTTTTGTACAAGTACTTCTTACGAGTATGGGGACGAACATTTCGTAAAAACTGAATACCGGGCTTAACCATTGAACCAGATGGTGCAGAGTCCCCATACTATAGTATTTATAGATCCTTTCCTTAGTTTCACCAACTTCACTTTTTTCCATTGCCGTCGTTATTCCAGTGGTTGTCTGCATTCAATTGCTGTCAAACATAAACTAAATGACGCAGCTTGCTTAACATTTGACAGTAGTCTATGGTTTTTGTTTATATTGATTTACGAATGTTTATATTGATTTACGAATGTATAAAATACTTTGCGCTTTTTTCCTTGTATTAGATTTTTGAAAATTACCAACAAAGTTGGTCGAAATATTGGAATTAATTAATAAAATCGTGACGAAAAGACAATCCGATACATTGTTTTCTTTTTCACATATGACCTCAAAGCGAAACAAATCTGAACACAAAGGTCAACTATACATATCGTAGAACTAATTTTCGAATATTAATAATTTTTACGAAAATATTCGTTGGAATTATCAAATCGAATTCAATTTTGGTTTGGTTGATTTTCATCACATACCGCCCGGACTGTCAGAAGTTTATATCATTTCACTTTTTTTTAAATTAAAACTATAAAAATTTTGTTTCCTGTGACCCCTTCCTTGCCAAACGTTCAAATCTGTTGATGTTTTATGTTTCGTTACATTTTCCTTTTTTCCCGAATCCTCCTGTTTTTAATTTCCTGTAAATTTGATTTCGATCAATACAAGTCTGGAATAATAAACAACATTTTTTTTGTTTGCAAAAAGTAAAGTTAATTTCAAGCTGCAATATAAACATGGAGTTTCGCCCAAATCAACAAGATCTGACTTCAATAACAAACAAATCCATCATCATTCAACAACTCGTCTCTTCATTAGCATCACCAGAATCAACGTTAGGGGGACAGTATAATCCTCCTATGCGGGTGCACATTTGTTTTGAAAAGAGAAATAAAGGGGTTTTCAACAGAGACGCTACAAAAGTAAATCGATAGGGACAGCAAACGACGCCATATTTTTTCCCGCTCTTTTGACATTTCTCTTCAGTAAGGTTTGCCATTTCATCATGGAAAGATATACGAGCCAACATCGACTCGAAATTATTAAAATTTACTACCGAATTTTGGAGTCAGTGGCCTCAACTTTAAGAGCGCTACGTCCAATTTATGGTCGTCATAATCGTCCTACCATATCAACAATTGAGCGTCTAGTGAAAAAATTTGAATCCACAGGCACAGTACAAAATGTTCCCGTGCCAGTGAGACAAAGATGAGCCCGTAGTGTCGAGAATATTGCTGCCGCTGAGGCATCAGTTCAAGAAAGCCCAAATGTGTCTCTCACACGTCGTTCTCAAGCGTTGGGCATCTCTGTGACGTCGTTGTGGCGAATTGTGCGAAAAGATCTTGGCCTACATCCTTACAAGATCAAATTGACGCAAGAACTGAAGCCGCTTGACCACCATAAGCGTCGTATGTTCGTGAATTTGGCTGAGCAACAACTTAAAAATGATTCGGATTTTCATCGGAAAATCATCTTCAGCGGTGAGGCTCATTTCTGGCTGAATGGCTTCGTCAATAAGCAAAATATGCGTTATTGGTCAGACAGCAATCCACACGTAATCCATGAGTCATCATTGCATCCCGAAAAAATTACGGTTTGTTGCGGTTTATGGGCCGGCGGCGTCATTGGGCCGTACTTCTTCCGTGATGATCAAGAACGGCACATTACTGTGAATGCGAATCGCTACCGTTCAATGATAACCGAATATTTTTGGCCCCAATTGGATAATATGGACTTGGAGGACATGTGGTTCCAACAGGACGGCGCCACAAGCCACACAGCGAATGCCACAATCAATTTATTGGAAACCACGTTTGGTGAACGTGTTATCTCACGAAATGGCCCAGTGGATAGGCCGCCTCGGTCGTGCGATTTGACGCCGTTAGATTATTTCCTGTGGGGCTACGTCAACTCTATGGTCTATGCCAACAAGCCAGCGACGATTGATGAACTTCGTACGAATATCGAACGTGAAATTGCAGCAGTATCGGCCGATTTATGCTTGAAAACCGCCGAAAATTGGGTTCAGCGTCTGGACTTCTGCAAGGTGCCCGTGGTGGCCATGCAAAAGAAATAGAGTTCCATACATAATGGCATCGAACGTACTTTTACAGGAATAAAGAATTTCATTGGTATCTAAAACCGGTTTTGTTTTATTTAAAAAAACTTTTGTAACACTCTGATTGAAAACCCCTGTATTAAAATGAAACAAATACAGTGGACACCTCTTAACCTTAATGAGGAGACACAGTTGACGATATGTCGTCAAATACAGGCACACTAATTTGTTCAATGCAGGGGCGTTCTAACACGAGTCAACATTTATGTTTCTGTTTTATTTTTGTCTCTGTCCTTTGATAAATGTCCCTTCTAATGAGTAACCTAATTGTGAGGTTTTACTGTATTTGTATTCTATAAAAGAAATATGCCTTAAAAAAGTCCTATTTACGAGCACACGCTGAAAAATCGGTCTTTTTTGTTGTTGTTTGGATGGAAATATAAAGAGTTTTTGTGCGCAAACATATTGTGTTTGCTTTTATCAATATCAATATTACATACTGGATACACAATGATTAATAGGTTATAACATATGTTTCTGTGACTCAAATATGGCTGTTTGTTGAAAATTGCTGACTGTCAAAACGTGGCAGACAAAAAAGAACAAAAAAGAACACAAAATTCAGCAGATCTTCAATTAATGAACAATGCTTGCAAACATATTAATGGTTCCTGAAATATGTTGCTGAGGCCGTTTTATTGCAGCGTGTAGGCCCTTTTCTTCATTTCAGGTCACATATAGACAAATTTCGAATTTTCGAAATCAAAATTCTTTGTTATTCTATATTGTAAAATGCCCTTAAATACCCTATTTTGTTTTAATTTCATATCCTCTATTTTGAGATTAAATATTTGTCAAATTTGCCACTACAATTCACAGAATTAATCGTTCATGAAAAAGTGTCACCCTAATATCAATTGTGAATTTTTAAGAAATTACATTTGATGTTAGTAACTGGATAAAGAGTTCTGGTTGCTTAGGCCCAATAGCACAGATGACCGCGTACAAAGCCTGGCAATTGATTGATGGATTCGTTTAAAATGTATTCTCCCCTCCCGGATGACTGTGACTCCTACGGTCACCGGTTGGGTTTTCAACTACCCAAAGGTAATTGCAAGCAAATTCTCACAGAATATGATGTTTTTTTTTTCAATGAAAACTAAAGAAGAACCAAAAACTCTCCTCAAACAGAAAAAGGTTCACACGAAAACCAGTTGAAACGTTGGTTCCTCTGTCTATCGCTATGACTCGAGTCCGATCGGATAAAGTTGTGTGCATGTATGACTCCTCTTTGTATAGAGTCATATTTAAGCAGAATCTATGCTAATTTGTTAAGTAAATTAAGCTCTTCGCTTTGGAGTTGTTGTGTTCTTTAGAAAAATACTCGAAAGAATTTTAGCGCTAGTAATAGAGGAGAAATGGAATCAACCCATGAATCCCATGAGCAACTGTTTGGTTCAGCAAATAGAAAATGCATTTGTAGGAGGGGGTTTCTGAAAGAACTACTCATAAAAAGGAAATTCGATAGCAATTTAGAAACAACAAGAGAATCAGTTTTTCACACATGAATGCCAGAAATGAAAGACCAGGCAGGCACAGCTCACACCATAGCGTCATCACCATCATCGCCGTCGTCTTCAACTTCATCATCACATGAATTCGTTCAATTGTGGATTCATTTGTTATTTCTCGCATCGAAGTTATGTGGTGAAGAGGATGATGGTGGTCGATCTGTACGTTTTTTAATCTTAATTAGAAACATTAGCACAAGAGAAGAGCAGTCATTCATAAAGAAATGTGTATGGGGAAACTAATGGTGAGGGCGCTGGCAACTGGCATCCATGACTACTCCAAATATACACAATGGCGTGATTTATTTATTTTTGTTTACAGATTTTTAGTTTTCCTTTAAAGTCTACGAAAGGAAAATATAGTTTGGTATAGTAAGTGGGTGATAACAATAATATTTTTAAAAAGCATAAATACGATATTGCGCCTTACCAGCGAGTATTTTCATCGTTAACTACACGCTGAAAAATAACGGCCTCTCTAACATATTCTGCAGGAACCATGTATATGTTTGGAACACACTTCAAACATTAATATGTTTGCAAGTCCCAAACTCACTTGTGTTTAAATGTAAATAGCATCATATTTATGTTTTCTGTTTCGTTTTTGTATTTTCACTGCCATTATGAACGGTGGCGGGAGGCAAACCCAGTCCACCGGGTTTTTGCATTTTACCTACTGCCAGGATATTTGATTGCAGCCGCCCATTATGGACCAGATGCTGACCAGGATGCGATATGTTGAACCTGGATTTTCTTCTTCTAGTTTCTATCCGCCGTTGGCCCGTATGTTTGGCTCATCCGCCTTCTAAGGACAAAAGAATATGCCCGATTGATTGGTGAGCTTCAGTGACATCAGTCACCTATTAAACCAGATTTGATGCTCATTTGTTTCGCTTTCTCACTCTAGCTAGCTCACGGAGGTTTCCGAAAACCCATTGCCCAGGACATACTGCGTGGAAGTAGTGAGCTGCTTGGAGTGTCCAATGAAGGAATCATTTCTGGCCACTCCCAAGTGAATGGCAATCAGAAACTTTCCACCTCCACGGACAGTCCCAGGTCCCAGTCCCAGACCAAAGCGTGAACGTTGATAACCGTTATAACTTCGAGGTAGTGGACGAATTTATATACCTCGGATCTGCCGTGAACAAAAACAACAACGTCAGCCTTGAGATCAAGCGGAGAGTAACAAAAGTCCAGCTGTACCAGACTCTCATTCAACCTGTCTTGCTTTATGGCGCAGAATCCTGAGTCCTATCGCAAGCAGACGAAACATCTGTATTAGTCTTCGAGAGAAAACTACTCCGAAAAATTTATGGTCCTATAGTGCACAACGGCGAGCATCGGCGACGCATGAATCATGAGCTGTATGAGCTTTATCCTAACATTGACATAGTTAAGCGGATCAAGATAACGCGATTGCGCTGGCTAGGCCATGTCAGTAGAATGGATGAAGATGAACCAGCGCGAAGGGTTTTCGAAACCGAACTCGAAGGAAGACGAAAAATAGGAACACCAAGACTCCGCTGGAGGGATCTGGTTGACGAATCTCTGCGTACACTTGGTATTGTCAACTGGAGAGATAAAGCAAAAGATCGAACTGGTTGGCGAAATATGTTATCTTCGTTTTGTAAGGTCCCTGACCCCCGGGTATATCCGAGACCGGATAAGTAAGTAAGTAAGCATCATATTTACTGGCAAACATGTATGCTTTTACGTGGAAACATATGCGCATTTTTCCCCAAACATAATAAAATTTAAAGACGAATTATTCTTTGATTTAAATATATATGTATCAACTATTTATTATAATTAATTTTATCAATATAAGTCCACATTTATAAATAATTAATACAAAAAAAAAATAAAAGATTTAAAACGGCCTTACATTTAGGTGCATTGAATGCATTATTTGTTTTTTTTTTCATGAAATGAGAATCTGCTGCTCTTTTTTTCTCCTTTCTTTGTTGTCTCTCACGTTTTTGTTTTCGGAAGGTTTCAGCTATGCTTTGGTTATTACTATGCGTTGGTACACAAGGAATATATTTATATACAAATCTAGTTCATGCAAGCCAAGCGTTTATTTCACAAATGGTCCCCCGTTCCGATTGTCTCAGTAAAGGCTCGAACATAAAAGGGCTTAACATTGTTGCGCTTTCCAGTTTCTTTCCTCAAAATTGTTTATCACTTTGGTATTACACATCCATATATACGAAACACATACACTACAATCAAAGTAACATAACAAACCATTTATGCGTCCGAGCCTTCGTTTTTTCACTGATCAAGCCCTTTTGATATCCCCCGTCTGATGAATCATTGACGACTGAATACATGAAACTAAAACGCAATACATCAGCCAAAATACGAAACACTGACTTCAGCTGCAATTTACACGCCCATTCAGGAATAGTTACGACTGACTCACTGACTGAGAGACTAAGGCAAAAATACATAGACACACAATTACGATCTAGACTCTCTCGTTGTCCCTCTTGTATTCTCTTGCTCTCGAGAGAGCATAGAGAGTGCAATAAACACAGCTGTATTTGTAACATATATAACATAAACATAAATATGTGTCGCAAACACATATATTCTAACATATTAATCATTGTGTCTCAAACATGTAATATTGAATAGCAAACACAATATATTTGGACACAAGTATATTATACAGCAATTTCAATCTTTATCTTTATATACAGGGAAAAAACAGAATTGATAAAATCAAATAATTACAATTCTATAAAAAAAAATTCTGATATTCAAATATTCATTTCTTTAAATTGGAGAAAAGTTTCTTGAAATCAAAATACTTTGTTTTCTAGATTTTCAAATTCAAATTATTTGATTTTACAACAAAATATTTTTGCTTAATCAGCTAAATGTTTCACAGTTAGTTCAAAGAAAAAACTTCGTTAATGAATTAGTAAAATCAATTCAAACTTTAGAATTTTTAACCACCTCATATTTGTTGAAATTTTATCTCTAAATATATGATTTTTCAAAACATTCTGATGAGTTCTTTATGACGTCACAGCCTACGAGAGAATTTTGTTTTTGATGATACTTAGGGATCTTCGATCGATATATAAATTGCATAATTCAATTTGTATATACAGGGTTGTCCATATTCGACGGACCCATCTGGCAACGCCATAACTTTTGACAGAGATGTCAGATCGCTTAATGACATACCGCGTTTGAAGCGTCAGTCCAAGCAGATTTTTACCATGCAACAATACACGCCACGCGAGCGCTCTGAAATAGTTGAAATTTACATTCAACAGAACAAGTCAATTGTGAAAACTCAACGTGCTTTTAAAATATTAAAAAATGTGAGAAGTGCGCCTTCTAAGAACACCATTAAGCGTTTATACGAAAAATTTTCGACTGGTGAGGCTCTTTCTAATCCGAAGAGGCCAAATAAAAGTCGACCAAGGCGATCGGCCGAGAATATCGCTGCCGTACGAGCCAGTGTTGAGAGGTCCCCAAGAACATCCCAAAAACGCCGTTCTCAGCAGTTGGACATGGCTCGGTCCACTTTACAACGGATTATTCGCGTTGAATAATTGGAACAAATTAAATGATTAAGATTGCCAACCGCCAAATTTTTATTTTTTTCTTTGATTTTTTAAAAAAAAACATGGGTCCGTCGAATATGGGCAACCCTGTATACGATTGATGATCAACGATTAATTGATCAATTAGGTCACAGTAGTTAGGTGTTTGATGATGAACTTGTCACGGAGTCATGCCAGTGAGTGTCAGAATTGTCTATTATTCCAACAAAACCCAACCATTTTTCAATTAGAGAAATGTTCCTGACCTTGTAAGCTTGTAGTAGGAATTTCTCATACATTAAGTGAAAACTAACGCTATCGGTCATAAAATTCAATTTAAAAATGGCAATATTTGCTCAAAAATATCCCAGAAAACAAATTAATATTAAATTAACTTGTATGTATCCACCAAAAAACACTTGAAAATTGTAGGAGTTATTTGAACAATTTACCAATTTTTTCTTCAATACTGAGAAAATTATTTTCTAAAAGACAGAAATATTTCTTTGATTTGGATAATTTTAATTTTTTGTTATTTGTTGAATTTTCAAAATTTATGAATAATATTCTGATTGTAATTCGTTAAATTTTCAAAATTTATGAATAATTGAATTGGATTGTTGAATTATCAAAATTTATGAATAATAATTCTAATTGTAATTCGTTAATCAATACATAAAGTTAATTAAAGCAACGAATGTTTTTGTTGAATCAAAGATTGACAAACAGAATTCTTTGAAAAAATAAAAATTAAATATTTTAAATATTTACAAAGGTTTTCTTGAAACTAATGAATTAATATTCAGTTTAAAAAAAAACCGTTGGATGAAAAACAACAAATCTTGTTTTGCTACATCAGATAAACTATTGCTATGACTGACAATTATACAAAAAATTCATTAAAATCGGGCGCGACATTGTCCGATACATGGAGTTTTTTTCTGTGTACCGTCACACCACACCCACTCTCTGAATTTATCTAAATTTTAGTAAATGCTGTCGTAAACTCCGCAGATTTGCTAAAATGACATATATATCTACTATCCGCATATGCAATAGGCAAAGAAAAATACATTTGGAGGCCTTTGGCGCAAACACATAATATTGATACCTCAGAAATATTTCGTTTGCCACATATACTCAATGTTGAACTTAAAGCTTCCATTTTCAAAGATGTTTTTTTAATTTTCAATTTATGTCTTTTAAATTTCAATTGATTTGTTTCAAATTTCAATTGACGTCTTAAAATTCAAGTGACGTATTTTAAATATCTATTGATGTGTTTTAATTTTCAATTGATATTTTTTAAATGCCAATTGATGTCTTAAATTTCAATTGGTGTCTTTTAAATTTCAATTGATTATTTCAAATCTCAAGTAGAATTTTTAAACTTGAATTGATCATTTCAAATTTCACATAGAATTTTTAAATTTCAAGTGATTTCTGTTAAATGTCAATTGGAAATGGTGTAGTCGTACGTGCTACTGCATAGTGGACGATTTCGCGAAAAAATGGAAATAATTCAGACGTTTCGAAACGGCTAGCCCGAATAAGATGATATTTTCATAGCTCAACACCTGAGCTACTGGAGCCGCACAGTAGGAGCCAAAAGCTGATTATCATCAAAACATCTGATTGTAATCAAAAAAATTATACGTTTTTACATAAGTGTTTGGTACCGCCAAGACACGTATTTATTTCATAAATGTAAATGTTCGTTTGTTGCAAAATAAACTCCTTAAACGAATGTTAGTTGTCTATAAACTCGTTTGTGGGAAGCGAAATTTTTCTTTGCGTTTAGATGCCCGGTATGTCCTTTGTAAGCCTAAAGTTTCAAACAAATTTTATTGATACAGGAGATATGAATACCGACGATACAATCATTGCCCCCGATAATATTTTCTGCTTTCGGAATGGATCTCGACCTTCAGGGAGTTCGCACACTCTGAGAGCTCTCACACATCTCGAAAGATCTATTACTCCATCAGTATCCCCGAACATTTCCATAACATGATAGATATAATGTTCGTAATATCCAAAATTTAATTAAACAAAAATGTGACAGACACTAAAGAAACAAAAAGCAGCAGATCTCCAATTCACGAAAACAATGGTGGCAAACATGCACGTGGTTCCTGCAATATGTTGCTGGGCCGGTATTTTTCCTGTCGAACCAATTAGTAGTCTGCAGAAAGTACCTAAGATCATTCAGCTTAACGTCCTTAATGTCTATTATATCCAATATGAAGTAAGATCGTAGATATAAGTGTCCTTCTCACACAAAAGAACGAGTAGTTTACCCGTCGTGAATTTTTATTTATTTTTTACTCATTTTAACTAGTTCGGCGTCAGGACTACTCTACTCCAGATTTGTTTTTCATTCTTGAGCTGCCTTTCGTAAAGGTTCTCTATCTTTACATGTGACGCAACTAACTGCAGCGTCGCCATACATAATTCTTCAATTCCAATGCTAGATTCATCACCACACAATTAAATTGCTTACAACACCCTTTTTTTTATCGCTGGCATATCTATCGATCATTTATCAATCGTATAAATTCCAACTCGTTTTTCTTACCATCATTATCATACCATCCTTCCCTATTCAACTTCCTCCATTTGGCTTTAATTCCAGTGCAATATATGGGGGGGTCAGTTTTTTCCGTATTTCAATGGCGGCCAATTTTTCCCCTGAACTCTTTAACTTTTTCGTTATCCCACTTGATAAAAAAAAATCAGTTTAAAAATTTCGATGTTTATGACGTCCACACACGTGATTGAGTTGGTATGCGAGTGAGTAGCTTGGTCATGATAGCTTGTTGTGTGTGTGTGTGTGTTTAGAGTTTAATTGTGAGCAAAATTCATTCAAAGTGTGGGAAAGTTTTCGGAGTCATTCTTATGGATGACGTTTGTTTTCCTCTTCGAGTACTCCATCTAATAAAGAAAATCGTTTAGAATTCATTAAAGTGGATTTCAGTTTTTTTTTATTTTGTTTTTTTTCCTGGTTATAATTCTATTTTGGAATTTAGTTTTCATTAAAGACATGAAAGGAAATGAGAATTCTTTACAAAATCAGCAGTTCTTTATTCATTTGAATTTGAATTTGAATTAAACACAAAAGGGAAATGTTTCAAACGATTCAAATTCTTTTGAATGTGGGGAATAAAACTTTGCATTGTATGTTTGTATTTAAATGAGAGGAAAGCTTTAAAAATGTTGGAGGATTTTATGAAACGTTTTTCCAGAGCACCAAAAAAGGTACTACATAAATTATCCTACAAAATACAAAAACCTCGGAACGTCTTTCCGAGGCCCAGTGCACTCTGAAAAATAATTTTTTGTTTTTGTTTTTGGATGCAAAAATAAAGTGTTTGTATCTTGTCGCAAACACGATGATGTGTCCAAACACATTGTGTTTGCTATTCAATATAACCATGTTTGGTACACAACGATTAATAGTTTGAAACATATGTATTTGTGACCCAAATGTGGCTTTGTTTGTTCAAAACGGCTGAATACAAAAACGTGACAGACAATAAAGAAACAAACATCAGCAGCTCTTCTATTCTCGAAAACAATTAATGCAAACATGTACATGGTTCGTGTAATATGTTGCCGGGGTCGTTATTTTGCAGCGTGTAGGATAAGTTACCGCCATTCCAAAAATAAATAATATTGAGATATCTGAATGGACCCGAAAGTGCCCAGTGTGTGGGCTTCGTGTCGTTACAAACAATTGGATCGAACCATTAGGAGCAATCTCTGGTAAAAAAAAAATGAACAAACCTTTTTTAAAAATCAAAGTCTTGATGGGGCTGGAAAGTCCCATTCGTTTAGCCTAGGATTTAATCCAAAGATGTGAAACACGTAATATTAAAAAAAATTTCTATAGCGCTAAAAAGTATGCAATAATTTGTATTTAAAAATTTCTCGATAGCGCCAAAAAGTATGTAATAATTTGCGGTAGTAATGCAAACAACATGAAAAAATATTTGTATTAATGCTGCAAATACATCTTGTCATACGCAATTATGTTGTTTTTGAATAAAACTGTATACTACTTCCAAAGCAAAATGTCCTTGGTTTTTAAGGGGCTTTAATCCTATAAAACAATATTTTTAAATTTTAGGGGTAGGAACTGCATTAAATGAGAAAATAATGTATTGTATGTTACGATCGACCCAAAAACAAAAAAACTACTATTAAAAAATTATTTTGGCTGTTTTTCACGGGCTCGGAAAAGGGTTTTTTATAAATTATCTTTTTTCGTGACCCGGTCTAACGAACATTGTTATTTATATCTTCGGATATCAAGGCCTGATCGCATTTTTGGTTAATATATGGCTACACTTTAAAAGATCATCACTTCGACTACTAGTTTAAAGTGAGTTAATGTGAAAATTCACCATTTTATTGCTGTTAATGAATATTTACCTTGTGATCATAACTGTACACGCCAGCTCATTTATTATAAAACTTTATTATCTCTTATGTTGTTCATTAGAAGCGATTACACGCTAAAAAAAACTATATTTTTTATTGTTTTGATACAAATATTACATGTTTGTGTATAGCATACTTGTGTCCAAACACATTGTGTTTGCTATTAAATAATACGTGTTTGAGCCACAATGATTAATGGGTTATAAAATATGGTTTTGTGACCCAAATGTGGTTTTGTTTGTTGAAAACTACAGAAAACCAAAACGTGACAGACAACAAAGAAGCAAACAAGTAGTAGATCTTCAATTCACGAAAACAATGCTTGCAAAGATATACATGTTTCCTGCAAAATGTTTCTGAGGCTTTTTTCAGCGTGTATAAACAATAGGTGTGATTTCTACAATTTTGATAAAAATTGGAATATTTAATCTCTTGTGGATCCGGAATCCTTTTTGTGGTAAAATGAAAAGCTAAAGCTCTTGTCATGATTTAATATTTGGAAATATTTCAAAAGCGTACTGATTTTCTAAAATTATATCTCTTGACTGATGGAAGATAATGAAATGATTCTTTTTGTAGACATTTTAAAACTTCCACTTTTAGAAAGAAAATAATACAAAATGGAAAATAAAAAAAATATTTGGAAAACTTTGAAGGTTGTGTTTCTAAAATTATATCTCTTGTTTGGTTGAAGGTAACGAAAAAAAATCTTGCTATATGTATATATTTTCTAACTTGCACTTTTATAAAAAAAAACATTTTTGGAACAAAATATATTTTTTCAAAAAAAATTCTATTTTAAATTAATATTTGCAAAAATTTCAAAAGGGCGTTGATTTTCTAAAATTATATCTCTTGACCGGGTGGAGATCATGAAATGATTCTTATTGTAAATATTTTGCAGCAACTTGTAGTTTATAAAAAATATAACAAAACTGAAAAAAATTATTCTCGAAACAAAATTTCGTACAAAAAATGTTTGACGGCTAAATGTTCTCCTATATTTCATATACAAACCCCAGAGCCGTACACCCAAAAAAAAGGTACACATATTATTAATGAAAAAGTACAATTTCGTAATGAACTTTTTCATGAAAAAGCAAACAAAGAATAAATTCATTAAAATTATGAATCATGTTTCATAAAACATCAATTTTATGAAAATTATTCACTATTATTAAAATTATGTGGCCGTCGGTGGTGCAATGGTTAGTGTGTGCGCCTCTTGTAAATGAGATCCTGGGTTCGATCCCTGCTCTGACCACCTTGAAAATTTCTTTCGACACTATCGAGTATTTAGCCATGAAAAATCTTCTCAAAAAAATAAAAATCGGAATCGGTGCAAAAACTAGGTCCCAATCAGTGAGTATCAAACTAGCGCACAGCGCTCACTGGTTGTGAGAAGTTCTCCCCAATTCCTTCATTAGCTTGTAGTATGGATTACTCATACATTAACCAAAAAGGGAAACCATTTATTTATTTTTTTATTCATTAGGAAACAAAACAAACAATTTTATAAAACTTTCATAAATCTTAATGGAAACATTCATATATTTAATGAAACCGTTCTTTGGTTGGGTTTTCATGAAATTGTATATAAACGGCAATGAAACTGTTCATAATTCTAATGAATTTTTTCATCGTTATTCTTTTTCTGAAAATGTTATTTTTTTCAGAAAAAGTTCTTCAAATTTAATGAATTATCCCAATTAGGATCTAAGTGCAACCCCCCATCAGCGGTTGTTCGGAATGATGCTCTGGAAACACTCATTAAGCTATATGTAAGAAAACTCTAAATGCAATGAGAATTGGTTAGTACATAAATGATCACAAAACTTTCGAAAATCAGGAAACATCTGAAAAAAGACTATTGTGTTTGTGTAAACAAATTTATGAAAAAATTGCCGGATTTATGTACTTTTTCAATGAATTGATCATTATATAGTTGTAAACATATTCAGTAAATTTACAGAACTATTCAGACATTTTGGAATTTGTTCATAAAATTAATGAAAAAATTTGTATGAACCGATAATATGAACTTTTAGCAATTTTATTTTTTCAGTGTATATACGTTTTCTATTGTTTCCCAATAAGTTATGGGTCTTATAAGCTTTCAAGACTTTACGCCAGAGAATGTATGTAACTGGTTCAATACCAATTGCAAGAGTAACTAACAAATTACAACCACCTGCTAGCTACCTTCCACCCAATTTGGAATGTTGCTAACCCTTATAAGTCCCTCCTACACTACTATGGTATAGTTACGTGACTAGTAGAGGTCAACTAAAAAAAACTTCTCAAAGTACCGTTCGGAACTGGTGTAAAACTGTAGGTCCCAACCAGTGAGTGCGAATATAAAAAAACGCACAGCTCGCTGGTTGTAAGAAACTCTCCCCAATCCCTTCATGGGAAGTACAGTGGAACCATATTTTTTTTTGGTTTGTTTAGTAAAGGGTTTTCCGATAAGGCCTTGACAACTTTTTTTTTTTAAATAAAACGCAAACCATTTGAGATATTTCCAAAACTTTATGATCGACTTGAAATACAATCAAAACATTTATGAATGGAACTCGACTTCGTTCATATGGCCACCGCGGGCACGTCGGCAGCGGTCGATTCGTTGGACCCAATTTTCGAGGACACATTTCGGCCGCTATTTAGCGTTCAATGTTGGCTCTGAGTTTTTCCAACTTCGTCGACTTGTTTTTATAGGCCAATGATTTGATGTAGCCCCAAAGAAAAAAGTCTAGGGACGTTAAATCGCACGAACGAGGCGGCCAATTGACTGGTCCATTTTTTGAGATAACACGCTCACCAAACTTACTCTTCAATAAATCGATTGTGACGTGTACTGTATGGCTTGTGGCACCGTCCTGTTGAAACCACATATCGTCTAAGTCCATGTTTTCCAATTTGGGTAATCATGGCCGAATCCAAATAATCGGTAATCATGGCGCGATATCGATCGCCATTCACAGTAACGTGGCGATCGTTATTAAAATATGACCCAATGACGCCGCCGGCATGCAAACCGCACCAAACAATTATTTTTTCTGGATGAAGTGGTGATTCATGAAGCACATGTGGATTTTCACCAAACCAATAACGCATATTTTGCTTATTGAGGAACCCATTGAGCCAAAAATGAGCTTCGTCACTGAAGATGATTTTGCGATGAAATCATCATCTTGGCGCATCTTCTCCAGAGCCCAATCGGAGAACGTACGTCGCGTCACGTCGCATTCATGGCATGGGTGTAAACCAAGATCTTTACGTAAAATTCGCCATAAAGTGGTCTTGGCGATACCCAGTTCTTGAGATACCCAGGGCGAGAATCGACTGATTTGGATCGTTTGCTACGAACGCCTGAACGGCAGCGATATTTTCGTCACTTCGACCAACCCGTTGTCTCACTGGCATGGCAGCATCACACAATGAATATGTAGACTCAAATTTGTGCACTAAACTTGTTATTGCTTGTCTACTAGGGCGAGAATAGCGACCGACAATGGAGTTAACGCTCACCGACTCCGAATTTCGGTAGTACATTTTTATAATTTGCATACGTTGTTCGTCCGTGTACTTTACCATGATGAAAATGTTGGTTTTATTGAAAAAAAAATTAAAGTAACAGTTAGATGATCAGTGAAATAGTGCGTTCACAAATTAAATTCAAAGATGTCAAGTACCTATTGGAAAACCCTATAGTACTAAAATCTAGAAAATCTATAAGATTTTCAATGATATAAGAACTACAAAATGATTTTCCTTTAGAAAATCTTAAAAACCATAATGTAATATGACAACGAAATTAGGCCAACTACCAAAGATTTGAACAAATCCAAAAAGGAAGAAAAAATATTGCTCATTATGAAAATATGGAGGAGGCTTGAAGGGATTTCGAGAGCCCACATGACTAAGACTGAAAAATAACAAATCACCATAATCATCAATTTAAACGAGATGATGATAAGACGACGACTGTGATGATGATGATGACCATATTTAACCAGCCTTGAATATAAGTCAACAGACCACAACAAAAATTCAACACAAGCGTGTATTTTATTGATCCCTCTGTTAAAAGGATTTAATGAACGGAAAAAACAACGAACAAAACTTAATTGAACACCTGGATTAAATGACCGACCAGCGGCCAGAGCGAGTTCTGCATATGTAGTGAATGTGCAGAGCTAAATGACCATGACATCGTAATAATTGTATTTGACATAATTTCATTTTTAGATGGGGGAACACAGCAACCAACACACACACACACAACACACAACATATTCGAAGAAATCGCGCTTTGTCGTAAGAGATGGCTAGGGCTCACGCGCTTGCATCGTTTTACAATGACCTGTTATGACTTTCAAAATCATCACCATCGACGCAGCCATCGAATCATCATAATCATTATGGTTAAAGACTTAGCCGCTTGTTATTGAGAAGCAGGAGGAGCACCACCAGCATAGCCATCGTCGTCGTCGTCGTCATTATCATCAACAACATCAACAACAAACCTCTTACAAAAAGGGTGAAAGTGATGCAAATTGCAGTTAAGCTCACAAATTCCATTCGTCGACATTGTCGGCAGAAATCTCTGAATGGCCTCAAATGGTCATAAACAAAACAAAAGTGAACTAAACCATCACCGCACAGTGGGGGATTGTTAGAAATAATAGAAATATGTACTTCAAACGTCTCGAAACGGCTTGTTTGTTTCTAAATGAAATTGCACATGGGCACAGCTGAGGTGTTGTACTATTGTGAATACAATAGTGGGACACCACTAACCCCACCGGAGCTGCACAGTGGGGAGCCAAAGTTGGCTACCTCGAAGGCCAGAACAATTTTAAACTTTAAATTTAATTTTTAGTGGAATTGTTTTTAAATATTTTTGTAGCTCTATTAAAAACCTATAACACTGTAAGTAGGTGAAAATGACACACCAAAACGCCGAGACACGTCATCCTAATTTTGGATCGTAAAATCCAGTGGTGTACCCCGTTTTGAAAAGTTAGCTCGAAATCGAAAAAATCGAAATTTAAGACGATTTTTGATTTTATTTGAATGAAAAAACTTTAAAAAGTTGTTTATTATTTATTTGTCAAAATTTATATCTAGAAATAATGGACGTCCATTTTCAAGCGGACATGGAACTATAGTATTTCCTCTTATTTTTATGATTTTATTAATTTTGTTTGGATTTATTCAATTTTTACTCTTTGTTTGCAATCGACCAGCAGAAATCAGCAAGCATTGAGTCTATTCTTTTTCCAGCGAAACGGTCTTCGAATGCCATTATGGTTTGATGAAATCTTTCGCCAGTTTCGTCTGTTTCTGTGGACAATTGTCGTTCGTAAAAATCGAAATCAACGACATATTAACGCCAAGTTTGTCGAAAGACATATGTTACTGAAAAGTTAACGAAAACGACATAGTGTAGTTTACCTCCAAGGTACTGATATATAAAATTTTGTCTACTTTGTTTTCGAGAAAAGAAGTCAAAATTTTTATCAATAGTCAAGGGGTTTGTTCGAAAACACTGATAGTAATGACATATATTTTAACGGTAACTAAGCGTGCTTTAATTTTATGAATACCCCGCTTCCTTATCCTTACACAGAAATTCTAAAAAAAATTCTAAAATATTTAATTCTTATTTTCAAAGAAACATTCGTTGCTTTAATTAACTTTATGTATTGATTAAGGAATAACAATTAGAATTATTATTCATAAATTTTGATAATTTAACAATCCAATTCAATTATTCATAAATTTTGAAAATTTAACGAATTACAATCAGAATATTATTCATAAATTTCGAAAATTCAACGAATAACAAAAATTAAAATTAATCATATTAAAGAAATGTCTTTTAGAAAATTTTTGTATCAGTATTGAAGAAAATACTGGTAAATTATTCAATTAATTCCTACAATTTTCAAGTGATTTTGGTGGATACATACAAGTTAATTTAAAATTAATTTGCTTTCTGGAATATTTTTGAACAAATATTGCCATTTTTATATTGAATTTTATGAGCGATTGCGTTAGTTTTCAGTTAATGTATAAGAAATTCATACTACAAGCTTACAAGGTCATGAACATTTCTCTAATTGAAAAATAATTGGGGTTTGTTGGAATAATAGACAATTCTGACACTCACTGGCATGACTCCGTGACAAGTTCATCATCAAACACCTAACTACTGTCACCTAATTGATCAATCAATCGTTGATCATCAATCGAAGATCCCTAAGTATCATCAAAAACAAAATTCTCTCGTAGGTTGTGACGTCATAAAGAACTCATCAGAATGTTTTGAAAAATCATATATTTCGAGATAAAATTTCACCAAATATGAGGTGGTTAAAAATTCTAAAGTTTGAATTGATTTTACTAATTCATTAACGAAGTTTTTTCTTTGAACTAACTGTGAAACATTTAGCTGATTAAGCAAAAATATTTTGTTGTAAAATCAAATAATTTGAATTTGAAAATCTAGAAAACAAAGTATTTTGATTTCAAGAATTTTTTCTTCAATTTAAATAAGTGAATATTTGAATTCCACAAATTTTATTCATAGAATTGTAATTATTACATTTTACCAATTCTGTTTTTTCCGTGTAACCCCCAGCACCATCGAAAATTTTTAATTGTTCTCAAAAAATTTTTCTTTTTGACCAAAAATATCTAAACTTGGAATGATATTTATTGTAAACTAATTCATGTATTTCCAACTACATATTTTCACACCTAAATGCATATACAACGTATTGCAGGAACCATGTATATGCTTACAAGCACTGTTTTTAGGAATTGAAGATCTGCAGCCTTTTTGTTTCTTTGCTGTCTGTCACGTTTTTGTTTTCAACAACCAAAGCCACATTTGGGTCACAAAAACATATATTATAACCTATTAATCAATAAATATGTAATCCTGAATGGCAAACAAAAAATATTTGAAAAATATTTGAATCCAAACACCAAAAAAAGACAGATTTTTCAGCGTGTATCTGACAAATACGGGAATGTAGTGAAAATCCAATTTTTGCAAATTGTTTTAATTTTAGGAATTCTGCAATTGTTAGGAAGAAATTTTGAAAAATTAGCTTACGTTAATAACATTCTACGTTATGTTATTAAAACTATTGTCGAATTGTTTAGCTGATTACATTACGAATAATCAACAGGTCACATCGAGTTCAATGATACCAAATACTTAATATGATTTTTTAGTCGCGTATATCGATTTTTAAATCGCAAAACAAAATAATAAACAGGGTAGAACGCCTACAGTGGACCCCATACTTATTAAAAAAATTGCTATAACTACAACTGAATTTGGAATCAAACTCCAATACCTTCATGCCTCATTTGGCATAACTTTTAGTATAATTTAACTTACTTATGTAATGTTTGTTATATTTGTTGTTAATTACATCCCCACTCATGGGAATGGGTTTGAGACGAAAAAAAGTGTAAGACTCGAAGAAGTCATATTGGACCCAAGGTTTCTTTTGACTAACTTCGTTTTGGGGCATTTTATGACTTTAGCTATTATGCCCGTCTACTGTGTGTATCTCTGGGTGGTTGGCTGGCTGGTCAACACGGTAACTGCCGTAAATCTTTACCAATCATATTGAATTTGTGCCCCGACTATTTTTGCCCACACGTAGTTTAGGATTGAAAGTGGGTGTTGTGACAACGCCCCCTTTTGTTGGTACCTGCCGTAGAAATCGACACATTTATATCCACACGCTGAACAATCTGTCGTTTTTTGTTGTTTGGATGCAAATATAACGTGTGTTTGGAACTTGTCGCAAATATAATATATATGTGAGCAAACACATTGTGTTTGCTATTCAATATTAAATTTTTGAGACACAATGATTAATATGTTATAATATATGTGTTTGCGACCCAAATATATCTGTGTGTGAGATACAAATCCAGCTGTGTTTGTTGTACTGTTTATGCTCTCTCGAGAGCAAGAGAATAAAAGAGGAACAATGAGAGAGTCTATCTTGAAAGTGTGTATCTGTTTTTTTGCATGATTCTCTCAGTCAGTGATTCATAAATGTTCCTGAGTGTGCGTGAAGTCAGTGTTTCTTATTTTGGCTGATGTATTGCGTTTTAGTTGCAAGTATTCAGCGGGCAATGGTTCATCGGACAGAGGATATCAAAAGCGGTTGATCAGTGAAAACATAATAAACAAAGGCTCGGAATGTTATATGGTTAATGATGTGGCTTTGGGTTTTGTGTATGTGTTTCGTATATACATAAGTGTATGTCCTACCAAAGGGAATAAAGGATTTTGAGGAAGGAAACTGGAAAGGGCAACAACGTGTATTCAAAGAGTAATTCGTTTCTAAATATTATTATGTTTGGGAGGAAATACGCATATGTTTCCACGTAAGTATATGGAGGTTTGGGGGAAACACGCGAATGCTTCCACGTTAGAATATGGATGTTTGGGATGAAGAACGTATATGTATCCACGTAAAAGCGTACATGTTGGCATTGTTGGCCATTTTTTCAGCGTGCAGTCGTATTTCTTTTTAAACATTTTCCGGTATGTGGAATTTCTTCAACTCATTGGTGAATATAAATAAATTTTTAGTTAACTGAAGAAAATTGGCGAGGTTGCCACGCCTATTTTGGTAACACCCATACAAATGTTGGTCGGCCATCTGGCATGTCGATAAGAAAAATCCGGTAAACCCCTTCCGATCTTAATAACATTAGGTATTTGACTTCATTTTGTTAGAGAAGGGTAATTTTGTCACCACCATTTTGGTACCTCCCATACAAAATTTATGTGGCCGGGTGGTTGGTCGAAAAGATAACTCCCGTAAAACAGAAGCAATCGCTTTGAAATTTGAGATTGAAAAAACCGTTTCGCATTACATCCCATGAAGGGATTGGGGAGAGCTTCTCACAACCAGTGAGCTGTGTGGGCTTTGTAATTTTTCCTACAGTTTTACATCGGTTCTGAATCATATTTTAAGAATATTTTTCATGCTAAGTACTCGATTGTGTCGCCATCACTAAGCGAGATGGCCGTGGTCGAAGGAACTGTAAGGTGGTCAGAGCAGGGATGAAATTTGATATTAGGCAGTATTTAGTCAACCGCTGTATAGTCTATGAGAAATGGGATTTTATGCCACTCTTTTTGGGATGACTATCCTGTTGATTGGTACGATATCTCCCGTAAACCACAATCGATCTTATGGAAATTTGGTTCTGGACAATGTTTTGTCAACACATATTTTGTAATTATAAATGGACAAATTTGCCACTCCCAGTTTTGTATGTACCATACAAATCTTGGACGGACAATTGGCTGGTAGTCAAGATAAATCCCCAAAAACACTTCATCTCTGCTGTTGAATATGGCTAAATGAGCCACGCTCATTCTGGTACCTGAATGTTGGTCGGCTGCAAAAAAAATATATAAACCTTTTTTTAATGGTACTCGGACCCAATGTATGACTTAGGGTGTGAGGGTATGTTTAAGTCGTTTCACCCGACTGAAATTTGTGTACTGGTTTTGTCAACTTTTTGGTGAATTTTTTTACAATATTCGGTAAATATATTTTACTTGTTGGTACACTTTATCTACTCTTTGATAAATTTTTTTCAATTATGCTTTTTGCAATTTTTCCTAAGTTTTTAGTACATGTTTTTATGAAAGCGAGTGGGGCGAATCCAAACAAGTTGTTTTACTGTCTGTTTATCTAACCTACACAAGAGCGTGTCCCTTTTAAATGTGAATTTTGAAAGAACCTCGGAACTCATGAGATGTATTTTGAGCAGTGCCAGAGATTTTCTATGCACGTTTCTCGTGCTTTTCCGATGCTTGGTATTAGGTTCTTCACGCTGAAAAAAACGGCATCTGTAACATATTCTCCCAAACATATTCTGCAGGAACCATGTACATGTTTGGAACACACTTCAAACAGTCATATGTTTGCAAGTTCCAAACTCACTTGTATTTAAACGCAAACAGCAGCGTGTTTACTGGCAAACATGTATGCTTTTACGTGGAAACATACGCGTATTTCCTACCAAACATAATAATATTTAGAAACGAAGTATTCTTTGAATTATATAATTATATATAACCATTGACGACTGAATACATGAGATTAAAACGCAATACATCAGCCAAAATAAGAAACACTGACTTCATCTGCAATTTACACGCAAATTCAGGAATATTTATGAATCACTGACTGAGAGAATAATGCAAATAATACAGATACACCAAGACAGACTCTCTCGTTGTCCGTCTTTTATTATTTTGCTCTCGAGAGAGTATAAACAGTGCAACAAACACAACTGTATTTGTATCACAGACATATAAATTATAACATATTAATCATTGTGTCTCAAACATGTAATATTGAATAGCAAACACAATATGTTTGCACAAAATTATATTATATTTGCGACAAGCTGCAAACACACGTTATATTTGCATTCAAACAACAAAAAATAGTAAAGAACACTCAAGTCAAAATAAAACTCACAGTTTGAAAACTGGTCAAATTTTTGTGATATCCACACGCTGAAGAAAAACGGCATCAGCAACATATTGCAGGAAACATGTAAATGTTTGCAAACATTGATTCCATGAATTGAAGATCTGGTGCTTTTTTGTTTCTTTGTTGACATCACGATTTTCTTTTCTGCAGTTTTAAACCAACAAAGCCACATTTGGGCCACAACAACATATATTATAACTAATTGATCATTGTGTCCCAAACATATAATATTGAATATCAAACACAATGTATTTGGACTCAAACAAATTGTATTTGCAAAAGGCTACAAATACGTTATTTTTGCATCCAAAATAACAAAGACTGATCTATCAGCGTGCATGACACCCAACTTTGGGCCTCCACTTTATAGATGCAGTGGAGTTTCTAGAGCCATAATCTGTGAACTGGAATAGTAAAACCCCTCAACTAAGCGTATGTGAAAGTTCATTCTAATCGGAAAGCCGTTTAGAAACCGCTAAAATATGTAAATTTATGTATATTTTTGAGAAATCACCCACTGTGCTCGTCTTTGGCCAGTCGACTTTTCTTAGCCACTGCGAATCTAAAGTTTATATAGCCACGCAATGTTTACAAAGGCATAAACTGCGTTTTTATTTTCTAAAAAATAAAACATGACGAACGGAAATCCATCTCCTCCTTTCCTTTCCATTTCTACAGCTGAGTAAAGGACTTTTACTAAATCACAGCAAAGTTTGCATCAACTCATTAAAGACTGTGTGCGCATCTGCTGCGTTTAACTTTAGTTGAATGTGTTAAACTGTAGATTAATCAGAAGATGTTTCCAATTTGTCGACTTTACAATGATTACCTGCGTTCCAAAGGTCATTTGTGTGGTGTTGAGAGATTAAAATTACTAGATGCTGATTGTTGGCAGATGATGTGACGATGATGCTGGTTCGGTATCGCCAACAAATCTGTACTTAGGTGTTAAAATATTTTTGTTTTAGTTAATCTTTTTCTGTGGTTACGAAATTGTAATCTATACTTGCAAAATATTTACACACAACAACACGCAAGATGTGTTAATTGAAGGTTAATTTTTAATGAAATTACAACTTTTCAATAGGCACAAATGTAAATTAATAGTTTTGTGAAAACTTGAGATGAACTTAAACTTGTTAACTTGAGGTGGCGTTTTTGTGAGCAGTGTGAGAAAGTAAAGGGTGATACAATTGAGAAAATTATGTCAAATAATTCAAATAACCTCAGTAATGGTTAACTTGTCATTATTGTAAATCGCCAGTGTCGTAATACTAATCTACACCCTGAAAAATCTATATATATTTCTTGGTCTAGAGCAAATATAACGGCGGGTCCGCCAAATAACTTTTTTTTTTGAAAATGCTATAAAAAAAACTACTGAATATTTTCTCAAATTTCTTTTTTTTTTTGAAAGTACAATCCTTCCGGTTAATAATGGAAAATAATTTCATTCAAATGGCTGCCTCGGCTGGCCATGCAGTAGCCTACACGATCGGTCCAATTTTTAAGCACATTATCGATTGTGTGCAGCTGTATTTCACCAATGGCTTCACGAATATTGTCCTTTAAAGCGTCAATTGTCTCTGGCTTGCCGGCGTAACACTTATCTTTGAGGGCACCCCACAAATAATAGTCCAACGGTGTCAAATCGCAGCTCCGAGGTGGCCAAACGACATCAGCTCTGCGGTTGATAATGCGATCTTCAAAAACAAGGCGCAAAACATCAAGTGTTGCTTCGGCTGTGTGGCACGTAGCGCCGTCCTGTTGAAACCAAATGTTGCCAATATCCTCCTCTTCAATTTTTGTGAACAAAAATTCGTTCAACATGGCCCGATAACGATCGCCATTGACAGTAACGGCCACTCCTTGCTCATTTTCGAAGAAAAATGGCCCAATTATGCCTCTGGACCAAAATCCGCACCAAACAGTGACTCGGTTTGGGTGCATCGGCTTTTCAATGTATGCGTGCGGGTTTTCTGTGCCCCAAATGCGACAATTTTGCTTGTTTGCATACCCGCCAAAATCAAAATGAGCTTCATCTGAAAAGATGATTTTTTTTGGCAACATGGGCATCTTCTGTAAGTCGATCGCAGGCCCATTTTCCCCATATTTCCCAGCGTTGTTCAAGCGTATACACAACCATATTCGTTCAGCGGAAGGATAAAACTAATTATCTGTCAAATCAGACATGAGCTAAGTGTTACCATTCACGAAATAAGCACTAGTTGAAAAAACAACGTTAAATGGCGGACCCGTTAGAAAAAAGAAATCACGAAATTCACAAAGAAAAATACATATAATTTGCTTTGCCCTAAAACATTCAATATAATTCATTGAAAATGGATTCCCAAACTTTATACCTTCTCATTCACAAGAGCCGCGCACACTAAGCATTGCACCACCGACGATAGGCGAACTCTACTTAAGATAAAATTCAAGAGTTCCGTTTGATTCCCAAAAATAACAAATTCGAAGTCCCCTGTAAAGACACTGCACTAGCATAGAGTACCTCCAAGTCGTTTTGTATTGCGTTTCTTTAAAACTTTCCTCATTTTATTCAGACGTCAGCAAATATGTTTAATTGCAGTTTATCTTTCAAATCAGACACGAGCTAAGTGTTACCATTCACGAAAAAGGAAAAAATTGAAAAAAAACGTTAGATGGCGGACCCGTTAGTATACTTGTGTCCAAACACATAGTATATTTGTGCCCAAACACATCCAATTACAGCGTGGTTTCTGATAGAAATATTGCTGTGTTTGGGGTACTGTTTGCTAATTTTTTTTATCGCTATGCTCTGTGGTCAGCAGAAGACTAATATAAAAGGGGACAAGATACATTGTATTCAGCTTAAGTTAATGTCTTTTTGCTTTAATCTTGCAGTCTGTGGTTTGTAAATATTCCTGAATGCATGTGCACGCTGAAAATATCCGCCCCAGCAACATATTGGAGGAACCATGTATTTAAATGATTGCAAGCATTGTTTTCATGAATTGAAGATCTTCCTTTATTATTGTCTGTCACGGTTTTGTTTTCAGCAATTTTCACCAAACATAGCCACATTTGGTTGTGACATATATTATAACCTATTAATCATTGTGTCCCAAACATGTTATATTGAATAGCAAACACAATGTGTTTGGACACAAGTATACTATATTTACAACAAGCTACAAACACGTTATGTTTGGATCCAAATAACAGCAAAATACAAATTTTTCAATTAAGTGTTTCTTATGTTGGCTGATCTGTTGCGTTTTAGTTTCATGCATTCGTCAATCGTTCGTTTGGGAAGAAACACACAAGTATATGGATGTTTGGGAAGAAACACCCATATGGATCCACGTAAAATTATGCATCTTTATAAGATAACATGCTAATATATGAATATTTGGAGTGTGTTCCAAACATATGCATGGTACATATAGAATGTGTTTGAGAAGATATGTTGCCGAGGCCGTTTTTTTTGCGTATAAGTAATATTATGTAGCCATTTGTTTGTGAAACTAGATTTTTTTTATTTTTCCAGATAACTAAAGTTATCCGCTTTAAAGTTTTTTTTTTTAAAATACATCAAGGCCGATTTTTATTTATTCGGCCTTTTTTTATTGGTACTTTTTTATCAAGCTCAAGGCCATTCTATAATATCTATTAATAGAGATATTGTTTTCACAAAAAAATTAGTATCCAAGTGTCCGAAAAACACCGCAAGCAAAACACACAAGAAAACATTTGCAAAAACTTCTTTCCATCTCCAGAGAACCATCGGATCCCATTAGAAATGATTTTTGTTGTTGCCTAAACAGACAACACAATTTGTACATGCAATAACTATTGCATGCAGTTTCGTCGTGCTCCACGGTAGTCAATTCATCAGGGATGATTTTTGCATACTAGTTGGAAATTATCAATTGAAGCGCATTTTCATTTCCATTTAGTTTGATGAATTTTTCAATAACATCATTCCAAACAACCGCTGATGAAGATCTGTGGCTGGATCTGAAATAGCTATAGGGTTTGCCAGGAATCATAGGAATGCATTTGTAAAACTCTTTAAAAACTATATCTCTATTAATAGATGTATAGAATGGCCTTGAGCTTGATTAATAAAATAAAAAAGTTCTTTGTTATACTTTTGATTTTCAGCTCTACTTAATCTTAAGGGAGGGGAGTTTTGTATACGCAAAAGTCGGAGAATCATTTTGTCAAATGTTCAAAATTATCATCAGTCTCATTCTCAAACTTCTATTTAAAGACCTTAAATAATTCTAATTCTGGCACCATTATAAACCAATGGGGTATAGAATTTTAGATGACGTTCCGAACTTCAACGCAGTCCTAACAAATTTTGCGGAAAAAATTTGTGGAGAAACGAGATCTTTCAGAAAATTTCACAACTAAAATACAATCCAAAACAAATTCACTAACGTCAGAGAACGCGTAATAGGAATTTCTATTAGCTAATAAGTTATACTGCTGTACAAAAATTATTTGACACCAAAATTGATTGAAAGTGTAAAGTTAAAAACATTGAAACTTTTAAAATCTAAGTGAAAATTTAACATATTAGTCGAATACTATTTCCAGGTCGTTTGCCACCAACATATTTATTTTTGCTACGTATACTCAACGTTGAAAAGTTAAGCCTTTTCTCCAAATAAATACGTTTGTCGTAAACGTCGTGTGACTTGCTGTAAAGCAACTTTCATTTACCCTAAACTTTTTATAATTTTCTTTCACGACAAAGCTAGAAATCGTTTGTGAACCTCTGTAAAAGGAAAAGGTTTATAAACGCAAACACTGAAAGATGATCTCTCTCTCTCTTGAATAACTTCTAACTTCTTTCTACAGAAACGAACAACCAAATCCTGCACGCTGAAAAAATCCCGGGCCCTGTAGCATTATGCAGGGACCATATATATGTTTGGAACATTCATATACTTACGTGCAAGCATTGTTTTCATGAATTGAAAAACTGCAGATTTTTTGTTTCTTTGTTATCTGACACGTTTTTGTTTTCAGTAGTTTTCAACAAACAATCTCACAATAGGGACACAAAAACATATAGCATATTTATCAATGTGTCTCCAACATGTAATATTGAATAGCAAACACAATGTGTTTGGACACAGTATGCCATATTTGCGACAAGCTACAAACACGTTATATTTCCATCCAAAGAAAAACACAAGGGAGATTTTGCAGCGTGTAATACTTAGCTGAATGCTTCAGTTTCCAATCCAATGCGTGTTTTATCCCATCAATGAAACATATTCTTCACCGCAATAAATCAAATTCATCGCGGCAATGAAGCATAGTTGTCACAATGATTACTGCGTGTAGAGTCGGAGTTTAACTGTTGGATTTCAGGAAATTTACCCGGAATCGAAGTAGGAGTCGCGCTGAAGAAATCGTATCCGATTCCGGGTAAATTTCCTGAGCTACGACTCCTGGTGTCCTGGTCGGTGCTGGAGTTAGAGTCGGATTGAAAAAACCGTTACAATAAATGACTAATTTTGTTACTTAC
The DNA here is from genome assembly GCA_963931995.1 of Phaonia tiefii. Lineage (NCBI taxonomy): Eukaryota > Metazoa > Arthropoda > Insecta > Diptera > Muscidae > Phaonia > Phaonia tiefii. Next base: position 129,208,051 of record OZ008370.1, read on the forward strand.
GTGTTTCTGCATAATTGTTACCATAAATTAAAAATCGAAACCTTTAAATATGTCAGGTTTAATTAATTAAGGAGTCGGTGTTTGGAGTATTTCATGCATAATTCATATGTGGATGCGTTTATTTCCAAGACTGCACTCAAAATAAAAGATACATACTATTAATGAAAAAGTACATCTTCGTAGTGAACTTTTTCATGAAAAAGCAACCAAAGTATAAATTCATTAAAATTATGAATCATGTTTCATAAAACATCACTTTTATGAAAATGATTCATTTGGACACAAAACAAAAATTTTATGAAACTTTTATAAATCTTAATGGAAACATTCATATATTTAATGACACTGTTCTTTCGTTGCCTTTTCATGAAATCATACATAAACGGTAACGAAATTGTTCACAACTCTAACGAATTTTTTCATTGTTTTTCTTTTTCTGAAAATGTTCAAAAGCTATGAAGTAGTTACTGATAGTATTAACTTTTCCTTAACTTGATATTTTTAAAAAAAGTTCTTCAAATTTCTGTGCCGAAAAGGAAAAACAACTTATGTGCATTTCCAACTTTTTTTAGATGAGCATCTTTAGGAGGTACTTTCCATGAGAAGTTCTGACATTTAATTAGATATGTAAGCAATATCTGGTGTATGACTTCCTGATACATAAGACAAATTAAACAAAAACTGGATCTGGAGGTAATTGAGACTTCAGTGGTGATCTCAGTGCACTTAGTCAATATTGTCCTAAGTGTACTTAAGACGTTTTTCCTTTTTGACACAGATTTAATGAATTACCTCAATTAGGATTCAGGCGCAAACCCTCATCAGCGGTTGTTCGGAATGATGCTTTTGAGACACTCATTGAGCTATATGTAAGAAAACTCTAAATGCAATGAGAATTCTTTAGTACGTAAATGAATTATCTGAAAAACACACTGTTGTTTGTGTAAACAAATTATGAAAAAATTACCGGATTTATTAACTTTTTCAATGCGTCGATCATTACACAGTTGTGAACATATTCATTAAATTTACAGAACTATTCAGAAGTTTATGGAAATAGTTCATAAAATGAATGGAAAATTTTTATGAATAGATAATACGAACTTTTATGAATTGTATTTTTCAGTGTGTTTTTTAACGAACCAATGAAATATATTCATCGCTACAATAAAATATATTCATCGCTGAAATGAAGCATACTTGTCACAAGGATTGTGGATTCAGAGTTAGGAGCTATAAGTAAGAATACTCTAAATGCAATGAGAATTCTTTAGTACGTAAATGAATTATCTGAAAAACACACTGTTGTTTGTGTAAACAAATTTATGAAAAAATTACCGGATTTATTAACTTTTTCAATGCCTCATTATTATACAGTTGTAAACATATTCACTAAATTTACAGAGCTATTCAGAAGTTTATGGAAATAGTTCATAAAATGAATGAAAAAATTTTTATGAACAGATAATACGAACTTTTATGAATTGTATTTTTCAGTGTGTTTTTTAACGAACCAATTAAATATATTCATCGCCACAATAAAATATATTCATCGCTGAAATGAAGCATACTTGTCACAAGGATTGTGGATTCAGAGTTAGGAGCTATAAGTAAGAATACTCTAAATGCAATGAGAATTCTTAAGTACGTAAATAAATTATCTGAAAAACACACTGTTGTTTGTGTAAACAAATTTATGTAAAAATTACCGGATTTATTAACTTTTTCAATGAATCGATCATTATACAGTTGTGAACATATTCATTAAATTTACAGAACTATTCAGAAGTTTATGGAAATAGTCCATAAAATGAATGAAAATATTTTTATGAACAGATAATACGAACTTTTATGAATTGTATAGTTCAGTGTGTTTCTTAGCGAACCAATGAAATATATTCATCGCCACAATAAAATATATTCATCGCTGAAATGAAGCATACTTGTCACAAGGATTGTGGATTCGGAGTTTAAGCGTCGGAGTTCAAGAAATTTTCCCGAAGTCGGAGTAGGAGTTGGAGTCGACTTTGGAGATGATTTATCTGGCCGACTACGAGTAATTAATAACATTTATATTTACGCGTTTCTTCATAATTAGTGTTAATAATGAAAAAAATCAAAACATTTAAATACGTTCGATTTATTTGTGAAGTGGTAGTCCGTGTCAGAGTAGGAGTTGCAGTTCAGAATTTTGAAATTGCGGAGTTTGAGTCGGAGTTGTACAATTTTTAGAACAACTCCACATCTCTGTTAGTTACCGTATCGTAACTATAGCAGTTAATCGGCCCTGTTCTGAATAACAGAATCATTTGGAATCAGAATTTTCTTTCAGAATAGAAAGTTTACATTTTTGATATTCTTAAAACATCAAATATTTTTGTTCTGAATTGTTTGTTTTTAAAATCACAAGGTATTTGCATTCTAATTCAAAACTGATATTTTTCTTCTGAATTGTTTTACAGAAACCCAAAAATTCTGAAACGTTTTATGTTTGTCTGGATTCTGTTTACAGAACAGGGCCGAATGAAATGATTTTCGATGTAACGATTAATCTACACATTAGTCCCTTGTGATGAAAATATTCGTTGAGGCAAAGAGCAATTGTGCGCGTGTGCAGAAAAAAGCCTTGCCTGTCAATGTATTGGTTAGTTTCAAATTACAATTAGCAACAGTCAATTTCCTTAACATTTGAAAATATTTTATATGTATATTGACGCAAATATTATCTTCATCTGTTAAAGCTTCAAAGTCAATACAGATACCAAGTGAGGGTGACAGAGGCAAAAACCAACGCTAAATTCAATGTCAAAAATCCGACTTTACTTTGGGTCTCTATCTATACAAACGAACTTTAATTGCAAAACCTCAAACCAACCAAACAAAATGTAATCTAATCCCTTGGAAATGAATAAATCTGCTGCAGAATAATAAAACAAACTAAATCAAATCGTTACAAAATTTAAAAAAAAAATAATTAATTTAACGCTTGGTTTAATTCGACACTAGAGATCTTAAGTGCCTAATCATAACATTACAATAGTTTAACTTTAAAGCCCATATGAGCAAGAGACTCAGTCATACATATAGAAAATAAAACCTAAAGAAAATAACAATTTGTCAGTTACGATACAGAGATATAAACCAGAGTTTTTTTTTATTTGTTTTGGTATAAATTTTGTACGTGTGGTATCTGCCATAAAGGCTGCTGGAGGTTGTCCTAAATCTGTCAATCATTTCGATTTTATTGTGAGTATAGGTGAAGCAAATATGCTTGCATACACGTTTATTAATAGCAACATAGAGCATCCATCCAAGCCATTGGTTTAACCACCCATCCATCCAACCAGTCAACCATCCATCATCATGTACTAGTGCGATAACCACCAGTCCCAAGAACTACCAACAAAGTACTTTTAAGCAAATGTTGCCAAGAGTTTCTTCTCAACCTATTCTATGAATATTTTGAGAATAACTTATAAACCAGCTAGAAGTGTGACTGTGGTGTAGCACCTCGAATGAAAAGAAGAAGAAGAAAAACCAAACAAAAATCTAAAGGTTGCCACCACATGACGACTCTTGGGCGGCCACAATTGACACAATGTTGCCTCGAGAGTGATTAAGTGACTAACTTGGTTGGTCGTTGATGACAATGTTATATTGGATGACACGTTGCATGCCTCATTCACATCTAATTAACACTTCAAAAACATCATCAACGTGCAGTTTTCATTATATTGTTGCTATTGAAAATCGATAATGTTCTTGCGAGCTACAAATTTGAGCTTTAACCCTTTCGGGAAAGAGGTATATTGAAAAAAACAGGATGCTATTGAAATGAAAGCGTGGGCTCGATCTGTGCTCTGTCCACCTATCATTTTTTCTACAACTGTCGCCTCGCTTATTGACATCGACGACACTATCGAGTAACTGACTTTGGAAAAAGCTTCTTCATAAACCGTTCGCAACCGATGTTAAACTGTAGATTCAGAGAGTATAGATCGAAAAACAGGCAGCTAATGGGAAACCATTTATGGCAAAACCGCCCCCGGGGTTATCTTCTTCATACATAACACCACGAAAAACAAAAAATTTTGTAAAGGCCGGACCCATGGTCCCTCTCCTCAGGGTCCAAAAGAGGAGTCTGAGGACAACTTTCAACATCTTCTAATTTTATAAACTTTTTTTGCAGAACACCTCAAAACAGTTTTATGTGCCATAAAGTTTTTTGCGAGGCCGGCCTTTGTTCGGGCTTAGGGGTTGATTCCTCCGGCGAGGGTCTAACACCGGCTTCGCGACTTAGACAATTGTTTTCTGGTACAAAGCTTTCTGTTACTTAGTGCTTTGCCGTTTTCGATTCTCAGGACCCCTATAATATAAAAAAAAATTGTGGTTATCTTGACCCACGGATGTCACACCACAAAAGTAAAGACCACATGAAACCCAAGAGAATTACACCTTTAATTTGAGCACCAACATTTGTCTGTCCGACTTACAAATTATTTGCAAAGGTGCCGATCGTGTGCGTTTCAGCCCTATTTATTTGTGTTTGTCTAGTTTCACAGTTCTGAACCATACGATGGTGGATCAATAAGTCCGTGACTTTTCGAACTTCCCTAGTAGTTATATGAAATGCAACACTGCTTCCATCAATTACCACCTTTAATAGAATACTGTCAAATTTTGAGCAAGTTCCGCCATTTACTTTGCGTTTAACAGCTGTTCAAAACATACAACCTCGTGCATTTTTTTAAAAATGGAAAAAAGTGAATTTCGGGTACTCATTAAACATTATTTTTTGTCAAACCTTCAATCAAACCAAGGAAAAGCTTGATAAATACTATGGGGAATTTGCACCATCGATTTCAATGGCAAAAATTGGTTTACTGACTTTCATTGTGGTCGCACAAGTACAAATGACGCTGAACATTCTGGACGGCAAATTGAGGTCAATACACCCGAAAATGTCGAAAAAATCCACGATATTGTGTTGGCCGATCGAAGAGTAAAAGTGCGTGAGATTGTTGATGCCATAGGCATTTCATATGGCAGCGTGGTTTCGATTTTAAATGATCAGTTGGGTTTAAGAAAGCTGTCTGCAAGATGGGTGCCGCGTTTGCTCTCAATTGACCATAAACACACGGGTGCACACGTGTGTAGTCTCAATGGTAAAATTCCATGAATTGGGGTACGAAATCCATATTCTCCGGATTTAGCCCCCAGTGGCTATTTCTTATTTCCAAACCTAAAGAAATGGCTCGGTGGAAAGAGATTTAGCTCCAACGATGAAATTATTGATCAAATGCCTATTTTATGGACCTCGAAAAATCCTATTTTTTTGGAAGGGAAACAAAAATTGGACTAAGTGTATTGTGCTTTTTTGCAAAAAAAAAATGTGTTTCATTCAAAAAGTCACGGACTTATTGATGCGCCCTCGTATTTCGTACTAAATTCGAGAAGGATATGAATAAAAATTGTTTATAAGATCGATAAGAATTAACACGAAAACACACTGATAGATTAACTTCGTAAATATTACGAAATCTTTTATATTTCTCCTGAATTCCTTTAGTCTGCGTAAATATTGCGAAATCCTTTATATTTTCCACGAGATCCTTAATTAATTTTCAGCCAAAGAAACATTTTATAGAATCTGATCATTCTCATAGATTCTACAAAAATGTGTCTTGTTTTGTTGTTTGGATTCAAATATAACGTGTTTGTACCTTGTCGCAAATATACTATACTTGTGCCCTAGCAATTGTGTTTGTTATTCAATATAATATGTTTGAGACACAATGATTAATAGACTATAATATATGTTTTCGAGATCCAAAGGTGTTTTTTTTTTTTTTTTTGAAAACCGCTAAATACAAATACGAGACAGAGAAGAATTAAACAAAAAAGCAGCAGTCTTCAATTCTTGAAAATAGTGCTTGCAAACATGTAAATTTTTCCTGCAATATGTTGCTGGGGCCGATATTTTTCAGCGTGTAATGAAAAAAATCCAAGAAATTGTTTTGTTCATAACTTCGTAGTAGATTGTATATTCTGTAAAACAAAATTTATTACATTTCTCCTTAATATCTACGAAACTTTTTCAGTGCACGCTGATAAAAATGGCCCCAGCAGCATATTGCAGGAAACATTTATATGTTTGCAAAGCATTGTTTTCATGAATTGAAGATCTGCTGGTTTTCTGTTTCTTTGTTATCTGTCACTTTCAGCAGTTTTCATCAAACAAAACCACAATTGGGTCACGAAAACATATATTGTAACCTATTAATCATTGTTTATCAAACATGTAATATTGAATAGCAAACACAATGAGTTTGGACACAAGTATAATATATTTGCGACGAGCTACAAACACTTTACATTTGGAGCCAAACAACAAACTAGGATTTTTAACGTGTAGAATCTATGAAGCATTTTCGTTTTCATGGATTCTATGGAACGAAATCTTAGAAATTTAGTTCATACCTTCATGGGTCTAACTACAACAAAATTTATAACATTTCCCCTTAACGTCTAGGATTCATCTAGGATTCTATGAAAATAAAGTCAAGAAAACTTTTCACAACGTCTGTGAAACAATTTTATAGATTTTAACAAATTTTCCATACAAGGGCAGTATGACAACCTGTGACAAAAAAAACGTTGTTTCTCAACACAGTCTGCTTTTATTCCACCGATGCAATTATTCCATCGTTTTCCCAATATTTTATTCCTTCCATATAATAAGATTTCTCAAGGTCCTCCAAATAGCCGTTTGTTTCAGTGATGACCACTTCATTCGACCCGAGACATTTCCTGACCCGAGCCATTTCCTGAGGTTTGGAAATAGAAAGTAGTCACTGGGGGCTACATCCGGAGATGGTAGCAATTCGTAGGCCAATTTATGGATTTTTGACATGACGGTGTTGTCATGGTGGAAGAACTCATTTTTGTTCACCAAATGCGATAATTTTTGTTTCAAGTCAATATCGATTCTGCGCAACAGTTGTGAATAATATTGACGGGTAATCGTTGTACCCTTTTCAATCTAATCGATGTAAATGATACAGCACGAATCCCAAAAACTGTCACCATGACCTTATTGGCTGACACTCCCATCTTGGCACTCTTTGGTACACATTCACCCGTAGAAGTTCACTGTTCCTTGGTCTTTGGTGTGTTGAGATAGATCCATGTTACGTCTACGGTTACAAAACAGCGAAAAAACTCACCCGGATTGCAGTTGAACATCGCCAAACTCTCCTTTTGAAGTGGTCTCATGGTTGCGCTTAGGTCGCGGCACCCATCGCGCGGATATCGTTTTCATGTACAAATGTTTATGAAAATGTTGATATAACCGTTCAGTTGAGGTGCCTTGAGTCTCAGCCACCTCACGTAATTTCATTCTCCGATAATCCAATATCATTCCATCGATTTTATTGACGATTTATGGTGTGACAACCTCGTTTGGACGAACTTAGCGTCTGGCCGCAACGGAATACAGTAAATCACATTTTAACCATTGAAATTGGTCGTTCAGAGTCCCCATAGAAATGGATGATTTTTTTGGCCATTTGGCTTTTGAAAATTGAAGGAACCAAAAAATTTGTACAAGTGAATGATATATTTATTTGAATCGATAAATCAGGGCCTGCCATTTACTTTTTAAACATTATTTGAAGGACATATTGCTCATGACTACGCTTCACGTGGTCCACTCTGGATATCCAATTTTGGTAGACTTTTTCCAAGATTTCGGCAGGTATCTCACCAAATATTGCAGGAACCATGTATCACGTTTTTATTTGCAGCAGTTTTCAATAAACAATGCCACAATTGGATCACGAAAACATATCTGTGGACTTTTGACAAAACAACCTCTTTCTAAAACAGCAATTTTAAAGTGGAGCGAAAAAGCTTTATAAATACCTCACAGCTATTTTTAAAAAATAACTGGTTAAAATTAAAAATAGTGTAGATTTCCATTTTAATATTAAATTTTTAGCAAATATTTTTTAAAAATAGTTTTGAGGTATTTAAAAAGCTTTTTCACTCCCCTTTGAACTTGCTGTTTTAGAAAGAGGTTGTTTTGTCAAAAGTCCACAGATATATTATAACCTATTAGTCATTGTGTATCAAACATGTAATATTGAATCGCAAACGCAGTGTGTTTGGACACAAGTGTACTATAGTTGCGACAAGCTACAAACACGTTACATTTGCAGCCAAACATCAAAAAAGAGCAGATATTTCAGCGTGAAGAAAATTCAAATTATCCATTCGAATATTGTATGGAGATTTGTATGAATACGTTTCGCAAATTCCTAACCCAGTTGTGAATAGATTTAATAATATCTATTAAATTTACGAAAATTTTCATAGGATTAATAAAGTATTTATGTTGCACAAATATAACGAAGAATGATTATTCAGTACTGGTTGGTAAACTATGTTTTTTCTTCCTAAAATCCCAAAACGTGAATTAAACTTGCAGGTCTATTTTCAACCTGTGACAAAGCGAAAGATTTTTGTTGTGTTAACATCTATAGGCACGGGTAGGACAGTCTATCAAAGTGAACACATGTACAACATTAGTCTCTGCCTGAAAATAAGTACGATGGTATTGATGTAGCGACAGCGAACAAACAGGCAGGTCGTAGTCGCCAAAGAGTATTGAATAGTATAGAGAACTCATGGAACGAATTGTATGACTTAAAAGCACTGGCGACCTCCAGTGAATGATTCAAAATGTATTACTCTCTTTTTGTCATAACCGTTCATAATTTTGATGTGAAATATTGATGCCTTTTGAAACATTTATGCTGTTTATATTGTTTTATGTAATAGCATTGTCGAAATGGTGCATTTATATTGAAATATTCTATAGAGATAATAAGACTCGTTTATGCCCTTTTGCTCAGACTCTCTAAATGAGAGCGGAAAAAGAGTGCAATAAGCTCTCAATACTATTCAATACTTTTGTCGTCGCCAGTATTCAAACAAGCAAGTCGTCTTCGCTCTATTTATGACAAAACAAAAACATTTATTTCAGTGAGCTAAATATTACTGTATTTATTTTAACAATATTGCATCTAATGTTAAAGCAGATGTAAGAAAAAAGAAAGTGCAATAACAAAAGAGGCTTCAGCACAAAAACTATTCTTTTTTGTTATCCAATGTAACATTTTCTAATGTGTTCATAGAAATCGAACAGGTACCGTGTAACAAAAATTTGCCCGTGAGTTCGAACACTCATTGATTTTTTTTATTAGTAAATCAAGCTTTTCTTCGATTAAATTTTTTGTATTTTAACCTTAAAAATCAATTTATTGATATTCTACGCGATTCTGAATAATGGGAATTTCCGATCTATCACATTCAATGATAGAAGTGGTGCCAAATAGGATGGATAGGTATGACGCTGCGTACAATGACGTCGATGATGACGAGAATAATGACGTTAACATTGCTACTTGTCTTTGAATGAAATAAAGAAGAAAGAAGAAGAAAAGTAATAATAAAAATAAATTATAATAGATAATACTTTAGCAATAATAATAACAATGATGACAATAAATTTGATTATCGCAAAATGATGACACCAAAAGCAAAAAAAAATACGAAACAAAGCACAAAAACTCCAGACAAGAAAAAAAATGCTAATATGAACATTAAGATGACGGGCAATTATAGGAGTTTCATTGAGCATTTGAACGAACCACTACACTTGTCAGCTTATACCCTACCGCCTTGATATTGATAACTTTGGATCTTTGGAATCGATATGGCAGTCAGTCAGTCAGTTGTCTTCTTTTGTCTCTTGTTGCTGTTGTCTTCTTCTGGGAAACAACTTTATTAGTATATGTACAAGTATTCATGCAGCAGTTGTTATCGCTCATCATCGGGGGTTGAGATAAACTTTTAACTCATCTTAATTGAAAAAGTCACAAAGGCACCAGACAAGACAGCAAAGTAGTTGAGATGAGGTCAAGGTTTCACGCTGTGACCCATCACAACAACATGATAATAATAATACTGGGTAGACAAAAAACAAAACTCTTTACGATTGTGAGACTTTTCCTAGTGGGGCAAACAAAAACAATTTGTATTGTATCCAGCTGTCTACTCGATTTTTAAAAGTTTATATATTTTATGTAGAAAACAATTTGCTAAAAATTTATATAAAAAATAAACTTTTTTTATTATTTACAAATAAATTTTAAAGTTAAATTACAATGAACCAGCTGTGAAAATATGATAAGGGCCAATAGAAAAAATATTATTATATATAAAACAAGGTTATGAAATTGTTTGTTGTTGTTCTAACACGGTCGCAAAAAAATAAACATTTTATTTCTACAATCATGGCCCATTTCCGGATATACACTTAAGATAGTGCTAGTATACGCTAAAAAAACGACCCCAGGAACATATTGCAGGAAACGTGTACATGTTTGCAAGCACTGTTTTCATGAATTGAATCTTTGTTGTATGTCTCGTGCTTGTTTTTAGCGATGGTCAATGAACAAGGTTCAATGCAACTTTGAAGTTCTCCCGGCAACACGAATAGGACACATTAGTACACGCTAAAAAATCTGTATTTTTTTGCTGTTCAGATGCAAATATAACGTGTTTGTAGCTAGTCGCAAATATACTATACTCTTGTGCAAACACATTGTGTTTACTATTCAATATAATATGTTAGATACACATTGATTCATAGGTTAAAATACATTTTTTGTGGCCCAAATGTGGCTTTTGTTTGTTGAAAACTGCTGAAAACAAATCGTGACAGACAACAAAGAAACAAATGACAGCCGATCTTCAATTCATGAAAACAATTCTTGCAAACATATACACGATTCCTGCAATAGGTTACTGGGGACGTTTTTTCAACGTATTTAGCTAAAGGAAAACACTTGTCGTATTTGTTGATATAGATGGTGCGTTTAGCAACATCTTATCGGGATCGACAAAATCGGCTCCATCGCCATTTTGTGTTGACCATGTTATCATTAATTTGATTTACGTACACGCTGAAAAATTTGTATTTTTTTGATGTTTGGGTGCAAATATAACGTGTTTGTAGCTTGTCGCAAATATATTATACTTGTGCCCAAACACATTGCGTTTGCTATTCAATATAACATGTTTGGGACATAATGTTTAATTGGTTATAATGTGTGTATTTGTGACACAAATGTGGTTTTGTGTGTTGAAAACTGCTGAAAACAAAACAGTGGCAGAAAAAAATTCAGAAGATCTTTAATTCACGAAAACAATGCTTGCAACCATGTGCATGGTTCCTGCAATATGTTGCTGGGGGCCTTATTTTTCAGCGTGTACACGGCTTTACTTCGAAATGTGAATAGGGGAACAGCGTGTACCTTTACCATTTCCTCTGGAATTCCGTCAGTTTTTCCATTATCAAGTTTTGAGCTGATTTGTGATCTTCTAGGATCTCTTCTCATAATGCCTCTAGTTGTTTCGTCGTCAAGGCTGTCTCGTACTTAATTTCTTCCTCAATGGGGTTTAAGGAAAGTATTGTCTCCATTGTCCAGGTTGACATGGTTGACATGGCTCTCGATGTTGTCTTTCTAAAGTAGTTTCCCAGCCAGAATTACTACCAAGTATTTGAAACTGTTACTCACTGGCAAAATGTGTTTCTCTCAAACACATTCTGCACGTAACATGTATATCTTTGGAACACACTCCAAATATTCATATATTTGCAAGTCATAGACTCATTTATATTTAAATGCAAACATTAACATGTTTACTTGCGAAGATGCATACTTTTATTCCAAAATTCCATACACTTATGTCGAAGCATTCCTATGTTTCCTGCCAGATGAACGATGGACGATGGACATTAGAAACACTTAATTGATTTACACACGCATCCAGACTTTTTGTGAATCACCGACTGAAAGTATAATGCAAAAATATGTACAGTTATACACTTGCAGTAACATTAACTTAAGCTGAAAACAATCTCTCGTTGTCCCTATTTTATTCATTTGCTCTCGAAAGAGCATAGCGACATAAAAAACGAAGTACACAGTGCATATTAACATATTAATTTTTGTGTCTCAAACATGTAATATTGTATAGCAAACACAATGTGTTTGGATACAAGTATTTACATCCAAACAAGAAAGAGGTCAGATTTTTAAGCGTGTACCAAGTATTTGACTCTGTTGGGCAGCTGTGTAGTCTTTCCCAGGAAGCTTGGTGCCACGTAAGCGGCTCTCTTCGTGTTTCTAGTAAATAAACATATTTCCATTGTGTCCGTGTTTACATTTAGTCTTCCTGGCTGTGCTATATTGTACGGTATTTCAAGTAACCTTGAGGCCCATTTTGTGAAGAATATTTAGATTTTCTCACCTAAGAAGTACTGCCACATCGTCTGCCTAGCAGGCGGGCTTGAATTCCTCGTTGGTCAAAATCTTGAGAAGACTGTTGTGGTGAAGATCCAGAGAAATGGCGGTAGAATCTCACCTTTTGGTGCGCCCCGGCATACGTTTTCCCTTATGTGTATGTTATTTGCCCCACAGCATATTTAAGTGCCAGACTATCGTCTCCCGGTCGGCTTCAAACTGGTCTAATGCTTGGATTAGAGCACGGTTCGTATTGACTCTATTGACTTTCGGCTCTCTAGAAGGGCGGCACTAGATTCAGCTCGGCTCGCGAGTCGGGAGCCAACACTGAATCTGGCGTCAGCGGAGAAAGACATTGGCGATGATTTTAAAACTGTGCAAACCACGACTCTAATCCATCAATTGTATTAACTCGCGAGGGAGCCAAGAACTGGCTCTCGTCTCACGAACCGGGAGCCAAAGTAGCGGATCTTTTGGATCACTTTTCGTGAACCGGATCACTGTTCCGCCAGATTAAACTTTAGTTCCCTATAACGAATCCTGGTTAAGAGTCGTGGTTTGCATCTTGCTAAAATCACCGTCAATATCTTTCCTCGTTGACTTCACAGGGGCCAAACACTTGAGCGCCTTCCTTGCCATATCGTTTGAGATGGTTCTTCCGCCGAAAATTCAGGTGACACTAGTCCATATTTTTTATTCTCCCCGTCTCGCAGGGCTTTTCAAATTTTGATTTTCTCTCTCGGAGTGGGTAGCAGTCCTCAAAGGAACCACATGTCCTTCAGTCCTAATTCATCAATTTGCGCCAATAAAAACACGTTGATTAGGGTTCTGTAACTCCTTATTACCCACGGCGTCCTCAAAAAATAAGGACTTTGAATAGATGTAGTGGCTCTTCGTCAGTGGTATTTGAATTGTCAGTGGCCTAGGAGCGCAAATTGTTTACGTAACCACTCAGATGGTCTCGTCATCCATTGCTTCGTTAAGGTTCAGGTTTATTTTTACGTGCTTGGATGCCAATATGACGTGTGTTTAGAGCTTGTTGAAAATATCGTATACATGTGTCCAAAAACACATTATGTTTGCTATTCACTGTTGCATGCTTGAGACTCAATGATTAATATGTTATAATATATGTGTTTTTGATCCAAATACAGCTTTGATTGTGATACAAACACAGCTGTGTTTGGTGCACCGATCACATTATTCTTTGTCGCTAGGCTCTGTCGAGAGCAAAAACAAAGAGAGATTGTTGTAACTCCTTTTTTTAACTGTATTTTGCAACTATATTTCTGCATTCTTTCAGTCAGTCATCCATAAATATTGCGGAATGCATGTGTAAATGAATTGTGTGTTTCTTACGTTGACTGGTCTGTTGCATTTTAGTTTCATGCATTTAGTCGTCAATCGTTCGTTTGGGAGAAACCACACAAATTCTTCGACGTAAAACTCCATTTAAAAGTATGCATCTTTGCAAGTAAACATGGAAATGGTTGCATTTAAAGATAAGAGAGTTTAGGACTTGCAAATATATGAATATTTGGCGTGTGTTCCAAACATATACGTGGTTCCTGCAGAATGCGTTTGAGAGAATATGTTACAGAGTCGATTTTGTTTAGCGTGTAGGCTTCTCGACGTGTATGTATTCCGAATCTGTTTTCGTCATCATGACCAGGGGTTTTCTGCAAGCTTGTCTTCTTCACCTCAATTTTATCGTACATGGACCTTGCAATTGGGCATTGGGGGTTTCTTCGAGCCGGCTTCTGACCTAATCATGTTTCGTCATTTCGTTTAAACCCTAAACTTAACACAAAAGTGTAATTTTTATTTTTCAACTCAACTATTAACTGACTTGTAAATCCATCTATTTATTTCGGACAGCATTTTAAATGCAACTGACTTGAATGGGTTTAAGTTATTCTAGATACGAAATACCCTTGGAATTTTATCAAAAATCGTGTGTATCGTCTAAAATATGTATTTTTTTATGACATGATGATAATTTCTTGTACAAACTTAGTCATTCGCTGGCATGAATTCTATAAAGTTTTTTTTTTTTTTTTGATTAGAAAAGTTTACAGATAAACGACTATAAAAGTTACAATAAAACATGAATAACAACAACAACAACAAAAAGTACAACGAATGTGTCTGAGTGAGATTTTTCAGTATCAGCTATGGCACGAATGCATTTCAAAGCGATTAGTCATCCATTCCAGAGTCAATGAATAGAATGATGGAGGAACCCCAAACAACACAAGGAAACTGACAAACAACATGAACAAACGTCACTTTTATCACATGGTTCACTAACAGCACATGAACGTCATCACTTCTAGCCAGAGGATTGAAAATAAAGTAAATATCGCATATCTATCAAGTGTGGCCAAAGATTTTTCTATGTGTATATTGGATACCAACTTTATAAATGTTTAGATTCACTTTGGTCATTTCATTCACTTTACCAGTATATTCTTCTTCCAAGCGGCGTCCTCGTCATATATGCAACAACCACACAAGGAAAAACGTTTGTGTAAACATTTTAACGCTACATTAGCCTACATGATCTTCTGCTGCCAGCTATCATCATGATCAAGAACAACGACAACGACAATGTATTCAAACTGGAGAGGATGTTGGGAACGCTTATACTTCTTGGTTGCATGAAATTTATTTGGTAACATACCATTGATATGAGTCATTCACACACTTTAAAGAACTTTTGCGGCGAGTAGATTTTGACCCACCTCCGATAAATTCATGATCTGCATCGGCATCTTTAGCCATTCATTGCCAGTAAATATTATGATCACAATGATCAAGATGAAGGATATGGAGATGGAGATGTGGATGTAGATGGTGTTCATGATCATGATGTTTATAGTATAAGACATGAAAACAAGAATATTTGCGTCCGTCTTGATATTATTTGTGTTAACTGTTTCAAATTAATAGGAGGTATACGAGGAACGGCACATGAATATTGGATTCCGGCATTTGTATATTTAGCCATGTCGGCATCATCCAGAAACAAAAGGACGACACGCCTTTTTGCTAACAGTTTTGCCAAAACTTGAGGCAGTTTCTGTTTGACATATAAAGAGAAGCCAGTAAGTCAGTATTCAAATATGAAAGACATCACAATTGAACGAATGTCAGGCAGTATAAACGAGGGTACTATGAAATGAGGGAATAGGTAAATATAGTTTTCGAACAAAAAAAATATCCATACAAACTGGTCACTCTTGCGTGCATAATAGCCATAGATGCAGTATTTCAATTGCTGACAACCAAATAGAAACAGCATACAATCATTGACTTATGCTTAACGACCGCATAATCCGTATTTTTGACTAACGACTACGGCTATTGCTTCACTGATGATAATGATGGGAACAAAATGGAATGAAACAGTATACACACAAAAGATTTTCTTCTGCTACAACTATAACTGCAGCAAATGCGCACAAGTCGTAGCCGACAGCAATAGTCACTCTGAGGAGATTAACTAATGACTGGTTTAGTCGCAGCAATTGTGTTGATAGCAAAAGTAATAAACTATGCAAAGTCTGAAATGACCGTTGGAAGCATGACTATTCAATTTTAACAATAACAATAATAACACTGTTGTTCAAATGAACACATACTATGTACGTAGGGTGTAGGAGAGTACCGTATGCAGTATTTTCTATCAGGGCGGACCAACCTGAAATTTAGATTGAAAAATAGCACTACCTTCAAAAATCACCACTGAAGCAACGAACCACAGAAACTCACCACTCCACACTGGGACAGATTTAAAAAATGACCGGACAAAATTCCAAAAATCGAATCAGTAATCCAGATAAAATAAGTGACGTAAGCAGTTCACAATTAACCACTGAGGTCGAGAATTAACTGTTTTGCAGGTTCCATGCACGTTGCTGATCAGCTAAGGGGCCCAAAGTTGAGTATTGTTTCAATACATGCATGCAGGCTAATTTTAGGTTATTTTTAGTAGATGTGTGTTATATGAAGGTTATGTTTCTGGTTGTTTTAAACTTTTTTTTCTTTAATTTGTGTTATGAGTGCTACGAAATTGTATATTAAGTTAATTTAATTTACTTAAGGTTTCTAGTTCAATTGCAATGAAAGTAATTGACTAAAAATATTACATTTTTTAATCTTTTGTGGGCCGACAAAAATTATGATCAACTGGGATCAGCGCGCGATTTTCACTTCTGAACACTTCAGACCCTAACCGAAGTCAGTGATTTTATTTCGTTACCCTTTACTTTACCACCATTTGCTGAAGAAAAATTTTTTTTAAACTTTGGTCCAGGTTTTGATTTCATATTTAAATATAAAATACTTGTGTAAAAATTAATTTTTTTCAGTGTAAAGTTAAATACATTACTCTGTCGGAATTTAGGTCTGGCAATACCATAAAATGTCCAACTAAAATTTCGAAATTTAAAACTAAAATTTTTAAAGTTCCGAGGACGACGATGATGAAAATGTCGAACGTAATGAGTTTTTAAACGAAGTTTTTTTTGTGGTCCCGAATAAATCTTGTATGGATACGAAAAAACTTTTTATTTATTTTATAATTCCTAATAAATTTGGTAGAAAAGTTTAAAACGTTAAACCGAACTGAACCCTCGTGGCCAACCGACGTGTTTTCGTTTCGCTGAATAGCCTGAAGATCGCTTGGCTGAAGACGATTATTTTTACAGGAAAATCACATTTTCGATAAAGCTCATTTCCACTTCTGGGGCTGCGTTTTTTTCTTCGAAAATGAGCATAGCGCCGCCGTTAAGGTCATGGCGGGCGTTACCTTGCTATGCTCTGAAATTTTTTGTACCCAAATGTTGAAGAGGATCACATGGTCGGCGTATGGTTTCAACAGGACGGCTTTTCGAGCCACACAGCCGGCGTTGCAATCGATATTTTGCGCACTCGGAAGCGCGAATGTTTTGTGATATTTTTGGGGTCGGTCTCGAACTCGCAACGGACTTGATTTTCGAATCCGTTTCTCGTTCAAATTTTGTAAATAAAATGGATTCGAGACGGGTCCGCTTTTATACATTTTTGCGGATTCGAAACGGATTCGTTCTGATATTTAAAAAGTAGTTGAAATTAAAATAGGCAATGAATTATATTTTCTGCCTCTAATCCACTGACGTTTTTCACTTACATTATATAGTGGTGTGCGGTGAAATAGAGTCACATACTCGTCAAAACTTTTATTCTCTACAAATCAGTGGTCCAAGATGTTTCATTTAAAGAAATTCTGAACCTGATTGACCGCTCCTTTGCTGAATATGATGCCGTAATTTTTAATAAATTTTGTACACTACTGTTCTCCAGGTCAGTGTCAGTATTTTAAAGGCTATGTAATGACGTGTGCTATAAAATAGAGTCAATTACAAAAAATATATTTTTTTTGAAATGGTTAATGGTAGTTTGGATTTGAATTTGAAAACAAAGTTTAGCTTCTAAATATAATTAATGTTTGTTAGTAGCACTAATAAATTGTCATTATTGACGTTCCAAAATGGGCCAATGTAAATATTACAATCATAAGCGCCAAGAAAGAATAAAAGAGACGATAAAAGAATTCAGAAGCCATATACAAATTACTGACATAATTGGATGCTCAAAGAAAATGATGGAGACCGGAATAAAATATAACCCCAATCCAGGAAACAGACGATAAAACCCTGAAAATTACAGAACATTTGGAACCAAAAATATTGCGCCACGTAGAGTTCGACTTTTGTTACCTCTTCCGCCCTTAAAAGGCAATACGATCGGGATGTTGACACCTCTACATTAAGAAAAATGCTAACTAAAAGCAATTTAAAGGCAAAAAGTGTCCGAAAGTTCCATTTCTAATGTTGCAAAATGTTGCATTTTGCCACGGAGCATGTGAAATAGTCCGTACGCAAATGGCGAAATATTTTGAGGACAGCTGAAACTAAAGTGAGATTGGGTAATTATGATAAGAGTAATCTTCCTGTACGAAGACCTTCCAACACCGAATCCAGGCCCCAGAACACAATCCAGACAGTTAAACGTGGTAACGGAAACATAATGGTACGGGGTTGTTACTCTTACATTGGGACAGAACCTTTATTCCAAATTGAACAGACAATGGACGCTGCACCACTGTATTAAAAAAACATCATGATGCCTTGTGCTAAATGGGAAATGCCGCTTTGATGGATGTTTCAACATAATATCGACCCCAAACACACATCTATGCAGTCGCCGGGCTTAAATCCTATTCAGGATTTGTGGCGGGACATTAAAGTGTCTATCAAAGGAATAAACCAATTTAATAAAGATGAGCTTATGACACTGGTACAATCGGCGTGGAAAACATGACTTGTGGAGACTTGATGATTCAATGTCAAGGCGTTGCTTAGCTGTGATAAAAAATAATAGTTATTTCATAAAGTACTGAGATAATATAAAGGATTAATGAAACATACATTTTATTTGACACAGCTATTTATTCTAGTTCAGATGATGAATCGCGATGACTCTATTTTAATTCACAGGCAAAACGGGGCATTTTGAAATATTTTGATTTATACGTAATGATTTAATTTTAAATTACGACATTAATGTTCTAAAATGTTATATCTAGTTCTTAATTGAACAATTAAAAATAAAAGTTATAAACAAAATTTAATATTTCTACATTTGTTTTTGTTTTGAAAATGTTGATTAGTGTTGACCCTATTTCATCGCACACCACTGTATATTAATTGGCCGTCGATGGTGCAATGGTTGTGTGAGCGGCTCTTGTGCATGAGATCCTGGGTTCGATCCCTAATCTTACCACCTTACATTTCTTTCGACGGCTGTCACATCGCATAGTGATGGCGACACTATCGAGTATTTAACCATGAAAAAACTTCTCAAAATTCCATTAGGAACCGGTATAAAACTGTAGGTCCCAATCACTGAGTGAAAAACTAGAAAGCGCACGGCTCACTGGTTGTGAGAACTGCTTCCATAAATTGGAATTATTTTTGTTTTCGTCGCGACGGGATCCAACTTTGCTTTTTTTGCGTGTAACGTAAAGATTAAACTGGCAGCAATTGCATAATTCTCAACTTATCATACCCACTACCTTCGCGAGAAATGCCCTCCTGTCTGCCTGTAGCCAAAGGCTATTCTTTTCTCGGTGATTTACCTGTACCCAAATCTTGGTAAATAAAAAACCATCCATCCTTATCATATTGGAGGGGCAAGTGCACCTTTTTGTCTCTCAGCCTTTGGCATAAATTATGAGTGTATTTTACTACCTCTTTAAAAATAAAACTAAAATATCAACAGGAACAACTGTATTCCGTACACATTCACGCACAAAAAAAAAACATCATCAAAGATCCTTTCAAAATCTTTCAAAATTTTCTTGGCAGTCATTGTTTCCTCGTCATAACTTATGACCGTCCTTCTTTTTTATTTTGAATAATTCATGGTTTAATCATAAGTTTTCGGTCCAAAAGCCGTTGGCTTTAAACATTAAATTGTTGGTCAACCGTAGTTCTTGGAATTCCCTTAAATCCGAGTTTTTATTTTTTAATTCAATTAGGCTTTGACAGGGTTCGAGAGAGAGACAGAGACTGGTGATGTAAACATTGAATAGCCATTGAAAATAATGCTAAGAGGGAGGGAGATCTAAAGTTGAATTGTGTATCCAAAAAAAAAACTGACAACTGTTTGGATGTCTCTCTTTGGCAGAGATTTTTGTTAAGTTTATGTAATTAAAAAGTTTCAAACATAAAAATGTTCCTGTTAAATTGAGTCTGGCACATTTTGTACAAGCTCGAAGCTATGAAATCCACCATCAAATTATATGCTCTATATGGTTGATTGATGCTTCGCTCAGTTAATTTTACCTTTTTTTTTATTCAAAAGAGTGAGAGAAAATCTTCTCTTTTTATATATGATTGATTTTGTACGTAGCTCGAAGCTATGAAATCCATTTCTCGATATTGACATTTCGTTCTATATGATTACTTGAGACTGTGCATTTTTTTTTTAATAATTATTTCGAGAATTTGTTTATTGAAATCGGGTATGATTCGGAAAATATGCCAATAATGATATATTAAAAAAATGTTTACATTCCCCCGATTACGTCTACGTATGTATTTACGATTACGATTGCTAAATACTCTGAATAATATTTAAAATTCTCTAATTTAAAAAAAAATTTGCATTTTGTATCATTAACATTATCTTGAAAAATTATTAGACATTTTATGTTTATATTTTTTTAATTGGAAAAGGATGCAACCATTCTATTTTATATGGTTGATGCATCTACAGTACAGGCTCGAAGCTATGAAATCATTGCTTAAAAGATGATAGTTTTTTTTTTTTTTTTTTAATTTGTTTATTTATTAATTAGTTCTTAGTTCTTAAATGGTTGACATTTTGAAATTGTAAAATTGTTTTATTCTGGATTAATAATTTTGTAAATCTGTTGTAATAATTGTAACAT
Source organism: Phaonia tiefii (assembly GCA_963931995.1). Taxonomy (NCBI): domain Eukaryota; kingdom Metazoa; phylum Arthropoda; class Insecta; order Diptera; family Muscidae; genus Phaonia; species Phaonia tiefii. The sequence goes on from OZ008370.1 coordinate 129,228,925, forward strand.
AAAAAATATATTTTTTGTTTGGGAAAAAATTATTTTGGATATTTAGACGTTTTGTATTTAGTAAATTAATAGAACACAATCGAACTGCCTGCACTGCAATTGTCCAAATTTATAAAATTTCAATATAACATATCCGAATTATGACATTGAACTACTGATTTTTATCGTCAAAAAGTTACAGAATTCCGGTGCTGGTCCTAAAATATAAGCAATTAACGAGTCTGGGGTTACATTACAAAACCTAACCTTTCCTGTGGTGGAAATACCCATAGTTAGTAATTTTTTTTTTTTTAAATTTTCCTGTGGCTTCAATCGGGTATCTTGAAGTTATAGTATGTCTAGCTTTTTCTTAAACCGAATACATACGATAAAAAAATTTAAGAAAGTGATGAATAATTTGAGACCCGGTTTTGAACTAACCTGGCGTCCTATTGATTTTTTCCTTGGAGAAAATCAGAGGACGTTGGGACAAATTTGAATTCGTTTCAAAAAAAACTGCAATAATTATATTAGTACTTTTTAGAATTTTTGTAGTATTTTGCATCATTCAGAACTATGGTTTGAAATCAGTTTTCTTTCATCACCATTGGAATGGTTAAATCAGCTTTGATTGCGGAGTTTAATTGCGGCAATCTAATATTTGCTGAATAAAACATATCATTTCCTAGGTGATGAATTAATAAGTCGTTTACAGGAACCGAAAAAACGTTTACAACAACTGGTATACGACCACTGAAGAAACATTTGCGAGAAGCGAAAACGTTTACAAGAATCGAAAACGTTTACAAGAAACGAAAAACGTATCCATAGCCAAAGGATTTAGAGTTCAAAAGAAAAGTAAATTTAAAGTTGTAGTTCCTTTTAGGCTAACAGATCATGCTTTTTTTTGGGTTAGTGAAAACAAATGTCAATGCCGGTGGTGGACTCATCTTCGCTGGACGATCGTCTCAATATTCGTGAAGCATTATATTTTCCTTTAACTGTTTCTTCGTTTACCGCAAACGAGTTTTAGTAATTTCAAACTCATAAGAACTTTTACGAGAAAAGTCCTTGAACTGAACCATCGTATAAATTGCACGGAGACGAACACGCAATTAACAGTAGGATTTGCTAGCTTGTGTTTGGTGAAGGCCGACGGAATAAATTCAAGACATAGTTTATGTTTGTAGCTATTTATTTTTATGGTTGCACTCTAAAAAATCGGTTGTTGTTTGGATGCAAATATAACGTTTTTGTAGCTTGTCGCTAATATAGTATACTTGTGTCCAAACACATAGAGTTTGCCATTAAATATTACATGCGGGAGTCATAATGTATAGAAAATTACTTTATAATGAATATAAGGATTTGTGACCCAAATGTGGCGTTGATAACTGCTAAATGCAAAAATTTGAAACAAAAAAGCGCTTCAATTCCTGAAAACAATACTTGCAAACATATGCATGGTTCCTGCAATATGCTGCTGGGACCGTTGATTTTGCAGCGTGTAGTGGATAATGTATTGTGCAAATAGTTGTAAGGAACTAGTAGTACAATATACGACAAGTATTATGTTTTTTTTTTGATAAACTCGTTCCTCGGAACTTTTTCCTAAATTTACTACTAGTAATACATTACTCACTACTTCAAGGTAATGCTGAAGGGCAATAGCTTACCTACTACACGCTGAAAAATAACGGCCCCAGTACATATTTGCAACAATTGATTTCGTGAATTGAAGATCTGCTGGTTTTTGATTCTTTATTGTAACAGACAGTTTTCAACAAACAAATTCACATTTGGGTCACAAATACATACATTATGACCTATTAATCATTGTGTGCAACCACAATGTGTTTGGGCACAAATATACTATATTTGCGGCAGCGTGTATGACATACAATGTAAAATGAATTACATTCCTTGCATGGTAATGCTCGCTTACCTCCTATGCATATGACTGACGACATATGATTGTTAACAAAAATAATGAATTTTTCTTTTTACGATTCAGAATATTTAACGAGTACATCATCAGTAAAATTTATAAACCATTTTCATTTTATGCTTTTTGTAATGCGATAAATTTTATACTTCGCATAAATTGTAATTGAATTTAAGGAATCGATTTAATTTTATAACGAAACCTTGAGAACTGAACCTCTTAGCAAACATTCCGTAGACATTTTGAAAATGACGAACCATGTTGAAACGTGCATTAAACCCAAAAAAGGCTAAATAATAAATTTAAGAAAAAAAAAAACATTTTGTAAATCTGACGGACAATAAATCGTCTTAAATCCATAATAAATGAAGAAAATTTCGATATTTTAGGAATAAGAATTAAATGTGATATTTTGCACACACACAGTTTTAGATTAAGATTTATGTTTATTTAAACATTTTAATGGATAAACAATGACCATAAATAAATATTTGTATTGAGTTGATGATGGGGGCATCTTGGGAATCTCTGGCTTTTTGTTTGAGATGTTGCACCATCAAAAATCAATTAACTGGTCTGTGGGGTGGTAAATTTTGTTTTAGTTTTCATGATTTATTTATTTTTAATTAACAAAACAATTTTATTTAAAGCGTAAAATCTCTATTTTAAGATTAAAAGTTCAAAAATCTTTTAATACAAATAAATTAGTCGGATTTTTTTCGTAAGTTCTAACTGGTATTTAATGAATGACCTTATAAAGACACACTCAAAAATATAGCTTGTCATTGATAGCAAACAATGTTTGCTATTTATCAGCAGGAAAAGTGGCTGCTAATAGAACAAGTAAATGTTTTGCCAGCACAACAAACTACATAATTGTAGTGTTGATAAAACTGCTGGACAAAATATTTGCTAATCCAACAAGCAGATGTTTGTTGAAATACCAAATGTCCCAGTGGCGGAAGTCATGACCTGGAAGGCCTGAAATCATGAAATTGGGGGGGCAAGGCCTTCCTTGCCCATTGCCTAAAGAAGGCCTTAGAAGGCATGCAAAGGCGAAGGCCTTCGAAAAGATTTACTTTAATTTATTTTTGTTAAACAAAAATAAAATTCAAATAATTTATTTTATCACAAAATCATTATCCACTTCTACGTATTTATTTCTAAGTACAAGGTGTTTCAAAAGAAGTCATCCGATATTGTTTGGCTCACATTTTTTTTTTCTAAATGAAAAACTTCGATTCTGTTTTTTGATTATGTTTATTTGAACCTTTAGAATTTTATTGGTTAAGTTGAGAAGATGATATCGGTTAAATGGGCGCCGTCACAATTGATTACCATACGGGCTCGTTTTATGACATTTTTCATCACTTCGGCAAGAACTTCGGGCGACAGATTCTCACACTCGTGTCGAATATTGACCTTGAGGGCTTCCAGGGCCTCGGGCTGGTTCACGTAAACACGGGACTTCAAAAAACCCCACAAAAAAAGTCTGGAACGGTTAAATCGGACGTTCTTGCGGGCCACTGCAAATCGCCAAAACGAGAGATGAGGCGACCTGGGAACGCCGCCTTCAGAATATCGGTTGTGGTTCTCGCAGTGTGTGCCGTTACTCCGTCCTGTTGGAACGACATGTCCTCCAGTCCTAATTCGTCGAATTGTGAATTGTGGCAAAAATGGCTCGATGACTCCTCCAGCGTGACCAGCGCACCATGCAGTCACTTTGAGCGGGTGTAATGGCTGCATCACTCGTGGATTTTCGGTGCCCCAGAAGCGATACTTTTGCTTGTTCACGTACTCGCTGAGGTGGAAATGAGCCCCATCGTTCATTATGATTTTGGTGGAAAAATCGTCCACGAGATTGAGGATGGCTTGGTCGTAGGTTACACGCGTTTGGCGGTCGACAGGCAGCAGCTGATGCACGGACTGAACTTTGTATGGGAAAATTCGCCATAGGGACGACCGGCTGATGGCTAATTGCGAGGCACGGCTTCTGGTCAAAGTTTCCGGCGACAGCTCGACATCCTCGGCAACAGCATCGATATTCTCGGCAGAACGGGCGCTCCGTTGCCGGCCACTCCTGGCAACGTCTCGTGTGGTCCCATACTCTTCAAAGTTAGTGGCCAAACGGCGCAGTGTTTGCGCAGTCGGTGTCGGGCGGCCGGGGAATCGGCGACGGTATTCGCGCTGCGCCAACACCACAGACGAATTGTTACGCTAAAAAATAGACACGATTATTCCGCGTTCTTGGGGAGTGTATCACTCCATGGCTTGTTTACTTGTATTCTACATCTGTCTAGTCCACAAATGTCAAAACAGATTTGACATTGGCGGCCATTTGCAAAAATAAGAGCATCTTCCAATAGGGTGGTCACTTTTGAAACACCCTTGTAAGTATGTATCTGTTTAAGAAAGTTGTACCACGCCCAACTTCAAATGGAAAATTTTAAAAAATACCCTGAAAAATATTTAAAAAAATAAAATTTTAAAATTTATATGAAATATTCCAATTAAATTACGGTTAAAAAGAATCGGAAAAGAAATTTCTCAAAATTTTAAAAATCTTCTTCTTGGTTATTTCTGTTGAAAAAATGCATGCATTCCGCAGGCCTTATTTTAGGAAGGCATACAAAAGAACCATTCCGCATGCCTTATTTGTGAAAGGCCTTGAGACTTCCGCCGCTGGGGTATGTTTGCTGAAATAGTAAATATGTGTTTGTTGAAATAATAAACATACTTTCTTACGTATCCGATCTCGAACAAGATAACAAGGTCAGGGACCTTACAAACTGAAGATAACATATTTCGCCAACCAGTTTGATCTTTTGTCTTATCTCTCCAGCTGGTAATACCAAGTGTACTCAGGGATTCGCAAACCTGATCGCTTCAGCGGAGTTCTGGTCTTTTTACTTTGCGTCTTCATTCGAGTTCGGTTTCGAAACTTCGAGCTGGTTCGTCCTCATCCATTCTACTGACATCGTCTAAGCCAGCGTAATCGCTTTATTTTAATCCGCTTTACTATGTCAATGTCGGGATATAGCTCATACAGCTCAAGGTTCTTGCGCCGATATTCGCCTTCTTGCACTATAGGTTCTTCGGAGTATTTTTCTCTCGAAGACTCCTAGAGATTTTTCGTCTGTTTGGATTCTGCGATAGTCTGGTATAGGATCGTACCCGCGTTCTTATGCTCAAGAGCAGCGCACACTAACAATTGCACCACCGATGGGCACTGCTGATATGGGAAGCATATATTTGCTGATATAGTAAACATGTGTTTCTGAAATAGCAAATATTTTTCCATTGTTTCTGCTGTTTTTTCCAAAATTTTTTGTTATGTTATTTTTTTTAACTATAATCATTGATGAGATGTGTAATATTCTCGTTCCAGCCAGCCCAACTATTATCATTATTTTAATGTTTTTCTTTCACATTTGAAACCGAAATGTATGTTTTTTTTCATTTATTTAAAACAAAAACCTGCCAACAAAGACAGCAAGACAGCTTTTGGTTTTTTGCCACAAAATTTCTGGCATTAAATAGAAATATAAATAATTATGACATTTAAATTACTTGACACCTTTTGTAATAATTGTTTAGATGTCATAAAAAAATTTTGATTTTTTTTTTTGGTTCTTTTTTGTGTTTCTTGTTATCAAAAGCAAAACAAATAATAATGGGCTCCCTTATCATTGTTAGCAATTATTTGCATGAAATTGTGATATTTTATGGTCACGAAAAAATCTGCCACACATTAAAAACTTGTCACCTCTTGGTTGTTTGTATTTTATTATTATTTTTTTTAATCTTTTGGGGAAAAATGTATGACCGGACCTCATTTTGCTCCATTTAATGTTACAATTGATGTTATTATATTTCTGACCCATTTTGGAAGCAGTGTTTTCTTGTTTTTGTTTTTGTGTTTATTTAAATATTTTTTTTTTCACCGAAAATATTTATTATACTTGTCAGTTTGCCATCCAGTTTTGGTACTACAAAGCGGTTTAATTTCTCAGTTTATAGTTGTTTTTTAATTTAATTTATATATTTTTTATGGTTTTTTTAACTTGACGATTTCTCATCAGCCATTTGAATTGAATTTCTAATTATTTCCCCAAAATAAAATGTGAATTTTGCCAAAACTTGAAAGCTATTGCTTTCAATTTGATGAAGGCAAAACGTGTTTGCAATTTTCAAAACTAAACTGCGTAATTTGCACAAAATAGAAGAGTTAATTTTAAGTAAATTTGCTTAAGTGATACAAAATTCTAATTCATTTTTGTAGATTTCCTAAATTTGTATTTTTATTTTTATGCTCTTTGAATTCGCACATTTCACCACAAGAAAAAACTCACATAAACAAGGTTTTTGAAAACTGGCGAAATATTTTTGAAAATTATTCGGGGTTCAATCTTGGAAGCATCTGAAACAATTAATCCTTGTTATGGAATAGGTTGTGGTAAGTGCTTTGGTGTTGGACTCGGAGTCGGTGTTTGGGAATTTTCCTCTAGTCCGAGTCGTACAAAGTTGGACAACTCCAACCCCCAACTTCAGAATATTTCTTAGGGTCGAAAGCTTTTGACAAAAGCTGACATTTTTGTGATACTGCGGTTAATTTTTCTGCACACGCTGAAAAATGGGCTCTGTAACATATTGTCTCAAACTTCATTCTGCAGGAACCATGTATAGAGTTTTCCAATAAGGACTTGACAACTTTTTTTTTTTAAATAAAACGCAAACCATTTGAGATATTTCCAAAACTTTACGATCGACTTGAAATACAATCAAAACATTAACAAATGGAACCCGACTCCGTTCATATGGCCACCGCGGGCTCTTCGGCAGCGGTCGATTCGTTGGACCCAATTTTCGATGACTCGGTCACACATTTCGGCCGTAACGGCCGCAATTTCGCGTTCAATGTTGGCTCTGAGTTCTTCCAACGTCGTCGGCTTGTTGGTATAGACCAATAATTTGACAGATAACACGCCACCAAACTTACTCTTCAATAAGTCGATTGTAACGTGTGCTGTGTGGCTTGTGGCACCGTCCACATGTCGTCCATATTTCCAATTCGGGCCAAAAATAATCGGTAATCATGGCGCGATAACAATCGCCATTCACAGAAACGTGACGATCGTTATTTTTGACGAAAAAATATGGCCCAATGACGCTGCCGGCATGCAAACCGCACCAAGCAGTTAGTTTTTGTGGATGAAGTGGTGATTCATGAAGCAAATGTGGATTTTCACCAAACCAATAACGCATATTTTGCTTATTGACGAACCCATTGAGCCAAAAATGAGCTTCGTCACTGAAGTTGATTTTGCGAGGAAATTCATCATCTTTGCGCATCTTCTCCAGAGCCCAATCGGAGAACCTACGTCGCGTCAAATGGACCATCTGTTTCAATTCTTGAGTCAGCTTGATCTTGTATGGGTGTAAACCAAGATCTTTACGCAAAATTCGGCATAAAGTGGCCTTGGCGATTGCCAGTTTTTGAGATCGCCGCGGAATCGACTGATTTGGATCCTTTTCTACGGACGCCTGAACGGCAGCGATATTTTCGTCACTTCGACCAACCCGTTGTCTCACTGGCAAGGCAGCATCACACAATGAATATGTAGACTCAAATTTTCGCACTAAACTTGTTATTGCTTGTCTACTAGGGTGAAAATGACGACCGAAAATTGGAGTTAACGCTCTTAAAGTTGCGGTCGCCGACTCCGAATTTCGGTAGTACATTTTTATAATTTGCATACGTTGTTCGTTCGTGTACTTTACCATGATGAAAATGTTGAGTTTACTGAAAAAAAGGAAAGTAACAGTTAGATGATCAGCGAAATAGTGCGTTCACAAATTAAATTCAAAGTTGTCAAGTACCTTTTGGAAAACCCGTTATATGTTTGGAACACACTGCAAATATTCATATATTTGTAGGTCGTATACTCACTTATACGAGTATCTAAATGCACACATTCGTATATGTACTTGCAAAGATACATACTTTTACATGGAACCATATGCGTGTTTCATCCCAAACATCCATATTTTTACGTCGGGGCATTCATGTTACCTCCAAAACAAACGATTCACTACCGAGCGCAATAAACTAAAACGCAATAGATCGGTGAACATAAGAACACTCAATTTATTTACAGGGGTTTTTATGAATCACTGACTGAAAGTATAATGCAAAAGTGCTGTTATTTACTTACAATAACATCAACTTTATTACTCCATTAGGCTGAGAACAATCTCTCTTTGTCTCTCTTTCATTATTTTGCTTTCGACAGAGCATAACGGAAAAAACTTAAGTAAACAGTGTACCAAACACAGCTATATTTGTGTCACAAACTAAGCTGTATTTGGATAACAAATACGTTTATTATAACATGTTAATCATAGTGTCTCATACATGTAATATTGAATAGCAAACACAATGTGTTTGGACACAAGTATACTGTATTTGCGACAAACTCCAAACACACGTTATATTTGCTTCCAAACAAAAAAAACAATATATTTCAGCATGCACTATTAGATAAGTCACTTGTTTTAAGTCAGTATTGCATAAGAAATTTTGTTGGCCGGGGGTTAAATTTCAGAATTTTGGTTTCTAACGCGATGATCATAATTTGAAATATCGTTACTATCAGGGTTAAGCCGTATCCCTAAATTGTTGTAAATGTTGTAATTTTAAAATTCTGAACTCCGAATCCCACTCCAACTCCACAAATATACCAAACATATGTTCATGTTTATTATATCCATTATTCTAAATTAATCATCGCATTAATTTTCTTCTAAGAAAATTTAAACACAAGTTTGTAATTATTCCTACAAACAAACAAACATGTCCTATTTTAATTTTACAAAATATGATTTACGTTTTTAATTTTTGCCATTTTTATATAAGAAAATTCGTTATAATTTACAACCTGTAAATAAAATTTTTTGTATTTGTATATTTTCAGGTAATTAATAATTAGATGCTGCGAAAGTATGACCGAAAAAGCGTTTTCTGTAAGTGAATACAATATTTTAATCATGTAAAAAAATACAGTTCTTCATCACTACACTCTAAAAAATATGTTAGTAACAATAGCAAACAAGGCTGCTGAAAAAGGGAAAGCATAACTTTACTTTACTTTTATTGACTATTTTACAACCTTACTATTTTACAACCTGAATTAAACAAACAAATTTCAATATAGTCCTCCAACTGGCTCTATCCTTCGCCTTTTCTCGCCAGTTGGTAACACCAAGGATACGGAGGGATTCTTATGCCTGGTCTTTCCAGCGGAGTCTTGGTCGTCCTCTCTTCCTGCTTCCATAGAAAGCCTTTCGCGCTGGTTCATCTTCATCCATTCTGAACATGCTCTAGCCACCGCCATTGGCCTAATTTGATTCGCCTAGCTATGTCCACGCCAGAATATAAATCATATAGATCTTGGATCCAGCGACGTCGGTACTCGCCGTTTTCCCTAACAGGACCATATATTTTACGGAGAATTTTTCTCACGAATACTGCCAGGTGTTTTTCATCCGCTTGCGATATGACCCAAGTTTCGGATCCATATGCCAAGACAGGTAAAATGAGAGTCTGATATAGCTGGACTTTTGTCCGTCGAGAGAGGGCGCTGTTCCTAAACTGCTTGCTGAGCCCAAAATAACATCTATTTGCAAGCACAATTCTCCTATCTATCTCCAGGCTGACGTTGTTGTCCTTGTTCACGGCGGATCCAAGGTAGACAAATTCATCTACCACTTCAAAATTAAATCGGTTGTCAACGTTCAAGTCCGGACCAAGTCAAGAGGTTTCTCTAGTCGTTGACGCCATCAATTTTGTCTTGCCCTCATTAACAGCAAGACCCACCTTCGCTGATTCCTTTTCGATTCTTGAAAATACTGCAGTAACCTCTCGCAAATTTCGCCCAATGATGTCTATGTCGTCAGGATACGCCAGCAACATATGGCTTTTCGTGTTAATGGTCTTGTTCGTATTTACTGCAGCTTTTCTTATCATTATCTCCATTAAGATGTTGAAGAGATTTCCCGAAAGTGTGTCGCCTTGTGTCAGTCCTCGCTTGTTACAGAATGATTCAGTGAGGTCTTTCCACTTTGGGTTTTGTCTGCGTCTTTCTACAGAGGCGGATCAGTTTTGCCGGAATCCCAAGTTCAGCCATAGCTTCGTACAGTTTTCCCCGTATGGAGCTATCGAAAGCAGCTATGTAATCGACAAAAAGGCTGTAGGTTGTATGATTTGACGTTCGTGGGTCTTTTCCAAGATCTGGCGTAGCGTGAATATTTGGTCAGTCGTGGACTTGCCTGGTCTAAAACCACACCGATAAGGTCTAATAAGATTTTCATAAATTGGTATACGCTCGACAAGACCTTATACGCGATGGATAAAAGAAAGCAAAAAGGTTTGATAAAATAGCATCCCAGTTGGGTAAAATAGCAAGTGGAGTCTTGGTCTTCCTATTTTCGTCTTCCTTCGAAAACCTTTTGTGCTGGTTCGTCTTCATCCATTCTTCCGACATGGCCGTCGTTTGCAATCAAGTTTGCTAAAACAGAAAACAGGTTTGTTAAAAAGTAAACACATTTGTTAACACAACAAACGAATGTTTGTTTACCATTTGTTACATTTGCGGTAATATCAAACAATCTGCCAGCTGATAAATAGCAAGCAATGTTTTCTGTTAAAAATGGTAGATTCATTTATAAGTATTTTTTTTTTCAGAAATATTAAGAAAAAGTTTGTCGACTAATCTGTAATATCATGCAATAGACCCATTCTATCCCGCTGATAAAAACTGCCCCAGCAACATATTGCAAGACCTTGTGCTTGCTTAGCCCAAAATACCATCTATTCGCAAGCACAATTCTCCGCTTGATCTCAAGGCTGACGTTGTTGCTTTCGTTTACGGCAAATCCGAGGTATATAAATTCGTCTACCACCTCGAAATTATAACGGTTATCAACGTTCACGCTTTGGTCCAATCGCGTGGAGGCCCTGTTCGTTGAAACCATTAATTTTGTTTTGTCGTCATTTACCGTCAGACCCACTTTTGCTGACTCCTTCTCAATTCTCGAAAAAACCGCAGTTACTTCTCTAATTGTGCGCCCAATGATATCTATATCATCAGCATACGCGAGCAGCATGTGACTTTTGCTGCTGATGGTTTTATTCATGTTGACTGCAGCTTTTATCATAATAATCTCCATTAAGATGTTAAAGAGATCGCACGATAGGGTGTCGCCTTGCCTGAGGCCTCGCTTAGTTTCGAAAGGTTCGGTAAGATCCTTACCAACTTTCACTGCGGATTTGGTGTTCGTCAAGCTCATATTGCAAAGGCGTATGAGTTTTGCACTAATACCAAGCTCAGTTTCTCCCGTATCGGACTATCGAAGGCAGCCTTATAATCGATAAATAGATGATAGGTGTCGATTTCTTTTTCGTGTGTCTTCTCCAGGATTTGGCGTAGCGTGAAAATCTGGTCAGTTGTCGATTTTCCAGGCCTAAATCCACACTGGTATGGTCCAATCAGGTCAGCGATAATTGGTTTTAGTCTTTCGCACATTATACGTGATAGAACCTTATATGCTATGCTATGGACAAAAGGCTTATTCCACGGTAATTGGCACAGATTCTCGGGTCACCTTTTTTTAAATATGGGACATAGTACTCTGAGACTCCAATCGCCGGGCTTGCATTCATCTAACCAAATTTTTTAATGATCTGATGCATGCACCTTATCAGCTCATCGCCGCCAGCCTTAAACAGCTCCGCCGGTAATCCATCGGCTTCTGCGGCTTTGTTGTTCTTAAGCCGGACAATAGCTATTCTGACCACGTCTTGGTTAGGAGGGGGGCAATCGACCTCGTCGTCCATATTGTGATCGATTGTCCCATCGTCATTGGATATCTCAGGTACTAGTAGCGCAGAGAAATGATCTCTCCATATTCCCAACATACTCTGCACATCTGCGACGAGATTTCCGTCCTTGTCTTTACAGAAGGGGGGCCCGGAACCATGTCCATTAGTTCCGTTTTTGACTTTTTGGTAGAATTTTCGGGCTTCGTTCTTTTTTCTGTATGTTACAAATTTCTCACTCTGGGGACACTATCGAGTTATTAGCCATGAAAGAGTTTCTCAAAATTCGGTTCGGAACCGGTGTTAAACTCCCAATCAGTGAGTGGGAAAGGTAAAAAGCGCACAGCTCACTGATTGTCAGATGCTCTCCCCAATCCCTTCATGGGATGTAATGGGAGACCATTTTTTTTTTAACAGTTATAAATTTGAAATTCCATACAAACTTTTAGACAGTTTTAACTGCAGGATTACTTGAGGTGGTGATAATGCGTGTTAAAGTTTCAAATAACAGAAAACCAGTAGTTTCAATTATGACAGTAAATCAATGAAAATGGTTTTACATTAGTCCTTCTTTCCTAGATGTTTTACATTAACAACCTTGAAATGACATTACGTGCTTCACATAAAATTTACAAAAAAAGTCAAAATATTCTCTACCAAAATAAAAAGTAAATTTTATTAGCAATTAAAGCCCTCACGAAAATATAAACAACGAGATACACAAATCAACGAAATTCTTAAGTTTAACCACAACCAAAAAAACGTTAATAAAAAGTAGAAAAAGTGAAAAAATAAAAATAAAAATGAAAATAAAAAATAATATTAAAACGCAATGCAAAAGTAAAAACTGAATTGGACTGGTCATAAAAATGCGGTCTTGGTTTGTGATAACTTGTCATGATTGAATCGTACGAACTCGTTGTGTCTAAAAGTCTTACAGAACTGCACACAACAAGAAACTAAATACCAGTAATCTGGGAGTGTTATGGAAAAAAAATAAAAATTCTTAATACTACAAGAAGAAGAAGAAGAGAAAACGGTCACAACTCAAACACAGTGTTTCAAAATGCACAACAATATTTGATTATATTGTAAAGCTTACAAACTTATTTATATTTAAGTTAATAACAAACAGAATTGTTTAAACTTGAAATTAAAAACAAAATCCGCTACAAAATTTTGAAGTCTGTGTCTTTAACTGTCATCACAGTGGATGATTTCTCGAAAAGGAAAACTGAAATACGGGAAGATGAAATTTCTGATGAACATACAGTGGTGTGCGATGAAATAGAGTCAAATAGTCAAAATAGAGTCAATTACAAAAAAATAATTTTTTTTTGAAATGGTTAATGGTAGTTTGGATTTGAATTTGAAAACAAACTTTAGCTTCTAAATATGATTAATGTTTATTAGTAGCATTAATAAATTGTCATTATTGACGTTCCAAAATGGGCCGATGTAAATATTGCAATCATGAGCGCCAAGAAAGAATAAAAGAGACGATAAAAGAATTCAGAAGCTACATACAAATTACTGACATAATTGGATGTTCAAAGAAAATGTTGGAGACCGGAATAAAATATAACCCCAATCCATGAAACAGACGGTAAAACCCTGAAAATTACAGAACATTTGGAACTAAAAATATTGCGCCACGTAGAGTTCGACTTTTGTTACCTCTTCCGCCCTTAAAAGGCAATACGATCGGGATGTTGACACCTCTGCATTAAGAAAAATGCTAACTAAAAACAATTTAAAGGCAAAAAGTGTCCGAAAAGTTCAATTTCTATCCAAACGGAACGTTCAAAAAATTTTGCATTTTGCCAAGGAGCATTTTGAGGACAGCTGAAACTAAAGTGAGATTGGGTAATTATGATAAGAGTAATCTTCCTGTACGATGACCTTCCAACACCGAATTCAGGCCCCAGAACACAATCCAAACAGTTAAACGTGGTAGCGGAAACATAATGGTACGGGGTTGTTACTCTTTGTTACCTTTGTTACCTTTACCTTTGTTACCTTTGTTACCTTTATTCCAAATTGAACAGACAATGGACGCTGCATATTATACCACTGTATTAAAACAACATCATGATGCCTTGTGCTAAATGGGAAATGCCGCTTCGATGCGTGTTTCAACATAATATCGACCCCAAACACACATCGAAGCGAGCAAAAGCTTCGTTTGAAAATAATAGTGTCATGATTTTAAGATGGTCTATGCAGTCGCCGGGCTTAAATCCTATTCAGAATTTGTGGCGGGACATTAAAGTGTCTATCAAAGCAATAAACCAATTTAATAAAGATGAGGTTATGACACTGTTACAATCGGCGTGGAAAACATGACTTGTGGAGACTTGATGATTCAATGTCAAGGCGTTGCTTAGCTGTGATAAAAAATAATAGTTATTTCATAAAGTACTGAGATAATATAAAGGATTAATGAAACATACATTTTATTTGACACAGCTATTTATTCTAGTTCCGATGTTGAATCGCGATGACTCTATTTTAATTCATAGGCAAAACGGGGCATTTTGAAATATTTTGATTTATACGTAATGATTTAATTTTAAATTACGACATTAATGTTCTAAAATGTTATATCTAGTTCTTAATTGAACAATTAAAAATAAAAGTTATAAACAAAATTTAATTTTTCTACATTTGTTTTTGTTTTGAAAATGTTGATTAGTGTTGACTCTATTTCATCGCACACCACTGTACATAGCTGAAGTCTTGTGCTAAAGAAATTGTAATATTTTATCGTCATAGACCCCACTGAAGTTACACAGTGAAGTTACAAGTTGACTACCTCAGCCATCAAAAAAGAATTTGAACCCTGATAACCCTTTGAATTTTATTTTTATTGAGAAGAAAAGAACCTAGAACCTAGAAAAAACATGCTGCAATACGAAGGTCGATCAATAAGTACCCGTGTGTGAAGACAGGTGTCGTTGTTGAGGGAAGTTGGAATTACCGTCGTGTACTGTAGACCGGGACACGTAAAAATTTCCTAAAAGTCGAGGGCTAATATTAAAGATCACATCGAGGGATTTAAAAAAAAAATTCCAAAGTCAAGGGCAAATATTAAAGATCAACTCGACACAATTTTAAAAAAATCCCTGCCGAACCCGTGAACAACAGCCAAAATGGGGTTTTTATTGCAGTTTTTTGTTTGTGGCTCGATCTTAACATACAATACATTGTTTTATAGGTATCGACGAGTTCTACATTTGTCCTATAGATGTCGGTGACGTATGACATCATTTTCTAATGATTTTTAACCCTCTAATGCCTAAGAGTGCCTTAAACAACTCTTCACAAAAGACATACTGAGGGCAAATGGAACGACTTTTTTTTAGTGAGGAAGCTTTTTTTACAGTTGCTAACAGATGTAGCAATATATTTGGAAAAGCTTTTCAAGCTCTTAGGTGCTCCCTTTTATTAGTATTTCCCCGCTTTGTGCTAGGCACATGGATTTGCGATAAACTTCATTTATACTGTTTGAATCATAAAAATTGTTAGTTTGATTATCATAATCGAAAATAAACAATTGTGGTCCTCATGCAAACTCGAAGTGCCTCGTAAACGCGTAAACCTCGCAAACTTACGCGGCAAATGTCAAAACAAAGAAATTTCCCATACAAAGCGACTTGCACAAAAGTGGAAAGTCTTCAAGTCAGATTTGCTGCGCAAACGTGGGATGGAGAAACGTGTAAACTTTTGACATTTCGTTGTCATCTGACTAGGATGGATAAATAAGGTGATAGCACGAGAACAGTAGAAAAAGTACACATACATAATACATGCAATTGCTACTGCTACAACCTTATGTATCCATCTTGGTCAGCTGATATGGTTTGGAGCACAACTAAGCTGAGCAACTTTACTTGGTGCCTCATGCAATGGTGCGAGGGAAACTTGCGCTGAGCAAAAGTTCACGACTTTCACGTTTGCATGAATGCCGCTACTATGTTTCTCAATTCTCATATAATCTTGTAATTAATTTCTCATACAGTATTCATTCAAAATGTACTGTATTTTTAGCCACTAAAGCTCCAAGAGTGCCTAAGGTACTTATTTATATTTTGTCGCAAATAATTTTTTTTTTTTTTGAAATTAAAGGCCCAAATTTATCGAGAAAAAAATTACTCTCATAATTTTTACAAATTATTTTAGAATCCAGCATTAGAGGGTTAATGCAGTTTCTATTCCTAACATTTAAAAATATTTTTTCTGGGATTAAAGCCCTTTAAAAATCAAGAATATTTTGCTTTGAAAACAAAAATGTTACGTATGATAAGATGTATTTACAACATTCATGATGTTTGTATTATTACCGCAAATTATTGCATACTTTTGGGCGCTATCGAAAACGTTTTCAATAAAAATTATTACATACTTTTTAGCGCAAATTATTGCATATTTTAAGTGCAATCGTAAAAGTGCTTTAATCATAGAAAAATATATTTTTACATTTTAGGGGTAGAAACTGCATTAAATGATGCCTTCATTAGAAAATGATGTAGTCCGTCAGCGGCATATATAGGACAAATGTAGTACTCGTCAAAACATAGACAACGATGTCTTACATGTTAGGATCGAGCTACAAACAAAAAAAAAACTACGATAAAGAACGATTTTCACTGTTTTCACTGGTTCGGAAAGTACCTTTTTTATATTGTCTCGAGATGATATTGAATATTTGGAGGATTTTTGTTATATGGAGGCCTACCCGGTATTGTGTACTGCCATCTGTCACCCGACACTGTACTAAATTTCAGACTGATTCATAGGTTAGACTTTATTTGGTAGCTAGGTGTATCACACGTGTTTCTCGATCAAATGGCAAAAGAACAATATCGATCCGTAATTCGCTTTTTATTTTTGGATTGTAAAACATGCGAAGAAATAAAAACGAAGTTGGATGTTGTCTATGGGGACCCTTCACCATCTCTGAAAAGCGTAAGATATTGGTTCAACGAATTTAAACGTGGTCTTACATCTGTTTTTGACAAGGCGCGCCCAGGCCGACAAGCAGACGTGGTTACCGAGGAAAACGTTCAAAAGATCCACGACATGATTCTCGCTGATCGCGAAATAGCATAGGCCGTAGGCGTGTCGTACAAAACGGCAATTAACATTTTATATGATTAGTTAAGCTGAGGAAGATGTTGGCGCGATGGGTGCCGCGATTGCTTCCGGCGGCCAACAAGCACCAGCACATTCATCCAGAATTGTTGTGGTCAAATTGTATGAACTGCACTACGAATTGCTGCCGCACCTAACGTACTCAATCGACTTCGCTCCCTGCGACTTCTTTCTGTTCCCCAACTTGAAATCGTAGCTCGGGGGAAAAAATGCAGCTCAAACGAGGAGGTTATTGTGGAGTAAATCCCAATTGAGTAATGTCCTATAGTGACTCTATCTCACGGTATGTCACATGACGATCTTACGATATCGATACGAGTTGACGCACAGCATAGATCATTATATGCATTATACTAGTTTTTCAGAGTACGGTAGAATGGTATATCATCGGCATGGAAAGATTTAAGTTTATCAATGCACTCTTGATAACCCAGGTCGGAAGTTTTCCACCTGGCAACACTAGTCCAAATCCAGAATTTCGGCCTCATCTTCAAAAAATTAAAGCCCAATCACATCGCCTGACCAAAATCCGCACCAGACAGTTGCTCGTTGTGGGTGCATTTGTTTCTCATGGATTACATGAAGATTTTCTGAGCCCCAAATTCGACAATTTTATGTATTCACTTACAAATCCATTCAGATCTAAATGCGCTTCATCGGAGAAGATGACGTTTTTTGAAAAATTGGCATTGACTTCACTTTGCTCCCTCACCCATTGATCGAATTTCCGGTGCTTTCCGTGGTCTGCTGGTTTGCTGCGTAGTGCTTCGTGAAATTTGAAGTTGTTGACAACGATGCCGAATTGATGTTTTCGGGTTTTCGTTTTTTTGCGTTTCGTTTACAGCAGCAATGTTTACAAGACACCGGCGGGTACGTTAACACAAGAATCTTACTGTCCATAAGCGAATCAGTTTCTTAAAATTGTTTGACCACTCTTCGAATGACTCTTTAGAATGACACATTAGCTGCACTCTCTCGACTGCAAAATTCTTCGAAGTTTGCGAGCGATCTCGGCATAACTTTCCAAATTTTTGTCATAAGTTTTCACACTTGTAACGCGTTGTTCTTTCGTAAAGCGCTCAATTTTTAATAATCGGAATAAACATATGTGACAGCTGCGAAATTTCAGAGTTGCCACTTGTACAAAAAAAATACATTAAATTTAAAAAGTGCAATCTTACTGAGATACCCTTTACTTGGTGACCTGGTGGAAGAACGCAAGTTATTTTTAGAAAACCAAATACTTAAATCACAACATGAAAACAAAACAGCTGTTGCCACAGGTGTCAGCTGTTTGCATTTATCTTTCCGATAAACTATTAACCGGCATTAGACCTCGTGTTATCGGCCGGATAAATTTTATGAATTCAAAAATGAGATTCTACTAATCGGCACTTTATCGTTACGATAAATGAT
This sequence comes from Phaonia tiefii, assembly GCA_963931995.1. Classification (NCBI taxonomy): domain Eukaryota; kingdom Metazoa; phylum Arthropoda; class Insecta; order Diptera; family Muscidae; genus Phaonia; species Phaonia tiefii. Next base: position 129,247,296 of record OZ008370.1, read on the forward strand.
AACCGGGCATTGAGAAAGTATTCTTTAACCTTTTTCAAAGTGTTCAAACCCACGGATGCAATATTATTATAAACGTCGACTTTTTTATATGACTTTAATGTACATTAACCACTGTGCAATGATTGTTTTTTACATTTACATTGGACCATAACATAAATGAACTCAAATGCAACATAAGACGGCAATCGGCCACATATGCATTTACTACTTCGCACTCACACGTCTTGTGTTGTGTTAGTACTTTAGTACCGTTTCTCTGTTTCTGTCGCAACAACCTTGATTCCAGGGATTAAGTATCAATCATACATGTCCACTACCATCGCCACCAACACCAATGGACATGTGAAGCGGGAACGAAAAACTTGTAAGCGAAACACGACATTATCTCTGACGGACACAAAACAACACCAGCCAGTTACCAGAATACCAAATAGACTGAGATAAATGGTCTAGAAATTAAGCAATTATGTTGCTGTTACTCGCATGGCCACAACAACTGCCGATCGCCGACCGAACCGTTGAAATATTTTAAACTTTAAGGAACTTTTATTTTGTATTTTGGTATCTCATGCCGCCCGCCGCCGCCTTTGTTTTATTTACGTTCTACTTTTAAGCGAGTGACAGTTTATTTATGTTTTACAAAATGAAACCACCTCCGGTGGAACAACGTTCGTTCAGCCATGGCAGCCAAGACACTTAGTCAGTCAGTCAGTCGAACGATCGATCGGACGCTCGATTCGTGGTTTATTGTTACATACAGCAAATACTTGTAAAGTATCATACACAAGTACACAGAGGAACTCTGGAATATAAATAAAGTTCTTAGAGTTCAAAACATTCAATGTACTGCAATTTATAAAGATCTGTTTTACGAACGAAAATACTCATTGTCAGTTGTTGTTATGGCTTAAAACAAACAAAAATTTCATCTGACAACTTAGTCAAATGGAACATTTAAAGTTATTTATTAACAGCTTTTTGTACGTCTGACATATCCCACTGCGTTTTGGTGGAAGTCAGAGTATCAGTCCAAAGCGGATAAAGACAATAAGATTGCATCTTAAGTGCTGCCAAAATGGAGAAGGATTTAGTAGTTTAAATCAGTGTTGTTGAACAAATAGAATGTCTACCAACATTTTCTTTGTAATTTGTTATGGTTTTCAATATTTGCTGTATCAACATTTACACCATTTCCGCTTAGAAAATTCTTGAACATTTGTTTTTTTTTCTAATTACAAAATTTGTGTTGAAAACTTCTTTTCAATATTTTGTATTACAACTTTGCAAAAAGGAAAATACACTTTTTTTCTCTTTTACAAGGACTCAAATGTCCTTTCAACTCACTCACAATTGAGTGTGCGGTAGTAATGTACCTTCGAGGAAATTTTCAAACCTGTTGGCGTAAAAGTACCTGCTACATCTTTTGTGTCTGAAGTGTCGCACTCACTCATTCACATACTCATGTGCAAGTCAGTCACCCACACCAACCAGCACAACTTGCCCGAAAACATTTCATCTTCATAGAAGACCTGTCATTTCCCCTTTCCTTTAAAACAAGAAAAAAACAAGGGAAAACAACTAAAATGGAAACATAAAAGAAAATATTTTAGTTGGAAAACAAAAGATATAGGAACATTAAAGTCGCTTCCGTGAAATAACAGTGAGTGTAGTAAATGGAAATCCTAAGTCCACTCGAAACCTTTTAAAATTGTACAACAAAGCAGAAGGACATATTGCCAAGAAAATGGTGGCACACGAATTTTATTTTGCCACCATTGAACAATTTAATGTCTTGAGGAGAGAAAGATGGCAAATGTAAATGATTGAAAGAGGCTTTGTATTTCGTGGGTAATGGGTTACCCATTAGTGTTAACGTGGGTTATGGGTGCCGATATGGGTAAATAATGGGAGCTACCCACAGCGATTGGGAATTACCCATCACGATTCACATTGCCCACAAGGTATGGGTAAAACAACGGGTAGCTACCCACGACAATCGAGTATTACCCATTACCAAAGACTGGCTATCCATTACACACGGCGATGGACAATTTTTTTTTCACAAAAATCTCCAAAATAATGAAATCGCTGAAAAAAAAATTAGTATAACTTGAAACGTTGCGTCCAATCGCAGATAAATAAGTTTTTGCCTGTTTCTCATTCTCCATTCTCTCATTATCATTTCATTATCTCCATACCAATAGATGTCTTAAATACGGCAACAATTTTTTTAAGATATGGCGCCTTTTTTAAAAAAATCGTCTGAAACTAAAACTTTTTCAAATAAAAAATCGCTAAAACACCCGTGGCGATTTTTTCTTTGAAAAAGTTTTAGTTTTCGACGATTTAAAAAAACGCCACATCTTAAAAAGTAATGCCGTAGTAAAGACATCCATTGATTATGGAGGTAAACAATTTATTATTTTTACCATTTGGACGCCCCGTTTCCGAGTTATAGCAATTTTTTATATTAGCGATTTTCTTACTTTAGCGATTTTTTAAAAAAAAAATATTCTATAGGAATTGGACCACTTTATAACAATCCCTTAGAAAATTGCAAAAAATAGTTATTTTTCGATTGGACGCTCTGTTTCTGAGATATAAACATAAGGGCACTTTAGCGATTTTTTATTCGAAACATTTTAGTTTAAGCTTTTTTTTTTTAAGAAAGACATCGATCCATTGGTTAAAGCCTCCTTTGATAGTAAAAAGTATAATTTTTGCGATTGCACGCACCGTTTCCGAGCTATAGCCATTTTTTTTAACAATTTTCTTATTTTGTAGATTTAAAAGAAATCTTCCATACGAATTGGACCACTTTATAAAAAGTCTTAGAAACCTGTAAAATTTAGATATTTTTCGATTGAACGCTTCGTTTTCGAGATATAGACATACGGACGGTTTAGCGATTTAGCAAAAATATAAATTAAATTCTCCCAACGAGGTTAAACATTTATTATTTTCGCGATTGGACTCACCGTTTCCGAGTTATAGCCATTTTTTTTTTATTTTAACGATTTTCTTATTTTGGCGATTTTCTGAAAAATACAAACATTCCATACGAATTGGAGCACTTTATGAAAAACCCTTTGAAACTCCTAAAAATTAGTTACTTTTTCGATTGACGCACCGTTTCCGAGATAACCCCGGGGTAACTCATTACACATCGCAGTGGGTACTGGGTAAACGCCGTCTACCCTTTCCCCATGTGAAACGGGAAATTTTCCATCGTCATGGATAACTATCCATTAATTTCCCCATTACTGTAATGGGTAATGGTAATGGTAATGGGTAATCGTGATAGGTAATTCCCCATTGTCGCGGGTACCCTGTGGGTAAATGGGTAAATGTCCATTAACCATTCCACACGATTATGTGTATGGGTTACACATGGGGAGGGGCTCAACAAGAACTCTGGAATGAAATAGTGTGACCTAAGTGCTAGTTAAATAATGGAAACCCTTTCCCTAAATGGATTGTAAGAATCTCCATTTCTTGCACTGGTTTTCTAATTCTTAAGTGTACAGTTTGGTGCGGTGTATATCGTCCGAAAGGAACAATTGTGCGAATTTCTTTGAAAATTAGGACGGTGTCATCGTTACCGTCAACGGTGGTCAATATCGGGCGATGTTGGAAAATTTGTTAAGATCAACTGTGGAAAACCGTCCACAATTATGGTTCCAACAGGACGAAGACAGGTACTCAATGAGTCTTTTATGGGACATCTTTGGCGAATGCATTATTTAGCGCAGAAACGATTTCAATTGGTTTCCGCATTCATCAGATTTAAGCGCTCCTGACTTTTTCCTTTCCTTTCCTATCCATTAATTTTCCCATTACCCACAGGGTAATCGTAATAGGTAATTCCCCATTGTCGTTGGTACCCGTGGCTACCCATTATTTTCCCCATACCCTATGGGTAATGGGTAAATCTTCATTACCCTTTCCCCATGGTTATGTGTGTGGGTTGCACATGGGGAGGGTGGTTAATACGAACTCTGAATTGAAATAGTGTGACCAAAATGCTTGTTAAATGATGGAAACCTTCTCCCTAAATGGATAATGGGTAAATCTTCATTACCCTTTCCCCATGGTTGTGTGTGTGGGTTGCACATGGGGAGGGGGTAAATACGAACTCTGGATTGAAATAGTGTGACCTAAATGCTAGTTAAATGACGGAAACCCTTTTCCTAAAAGAACTGTAAGAATCTCCGATTTTAAACAACGGAAATAACGATAAATTATGACACTAAAATATATAATTGACTATAAATTGAAATTTTTTATATAAATATTGGCAGGTCTCATAGTTCGCAACACACTGACACCAACATCGCTAAAACCGACTTAGGTAGTTATCTCAGAAACCCACAGAATTGTCGTTATCTTTATATAAGTAATTCATAAAACCCAAAATCAACTCGAAAATTGTGAAAATTTAGTAAGAACACAAAAGGACATTTTACCAAACTACAGTGGCACACGAAGGTTCTGTTTGTCCCCGTCAAAACTTACTTCCCCCCCTTGTAATTGCACGCTGAATATAAACGGCTCCAGCAACATATTGCAGGAACCATGTATATGTTTGCAAGCAGCAACATATTCCAGGAACCATGTTCCAGCAGCAACATATTTGCAAGCATTTTTTTCATGAATTGAAGATCTGCTGCTTATTTGTTTCTTTATTGTCTATCACGTTTTAGTTTTCATCAGTGTATTACATACATATATACGAGGGCGGATCAATAAGTCCGTGACTTTTTGAATGAAACACAGTTTATTTTCCCACACAATCTCCTTTTAGCTCAATACACGTAGGTCAACGTTTCTCCAATTTTTGTATCCCTTCCAAATAATAGTATTTTTCGAGGTCCATAAAATAGGCATTTGTTTGATCAGTAATTTCATCGTTGGAGCTAAATCTCTTTCCACCGAGCCATTTCTTTGGGATTGTAAATAGGAAATAGTCACTGGGGGCTAAATCCGGAGAATATGGAGGATGAGGTACCAATTCGTAGCCGAATTAAACAACTCCAAACAATCCTTTGAAGTTGTCACACGATTACGTTTATGGTCAATTGAGAGCAAACGCGGCACCCATCTTGCAGACAGATTTCTTAAACCCAACTTACGCACTTTTACTCTTCGATGGGCCAACAGCATATCGTGGATTTTTTTTTCGACATTGTCGGTCAATTGGCTGTTCAGAATGTTCCGCGTCATTTGTACTTGAAATGTTTGAAATAATGTTTAATGAACACTCGAAATTCACTTTTATTAATTTTTAAAAAAAATGCACGAGGATGTATGTTTTGAACAGCTGTTAAACACAAAGTAAATGACGAAACTTGCTCAAAATTTGACAGTAGTCTATTAACAGCTGGTACATGATGGGAACAGTGTTGCATTTCATATAACTACGAGGGAAGTTCTAAAAGTCACGGACTTATTGATCCGCCCTCGTATATTCCCATTACATTCCATAAAGAGATAGTGAGTGCTTCTTGCAATTAGTGCGCTTTGCGCTTTTCATAGCTCTACACTTAATGATTGGGATCCAAAGTTTTACACCGGCTCCGAAAAAAATTTAAACCGTATACATTTGGTTTTTAAATTAAATTAATATTAAAAAAAAAATTAACAAATTTTTGACTCTACGGGGATTGCAACCTGTTCCATTAGGCAGCTCCTTATGTATTGTCGGAGACGCTACGGTTTTTCGTTTCTCATAAAAATATATGTTCGTTTACCACAAATTTTGGTTTTTGTTTTTATAAGTTGACCGCCATTTCCGATACCAAATTAGACTACAATGGCCTGTTGTTGTTGTTGTTCCTTCCAATATACGTTAATTATCTTAGTTTGGGGTCCACTTTTGGCCGTCATACTGCAACTTTGTTACTGTAGTTTTCATTATGATGTTGAAGAGATCGCATTTAAGTGTAATTTTGCTAAAATACATCATTCTCGGGAAATTTAAGTCAAACTTATATTAATATTCCACTAATGCGTTTTGCCCAAAAAGTTATTTATTTTGCTCTGAATATGTTTCTTTTCTTCTCTGGCTGAGTTATTAGAACAAACAATACGTATGTAAAATATTTCACTCTTTACAAACAGTCTACTAGTGTTCTGATTATTTTCTCTCTTCCTGTGTACTTTTTGTCATACAGTTCATTCAACCTTCGTTTATTGCTAGTTTTATGATTCTCCTTTGTCATTATCATTATCATGTTGTCTTTACAAAATATATACAGAAATTTGTAAAATGAAAATATAAACAAATACCCAAACTTTTATTGGCAACACAAGTCAACAAAGTTGGGGTGTTTTCAGAGAAAAAAAATCCCAGAAATAAATCCAAATAAAAAAAATGGTTTCGGGAGAGGTAGAATGCATTATTTTAACCGACAAATTGGAGGTAACATTTATTTTCGGAGCTATGACCACTAAAAAAGGAGAAGTTGTGGCGCTAGAATTTATGGTGTAATGCAAGTAAAACTAATTGTAAATGAAAAAAAAAAATTAAGTTACAGTGTTTTATTTATAAATGCACTAAAAACTAGAAAATAATTCTTCTCTTAGCCTCAATAATTATATTCTTATTCATGATGGGGTTGTACAATGGTCCGCCTACTTAGCGCTTCAACAACAATGGTCTAGATACTTTCAAGCGTTTTATTTGAGAGATCTCTAGAAGATTAATTAACTAATTCATTTTAATTACGCTCTTTATTGAAAGTATCTAGACCATTGTTGTTGAAGCGCTAAGTAGGCGGACCATTGTACAACCCCATCATGAATAAGAACAAAATTATTGAGGCTAAGAGAAAAATTATTTTCTAGTTTTTAGTGCATTTATAAATAAAACACTGTAACTTAATTTTTGTAATTATTTTTTTAATTTTAATTTTTTAGTTAATAAATTTTTAATGTTTTAATTTTTTTTTTTCATATTCACGTATTGTCATCCAAATCTGACAAGTGTTCAAAATTTTAATTCGATTGGTCAACTGCAACTGTGTTAAAAATGAGTTACTAGATTTGAACAATACTGATTGACAGACAATAAAGCAAGTTAAATAAAACATTGTAAAAATAAAATAACTTCCAGATTTAATTTCAATATAACGTGTGGGCCATGTACAATTTGGAATTTAATTTCTCTAAAAAAAAATACTAATAGGCTTTTATTCAAATACATGATTTGCGTGGTACGGCCTAACATTGGCAATTATGAATGAAATACAAAATCGTTCAAATGGCTTCCACGACTTGCTTTACAGTACCTCGTTCGATCTACCAAATTTTTCAGTACATTTTGGATTGTTTGGGCCTCTATCTCGTAAACGACAGTGTCGATTTCGTGTTTTAAATCCTCAATGGACTCGGTATTATTTCCGTAATACTTATATTTCACGGCGCCTGAAAGATAATAGTCTAACGGGGTAAATTGCAGCTGCGAGGCTGCCAATGGATTTCCCAGTTTCGGCTGATTTTGCGCTTTTCGAACACTGCGCCCAAAAGATCGATTGTAAAGTAGATTTTGGCACGTAGCGCCTTCCTGTTGAAACCATTCGTCGTCCATGTCATCTTCTTAAACTTGTGGGAACAAAAAATCTATGAACATGGCACGGTAACGTTCGCCATTGACGGTAACGGCGGCTCCTTGCTAATTATCGAACAAAAGTTTAGCAAAATACCGGACCAAACAGTCACTCGTTGTGGATGCATCGGCTTCTCCTCGACGACGTGTGGATTTTCCGAGATCCAACTGCGACAATTTTGTTTACCTCCGAGGTGAAAATGAGCTTTATCGGAAAATATGTTTTTCGGTAAATACGCCCACCTTCATCCAAGAGATTTTCAGCCCATTCAGCGAAGCAAAATGCATCGAATGCTCATGAGTCTACAGTTCTTGGACTGGTTGGACTTTATAAGCCTTCATACCGTGGTCCTTACACACTGAAAAATTTATCTTTGTTTGTTGTTTGGATGCAAATATAACGTGTTTGTAGCTTGTCGCAAATATAGCATACTTGTGTCCAAACACATTGTGTTTGCTATTCAATATAACATGTTTGGGGCACAATGATTGATAGGTTATATGCCTTTAATTGATGAAAACTCCTGAAAACAAAAACGTGACAGTCAATAAAGAAACAAAAAGCAGCAGATCTTCAATTCACGAAAACAATGCTTGCAAACATGTACAACATGTTGGTGAGGCCATTATTTTTCGGCGTGTATGCAAATAAGAGAAGTGCGAGACATGTTCAATTGCAGCGAACGGTGGGAAGTTGATGTTGATGAGCACTTTCAGCTGCAGCGGATATATTTTTCACTTTTGTTCTTTTGTTCAATAAGGACCCGGATTGACGAACTCGCTCAGATATGTATCCATAAACTGCGTTGATGGCAATCTATTTCTAACGAATTTATTTCGCAGATTTTTTACAATTTGAGTTGAAGACTCAGAAATTTGGAAGAAAGATTTTAATATCTCCCAATTTTCTGCAAGCGTAAAGCGACCCATTTCGTAAATTTCTAACTTTTAACTAATAATATGTCACTTCATAAATGTCAAATTGGCCATCTGCTTCGAAATAACGGGGGGTTCCAATTCCAAATTTTACTTGACCCACACATCATAAATTTAACTCCAATGCATCAGTACACAGAAAAAAAAGACGACTGTAAAATTTTAACAAAAAGATTGGTACGTGCAAAATCTCAGCACTCAATTACATTTTTCATTATATACTGACAAATTACTCAAATATTGAAATGAAAATCAATAATTGGTACCAACAAAAAAATTCCTAATTCCTAATTCCAACCACATAACTTCAGTTGGAGATTAGTTTGTACAGGCAGTCGGTGGCATAACGGGCTAGACGCTGCCCGAAAAGACGCTGTGTCACAAACATCGAAACGATCTTCCAGTGGATGCGAGTTCGAATCCTACCGCGGCTGTTTTATTTTCATTAAATAAACAAAATTTCTAAAAATACTTCGGATCGAAGACAAAACGAAAACTGAGATACAATTTAGTTTGTTAATATGTCAAATTCGTCATCGACTAAAAACGAAAATAGTTTTGATAAATAACGTACAAATATTTTCGTAGATGGGTGAAATTTTGCATCGATTGAAAAATAATATTTTTCCAATAAACAACCTATCACAGGATTTTCAATTAATATTTTGTTTGCATTTTCGAATTTGTTAATTGAATTGAAAAATAATTTTTTTCTGTGTATATCCATCCAAGAAAGCAACGATCCACCTAAGTCGCTAGTTATGAGCTGTGAAAAAGAAAAGAAGAAACATATAAATGAATATTTATATTTTTGTAGAACAGTGTAATTTATGTTTTTACAACTTCAGTATGTAGTTTGTTTGCATTTCTTTTCTGTTGAATTGTTTTGCTTGCAACACCGGCAACATCATCTTTGTCATGTCATACAAAAGTACCATCATTGGCGAAAAGACTCTACTCTACTCGTCGGTCGTACTATACTTAAGCTCGTATGTGTAGAGAGTGTCCTATATGTTTTGTGGGCCTTTTGTAAAGAAAGACGAACCATAATATGTAGCAATGAATGAATTGCGAATGATGAAGATGCGGCAGCAAAAGAAAGCGGAAGTAAACAGGATTTCATTATCTTTGTGAATGCATATGGACTGGAGGAGTTTGCATTTCTTATGCATTAATGCATAATGATGCACAAACAAAACCAACCATTATGTTTTATTGCACATTGTCGTCGTGTTGTTGTCATTGCCGTCATTTGTTGTTGCTGATATATAATGAAATTATCATTTTGATTATGTTGCCCGGCCAGGGGGGACTGACTGACTTGACTATCTCACTTTGCATTCATTCGACATCATGACAATAATGATGTCAGTCAATCGCTGCTGCAATGTTGCATTATTGTCAATTTCAAAATCCATAAATTTTATCAAAATTGTTGATTTTCATTTGCATTTTGTGGCCAAAAAAGAAACCAAAACGTTTTTCAAAAATTTTGTGAAATGTCAAAGAGGAGGAAATGGTGTAATACAACCACTAAATTATGGTACTCGAGGGAGTGTTGACATGTCTCGTGTCGAAAATGTAAAGATAACCACAACATTGTGAGTGAGGGGAAATTTTAAGAAATTACTTTTGGTTATAAATTTAGGAAAAGAAAAAACAAAAATTTTTAATGTGTTGAATTTTTATATTTAAGTTTTTGAGTTGTTTGCCGAACAGTGTTATTGTGGTTTATGAAAAAATTATAAACGAATCTATTGATGTATTGGCTGAATGGACTAAACTAAAGAAAACCAATTATAAAATGCAATCTGCATTTACTCGATAAAAAAAAAATTGTCTGGAAGATCTTTGTGTTTTATCTACAAATTTTCCAACCCTACACTGAGAAAAAAATATATGTCGCAAGAATGGAACAATTGATTTAAATTGTTGACGTTGATACAATGGAAAGTTTCGTACAACTGACGAAATTGCAACGGTTACCAAAGTTCACCCATTCACCCAAACGGGCGGGTGTCGCAACCATTAACTTTGTCTTGTCCTCGTTTACTGCCAAACCCACTTTTGCTGATTCCTTCTCAATTCTCGAAAATACTGCAGTTACTTCTCGCAAGTTTCGGCCAATAATGTCTGTATTATCAGTATACGCAAACAGCATGTGACTTACTGCTGATTATTTTATTTTTGTTGACTGCAGCTATTCTTACGATGAGCTCAATTAATATGTTGAATAGATCGCATGAGAGGTTGTCGCCCTGCCTGAGGTTTCGCCTTGTGCTAAATGGTATCTTTACTGAGGATTTCGTGTCGGTCGGTGTCATTCTGCAAAGACGTGTCACGTTAGTAGGAATTCCCAGCTCCGACATAGCTAGGTACAAGTTTCTCCGTATCGGGCTATGGAAGGCAGACTTTTTTAAACTGGAAATTGACTTTATTTGAAAGATAATTGTATGCCATTAGTGTAGGACTATAATTTGAGCTTGTATACTGGAAGTCCAATTTTCAGTCACTCTTTCAAGCAATAGGGTCGTATCTCGGCAGTGATTCACACAATGTTATTTTCCAAGGCGTCAAAATTTTCCGGTTTGTTCGGATAAAGCAATGACATCACGTAAACCCAGAGAGGGTAATCTAGAGACGTTAAATCGCACGATCACGGTGCCCAATTGACACGCCCATTTTGAGAAATAACGCATTTACCAAATGTTTCCGTCAATAAATCGATTTTTTGGCGCGTTGTATGGCATGTGGCACCATCCCGTTGAAAAACTTCTCTTCAGTCAACAGTCCATTCAATTGGGGCATGATATAATTGGTTCTCATTTTTAAAGAAGTAAGAACTATCTATTGCACCGGCTCACACGCTGAAAAATTTGTCTTTTTTTATTTGTTTGGAAGCAAATATAATGTGTTTGTAGCTTGTCCCAAATACAGTATGCTTGTGTCCAAACACATTGTGCTTACAGCAACATATTTGGAACACAATGATTAATAGGTTATAATATATGTATTTGTGACCCAAATGTGGTTTTGTTTGTTGAAAACTGAAACAAAAAAGAAACAAAACGCAGCAGATCTGCATTTCACGAAAACAATGCTTGCAAACATGTACATGGTTCCTGCAACATGTTGCTGGGGCCGTTATTTTTCAGCGTGCATAAAGCACACCAAACAGTGAGTTTTTTTGGATGTAACGGTGCCTCGTAAATCTCTCATAGATTCTCTTCACTCCAAAGATGGCGATGTGGCTTATTGACCTGTCCATTGAACCAAAAATGAGCACACAACATTGCGATAAAACAGTGGGTTGACTTCCTGTTGATTTTGTACCCATCCGCCAAACCTACGGCGCAAATGATGGTAATTCGGAATATTCATGATGATTCATGATTCATGAACCAGGTCTGAACAATTTGTGACCGTTTAATCGTTATCGGAAAATAGAGCCTCTAAAAAACACCCAGTACTTTCACTTTACCAGCTTATTTCCGCCAGTCTTGAACAGCTCTGCCGGTATTTAGCATTTGTAACTTTTGTCCTGACCTCCTCTTGATTAGGGAGGTGGGCAATCGACATCGTCGTCTTTTATTTCATCGACGTACTCATCTGCATTGGCTTCTCAAGAGACAAGTAGAGCAAAGAAATTATCTTTCCATATCCCCAACATACCCTGCACATCTGCGACTAGATTGCTGCCATCCTTATCTTTACAGAAGCTGGGCCCTGATCGGTGGCCGTTGGTTCACTTGACGGTAGAATTTTCTGGCTTCATTCTTCCTCCTGTATATTTTAATTTGCTCACTCTCTCATCCGGTGCCATTATTCTACTGTAAGATGTCTGATATCCAGTAACTTCTACAAGAAATAAAAACTGCGACATCTCCTACAGCTGCCATGAGAAAAATCAGGAATTTTGTTTCGAATTTGTAGTTGGAATACGACTACGTCATCTAGTCTCTAGATTCAACCATGTGAATGTATAATCACATCCGCCTTAAAAGGAAATACTTCAACATTTAGTTAATTTGTGTACATGCTCAGGCAGTACACCCTGAAAAATCTCGCAAATATAATATACTTGCGTCCAAACACATTATGTTTACTATTCAATATTACATGTTGGAGACACAATGATTAACATGTATATGATAATATATGATTTTGGAACCCAAATATGGTTTTGTTTGTGAAAAACGTGACAGAGAACAAAAATACAAAAAGCGGAAGAACTTCAATTGATGAAAACAATGGCTGCACGTAAGTATATGGAACAAAACAATCCAAACACATACATGTTTCGTGCATAATGTTAGAGAGGCCCTTTTATCAGCGTGTTGGAAATAAGGCTTATTAAGTCCAATTTATCCAAGAACTGAAGCCTCATGACCATCCACTGCATTTTCGCTTCGCTGAATAGAGGTTTACGGCGATTGTTTCTGCTTTGGCGGCGGCGTAGGGACCTGGGAAAAGTCGGTTGCGGCGGCTTGACCGGCTAACCTGGCGGCGGCGGCCTGTCCTAATTATTAGGAAACTGACCAGGCTGCTGCTTCTGCTATGCAGAGTTAAATTTTTAGGAAATTTTACCTGCTTTTGTTATAGTTGTACTGTGTGTTGTAACCTGTTAGGGACTGGGACTGCCTGTTGTTGTTGTAACGTGTGGAATTTCGCCTGGCTGTCGTTATGTAAAATTGAAATTGTCGTTTAACTCCATACGTTAATTCTTGGAAAGTTAAGCTGAATGTTAATAGGAAATTATAAGATTGTGGTTGTGTGTAGTTTATAGTCTGTTGCTTGTTGTGGTTGCAACGTGTTGTAAATCAGGGCAATGTCATTAATTCATCGATTATATGGAAGATTAAACAGGAAGGTATACGCCGACGAACCACGCCGCAGCCGCCTCCGCAACGATTTCTACGTAATCAGGGGGCGGCGCGGCCAAAAACTTAAAAAACGGCAGCGGCAGAGATGTAAAGGCCTAGGACTGAAGATCGCTTGGCTGAAAATGAGCATTGCTGAAGATGAGCATGTGCACCGAAAAATCACAATTCCCGATAAACATCATTTTCACTTCGGGGGTTACGTTAACAAACAAAATTGTCGCATTTGTGTCTCAGAAAATCCAAACGTCGTCGAGAAGAAGCTGGTGAAGCGAGTGACAGTTGGGTACGGTTTATGGCATAGCTGCATCATAGGTCCATTTTTCTTCGAAAATGGGCAAGGAGCTGCCGTTACCTTCAATGACAAGCTTTACCGTGCCATGCTCGGCAATTTTTTTTCTTCCCAAAAGTTGAAGAGGATGACATGGACGACGCTACGTGCCACACAACCAACGTTACAATCGATCTTTTGCACACTGTGTACGAAACCGCGTAATCAGCCGAAACTCGGAAGTTCATTTCTCGACTTTATCTCGTTTGCGCCGTGAAACATAATTGCTACCAGGGTTCGTATTTCGTGGGAAATGAGTTACCCAGGGTAACCCATTATTTTTGCCGTGGGGAATGGGTAGCGATCGTTTACCCATTACCCACAGGGTATGGGGAAAATAATGGGTAGCTACCCACGAAAATGAGGAATTACCCATCACGATTACCCTCAGGGCAATGGGGAAAATAATGGGTAGCTTCCCACGAAATGGGGAATTACCCATCACGATTACCCATTACCCTCAGGGCAATGGGGAAAATAATGGGTAGCTACCCACGACGACAGGTAATGGGTTACCCAGGTAACCCATCCGCATTTTTGATCGTAAATATCAAAAAATTTGGAAAAATCTCTATATCTCGGAAACGGAGCGTCCAATCGAAAAAAAATAACCAATTTTTGCGGGTTTCTAAGGGGGTTTCCTAAAGTGGTCCAATTCGTATGGAAGAATTTTTTTTTCGAAAAATCGCCAAAATAAGAACATCGCTAAAATAAAAAAGTGGCTATAAGTCGAAAAAAGGGATGCCATATTAGAGACACCCATTGGTTAAATCCTCGTATTGAGGTAAAATTTTTATTATTTTTTCGATTGAACGCACCGTTTTCGAGTAATCGTGATGAGTAATTCCCCATTGTCGTAGGTAGCTACCCATTATTTTCCCCATTTCCCTGAGGGTAATGGGTAATCGTGATGGGTAATTCCTCATTTTCTTGGTAGCTACCCATTATTTTCCCCATACCCTGTGGGTAATGGGTAAACGTTCATTACACATTCCCCACGACGATGTGTATGGGTTACACATGGGGGGGGGGGGGTAAATACGAACTCTGATTGCTACGCAAACAATCCCGAGCTCATTGAGGCTTTGAAACACGGAATCGACGCTGTAGTTCACAAGAGAGAGGGCCAAACAATCGAAAATGTACTGAAAAATTGGGTAGATCAAATGAGGTACTGTAAAACAAGTCGTGCAAGTTATTTGAAAGATGTTGTGTTTCATTCATAAATGTTAATGGTGGACCGACCAATAAAATCATAATTTTGAAAAAAAGTCTATTAGTATTTTATTTGTATTCCAAATTTTGATTTTCAAATACATTTTTTTTACAATCCTGTATTTTTACTATTGTCCTAAGAGTTTATTGTGACCACTTTAGTGCAATTTTCGGTTACTTTGTTTGGGAGCATATGACGATTTTAGGCGGCTCCCCATAAAAAGAGATCGACAAATTAGTTTACTGGGGTTTAACAGACAGCGCCTATTGTGTTATAACAGTAAACGAAGTGTAATCATTTTTTATAATAAGACTCGTTCATTGTCTTTCCACGTTTTTTAGATTTTGGTGGAATTTGTTTACATTTAGACCCCAAAATAAACGTAAATGTTGTCCAGCAGTACCATATAACATTTTAATGTGGCGGCCACATTAAATTTCAGTATTTACATTCGCATTGACCTTGTTAACAATTATCAGTATCATTGTCAGGCATCAGGCGTCAAGCGTCATCTCTTTTCACTTTATAGCCAACATTACAAAAAAAAAACAAGAAACTGAAATAAAACTACAAAATTCGTAAAATATATGTAACCCGTTTTTGGAGTGGACTGGAGGAGATGTGATGAGGCGAAAGATGTTACGCTTTACTGCATACAACTCACAATAAGATCAATGGAACTATAACAAATATGACCTTTCATCTCGATCTCGAGAAACAAAACAAACAAACAAAAACAGTAAAATAAAATGAAATTGTCATAATTTACACCCTCAATTTGTTGCGAATCGTCGAGGTAGCCGGTGCAAAAATGGAAATTACGGAGCGGCGATCGTAAAGCGCCAACGATCGTTAAATGAAAATATTGTAATTGCAAGCAATTTACACCTTGTCGCCGTTTTTTTTTTTTTGCAGTTGCAATTTTTAAAATTTTATTGCTATTTTAGTTGACTGAGAGATGTTTTAATGTTACTACTCGCATGGAATGAGAAGTCATAATTATATTTTCGATTTTATTTTTCATTCGATTGAAATGTTATATTGACATACGGGAAGTGACATTGAAAATCTGCTGAAAACTATGAGAAAACATTTCTCTCTCTATCTCTGTCTACCTATTTAAGTCATGAGCGAGTGAATGACTTATGTGAAATACAGATTTGTTTAGAATTTGTTTGTGCGATTTTCGATTTAAATAGAATTGAATTGAAAATCACTGCGGGGGTGCGCTTGGATGATTTTGAGAATAGCTTAAAGTCAAATAACATTGTATACAATGGCGACGAGTATTTTTTCCCCCTAATATCCTCACTGAATAATATTAATATGACCGTTAAAGCTGCTGTTGCTTCTGATGATGTCCGATAAGCCAGTAAACATTTTTACAAGTCATTTTAAAATTTAAAGAAAGAGAAATTTGTGTTCCCTTAAAGTTTCAAAAGTTATGAATTACAACTGGTTATGCATACATCTACCACAACGTTGCGACAAGTTTGGCTGCCGCATTTGCTCACAGGAATTTATTGTGAGAATACACTGCAAAGAAATGCCGTAAATATTGACTGCCATAGATTCGTTTGCTCACAAGAATTAGTCTCATAAAATATTAAAAGTCAACTTTAATTGTGGCCCTAACGACATAGCACAAGTGGAGTTACAAAGTTAACTACTACACATTTTAACTCACTGAAACGTTATACGAGTTGCATCAAGCTATCCTATATTCCAGTTAGATGCAGAGAGTCCAAGGTGCTATTCATTTTGAAAGCGGAGAAATAATCGCATATTAGTCAAAAGGGCTTTGGACCAATCAGTCACTCATCTTTCCTTTTGAAGGCATTGGAGAGGACGACTGATTCATATTTGCGACCGACCGTAGGTACTTCTCAGTTATCCACATGCCAGCACGTTTACAACAGGGTAAAATGTACGGATACTGCTCTACACGCGCTAGTGAGTTTCATAGAGAAATCTACCTGGCAATTTCAGGGCAAGGAAAATACACCTCCACGTACAGACATGTGCTCCAGCACTTAATCAAGAGACTCTTTAAGTGGGCCATAGATAATGGACTGGGTGTAAATCCAGAGAAACCCGAGGTCATACTCTATACCGAGAAACAGAAGGTTCCGTATATTCATCACTTGTCCATATGCGCTGAAAAATCTGTAATTTTTTATTTGGATGCAAATATAACGTGTTTCTAGCTTGTGGCAAATATAGTATACTTGTGTCCAAACACATTGTGTTTGCTCTTCAATATTACATGGTTAATATATTATAACATATGTGTTGGTGACCCAATTTGTTGAAAACTGCTGGAACAAAAACGTGGCAGACAAGAAGTGTACAAAAAAGCAGCAGATATTCGATTCATGAAAACCGAGGGTTTGGGGGTTATTCTACACTTGCACGCTGAAAACTTTGTAATTTTTTGTTTTTTATGCGTGTTTCTAGTTTGTCGCAAATATAGTATACTTGTGTCCAAATACATTATGGTTGCTATTCAAACTAACATGTTTGGGACACAATGATTAATAGGTTATAATATATGTAATTGTGACCCAAATGTGGCTTTATTTGTGGAAAACTGCTGAAAACAAAATCGTGACAGACAATAAAGAAACAAAAATCAGAAGAACTTCATTTCACGAAAACAATGCTTGCAAACATGTACATGGTTCCTGCAATATGTTGCTAGGGCCGTTATTATTCACCGTGTTTTACCGCTAGATTTGCTGGGAAGACAAATGACAGTAAATTCGCCAATCCGCCTAGGGCATTGTTCGCAATGGATCACCAGGCCATATAGTCATGGGATCGGCGGCTATCCACAGTAATAGTCGACTACATGTCACCCACTTCAAACTTTGAGAGAAATTACACCACTTCGGACTGGAGAGGATGCATACCAGGTTATAGATGGTATTTAGACTTCTACATTGACGTCTCTAAACTAGATTGCAAGATAGGTTTAGGAGTATATTCTAAACAGCTGGGTCTAGACCTTGCACAAAGGTTACCAGATCATTGTAGTGTCTTTCAAACAGAAGTAAGGGCAATCGAAGAAGTTGTTCTTTGGCTAGGACGAAATGTCATCACTCTGACAATCAGGCTGCTATAAATTCCCTGCAATCTGTATTTCTGAATTCAAGAACTGCCCACAACAGTCGCGCATCTTTAAATGTGATGCCAAGCAGTTGGATATTCAACTTATACGGGTGCCGGTGCACGGGAACATTCCAGGGAACCATAGAGCAGGTAAGCTGGCAAGATTAGCAACTACGATACCCCACCTGTTCCACTGGATATGGAGCATGTTAAAACCGAAGCTCTTTCACACGCTAAAGAGCACAAATTGCAAGATTACCCGGCAAAAACGGCCAAGTTACGACCTAAATCGTACTATTCACCTGCTATCCATTTCTAGACAAGATATCGCTATGCTACACGCTGAAAAATCGGTATTTTGTTGTTGTTTGGATGAAAAATATAGCGTGTTTATTGCTTATCGAAAATATAGTATTATTGTGTCCAAACACATTGTGTTTGCTGTTCAATATTACATGTTTGAGACACAATGATTAATAGGTTATAATATAAGTATATATGTTTATGTGACCCACATTGGGATTAGTGTGTTGAAACTGCTGATAACCAAAACGTTGCAGACAACAAAGAAACAAAACAGCAGCAAAAAAGCATCTTAAACTCACGAAAACAATTTTCCAAACATTTACATTGTTCCTGCATGTTATAGGGTCCCTTTTTTCAACGTACAGGAACATAACTGTGAATGATAACATTTGGTTCCAAGTAGGTGCTGCTTGCCATAAATCATGGCAGTAGTGCGAGCACAATTCGGTGAATAGTTACTTTCGTTGAATTGGCTGCTTAGATCATGGGATACCACACCTGTGGAGGTTTTCCATTGCGCTTACGTCATGTAAAAAGTCTACAGACGGCTACGATGAGGAATTGGGAGCCAACAATTCACTCACACCACCAATTGTTTAAACAAGTTTGTAGCAATCGCGAATTCGACTGTTGCCACCGGATTGCATTTGTCCCAACCACATTAGAGGTCATCACATCCGAATTAGAGATTGTCACAACCGCATTGGAGGTTGTTGCAGCCTAGTAGAGGTTATTTCAGCTGCATTTTTGTCGTTGCGACTGAATTCAGTCGTTGTGACAACATCAATTCGATTGTAGCAACTGAAATTCTGTGTCAACAACCGAATTTACGACTGCTGCAACCTCTTTTCAAACAATTAATTCTGTGAGTGAATAATATTAAAATTTTATTTTCTATCATCTTTAAACAATAAATGTAAGGACTGGTTTGGACACCCACAAAAAAAATAACCGAATTAGCCGTAACTGAATTTAGAAGTTGTCAAAAGAAGTTGTTATCACAACCGCATTAGAGGTTGCCATAAACTATTAGAGTTTGCTTCAACCGAGTTTCAGTTGTGAGACTAAATTCAGTCGTCGTGACAACCACAATTCGATTGTGGCCACTACAATTCAGTGGCAACAACTGAATTTACGGTTAGTACAACCTCTTTCAAGCAATTAGATCTGCGATTGTATAATATTTTATTTGTGTACCAACATTTGAAAAGAAATAATACGAGTATTTAAACCACAAATTGAAGGAACTGTTTTTTGTACACACACAGAAAAATATCTGAATTAGCCATAACCGAATTTAGAGGTGGTCACGACCACATTATATGTCATCACATCCGAATTAGAGGTTGACATTCGCATTAGAGGTTGCCACAAACTACTAGAGGTTACTTCGACCGAATTTTAGTTGTGAGGACAAAATTCCGTCGTAACAATTAGAATTCGGTTGTGGCAACTGCAATTATGGTTGCTACAACCTCTTTACAAGCAGTGACTGCAACATCTTTTGTGAGTGTATGATAATAAAATTTACTTTTTGTTATTTTTGTTAAATGTACCTATAAATGAATCACTGAATACTTATAACAGAATTTTAAGTTGTTTTTGTTTACATTTCGTTGTATGTTATATTTAACATTATGTTGAAAAATAACATTAGTTCGATGTTAAACTTTACTGTAGCAAATACGAGGCAAAAGTGTTGCTGGTTTTTATTCTAGTAAACATTTATTGTTATTCTGACTTGTAATTGTTTATATTTTTAGAAATTGTTTATTTTTCCAATAAAATTAAATGATTTTGAATGTCAATAACCGACAGTATTGGCCTAGTCTCACCACCGGCCGTATGTAAGTCAGTCAGTCAGTCACTTAGTCAGAAAATGTTGTGGGTCATCATTGTAATTTAGCGTGTTCGCGTATTTGTTTATTTTTTCGCGCTTGATTAATAATTTATGAAAAGTATTGGGTATTGGTTTTTTTGTTTTTGTTTTTATTGCAGTTTGTAATTAGTGATTGCTAAATTTTGAAATTTGGCTTGGAATTAAATACAACACTTTCATATTTGCGTGTCGAGAATCAAGATTTCTAATTCGAATTCGTTTGCAATTTAGTAGGTGGGTGGAGGCGTCACTTGCGTTGCCATTCACAGTTTAGTTGTTAACATTTTTCAATTAACCAAGTTTGGTTAACTAGACAAGGAAATTAAAATCGCATTTACACTTTAGTGCAACAATTTTTCAATATTTGTTTATTATTATTTGAGTTTTGGTTTCATTTTAATTAGTAGCCCCCGAATTGGGTGTGGATGTTGTGGTTTTCAATTTTAAATTGAGAAATTAATTCGTTAAGGCCAGCCAGTCGAGTCAGTCAGTCAGCATCAGTTGATGTGATGTTGCAACAATACAATCATTTGGGGCGGAATCAATTTTGAGGTTAGCAATAGTTAATGAATTGCACTTGATCATTTGTAAATGATGATGGTTCATTAGTGTAAAGAAAGAGATAGTACAAGGTGGTGCAAAAGTAATCCTCCTATCAGAAAATGCTATAAATTTTGCGATTGGCCCCTAATGTCAGTTCTGTTTTGACATTTGTGTAGTAAACACATGCGAAATACACGTTAATAAACAATGTTACGCTACACTGCTCCAGAACATGGAATATTGCTGACTATTTATTTGAGCAATAATCGGTCGGTGACTTTGGCACAACGTGAATTTCGTCGCAGATTTCCTGGCCGTCCAACGCCTACTGGTGAAACACTGCGACGTTTAGCCGCTCGCCTCGAAGAGACTGGCACAACACGAGATGCTGCCAGGCGTGGCAGACCCCGGAGTAGCCGTTCTGCAGAGAATATTGCTGCTGTAGCCGAGGATGTCATGGAAGCGCCGTCGACATCGACCAGACGACGTGCCACGCTACAGAGCAATGATAAACGAGTTCTTTTTGCCGAAACTAGATGAATTGGGATTGGAAAACATGTGGTTCCAACAGGACGGTGCAACGGCACACACTGCACGTGCCACAACCGATATGCTGAAGGATGCATTTCCCGGGCGCCTAATCTCCCGTTTTGGCGATTTGCACTGGCCAGCAAGGTCGCCTGATTTGACCGCTCCAGACTTCTTTTTGTGGCGCTTTTTGAAGTCGCGGGTTTATGTCAACAAGCCTCAGACTCTTGCAGCTCTTAAAGACAATATCCGTCAAGAATGTGAGGACCTATCGCCGGAAGTTTTGGCCAAAGTGATGGAAAATGCCATAAAAAGGGCTCAAATGACAATCAACTGTGGCGGCGGCCATTTACATGACATCATATTCTCGACTTGATGTAAAAAAAATTAAAAGACCAAATAAAAATAATCCACAAGAAGAATCAAAGTTTTTCATTTTTTTTTAAATTACAGCCAAAAAACATCGGAAGTTTACTTTTGCGCCACCTTGTATTTGAAAGAGATAGTTATTGAGGAAATCAGGTCCTTTTTGGGAAGGGAAAATCGTTTTGTTACACTTCTCGAAAATTATTTCATACCGATTTTATGCCCGATCCTTGAAAGTGTCTCCAAACAATAACACATTTCTGTGGAATTGGAAAATATTTAGAAATCCTTATTTTTGTTATTGCATTCCAAACATATCTCTTTTTTAATATATAATCCTTTGCAAATTCTTTATTTTTATTAAAAGAAAATCTTAACTGCACATATTTTGTTTTTAATCCTGTAATTCCTTTCAATTTTTCTTTACTTGTAAAAAAATCCTTTTGACTTGAAACGTGTTGGAAAACCGAAAATCCTGTTAACCTCTTAACTTGCTTTTAATTTCCTTGTGTTGTCGTAGTCGTCGCCAATCCTGGCATTTGCATGAAAGCTCTTCGTAATTTCTGCTTTAATAGAATTCATGCGGAAGAGAGTCGAAATCGGATCAAATACAGACGTGTAAGCACAGCAGCAGGTATTTCATTCTATTCATTACTTTTTTGCATTTTTTCCTTTTATCTACAACTCTTTGCATAAGGCTTTCGAAGTAAAGAACCCACTCCTACGGTGGCAGGGAGCAACACAAAAAAAGTAAGCCCGCTGATAAACAAAAGCCCCCTTATAACGAGGAGCAGCTACATATGTCAGTCAGCGAAATGGGATTTAAAAAATGGGTTATGAATGCATCATAAAAAAACAGACATTTGAATTCATATGGAGGCACTCGTGGAATGACATGAATGGCATGAATGCATAGAATATATGGTGGGTGAGTAAGGTTAGGATTTTGGCTTACTCCGCCCACCTACCAGGAAGTACTAGACACTGTCTACATTTACACCGTTTGTTCGCAGACTTGAGCTTCTTCTTGCTCTCCACCACTTTATCATTCTGGGAGTTTGTATTTTTTCTGGATGCAAATGCTATTAGAGACACGCATTCAAAATGTGATGCCTCTTTGGAGCTGTGTACACTGTACATATATGGTTGGGACAGATTAAATATGGAGTGAATTCTTAAAGTATGTCATTAGGGCTGATAGGATTGCAGATATGTAAGTTCATTTCAATATGAGTGTAGGGAATTTAAGGTGTATATGAATCTCATTATATTCAAGAGTTGTCTGACAATGAATGTCATTATTTGGATAATTGATATTCATAACACAAATTTAATGAAAATTATTTAAACAACACGCGTAGAATAATTTTGGGCCACTACGAGGGCAGTTTGACAACCCCGTGACTTTTTTAATTTAAATATATTTCAATAATATATTTTATTAAAATGTACTTTTTAACATAAAACATAATTTTTAATAGGAATTGATCTTGAGCTAGAAAAATTATTACAGAACATAACATATTGAAGATCGAGTATTATAAACTGGAACGCAGATATTTTTTTCGGCAAAACACATCGTTATAAAGGATGATTTTTGCTATTTGGGGTTTCACTGTAAGTTTTTGCCGGTTTACGCGTGATTCGTGACATGTGTCGAAGTCAAAAATGTTCAGTTTGTTTTCACATTTCTTCATGAATAGACTTAGAAGCGAACAAGTTTTATTAGCCAAACTCGTGCTCTGTGCTCAATGTGTTACGCAAGTTACCACCATTTTATGGTCTTCAGCGACAAAGCTCATTTTTCGCTCAATGGGTACACGCTGAAAAAAACAGGTCCATCAACATATTACAGGAACCATGTACATGTTTGCAAGCATTGTTTTCATTAATTGGAGATCTGCTGTTGTTTTATTTCCTTGTTGTCTGCACTTTTCAACAAGCAAAGTCACACTTCAGTCACATGAACATTTTATTTGTACCCTATGAATCATTGTGTCTCAAACATGCAATGTTGAATTGCAAACACAATGTGTTTGGTCACAAGTATACTATATTTGCGAGAAGTTACAAATACGTTATATTTGCATTCAATCGACAAGAAACGTCATAAACAGAATTGGACTCTGTCAATGCACCATTTGTGCACTGTTTGGTTCGATTTATGGGTCGGCGTCATTATTTTGCCGTACTTATTCAATGACGATGATGGCCGGTTATGATGATGGTCAATGAAGTAAAGTACTGTTCGAGGATCACAGGTATCCACGAAAGCCCACTTTTACCAGAAATGTCGCATACAACGTATGCGCGAGAAGGCTTCAGTTGTTTATTTTGTAGTTATTGTTTGTAACTGTTTTTGTATTTTTTGCTATTGTAGTTGTTGTTTTTTGTAGTTGTTGATTTTGTAGCGGTTGATTTTGCAGTTGTTTTTTGTAGTGGTAGAATTTATATCTGCTGATTTTGTAGTTGGTGATTTTATAGTTTTGTTTTTCTAATTCTTATTCTTGTTGGTTTGTTTTGTAGTTTTGTGTTTGTAGTCGGTTTTTTGTCGGTACTTTAGTAGTTGTGACCGTCGATGGTACAATGGTAGTGTGCGCGACTCTTGTACATGAAAACGTGGGACAATCCCTGCTCTGACCATCTTAAATTTCTTTCAACGGCGGGCACCTCACTCTCGAGTATCTGGTCATGAAAAGGCTTCTGAAAGTACCGTTCGGAATCGGTGTAAAACTGTAGGTTCCATGTATATAGTAGTTGTTGTTTTTATATTTGTTGTTTTTTAAGTTGTTGTAGTTGTTGTTTTGTAGTTGTCATTTTTATATTAGTTGTTTTGTTGGTGTTTTCGTAATTGGTGTTCTTTGTAGTTACTGTTTTATAAAGGGTTTTTCAACAGAGACGCTACAAAAGTAAATCGATAGGGACAGCAAACGACGTCATATTTTTCCCTCTCTTTTGACATTTCTCTTCAGTAAGGTTTGCCATTTCATCATGGAAAAATATACGAGCCAACAACGAGTGGAAATTATTAAAATTTACTACCGAAATTTGGAGTCAGTGGCCTCAACTTTAAGAGCGCTACGTCCAATTTATGGTCGTCATAATCGTCCTACCAGATCAACAATTGAGCATCTAGTGGAAAAATTTGAATCCGCAGGCACAGTACAAAATGTTCCCGTGCCAGTGAGACAAAGAAGTGCCCGTAGTGTCGAGAATATTGCTGCCGCTGAGGTTTCAGTTCAATAAAGCCCGAATGTGTCTCTCACACGTCGTTCTCAAGCGTTGGCCATCTCTGTGACGTCGTTGTGGCGAATTTTGCAAAAAGATCTTG
This sequence comes from Phaonia tiefii, assembly GCA_963931995.1. Taxonomy (NCBI): domain Eukaryota; kingdom Metazoa; phylum Arthropoda; class Insecta; order Diptera; family Muscidae; genus Phaonia; species Phaonia tiefii. The sequence goes on from OZ008370.1 coordinate 129,272,329, forward strand.
GCCTACATCCTTACAAGATCAAATTGACGTAAGAACTGAAGCCGCTTGACCACCATAAGGGTCGTATGTTCGTGAATTGGGCTGAGCAACAACTTGAAAATGATTCGGATTTTCGTCGGAAAATCATCTTCAGCGATGGAGGCTCATTTCTGGCTGAATGGCTTCGTCAATAAGCAAAATATGCGTTATTGGCCAGACAGCAATCCACACGTAATCCATGAGTCATCATTGCATCCCGAAAAAATTACGGTTTGGTGCGGTTTATGGGCCGGCGGCGTCATTGAGCCGTACTTCTTCCGTGATGATCAAGACCGGCACATTACTGTGAATGCGAATCGCTACCGTTCAATGATAACCGTATATTTTTGGCCCCAATTGGATATTATGGACTTGGAGGACATGTGGTTCCAACAGGACGGCGCCACAAGCCATACAGCGAATGCCACAATCAATTTATTGGAAACCAAGTTTGGTGAACGTGTTATCTCACGAAATGGCCCAATTCATTGGCCGCCTCGGTCGAGCGATTTGACGCCGTTAGATTATTTCCTGTGGGGCTACGTCAAGTCTATGGTCTATGCCAACAAGCCAGCGACGATTGATGAACTTCGTACGAATATCGAACGTGAAATTGCAGCAGTATCGGCCGATTTATGCTTGAAAACCGTCGAAAATTGGGTTCAGCGTCTGGACTTCTGCAAGCGTGTCCGTGGTGGTCATGCAAAAGAAATCGAGTTCCATACATAATGGCATCGGATGTACTTTCACAGGAATAAAGAATTTCATTGGTATCTAAAACCGGTTTTGTTTTATTTAAAAAAAAACTTTTGTAGCACTCTTATTGAAAAACCCGATAATTCGATCTTTTTTTAACTTTAATTTGTCGACATTATTCATGCTTAATTATGTTTGATATTTAATATACATATAGCCCCAACACCGAGTAAATTTCCCGACTCCACACCCCTGGTTGCCAGTAAACATTTGTTTTTGTTTTGTCATTTCCCGGTCAATTTTATTGAATTACGGGAATTGGCTGTTAAAATCTTATAAACATGTTTCCAAATGTTTTCCTTGTTTACCGTAAAACCAAATTATAAACATTTTGGGACAACTTTCATTTACAATTATGTAAAGAATATTTGCAATAAATATTTGTGTTTGTTGGAAACATTTCAACTTTTGTATGTTACGTATTGAGTATACGTAACAAAAGAAATATTTTCGGGGCAGACTTCATCGACACATGTTTTTCATTGCGTGCAGTATGCTGTAAACAGTAGGAGAACGAAAATACATTTCGATTTATATTCTATAACTCTGTTAACTTAACAGAACTCTTATATTAATGATATTTTTTAATTTTTCTTTTTTTAAATTTTTAAAGTATTATTTTTTTTTATTATATAAATATTTTCTACAGAATTTTGTTTTTTACAAAACTGTCAAGTGGATTTATTTGTTTTTATTAGCTAACAGATGATTTTTTTCTGGAATTTTTGTAACAACCAAGTTAATTTTTTTCACAACAGTTTAAAGTTTTTTTAAGAAAAATTAATTTTTTTTGAAAAAATTTTATACTATTTTGTTTTGTTTTTAGAAGATTTTTTATTTCTTATGGGCTATGAGGTGGCCGTCGATGGTGCAATGGTAGTGTGCGCGTCTCTTGTTCATGAGAACGTGGGTTCGATCTCTGCTCTGACCACCTTCAATTTCTTTCCACGGCGGTCACCTCGCTTAGTGACTGCGACACTATCGAGTATTTAGCCACGAAAAAGCTTCTCAAAATACCGTTTGGAACCGGTGAAAAACTATGGGTCCCAATCAGTGGGTGTAAAACTAGAACGCGCACAGCTCACTGGTTGTGAGAAGCTCTCCCTAATCCAGGATTCGTATTTCGTGGTTAATGAGTTACCCTGGGTTACCCAGGGTAGACCATTATTATTTCCGTGGGGAATGGGTAACGATCGTTTACCCATTACCCACAGGGTATGGGGATAATAATGAGTAGCTACCCACGAAAATGGGGAATTACCCATCACGATTACTCATTACCCACAGGGTAATGGGGAAAGTAATGAGTAGCTACCCACGACAATGGGGAATTACCCATAACGATTACACATTACCCTCAGGGAAAAAAATTAGGAAAAATTTCTATATCTAGGAAACGGAGCGTCCAATCGTTACACTTTTTTATATACACTTTTTCATTTATAATAATTTGTTTTCTTTAGTTGCCGCAAGAATAAATAATTGAAATTTTAAGGCGAAATGAAATTCATTTACCCCAAAAATAAAAACTTTTAAAGTAAACAATTTTTTTTTACGGGAAAAGTTAACCTTTTGCGGACAACCATGAAACTAAGTAGCAAACCAATTATTTTTGGTACAAAATATATATTTTTGTGACAACCGAGTTCTAAACGTTTTTTTGTTCTGAAAATCGGTAAACAGTGACTTCATTTGACGTTCTGAGGAAAGTAAATTGCATTGTATTGATTTCATTTTATTTTTGCAATTTAATAAAAATTACGTTTCTTTTAAAACTTAGTTTATTTTATAAATATACTTAAAATTTCTACCCTAAATGCAAGTTAGATCTACAATTTGTCAGCCAATTATTGGGTATTTAATAGACATTTTTGTTTATTTAATTTCTATTTTACAACTTATTAACTTTTTGTTTAATTTTATCTCTTTTCAGGTAATTTTTCTTTCACATTTGTCGGGTGTTATTCGTAATAAAATTGATGTAAGTAAAGCACTAAAGTTCACATTTAAACAAATATCAATTACCTACCATCCGTTGAATGACCTCCTGAAACTTCTCAACAATTGTTACAACTTGAAATTGAAACCATTACTGGATAGCAGCTATCCAACCACGAGTAGAAACTATAAAAAAAAAAACTCCTTGAAAGAACAATTTTAACATGCAACACGTGCAGGTTTCGAACAATAGCCCTTAAAAAATACACAACTCTATTATGCCTCCACAACAAAACCATTCTTATAAAAAGTTCAATTCTGTGAAATACAATTTAAGTTTAAACTGAAATATCATGATGCAGACAAAAACATGGGGCCAGACCAACAAACAGACGGACGGCAGACAGACAAAACCCGACGACCCAGACGAATTCAGCAAAACAATGTAATTCAGCTATTTACGTATGCGTAGCCATACAGTCAGTCATAGCACCAGTACTTACAGACAAAAGAATAACATTTGGAAATTCATCAAAAATTCATTGAACTTGACTGAGTGTTCTCGTACATAATTTATATTACCAAAAAGAAATCAAAACAAAAACAGAAACGGGGATTGCAGTAGGGCGGGATTAAGCCAACACTTGTTGTAAATATTGGCCACTGGTTAAGAGTTCTAATAGTGGTTCTTGTAACTTGTTGACTCCTTGTATTTTTGAATTAAGTTTTATTCTTGCCCTCTCTCTCTCTCTCGCTCAATATCAATCTTTGTTTTGTCCAGTGTCAGTGAACCCTGACACAAATGTAATCCCAGTTTCTGTTTTGAAATTTTCAAACCACCAATAAATTGAATGAATATTGAAATGTGCAACCGGAAGAGGAAATTGATTTTGTGTTTTGTGAGGGTGGTAGAACCCATTTTTTATAATTATAAACTATTTTCTTATATTGGAAATGTTTGGAATTTTTAATGAATTTTTGTTTATATTCATAATATCGTATATAATGTAAAAATTGTTTACTTCAAGTTGGTTGGTTTGTAAAAGGTTTTATAACAACTCTAAGCAACAAAATGACAAAGAAAAGGTTTTTCCATTCACAGCTGTCAATGTGTCTATTTGATGTGTTTTGGCAACTTTTTCCAAAAATTTTTAAATATGTGAATTTAGTTATCATGTTTCTCGATATTGAAAATACTCATCTTGGAAAAAAAAACCTTAAGCATCCTAATAAAACGACCCATTACATGTATTCTGGCCTGCCTTCAGAAGATATTGATTGAAGTGTACTTTTCAAAATAAAAAAACAATATTGCTATTTATTATTTAAATTGTCCCCCCTTTCAAACCCTTATGAAACATATAAATTAATTACACAGTGCAACACGAAAAAATATAACTATATACGGACACCACTACGTGATAAAAGACCAGTTTTGCTCAAAGTCATGCACTTTTTTTTATGGGCCCCCAAAGATTTGGGGCCTCGGTGTCATTTTTGCAAAAAAGTGATCATTTTGTCAGGCTCATATCTTGCAAACCGTTCGGAATTTTGATTTACTCTCTGAGGGAAAGTTGTAGCTCTTGTCATAAAGAACAAACATCTAAACGCACATAAAATCAAAAAACTTCATCTACAAGGTCAAAATCGCAAAAAAAAAACTTTAAAAAATTCGATTTTTTTACCTTTTTCCCCCTGTTCAGGTCCATAGGTAGCAAACCGTTCACAAATTCCTCAAATCTTTGGGGGCCCTTATAAAAAAAGTGCATGACTTTGGGCAAAACTTGGAGACACGTGTCTTTTTTTTGGTCTTTTATCACGTAGTGGTGTCCGTATATGGTTATATTTCCATGACTTAAAAAATTACATTATTAACAATCCAGTTCAACACCGTAGTAAATTCGTCAGTATTAAAGAAATTGATAATTTTTTTTATGAAAATCGTTTGTAACGAAAGAATTTACTTTTACTATAAAAGTTTGCAGGGAAAGTTAACCTTTTCCTTTCAATTAAGTAGCAAACATAATATTGTGAGGGGGGAAATAAATATTTCTACGTTTTGTACTTTTTTTATAATGTACTTTGTTTTCCCTCTAAAACCTCGTATTCATCTCACATTCAATTTCCCTAAGAAATTTTATCATTTATCTCAACCAGTGTTCGCATTGGAGCGCTCGTGAGCCGCTAGCGTCACAATCCAAAACGAGGGATCGCGAGCCGGCTCGAAAAATATATAGCGCGAAAAGTTAACCTTTTTCGGACCAAATTTCTGTGGGTGTACAAGCCAGTTGAAACTTGTCGTATATTGAAGAAATAACAAATATAAATATCTCGAAAATAGTGCGTCCGATTGCAAAAATAACTTGTTTTTTTTTGGGGTTCCGGAAAGTTTTGTGCGAGTTTTTGAACGTTGATGCCGTATTGCGGACAAGGCTGGTTTTATAACTTCTATAGAAATCAAAAATTGATATTTTTCGATTGAACGCACCGTTTCTGTGATATAGACCTATTTTCATTTTAGCAGTTTGGGAAAAAATTGCCGCCATGCTAAAGGTATCGCTTAGTACAAATATCAATGTCTGTCATACCAATTTAAAATCTGCCGGCTCACGAGCTGCGAGCCCTCATGCTGGTTTTTCGGTCGGGAGCGTGTCGGAACGAGATGACAAGATCTCAACACGAAAGTTTGGTTGCCGAGAGCTATTGCCTGTCTGATTTTTATTACAAGTATTCCTCCATCCTTTGGTTTATCAAAATAATCCAAATTTCAAAATTTCTATCCCAAATCAAAAAATTATATTTCGTACAACATAAAGTCACCACAAATTAACATAATAACCGTGTAATTGATTTTGTTTTCGAATTTTTCGCAATGCTCGAAGTGCCACGCAATTGAATAGTGAGCGAAACAAAGAAACTATTAAAATATTTATTTTGTCCCAAAAATATTTCGTTTACTACACTGAAAGAAAATCTTTACATCAAATCGTTGATATATGCTCATCAATTGTTCTTCATTGAATTGATGACAAAGCGCAACCTTCAATGAAAAGGTTCTTTAATTTTAAGACTGCGTTTCTTCACCTTTTTCAGCTTTATTGACTTGATGATAATTTTTACATCAATCTTCATCATTGGAATTTGGAATAAATATGGACGTAGTATTGAAAAACAAGGCGAAAAAACAAGTAATAGAAAATTGAAAATAAATGCCTAATAGAAAATAGTACAATGGACAGAAAACAATATCCACGCTATGAAACATTTTTATGTGGTCTTAAATGCTGTTCTTGTGGACTTTTTACGATGAGAAATAGGCCAAAGAGTTTGGCTGCTCATTATTAAACAATTTACATCAAAATTATCGTCAATTTAAATCAAATTGTTGACAAACTTACATCGAATTGATGACAACCTTAATTGACGAAAAATGTACAGCAAATTGGTGAACTATTTACATCAAAATAATGAAAAATTTCCTTCAACTTAATGCCAAACTTACATCAAATTGAGGAAAAATTTACATCAATTTGATGTAACATTGTCGTTGAATCAACGTAAAATATGGATGAACGATTAATGAAATGTTGTTTATCAATGTAATGAAAAGTGGAAAATGAGGAAATGTTTCGTCAAATTGAGGAGGGAATTCATAAATTGGATGAGGCTTTTTCTTTCAGTATACTTAGTCTCTTGGTTGACCGCAAAACCTGATAATGTCCATGTCTTCTTAGTATAATTGGCTTCAATATTCCCATTAGACGTCTCAGATTTATGCAATTTTTATATCCTCACCCATAGGGATGGGGGTACATATAATTTAATACGGGAAAAATGTAACGCAGGAAAAGAACCATATTAGACTTTAGTATCTTTAGACGAAATTCAACTTAGGACAGTTTAAGACGATTGACCCTATCCATCTGACTAGCTGGCTGGCTGGTTAGCTGGCAGGCTGGTTGGCCGGCTGTCTGGCTTCCTGGTTGATTGGCTGGCTGGCTGGCTGGCTAAAGTCTAATATGGTTCTTTTCCTGCGTTACATTTTTTCCGTATTAAATTATATGTATCCCTATGGGTGAGGATATAAAAATTGCATAAATCTGAGACGTCTAATGGGAATATTGAAGCCAATTATACTAAGAAGACATGGACAGTATCAGGTTTTGCGGTCAACCAAGAAACTAAGTATACTGAAAGAAAAAGCCTCATCCAATTTATGAATTCCCTCCTCAATTTGACGAAACATTTCCTCATTTTCCACTTTTCATTACATTGATAAACAACATTTCATTAATCGTTCATCCATATTTTACGTTGATTCAACGACAATGTTACATCAAATTGATGTAAATTTTTCCTCAATTTGATGTAAGTTTGGCATTAAGTTGAAGGAAATTTTTCATTATTTTGATGTAAATAGTTCACCAATTTGCTGTACATTTTTCGTCAATTAAGGTTGTCATCAATTCGATGTAAGTTTGTCAACAATTTGATTGAAATTGGCGATAATTTTGATGTAAATTGTTTAATAATGAGCAGCCAAACTCTTTGGCCTATTTCTCATCGTAAAAAGTCCACAAGAACAGCGTTTAAGACCACATAAAAATGTTCCATAGCGTGGATATTGTTTTCTGTCCATTGTACTATTTTCTATTAGGCATTTATTTTCAATTTTCTATTACTTTTTTTTCGCCTTGTTTTTCAATACTACGTCCATATTTATTCGAAATTCCAATGATGAAGATTGATGGCTAGCTGGCTGGCTGGCTAGCTAGCTGGCTGGCTAGCTAGCTGGCTGGCTAGCTAGCTGGCTGGCTAGCTAGCTGGCTGGCTGGCTAACTAGCTGGCTGGCTGGCTAACTAGCTGGCTGGCTGGCTAACTAGCTGGCTGGCTAGCTAGCTGGCTGGCTAGCTAGCTGGCTGGCTGGCTAGCTAGCTGGCTGGCTAGCTAGCTGGCTAGCTGGCTGACTGGCTAGCTGGCTGGCTGGCTAGCTAGCTGGCTAGCTGGCTGACTGGCTAGCTGGCTGGCTGGCTAGCTAGCTGGCTAGCTGGCTGACTGGCTAGCTGGCTGGCTAGCTGGCTGACTGGCTAGCTGGCTGGCTAGCTGGCTGACTGGCTAGCTGGCTGACTGGCTAGCTGGCTGGCTGGCTGGCTGGCTGGCTGGCTGGCTGGCTAGCTGGCTTGCTGGCTGGCTGGATGGCTGGCTAGGTGGCTAGCTGGCTAGGTGGCTAGCTGGGTGGCTGGCTAGCTGGGTGGCTGGCTAGCTGGGTGGCTGGCTAGCTGGGTGGCTGGCTAGCTGTCTGGCTGGCTGACTCGCTGGTTGGCTACTGTTTGCATGGCTGGCTGGCTGCCGATCACAATGAAATTTTGTCAGAGACTATTATTTGCCCAAACTTGGTTTAGTATTGAAACTGGGCATTGTGGCCACGCTCTTCTGGTACCTCCCATACAAATCGACACATTTTTTACAAAATTATGTTTCTTCTCAAACTTTTTTGTGGTATATGGGAGTAGCTTCAATTCAGCCTTTGGTTAATAATCTGTAAATGTCTACTTAACAGGAAAAAATTTAAAAGGTTGCCACGCCCATGTTGGAACTCCCATACAAAAGCTGGGGCAGTCCGGTTTGCCAATACGATAAGTCGCGTAAAACATTTCCGATGTTACTAGCTGGTAGGTATTCGGCCCTGTTCTGTAGACAGAATCCAAACAAACACAAAACGTTTCAGAATAATCGGGTTTCTGTAAAACAATTCAGAAGAAAAAATATGAGTTTTGATTTAGAATGTAAATGACTTGTGATTTTAAAAACAAACAATTCAGAACAACAATATATCTTGTTTTAAGAAGTGGCCGCCGGTGGTGCAATGGTTAGTGTGCGCGCCTCTTGTACATGAGATCCTGGGTTCGATTCCTGCTCTGACCATTTTAAATTTCTTTCGGCGGCGGCCATCTCGCATAGTGACGGCGACACTATCGAGTATTTAGCCATGAAAAATATTCTCCAAATACCGTTCGCAACCTGTGTAAAACTGTAGGTCCCAATCAGTGAGTATAAAACTAGAAAGCGCACAGCTTACTTGGCTGTGAGAAGCTCTCCTCAGTTCCTTCATGGGATTTAATGGGAAACCATTTATTTATTTTAAGATCATCAAAATTGTAGACTTTTTATTCTGTAATAAAATTCTGATTCAAAATAATTCTGTATGCAGACCAGGGCCGATTAGGCTTCATTTTACCTAAGTCCAGTCGAGTACTAGATGAAGGGTGATTTTGCCACACCCATTTGGGTACCTACCATACAAAATTTGTGGGGCCGGCTGGTTGGACGACGGTATAGCTCCGGTAATAATAAAGCAACCTATATGAAGTTATATGCGTGAAGACAAATTCGTAGTTAAAATAGCAAAGACACAAACCAATTTACTTAGCAGAGCTCGTTATGCACCTAAAGGAGCTCTGTTACGCACTTTATTTTAAAGTTAAATCGGCAATTTATTGATTTTTTCAATTAAATAATCGGTGCAGAAATTTAAAGTGCAGTAATTAATAAAAACACACTCCAAGCTAAATATATTTGCTGCACAAACTAATGTATATGCAACCAAATCCCAAATATTGGTATTTATATACATATGTCACATATAGTGGGACTATTAGGGCAAAATATCGTCATATGAAGAAGTCTCAACGAACCAAACATATGCCAGTCGATAGTCCTTAAGGAGTGTCTTCGAAATATAAAATCGAGAATTTCCCAAGGACCTTCAGAAATTCAGAATTTGAAATTTTCTGTGTGAGGTCCCTGTGCAAGTTTTTGGCACACTGCGGTCAAACGAAGAATTCTCCAAGAACCAAATATGTGCATTTGGGTAGTGCTTGACACATCCTTTCAGAATATGCCAACCAGATATTTCAGAAGACCTTCAGAACCGAAAATTTTTCATTTTGAATTTCATATACGACACATAATGTTACATACATAATATGGTAATTGGTATATAATGTTTTTATTGGATTATTGTATTTTGTCAAGCATTTTGTTTAAATCTCGAAATTAATTATAATTTAATTAGGCGGCAGCCAACGCGAATACAACTTTTTAAGTTTCAACTGACTATATATGATTATTGCAACATTTGCTTGCAACAATTTCGAATTATTTTAATTAATTTACTGAAGCAATTCCCTTTGTGAAATTAAATTTCATAATTTTAAAACAAACCATAACTTATTTCCATATCATTAAATAAAATAAAAAACCTGATATAGTTTCCCATTATCAATATAAATAAATAATTTCTTATTAATTAACGGTGCACAATTTACAAAATGGTTCCATCAATCATTATCATAAGATTGTTATTAATCGATTTATTGGTGGTTAATCGATTACGTTTTTGTTGCGATCGTCATGCTGGCGATAAATCTCGATGGTGTTTAATGAAGCTTTTTCCCACCGGCCTAACATTTTAAGTTTCTCGAAAGTTAATGATTTGAACTCATTAATTTGTGTTTTTTTTTGTTTGTTTCCAATTTCAATTTGATATTCAATTGCATAATTTCCAGATGCAGCAGCGATAGATTGATAACCTTTGTATTAAAATAAATATCTTTGATTTATATTTCAATTTTGCGAAATTATTCGCACCCAATTATGGGCGATTCGAAAATGTTAATAAATCACGAAAATTGTTTGTTCGATTGAGAACGGTTTCTTGTTTAATGCCGCCAGTTCCCCACACTTCATTAGTAGCAATGTGGCCAGCCAGGCAACTCTGACTGCAATTATGTATAGGCTTTTTGAATCAGGTCCAGTTGTTGAGAAAAAGAGAGGCGAGAGAGGGAGTGAATCTATTTGTTTGCATTTACCTGTGTCTTGGTTACTAATTCCATTGGTTTTGAGTTACGGCCACTGTTACCACTTCCACTGATATTATTGCTTTATAAATTTGGCACCAAAAAAAACGAGGGTGGTTTAAAAGTATATGTTGTCAATACATCTGGCACCAATAGTTTCGAGAATTTTCAAGTATTTCGGAAATTTTCAATTACTTGTCTTCCTCACTCCAAAAAAAATCGTCACCTACACGTGCACTTTCATCAACAGTGAGTTAACGTTAAAAATTCGTCCAGGACATGGGGCAGGCAAAAAAAAATTTTAAAAATTTTTTTTTGCCTGCCCCATGTCCTGTATTTTTGGCAAAAATTTCATGAGGGGATTGTGATACCACGAGCTAACGAGATTAAGCACTCGTCCCTTCGGACAACCATTTTATTTGCTCCATGAAGCTCAAGATCATCTCTATCTGAGATAATTCTTCCAGGTCCCTAAATTGGTACACTCAGAGAACTAATGTATTGGACAAGAGGTTGTGGCAACCCTAAATTTGGCTGTTGCCACCGAATTGCGATTGCCACAGCCAAATTGAGGTTATCACGACTGAACTTTTATAACAGATTCAGTTGTGACAACTGAATTTAAATTTTATTTGTTCTGTCCACCGTATTTATAATTAATTCAGATGCAACATCCGAAATTGTTATCTAATTCGGCCGCAACAACCGAATGTGGCATCAATTCAGGTGCAACAAAACCGAATTTCAATTCGGTTGCAACTATCGAATTTGGTATCAATTCGGTCACATAACCCACCACAGGATAATGGAAGCTGTTGGGGTCCTGAGATTAAATCCCATCAAATATTTTTTTCGTATTGAAGGGATAATTACGGGAATGTAAAATATGTTGCGAGGGTACTTTTGGGACCCTGCCAGTGGTTAAAGTTTACACTTCTAGTGGATTTTTGTTTAAAAAATAGTTTGTTGTGGTAAAAAAAAGGCGTTGAAACGACGACAAAGGACAACATATTTTTAAAATTTTGAGTGTATTTTTTTCACACCGACGTTTTGAATACAAGTCTGACAATTCTGGCATTAAATATGTTCCTTTTTAATTTTCATAAATTGTTTTAAATTTGGAAAATAGTCCTAAATTAAAAGAATTTAAAATAATGGAAAATAATAATGGTTTCCCATTACATTCCATTAAGGGATGGGGGGAGAAATAGAAGATAAATAAATCAAAATATATTGTTTCGTTCACTGAAAGAAAATCTTCACATCAAATCGATAAGAAATGTTCATCAATTGCTCTTCAGTCAATTGATGACAACTTTCATCAATTCAATGAAAAAGTTATATTTCAAGAATGAGCGTTTCTTCATTTTTTTCATCTTCATTGGAATTTGGAAATAGTTAGTGGGATTGATTCAAAGTTTGGACGTAGTATTGTAAAAATAAAAAAGTAGTAGCAAATTTAAAATAAATACGTAATATCGTTAGCTAAAATGCAACAAGGCGTAACTAACAAAAATATAATTTTACAGGAGATTCAAAAAACTTTGTAAAATGAACACTATAAATATTTTTAACGAAGTTTTTTCTAATTTCACAGATTTAATGGCATTCATAACAATCAATCAAAAACTCGATTTTGAATTTTTGGTTAGTTACGCCTTTTTGCATTTTAGCTAACGATATACTATAGTACAATGAAACGAAAATATTACCTACTAACTCTCTGAGCATTTTTTATGTGGTCTTATTCTCTCGTCTTGGGTTTTTTTTTACAATGAAAAATATGCCAACGATTTTGGCTACTAATTAACAAACAATTTACATAAAAATGATTACAACAACTAATTGATAAAAAAATGTGCTGGAAATTGTTGAACTATTTACATGAAAATTGTGACAAATTTACTTCAACTTGATGGCAAACTTACATCAAATTGATGAAAAATTTACATCAACTTGATGTAACATTATCGTTGAATCGACGTGATGAAATATGGATGACAAATTGATGAAATGTACTTCATCAATTCAATGAAATGTGTCGTAGGTTGGAAATGAGGAAATGTTTCATCAAATTGATGAAGGAATTCGTAAATTTGATGAAGCTTTTCCTTTCAGTGTGGAACGTACGAAATAAATAACTTCATTGCAATAATTTCATTTCATTAATTTTATGTAAGTCTTCGACTTTGAAAACAAACCTCGCATTTAACCGGAAAAACTTGCAACACCAACAACAACACGTGTGCTCTTTCAAATCCACGCACACCCACCTTACCAAAACAAAGATAAACAAACCCAAAAAATTTTTGATTGTTTTTTCTGGAATTTCTCAAAAAGCTAAAATCTTATAAGAGGCCGATAACCATTCAGTGCAAAAGATCCAAGGGGGACGGCCACTGCCTTTTCGATGTTAACACTTTAATTGTAATATATTTTGCAATCAATTAGTTCAGTTACAAAAAATTAAATGCCACAGGAAAAGATTAAAATCATAACAGCCAAAGTGAAGGAGTTGAGAGGTACAAAGTAAAATAATGAACCATATAAAATTGCATCATCTAATTACTTGTAACCAACAAGCGTTTCATCGCACTATCAATTGATATCTTCATACTCCATCATCATCTTCATCGCCATCATGCACTTTATTATTATCAGCTTAAAGAAAATAAAACAAAGTTACAGTAAAGCCCAACAATTAGTTTGAACGCTAATATTTTCGGTATGAAAGGGTGTTTTCTTTTGCTTACACGGTCTCTGTAACATATTATCCCTGTATCATTTTCTCTCTTCAGGAACCATGTATATGTTTGGAACACACTCCAAACATTCATATGTTTGCAAGTCTCTAACTCACTTGTATTTAAATGCAAACATTAGCATATTAACTTGCAAAGATGCATACTTTTACTTGGAGCCATATGCATGTTCCATCCCAAACGTCGATGCATTAGTGTGTTTTCTCCCAGACGAACGACTGGCAACTAAATGCATGAAACTAAAACATCAGTCAACATAAACACTCAATTCATTTGAATACGCATTCAGGAATATTTATTAATCAATGACTGATAGAATTGTGCAAAACTAGAGAATATTAACTTAGGCTGAGAACAATCTTTCTTTTTCGGCCTTTTAGTATTTTGCTCCCGACAGAGCATAGCGAAAATTAAGAAGTAAACACAGCTCTATTTGTATCACAAACAAAGCCATATTTGGATCACAAAGCCATATAAAGGACTTGACAACTTGTTTTTTATAAATAAAACGCAAACCATTTGAGATGTTTCCAAAATTTTATGATCGACTTGAAATACAATCAAAACATTTATGAATGGAACTCGACTTCTCGTTCATATGGCCACCGCGGGCACGTCGACAGCGGTCGATTCGTTGGACCCAATTTTCGATGACTCGGTCACACATTTCGGCCGCTATTTCCCATTCAATGGTGGCTCTGAGTTCTTCCAACGTCGTCGGCTTGTTGGCATAGACCAATGGTTTGACGTAGCCCCAAAGAAAAAAGTCTAAAGACGTTAAATCGCACGAACGAGGCGGCCAATTGACTGGTCCGTTTCTTGAGATAACACGTTCACCAAACTTACTCTTCAATAAGTCGATTGTAACGTGTGTTTAAATTTTTTCCAATTCGGTCCACAATTTCAATTCGGGTCACAAATAATCGGTAATCATGGCGCGATAGCGATAATTAACGTAACGTCGTTATTGTCGTTGAAAAAATATGGCCCAATGACGCCGCCGGCATGCAAACTGCACCAAACAATTATTTTTTCTGGATGAAGTGGTGATTCATGAAGCACATGTGGATTTTCACCAAACCAATAACGCATATTTTGCTTATTGAGGAACCCATTGTGCCAAAAATGAGCTTAGTCACTGAAGATGATTTTGCGATGAAATTCATCATCTTGGCGCATCTTCTCCAGAGCCCAATCGGAGAACGTATGTCGCGTTAAATGGTCCATCGGCTTCAATTCTTGAGTCAGCTTGATCTTGTATGGGTGTAAACCAAGATCTTTACGCAAAATTCGCCATAAATTGGTCTTGTCGATGCCCAGTTCTTGAGAACGCCGCGGAATCGACTGATTGGGATCGTTTGCTACGGACGCCTGAACGGCAGCGATATTTTCATCACTTCGACCATCCCGTTGTCTCACTGGCACGGCAGCATCACACAATGAATATGTAGACTCAAATTTTCGCACTAAACTTGTTATTGTTTGTCTACTAGGGCGAAAATAATGACCGAAAATTGGAGTTAACGCTCTTAAAGTTGTGGTCACCGACTCCGAATTTCGGTAGTACATTTTTATAATTTGCTTACGTTGTTCGTTCATGTACTTTACCATAATGAAAATGTTGAGTTTACTGAAAAAAAGGGAAGTAACAGTTAGATGATCAGTGAATTAGTGCGTTCACAAATTAAATTCAAAGTTGTCAAGTACCTATTGGAAAACCCCATATTATAACATATTAATCACTGTGTCTCAAACATGTAATATTGAGTAGCAAACACAATGTGTTGGGACACAAGTAGACTATTTTTGTGACAAGCTCCAAACAGACGTTATATTTGCAGCCAAACATGGAAATAATACAGATTTTTCAGCGTGTAGATAGAACTTACTTTCCAACGAACTGTCATACTATGCTCACTTTTCGACATTTATGATCAGTATGCTCTGGCAAATCATCATGAATAGATACACGTTTGAACAAGGCTACCAAATTATCCAAATTTATTTTGAAAATCAGTCATCGATTCTCGCAACTTATAGACAGTTTCATGTTTTTTTTGGCTCTTCGGACTTGGATGGACTTCGTGATTTTTTTTAGTCCATCTGATCAAGCCATCCGTCGAACTGTGGATAGATTTCATACCACATATTCTCTAAATGATGCACTAACACTAACACGTCGAAGAAATTTGGATACTGAAGAGAATATCGCCGCTGTAAACGAAAATGTGGAAGCAGGTCCAAATTTATTAATTTGTCGTTGGTTGTGGGAATTTGGGTTCTGTCCGTCCACTACGTGGAAAAATTTGCGCAAAGATCTTGGCTTACAGCTGGTGTAGGAATTAAAGCGACGAGACCATCATATGCGTCGTTACCGCAACCATCGATTTATTAAAATCAAAATTTGGCGAGAAAAAAAATCGGGGCCGTCGTGGTGGGGCAATTTAAAAAACTGTAGGTCCCAATCATTGAGTATAAAAAACTAGAAAGCGCACAGCTCACTGGTTGTGAGAAGCTCTCCCCAATTCCTTCATGTTATGTAATGGAAAACCATTTATTTATTTTTTTTTTTAATTTGGCGATCAGTGAATTTCACGAAATGAACCTGTCAGTTGCCCTCCAAGGTTGTGCGATTATTTCCCGTAGTGCTACGTGAAGTCAATGTGTGCCACACATGTTCGTGTTATTCGTGATATACGGCCAGCAATGCTCGAATAAGTGACCCAAAATGGGACTTCCAGAATCCGCTTCGCCATGACCAGCCGCGGGGGCCATATGCTCGAAATCACTTTCAAACGTTTCAAACATTTTCAAAAAAAAATAGTTGATTAAAATTGAATTTTTTGTGTTATTTTTTACAATTTAAATATCCATCGAACTTACAAAAACACCCTTTACAAGTAGAAAATATAAACCGATTTGGACAAAATTTGATAATTTGTTCAGACTTGTACCAAGGACAAAGCCTATTGTTAAGGGTAAAAATCGGTCCATAACAACAAATCGGCCCCCATAAAAAAGGGCAGATACACTTTTCATCGAAATGCAGGATTTTGTATTAGCCAGCGAAATATCACAAAAAGTATGTAGACTAAAAATGGGTCGCCTGGGTCCACATTTTAATATCGCCCCCATACAAATTGTTCAACCAAAGTTAATGCTATCGGCAGAAGATTTTACAAGTGTTAACCAAATTTAACAACATTAGGTAAGTAAGCCTTCCATAGATCAGCGATAGAATTTTTTGAAAATATATCATATCGGCCCAAATATAGATACAGCCCTCATATAAAGAGTACGAGTACCACCACGCTTAGTGCTTTCTGTTCCAGAGTTTACAAATCGTAACCGTTCTCGGCAAAATCAGTTTGTAAGATCCCCTTAGATCAGGGATGGTGGTTTTTTGATAATGAACCTTACGGTCCAAATTTTGATTTATGTAGTCACAAATATACACAAAATATACTACCAAACTTGGTACATTTCAGCTCCAGAGTTTACAAGTTGTGCCCGATTTCAAACAAGTTTGGTTCGTAAGATTCCTTCAGGTCAGTGGTGATAGTTTTTATTAACCAACACAAATTATCAGGGTGTAGGGTATAAAACATTCGGCGGCTTTGGCCGACTATGACATTTCTTGCATCCATCTTTGCTCATGCCCACTTTTGGCCCTGCCCACTTGTTTTTTATTTTGTGTAATTTTATGGTGGGCTCTGGCGTGTTGTGATGGATCCAAGTTTGGTACATGGTTAAGAAATCGCACACAAGCTTCTTCGGATTGCGGTTGAACATTGTCATACACTCCTTTGAAGTGGTCAGACGGGGTTGCGCTTATATTCGACTGTGGGTAATCGCGGCACCCATCTCGCGCATAGTTTTTTTATATTGAAATATTCATGTACTTTAAAATGTTCTGTACCTGTTGAGTAGAGATGCCTACAGCCTCAATCAAATCGTGCACCTTGATTTTCCGATCATGCAATATCATTCCATGGATTTTGTCGACGATTTCTGGCGTGACGACCTCTTTTGGGAAAAGTGAACGTTCGACGTCACTTCTGATAGTACGACCATCACGGAATTCGCACCATAGAGTGTCGCCTTGGCCGATGCTTCGCCTCATACTTGTACTAAATGTTTCGGCAAAATCTTTACCAATCTTCACTGAGGTTTTCGTGTGGGTCATGTTCATTCTAGAAACTGGTGTCAGTTTAGCATAAATACCAAGTTTCGACATATCTTCGTAAAGTCTTCTTTATATCGGGCCATCAGAGTCAATTTTTTTAATTTTATATACTAAGTAGTGATAGTACTACACTTTCCCTGCTATGGAGGTGAACCCAGTCACCGTGATTGCGCAACTTCGCTTGACAGTTATCGATATCCTTCCACCGAAGTATCTCCGGCATTTCGATGAACAAACACACTCTTCTCTCACTATCAAACAACAATTTTTACTTTTAAGTGTATACGGATGTGTGTATGCACTTTCTTGTTTAACACATGTTAACAAACGTTTTCTGCCGCAAAAGCAAATTATAACAATTTTGATGCAAACGAAAGTTCGTTTACATCAACACAAACTACATTTGCGATAATTTGAGGGAAACATTTCAACTTTTGCAGGTAAAGTTCAGTATACGTAGCAAACGAAAAATGTTTGCGGCAAACAACCAGACGTTTTTGCTCTTCCTTGAAAGGTTTTACAATTATTAAAAATTTAAAATTAATCTACTTAAAATGATATTTTGAAGCCTAAACACTATCACCTCCATTACTGCGCGTGACATTCGTGTGCCTCTGTCTCAAAAGAGACCTGTATCTCAATGAAACTAAGTATGAAGAAATAGATAAAATAATAATTAGGTGTTGCCACAGTATCACGCTGAACTTCCCTCTCCTCATAAATGAATAGTAAGCCACTTGTTACTCATTGCTTCTCTTCGGGTTTGGTGTCATAATCTTTGTTTTATTTTTTCTTTAAAATTAATTTATTTTTTTTTATTTTATTTTAGCGTTTCTTCTTCCTTCTTCAAAACAAACAATGTATGACAACAAGTGGTTATTGTTAATGTTTTTTTTTTTTGCTTTATTTTGTTGCCATAATTTTATAGCCCCCTTTTTCCTTCCTATAATTGGTCTGAATACTTCTTCTACGTATCTTGTTGTTATTACACATAATTATAATTATGTATGTTGTTGTTTTGTTTACTTTTGATAGTATATTTATCTTTATGCGGCTGATTATCTCCTCCGTCTCCCATCCACTTGTCAAGTATGTAGTGCTATATTGTAATAATAACAATTTACCACACTCTTATAAGACGTTGTAATAATAATCCCTGATGTATAGTACACTGGGAGAAAAATACTGTTTAATATATTAAATTGGGGGAATATTTTAATGACAAGTACTTTCGGGTTTGAAGGGTTTAGGGCTGGACTACCAGACCGACAGTAATGCGTAGAAATAAAGTTTGGTAAATTGTTGTTGAAACACGCCGGAGTTGTGTTTGCTCGGCTGACACAAAGTTGAACGCTCCACGGTTTGTTTTCACACAATGTGTTGTTTAGAGACTTCACAAATTTTTCCCAAAGCATGGGATTGTTGGTACATTATTGCCTAAGTTTTGACTCACTTTCTGCGGAAATGGAGGTAGGTGAGCCCGTTAGAGGTGGCTGCCCACATTACCATCACAGAAGCCGGATGGTGATATCTTTGATCCCTGGAAAATAGTTATTATGATTGTTGCGCTTGTTGAACTCCTCCACAGTAAAAATGTTCTAATCGATAAATGCTTTTGAGTTTTCCCTGCATTTGATAGTTCCTTCGATATATTCATCTCCGGCGATATTTTTACTTTCGGAGTGGATTTCTATGAATTCGATTCTATACGGCTTTGACAGCTCTGGTAGTACGCACACTGCGCGGACGGCGCGATATCGGACTCTCTGCTACTCCAACAGTATCCCGAAACCTTTGCACAGCACGATAAACAAAATTTCTAATGACGCCGAGCGGTTGCAACGTTCGCTAAGTGTCGCCAGTCCACATTTTTTACGCCAATTACGACAATACAATGTTCAATATCTCAATAAGTAATGGACGCCAAAAACCTTCTACCCGAAAATTAAGTATAAATGTCAGTTGTCAAAAAGCTGTCAAGATAGAGAGAGTATGTTCAGTGGATTTCTTACAGTTAGGACGATAAGTACTGTACCAGTATTTATGAAAGTGCTAAGTATATATACGATTGATGATCTACCGATGGTATCAATTCTAGCACACTACTAGCAAGGCATCTGATAATGAACTTGTCATGCAGTTCAAAACTAGTCATCCCAGTGGGTATGCTCTCCTGAACGGTCTGTTATTCCAACAAAACCAGCCATTTTTCTCTTAGAAAAATATTTCTGACCTTGAAAAGCGTTTAGTATGACGTAATAGTAATATTTCGTAATATTTCACGCAATATTATTTTAAGCTTTTATACAAAAAATCGTCAGCTCTTACCTATTTCCCTTTTCAGTACTCTTAGTAAAAATAATCTTCTAACTTTACATTTGACAGTTAAGCTAGCAGAATAGATCTAGTAGAGTTAACATTTGACACTACAACTTCGTAGAGATTGTAGATTTTTTAATGTTAATACTAAAATTCTATAACAGCACACTGAAAAATAACGGCCCCAGCAACATATTGCAAGAACCATGTATATGTTTGCGGGCATTGTTTTCATGAATTGAGGATCTTCTGCTTTTTTGTTTCTTTGTTGTCTGTCACGTTTTAGTTTTTAACTGTTTTCGACAAAGCCTCATTTGGGTCACAAAAACTTATATTGTATTATAACCTATTAATCATTGTGTATACATTGTGTGTATAGCAAAAACAATGTGTTTGGACACAAGTATACAATATTTTCGATATGCTACAAACACTTTATATTTGCATCCAGACATCAAAACCAGACAGATTTTTCTGCGTGAGTACACGCTGAAAAAACGGCCTCTGTAACATATTCTTCCAAACATATTCTGCAGGAAACATGTATATGTTTTGAACACACTTCAAACAGTTATATGTTTGTAAGTTCCAAACTAAGGTGTATTTAAATGCAAACATTAGCATGTTTACTGACAAATATGTATGCTTTTACGTGGAAACATATGCGTGCTTCATCCCAAACATCTGTATACTTACGTGGAAGCATTCGCGTGTTCCTCCAAACCTCCATATATCGGGTTTTTCAATAAGAGCGCTACAAAAGTTTTTTTAAATAAAACAAAACCGGTTTTAGAGACCAATGAAATTCTTTATTCCTGTGAAAGTACGTTCGATGCCATTATGTATGGAACTCGATTTCTTTTACATGGCCACCACGGGCACGCTTGCAGAAGTCCCGACGCTGAACCCAATTTTCGACGGTTTTCAAGCATAAATCGGCCGATACTGCTGCAATTTCACGTTCGATATTCGTACGAAGTTCATCAATCGTCGCTGGCTTGTTGGCATGGACCATAGACTTGACGTAGCCCCACAGGAAATAATCTAAGGGCGTTAAATCGCACGACCGAGGCGGCCAATCGACTGGGCCATATCGTGAGATAATACGTTCACCAAACTTTGTTTCCAATAAATTGATTGTGGCATTCGCTGTGTGGCTTGTGGCGTCGTCCTGTTGGAACCACATGTCCTCCAAGTCCATATTGTCCAATTGGGGCCAAAAATATTCGGTTATCATTGAACGGTAGCGATTCGCATTCACAGTAATGTGCCGGTCTTGATCATCACGGAAGAAGTACAATGACGCCGCCGGCCCATAAACCTCACCAAACCGAATTTTTTTCGGGATGCAATGATGACTCATGGATTACGTGTGGATTGCTGTCTGACCAATAACGCATATTTTGCTTATTGACGAAGCCATTCAGCCGGAAATGAAATTCAGAAATTGGACGTAGCGCTCTTAAAGTTGAGGCCACTGACTCCAAATTTCGGTAGTAAATTTTATTAATTTCGACTCGTTGTTGGCTCGTATATCTTTCCATGATGAAATGGCAAACCGTACTGAAGAGAAATGCCAAAAGAGCAGGAAAAAATATGGCGTCGTTTGCTGTCCCTATCGATTTACTTTTGTAGCGTCTCTGTTGAAAACCCCTTTACTTACGTGGAAACATATGTGTATTTTCTCCCAAACATAATAATATTTAGAAACGAAATATTCTCTCTTTCATTATTTATTACAATTTTATCAATATATATCCACATTTTCTTACATAAATAATACGTAGCTTGAACTACTTCATTCAGACAGGTTATGATTATAAATTTCGGAAATTGCGATTCAATCTTTCGATATCAAGATGTCTTAAGTTATATCGGGACGGAAAATAAAGGAAACTTTTATAAAGTTAATTTTTTGATTATTATGCCATCGAGCGGAGTCATTTTTCGAATGCTCTTCACTCAAGGTAATGTGAAATACTTGTGTTAACATTTGCCGCAACTTAGTCGGCTGCGATTTCCCACACAAAAATTACCTACCAAGCCACAAAACACACTTTGTGCCTAAGTTACTGTTAATAACATTTTGTTTGGCATTCGTCTCTGTTAGCTTAACATCTTAATAGTGTTTACCATATTTTCCAATACTTTTCAACATTTTCACATCGTTTTTGTTGCTACTTTGGCTGAATATTTATTTATAGTGATGGGAAACCACAATTCAGCCGTAGCATCAGCATCAGCAGGAATATTAAATGTTGCGGTTTTATCATCGTCTATTACTTGTGTGGTACTGTGCAACATTGTTCGCTAACATAACATATGAACAACGCGCAATTACCGTATTCACTCGAAACTCGCATCTTGGCACATTGGCAAACTGTGAACAAAAACAAAATTTAAAAAAAAATCAAAAAAGAATCGAACCTCTCAGGTTTCCAATGTCTTTGCTACAAATGTATTCCAATAACTATTTATATTTATTTAAAGTTTTATAGAGTTATTTAATGTAACAATATCTGTTAACAGAGTGCGGGTATGAAACCTTGAAATTGAAAATGGTAGAAAAATGAAATGAAATCACACCTAAAGTGACTACGAGTACAAAGTTTAACAACAATGAGTATAGTAATGAGAATTCGTGATCGACAACTATGACAGCAAGCAGCAGGAAACTTTTTGCTAGCATACTACTGCTGAGCCAACACCTTCGTTAACAGATGTTCTGACACACATTCAAAGCAGCACATTCGGAGCATGCTGGCATTTCATGTATGCGGAAATGTTAAGCCATGACAAATGTAAATATGTGCATATTTATTGTAATGTTCTGTTACGTTTACATTTGTATCTTTTATAATTTTAACATTATAATGACAATATTGACTTAAATTATACATTTCACTCAATATGGTTTAAATTGTTTTATTGACACAATTTGATGTGGAATTACTGGTTTAGTTTGAATAACCCATTTACCATGTGCGTGAAGATAAATTCGTATTTAAAATAGCAAAGACAGAAACCAATTTACTTAGCAGAGCTCTGTTATGCAACTAACAGAGCTCTGTTACGCACTTTATTTTAAAGTTAAATCGGCAGTTTATTGATTTTTTCAATTAAATAATCGATGCAGAAATTTAAAATACAGTAATTAATGAAAACACACTCCAAGCTAAATATATTTGCTGCACAAACTAATATATGTGCAACCAAATCCCAAATATTGGTATTTAAATATGTCACATATAGTGGGACTATTAGGGCAAAATATGGTGATGTGAAGAATTCTCCACGAATCAAACATATTCCAGTCGATAGTCCTTAAGGAGTGTCTTCGAAATATAAAATCTAGAATTTCCCAAGGACCTTCAGAAATCCAGAATTTGAAATTTTCTGTGTGAGGTCCCTGTGCAAGATTTTGGCCCACTGTGGTCAAACGAAGAATTCTCCAAGAACCAAATATATGCAGTTGGGTAGTGCTTGACACATCCTTTCAGAATATGCCAACCACATATTTCAGAAGACCTTCAGAACCGAAAATTTTTAATTTTGAATTTCATATACGAAAACAGTTTTTCGCCCACTGTGCCCAAACGAAGAATTCTCCACGAACCAAACATATGCCAGTCGATAGTCCTTAAGGAGTGTCTTCGAAATATAAAATCTAGAATTTCCCAAGGACCTTCAGAAATCCAGAATTTGAAATTTTCTGTGTGAGGTCCCTGTGCAAGATTTTGGCCCACTGTGGTCAAACGAAGAATTCTCCAAGAACCAAATATATGCAGTTGGGTAGTGCTTGACACATCCTTTCAGAATATGCCAACCACATATTTCAGAAGACCTTCAGAACCGATTTCTGAAGGTCCTTGGGAAATTCTAGATTTTATATTTCGAAGACACTCCTTAAGGACTATCGACTGGCATATGTTTGGTTCGTGGAGAATTCTTCGTTTGGGCACAGTGGGCGAAAAACTGTTTTCGTATATGAAATTCAAAATTAAAAATTTTCGGTTCTGAAGGTCTTCTGAAATATGTGGTTGGCATATTCTGAAAGGATGTGTCAAGCACTACCCAACTGCATATATTTGATTCTTGGAGAATTCTTCGTTTGACCACAGTGGGCCAAAATCTTGCACAGGGACCTCACACAGAAAATTTCAAATTCTGGATTTCTGAAGGTCCTTGGGAAATTCTAGATTTTATATTTCGAAGACACTCCTTAAGGACTATCGACTGGCATATGTTTGGTTCGTGGAGAATTCTTCATATCACCATATTTTGCCCTAATAGTCCCATTATATGTGACATATTTAAATACCAATATTTGGGATTTGGTTGCACATATATTAGTTTGTGCAGCAAATATATTTAGCTTGGAGTGTGTTTTCATTAATTACTGTATTTTAAATTTCTGCATCGATTATTTAATTGAACAAATTAATAAACTGCCGATTTAACTTTAAAATAAAGTGCGTAACAGAGCTCTGTTAGTTGCATAACAGAGCTCTGCTAAGTAAATTGGTTTGTGTCTTTGCTATTTTAAATACGAATTTATCTTCACGCACATCCATTTACCATGGTTTATTCTTTCGGCAGCTATGAACTGTCCCAAAAGCTTTATTGGCTATAAATTAAATCGTCTAAAAATTTGAATTCCTTCACATGTACATACTTCCGAACTTCCAAAAGGTTTGAAATTTTTCGGAATCAGTAATGTATTACATTTTACCAAAATTCTGTTACAGTTCTGATCTGTAATTTGAAAAGATCAGAGTCTGACTTAACATACACGAAAACTGGGTACACCAAGGTTCGCAGGTAAGGAAGGAAATTTCACCATGTCGACTCCAGGTTCCCGAGACGACTCACATTTCAACGGCGAATTACACTTCGGATCGAAATCGTCAAAAATACAAATATGGTCACTACTCTGAACATCACCATTTTACCTCTTTCTGTATCGTCTACCAACAAATGCCTTCAACATTTTGTGAAAACAAAGTCGCCAGGCCCGGGAGCGGCTCTCTCTGTCTGTCTGTCTCTCGCAAATACGAACCCTGTCTGTGCTAATTATATATCTTTGCTAATTATCTTGATTAATTAGTCTTCACGAAAGTGATATTTGGGTCTTTTCATAGAGTAATATACCACAAGCTCTTTTTCTTGGACCCGAAACCTTTGATAGTCACTAAAATAATTGGAGTTCTCATAGAGTTCGATTGTTAAATGTCAAAAAAAAAACGAATCAAACATAATTTAAAACACATTACCATTAATCCAACGTAATTTTAAATTAATTTTCGTCAATCACACGTCCATAAATATAATTTAAATGCATTTAAAACATGGTTTACTTCCAGTCACTTACCACCCAATCTTTCATTAATTACACTCTATTTTCTTTAGTACTCCAACTACCAAGTCGTACAGCTGTTTCATCGAAACCCCTGGCTGCACTTCCAATATGTTAACAGAGTGTTAACAGAATACTATTACATAGGTCTGCCAGCTAAAGTATTTTGAGTCAGGGAGTTTTTTCGGTCCTGAAGGTCTTCTGAAGGTCTTCTACTGCACACGTTATTGCTCATATTTGGTTCTTGGGGAATTTTTCGCTTGACTACAGTATGTCCAAATCTTGCATAGATACCTCACAGAGAAAATTTCAAATTCAGAATTTCTGAAGGTCCTTGGGAAATTTTAGAAATAAAATTTCGAAAACACTCCTTAAGGACTATCGACTGTCATATTTTTGGTTCGTGGAGAATTCTTCGTTTTGGCACAGTGGGCGAAAAACTGTTTTCGTATATGAAATTCAAAATGAAGAATCTTCTCTTCTGAAGATCTTTTGAAATACATACATATGTGGATAGCATATTCTGAAAGAATGTGTTAAGCACTAACCAATTGCATATATTTGGTTCTTGGAGAATATTTCGTTTGCCCACAGTGGACTCAAAACTTGCACATAGACCGCGCACAGAAAATTTCAAATTCTGCATTTCGGAAAGTTCTTGGGACATTCTAGATTTTAAATTTCGAAGACACTCCTTACGGACTTTCGACTGCCGTGTATTTGGGTCGTGGAGATTTCTTCGTTTGGGCACAGTGGGCGAAAAACTGTTTTCGTTTTCGCCAGGTGTATCGGCTGGCATATATTTCGTTCGTGGAGAATTCTGCATATCACCGTAATTTGACTTAATAGTCCGACTGTATGTGATATGTTTGAATAACAAAATATTTGGAATTTGGTAGCCTTTATGTATTTATATAAATTTGTGCGGCAGATATTTTCAGCTTGGAATGTGTTTTTATTAATTACTTTATTTTAAATTTCTGCATCGATTTGTTTAATTGAAAAAACAATCAACTGCTCATTTACCTTTAAAATAAAGTGGTTAACACAACTCTGTTAGTTCTATAACAGATCTCTGCTAAGTAAATTGGTGTGTGTCTTTGCTATTTTAGATTCTTATTGCCAAAGTTTTCTAGCAAGTATTTTTCAAGCAAAAAATTCGAACATTCGTAGATAAACGCATAAATGCTGACCTGTATTATGCCAGAAAGATAAATCGAAGCGTTTTTAAAAGAGTTGCTTTTTAACCAACTTCAAAGATGCGTATTACACATATTAATCGCTTCCATAGAAGCATTTCTGTAACACAATAAAATCCGAGCAAAGAATGTGGTGTTCTCACGTTTTGCATCGGTCAACCTTTTTAATTAATTTTTTATAGGTTCAGGGGAAATTTATTATAACAGTAAACATACATATGTATGTATATCTTTCAGCATCAATGAAAACCATTTCCATCAATGAAAAAGTGTATAAAATTATATGCATTTTCACTTCCTCCCTAATTCGCCAGAGTGACAATATGGCGAGTAGGCACCACAAAAAAGTTATTCTTTTCTACGACAACCCATACTAATTTCACCAGCCATTACGCACGATTTCACTGCTTCTACACGCTGAAAAATAACGGCCCAGCAGCATATTGCAGGAAACATGTACATGTTTGCAAGCATTGTTTTCGTGAATTGAAGATCTGCTTCTTTTTGTTTCATTATTGTGACGGACACCAGTGTTTTCAACAAACAAATCCACATTTGGCTCACGAATACATATATTCTAACCTTTTAATCATTGAATACCAAACACAATGTGTTTGGCCACAAATATAATATATTTGCAGCAAACTACAAACACGTTATATTAGCATCCAAACAATAACAAAAGACAAATGTTTCAACGTGTACGTATATGTTTGGAACACACTTCAAACATTCATATGTTTACAACTCCCAAACTCACTTATATTTACATGTAAACAGTATCATGTTTACTGACAAACATGTATGCTTTTACGTGGAAACTTATGCGTGTTTCCCCCAAACATGCACATACTTGCGTGGAAATTTATGCGTATTTCCCCGCAAACATAATATTATTTAGAAACGAATTATTCTTTGATTTAAATATATATGTATGATTTGTTTTCAGAAGGTTTCAGTTATGCGTTGGTTATCAGTATCCGTTGGTACACAAACAAGATATTTATATACAAATCTAGTTCATGCAAGCCAAGCGTGGATTAATTACTTGGTTTTTTTTACTATACTTATTTCACAAATGTTCCGCCGTTCCGGTTTTCTTAGTAAAGGCTCGGACAGACAAAGGGCTTCACGTTGTTGCCCTTTCCAGATTCTTTCCTCAAAATCGTTTCTCACTTTGGTAGCTCACATACATATATACGAAACACATACACAAAAACAAAAGCAACATCACAAACCATTTAAAATTTTTTAATGATCAAGCACTTTTGATATCCTCTGTCCGATGAACCATTGACGACTGAATTCATGAAACTAAAACGCAATACATCAGCCAATACGAGAAATATTGACTTCATCTGCAATTTACACGCCCATTCATGAAAATTTACGACTCACTGACTGAGAGAATAATGCAAAAATACAGATGCACTTACACACTCGTATACACTCGTTGCCCCTATTTAATGTTCTTGCTCTCGCAAACACAGTTTTTTTTGGGTCGCAAACACATATGTTATAACATATTAATCATGTAATTATGTAATGTTGAATAGCAAACACAATGCGTTTGGGCACAAGTATATTATATTTGCGACAAGCTCCAAACACATCTTATATTTGCATCCAAACAACAAATAATGACAGATTTTTCAGCGTGTGTGTGATTTCCATTTGTAAACTCATGCAGTGGAGTCCTCCTAAACTTTACATGGATTCCAAACTGTTAAATTGTAAAATCGTTTCTATCTTTTCATTTTTAAACCAGTTAATTGATAGAATCGCTTCAAATTTTGTATTCTCGATAAACAAATTGCGAAACCATCATTGATAATGTGTACAAATAGTAGATGTTGTAATTGTAGAGTAAAATCATCAGTAATATAATACCAACATCCAGTGGCAATGAAACTAAAAATTGTATTATTGTTTGTGGTTAAAATAATTACAATATCCAAAGATATGAAGTGAATGACCTCATTACAAATCTTTTACATAGTTAACATTTGTGCCAGAAATGGGTCATAATGCGAGTAACAAATGTTTCGAATCTTCTTTTTCAATGTAAACCAACATTTGTTTACTGGTAAATATTTACATATCTTGCAAATTACTTAACATTTTAGCGGCGACAATAATGAACGAAATTTGTAACAAATTCGAATCTTTGAATTTAACTATTAATTTCGTCACAATATCACCATAGGTATTGCCTTACATGGCTCTAATTGGTATAACTTTGATTTGCAAATATCAATCAAAAATCTCCGATTTCCATCAAATTGAAACGAAAATCATCAAAGAACTTTTAAGACAACCTAACCATATTTAGTTACGACAATGACTTCGAGACTTTGATGTCGAAGTCGAATTCGAATTCAAATCCGAATTCGTCTTTTATGACGACAAGACAATGTAAAGTTAACACATTAAATTGCGAATGATCGAAATTGATATTAAATCGCCAGAAATTCAACACAAAAGAATCCGACTTTGACAGTCTGCCGCTTCTGGTGACTGTCCGCTCGTCGTCGGGCAGGGTATTTAAATATTTCTGTAGATTTTGCTGGGTACTTTGTAAAGATTATATGGGAATGATATAGAGGAGATACGAGTACAAAATTGATTTGGTTATTTCGATGCTGCTATAAATTCGTTCAAATCACAATGGCATTTAAATCTGACCATGTATGGCTAAAAGTTTATTTCTGTAAAAGAGACACACACACACACACACAAAAACCAACCAAGATTTGTTTGCAGCAGCAACAGTTTTTAATGATTTCTTTTAATGGAAAAACGTGCTAAAATCTGTTTTATAATCATTAACCGAGCTGGCAACCGACCTGATCTCCAGGTGAATTGTACTTTTATGTCAGAAATGTATGGACGTATAAGTGTTTTTTGGTTTTTGTGGTTGTTGTATTCAGTGGGTGGGTGCGAACAGTTTTCAATAAAAAACTGAATCCAGATACAACAACAAAACCTACCTATCAACCAACCAACCCACATATGAATCGAACTAGACTGACTTATCTATCTGCAAAACTTTATATGCTACACATATAAACGTAGATATGAATATTGAAATATTCTATATCACAAGCTATTAGAACATTTTGATATTGGAAGAAGAAGAAGAGAAAGAAATCACCAATCACTTAATTTCCAAAATAAAATAAAAAATACTGTTGTGCTAAATATTAGGTTCTTGTTCTGCACCATGATACACGCGGAAAAAAATATAATTTGGCACAAAAATGTTTATTTAAATGGTTGACCACAAATGTTTATACGTTTCCCGCGAACGTTTCTTTTGATGGAAACAAACTTTCCCTTAGCCCAAAATTGGCATAAATTTGTTTGGCAGCAAATAACAGAAAAGAAGAAGTGTATTGACACACGTATACACTCAATTGTGATCTTTGTTCTTGGAGCGAAAAACTTATAAGCAAATCTTAATGTTCGATTCGATAAAATCCAAAATAAAAATTAGTTCGTCTCAAATTCTTGGTTCTCGTGCTGCCCCATGCTACACGCAAAATATGTGTTTAATATTTATTTTGTTCCAAAAATGGTTGACCGTAAAAGTTGTACTTTCCCCGCAGACAAAATAAAAAACTGTTTTAAACTGGTGTAAATTTTGATGCAACACTGTTAGTTACTAAAAAATGCAACCGTAATAAAAACATACACAAAAACTCAACTGTTTGATAGACAGAAGCCGATCGAAAACTCACGCCGCCGCCTATATAAATGACTCTTATTGGTTTAAACTGTGAGCCAATTATATCGACTGGCCCGATTTGACCCACTGATCCAATTTTAAAGGTTCAGTCATTTTGAAAAGCATTCCAAATTTCTACAAAACTGACAAAACCAATAGCCGTCAACTACATTTTTCTGTTGTGCCGCCGTCTTCGATAATTTTGTCTCGACGCAGAGTTTATCGAAGCACGGAGTTGCCACCTGAAATGTAAATTTAATCTCAAATTGGGTGGTGGAAACGGCAAAGATTAGAGAACAAGGTTCTCGCTAACCTGGCCGCGATAAATGGCGGTGTAAGTGCGATATAAGAGTCGTTTCTTATATTAAAAACAAACTTACACTTACTTACATCAAAATTGGCACAAATTACTATTGCGGCAAAAAAGGAAAACCGTTTATTATAAACGAAAAAGTGTGCAGGAATGCACTTAATTCTGATCATCCACGTCATTTTTATCTCACTTTGAGAAACGAACAAACAAGCAAATCCTGATGTCAAATGTTTGTTCGTGTTCACACAACATATGCTATCGCTCAGTAGATACCATGCAGTTTCAATAGTAGCTAGTGGCTCTATGTAGTCAGTTATTTCGTTAGCGAAAAGCCTAACTAGCCAAAAACGATGTACAAGTAGACAGTCAAAATTTATCTTCACTCAAATGCCAACAAACACAACGAGTGAAACCCTATTCATTCTCTGTTCTCTCTCTCTTACTCTCTTCATTGAATATTTCAATCCACGAGCAGCTTTTTGATAGTGTTATTGTATATAACTATACAAATTCCAACCATGTTGAAGTAAAATTACGTAAACTATGCAAGAAGTATGAAATAATCAAGATATGACGCGAGAGAGAAATGCCTTTGAGTGAATTTCTAGCACTTTTTGGTTCTCTTTTACCAGGGTTACCAAATTGCGCACATCTTCTGGTCGTCTAATTCTAGATCAAAGACTACCGTCAATGACATCCCCATGTTAAATTCGTCAGTGTAAAGCATTGCTGGTAGTCTGGCGGGTAGTTAATGGTAATTATTGGTAGTTAGGGAAATAACTAAAAAATCGTTAGCTACGTCGACTGCAGGCACTCTGGTTTGCTGTGATGGTGTCTGGCTTCAACTACATTTCAGTATTCCAGTATTTTCAGAGAGCGGAAGTATTTGTATTTAAAATTCAATAAAATGTACCCAAATAAAAATTTTATTTTTTGCCAAATATTAGGTTTTTCCTGCACCATTGTACTCGGAAAGAAAAGAGTCCAGAGATCGTTTGGCGCAAAAATGTTTCGTTTGCTGCTACTTAGTTTCTTGGTTGACGCCAAAAGTTTATACTTTTCCCGCAAATACAAAAACCAGCCTTCATACAAACGAACCATTCACTACTTTTATTTTGTGAAGACTATTTCAATCAAAACTTTGGCCACAACTGCGTATAACATGATCCCATTCTATGTTTCCAATTTCCTACACGGAAACAACATATTGCAGAACCATGTATTAGTTTGCAAGCATTATTTTCATGAATTGAAGATCTGCTGCTTTTTTGTTTTGTTGTTGTCTGTCACGTTTTTGTTTTCACCAGTTTCAACAAACAAAACCACATTTGGGTCACAAAAGCATATATTATAAACTGTTAATCATTGTGTTTCCAACAAGTAATATTTAATGGCAAACACAATGTATTTGAACACAAGTATACTATGTTTGCGACAACCTACAAACACGTTATATTTGCATACAAACAACAACAAAAGACAGAGTTTTCGGCATGTATAACGAGTAAGTGCACTTCGAGTGTTATTTTTCGAATGACGTTGAACATAATAGTCCTGTTTTATTATTCCCAATTTTTCGACCACTTTGTATGGGAAGCTAAGCGATTTTAAACGGTTCCCCATACAAAGTCGTCGAAAATTTAGTTTACCGGAAAATAAAAAACGCATAATACTGGCTTCCTATTTCTCAGTCATAGCCGCGTCTTATCCATATAGACTGGAATTTTCATAGCCTCGAAGGAAGAGGTCTAGAGGTGTGATATAACATGATCCTTCAGTCCGAAGTTTAAAATTGATTATCCACGGGATTGGTCTCGCAATGCTGCCATGGTTTCACGGGCTGTGTAGCAATTAGTGCCGTCTTGTTGGAACCAAATGTCGTCAAGAGAGATTTTCATGGCGGGATAAAGGGCGACATTGATTGGCTTTAGTTTTAAGAAATATGAACCTAGGATTCAATCTGCCCTTATCCCCACAAACTGTTGGTTATTTTGCCTGGAAGTAACATGGCAGCACTTGAACCTCTTCGGGTTTCTCTTCAGATCAAATACAGCAATTTTCCATCGCAGAACAAAATGTTTGTCGAATACAGTGGGTCTACTTCGTAATATAGCTGAATAATTTATAGACACTGTACCTGATTAAGTCTTTTCATGATTAAATGTCAAACTATATTGAATAAAAATAACATGACTGTTTTACAATTGGACTGTCATAAAATTTCTACTGGATAAGTCCATCTTAATGAATCACCCTTTTTGCTTTTGTCATTGAAGATGCACTTTTATAGCCTATTAATGAAATTTATATCGTTTGGGTTAAACAAAAAAAGTTTTTCGCAAACATTTTTCGATTCTAGAACTGATAATATTGAACTTTTCCTCAAGCTCTTGCCCATTTTATACCTGTATTAATAAAGACTTACGGCCTTATTTATAAAAAGTTGTAAGAGATTTGAGAGGCATTTTTAGTATGACAAATCGTCTCTCAAACCTGTCATAACTCATAACACGCTGAAAAAAGGTATATTACATATTTTCCCAAACACATTCTGCAGGAACTATGTATAAATTTAGAACCCACTCCAACCATTCATATATTCAGCAGTCCCAAACTCACTTAAATGCAAACATTAGCAAGTTTGCTTGCAAATATGTATGATTTTACGTGAAAACATGTGCGTGCTTCATACCAAACATGCATATATTTACGTGGAACTATTAGTGTGTTTCCTCCCAAACCTCCATATACTTACGTGGAAGCACATGCCTATTTACTCCCAAAGTCGTGGTTACTTAAGTGGACGCATGCGTGTTTCCTCCCAAACAGTAATATTTATAAACAAAATATTTTT
Organism: Phaonia tiefii; assembly: GCA_963931995.1. Taxonomy (NCBI): domain Eukaryota; kingdom Metazoa; phylum Arthropoda; class Insecta; order Diptera; family Muscidae; genus Phaonia; species Phaonia tiefii. The sequence continues at coordinate 129,305,616 of OZ008370.1, forward strand.
CAAATTTAATCTTAATCCATTCTTTATTATAATTAATAAAAGAATAAATCTACATTTATAACCAATTAATAAAAAACATAAAATAATTTAAACAGTCTCCAACATGTAATACTGAATAGCAAACATGATGTGTTTGAACACAAGTTTACTATATTTGCGATACGCTCCAAACACACACTATATTTGCATTCAAACACTAAAAAAATTAGATTTTTCCTAGTGTAGTTACGTTGTATAAATAGAATTGTTTTCACAACTTCAACGTCAATTCTTGTAAGTAGGAAAAAGTATGTTTGTACTGACAACAAATAATTCACACAAAATATAGAGAGAGAAGGGAATACAAAGAATTAAAAAACGTTAATTTTGTGACAGATTTTTACAGAAGATAACTGACGTAGAACGATAAGAGGTGTTGATGAAAAGAGTCACATTGATCAAAACAATCACCCTCAATGTGAGTTCAAGTCCTATTTCCGAATCTTAATTTTTTCATTAATTGGAGAAAATTCATAAGGAATTAAAATCATCTAACGGAAAAAAATTCCTCAATAAGGTTAATATTTCTGTTTTTTTCGAGTTTAAACAGTTTTCGATTCTTATAAATAATTTTATTTATTTTTTATATTTCTAAGGAAATTACATGTTTGATTCAGCAAATGTTCGTTTGCAGCAATTACATTACCCAAACGAATTTAATTTATCTGAGAGTTTGTTTAGGCATTACGAACACTTTTCTTTGCGTGTAGCGAAACAGTTCGTTGTGTTAGTGCATTTTGTGTATTACGTCAAAGTCTATGAGGGCGTTATGATAAGTTCGATAAAAGATTTTAAATACTTAGCTACTGACCAGTCACATACTTAGTCATCATGAGTGATTAAATACATTTTTGTCACTTGCCTATGAACATTTTTACTTTTACGGCAAAATATATTAAGTCGTTTTATATCATTATCTATTTTATACTCAAACTTAACAAAATGCCAATTGATTCGCTTTAGGTTAAAGATGCGCAGCATTATAATTTAAAAAAAATATACAATATTTAAAGAAGACAAATTCGTATTTAAAATAACAACAAACCAATTTCTTAGCAGCGCTCTGTTATAGAACTAACAGAATTCTGTTAAACACTGTATTTTAAACTTTTCTTAAAGAAAATTTGCCAATGCTACATTTGCTAATACAAATGTTTTCCTAGACTAAATTTTCTTATAGAAATGTTTGTCTAGGCAATTTTTCGACATAAAACTTGCCCAGGCAATAGTTTGTAATTAAAGTATTCTTAGAGATGTTTGCTAGGCAACATTTTGTTTGAGAAAATGTATACTTAGGGGATATTTTTCTATAGAATTTCATAATTGTTTCTTACACAATTGTTTGTGTTAACAACATTCTGCTACAGAATTATTGGCATAGGCAACATATTCTTGTAAAAATATTTGACAAGTCAGCAGTTTTTAACAAAAAGTAACATTTGCTACATTTTCTTAAATCAAAGTTTTCCTAACAACATTTTCTTAAGTTGCAACATCTGCTTATAAGAATGTATTCGTATCCAAAAATTTTGTTAAATAAATGTTTGTGACAATATTTGCAAAATAAACGTACCCGGGTAATAATTCCTAATTATTGTTTTCCTGCGCAACATTTGCTTAAATTTAGTTCGTCTATGCATCGTTTTCCTAGAGAAATGTATAACTAGATACAATTTGTCTATGGAAATGTTTGCCTAGCAACATTTTCTTGTGGAAATTTTTGTCAAACAAAATTTTTTAATAAAAATTTGATTAAGCTACATTTTCTCTAATAAATGTTTTCCTAAAAACTTTTTGTTGGTAAATGTTTTTCCAGCAACATATTTTTAGAAAAATCTTTTCATACGCATGATAAAATAAATTTTCCTGGACAACTTTTTCTAACAAAAACATTTGCCTGGCCACCTTTTTTTTGTAAAATAGGCAAAGTTCTCATATACATAAATGTTTGAGAAAGTTAAATTTTTTAACAAAAATTTGATTAGACCGCAGTTTTTTTTAATGTTTTCCTGGCAACATTTTTTGTAAATGTTTTTCTGGCAACATTTGCGTAGAAATATTTTCTAGTGCGCAACATTATAAACAAATTTATCTGGGACACAATTTGCTAATTAAAATCCTTGCCTGGGCAACATTTTTAAACAAATGGTTTCTCTACGCAAAATTTTGATACAACAATTTTTCTGGCACCATTTCCCCTTATACAAGGAGTTTCAAAAGAAGTCATCCGATGTTGTTTCGCTCTCTTTTTTTTTCTAAATGAAAACTTCGATTCTGTTGTTTGATTATGTTTATTTGAACATTTAGAATTTTATTGGTTACGTTGAGAAGATGATATCGGTTAAATGGGCGCCGTCACAATTGATTACCATACGGGCTCGTTTTATGACATTTTTGTTCATAATGATTTGAAAATCATAATGAGCGTTGAGGCGCATTTCCACCTTAGCGGGTACGTGTGAACAAGCAAAAGTATCGCTTCTGGGGCACCGAAAATCCACGAGTGATTCACGAGGAGCCATTACACCCGCTCAAAGAGACTGCATGGTGCGCTGTTCACGCTGGAGGAGTCATCGGGCCATTTTTTTCGAGAACGCCGCTGGTCAAACGACAACAGTGGACGGTGCGCGCTATAGGGCCATGTTAACCGAGTTTTTTCTGCCGCAATTCGACGTATTAGCATTGGAGGACATGTGGTTCCAACAGGACGGAGTAACGGCACACACTGCGAGAGCCACAACCGATATTCTGAAGGCGGCGTTCCCGGGTCGCCTCATCTCTCGTTTTGGCGATTTGCAGTGGCCCGCAAGAACGCCCGATTTAACCGTTCCAGACTTTTTTTGTGGCGTTTTTTGAAGTCCCGTGTTTACGTGAACAAGCCCGAGACCCTGGAAGCCCTCAAGGTCAACATTCGACACGATTGCGAGAATCTGTCGCCCGAAGTTCTCGCCGAAGTGATGAAAAATGCCATAAAACGAGCCCGTATGGTAATCAATTGTGACGGCGCCCATTTAACCGATATCATCTCAGCTTAACCAATAAAATTCTAAAGGTTCAAATAAACATAATCCAAAACAGAATCGAAGTTTTTCATTTAGAAAAAAAATGAGAGCCAAACAACATCGGATGACTTCTTTTGGAACACCTGTTAGATATACAGGGTGATTCAGGAAGTTCCGGACAAATTTCTCCAGCGTATTCCTTGGCTCATTTCATGAAGAAAAGTCCACTAGGACCATGTCCGAAAATGCAAGGGTGCGAAATGGCAGCGGATTCAAAATTGTCGGATTGGTGGTCAGAGGGTAGTAGGGTAAAGTTGCTAACTTCTGAGCCAGTGGTCGGATTTTTGGGCTTGTTGGAAAGGTCTTTAAGAGGCCTTTCAGAATCAATAAAAAAAGAACTAGAACTGTTTGCTAGGCAACATTTTCTTAGAGAAATGTTTGCCTAGGCTACATTTTCTTGTGGAAAGGTTTGCCTTTGCAACATCTTACATTTTCTAATTGTAATGTTTGCCTAATCAACATTGTATTATAAACAAAATTTGCCTAGGAAACAGTTTCCTACACAAATATTTGTCTATGCAACATTTTCTTGTGGAAATTTTTGCCTTTGCGTTAATTTTTCTATATAAATGTGTTCCTATTGGAATGTTTTCCTAGGCAAAATTTTCTTATTGAAATGTTTGCCTCGTTAGGGATTGTTTTTTTTCTCAAGGGCCTCAAATTCAATGACGATTAACCTTTCCAAATCTCCAACAAAATATCATGTTTGAATTCAATTTGAATCAAGGTTTTAGAGAACTTCAAACACAACTCTTCTTCACTAAACGCCCACTCACACTTGCTCCTTGTCACGCTGTTGTTGCTTCTTTTTATTTTTGGTCATGTTAAACTTACCGCGAATTACGTAATGTAACGTGTTTTGATGATAATTTGCAATAAGAAGAAGAAACATGAAGAAGAACAAACACAAGAACATCGTAATAGTCGTCATGTTCTGTCTTTGGTTCTGTAGCTGGGGTGGTAGCATCGCATCATCAGCATTATTAGTAGACCTTGTCCAATTAGAGGTGGAAAAAATAGGCACTCACTCAAAAGCAACCAACACATTAGCAACAACACGGACAACGGCCACGAAATTATGTAGTTGCAACAACACAAATTAAGAATCATCTCTTACAGTCAGAGTCATCATAATGTTAAGATGTCATTCATCTTGTCTTGATTATGTGTGTGTGTGTGTTTTTTTTTTAACTTGACTGTGACACAGTACCTGTGACTTGGACTGACAGACTAACTGTTCGTCAGTGATGTTACATTGACTTTAGTTGGACGATGATGCTTCTTTGCCCAACCTGTTTTATTCCAAGCGTCCCCATGCTACGGGTTGTCAACCATTAATGAATTCAAAGTTGAGGACTGAGCACAGAGCGAGTATTAAAGTACAATATCCGGAATATGAAGAAGCAGTCACGGTCAATATTACATTTAAGGTTTTTAAATTTTTTTTTTAAAAAAAAGTTGTCTACGGAAATTGTTACCTCAGAAAAATTGTTCTTAAAAATATTTCCTTTTTACCATTTTTTTATCCTTCCAGATTATCCTTTTAGATTTATTTTCGTAATACAACGTTTGACTTACTTTTTATAAAAATATTTCTCTTTAGTTGTCTACAAAAATTGTCTGGTTTTTCTTTGGGAAAATTGTGCGAAAATGCAGGAAATAATTTACCATTGCAATAATATTGGCCAGTCCTGTTTGAATCATTTGAAATTCAATTCAGTTTCTCACCTTTTTTGTTTGTCATTCCGACGGCTAGCACCAGGTTGTCTGGCCTTGTTTTTGTATACAATCTATCTGTGGTCTTCCTGGCATTTCCATCAGCACCTACTAATGATGTTCCAGCAATGCTGCACCGCGCTACCGCTACCGGTGGTACTCAAACGAAATCATATCAAATTGCTCTTTCTTCCAACCAAAACCCGCCAGTTTCTTTCACAGGAGTACGTAAATATTTCATTAGATTTCTTTTTTTTTTTGTTTTTTATTTTTGAAGAAACGTGACAAATCAAATACATCTTTTTCTTGGGTAATAATGGAAAAGTATAGGACACCTCAACGAGGAACTACTGCTGCTGCTTCATTTCAGAATATTATTTGCTTATGCAGAAGAGGAGATGGCCATCGTCAACATCGCCAGCAACACAAGTATTACCCCATCAATATTCACGTTGAAAGTTGCAAAATATTGTTGACAAACGCAATTTTGCGTGGCTGACACATGACGATAGTGCAATGTTGCTGTCGTTGCAGCAGCAGTTACAAATGATGTTGCAGCAACATGCTGTGGTATCGGTATGCTGCTGCTTAGGTGTGTGTATGTTGACTACTTCGTTTTGAGTTTGGCCAATTGGCTGGACCTGGTGGAAAGAGACTTCTTAATTAACTTTACCATAAATGTCATTTATATCATCATCTGCTGCACCGTCTGTCGGTCGGCGGTAGCCAGCCAGCTGCTTATCATGCAATATACCGGAAAATCATTTGTGTTCTTTGCCACAATGTGGCACTCGATGAATGGTTGGTCTGTCGGTTGGTCTTGTTTTGCTGCAGCATTAGTAGCTGCCACAGTCAACATACAGCATTAAGACCTGAACCGAAAGTACTTAAGAAACATCCTTCATTTGTTTAAAATGCTAATGAAATGATATTTTTTTGTAAATTACCGAGAGGAGTATGATAAGTGTGGTGAATTTTATTAATTTAATTAACCTGTACTGAAATCCATTGAATTTAAGGAATGTAAATACATAAACGAAATTAATGAAATAAATAAACATGGGATACTTAAGAAAAAACAAAACAAAAACCAAAAAAGATAAAATCATCATTCATAAATCGTATTCTAATTTTAGTTTTTATAATAAGTGGCTTCAACTTTAAATTGTGGTTTTTATATTTACTGGGTCATAACTTCTATATTTATCCATAAATTTTCTTCAGATCTGAATGGTTTTTTTCGTTAAGATGTAAACTACACGAAAAAAAAATGTAAAGAGACTTGTTAAGTTTTGTCTAGTTGTTATCATTTGTGTTTGAGATCAGCATATTTTTTTGTAGACAACTTTTGCCCACTGTACTGACTTAGAAATTATATTCAAGACGTTTGCAGCCCTCCTAGCTATCTTCAAACTGAGATGTGTCTATCTCAAAATATACACACTGGAAAAAACTGCCTGTGTAATATATCCTCGCAAACACATTCTGCAGGAACCACGTGTATGTTTGGAACACACTATAAAATTTGATATATTTGCAAGCGCTAAACTCACTTATATTTAAATGCAAACATTAGCATGTTTAGTTGCAAACATGGATACTTTTACATGGAGCCATATGCGTGTTTCATCCCGAACATCCATATACTTATGTCGAAGCATTCGTGTGTTTCCTCCCAAATGAACGATTGCGGATTGAAATCATGAAACTAAAACAGATCAGTCAACATAAGAAATACTCAATTAATTTTCACATGCATTCCGGAATATTTATGAATCACTGACTGAAAGAATAATGCAAAAATACAGTTATACACTTGCACTAACATTAACTTAAGCTGAGAACAATCTTTATCTCTCATTTATTACTTCTCTCTTGACAGAGTAAAGCGGCAACAAATAAAATAAATGGTACACCAAACGCAGCTGTATTCGTATCATAAACAAAGCTGTGTTTGGATCACAAACACATATATTACAACATATTAATCACTGTGTCTAAAACAGGTAATATTGAGTAGTAAACACAATGTGTTTGGATACAAGTATACTATGTTTGCGATATGCTCCAAACACTTGTTTATTTTCAATACAGATTTTTCATCGTGTAGTCAACATAATCAAACTAATCGCGATATTCCAGGATGTGACTGAAGAAATTACGTATATTAGTCCCTGGCGTACAAATTTGTGTTCCTTAAATAGGTCAAAAGATTATTCAGCTTATCTCTCGAATATCTGTTAGATCCAAAATGAAGTAAGCAAATGAATGTTTATATTCATGAGAAAAGGGAAATCTGGAGTTAACACGTCCGACTGGAAAACGTGAGCTGTCGAGTGTCCCATGTTTCAATGCTCTAAGAGTCAAACATTTGTGTTAATTATTTGTTGTTATTTATTTGTATTTTGTTATCTATTTTAATGTTGAATACATTTTTCGTTTGACTTATGTTCACAAATTATAAAATTGTTGGGGTAAATGAAAGGTCGTTTATAACAATACAAACAACTTTTACGATAAAAGTTTTTTTGTAAGTATTTATGGGAAAGGTTCAATTTGTTGCGGTTAACGTTACGTATAGGTAGTCAAAGGATACATTTTTGCGTCAAAAGAAGTATTTTGTGGCAAAGTACCTTCAACTGTTTTTTTTTTCTTTGCGTACAAGAAATTCTCGTTTAGGCAACTTGGCAAAGAGAAACACTTGCCATTTTTCTATACCAAAGTTGTTTTAGGGGAAAAAGGTGTATAAGGAAATATTATTTTGAGAAAACTATATTTAGTTAGAAAATGTGGTTGATAAAACATCTCAAAGTATTATGTCCTATTTTCCCGGTCATTTTTGATTTTCCTCAGTCACACTAAATGTTTTCAGGTAAATTTCAATACCACCTCCGTATGTTAAACAAGGCGTGTTATTTACTATTTTTTAGCATGTGGTATGTGGTAAGAATGAGATAACTTTAAATGCAGTCACGCATTTCCTGATACCTCTTGCTTGCAGTGTTTTTCTTTATAGACCCAGCAAATTTTTGTTTTTAATTTTTTGCTTTTGTTAGCAAAAAGTTAATTAAAACTTTTTTGGTCCACCGAAGCCAACATTATTCATTTTCCATCTGCATTTCTAACCACAAATGATGCTAAAATCATCAGAGTTTTGCAACATCGATTTTACGACAAAGTAAAATTGGTTACCTCATCATTTTGGGGTTCGGATTATGGTTGGGAATTTGTGTGTTTTTTATTTTTTGGTTAAATTTATACATTTTGTGGTTTTTATGAAAATTACAAATAAAAATTAACTTAGGAGAATTAAAAAGGAAAATTGTTTTATTATTATTATGTGAATTATATGAAGTTTTACATGATGTAATGTTAGCTTGTCAATATTTTTTGACAATTTCTTTTATTTTTTGAAAACTCTAAGTTTTAACAAAACTCAAGGGGAATGTAACAACTCTTAATGCTCCCGTTTTTAAAAATGCCTTAGTGATTGATTGCCTTAAAATTCATCCATTGACATCATTTCAACCTCATTTAGCCAATAAATTACAATGCCGAACAAAATGTGCAATTAAAACCAAATCTTGTTTTTGTGAATTCTTTTGGCATTTGAATGTTTTTGTTGGCCTGGACAAAATATCAATTACCCAAACACAACAGTTGTTTGGGTTGAATACGAACATACATATTGCAACCATAAATTATCCTTTAACCATGATTGGGCCGATAATGATCATAATAATCGGCCTTATTCCCGTTGTCGTCGTCGACGTCGTCATCAGATTTTTGTCAACTTTAGAACGTTATAAATATATTGTCATATCGACAACAACAAAGTTTTTAATGTCTATGATCCAAAAACAACCCTCTTAAAACATTACGCAAAATTTTTTTTTCCAAATGTCTTCAAGTCGCGAATAAAAATGGTGTCGATATTGTATTGACGTCGACGACGACAACGGGAATAAGGGCGAATGATGGTCATTAGAAATCAGTGGAGCCTGTTATTTGATGATGCATAGGCAATGTTGGTTTATTTTGGCCAGAGCAATAAAGCGCGATATTTTAATCTTCAACAGTTAGTTAGTTGGCTCTGTATTACACTGTAAAACTATTCTTCGTAATATTTATGAAATATTCTTCATTACCAATTTTTCATTATTCCTATGAAGTTTTTCGTAATTTCCATATATATGAAAAATTCATAATATTTTGAACTAATTCTCGGTTCCTTGTGTTTGGATGCCAGCATATTTTTTTTGCGGAATTGTATACTGAAGAGTTATGATTACATTTAGAGATTTCGATACATATACGATTACTTACTTACTTACTAATCCGGTCTCGGACAACCCCGGGGGGTCAGGGACCTTACAAAACGAAGATAACATATTTCGCCAACCAGTTCGATCTTTTGCTTTATTTCTCCAGTTGGCAATACCAAGTGTACGCAGGGATTCGTCAATCTGATCCCTCCAGCGGAGTCTTGGTCTTCCTATTTTTCGTCTTCCTTCGAGTTCGGTTTCGAAAACCCTTCGCGCTGGTTCATCTTCATCCATTCTACTCGCACGGCCCAGCCAGCGCAATCGCGTTATCTTGATCCGCTTAACTATGTCAATGTCAGGATAAAGCTCATACAGCTCATGATTCATGCGTCGCCGATACTCGCCGTTGTACACTATAGGGCCATAAATTTTTCGGAGTATTTTTCTCTCGAAGACTCCTACAGATGTTTCGTCTGCTTGCGATAGGACCCAGGATTCTGCGCCATGAAACAAGACAGGTTGAATGAGAGTCTGGTACAGCTGGACTTTTGTTACTCGAGAGAGGGCTTTATCTCTAAAGTGCTTGCTTAGCCCAAAATAACATATATTCGCAAGCACAATTCTCCGCTTGATTTCAAGGCTGACGTTGTTTTTGTACACGGCAGATCCGAGGTATATAAATTCGTCCACTACCTCGAAGTTATAACGGTTATCAACGTTTACGCTTTGGTCTAATCGCGTGGAGGCCCTGTTCGTTGAAACCATTAATTTCGTCTTGTCTTCATTCACCGTCACACCCACTTTTGCTGACTCCTTCTCAATTCTCGAAAAAACCGCAGTAACTTCTCTAATTGTGCGGCCAATGATATCTATATCATCAGCATACGCGAGCAGCATGTGACTTTTGCTGCTGATGGTTTTATTCATGTTGACTGCAGCTTTTCTCAGAATGATCTCCATTAAGATGTTAAAGAGATCGCACGGTAGGGTGTCGCCTTGCCTGAGGCCTCGCTTAGTTTCGAAAGGTTCGGTAAGATCCTTACCAACTTTCACTGCGGATTTGGTGTTCGTCAAGGCCATCCTGCAAAGCCATATGATTTTTGCAGGAATACCAAGCTCAGACATTGCTTCATAGAGTTTCTCCCGTATCGGACTATCGAAGGCCTCTTTATAATCGATAAATAGATGATAGGTGTGGATTTGTTTTTCGTGTGTCTTCTTCAGGATTTGACGTAGCGTGAAAATCTGGTCAGTTGTCGATTTTCCAGGCCTAAAGCCACACTGGTATGGTCCAATCAGGTCAGCGATAATTGGTTTTAGTCTTTCGCACATTATACTTGATAGAACCTTATATGCTATGGATAAAAGGCTTATTCCACGGTAGTTGGCACAAATACTCGGGTCACCTTTTTTAAATATGGGACATAGTACACTGAGACTCCAATCGCCCAATCTCCATTCATCTAACCAAATTTTGCTAATGAGCTGATGCATGCACCTTATCAGCTCATCGCCGCCAGCCTTAAACAGCTCCGCCGGTAATCCATCGGCTCATGCGGCTTTGTTGCTCTTAAGCCGGACAGAAGGGGAGCCCTGAACCATGTCCATTTGTTCCGTTTTTAACTTCTGTATGTCTCAATTTTCTCACTCTCGCGCTTTCTCCACTGCCGTTTCTTACGCCTAAAGAGACGGTTTACCTCCTTTCTTTTCTCCCTATACCGCTCAGTTGCAGCTCGCGTTGCAATTGACTGAAGCATTACCATACGTGCAGCGTTCTTTTCGTCATTAGCAATGCGACACTCTTCATCGGACCACGGTTTATTGTGAAGCGGTTTTTCGAAATCAAGTACGGTTGTTGCGGCAGTTTTTATAGAGTCGGAAATGGGTTTCCACTGCGCATCAGGATCGTCATCGGGAGGGGGTGGGTTCTGTGCCAAAAGTTGCGAGAGCTTCCTTGAATAGGCTGTGGCTACCTCTGGTAATTGCAGCTTTCCGATGTCCAGCTTCCTCTACGTCTGGTTTCGTACGATTTTCGCTCTACTTAATCTTGTGCGAACCTTTGCTGCTACCAGGTAGTGATCAGAATCAATGTTAGCTCCTCTGATCACTCGTACGTCCATTACACTGGATGAGTGCCTTCCATCAATTACCACGTGATCTATTTGGTTCTTAGTTCTTTGATCAGGGGATACCCAAGTAGCCTTGTGGATGTCTTTATGCTGGAATCTTGTACCACTAATGACCACGTTTTTTGCCGCGGAAAAGTCAATCATTCTCATACCGTTGTCGGAACTGTTAGCATGTAGACTGAAATTGCCAATAGTTGGATTAAACACATTCTCCCCTCCTACTTTGGCATTAAAATCTCCTAGTACAATCTTAATGTCATGGCAAGGGCAGCGGTCGTACGTTTCCTCTAGGAGCTCATAGAATATGTCTTTGGCATCATCATTCTCTTCTGTCGGGGCATGCACACAAATTAGGGAAATATAAAAATATTTCGCTTTTATGCGGATTGTGGCTATTCGGTCACTCACAGGATTGAACCTAGAGACTAGATGTCGCAGTCTTTTGCCACCTACAAATCCACAACCAAATTCATGTTTTTTTTCATGGCAACTGTAGTATATATCGCAGTTTCTTTTTCTTGTGCAGCCATGTCCTGTCCATCGCATTTCCTGGATAGCGGTAATGTCAGCCTTATAACTTTCGAGGACATCTGCCAGTTGGATACTTGCACCGGATCTATGTAGAGTTCTTACATTCCAAGTGCATATCCGTAAATCGTGGTCCTTATAACGTTTGCGGAGGTCGTCAACAAATAGGGGTTGTTTATGTTTTCTGTTTCGTTTTTGTATTTTCACTGCCATTATGAACGGTGGCGGGAGGCAAACCCAGCCCACCGTGTTTTTGAATTTTACCTACTGCCAGGATAATTTGATGCAGCCGCCCATTATGGATAAGACCCTGCCCAGGATGCAATATGTCGAACCTGGATTTTCTTCTTCTAGTTTCTATTCGCCGTTGGCCCGTATGTTTGGCTCATCCGCCTTCTAAGGACAAAAGAATATGCCCGATTGTTTGATGAGCTTCAGTGACATCAGTCACCTACTAAACCTGATTTGATGCTCATTTGTTTCACCTTCTCACTCTAGCTAGCTAACGGAGGTTTCCGAAAAGCCATTGCCCAGGACATACTGCGTGGAAGTAGTGAGCTGCTTGGACTGCCCACTGAAGGAATCATTTCTGGCCACTCCCAAGTGAATGGCAATCAGAAACTTTCCACCTCCACGGACGGTCCCATGTCCCGAGTACACTCACAGAAAAATTCGGTTGAGATAACCGAATTAGCCGTAACCGAAATTATAACCGAATTGACGCCAATTTCGGTCATTGCGACCAACTTAAGGCTAAATTCGGTTATTGCGACCGAATTGATACCAAATTCGATAGATACAACCGAATTGATGACAAATTCGGTTGTTGCTACTGAAATGGTGTCACATTCTGTTACTCCAACCGAATTTAGTATCAATTTCGGTTGTTGCATCCGAATTAATTTCAATTTCGGTTCTTCCAACCGAAATTTAAGAAATTTTAGTTAACAGACCGAATACAATTGAATTTTAAGCTTTCACAACCGAATCCATTATGAAATGAGGCTGCTTCAACCGAATTTCGGTTGTGGGGACTAAATACGGTCGTCACAACCTCAATTCGGTTGTAGCAACCGCAATTCGGTGGCAACAATCGAATTTACTGTTGCTACAACCTCTTTTCGAACGATTAGTTCTCTGGGTGTAGCATGATGATTTTATTTCATAATAAAATCATTCATATTCATTCATTTATCATTCATCAAATAGCTACATGGTTGGCATGAGTGAATAAAGATGAATTCTATCTAGAGTATTTAAAACCGGTGCAACTGGTTAACCTATTAACCGTTTGGCGGTTTTTAGAAAACCTATTGTCGAAAAAACCGAAATCCTATTATTTGGCGTCGATTAACAGGGTTTTACTCAATTTATATTATTTATTTTTCTTTTATGGGCTATTTTACAACCTCATGAGGTCAGATGCCTTACACATAATAATTAAACAACCAAATTAATTAATTAAACAAATTTTAACATATTTCTCCATCTGGTTCTATCCTTCGCCTGTTCTCGCCAGGTGGTAACACCAAGGATTCTTCTGCCTGGTCCTTCCAGCGGAGTCTTGGTCGTCCTCTTTTCCTACTTCCATCGGGTACGTTATCGAAAACGTTTCGCGCTGGCTGATCTTCATCCATTCGGATAACATGGCCTAGCCAACGCAATTGGCCTAATTTTATTCGCCTAACTATGTCCAAATCGGAATACAAATTATATAGATCCTGGTTCCAACGACGTCGGTACTCGCCGTTTTGTTTAACAGGGCCATATATTTTACGGAGAGTTTTTCTCTCATATACTCCCAGGTGTTTTGCATCCGCTTGCGATATGACACTAGTTTTGGAGCCATATGCCAGGACAGGAGAGTCTGGTATAGCTGGACTTTTGTCTGTCGAGAGACAGTTTTGTTCTTAAACTGCTAGCTGAGCCCAAAATAGCATCTATTTGCAAGCACAATTCTCCTAGTTATCTCCAGGCTGACGTTGTTGCCCTTGTTCGCGGCGGATCCAAGGTAGATAAATTCATCTACCCCTTCCAAGTTAAATTGGTTGTCAGCGTTCAAGTGCGGACCAAGTCTAGAGGTTTCCCTAGTCGTTGACACCATCAATTTTGTCTTGCCCTCATTAACAGCAAGACCCACCTTCGCTGATTCTTTTTCAATTCGTGAAAATACTGCAGTAACCTCTCGCAAATTTCGCCCAATTAGTGTCTATGTCGTCAGCATATGCCAGCATCATATGGCTTTTCGTGTTGATGGTCTTGTCCATATTTACTGCAGCTTTTCTTATTATTATCTCCATTAAGATGTTGGAGAGATTGCACGAAAGTGTGTCGCCTTGCTAAACGAATGTTTTGTAAGTGCTACATGTGTAATTTAATTTAAAACAGAAAACCGAAAAAACGTTTGCATAGGTTATTGCCCGAATTAAAATCCGAAAACCGGTTTCCTGAAAAGTTGATTGATACTTCGAACAAAGAAAAAATCGGGTTTTAAAAAATTCCTGTTTTTTTTGACTCTCTAATTCGTAGAATCTATGAAAATGATTCATAGATATTATGAACAAAATTTCATAGGTTTCATTTCATATTCATACACATTTATTTTGCGAGAATCTATGAAACTTCTTCACAGATGTTATGAACAAACTTCATAGATTTCGTTGCATACAAGTCAGCAGCAATTCTTTTAGATCCTAGAAGGAGTGAAATCCTATAACTATGCCGCTAAGCACACAAACTACTGGGCAGGAGCATATCGTTGGGCAAAATGCAAAACAACGTAACTGCTATTGTAATTTGTTTACAGGACAAGAAAAAACCTTTATGAAATTGTAAACAACGGGGTAAAATAACCGGTAAATATTAATCATTATGTCTTCAACATTTAATATTTAATATTATACACAATGTGTTTGGACACAAGTAAACCATATTTGCGGCAAGCTACAAAAATGTTATGTTTGTATTCAAACAATAAAAAGATACACATTTTTCAGCGTGCACTAAGTATTTGGCGGTGAAGGGGGGGATTACGGGAACGCCGAACTCTTTATAATGTAACGTGTTTGTAACTTGTCGATACTATATATTATACTTGTGTCCAAACACATTGCGTTTGCTATTCAATATTCAATGATTTATACACAACAATTAATAGGTTATAGCATTGTTTGTTGAAAACTGATGAAAACAAAAACGTGGCGAACAACAAAGAAATAAAATAGCAGCAGATCGTCAATTCATGAAATCAATGTTTGCAAACATATACATGTTTCCTGCAATATGTTGCTGAGGCTGTTTTTTTCCAGCGTGTTGTGTTGTGTACCCTCGAATGTTTTACGGGCCCGTAATCAGCTCTTCAATATACATCTTTTGAGACCCCCCAACAATTGAAGTTCGAATAAGACGCGGTTTTCAGTACACCCTACTGTATACCAGGCAACGGAATTGACAAGACCTTATTCCAGATCAACTTTCTCAAATATAGTAGGTGTATAAAGGTATATACATACATACTTATACAGAAATTTAGACATCTAAATTTCTGACTTGTTTAAACTGTCTTTAAAAAAATACGAGTTTAATGTTTGAAAATTTGTTTTGGGAAAGATATCTGTGTACACTGTGCTTGTTTTTTTATGTTAATAGTCATGAACGAACGCGAAGGTCTTAACCAACCTCGGGCCCTTGGAATCCAACTGCTTCAGGAACAAGTGCATAACCAATTTTTTAGATACCATTATAATAGTTCAAAAAAGTAATGAAATGCAGTTCGATTCCTAGTACCCATAATAGAGAATAGGGTCCACTCTTGATTTTTTATCCCGACTTACACAGTGTTATCGCGTCTACCCACACTACTCTCATGCTGTTGTCAGTTGAAGATACAATGTTGAGAGGGTCGATCCATTGACCAGCAACAGTTGTTATACTATTGATGACCAATAAGTCATTGCATTGTTTGTTGTGTCATTGTTTGTATGTAGTATGTCTGCCTTTTACCATCGTCGTCTCCTATTATAATTTTGTTACCAGTGTATCTCAGCTGTTGTTGTAATAGTTTACTCTTGCATGTTATATAGTGTGTGATTGTTATTGTTGGTACTATTGTTGTTGCTGCTACTATTGTTGTAGTTGTTGTTGTTGTTGTTGTTGTTAGTGTGTTCAGTGCCGGAAGCATTCAACACTTAGTCGTCGCTTTATTAAGGTGGCACGTACTTTGTCAAAGGCGTCGTCCGCCGTCCGTTCGTTTGTCTGTACTGTCCTGTGAATGTCAATGTTGTTGTTGTTGCTATTTGTAGAATGGAAACCAGTTGGATGTTTCTTCTCCTGTTAACGCTAACAATGCGTCATTCACCACTATAACGACGATGATCTTGGCTGTTGGTCTAGTGGAATAGTGAAGGCAAAAATATCTTTACACTCACAAAAAATAAATTAAAACAGTTCCGATCGAATCATACTCGTATATAATTGAGAAATCTGACCAAACTGAAGTAGAAAACACTAGCAAAAATCAATAATGGGTGATTTTTTTGCTATTTGGTTTATGAAAATTGAAGAAATCATAGAAAATTTGTACAAGTGTACGAAATATTAATTTGAATGGATAAATCAATGCCTGCCATTTACTTTTTAAAGATTAATTCAAGCAAATACTGCCCACGGCTACGGGTCACGTGGTCCATTGTGGAAGTCTAATTTTGACATTGACAACGCCACAACGTGGGATTAATTACTCACCAAACTCGCCTCTAAATTGGTTCATGGTATCGCGTGCAGTGTGGCATGTGGCAACGTCTTGTTGAAACCACATGTCAACAAAGTCCAATTCTTACATTTAGGGGGGGAAAAGTCCGTGAACGGTACCTTGCTCCACTGACCGTAACGTTGCGGCCATAATCGTATATAAGGAAGTAGGGTCCAATGATGACGCCGGGCCATTGACAACGCCACAACGTGGGATTAATTACTCACCAAACTCGCCTCTAAATTGGTTCATGGTATCGCGTGCAGTGTGGCATGTGGCAACGTCTTGTTGAAAGCACATGTCAACAAAGTCCAATTCTTCCATTTAGGGGGGGAAAAAAGTCCGTGAACGGTACCTTGCTCCACTGACCGTAACGTTGCGGCCATCATCGTATATAAGTAAGTAGGGTCCAATGATGACGCCGGGCCATAAACCGCACCAAACAGTGCATTTTTTATGGTGCATTGGCAGGTCTTAAACAGCTTCTGGCTGCTCTTTAGACCAAACTCGGCAATTCTCTTTATTATCGTACCCATTGAGCCTAAAATGAGTAAATTTTCCCCAGAGCACGAATTTTTATAATAAAACTCAATGATTTGCAATCGTTGTTCGTTTTTAAGTCTATTCATGATGAATTGGCAAGGCACACTATAAGTAAACATTTTTGACTTTGACACATGTCACGAATCACGCGTGAACTGGCAAAAACTTAACACTGAAAACCCAAATAACAAAAAATCAACCCTTCGTTATGTTGTACACGCCAAGAAAAAGTTCGTTGTGCTCAAACGAAATTTCATATATAAATTAACTGTGTTTGGACAAGGTAATTGCGTCAAACGACCAAATTAAATCCTGTAATAAGAAACAATTCAGATCGAAACAATTCAGGTGGACCATAGTAGATTCAGTAGCCATGTATTCGATTGAGGAACGACCAAACATTTTTGAGTTTTATTTTGCATCAAAATTCAATAATTCAACCCAAAGAAAATTTCGAAATTTTTTTAAGTCCAGACCTATAGCTCGTTTTCACTCATCGAGATCTGTTAGTGACTTATCTCGAAGTGCATGACCGCTTGAAGCACAAAACTAAGATAATATCCAACGAGTTCGGGAGAGCGTAAATGACTCGTAACTCGTAAACGTGCTACTCAGCTTCAGATGTCCAGAACTACACTGCGGAGAATAATGAATACTAACAACAGTAAATGCTTATGTTGTTAGGTGTCGACCAGTGGTTGATTATTAAGCTTATTATACCTATAGTTGTTTTATAAATAAAAATTCGTTTTTATTGCAAATGTAAAATCGTTTACAATAACCGAAATCCGTTTACAACAACCAAAGTATATGGTAACTCAAAACTCCAAATGTTGACGAGAAACGATTCCATCTGAAAAGGAGATTAATTTTTTATAAGCTAAAAGACCAGGTTTTTTTTCTTCATTTACAAGGGCAGTTTGACAACTCCTTGACTTTTTGAATAAAAGATTTTTTTTTCGGCAAAAAGCGTGTGTTTTCTCTACATTGTCTCCTTTAAGATCGAAACTTTAGTCCATCGTTTTCCCAATATTTGTATTTCTTCCAAATAATAGGTTATCCCAAGTTTCTCAAAATAGGCGTTTGGTTCAGTGGTGAGCTCTTCATTCGACCAAAATCTCTTACCGCCGAACCATTTCTTAAGGTTTGGAAATAGAAAATGGCGGATGAGCCAGCAATCGTAGCCCAATTTATGGATTTTTACCATGACGTCTACACACGTCTGCGCCGGTGCATGGTCATTGTGCACGATCACTTTGTCTGCGACAAATGCGGTCGTTTTTGCTTCAAATCATTGCCCAATCTGTCCAACAGCTGTGAATGATATTCGACAGAGTGATTGGTTTACCCTTCTCAAGGTAATGGATGTGGTGAATTACACCGCAGGCATCCCAAAATACTGTTGCCATGATCTTGTTGGATAACAGACCCACCTTGGCGTTCTTTGTCGCACGGTTACGACAGGTCTCAAAAATTCCTTTGGTTTGCTTCATCAACATCTTCAACATCGCCAAACATTCCTTTGCAGTGATCACACGATTACGCTTATGTCGAATGTGAGTAAACGCGGCACCCATAGCGCGGATATCTGTTTCATGTCCAAATATTCATGTAAAATGTGACGAACGCACTCCGTTGAGATGTCTCACACACTTTCATTCTGCGACCGTTGTATATCGTTCCATGGATTTTATCTACGATTTCTGTCCTGACGACCTCTTTTGTGCGACCTGAGCATTGGGTGTCAATTATGTTGGTGCTACCACAACGGAATTTAGTTGGCGTCACTTTAACCGTTTAAATTCGTAATGCAGAGTCCTCAGAGTTTGGTCGGTTTCGGTGATAGGGTTTTTACAACAACAAAATATTGCTTGATGAACACACGAAATGTACCCTTTTCCAGAATTCGCACTTTACCCATTACCCAAAGGGCATGGGGAAATTAGTGGGTAGCTGTCAACGAAAATGGGGAATAACCTATTACGATTGCCCATTACCCACAAGGTAATGGGGAAAATAATGGGTAGTTACCCACGATAATTGGGGAATTGCCCATCACGATTACCCATTACCAACAGGGTAATTGGAAAAATAATGGATAATTTCCGACGACGATGGGGAATTGCCCATCACGATTACCCATTACTAATGGGGAATGGGTAAGCGGTCATTACCCACAGCGATCGCTTCCCATTTCCCACGAAAATAATAAAGGGTTACCCATGGGTTACCCTTGGTAACTACTGCCTACAAGTTTACAGTAGTCTGTTAACAGATGGTGTGGCAATCGGTGGTTCAATGGTAATATGCCCTGCTCTGGTACATGAGATCGCAGTCTCGATCCCAGAATTGACCACCTTAAATTTCTTGCCACGGCGGTCACCTTCCTTAGTGACGGCGACACTATGGAATATTTAGCCATGAAAAAGTTTCTCATAAAACCGTTCAGATCCGGTGTAAAACTGTAAGTCCCATTCGCTGAGTTTAAAACGAGAAAGTGTACAGCTCACTGGTTGGGAGAAGCTCTCCCCAATTCCTCCATGCGATGTAATGGGAAACCATTTTTTTTTTAACCGATAGTAGTTAATTAGTAAATAGTTGACAGGAGCAGTGTTGATTTTTTATTAACTTCGAGGGAAGTTCAAATAGTCACCGAGCTTTCAAAAATGGTGTGGCATCCCGGGCCTGTTTTTTACTGGTAGCAACTGCTGCTTAGTATTTTCCTCTTGAAATAACCACAAATACCATCATAATTATTTGAGCTACTTAACTTCATAAAATAAAAAGTGACAAAAAAAGGGAGAAGAAGTTTGGACAGAGCCTTCATTTTGTTTAACTTTGAAATCTCAAATTTATTAAAATATAGAGTTAGATCAATTGTCACCTAATATCTCAAAATTTGTTAAAATGCGGAGTTAGGTCAATTGTCACATGAGAGTAGCTTATGTAATAAAATAAAAGCTTGAAAAGTCAGCTGGAAACTTTACCATTATTTTTCTTTGGGTGTGCGCATATTTTCATGCCTCTCTAGTGATCCTGTCGTTTTCTTTTTTTAATTATTTCATTATAAAACATTCTTGGTCATCAACAAGAACCCAAAATTAAACGTTATTTGTGTGTGAAAATATTGCTTAATTCCCTCTAGAATAAAATGACAAGAAGAAGAAGAAGCGTGTAAAAGTAGTATGGACTTTTTTCATGTTTTCCTTCTTGGTTTTCCGATATCTTGTGTATTTCTTAATTATCTTTAATGTTTAATTGTTTTCCTACCAGACCGACTCGACCAGACCAACTATCCCAACAAGCGACTGGCAATCATTTGTTTGATTGCTTCCAGGCTATTGACCATAAAAACGACCGACGACCAACTACATTGTGGTTATGAATCGTTTTCTTGGAAACGATTATTTAATACTTCGTTTTAACAAGTGCTTTATTTTATTGCGGTGAGAAGAATATCGGTTCGGTTCGCAAGTTGCAGTTTAAATATAAAAACATCTTCAAATGTTCTCCCAAATTATAGAATTTTGTAAAATTAAGCAAAACAAATTTACAAAAATTTCTACATAATCACTTGTTCTTTAGTCGCTGTGAATTATTAATATAAACTATAGAATGAATCAACATTCTCGTATGCCACCCACCTCCTTCTTGCTCTTTAAACGCCGGCCAAAAAAAGCAGAACAAAAACATCCCAAACTGTCTGGTTCGGTTTAATACGTTGTTGGTTTTTTTAGTTGTTGTTCTTAATTTGTATACGTAGTAATAACAACAACTTGTTGAACATTTCAGGCACGACGCCCAAAATAACCACAAAACACAGAACACATGTACTAAATATAGTAGACGGAAAACCACGCTATCCGTCCGGATCACATATGGACAAACTATAAAAAATTCATTCACAAAACCACCATCAGCCCAATGTCCAGATGTTGGACATTGTTGTATGTGGCTGTTGGTAGGTTTTTTTCTATTTATTTTTGGCAACAGCCAACACCAAATATTGGAAATCTAGCCAAAAAATATTAATTTGAATGAAAAATCAACACCAAAAACAATTTATTATTACCGGTTTATTTGGTGGCGATGTTTGGTTATATGTATGTAGTAAACTAAAAGTAAATTAAAAATGTTCTTAATTGATTAGAAAGAATATAAAAGAATATTAATGAATTTGTCGTGGTGAATAAAACTGTGTATAGTCCCCCTTTAGTAAAGTAGTTAAGTTAAGTTCACACAATACGCTGAGGGGAAATTTGAACATGATGGTTAATTTTACTTGAGACCAATGGTGTTGTAATCATGATTTTAAAGTTGGGTAAAACATCAAAAGTTTTGAAACTTAAGTAGAAATTTCGAAATATTGTTTTTAAAATCAGTTTTGGTAACCAGTTCGAATTAACAAATTAATCAGTTAAGGGAGTTCACAACGTGTAACTCATGTTAACCCTAGAAAGATGGGAAACATCGGTAGTGCTAAGCAAACCTACTAGGTCTCGTCAGGTCCAAAAGGTGTATATTCACACAAAGCTCAAGCTTATATGCAAAATCTGGCTAGATGAAGGCATGCCTGACAATTGGAGTCTTACAGCCCAATTCTGGCAGGCTTACAAAAGTCACCACGGTTACAATTTTCACAAATATGTATTCTGACACATTTTTTGCTGACAAAAGTATCAAAAACTGTCACCTGCCAAAGAGGAGGTAACAGCTCGTGACAGCTGTTTTCTTTGCCGGAAAGTTGATACAAAAACATTTTGTAAATTCTACAAGTAAATAAAAAAAAATATATATATTAAAATAAATAATATAAATTGTACCAAAACGACAGAAGGGCATAATTATATGGAGAAAGGACTTTTGTTACTTTGTGCTATGGAAATGAAGCAGAAATAAGAAAGGAATTGTTTTTGTGTTATAAAAATTGAAAACACGCCAAATGTATTTCAAAATTTTGAACGCAATAAAAATTTTGAACGCAAATTTTGAACGCAAATAATGCAAATAATATTTATTAAACAACAGGTTAAAGAGCCTACCAAAATATAAGTATAAGTTATCAGAAAAGTGAGGTTAAAAATACCGTTTTTTTAATTAGCTCCCCAATGGGTTAATAAAAATAAATATGTTTATGCACTGATTTATATAATTTATAAAGACCTTTGTAATAATACTCGTTTCAACCAAATCAGATCATAACTACCTGAGATATGATCGATTATATACTGCAACTTTAAAGGCCTATATCTCAGGAAGTTGGACCGATCGCGGGGGGGAGAAAAACTTTTTTAACTGTCGATCAGACAGTTGATGCTTCAGTATATGTCCTCTTCTATTTGCCGCGGATGCGCAGGTGTATTCTTTCCGGTTATCATCTCTGGATGTTCTTTGAGGAAGGCAATATAGCATTCCAGCTGTGCCTTTGCGGTGCGCACGCTCAGATATCCTATGTAATAATGTATTTTATTTAATTCAATAAAACAAAAATATATTAAACACTTACTTTTTGTATAAGTGATGATTTATCCGACCTTTCGTATTATATTCAAAAATTAAATTGTCCAAAAATTAAATATTTCGCTATCCCTTACTTGGGATAATTAATTAATGAACACGACCAAACGCTCGGACAATTTAATTTTTGAATACACTTACTTTTTGTTTTTTGCCGTTTTTATTTTGTGCAGAAGACCATATGTTTTTGTTTTGCTTTTTCTGCTTTTGAAAACCTGTTATTGTGGGGTAAATTATTTGTTACGAGGTGAATTTTTCGTTGTCACGGTGTTGGCAGAATACCAGATGCAAACAATGGTGACAACTTTGTAACATTATTGTGGGTACTATTTGATTGTTACCGAATACATAGAATAGCGTGCTGTTTTCCGTTTTCGAAAAAGCGACCCGAATATATGTACGAACTATTGTGGAATAAGCCTTTTATTCATCGCATACAAGGTCCTCTCGAGCGTAATGTGCGAAAGACTAAAGTCGTTTGTTGCAGACCTGATCGGACCTTATCAGTGTAGCTTTAGGCCTGGAAGGTCAACTATCGACCAGATATTCACATTACGACAAATCCTGGAGAAAACCCACGAAAGGCAAATCGACACCTCCTTGTAGATTATAAGGCTGCCTTCCATAGTCCGAAACGGGATAACTGTACCAAGCTATGTCGGAGATTGGTATTCCTGCTAAGCTGATACGACTTTGTAGAATGATTATAAAAATCAATAAAGATTGGTATGAGGCGATGCCTCAGGCAGGACGACACCCTATCATGCGATCTCTTCAACATATTAATTGAGATCATCGTGATAATAAAGCTATCTGCAGCAAATGTCACATACTGCTCGCCTGTGCTGATGATTTGGATAGCATTGAGCGAAATCTGCGAGAAATTTTTGTAGTATTTTCAAGAATTGAGAAGAAAACGACAAAATTGCGTTTGGCAGTGAACGAGAGTAGAAAAAAATTAATGGTTTCGACAAGCAGAACATCCACCAGATTGAATGAAAGGTGAACGTTGATAACCCTTATAATTTCGAGGTAGTGGACGAAGTCATTTACCTCGGATCTGCCGTAAACATAAGCAATAACGTCAGCCTAGAATTCAAACGGAGAATTGTGCTTGCAAACAGGTGTTATTTCGGGCTAAGCAAGCACTTCAGAGATAAGACCTCTCTCGAGGAACGAAGATCCAACTATAACAGACTCTCATACAAGCTGTCTTGCTTCAGGGCGTTGAAACCACTGGAAGAAACACCACTGGAAATCTTTGAGCGAAAAATTCTCGGAAAAAATATATGCAAACTGGTGTTATTTGGGGTTAAGCAAGCACTTCAGAGATAAGACCTCTCTCGAGGAACGAAGATCCAACTATAACAGACTCTCATGCAACCTGTCTTGCTTTATGGCGCAGAAACCTGGGTATTATCGCAAGCATACATAACATCTGTAGGAGTCTTCGCCAGAAAAATGCTCAGAAAAAATATATATTCCTATAATAGGAAACCACGAATATCGACGAAGGATGAACCACGAGCTGTATAATCTGCTTCCCGACATAGACGTAGTTATGCGTATCAAAATAGCTAATTAACGCTTGCAAGGCCATGTCAGTAGAATGGATCAGAATGAACCAGGGCGAAAGGTATTCGAAGACGTACTCGAAGTATATCGAAAATTAGGACGACCAAGACTGAGCTGGAAAGGCCAGGTGGAATGTTCCCTGCGAGATCTTGGTGTTACCAACTGGCGAAGGAGAGTTGAAGATCGATCCGTTTCGAGAAACGTTATCCTCATTTTGTAAGGCCCTTGATACCTCTGGGTTGTTTGAGGCCACCTAAACTATAATATGAAATTGGAATAACAAGGGTTGAAGTTACATATTTCCAAAAATTTCAACACAAAAAAAAAACATTCACATGAAACAAACTTTAATTAGTGAGACGTTTTAACAGACAATCGGCAGCCTAGAAGATTGGAAAACTTCAGAAATATCATCCGGCTACGTGAGATCTACTTGACTAATTGAAAAAAACTCATCAATCCTGGGTCATATCGCAACCTGATGAACACCTCGAGAGAAAAATGCTCCGAGAAAATATATGTCCTATAATAGAAAACCACGAGTATCAATGAAGGATGAAAATATCATCCGGCTACGTGTGATCTACTTGACTAATTGAGAAAAAACTCATCAATTAGACCGTAAGAAATGAAAACTTCATCGACGCCGTTTTGAAAGCTCCGTGACATTTTGAACTTCCCTTTCACAGAAGATAATCACCAAAAATAACGTAATTCTTGACCTCTTTTAGAGGCACCTAAATGTGTCGATAAGATGCAAGTGTATTCATAACTCAGACACATCAAATGGAAACGAAAATCCCTTGAGAAATTGAGGGAGCTCACAGGTCAAAAATTCGAACCGATTAAAACAGTATAAATTTCAAATGGGTCTGGAAAAGCCCTGTCGACCAGCAAAGTTATTGTAAAGTTGAAATCACGCAGAATGTATTGGTTTTTGGTTGTAACATTGTTGGGTAAGCGTTCTTCAGTAAAGTGCAGTGGGCGTTCACACGGTTATATTTTTTCATAGGCCTATTGCACCGTCGGTGGTGCAATGGGTAGTGTGCGCGCCTCTTGTACTTGAGATCCTGGGTTCGATCCCTGCTCTGACCAACTTAAAAAAAAATAAAAAATTTCTTTCGACGGCGATCACCTCGCATAGTGACGGCGACACTATCGAGTATTTAGCCATGAAAATGCTTCTCAAAAATACCGTTCGGAACCGGTGTAAAAGTGTAGGTCCCAATCAGTGAGTATAAAACTAGAAAGCGCACAGCTCACTGGTTGTGAGAAGCTCTCCCCGATTGCTTCTAGGGATGTAATGGGAAACCATTTATTTTTTTTATGGAAAATAAACAAAATTTTAACATAAAACTAATATATCGCACTAATATATATGGATGCATGAAACAAATTTTAAATTGTGAATTTTTCACATTGAAAATGTTCTTAAGGAAGGTTCACACGAGACAGTACCTGACTCTAACGTAAATACCTATTTAATTAAATGATTTTAAGTGCAATGCATGAGTTTGTTTTATGAACTGTGAATTTCCCTAAATTTACAGGATATAAATTTTGTTACAACTTCTACTGTATACTCATTAATCTGATGAAAAAAGCAAGAGGTGTTCACACGGTGCAATCATGTTTAATGTTTAGACTTTGTAATATTTTGCTATATAAAAACGGTTTTCTTCAATCTTGTTTCGGTTTAACATTGTTGTACCAATTTGATTTGAAATTGGTTTAATTAAACCTAAAGGGTTATTCAAACGATATTTCCCCTATTCAACTAAACCTCATATAATATTTCATATAAAATCATTAATCTATACTAATATTATAAAAAGGAAGTGTTTGTGAGTTTGTATGTTGGATGTAATCTTCTAAACTACTCACCCGATTTTAAAAAGTCACCAGTAGAATGCTCCGTTTTCACTGAGTGCTATAGGCTATTTTTTTTTTGTGCCTACTAAAATTCAGGACGAAAACTGTCGGGCTTGCTGGTACTATATATGACAATTTCTAATATTTTGTTTAATTTTTTATATATATTTTAGGGGCAAATTTGCTGCCGTTCGCCGTGCGATACACAAAAATTCCGGTGTTCACTTTGCGGCGAAATTTCTAAAACGGCGAAGACGGGCCCAGTCTTCTGATAAAGAAATTAAACATGAAATTGCCGTCTTAATGCTGTGCAACGAAGCCAATAATATTGTTCAATTAAATGCTGTGCATGAATCACGTTCAGATACAGCGCTATTATTAGAATTGTAAGTAGTAATCAATATTTATCGAATATTAGATATATAATCACTTTCCCCTTTTTGGCCCCATCACACACAGAGCGACTGGCGGTGAGTTGCAAACATTTCTAGACAATGAAGAATGTCTCAATGAGGCGCAGGCGCGCATTTGTATGCGTGAAGTACTTAAAGCCCTACAATTCTTGCACAAACGATCCATTGTCCACTTAGACTTAAAACCCCAAAATATCCTGTTAGCCGGCGAACGCATTGAAGGTAAGTGGTGGGCTTTATCCTTGTACAAGTCAGCTGACAACTTAATAAATCTGATTCCTTTTTATCTCTTTTTCAGATGGTCTAAAATTATGCGATTTTGGCATCTCACGCGTTGTCACCGAAGGCACTAATGTTCGGGAAATAGTCGGCACACCCGACTATGTGGCACCCGAAGTTTTACAGTATGAACCATTATCGTTGTACACCGATATTTGGTCTGTAGGTGTCTTGGCTTATGTCCTATTGTCGGGTTTCTCCCCGTTTGGGGGTGAAACAAAACAGGAAACCTTCCTTAATATATCACAATGTGCACTAACATTTCCGGATAAATTATTTGGAGGCGTCTCATCGGCAGCAATTGACTTCATACGCAAAGCATTGCGAATAAAGCCAAAGTAAGTGCAAATTTTAATATCTTGAAAAACAGGATCGATAAATGTGAATCAAATGGATATGAAAATTGTAGTCTTTCGGCTGGCAAACGTTTTAAGATTTGCTCATAGAAAAGACAAATATCCTTAGTCTTAATCGGACTGAAGCATATCCGTCCTTACAATACAAGCAGTATCTTTTTTTATTTAAAATAATCCATTAAAAACAATTCCGCGTTTCGCAGAGACCATTCTCTGTTTTTGTAGGGAAAGGAAAAATATTCTGTTGTAAAAAAAAAACTAATAGCGCAGTAGGCAAAATACTAGGTCAAATCCACTTTGGAACTAGTATTTCTGATTCATATAACTAGACCTTTCCCATACAAATAACTGCAGAAATTTATATTTCGAAACTTTCTGCCACCTTCGAACTGCTTATATATATAGAATGTTGTAGTATTTCATATAATAGGGACAAAGGAACCAGTTCAGGAACTAGTATTTGTTAACTAGTTAAACTGTTTCTTGTTGGGAAGAATATATTATCTATAGCAACAAAAGTTCGTTATTGAATACCATTTACGTAATGGGAAAAGATATATATTTCAATAAATTCATCATGTATTCTTAGGAAAACAATTCATCTGTAAGAAGTTGCATTAGGAGGATAGCTACTAGGGGAACACCACAGGGTAGAGTCCTGACCCCGCTCGTATGGCACCTTGTGATAAACGGAGTACCGAATTCCTTCGATGAAGATGGTACGAAATCATAATAGGTTGGAAATTCCTACCATCGATGTGTGACCTTATGCAAACTGCCTTGGAAAGCTGCTGTGGCTTGGAGCCATGGCCGGTGGCTTGGGGGGAACCTTAAAAAAAACGGAATTGGATCCCTTCACTCGTAGATATGAGATTAAGGAATTCAGGCCACCGAGGCTGTATGGTGTGAAACTGAAGCTCTCGATGGAGGCCAAGTACATATGTGTTGTTCTTTATCACAAGATGAACATTGAGTAAAGGCTAAAGAGGGGTGGCAACGCCCTATATGCGTGCCTGAACTCTATATGTAAGAGCTGGGGACTCAGCCCCAAGGTGGAAAAGTAGCTGTATACTGCAATAGTCCGGCCGATATTACAGTTTGTGGTCTGATTTTATAGGAGGGTAATGCTCGACAAGGTTCAGAGGATGGCTGCTATGGGGATCGCGGGAGCTAGAAGGAGCACACAGCAAGCGGGCTTGGAAATGTTCCTGAGCCTTCCGCACCTGGACTTATACGTCAAGACTACTGCGGCCCGAGGTGGTATCAGATTGAGGGAAGCTGGCGATTGGCATCAGTCCGCGCATTTTCTTGCGAAAATTCTCCGGGATTTAGGTAGTGACGACTCTTGTCGCCTGCCGCCTCTTACTGATTTTTTTTAACGGAACGTGTGGACTCCCGAAAGTGGACATGGTAATTCCGGAACGATCGGAATGGAAAGACTTCGGGATACCCTAAGGTGACTCTAGTTCTATCTTTACGGAAGGACCGAAGATGGAACATATGACAGGAGCTGGTATATGCAGCGTGGACTTTCACCTAAGTCTTTCTTTTAGGCTACAAAGTGAATGCAGTGTTTTTCAGGCTGAGGTTCTGGCGATTCAGAAGGCCACGGAGGCCATTATGGGATGTGGAATCGATACTAGCTGCGATAAAGGCTATCAGTTCTATATGGTGTAGATCAAAGTGGATAAGAAATTGTAAGGAGAAGTTGGATAGGCTACAGTCCCTGGATATCAGCCTCTGTTGGGTTCCGGGACATTGCGATATTCCAGGACACGAATCAGCGGGTTTTACTAGCTTCTGGAGGTTGTACG
This sequence comes from Phaonia tiefii, assembly GCA_963931995.1. Lineage (NCBI taxonomy): Eukaryota > Metazoa > Arthropoda > Insecta > Diptera > Muscidae > Phaonia > Phaonia tiefii. Next base: position 129,334,474 of record OZ008370.1, read on the forward strand.
TTGCATGATATCGACTTTCTAGAGGATGTTCATACCCATCTGTTACCTTTTTGGCTTAGTGGAGACTGGATGAGGAAAACACCTAGAAGACGTTGAGTCTCTAGACCCGACTATAACTGCTAGATCACTGTGGCCCGAATATAGCAGATCCCGATCGGGATACATGGTTGGTCTATGCAGGGGAGATTTGGGTCTGGTCAGTGGAATTCTAACTGACCAGTGCAAAATCAGAAACCTAACGGGCAAATGGAATACTTCCGTGCCGGACTACTGTCGCTTGTGCGAAGACGAGGAGGTCTCCGAGACGATGGAGCATATTATTTGTAGTTGTCCCTTTCTGGCCCGTAGTAGGCAATGCTACTTGGGGCAAGTTTTTATAGAGGACCTAGAGTATATCAATCGGAATGAGTAATCTACTGGGTTTCATGCGGTGTCTCCCATGGTTGACCGGTTCAAGATAAATGGCCGGGGTGCACTGTTGTGGTGGATTTATCCCCCGATCATCTCTTCTTTCCTCTTATATATATGTATTTTATTTGTATTCTTTCGTACCGTACCTATTTGTATATTCTTCTTTTACTTTTGTTTCCTCTCTTCCGTTTCGTTGGACAATCACAATACATTTTTACCAAACCACACGTGTCTCAAACCTAAACCTAAACCTAAATGTGAGAAACTGTCATTCTTTTATTTTGTGTGCTGTTACTTTTCCTGCACAGTCATTTAATGAGTTATGAATTTTGAAGTTTATCCACAGGGGTCCTTACTATTCCCCTACTGAGTACCAGCATGTAAAGACAATGAGTGTAAGAGTTTGTCGGACGTCAAAAAATTGGCTAAGTGGATTACACTTGTGGCCGTCGGTGGTGCAATGGTAATGTGCGCGGCTCTTGTGCATGAAACCGTGGGTTCGATCCCTGCTCTGACCACCTTAAATTTCTTTCGACTGCGGTCACCTCGCTTAGTGACGGCGACACTATCGAGTACTTAGCCATGAAAAAGCTTCTCAAAATACCGTTCGGAACCGGTGTAAAATTTTAGGTCCCAATCTGTGAGTGTAAAACTAGAACGCGCACAGCTCACGGGATCCCTTCATGGGATGTAACGGGAAACCATTTATTTATTTTATTACACTTGTACGCCGATGATAATTTTTATTCAATGTAACACCACTGTTAGGAAATTATTAGTATTTTTAGCAGCTCATATTTTGCTTTTTTTGGAATGTCAATGCTTTTTTTAACGTTAGGAAAATATATTTTCTTAAAAGAATGCAAACCCTTTTTACCCCATGAAAAATTCTCATTCAGTCCGCTAGCTGGCTAAGTATCTGTATGAGATGCCCTAACTCTCACATCTGACGGGTCACTTTATGCTTATTTCGAGAGGAACAACATCCTCCATTTTTAATTTTTGTGCATTCACGATGTTCATATATTTGCACATTCACAATAAGAATTTCGGCTTCGTTTATCAAACCTCAACGACAGAAAATCGTCTCGTGACGTTAATACTTGCAACTTCCAGACGTTGGATTCCCTTCATTCAAGAAAGCCACAGCGAGTTGGTGGATCTCTAGAATTTGAATCAATGCCTATATTTATAAATGACAATTATATCCCCAGAACAAAAACCTACAAAATATCCTAGAAAATCTTGTAGCAAAATCCTAGTAAACAAAAAACCATTCGAAAGTTTACCACAAGTACTATTCCCAACATGTGCATAGACTGTCCCAATTATCGTTCCTGTTTTAAAATTTGTATATACTGAGTGATAGATTTTATATTCAATTCCATTAATTCCACTTCTCTTCCAGTGATCGCATGACTGCTGCAGGATGTCTCGAACACATTTGGCTTAAAGACGAATGTAACATCGATAGACATATTTTCACTAACATATTAAGTAATAAGCAGCAATTGGAACAGGATGATGATGACGATGATGAAGACAATGAAAATAATGAAGATGATGATGATGCCAGTAATGAAGGTGATGAAGAAGTCGGTGACGACGATGATGAAGACGCTGTCAATGGCGTTCACAATGCGGACGCAGAGGTGGAACAGGAAACAGTTGCGGCGAACAATCAGGACGATGATCATGAGGTAGTTGAAGACGATGTACAAGAAACTGTTAAAGATATACCTGAAGCTATAAGTGTAGACAATTCCGAAGAGGAAGATGATTTGTTAACATCATCGTCATCGACAAACACTTATAACAAACAACAACATATTACCCCAGCAACAGCAACCACAAATGGCCATTTAAATTATTTATCAAATGGACATTTGAATGGTTTCTCTAAAACAGCTGAGGAGAAATTTTCGAAATGTATAAAAGAGTCGTCGAAAATGACATCCTCCTCATCCTCAACCAAAATTCCCAACAACACCACCACAACCAAAACTACTGTGGTCCATAATGTACCAGCTACAAAAGCCATCACCATACCCTTAAGCAGTGTACAACAACAACAACATCATCAACATCAACACCACCATATGTCAGTAACACCCACAACAACGACACCACCTCAAGAACAACAACAATTTCTGCATATACCAGCCCGTCGCCAATTATCCGAATCCAATAAAGAGAATACCTTTCTAACCACAAAGAAAATATCCGCCTCCCCCTTAGGCTTTATTGGTATCAAAAAACCCTCTACAGTCACACAATCAACCACAGCTACCATTGTTATCAATCCCTCTGTTATGGCTCCAAACAATATAGTGGCTACCATTACCTTGCCCACAGCGGCGTCGATGTCATGTGCGCCCTCCCCCTCCCTAAATGTTACAAATGAAATGAAATTATCATCATCATCCATGATTACTACTGCCACTACTAATTCTTTATTCCCAGATGCTCCTACTACACCCAAAGTTATACGCAAGGCCCCCAATTCGGACACTTCACCCACCTCGGTTAAGGCTCTAGTGAAGAAATTTCAACTCGAGGGAGGCGAACAGCCCCTAAGCCCACCCGAATTCGCAACGAATGGCAGCAAGCCTAGCTTGTCGGCGCAATTGTCACCGCTCACCAAAACAAACGAAACGAAAACGAAGTATATCAATGGTAGAACCTCATTGCAAAATCCTCCGATCACTCACCACTCGACGGCCATTGCCATCGGCAATGGCATGCGGAGAGCTTCAGAACCCATTACCGCCATACATCACTCCGCCAAGAAGCTGGGTGGAATGGTGTCATCATCGGCGCCGGCTCCCGTCTCTATACCAGTTGCATCGGCCAGTAATAGTTTTAAATCGTCATGTGTGTATTGCAGTAACTCGTGCAATGCTACAAAAAGCATAACCGCCACCAATGGATGCAGGCATCCCTCGTCGTCCACGGTACACAAGATTGGCGGAACCTCAGCGTCCTGTAGCACAAACTTCAGCCAGAGTACGAAGTCATTGATCAATGGCAGCACCAGCAACGGTAGCCTCACAAGTTCCAGCAGTAATGGTACCACCACCTCAAATGCCTCATCGAATGCATTGCTATTCGGCAGCCATCAACAGCAGCAGCATCACCTTCTTAATTCCCACAATCACTCGCATCATCATGCACATCATCACCACCACCATCATCACCTACATCACCATGGGGTGGTGGTGAAGAGTGCAACCGCTGCTGCGAATGGTTTGAGCTTAGATCAGGGTATTATTTGTTAGCTAAGGGCCTCTAGGGCGCGAAGGAATGCCAAAAGTTTCTTTCATCGTTTCTTATGTTGCATGTAGTATAGGGAGGAGAAGAGGAGCATTAATAAACATCATAATAGTTATTATTATTTTATGACAAAAAAGCGAAAAAAGTATTTAAGTTACTTTCTATGCTGTACAGATGGTGGTGGTAGTGGGGTAGCCTACGAAGAATTTGTATAAGATGATTCCTACTAGCAGTGGATACGAGGAGTAGAAGGTTAAGAGACAACAACACAACGTTAGAATTTTGAATATCAACCTAAAAAAAAACTATATTTTGGTAATGAACAACTATTTTCCCCATAAGATCCCCACGTTCTCATTTCGGTCATAAGAAGTATGGAGCTTTTGGCATTCACAATGAGTCAAGCCCTTTCTTACGTACGTACTTCTTAGTAGTCATTCTTACGGCTTTGACATATATGATGTACAAAAGCTCTAAGGAGTCATATTTATGATGATATATGATGTACAAAAGCTCTAAGGAGTCATATTTATGATGAGTTCGCTTCAAGGATGTTAGGATCCTTACTGAGATTGAGATCAACAGCATGAACTTTACGAAAGCTTTTGAAAATGGATGAGTTTAAACCACAAAATGTTCATATGTGCTAATAAGAAATTGATAATCAAAGAAAAGAGGGGCTAATTATTTAAGAAACTATTTCGAATTCATTATCGTTTTGGCGATTGTGAAGTTTAGTGTACGCATGAAATTTAAGTAGTTTTAGGAGCCAGCATTATCGACTTAACGATAGCGTTTGGACGATTATTGTTTTACATAATTAGGCCCCTGGACTTCCCTGGGTAAAGAAACACTTTGGTAGTAAACTTAAAGGGAACGCAGATTCGAAATCCATTGATGACATTTAAAAATAAAGTGCAAAAATTGTCGAGATAACCCAATTTATTCCTGCTTGTTTCTAGCTGAGCAAATGTGTTGACTCTTGACATTGACAGATCTTTGGAACTTTAAAACATATGTTAAATGCATCGATTCCCAGAAGGTGAAAAGGGTAATATTTTGAAAACAGGATATAGAAACAGCTTTTTTTAAGTTCCAAAGGGCAAACACAATTTCGTAAATATAGGCTTTACCCATATGGTTTTTGTAAAATTTTTAATAAACATACTAGCAATTGAGTTAATTTAAATTAAAGTCTCTCTGCCGTGAAGAACGTGTGTTGCAAACCCACAATTAAAATACCGTAATGAGAAACGTTCATGCTTTTTGAAACAAATGCAGTATTAGCTTTTCGGAGTCTCAGTCAGCTGAAATTCGGTAATCGCGAACCAAGCATTAGACCTCAGTTTCACTTCTACTTAAATTAACTGTATAGAACTGATGTTTATCATTTAATAGGAACATTTTCTCTGAGCTTTGAAATAACGTTTGTGAAACTCGCTCTAATGCTCAGTTTTACAATTGAAAATTTTCCATTTAAATGGACTTTAAATTCTCAATGTTTGGCATTTAATATGAACAGTTCCTCTCAGCTTTTAAATGGCAATTGTGAAACTCGCTCTAAGGGCGAGTTGTACACTCGTTATTTAAAAGCTCAAAGAAAATTTTCATATTAAATGGCATTTAAATGACAAGCATCGGGCATTTAAATTACATTTAAATGGAGAATTTTCAACTGTGAAACTGACCATAAATGTTTTTAAAGTAAAGTGAAAATTCTGTATTTAATCTTTCAAAACCGAAAAAAAATTAAAAACCTTTTAGCTTTTTCAAGTTTCTACGAGGACGTATGTGAAAACTTTGTATTTTTTTGCTTGATAGAAAAATATGAAAGCTTTGAAGTTTTATAGAAACTTGGCCTGCGATAGTTACCAAAACTTTGTAAGTAAGAATGCTTTAACTACTCCTAAAGTCGTTATATTCTTACAAAGCTATATTGCATGAACTTGGAAAATGCTTTTGGAGCTTTCAAAATGTATTCGCAGCTTATAAACGAAATTTACCAAAGAAGTTTGATGATTACAAATAGTTTGATTAGAAAGTTAATCTTAAAATGTATTGACACACAGCCTTCGAGCAAACGTTATATTTCAGTAGCGAGAATACAAAAATAACTAGTAGAAATTTAAAATTGTACACACAAAAAAAAAACAATAGTGGTGTTCATGTAACCGCGCAAGAACCTCGAAAACTTGAAGAGCAAACGTCAAAACAACAAATTTTCTCATACAAAACGACTTGCACAAATGTAGAAAAGTTTGAAGTCAATTTTGCTGAGCAAACATCGAAAACGAAACGTCGGTCATTTGTGCAATTCTTTGTTTTGGTTTGACATTTGCTGGTCAAGTTTTCGCTTTTACATGAATACCACTAATATCTTCCACTTTTGTTTGAAAATGTGGATGTAATGTAGAAATTTGTTTTAGCTGCAAACATTGACTGTTTCAAAAAGCTATAACTGTGAAAATTCTTTCATTTCGTACAAAAATAATTTTTAAGGATGGATCAAAAAGCACGTTGGTATTTGATGCAATACATTAAAGTAGAAAGAAAACAACTTTAGCTGGTTAACTAAAGAATTCCATACGCAAAAGCATCTCAATTATCCATCCACTTCTCGATGAAGCAAATAAGGATCATCTTATCAGAACGCCATCCTAAAGAAGTTAATTATAATTTTTCTGATAGCATGAGTTATTTAAAATAGTTGTTAGTGTAAAATAATTCAACAAATGTTTCTTTATTTAATAATAATACAAATACAGTATGTACTTCAAATGGCATAACAGCCCTTTGTTGTTCCCTGTCTGCTTCCCTAATCCTTACAAATTTCCAATTTTTTTATAAACGATGGCCATTATTAGCCCGCCTCAAACATCCCCCCTTAAACTCCCCCAAAAGGTCTCTATTTTGTGATTTTTGTGTTTTTCTTTTTCTTTTTTAATTTAAATTTAAACATAAATTTATATTTCGATCTTCATTTATTGCTATTTAATTATTAATTTTCTTTGTTTTTTTTAATGATATTATATATACTTAATCGTATCTTATCTCTTTATATATATATACAATCTTTTACAAAATGCCACCTTAATACTTTTGATAGTTGCTTTTCATGCGTGTTTAAATCACTTTTTTATTTCCTTTCTTTTACAAAACTTAAGTTTATGTTGTCTACTGCTTATGATGTGAATGAATTCCGCAGAAGGAGGAGGATTCATTTGTTTTATTTGTTTTGAAAATTCTTAATAAAATCAAATCTGCTCTTATGAATTGGAAAATGAAATTATTATTATATTTTATTTTAAGGCCGTTTTTCTTTTTTTTTGCAGTTGAAACTTTAGTTTTCAATTGCATTATACCTTTAATGTTAAGATATTGATATAATTAGGTATTCAATATTGAAATTATTAAAAAACGAAACAAAACTTAATTCTTTATTTTTTCAGTTTAATTTAATTTGTATTTTCCCTTCTTTATTTGTTTTTAATTTTTAGCTAATGTTAAAGAAATTAAAGTTGTTTAAAATAATATGATTATTAATAGTAATAAAGTAATTACAACAAAATGGAAAATAGTTTACTATAACTGTACTCTATATACATATATATTAATTAATTTATAAATATTAAAATAATTATTACTGCAGAGGAAATAATTGAAGAAATTATAGTTTTTAGTTATCCATTTTTTTAGGTTTACCATCCTACCTACCTACCTACCTACCACATTATACACTAATTATTAATAATAATTCTTGCTGAAAACCGGAGTTTTATAAAGGAAACAAACAACAACTGCTGAAAAGAAATTAATAAAATTTATTTAAAAATAAAAATCTATAAAATGTCAAAGAAAATTATTTACACAAAATTGTTAAACGTAAATGTATATGTAACCAGTTAGTTAATGTTGTAAAACTGTTATTTGGATGGAAGTGGTTGATGGAACTAAAGAAAAGTTCAAAAACTTGTCAATATATTGAAATGATGTGGTAAGTTAATATAAGAAGAGGCATTAATGCTGCAGCGTAATGTAGCTAAAGATTGAGCACTTTGTGACTAAGACATTTAAGCTTCAATATACAGTAGAGGCAAAAGTAAACCTTTTAGTTTAAAACAAAAATCACTTAAATCTTATATTGGAAGATGCGGGCTTCCAAATGATATTCAGCAACTACACCACATTCAATTGAAAATTTTGAATATATATAAACTAACGGCCTTATTCATATAAAGTTGTGAGAAGACGTTTGATAGACGATTTATAATACAAAAACGTATCCCAAACGCCTCATAACTTTTTATGAATAACGTCGTTAAAGTCTAACAATATGAGTAGAAATTTAATAATTACATTAACAAATTTAAAACACATCAATAGAAATTTCAATTTGTTTTCAAATTAGAAATGAATTACAATTTAAAATAAACCAATTCAGAAAGTATCAGTTTAAATTTACAAAACATTATTGAAAAATCAAAAGGCGCCACTTGAAATTCAAAACGTTTGCAGGAGTCGAAGACATACGCAAAATACATCAATTACACACATATATTTTTCAATTTAAATATGTAGTATGATCAGAAATTCAATAATTATATTACAAAACTTATAATTACTTATTTTTTCAATATAAATATATATATTCAAATTGTAAATACACCAATTCAGTTGAAATGTAGTGAACAATAATATAATGGGTCGGCCATGTAAAATTTTGAATTTGAACTCCCCGTTATTTCGAAGGATATGACCACTTCGACATTTGTACAGTGACAGATTATTAGTTCTAGGTTAGAAATTTATGAAAAGTTTCGCTTTACGCTTGAAGAAAATTAGGAAATTTTACGGCAGGTGATAAAAATCGAATTAATACAATTTGACAATTTAAACGAATCCTATTGGCATACATGGAAAAGTAAAAAATATCTTACGTTTACTTTTATATCCCTCATTAATAGCAAGACCCACTTTTGCTGATTCTTTTTCGATTCTTGAAAATACTCCAGTAATCTCTCGCAAATTTCGCGCAATGATGTCTATGTCGTCAGCATACGCCAGCATCATATGGCTTTTCGTGTTGATGGTCGGTCTTGTTCGTATTTACTGCAGTTTTTCTCATTATTATCTCCATTAAGGTATTGAAGAGATTGCGCGAGAATGTGTTGCTTTGTCTCAGCCCTCGCTTGGTACAGAATGGTTCAGTGAGGTCTTTCCCCACTTTCACTGCTGGGTTGGTGTTGGTCAGCGTCATTCTACAGAGGCGGATCAGTTTTGCCGGAATCCCAAGTTCAGACATGGCTTCGTACAGTTTTCCCCGTATGGGGCTATCGAAAGCAGCTTTGTAATCGACAAAAAGGTGGTATGTATCGATTTGCTTTTCGTGGGTCTTTTCCAGGATTTGGCGTAGAGTGTATATTTGGTCAGTCGTGGACTTGCCTGGTCTAAAACCACACTGATACGCGATGGATAAAAGACTGATAGCGCGATAGTTAGAACAGACACACGGATCACCCTTTTTGAATACAGGACATAATACACTGACACTCCAATCGTCAGGCATAGATTCCCCCCAGCCATATACCGCATATAAGTCGATGCATGTGGGTTAGCAATCCTTCGCCACCTGCCTTAAAAAGTGCAGCGGGTGACCCATTCGCACCAGCGGCTTTATTATTCTTAAGCCAGGAGATCGCCGTTCTAATCTCGCCTACACTATCTTCCACTATCATTACCTCCTGATCTTCATTGGAAGAATCTGAGTGGAGTAGTGCTGAAAAGTGGTCTCTCCACATTTCAGTCACTAGATTCCCATTCTCGTCCTTGCAGGAGGGCAGCCCACTATTAGGCCCGTAAAAAATATCTAGTAACTATTTTTGAGAGTAATATAGATTTCACACTCCCTGTAAAAATATCACAAAAGTAGACAAACGACATACAGTAAAAACTTGCAAGAAATAAGAACTTTTGTGTGTAAATAGCTGATTTGCAATTAAAATACCTAAAGAACCAACAACCGCAGTTTGAATAAAACATTACAAGTCACCAAAAAACTGTTTCCTTTTTTTTAAATAAATAGTTAAAAAAAAGTCCATTACACAGAGCATTACAAATAATTTTTTGAGTAAAAACGTAAAATTATTTGTTATTTTATTTTCTCATATTTCGTAATTTTGGTTGTTTACACAAAACATATGTTTCAAATCATATGTTCTTTCTTGCAAATTCTTACTGGCAAAATTACCTCCAGTAAAAACTTGTAAGTTCTCTATCAAGATGTATCTATTACAGTTGATTTAAATTTTTTCTTGTCGTTCTGGTCCAACCTTGTCAAATGTTCATGCTAATTGCAAGATATATCTAGTACAGGTGGTACCGTTAAAATAGCAGACGAAATTTTTTCTTGTCCTTGTGGTTGTAGTGGAAAATTACAACAATTCCTCCTGATATAACCTGAAATAAATACATCTTGACAATTTCGATCGACTGAATTTGACAAGGTCGGCTCCTGAAATAAAAACAAAATGCCTTCAATTCCTACTGCTTCTACCTTACTTTTTTTTGCCATGTTCTCTATTATCGAACTGTCAAAATAATCTCTCTCTTGCTTTCTCGCTACTGGCTTTTTGGTGTAAACAGACAACATCTAGTAACAATTTGTACAAATTGTTACAAATTATACCATAGAGTAAATCTTAGTAGAGAAAATATTTGGCTCATCTGACGTTTCCTTTCACACTCTTCGTGATGCGGTCGGTGTGATAGAGAGATGTTTGACGAAAAGTGATATACACCAGGTGGAATTACAATAACTTCTTGCTTTAATTTTTCATGCTATTTTGGTGAAAAACTGTGAAATTTAAATGTGTTTTACACTTCTTTATTGACTGTTATTGTTAGAATACATTTGTGTTGTATTTAACACAATAATTTTAACACGCAAAACGAAATGTCGTTGTTGTTATTTTGTTCGTTGTTTTGAACCATTGCCTCTATCTGGTATTAATAAAGCAATTCTTTTCAACATCAAACGTATACATCACACGAGGACAAATGTCATAAATTTGGTGGGAGAACTATTAGATCTACTATAAGTATTAATCTATGAATTATACTATGGAACAAAATTTAGGTTTTTGCTTTGGGATGCCCGATTCCTGCCCCAATTGATCACACTAGGTGAGTATAGTCGAACCCCAAAAATGTAGACCGCTGTGTGGCTACACTTTTTGTTATGAGCGTGGAAAATTTGAATTTTCTTATTCGATACTGTCCGAGAGAAATTAAAAAATCGAGTATAAATATTGAATTGAGCGAATTCTTGTGATTACCCTGTTGGTGATCCGTGTGTCTGTTCCTACTACCGCGGTATCAGTCTTTTTTCCACCGCATATAAGGTCTTGTCGAGCGTATTATGTGAAAGACTATTATTGGAAACCTGTTTGGACCTGTGGTTTTATACCAGGCAAGTCCACGACTGCCCAAATATTCACGCTACGCCAAATCCTGGAAAAGACCCACGAAAAGCAAATCGATACATACCACCTTTCACACCAAATCTGCAGTGAAAGTGGGGAAAGACCTCGCAGAATCATTCTGTACCAAGCGAGGACTGATACAAGGCGGCACACTTTCGTGCAATCTCTTCAACATCTTAATGGAGATAATACTGAGAAAAGTTGTAGTAAATACGAACTCGAAAAGCCGTATGTTGCTGGCGTATGCTGGTGACATAGATATCATTGGGCGAATTTTGCAAGAGGTTACTTACTGCAGAATTTTCAAGAATCGAAAAGGAATCAGCGAAGGTGGGTCTTGCAAGACACCATTGATGGTGTCAACGACTAGAGAGACCTCTCGACTTTGTCCGCACTTGAACGTTGTCAACCGACTTAATTTTGAAGTGGTAGATGAATTTGTCTACCTTGCATCCGCTGGGAACAAGGACAACAACGTCAGCCTGGTGATAAATAGCAGAATTGTGCTTGCAAATAGATGCTATTTTAGGCTCAGCAAGCAGTTTAGGAACAGCGCCCTCTCTCGACGGACAAAAGTCCAGCTATATCAGACTCTCATTTTACCTGTTTTGACATATGGCTCCAAATCTTGGGTCATATCGTAAGCGAATGAAAAACACCTGCGAGAGAAAAATTCGCCGTAATTCTATATAATTTATATTCTGACGTGGACATAGCTAAGCGAATCAAATTAGGCCAATTGCGTTGGCTAGGCCATGTTATCCGGATGGATGAAGATGCACCAGCGCGAAAAGTTTTCGATGCCGTACCCGATAGAAGCAGGAAAAGACTCCGCTGCAAAAACCAGGCAGAAGAATCACTCCGTATCCTTGGTGTTACCAACTGGTGAGAAAAGGCGAAGAATGGAGCCAGTTGGAAGAATATGTTGAAATTTGTTTAATTTGTTTCATTAATATGTGTAAGACGCCTGACCTCATGAGGTTGTAAAATAGTCAATAAAAGTAAAGTAAGTAAAGTAAAGAATTCTTGAGATAACATGTCTTCAGAATATTAAAATGGTATATTTCAATGTTTAAATGGTCCTTTTCGTCCTTTGTTAAAGGTACCAAAAATGTACACTTACATGGCCAGCAAGGGATTCAGAATGTTTTAGGAATTTATTCCCCATTAAATTCCATTACGGATTGTCAAAGACCAACATTTTCCATTTTTATTTTCACACGTCCTTTTAGTCCTTTTATGAAACAAGGTCAAACAAACTGCACCAAAATAACCGGTAAAATATCCAAATGGTCTACCAATTTATTGTGGAATAGATTTTACTAGAGGATTTCGCAGACGAGAATCCTCCATCTTGAATTTACATATGTCCTTTTAATCCTTTTTTAATAATTGAAATTTTGAAATCTAAAACCGGATAAGAATATTCAAACTTGCCACGCCCATTAAAACAAATTTTAGCCACACAGCGGTCTACATTTTTGGGGTTTGACTATACTCACCTAGTGTGATCATTTGACGGAGGAATCGTCCACCTCCAAAATTGGTGTTGCACAGTGTTGTCAGTACACAGCCAGACCTAATATTGGGGAACAAATATTTTATATAGAAATAATAAATTTCATGCAAAAATGTCTTTCTCTTTTCACACAAAAACTAAAATTGTTGGTGTTAATTGTTGTTCATACGACAGTCGCTGCTGGAATACAAATCTTTGCTTATATAGAGTCTGACATGGAGAAGGACTATTTTGTCAGCAAAACTTGGTTTTGAGAGCATCAAAAGTGTACGCTCTTGACTTTTAATCTCTCGATACGTCCCGCAGGCATGTACATTTATAGTCGTTCCAGGTATAATTACTCTGAATATTCGAACTGTGTATAGTGGTGTTAAGTTTTGTGCCCTTTCGCGCATTTTTCAGAATGACAGGAAATAAGTGTAGGCGAGAGGAAAATAATTATAAAACTTTGGAAAGATGACCAAAATTATGGGCAAATTGGAAGAATGCCACCTGAGTTTTGGAAAATAGTATTTTTTCCGACGAAAGCAAATTTTGCATATTTGGGATCAAAGGACGACAAACTATATGGAGACTGCTCTTAATAAAGAAAATTTGTTGCCAACGGTGAAACATGGTGAAGGAGGAGTGGTTATGTATGGCAATTGGAGGAGCCAGTAATTTTGATTTTATCGGGTCAACGATGGGCAGATTCGATAATTTAAACATTCTTAAAAGGAATTTAAAACAAAGTGCTTAAAAATTGGGATTGTCGAGTGAATATTACTTTCAGTGCGACAACGACCGGAAATTTGCAGGGCGAAGTTGTTAAATGTTTATTGCACAGTAGCTTTCGCCAAAATATTGATCAATACCAAATTTTATTAAGATCGGCGGGGGTTTACAAGAGATATTGAGTCGGCTAACCGGAAATACGTCCAAATTTTGTATCGGAGGTACGAAACTGGGCGTGGCACAGTAGTGAATTATTAATTACACAGTAGCTTTTAGCAAAATATTGACTTGTACCGAATTTCATTAAGATCCGTTTGTGGTTTACGAGAGTTATTGTGTCGATCAAACGGTCATTCGCCCAACTTTTGTATGGGTGGTACCAGAATGGGTGTGGCAAACCCATAGCAAATAATGTCCAGAATAAAATTTCATAAAAATTGGTTCGCTTTTGTTGGACTTCTCGTGCCGAACAACCACACGTCCAAACAACTTTTGTATGGGAGGTAACAAAATAGGCGTGGCAAAATCACCATTGTCTTAATCGGTGGTAAGCACTTAATGACGTGGAGCCTTATACCTAATTTCATTAAGGTCGGAAGTGTTATCGGGTTGACAACCCGGAAGACAACCAAACTTATGTATGGGAGGCACCATAATGGGTGTGGCAATCTCCCCATTTTTTCCAGTTAAGTACAACATTTACAAATTATTGACCAGTGTGTGAGTTGAAGCTTAACCACAATCAGGCTGATAACGTTGGCGCAAATTTAAAAAACATTGTCAATAATAAACACAATCACTTGACGTCAAATTTGTTACCACTATTATAATTCTAATGTTTGTTGCTTGCTCCAGAAACGACAGTAACGCCAGATCTTGTTCTTCTTCCATAATAATGCAGGTAAAAATGTTCAACTCCCAGGTTTTCGCCCCAAAAGTGTTCGTACACTAATTGAGATATTGGGCTGAAATGTATTCCAGGTGTAGTACAACCTGACGACATCATCTATAACTATGAAGTGACATATCAGAGTCTCTACTGACTTGCGTCCATAAACAAAATTGCATGACACCCCCTTGGAATTTGGTGGCCATTCGATAGATTCCCCTTCAATAGATCAATTTTTATGCTCGACTTTTTTGAAAGTAATATAAAGATAATAAGCTTTATATTATTTAAAAAGGTCTTGAGCTTGAATAAATTCATAAGTATTGGAAAACAGACCGAATAAAAATTCCCGTAAGGGAAATGATATAATATTTTATATAACGAAGGAGCAGACTCCCCAAGAGTAGAACCTAGCCAGTCAATTATCGCTTATTATTTCAGTACCCTCTCTTTTCTACGGACAGCTGTTTCATCGAACTCTTGTTTGTGTATGAAATAATTTAAAAACATAATTTCCAGCGGTCAAACAAATTCATAATAATTAAAAGCATTCCCATATTTCATTACATTAGGCATCCGATTCCACAACCTGCATTTCCATTGCCTGAGCAAATGCAAATTCAAAACTTTTAAATTGTCATTGCCAACAATGGTAATTCTTTTGCATTTGCTTTAGATGAAGTACTGTAAATTGAAATATAATGCAAATTAAAAAATCCCAATGCTGATTGTAGCGTACAACTAAATACAAAATTTCGATTGAGCCGTGATCCAAACAGAGTAGTATATAAAGAGAGTGCATTTTGTTTTTATTTCAAGAGCCGACCTTGTCAAATTCAGCTGATCGAAATTGCCAAAAGGTATTTATTTCAGGTTATAGGAGGAGGAATTGTTGTATTCTTCAGCAACAACCACAAGGACAAGAAAAAGTTAAATCTGCTGTTTTAATGCTTCCACCTGTACTATATACATCATGGCTTAAATCGGCTATTCTAACGCTGTAATAGATAATAAAGATCTGCACGAGTATGCCTAAAACGCTGTTCAACCATAGAGTAATCTTAAGAGTTTCCATTACTCTCTTCGATGCCTCATAATGACGACGAGGTAGTAGGCCATTTCATAGAGTTTTTTATTTGCTGCTGTATTTTATCAATTTTACACTTTCGTTGGACATAAAACGGACAGAAATCAAAGGGAATGCGTATTTTCGTTCAATGCAAACAACATAAAACACATGGTAAAATAAGTAAGGTAAATGCAGTAGGAATTGTTACAACAAAAACACGCATTTTGTTTTTGATTGGTGTCCATAATCTGTCAAATTTTCTAGATGTGTGTATCTACTGTAAAAGTAAACAAAAAGGTACAAAAACAAAATACATGTGAATTTGACATACGAGAAACACCTAAGCAAGAACAATTTTCAAATCAGCTGTTCTAACGAGTTTATTTTACTTATTTTACCATGATAAACCATAATATAGCTGTCATTAGTATCAATAAACACTATTTAAAATTAGTTACTGTCTTCTATGATCTCTCATTCTATATATACGTACATCATTTCCCTAGTACCTTCACGTTCAGGTGTGCCATAGATACCCCCTGATTGAACTTTTAGAATGCGCCGCAGCGATATTATGGAGATTCCCAATTGAGTAGCACGTCGACGAGAGTAGACTCAGATGCACAGCATCCACAGTTTTTTCAGTGAGAACCGTTCGAGCAAGAGTTCTTCGGGGTTCATTACTATCTGAACACTGGTTTTCAAAACGGGTAATTAAGCTTGTTATCATGTTTACACTGGGAGCTGTTGCGGTATTAATATGATCACGGTATTTTCTTTGTGTTGTAACAATTGATCGTCCGGAAACATAATAAAATTTAAAAACTTTTACGCGTTCTTGCATTGAGTATGATGACATTATAAAATTGTATTAAATTGTTTATGACCTGCAAAAGAAATTAAATACAAAACTTTAAAAATAAAAAAGTTATAAGCATTTCACATCATTCAATCGAAGTTGTCCCACCCTGTATTTGGGGGAACTGAAATAATCATGTACAATTTTTAAATGCGTAAAAGCGTTCGGTGAGTGAATCAAAATTGTATTTTATAATTCACAGAACTTTTGCGTTTCAATGGCACTTGCCTTCCACATTTGTTGTCGAAAATAGGTGTGATCAAATTGTTACTGGATCTTGTCCTCTCACCAAAAACGCAATAACAAGAGATCACGACAGAGTTTATTTAGACAGTTCGATGATAGCGACCTGACAAGATTTTACTAGAGGTGGGCGCGTGACACGAATTTGTCGTGTCATAGCATATGTTTTTAAACATTTGTTTTATATAGGCAACAAAATTAGCAAATATAAAAATAAATAATAAAATAATTTTTCAAATTTTATGTTTTTCTGTTAGTTATTTGTTTAGTTGGTTGGCCTTTCAAATTTTTAGGTGTTTAATTTTAGTTTCGGATCGAGGTCATGGAAATAAAGAGGAATCGATGTTGTATGTTTTGTCCATCCTTATCCAATATTTCGAGCCACTTCGTCGATCATTTTCAAGTATCTAGTACAATGAACAAAAACCACATTTTCAAAATATTAGTGAAAAAACAATAAACACATAATCTTCAACCATCGTCCTCGCCTATTGAGACTATAACGCATGAAATTTCCAATATATGTATGTACATGAAGATGCACCACTACCCGTGGGGTAACATAAAGTATACGCCTGGTCTAAACTGCAAGCTTTTGCCAACTGATCCGAGATTCCCGTCTAAATTTGCCAATTGTGTGTCAGTAGACTCGCGCCCATTGGTCTGTATCACACTGGAATTTACGACACTTGGAATTTAACGGAATCTCCGAAGATCTTGAGCAAATATGTGTTGAAATTTCAGTTGATGTGTTTTAAATTTCATTTGATGTCTTTTAGATTTAAATTTATGCATTTTTAATTTCAATTGTTGTCTTTTAATAACAATTGTCACTTTTAAATTTTCCATTCATGTTTTTCAAATTTTAGTTGATGTACTTTGAAATACAAGTAGAATTTTTAAATCTCAATTAATGTATTTTAAATTTCAAATAGAATTTTCAAATTTCAATTAATATTTTTCAAAATTAAATTGATATTTTTGAATTGCAATTGGAAATGGTGTAGATTAGAATATATAAGTACTGTTTACGCTTTTGGATGACCAGTGCGTGGTTTGATTAATACGCGCAAGATTGTCAATATCACATTCTAAACTACATAAAGGGTGTCTCAGTAAGAAAAAAACATGTTGTGATTTTTTTATTGGATTGTAAGGGAAATATGTTCCGATTAAATATGGAATAAAATATCCGTCGAAAGGCCCCCACGGCTCTGATGACAGGCCATTACTCATTTCATGAAATTTTGCATGACTTTTTCACAGAGATGTGGCTGTATCTCACCGAAGTTTGCGAGGGGTCTCAGCATAACTTTCCAAATTTTTGTAATAAATGTTGACAATTATAACGCGTAGTTATTTCGTAAAGTGTTCCATTTTTAATAATCGCAATAAACATATGTGACAGCTGTCAAATTTCAGCTCCACAAAAAAATATATTTATTTTTAAAAAGTTCAATCTCACTGAGACACCTAAACTAAATCTATCGTTTTATTAATTTTCAACAGATTTCATTTGATTATGTACATATGTAATCAGCATTAACTGATAATGTAAACTCCATATTATCTAAGTATGTATTCGGCATCGATAAATTGTTTATATCGAAATAACAATTAGTGTAAACAAGTTTTTGGAATCGACACCTTTTCATTTTTAATCGTTCGAATTGAAATAGTTTTGTTTTTACAGCACCCATATCGTATGTCATCTTCATGTTAAATACACTGGCAAATATCAATCTATAATAAACGAAAACAATAAATATCGGATCAATAAGGATTCTATAAATCCCTTTTTATATAGCCAAACGGAAAAAAATACGATAAAGTAATAAAACGCTTCTTCTAAAATTACCGAATATTGGAGAAAGAGAAATGCAAGTAGACAAAAACTCTATAGTAGTTTAAAAATTAAGAGTCAATTGAACAAAAAATAAACAAATCTGTACAAAATTGAAATAATCTGGTACTTTTATGGATGATTGATTGATAAACGAAAAAAGAACAGAAATAAACCTAAATATTTACTATTTTAAAATTAATGCCTGTATAAAGCTACCAGAGTACGTACTACCGAAAAACAACTTAAGCAAGAGAAATCTGAAATATCACAAAATGTGTTTTTTCAATATAATCTGAATTAAAGACATGACTGCTTTAGATTTCTACTCAGCATAAACAATAACATTGTGACTGAATAAATTAGAAGAAATCGCAAAATTTAAAAATCGTCACAAAAATAAAATTTAAAAATCTCACAGAAATAAAATGTTAAACCATCAGCAAAACCTATAACATAATCATAGGATTAAATTTTTCTTATACACTGAAAACGATAACAGATAACATCGTTCAAAACATATCATATTAAACAAAAATGCTTACAAAAATCTAATATATCTCATTGTTGATCATATAAATACATATACAAAATAAACATATTTTGACATTTGAAAAACTAAATTAATCTCATCTTCTATCTGTATTAGAAATGAAGATTATCTTTATCTACATCTACATATGTGTCAATTTGAATGTATAATTATTATCGCGGGTGTGTTCTGTCGTTCACTTTCGATCAAAAGTGAATTACAATTTATTTCAGAGTTATAATATTTTACAAGTTAATGTATGAGACGTTCATACTACAGCTTTCAAGGTCCGAATCATTTTTCCAAGTGAAAAGTGAATTCTACGTGGAATAATAGTCAATTCAGGAAAGTACATTCATTCACTGACATGACTAGTTTCGAACTCCATGACAAGTTCATCATCAGGTGCCCCACTACTGTCCCTGAATTCAAACTCTAATATGATATTTATCATATTAATATGAATTATTATCGTTGGATGATAACTATAGGGGCATTTTTTCGTAACTTATAAACGTTAACTCATACAAAATGAAAACCTGCACGTTAACATGTATAATTTTAGAAGTTGATAATAAACCCGATAAAAGTGTTACCAAGTTCGACTTTGTTGCATGGAAAATATAAAATGTATGTCATTTCATTTCTTATATTTCTACCATAGATAAAGTAAACAAATAGATGAAGCACTAGTGTTGGGAAAATTTTAGTGTAATGAGTAATTTTCTAGATGTCGTTGAAAGCAATAAATGGAATTTTTTTGGTCCCAAAAAAAAGTCATAAAATATGACAATAAGAATCTAAAATTTCATATCAAAAGAAAAAATTATTTTCAACAAAAATATCAAGAATACAACACGTTAGTTAAAGTAGAATATCTGATGGCCATTGAATTGCAAAGTCAAGTCACCACCGTTTATGCCCTAATAAATTGGTTTTTCCTCCGGTTCAGCTACTACTCCTTGTTGATAGTCCTCACACACTCTAACGGTTTTGGCATCTGCGACCACAGAAGTTACTAGAGTTTTTGGGCGGGGAAGTTTTTATATGAAAAAGGCGTTCCGGGCGGTCTTACGGAATTTCTCCTATTGATATCCCAACACCTGCCTCATGGCTTTGAATTAGTTTTTTATATAAGAAACAAGTGCTGTTATGTAAAATCACATAAATTTTGTCACATTTCAATTGTTTAAATTACTTTCACAAAAATTTCCCACAATTTTGAATAAACGTCAATGAGAATTATGGGAAACTTCAGTGAAAGTGACAGTAGAACAGGACAGCACCTAGTGAACACCATAGAATAATACATACGTAGATAAACTTATTCTCTCATCTGACGTTTCATTTCACACTCTTCATCATAGGTTTGTGGAAATGAGAGCAATTAAATTTAAAATTACCTTACACCAGGTGGAGTTACAAAATGTGTTCACTTAACTTTTTCATGTCGTTATGGTGTAGAACTGAAAAATGTAAATATATTTTGCATTTTTTTGTTGACTTTTATGGTTGGTATACATTTGTATTGTATTTAACACAACTAGTTTGCCACAAAAACACGAAATCCGGTTGTTGTTCCTTTGTTGATCGCTGTATACTATTGCCACCATCTGGTATTATTGAACCCATATTTTCCACCATCCAATGTTTACTTTCCATCGTACCTATGACGCTTAATTTATTGAGCGAATAAAAGCTTCTATGGTATGTATTATTCTATGGTCAACACAGTTGACAATGGTCGCGCTATATCTATTATTTCCTTTATGTATGATTTCTACGACTTTTCGAAAATTATGATGAAATTATAAGGGGTAGTTAATTTTTTTTATCAAAATATTTAAAAAATTGTATAAAATATTATTGGTTTTTTTCTTTTTCAAGAATAAGGAGGTAATACTGGAATATAACAACTAGCATACAGGAACCGAGCCGTAAAACCATAGATTAATACTTATAGTAGATCTAATAGTTCTCCCACCAAATTTATGACATTTTGCGTGGTGTGATATTTACGTTTGATGTTGAAAAGAATTGCTTTATTAATACCAGATAGAGGCAATGGTTCAAAACAACGAACAAAATAACAACAACGACATTTCGTTTTGCGTGTTAAAATTATTGTGTTAAATACAACACAAATGTATTCTAACAATAACAGTCAATAAAAAAGTGTAAAACACATTTAAATTTCACAGTTTTTCACCAAAATAGCATGAAAAATTAAAGCAAGAAGTTATTGTAATTCCACCTGGTGTATATCACTTTTCGTCAAACATCTCTCTATCACACCGACCGCATCACGAAGAGTGTGAAAGGAAACGTCAGATGAGCCAAATATTTTCTCTACTAAGATTTACTCTATGGCCAATAGCATAAACTAATACATATATAGATACATTTATTCTCTCATCTGACGTTTCATTTCACACTCTTCGTCGTAGGTTTGTGGAAATGAGAGAAATTAAATTTAAAATTAACTTACACCAGGTGGAGTTATAAAATATGTTCACTTAACATTTTCATGTCGTCGTTTGTCGTCGAACTGAAAAATGTAAATGTATTTTGCACTTTTTTGTTGACATTTATCGTTGGTATACATTTGTATTGTATTTAACACAAAAACACGAAAGTCGGTTGTTTAACGTTGTTTACTATTGCCTCTATCTGGTATTATTGAATCCATGTTTTCCACCATCCAATATTTACTTTCCCCCGTACCTATGACGTTTAATTTATTGAGAGAATAAGAGTATCTATGTATGTATTAGTCTATGGATTTATCTAACAATCTAATATGGCATTTACACTGACCAAGATTGGCGCATTTCGAAGTTTAACTCCTTTAAACCACGCTAACCCAGAAGATTACTCATACAATTTTAATCTGTAACAACTAAAGTTTAATTTTTAACCTCATTTTAAACTGGTATACACTTTGATACAACTCTGCTAAG
This sequence comes from Phaonia tiefii, assembly GCA_963931995.1. Taxonomy (NCBI): domain Eukaryota; kingdom Metazoa; phylum Arthropoda; class Insecta; order Diptera; family Muscidae; genus Phaonia; species Phaonia tiefii. The sequence goes on from OZ008370.1 coordinate 129,356,267, forward strand.
TATCAAAAAATGCGACCATAATAAGAATATATACAAAAAATCTACTGTTCGGCAGACGGAAGCCGATCGAAAATTTTCCGACGCGTTGCCGCCACCAAAAATGTTTTGAAGCTCACGCCGCCGCCGACATAATTGGTTTAAAATGTTTAACGATTTGACCGACTGGCTCGAAATGACCGACTTATCCAATTTTGAAGGTTCAGTTATTTCAAAAACACCCAACATTTTTACAAAACTGGTAAAACCAAGAGCCGTAAATTTGGTTTTTCTGTTGTGCCGCCGTCTTCAATAATTTGGTTACTCTAAGCACTAAGTTGCCACCGCTTTTAATTGGTCTAATCACAAAGTTGACACCTGAAACGTCAATTTAATCTCAAATTATGTGGTGTAAACGGCAAAGATTAAGGAACAAGGTTATCGCTAACCTGGCCGCGATTAACTGCGGACTAAATACGACATAGTACGGCCTTTAGGAATATGTATGTATAAATGGTATTAATGTGGCAACTCTCCGTTACCCCTTTATGGGATGTAAAGGGAAACTAAGTTTTGCGTAATAATGCCCAGTATTCAGGTCGTACAAAATCATCGTTCTCACAATAATTGAATTGAAGAGAAATTGAAACCATATATTTTGAACGAACGATAACAAAGACACTGAAACGGAAGGTCGGAATCTCTAAATTCGTATCTAATGTTTGAAAATGTCTATTGATTCACATATGGGTATTTAACACTGAAATGAATTCGAAAGTGAATAACAGAACACCCCTCAATATAGGGGAATAGCCGTAGCAATAAATAGTAGTAGTGTACTAACTGCGTGTGTTCATACTTATAAATATCTGCACGTATTTACAAAAATTTAGAAATATTTAAAAGTTTTGTTTTTGAATTTTGATTGTTAATTAAACAAACAAAAGTATTGAAGTAAAAATATGGAGGTTTCTTTCGCAAATACCTAATACACAACAGATTCCACTCCGTACCAAACTATATAACGATAACGATGACGACGAGTATGATGATGATAAATTTGAATATGAATATTTTAACATCTACACTGTACACTTTTCGATGAGTTTTAATTGTTACGACTGGATTTTTAAATAAAATAAAATATATTATGAAATTTTCACACACAAAATGAAAACGAAGAAGATGATGATAATAAACGCTCAAACTTAAGAAGAAATTTATCCCATATCTATTATCGAATGTTAATACGAATGCGAAATGTTATAGAAATGTTATATGCATCTTAATCGAATCGAATGCAGAATAAATTTAAAATTAATGTAAGTCAACAAATATTATATGTGATCTTTAAGCTACTGCGGGTTATAATACATTAATTTTATGAGATTGAAAAATTGATGTTTAATGAAATTTTAAATTTTTGTTTCTTTGTGAGCAATATTTTTTTCGGATAAATTTTCATTTAATCAGCAAATTCTTAATTCTAAACATAAATTATCTTTAACTACATTACGACATTATACCAATCTCAATAATGCGTCTTGTAGTTTAGCATTAGTTAGCTCAATATGCAACATTTATTTAATTTTAAGTTCAATCTATGAAATTACAAACAATAAACTTTAAAAAAGAGAGTTCAATGTTAATTATTGATTTTTATTTTCAACACGGTCCGACAAACTTCTATTGCTGACAAACACTATTTGCTGATTGCCGCAGTTTACCATTTATAATCCCGAAAAGGCGATAATCTTGGTAGGTGTAACTGCAGTTTAAGGGTGTGATTTTTTTTACAAAGAAGTACTTTTTTAACAACAAGTACTTTTTACAGAACTGGTACACTTTTTAGGAAAAGGTTATTTTTTAAGAAAATGTACTTATTTTCAGAAAGGCTACTTATCTCAAGGAAAGAAGAGAGAAGGTATTATTTTATTTTTAAGAAAATGCATTTTTATAAGAAGTAAAGGTTATTTTTTTATTTTTTTGAAGTAAAGGTTTTTTTAAGAAATGGGATTTTTTTTTAGAATAGGTCTATTTTTTCAAGAATATGTACATTTTTACAAATTTCATTTTCACAAAAAAAGGTACTCTTTAAAGAAAAGGTTGTTTTTAAGAAAAAACAATTTATTGTAAGAAAATGTACTTTTTTAAGAAAATGTACGTATTTAAAAAAAATACTTTTTTTAAGGGTGCTTTTTGTAAGAAAATTTTCTTTTTTTAAGCAAAGGTACTTCTTTAAGATAATGTATTTTTTTAAGAAAAGGTACTATGTTTAAGAATATGAATAGGAATTTAGTTTTAGAAAATTTACTTTGTTTAAGAAAAGGCACTTATTTAAGAAAATGTTCTTTTTTTATACTTTTTTCACTTTGGCTTTTCTAAATTTACTTTTTATTGGGTTCAAAACGACAATATATACTAAATATTGGTTACAGGCTCCACCTAGAAAACTTCCCATTAAACAAGAAATTTGCCAACATATGTTAGTCTAGACACAAACCAAAGCAAAAGTACCCAATATAGTTGACAATAGTGGGTTGTAGCATAATAGTGTTAAAAAAAGTTGTTTAATTTTTTTCATTTAGCACCCATCCCGCAGCGTGCAATAAGGATCTTCGTTCCAAAATAAAATAAATGAAATACATTGAATATTATATACAGGGTGGTTCAGTCACGACTGGACAAATTTCGCCAGCATATTCCTTGGCTCATTTGATGAAAATATATCTATTTACGACCATCCCCGAAAATGCAAGGGGGCGAACTGGCAGCGGTTTGAAAATTTTCGGATCGGTGGTCGGAGTGTACTAGAGTAAAATTGCTAAGTTCTGAACCAGTGATTGAAACAGTAAGACCTCTGGGCTTCGTTTAGTGCATTTTGGAAATGTAAGGTATGTGTTGACTTTGACATGAGGAGAGCCTAAACAAAATCAAATTGCCTGTTGTTCTTGCCCACAATTGTTGTTGTATCTACTGCGACTACTTGGTATTTTTACTATGGTCGTAACGCTTCACTCGTTTTGTTTGTTGGCATTTGAATCAACAGACATTTAGTATATCGTCGGCTTAACCTGCAAACTGCTAAATCCACTTTTTAAGTAAATTGAGATTTTGATGCCGTATGGTAGAGAAAAATACGCCTCGATGACCAGCATGTAGTTTTTCTTTAATTTGAGTCTTGAAGTGGGTAAAAAGGTTTGATAATATATATAATATATATATAATATATATAATATATATATAATATATAAATAATATAATAATATATATATAATAATATAATATGCTGAAAGGGAATTAGCAGGTTTGCAGGTTAAGCCGACGATATAGTACATAGTTTTTGAATTTGTCGCAATTACATCAATTAATCACGAATGAAAATGTTAAGAAAATCAAAATGTAATGGTATGCGCGTGTATTGTCTGTCATCACTGGTTTGGCAAGTCATCATGAGTCGTTTAACGACTATTGAAAAATCGATTTGGTGACAATCGCACCAGAAGTGGTGCTGTTCACTGGTCAGAAGTGGTGCTGTTCACTGGCCCTCTCGTTCGTGCGATTTAAGGCATCTGGATTACTTTTTATGGGGCATTGGTTTATGCCGACAAACCAGCAACTCTTGAAGCAATGGAAGATAATATTCAAGACACCATTGAAGCCATTCGGCCAGATTTATTGGAAAAAGTAGTACAAATTGGACTGATCGATTGGACAATGTAACTCGTAGCCGCGGAGGACATATGCCGAAAATCATATTTCAAAAATAAATGTCATGAAATTATTATGTACCTGTTTATAATAAAAAAAAATCTGTCCATTTCAAGTTCTCATGCACCTAACTACAAAATCAACCGATATATCTTTTGACTTATAATATGTGTTCTATTGAAAAACTAAAATCTTCGGTATTACGAATACAATTAATTTGAATTTGTAACACCCATTTAAAGTGTTTTGCGTTGGCAATGCCATAGCGTACAATCTCCAAAACTGACCGTTGCCATATCAAAGCAGAATCAAGTCAGCACTATTAAATCGAATAAGAACAACACAGAGATGTTTGAATCGTTCAGCTTGAATTTATATCAGGTGATAGCAGGAGCTGTAGTTGTAATGGAAGGCAACAACAACAGTTAAATATAAAGTCTGGCGAAAACTCACAAATAATAATAATTGTTTTGTTGGTCCAACGCCGGCAATAATTATGGTTACTAAAATGTCAACACAAAATAAAACAATTGTATGCTGCCTCATTCATCAAATTGAAATTTTAACTTTTCATCGGCATTGATTAGTGAGAGTAACTATAAACCATAGATAAAGGAATTAACTAGATATCGCACATGCCGTGGTAAATTTCTTGTTCAATGGGATATTTTCTAGATGGAGCTGAATGAAATATTTACAACGTTTGATCCCAAACAAAATATACCTTGCGAGATGTATTTAGAACAGGTGATAGCACTAGGTGGTGTAGGCAACATCAACAGGCATTTTATTTTATTTAGTGGGCCGATGCTGTACAAGTCAACACAAACGAATACCAACAAAAATGCATTTGAATTAGAAAGTGGGGAACACAACGACATGAAAAAAATTAAATTAGTTGTTTGAATAGCACAACCTGGAAAATGATTCTATTTTTGTACCGAAAAAATGTCCCACACTGTTGAATAAACGTCAGTGAATGTTGTGAGAAACGTCAATGAAAGTTACAAAACGACAACACAGCACCTAGTGGCAGTACTTGACACCGCCTGTGGTATATCTACTTATTACCTTTACCTATGCTATAAACTGTGTAGAATTAGTAATTTGGAGAAACGTTGGACTAAGTGTATTGAGCTAAAAGGAGATTATGTTGAAAAATATTTTTTTTTTCCAAAAAAAAAATGTTTCATTCAAAAAGTCACGGACTTATTGATCCGCCCTCGCATCAGCGATAGGTACCGGACAAAATTTGTAGGTTTCCAATAATGGGAAGAAAAACGTGACTCTTATACATGAGAACGTGGGTTCGATCCCTGCCCTAACCAACTTATATTTCTTTCGACGACAGTCACCTCGCTTAGCCATGAAAAACCTCTTGAAAATACAGTTCTGAACCGGTGTAAAACTCCAGGCCTCAATCAGTGAGTGTAAAACGAGAAAACGCACAGCTCACTGATTGTGAGAAGCTCTCACCGCTCCCTTTATAGGATGTAATGGGAAGTCGGTGGTGCAATGGTAGTGTCCGCGGCTCTTGTGCATGAGAACATGGGTTCGATCCCTGCTCTGACCACCTTAAATTTCTTTCGACGACGGTCACCTCGCTTTGTGACGGCGACACTATCGAGTACTTAGCCATGAAAAAGCTTCTCAAAATACCGTTCGGAACCGGTGTAAAATTGTAGGTCCTAATCAGTGAGTGTAAATCTAGAACGCGCACAGCTCACTGGTTCGTGAGAAGCTATCCCTAATCCCTTCATGGGATGTAACAGGAAACCATTCATTTTATTTAATGGGAAGCTATTTACGTATTTATTTTATTTTTATTGTCTTCTGCAATTCCCGCCCTGGGCCACAATAAATATTGGTGTATTTTATGCGTTTAGGTTGGTACACGGTTGCCTATCAAGCTTTCACATGCTGCCCAAGGAGGATGTACAAGAGAACAAACAAACGAGTGAAGCGTTTCTCTGCTCTCTCTTACTCTCTTCGTTAATTATTTCAATACACGAGCAGTTTTCTGATGATCTTACAGTATCTAACTATAGAAATTCAAACCATGTTTTTATAAAATTACGTAAAGTATGTAAAAAGTATTAAATAATCAAGTTATGACGCGAGAGAGGCCATACGAGGGATGCCAAACTGTGCAGTGTTTCCTTCCTTCCTGTACATCAAAATGGATATACAAGTAGAGAACAAAAAACCCGCGGACTTTGGCAACCCTAGTAGAAGAGAACCAAAAAAGTCGACGCTATTCACTCAAACCAAAAACGATGTAAAAGTAGACAGTCAAAATTTCTCTTCACTCAAATGCCAACAAACAAAACGAGTGAAACCCTAGTACTTCTCTACTCTCTCTCTCTTACTCTCTTCATTGAATATTTCCATACACGAGCAGCTTTTTGATAGTGTTATTGTAAAGAACGCAATTTTTAAATCTGGCAACATTCGAAGTGACCGTCGGTGGTGTAATGGGTAGTGTGCGCGCCTCTTGTACAGGAGATCCTGGGTTTGATCCCTGCTCCCAACCACCTTAAAATTTCTTTCGACGACGGTCACCTCGCTTAGTGACGGCGACACTATCGAGTATATAGCCATGAAAAAGCTTCTCATGGGATGTAATGGGAAACCATTGAACAATTGTTATTGTTTGCTAGTAGAAGGTACGAGGTTAGTAAAAATGGAGCGCTACACGAATTAATTAATTAATTAATTGGGTATTGGAGAGACAACATGAAAATGCTGATTTTGCCGCTAAAATCATCTTCAGTGACGAGGCCCATTTCCATCTTGATGGCTTCGTCAATAGGCAGAATTGTCGCATTTGGAGTGAGGAAAATCCTCGAGTGATTCACGAGAAGCAAATGCATCCTCAACGTGTCACTGTGTGGTGTGGTTTTTGGGCTGGAGGAATCATTGGACCTTTTTTTTATGAAACTGAGGCAGGTCAAGCGCACACAATCAATGGTGTTCGGTATCGTGAAATGATAACCAGTTTTTTCTTGCCTCGAATTGAAGAAATGAATGTGGAGGGCATGTAGTTCCAACAAGACGGCGCCACATGTCATACAGCCAGAGAAACAATTCAATTGCTGCATCAGTCATTTTAAAAATTGCGCTCTTGTTGGGACACCCTTATATACATAACTATATAAATTCCAACCATGTTGAGGTAAAATTACATAAACTATGCAAAAAGTATGAAATAAGCAAGATATGACGCGAGGGAGATGAGTGAACTCCTATGAGTGAACTCCTAGTACTTTTTGGTTCTCTTTTACCAGGGTTGCCAAGTTGCGCACATCTTCTGGTCGTCTACTTTGCTCAAACGCATTTCTTTCCCGCGTCATAACTTGATTATTTCATACTTTTTACATACTTTATGTAATTTTATTCAAATATGGTTGGAATTTCTATAGTTAGATACTGTAACATCATCAGAAAACTGCTCGTGTATTGAAATATTCAACGAAGAGAGTAAGAGAGAGAGCAGAGAAACGACCCGCTTAACTCGTTTTCTTTGTTGGCATTCCACTCCATGAGTAAATTTTCTTCTCTATACCATAGTTGCTTTATGTGTACATCCTCTTTGGATTGCCGCGCCAGGTTTGCGTTTGATTGGGGAAAATAAGCACAAGATTGTTGTGGGTTGCCGTATGAGACAATAAATTGTGAAATCACACGATTGGCGAATGAAATAGATCAATAATTGGTGCATTGCGACAATCGTGTAATCCTACCTTTAGTAATTGTGAAATTATGTATTTTTTTTATTAAAATAAATGTTTATTGCATTAGAATTTAGCAAAATAAATAAAAAAACAATACTATTTATTCACGAAAAGTTATTTTACCTATTTTTTGTGTTTATGGAATTCCATTTACAAAACCAAAAGTGGTTTCAATCCTTAAAAAATTCTCGTTTTGCGTCTTCAGAAGACGCAAACCACGGAATTAATTCCAATTTCGATTCCGAATGGAAGGAATTCTGTGACAGGCTTGAATGTTGGGAAATTAAACGTTTTCTCGCCGAAAAAAACTATGTACTATATATATTATATTCAAAAAGGCACGGAGTAGGCAAATTGTCCTTGTATAGCAGTAATCGTGAATGCCAGCTTTCAAATAAATTTAATGCTATCAGACCACAACTATAAAATAAAACTCCACGGACATGTAAATATTGAGGCAATTTTATTTAGTTTTAATTGGTTTTTTATTAATTAATTCTTGTGTTTCCTTTTTTGTATATAGATAATAATGACTAAGACTGAACAAATTTTCAATATCGAAATTAAATATAAATTTATTTCCTCGTAATAATAATAAATATGTAATAGATTAATGCGCAAGCTTACATCATATTTAAAACAAAACAATTGCATATAAATTTAATTTCTTTTAATTTTCATTCTGTACTTTATTGTTTTTAACTTTGTTTCCTGCCTTATTTTTTAATTAAAACTTTCAAGGATAAAATAAAACCTGGGAGATATTAAATAGTTCTACTTTATTTTTCATTATCTTTCAAATACTTTTTCTACTTGCTGTTTTAAAATTTGTAAGAATAAAATTCAAACTCGGTATATGTGACTATAAAAAAAAATTATATATATATATTTGTTTAATTTCATTAATTTTTTTAAAACATTTCACTTTGATTTGAATTTTTTGAGTTCTAAAAAAATCATTAAAGTGGTGATTTAAATCCAGGGAAAAATACCAAAATATTTACAGCGACTACTAGCTCGAATCGTTTAACAAGCAACAAGTATTAGTTTTTAAATAATTTTTTACTATCTAGGAGTGGTACACAAAATGTTGATGTGGCAATTTGTAACATGCATACGAGTACAGTGTTCTAAATATATAAAAAGAAAACAAGGATTAAAAATGTATTAAATATGTCTTAAGGATGATGTGTCACAACACTTTAAACAAGTTTACCACATTTTATAACATTGTAGGGAAAAAATATAATCTTGTTTTACAGATTTTAGCATGAAGTCACTGTAAATTGTATTTGGGTGATCAATTAAGCACCAAGTGTTTATTGTTTTTTTTTTAAGGAAATGGGGTTTTAGAATAAATAAATAAATAAATATTCTTATTAATAATTCATTGTTAATTGAACATGTATGTTATTACATTTATATATTTTACTGCTTTTTGTCATTAAGTTTATTATGTTTATAGTCAGACTTTAGGAATAAAGAAAGCTTTTTTAAAATTAAAGTAAATAAGTTACACAAAATTCAACAAAGCTTTAGATTTTGTTAGGGCGGAGATTAGGCCACACCAAGTGCTCACTAAATAAAAAGTTTTACAAATTTGTATAAATATTTTACTCTAAATGCAGACTGTAGAATATGCGGATCCAATTTAAACAGGCAAATACAATATCCCTACCCCTAATACAATATCCATCTAAACCAACTATTAAAATATATTGTATAAACTAACACTAGTGTTCTTTAGTTATTTGTATTGAAATTCAAGCAAAAATAATAAAGGTTTTCCACAAATAATAGTTTTAAATCCAATAAAATTACATCTATATTAACCTTCATGTGCACGAACAGGCCCCTAAAGATCTTCTTGATTTTTCTTTGTTCACAACGTTCCTTTTTTGGCCTAAAATAAAAATTTGACCCGGCAAAGTATTCAAAGAAAATGTTATTTAGAATCTTTTAAACCGGGTTTTAACGCGATTCGTATTTTATTTAAATGTTAGCCATTGAATATGTTTAGAAACTGTTCCTGTTTCTCCAAAATCTATTCGAAAGTCACGAGGATAATTCATTTGGAAAATGTACCAGAATTTGAAAGCAATCAGCCTTGTTTTGCATACAGAATCATTTTGAATCAGAGTTTTTTCAGACTAAAAAGTCTACAATTTTGATGTTCTTAAAACATTAGATGTTTTTGTTCTAAATTGTTTAATTTTAAAATCACAAGGCATTTGCATTCTAAATCGAAACTGATATTTTCCTTCTGATTTTTTTTACAGAAACCCAAATATTCTGAAATGTTCGTTTGGATTCTGTTTACAGAACATGTCCGAATATGAATAGAAATAGAAGAAAACTGCTATGTTCGTTCATACCAACATTCATCTATAGCATATAACACTGTTTTCAAAGTCATAAATGCCAATGAAATAAAATTTGAAGTCAGTTTCTTCATGTGATTCTCCTTCACATTCTATCCTGTATGAACTTTCGAACTAGAAGGTCGATCCCCCTGATTTTAAAACGTTTAGTACTTGAATACAAGAACGGGGACTTTTTGATTCTTGTTTGTTTATTATTTTAAGGAATATTTTCTCAGTGTCCGGTTAAAATGTCTGTTTACTAATCGATACTTTAATTTATCGGAGCGATATATTAAGCCTGTTTTGTATTCTCTGCTAAACAAATTTTTCGACCACTTTGTATGGGGAGCTAAGCGGTTTTAAGCGGCTCTCCAGACAAAGTCGTCGAAAAATTAGTTCTCAGGAATTAAAAAAACAAGCTTATTGTCTGTTAAGGTTTTTCATTTTCTCATACTCTGGTTAATTACAGAATGTTAGATGTTTTACGCTGGCAATTCTGCTGAAATGTATCATTCCAGCTGTCAGCACTGTAACATATCAGCTGTTTACTTTATTATTATTTTTGTGTAAACTGTAATTTATTCAAAATATGGCGGAAAATAACCAAAACAAAAAGACAGAGTGGGAAGAACTTCTCAGTTGCCGATAGAGTTGCGAATTTTAGTTCATTCAAGTGAGCGCTCTTTTTAGTTCAGCTCAACAGACTGAACTAGTTCATTCATTTAGTTCACTAGTTCATTATATCATTTCAGCTTACCAGGTCATATGAGCTGTGATCTAAAAAGCTGATTTCAGTTCAATATGTAGATTTAGTTCAATCGGAGCGAATAATCTCGAAAATGGTCTGATTTTTGCAGATTTCTTAAGTATTTTGGATACTGTAATATTTGTTTATACTAAATCGCCCTATTGAATATCGGCTTATCGATTGGGTTATTCCGTTTCTGAAATATTGGTCTTTCCGTAAACTTTTTATACTTTGGAACAAAATTGGTAATTAGCGCTTTAGTTATTGTGTAGAAGCCGGTTACATACCAATTCCAGAAAGATTGCAACGGTAGACACCTGAAATACAAAAATCTGCTGAAACAAGTGAACTACTGAAACTAAAGAGTGGAACAGTGTGAACTAGTTCATATAGTTCACAAGAGTGAATCGTTCTATTGAACTAGTTCATTCGTGAACTACACAACTCTAGTTGCCGAGAAACATTTACTTGTTGACCTGGTGGACGAACAACGTGAAATTATCATAGGAACATGAATACAAAACAATTGTTGTCAACGGCAGGAATACATTGAGAAAATAAAACTCTGCTAATCGACACTTTGTGACGATAAAAGATAACCGGACATTGAGAAAGTGGCTCTTCATCATTTAAACCCGGGTTTAAAGCGATATAACCACTTATAAATTTTAACGTGGATGCACGAACAGGTCCCCAATGGCCAGTATAGGAATCGTACATTTGTACGTCATGTGGAAATTCGTTAGATTTGTCTTATCCAAATAAGACAAATTAATAACTGATATATTTTTAGCGTCATATTTATGTATAAAAATAGTTTTACAAGATGCAAAACCAACAACGGGAAAAATACATCATATAATATGTTATAGATCCTCCCTTGGGACCTGTTCGTGAGTATGGCGAAACCATAATGCACATGAGGGTCAAGTTGTTAAATTTACTTGCAATGGATTTGAATAACTTAAGAGAAAGTTCTAGGCTGTTTTTCTATCTTGAATGAAAAACTAAGCGAACGCAAATCAGTCACTCACAAATCAGACTCAAATTGGGGTTCTCTAATTCGAAATTTTCGTTCGCCTGACTACATGTTTGTCCCTAACTGACAGCACATTCGAAATAGAAAAACCAAAATTTGTACTGAAAAGTTTGATGTTTTCCTTCGACTTGAAACGACAAGATTTTGAAACCCAAATCGACTTTCTTTCGTTTAGAACACGAATGAAAGCTTTCGTTCGAGATAGAGAAACAGGCTATTAGAGAACTCATTATAGAAAATCTTACAGTGTTTCTCTCTTTTCTTCAAGGAAGCTTAAATGCATTTCAAGGGATTTTTACTATTTTACGTATTTAAATTTGTATTGAGAAATGATTTCACTATTTGTTACTGCTGATTTCGGAATGTTAGCTAGTTTTGATTTTGTTTGTGTTTTTGTAATTTTTTAGATCTATTTCTATGTATTTAGTTCCTTAGCTCTAGTTATAAAGTTTATACCACTTGCATGTTTATTTAATTTTTAAACATGGATATTTAGGCGAGTTCACATTACTGTTTATATCAAACAATCGTAGTGTAATTAATGTTTCAAATAAATTTGTTATCGATGACAATTTCGGCAGTTACATGGAAAGATAAACATGATAATGTGAACAAAGCTAATACGATGTTTTCGGGATATTGATAATGATTTTGTTAGAAAGTTATAACGTGATATTATATTGTATAGAAGGCCTGTGTGTTTATAATTCACAAATAGAAAACCATTCTAAAAAAATTAGCAGACTACTGCAATTAAATTTGTTTGCTTTTGTTTCAGTGTTTTAAATTTAACTGCATTTATTGGGGTTGTATAAACTTAAATTTAAATTCATTATATACAATTTTTCCTTAGAAATAATATATATATAAAGATTTAACAAAAACAATGAAGTGCATAGGGATGAAAAAAGGAATCGATCGAAATAGTTTAAAATAATACTAGAAAGTGAACAATCACTTGGTACTGTTAATTTCAAACAGTTGTTGGTATGGTTTGTAATGACACTTGGAATCAAAAATAATATTAGAATATTAATTCCGAAAATGTGGCAGCTATGTAACTCGACTGTCAATGTCGAAGGTGTTTGTTTATTCATTAGATCTGAGTTGACACAACTAAATCGTGTCGATTTGAATAAATAAATAAATGGTTTCCCATTACATCCCATGAAGGGACAGGGGAGAACTTCTCACAATCACTGAGCTGTGCGCTTTCCAGTTTTCACTCACTGATTGGGACCTACAGTTTTACACCGATTCCGAACGGTATTTTGAGAAGTTTTTTCATGGCTATGTACTCGATAGTGTCGCCGTCACTATGCGAGGTGACCGCCGCCGAAAGAAATTTTTTTAAGGTGGTCAGAGCAGGGTTCGAACCCAGGATCTCATGTACAAGAGCCGCGCACACTAACCATTGCACCACCGACGGCCATTTGAAGCAATTATCAATTTTATGACGTTGCATCCCAATTTGTCAAAGGGTTACTTAAAAACACCGCAGGCAAACTCAAAAACCCCAAAGTTTATGAAAGCGACTAGTAAATGATGAACGTACAGTGGGGAGCATTACCGAGTGTATGTAATTTTAGAGTAATTTGTTTGACAGGTTTGGTCCGACTATAAAAATAATTGGAAGGCGAAGAATTTCTATATCATACATCGCTCTTAAGAAAGATGGCAATTGTTTGATGACTGTGTGTGCGAGAATCATTCGAAGACCTAAATGCGAACAATCCCACGTTTGCTAATAACTCGATAGATCCCACACACATGATAGAGGATTTTCTTGTGGAGCCAATTGCTCAATTCAAGAGGAGAACTTTAATATAATGTCACCCCCTTCTCAGCATTAATGCTACTCAACAGCACTGTACTTGCGGTATTGCTATCCGACACCAAGCCGTCGTGTTCTTATCAATTATTAAATAATCAAATGGGCATTCCAATTAACAAAAAGATGTTCATTTTGTTATATTTTTGTCATTTAAATTGTTTCTACACATGCAAATTTGTTCCTTTAAAAATTACCAACATTTGACAAAAATTGTTGCCGAATCTATTAATATTTGATTTCGTTAATGTATGAGAAATTCATACTACAAGCTTACAAGGTCAGGAACATTTTTCTAATTGAAAAATGGTTGGTTTTTGTTGGAAATAATAGACAATTCAGTTCAACACACACTCACTGGCATAACTAGTTTCGAACTCCGTGACAAGTTCATCATCAGATGACTAAACTACAGATTTCCTGTTTGCACTCGTTCGTCCCTGGAAGATATAAAAAAAAAAACAAATTATGTGTGATTCCCCTATGTGTCACTGGAGGTAGCGGTGGGGAGCTGGAGAAATTGTGCCACCTCCAAGGGTCTGTTCCATAGGTCCACTGGGCGCAAGTCAGTAGGCCTATCAGGACAGATGAAAATGTGAATAGTGTCATGAGGGGTTTGTAGGCAGTGTGGGCACTGATCTAAGGTGCCTGGAATTATCCTTGACCTGTATGAGTTCAGAATAGAACTCCAACCAGATCTAAGCTGGGCCAGAATAGTTCTGATGTGCCTGGGCAGAAGCCTCTCATTATTCGAAATCGCGGGAGGGTGTTCATTAAGGACCCTGTTGCAAGAGTAGCCATTTATGGCCTCTGACACAGTCGTGTTATGCAACAATTTCTGTGCTACTGTTATCGACAGTCTGTTGACGTTCGATGGAATGACGTCTTAGATGTCCGCACAGTAGCGCCTGATGTCCTTCCGGATGTGACGGGGGGGTGGTGGATCCTGCATCAGAATATGATGGTTGGGGTGACTGGGCAGATGACAAGCCATAAGACACTGTCTTGTCAACAACACATTATGTTGTTGCACTGACAGTAACTTGGTCTCCTCATGTAAATGATCCACGTTCGTCATTTGTGTGCATCCGGTAGCGATTCGAAGTGCACTATTTTGGATCCTCGCCTGAGTTGTTGATACCATCGGTTGATCATCAACCGTATATATACAAACTCAATTCACAAGTGCGAATAAGTATTGATCGAAGATCCCTAAGTATCACACACTGAAAGGCCTATAATTCCAACAACAAGAACAGACAGCTTTTTTCCACCATGTTCTTCTTTCCCTCATGCGTTCTCGCAATGTTGCAGTGCTTTGAGGTGAGTGAGTTTTAACCTATATCACAGAGTTGTTATTTCGAAAACAATGACAATGTGTGGCCAATCTGGTTGTTGGCTCCGAAAATTTTATTGGATACCATTTCAAATTCGTAAGCAACTTTCGAATTGTTTTAGCTCTAGCATCGAGTTACATAGTAGGGGTTCGTACTTTATGCAAAAAAATATTATTAAAGCCAATAAAATTCCAGTTCCAATTTTAACTGGAAAATTAAATATGAGTGAAGAATGACGTTCAAATACAAACCACTAAATTCAATTTAAAATTTACAAGTAAATTTCAATCCGATCGCATATTTTTTTAAAAATAATTTAACCTTATCTTTCACACTTGCCAAATTAGAATGAGGATATACGAATATAGAGATGTTTGTTGTCACGCTCAAGTTCCGACAATTGCTTAAAGAGATTTCACTTAAGCAACATTAATTCGAAAAAAATGCGAGAAAAATTTAACCAATTCGTTCAAAAATATTTTCAACTGACTTAAATATTAATGTGGGATCAAAAAGATCATATTGAAACTTAGTCACGAGAATCCTTAACAAATGAAAACAGCATTTGTATGATAGTTTTCAAAATGAGAGGTAGTTCTCCTGGTTTTCCCATTTTTCGACTATGAATTTGAAATTTTTGATCCAGAAGAAGATATATTTTTTTATAAGTCAAGGCAAGAGCTATAACAATTTTATGATACACTATTCGATTAAATTCAAAATCCATGTTTAATAATGTTTCTAATTGCCCTGAATAACTAAAATGATCACAATATCCCGAAAATATAGTATTTCATATATTTTGTTTTGTTTTGCGAGTAACTATGGACCATTTTTGTAGAGTAAGGAGAGTAGTTTTGTTATAGTTATATGACTTACAATTCTAATGACTTTAAAGACAAGAAAAATAAACTAAAAAACTTAAGACTTGAGTCATTATATAGAGGTCATCATAATTGAGTAGAAATATCAATAAACTGGCATAAGTATCAGATATATTCTAACATTTAACACTACTAAGAGGAATGATCGATTAGACTACGTACTATGCATTCACTTTATGTTCCATTCAAAATACAACAGGACTACAATTTAAATTACAAAACTAAAAAATAAATATATACGTATAACGAAAAATATTATATATTTTAAATAAATAAAAAATAAATTAATTGATCTTAACTATGCGCACACAGAGAGACATACAGACAGATGACGCACATATATAATATATGGTATATAATTTATAAATAAATAAAGGACATAGAAAATATCACGTTGTTGTTGTTGTTGTTGTTTTTCCATCAACTCTTACTCAATACCAAATGTATTTGTTTCCTCTACGGCCAACAATAGTTTTTCATACAATAGTTCGGGCGTGGGATATGGTGGTAGGTCCAAACGATTAAAACATGTATGGGCCCTTGGCAAGGCATTAGGTTTACCCCATTTTTCGATACAAAAACGACGCGGTCCCGTAGACCCTCGCAGTGCTGAAAAACCTTCATATGGTATACTTGAGGTCCCTGTGACAAATTGCAGCAAACGTAATCGCTGTTCATTCGTAAATTTCTCGATTACTTGCCAGAACCATATAATCACTTGATGATTATCATGATAACCCGATCGATATTCTGTATTGAGACGCCAGTCATTAATATCGATTTCTGCCGTCCCCGCTATGACAAGTTCCAATTCGCGAGCATCAAATACCGATACTAGACGAGAATCAACGACTTCATAGAAGCCACGCACCAATGATTCTGTCTGCTCTTGCACACCACGCTCCAAGCGCCACTTGATCATGCGTTCCAAGTATTCCTTTTTGTTTTTCTCATTTACTATAATGTTTTTACCACCTGGTTTAAGTTCACGTTCTACAATACGACCCAACAGTTCTTCGGTTACACAGAAGGTTAATCCTAGATCGATACCCGTTCCAATGTCATTATCACGTATCCATTGCAGGGATTGATGGAATTCATTATCCAATGACTCGAGATCACTTAAAGCTACCGGAAGTCTTAATAAAGCTTTGTAGAAGGGACGTGTGAAAAAGGCATCTAATAAATATTGATGGACTAAAGCTAAACCCAAGACACGTCCACTGAAGCGGAACCAATCATGGCAGTTATCTACAAAAGCAGAAAGTGGTGACACCTGAACGGTATAAGTGTCATTGGCTGAATATTCAAAGAGCCCATAATAGGGATTAAATAATTCACGGGATAGCAAAAAGAAGAATTCTCTAAAAAGAAAAAGGAAAATATAAAATGAATATACAAATTAGTTATTGGAATGGAATTTTAGGTATTTAGTAGCTACCTGGATGGTCCTCCATAATCGAGACCCTCTTCGGTATCCCAGAGTACGGCTAAACGTCCTCTTTGCAAGTCTTTTTTATTGGCAGACATAATACGACGGAAGGCATCCTCCAATAAGTGAGTACGACGTATTTGTAATCTGAAATAGAAATAATAGAAATTTATTAAATTTATATACATTAATATTAATATTAAAATTATTGTACGAGGGTTGCTATTTCTATTTCGGGTCTAGCAATTTAAAAACAATTATTTATCATTGGAAATGGTTTTAATGTTTTTCAAAATTTTCTCCGTGAAGGTCTCAAACCAATTTTCGAAGTACTTCTTCCACTCCGATTGAGACGCTACTTCGGGCGTCGAACAAGAAGTCATTGAAGAAGAATCAGAGTTGTACGGCGTATGACCCATCAATTCGACATGGTGAGTGCTCAAATAGCCCATTGTTTCAGCTGATGGGTGAGTTTCTTCGGACACTGTTGGCAAACAGATGGTGGTATACCACTCAGAATTGATCATACTACATTCCACTGAAGGCAGAGTGGAAACATGACAGGTTATACCGGAAAAAAACGCGATCATTTGCTGCGATGTGCTTCTTCCACGAACAACTTTTGTTGGATTTAGCTCGTATTAAAAGACCCATACGGTCGACTGCTGTTTTGTTTCGGGCTCATATGCATAGATCCACAATTCGTCACCTGTGACGATGTTATACACTGCATTTGAGCTACCACGGTTGTGCTTTTCAACATTTCTTTCCTACAATCAAATTATGTGGGATGCAATGAGAACAAATCTTTTTCATGGCCAAATGAACATGCAATAGCTTATTGATCCTTGTCATACTAATGCCCAACGATGCCTCAATCTCACGGTATTTTACATGTCGGGCTTGCTTTATCAGTTCACGCCAGGGTTCGTATTTCGTGGGTAATTATTATCGTGGGGAATGGGTAGCGATCGTTTACCCATTACCCACCGGGTATGGGGAAAATAATGGGTAGCTACCCATGAAAATGGCGAATTACCCATAACGATTACCCATTACCCTCAGGGTAATGGGGAAAATAATGGGTAGCTACCCACGACAATGGGGAATTACTAATCACGATTACCCATTACCCTCAGGGAAATGTGGAAAATAATGGGTAGCTACCCACGACGATGGATAATGGGTTACCAAGGGTAACCATCCCCATTTTTGATCGAAAATATGAAAAAATTAGGAAAAATCTCTAAATCTCGGAAACGGAGCGTCCAATCCAAAAAATAACCAATTTTTGCTGGTTTCTAAGGAGTTTTCATAAAGTGGTCCAATTCGTATGGAAGATTTTTTTTTTTCGAAATATGGCCAAAATAAGAAAATCGCTAAAATAAAAAGGTGGCTCTATAAATCGAAAAAAAGTGATGCCATATTAGAGACACCCATTGGTTAAAGCCTCGTATGGAGGCAAAATTTTCCAAGTATAGCCACTTTTTAATTTTAGCGATTTTCTTATTTTGGCGATTTTTCGAAAAAAAAAAGAATTTCCATACGAATTGGACCACTTTATGAAACCCCTTAGAAACCAGCAAAAATTAGTTATTGTTTCGATTGGAAAACGACCGAAGTTGGACGACCTTCACGAAATTCATCGTGGAGCGACCGGTGTCCGCGACTTAGCTCTCGGTACCAGCGAGGATAAATACAACGGTAAATACAACGAAAGTGAAAACGTTCTATGTATGTTAAAAAAAATGGTTTCCCATTACATCCCATGAAGGGACCGGGGAGAACTTCTCACAATCACTGAGCTGTGCGCTTTCCACTTTTCACTCACTGATTGGGACCTACATTTTTACACCGATTCCGAACGGTATTTTGAGAAGCTTTTTCATGCCTATATACTCGATAGAGTCGCCGTCACTATGCGAGGTGACCGCCGCCGAAAGAAATTTTTTTGAAGGGGGTCAGAGCAGGGTTCGAACCCAGGATCTCATGTACAAGAGCCGCGCACACTACCATTGCACCACCGACGGCCACTATGTATGTTTAAGCTGCAAAAATGTTAAAAATGTTGCCGGACCCAAAATATATATAGCGTATGGGCTTCAAACCAACGGATTGTGAATATGGAAAACACAAAGCCTTTCCAGGCACAAAATAATGATTTTCACAAATGGGCAAGTATAACCAACAGACGATTATGGAACGTATACAACGGGGGCAGAACAGCAAAGATTTCGTTGGACGACCCGGATGGGAACGAGACCAGATGGCTAATGAAGCTGGACAAATTCGAACTGAGCCGATTCATGGCTATTCTAACTGGAAGCTTCACCCTGAGGGTACATCTGCATACAATTTAATAATTTGATGCAACTTAATATAGGACATTCGAAAAGGAAATTGTAAGGAAGGGACACTTGATCCGATAATAATCTTTTTAGAGATTTTTAGGGGAACAGTTTGGAATCTGTGCGCAGCACGAACATCCTATGGGATTTTTTAAAGTTATTTTGGAACTACGAAGATCGGACAGCAGACGTTCCCACAGGCTTAGGTGTTTGCCCAGAAAATAAGTCATGAGGCGAAGCACTAACGCTTCGTCTTCTCTTTATCAGCCTACTCTACCTAATCTAATCAATTGTAAGGGGTGGGCTATGTAAAATTTGGAATTTAATTTCGCTTTAAAAAATACTAATAGATATATTTTCAAAATGATGGTTTAATTGGGAAGGCCCATCATTAACCTTTATAAATGAAGCATAACATCGTTCAAATGGCTTCCACGACTTACTTTGCAGTACCTAATTCGATCAACCAAATTTTTTAGTACATTTTCGATTGTTAGATTGAGACCCATGTGATGAACCACAGCGTCGATTTCATGTTGTAAGCCCTCAATGGACTCGGGAGTCTTTACGTAACACTTATCTCTCACGGCTTCCCTGAGATAATAGACTAACGGGGTCAAATCGCAGCTGCGATACGGCCAATAGACTTCCGAGTTTTAGCTGATTATGCGGTTTTCAAACACTGTGTGCAAAAGATCGATTGAAATGCCGTCCTGTTGAAATCATACGTCGACCATCTCATCTTCTTCAACTGTTGGCAACAGCAAATTGCTGAACATGGCACGGTACTGCTCGCCATTGACGGTAACGGCAGCTTTTTGCTCATTTTCGAATAAAAATAGGCCTATGATGGATTGTTCTCGACGGCGTGTGTATTTCCGAGCTAAAAAAGGGGTAAATTTTGTGTTAACGTGCCTCCGAGATAAAAATGAGCTTAATCGGAAAATATGATTTTTCGGTTGAAAAAAAAATGCTCATCTTCAGCCAAGCGATCTTCATCCCATTAAGTGGAGCGAAAACGCATCGAATGGTCATGAGATTTAAGATCTTGGACTAGTTGAACTTAATAAGCCTTCATACCGAGGTCTTTATGGACAATTCTGCGCATAGTAGTCAATAACTGCGCACGGTGGAGAGTTGATGTTGATGGCACACTTTCAGCTAAAGGGGCATTATTTTCCACTGAACGCACTGGACGAGCAAGTAAACGAGTTCTTTTGCCCAATAAGGAATTCATTTCGTAGATTTGAGTTGAAGAGTCAGAAGTTTGGAAGAAAG
The DNA here is from genome assembly GCA_963931995.1 of Phaonia tiefii. Taxonomy (NCBI): domain Eukaryota; kingdom Metazoa; phylum Arthropoda; class Insecta; order Diptera; family Muscidae; genus Phaonia; species Phaonia tiefii. The sequence continues at coordinate 129,376,948 of OZ008370.1, forward strand.
TTTTTAATATTTCCCAATTTTCTTCAAGTGTAAAGCGACCCATTTCATTCATTTCTAACCTATAACCTATAATCTGTCACTTCATAAATGTCAAATTCTCTCATGGGTTCAAATTCCAAACCTTTGTATCAAAATAACAATCAATTGTAAATCAAAATAGCAACAACCTAATACTGAAGACGACAACCAGTTATTACAAGATTTATCTTTCGTGCAAGTAACCGTCGGTGGTGCAATGATTAACATGAACGTAAGAACGTGGGTTCAGTCCCTGCTCTGACCACCTTTGATTTCAGTTAATGTATGAGTACATCATACTGCAAGCTTACAAGGTCTGGAACATTTTCCTAATGTGAAAAATGGTTGGTTTTTGCTGGAATAATTGACAATTCAGTTAAGCACACTCACTGGCGGCATGACTTGTTTCGAAGTTCGTGACAAGCTCATCATCAGATGCCTAACTACTGTGCCTGAATTGTTACCATCGGTTGAACATCAATCGTATATAAACTCGTATACAAACTCAAATATGCAACATAAAAATATCGTTAGCTAAAATGCAAAAAGGCGTAACTAACCAAAAATTCAAAATCGAGTTTTTGATTCGTTAAAAATATTTATAGTTTTAATTTTAAAAAGTTTTTTGCTTCTCCTGTAAAATTATATTTTTGTTAGTTACGCCTTTTGCATTTTAGCTAACGATGTACGAATTGGTATCCATCGAAGATCCCTAAGTATCAACACACACTGAAAGATCAATATGTAATTTCAACACGAGAACATAATGTTTTTCCCCTCCACGCTATGGTCACCACGCTTAATGACGGCAATACTACGATACTGAGTAATTAGCCGTGCAAAAGCCTTGGATTCGAAGTAAACATTCGGTTTCCATGTAAACCTGTAGGTCATGGTCGGAGAGCCTTCAAATTGAAAATCGCAAAGTGAGGAACTCTCCACTAACTCTTCATGGGATGTAATGCCTCGGCACAATGCTGAATATGACATTGACGAACACTCACTCAGGAGATCGAAGCCCCCTACAAATACGGTGCATTGTATAGGACTTGGGAAATGCGGAAAGGATAAGCAGGAAACAGGATAGAGGAATAGTGATTGCTGATGTTTGACTTGAACTAGCTGATATCATAAGTATTAGGGAAAACTTATTCCATAGACGGACTACGACAATAATTTGTTAAAGAAATATAATTCGTGCCAAATCTTTGATTGAATCCAACAAAAGTTGTTCGCTTCAATAAGTTTTAGGACAAAAAGTCACGTCACAATTGTAGTTTGACGAAACTATTCGTCCGTACATAGAATAGCACAGAATAATTGATTATGAGGAATAAATGTAACAACGTAATAGCCTATTCATCAGCCAATGGTACATTCGTACAAACACTTATCAACCCTGCCCAAAAATACTACACTCGCACTATGCTACCATCCCTACTCAACGTCAGACGATAACATACCGGTTTGCGGAAAAATTCGTGTTCCGATGTTTAGCATTTTTTTACGTCACCTTCGCAATTCTCAGTCAGGCTTTATCGGTTATTGTATAAGTTGTCGACTCTTGTTTGAAGTAGGAATCGTTCCCGGCGGCCTGGAAGGAAGCGGTAACGATTCCTATCCTTAAGCCGGGCGCTGAACCAAGTAGGTGTGGTAGCTACAGACCGATTTCGATGCTGTCGTCCATCGGCAAACTTTTCGAGCATTCTGTCTTGACTAGGATTGTCGACACAGCGGAGGATAAAAGAGTCCTCAAAGACAACCAGTTTGGTTTTCGACGAGGGCACTCTACGTCACATGCGCTCATGGTTTTGAGTGATTATGTGACGCGAGGGTTGAACCCGAGGCAAGCCACCATTGCGGTGGCCCTCGTTATCTCCGGTGCATTTGATTCTGTCTGGCAAGATGGAATCCTTCATAAAATGTAGTAATGTAGGATGGTAGCCAGTTTTCTCGAGGGGCGGAAATTCCGGACCAAGGTCGGAAACGCACTCTCAAGTGTTAGAGATGTTGTAGCAGGAGTACCCCAGGGTTCGCTCTTGGGTCCTGTACTCTGCAACATTTTCGTCAGCGATTTACCAGAACCGCCGGAGGGCGGGTTGCTACTGGTTTATGCTGATGATATCCTGGTGGCCCTTACGGGCCCGTGGACTAGGGTGACGAACTCCATACTCAATGAGTACCTGGGGGTGTTAGCCGAGTACTTCGATAGGTGGAAACTCAGGCTGAACGTCGATAAGTGCGAGGCCACTATATTTCCAACCTTCGGGTTGGGGACAGACCCATTGCTTACACTGACAGGCTCAAATACCTGGGTGTAGTGTTCAGTTCGAACTTTGTATTCAATTGCCATATTGACCACATTTTTGTCAAGACGAAAAGGATATTTCACACATACCTCCACGTGCTTCGCTGCCGTGGAGGCCTCTCGACAGAGGTTCGCTTTTTGGTTTACAAACAGATCATCAGGCCCATTTTAGCCTATGCTTCTCCAGTCTGGTTTGGAATCTCTTCCAATAAGATGGAGAAACTTAGGAAAATGGAGAAACTCATCCTTAAGAGCTGTTTGGGCTTGCGGACGTAAAGAGCTGACGATGGCTGGTATATTTTCCCATCCTGTGCTGAGGTATACGGGATGGTGGATTTCGGTAGGATTGACGTGTTCCGTGTAAGGGGGCGCTTGAATTTCTGGAGAGGGCGGCCTCGCTGGATAATGTATTAGTTAGGCACAGTTTAGACCATGACAGGGATCTGGGTAGACTGTCAGGAGATAATTACCGGGCACCGGTCAGCCTCGCTGCGCTGAATAAGGAGGGGATGCTTTTTGTTGACGATAGGCTCTTATTTTACCATAGGAGAGCAGGGACGTTTGATGTTAGCAGCACTGTTTATAACACCTCACAGTGATTTGCACTTTACCTGTATATATTGTAAATATGTAAATAGTAGTTTTACGTAGTATTAAGTGTTAGTTTGTAAGTTGTTAAGGTTGAATTTAACCCAGTTTTAACTGGACCAGTTTTTTAGGGTTTAAGCTCAAGTAGCCGTTGAATAGATTTAAGAAAGTATAATTTATATGTAAGCGTCTCATGCCGAAAACTTTGTAAAGTATACAAGTAGTATAATCGTTGGTCCTTAGAATATTTTTTAATGTAAGGAATAAGTTGTATTAGTCCCTATGGTTATATTTTAATCCGCATTTTATGTTTGTTAATAAGTTAAATTGGTCGAAAAAATAAATGAATTTAAAACGAAAACGAAGTAGGAATCGGTTATCACTCCGACACGAACTTCATTGCCAAGTTAAGGAAAGCATATCGGATTCGAATAGTTATTCTAAAAACTAATCCAAATAGTTATTTTAGGAGCTGTACCAGGGATGATATTTGTAGTGGATAAGGACTTTTTGTACCTCCTTTCGATTTCAAAAAGTCCCCAACTCCTGTTGGTCCAAGAAGAGTACTTTCGGATTTGACTTACCAAATTTTACGTGAGAGGATTTTGTTTTTATATCAAGGGCTGACCTTGTCAAACTCAGCAGATCGGAACTGCCAACATTTATTTATGGTAATTTTTTATGTAATAAGACTGAAAGATATGTGTGCCTGAGACCAGTGTTACCATGTTGGCAGAATTTATGCCGTTTTGGCAAAATTTTTTGGTTTTAGCACTTGGTTTTTGAAAAATTATGCCAGATGCCGTTTAGCACAATTTTCTCAACATTTTTCCAATCTTTTTAATTTTAGTGGAGTTTTTTAGCACAATGTTTTTTGTAAACGACACAATTTTTCGTATTAAAAGTTTCTCCTTTTAATTTATCTGAAAAATCTATTTTTACAGCATATTTATCGGTATATTTGCCTGGTACCATAGACAGATAAATAAAAAACCATAGATGGTGAGAGATAAGTGGTGGATTTGAAAGTAAAGGGAAATTTTCTAGATGGCGCCGAAGGGTAGATATGGGCAAATTTCCCTGGAAACAAAAACTATTGAAAAGGCCATATAACCTAGCTATTTTGCCTTTTGTATTGTCAACAAATATCTAAAGCGATATGCTTTTCTATTATTTATATTCTATTTTCAAATTTAAACAACAGAATTGAAATAAAAATTATTTTTGAGTGCTTTTTCATCGCATCCGAGTGAAAAATGGTCGCACGGAAACAGTCTGCCCTCTGGTGAAAATTGTGATTAAGCAAATGAATCATCTATGGTTTTTATTTATCTATGTTCTCACTAACCCCTTTGCGAAAATTTTGTGAACAAAATCAATTACAGGGTTGGCATGCCAAAGTAATTTCGTACGAAAGCAATTGTTTGGTACATAATTGGTACAGAAACTCCACAAGCGTAAAAGAAAAAATTAAATTCATTAAATATCAGAAATAGGTTGACCATTTCAAAAATGTCTGTTTAGAGACAAATGACGAAATTCTTTATAAAATTATTATTAGGGATGCCAAAATGCTTTCCTGAAAACAGGAGTAAAAAACCCAACCCGTAAAAAACATAGTTTTTGACTATAAATTCTTTATACATATATGTATGACCACGCCCCCAAAAAACTTTGGATTTTTAATCCTTTTCCCGTGATCCAATCGAGCTGAAAATTCGCTGGCAAACTAATGGCGACGACAAAAATAAACAATCAAAATATGGGCGGGATTGGATAAAGGGGCGTGGTACCTCCCATACAAATCACAAATTAAAAATCCATTATTTCTGGTCCTGTTAACGGTATTTGAACAAAATTGGGTATGTTGGTTAGGTGTACATATTCTAAGATCTGCTGCACATATGGGCGGGATTGGACAAAGGGGCGTGGTCAAATAAAAAGAATTTATAGTCAAAAACTATGTGTTTTACGAATTGTTTTTTTTTTATATGTTACATATATATATAAATACCGATTTATTTAAGAGTGCATCGAAAAAAGTACTTTCGGAAGAATACAAAAAGTCCCCTCGAAAATTATCAAATATCATCACTGGGCTGAACTAAGGCTTTACTCTCGCGGGTACTGCACCTTTGGTTTTACGAAGGGCACTACCCTATGTGGGTACTGCACCTTTGTTGTGCGAAGAGTTTACCGACCCTTTGTTTTTATGAAGGATTTTCTCCTCTTGGGTACTGCACCTTTGTTTTGCGAAGGATTTCTCCTCGTGGGAACTGCATCTTTGTTTTACCGAGACTTTACACTTCATGAGTACTGCACTGAGTACTGTTTTTACGAATGCACTACCCACCATCGGTACTTCGACCTTGTTTTTACGAAGGTTGTACTATTAGTGGTCATTGCACGAAGGCTTTACCAAAGACCCTTTAAAACTACTTTCTCAAACGACAAACGGATGAGGATTGACTGTAGCTTTGATCACATCCTTGCAACATAAAAGCGATGTTTTTTCTTGCAGAAATTATAAATTGGTATAATAAATAAAGGTTAAGTAATTTGAAAAAAAAAAAAAGGACACAAATATATAATAATTTTACTTGAGTGCCCGATTAGGGGTCAGTGTAGATCAAAGCACAATATGAACTGTTTGTTTATTTATAGTCACAAGCTTAATAAATATTGTTTAAATAAACGCAAATAAAAACGGAGGCGGTAATTTGACCCCTGGTCTTCATCGCCGACGATAATTAACTTCAGAACCAGCCTATGTTCAGGTAGAAGCCAACGATCCAATGTCACAAGCCATTACGAGGGCGGTTTGTGCATTTTTGAACATCCCTCGTAGTTAATTAAAAATTAACCATGTTCTTGTCAAATGCCATCTGTTAATAGACTTCTGTCCAATTTTAAGCAACCTGTGTCATTTAGTTTGTGTTTGACAGCCAGCCATTGAAAGCAGACAACCTCGTGAATTTCAACGAAAATGGAAAAATTTCAATTTCGTGTCAAGCATTACCTTTTGTGTAAAAAAAACATGTAAAAAAACCAGGAAAGCCTAGATAAATACTTAGGGGACTGAAGCATCAATTACAATGTTTAAAAAGTGATTTACTGAATTCCTTTTTGATCATACAAACACAAGTGACTCCAACAGTTCAGATCACCCAAAAGCAGTCAGCATGCCAGAAATCGTCGATAAAATATATGGAATGATATTGGACGAACGGCGAAGTTATTGAGTTGGCTATGGTTGTAGGCATCTCAACTGAGCGGGTACATCACATTATACTTAAGTGATGTTATACCGCGATCCAAAGGAGTTTTTGCGCACACAAGACACCAGAGAGAAAGGAACAGTCAAAACAGTGGACTTCTTAAGTTTACACATCGATTAACCGAGGCGGGTACACAGGGGCGGGGCCGAAATTATTTCCTTAAGTGGTGATTTTTGAATGTAGTGCTATTTTTCAACCTAAATTTTTTTATTTATATTGATGACCGGAATAAAAAGGAGCGATGGTTTTTTCCAAAAAATAGAATGAATTAACATAAATATTGATTGACCTTAGTATTTGTTTTCGAAATGATTGTCACTATTATATATACAGTGGTGGCCAAAACATATGCAACTAAGATTGGCTGCCTTTAACAGTGTCTATAAGTTTGTAAAATTGTACCACTAAAAGGACAATGATATTTCAATAAATAATAAACGACATTAAGATTTTTAAAAAAAATTCAGAATGTACAGCTTTTGTTTACATTTCCAAGTTATCGGCATTTTTATCGATAAATATTAAAATCGGTGTGGACAAAACATATGCAACTCTCCAATTTTGTTTTAAATAACGTCGTTTTTATAATTATTTTGATCGCTGTTCTTCATATAACTAATTAAAAAGCCTGTGGAAAGAGATTTGTAGATTCAGTATTATTTTGTTATTTTTTCCTATTGAAGCTAAAATAGAGTTCGTTTTAAAATGGCGCGCGATAAAATTTAAAATAAAAAATTGCTAATTTTATTTTTAGAAAATTTTTACGTAATATTTCGTAAAATATGCTTTTTGGTTGCATTTGTTTTGGCCACCACTGTAAGTACAGCGTGGACAAAAAGTCACCATGGGACAATTTTCTTTGGGGTTTTTTTTTTTTTGTCGCAGCGAGTCAAATGTTTACAAGCACGAGACAATCCTTGAACTCAAGGCCAACATTGTTGCAGAAATTCGAAGGCTACAGGAACAAATTTTGAAAGATTTTATGGAAAATGCTCTAAAACGAGCCCCATCATTGTGAAGCTGAAAACGGGGGTCATGGTCATTTAAGTGACATGATTTTACATAGTGTAAAAAATTTCCATTTTGTATATTTTATAATCTCAACAAAAAATTAAAAAAAATATATATATAAACGAAAACGTTATTAAATTTGTAAACCCCATGGTGACTTTAAGTCCACCCTACACCTTTTTGGTACAACTGCAATAGGACAAAGTCAACATCAATAAAAACAATTTGTATATTTCATACTCTGAAAAAAAAGAAAAATAGTATATGTGACACTGCTTAAGAAAACTCCCTAGTGTGTCAAATTTCATGCATTCACTTTTTTTTTTTTATTGTATGTAAAAACCTTAAATTTTCATACAGAGGGGGGACTTTAATTGCGTTTTACTCACACTAGGTGGGGTTTCTTATGCAGGGTCACATATAATATATATCGCCCACCCTGTATTAATTTGCATATGCTTGAGCCAAAAAAAAAATTAATATAACATAACTTTTAAGCAGAAATGCTTTGTCAAAAATAAAATAAAATATGCAAACTTTTTAAAATGATTGTCTCCTACCTCGTCCTTTAAAGCAAAAAGTTAAAACCAACATAATTCATAGTAACATCCAAAATATCTCATTTAATCTGTTTTAAACTGTTTAGTGTAGTAAAATGAAAATATAACCATTTTTAAAACCAACAGAAACTATTCGTAATTATATATGCAAAAAATTCACATTGTCGAAAACAAAACAATCACAAAAATAATAACACGATCCAACTGAGTTGAGTGATTAAATCGGTCGTTCTCATCACATGTACTTTCGCACCAACTTTTCATTCAATTTCATTTGCAAATTTTTTTTGTAGCATCGACATGAATTCGGATGTTGTTCGTAATCCCTCTTTCTGATGTTTTTATTTTTTTTTTTCTGACTTTTACACACACAGGGAAAAGATTAGTTGGAAATCAATTCAGGCATTGGAAATTCTTCACATGACGATCTTGCAATACAGCGCAACATCGATGTCTTCTGGCATAACAACCGATCATGGACGACCTGCACGAAACACGTCCTGAAGCGAAAGTCGGCCCAACTAAATTCATTATACCAGTTTTTAACAGTACATACTGTAGAATGGTGCATCATAGGTACATATGTACAGATTTAGGTTATCTATTATCAACAATGCAGAATCAGATATGTAAAATTTAGTATATAAAATACCATGTGGTGTTAATGATATTGAACAATGTGAGAAAGTATATGTAGGAACAACAGGGACTAAATTAAAAACGAGAATAGCAGGACATAGACATGACCAAAAGTATAGGAATTATAATTCAACAACGAAAACAGCGTTATCAACTCACTGTAGAGATTTCAATCACTATCCAGATTTCGAAAATACATCTATTTTAAACACAGAGAATTATAAAACACGTAGATATATGTTAGACATGTTACAGATTAATAATGTTCCATTTGAAAAAAGAATAAATTTTAAAAAGTAGACACAGATAACTTAGCTCAAAAATATAGATGTTTGTTAAATAAAAATAAAAATGTTAATAATAGGGGAAATTAAAACAAATGCCGCTAATTTTTGCGGTCTCGCGGTTTTATTATTAAAAATTTAAGAAATTTTAGAGTTTATTATCAAGTTTGCAATTTCTTAAAATTTTGCAATGCTTGCAATGTTAGCGATTTTGTGAGCTTTCTTACTCTTTACACCTTTGGCGATTTTTAATTAATGTTGGAGATCGTTGTCATACTGGGGTTGGCAAGGTTTTTTGGTTTTAGTGATTATTAGGTAATTTTGTAGCTTGTTTAAAATGTTGTAATTTTTCGCTAATTTTCGCAAGTTTTTATCAATTTTCGCAATATAATAAAAAAGTAGATATGTATAACTTCACTAAAAATGGTAGAATCTTAATTAATAAAAACAAATAGGTTAATACAATATTTTATTTGTCTTAAAATATTTTAAAATTTTGTTCGATTTAATATTTCTACTTTCTGTAAACATTACTGTATTATAATATATATAAATAGTATTACTTTTCACAATTTGTCAAAAATTTTCATTTTAATTTGTATTGATGTTTGTCTGTTATAATTAATATAAAAACTTCCTGAAGAAGATTTCCAAAGGAAATCAAAATATCGAAAGAAACAAAAAGTTTTATGAAATCTGAAGTGATCTTAAGCTTGAATAATAAGTCAAGAATAATTAATAAAATAAAGGTCGAAAAATTAGAAACAAATTGATACATTTTTTATATATATCTATCTGTTTAATACCCAAGTCCATATCTCTTATGGTTTCTGAGATATTATGGAATCATTTTCTCGTATATCCACTTTTGCTAAAAATTTAACACGTTATGATACCGTATGAACCATTATTGTGGATATAAAGGGTTATCCAATAACTGTTACTTTCCTTTTTTTCAGTAAAATTTTCATCATGGTAAATACACGAAGGAACAACGTATGCAAATTACAAAAATGTACTACCGAAATTCGGAGTCGGTGACCGCAACTTTAAGAGCGTTAACTCCAATTTTCGGTCGTTATTCTCGCACTAGTGGCCGTTGGTGGTGCAATGGGTAGTGTGTGCGCCTCTTGTACGTGAAATCCTGGGTTCGATCCCTGCTCTGACCACCTTAAAATTTCCTTCGACGGCGGTCACCTCGCATAGTGACGGCGACACTATCGAGTATTTAGCCATGAAAATGCTTCTCAAAAATACCGTTCGGAACCGGAGTAAAACTGTAGGTCCCAATCAATGAGTATAAAACTAGAAAGCGCACAGCTCACTTTTTTTTATTCTCGCACTAGCAGACAAGCAATAACAAGTTTAGTGCAAAAATTTGAGTCTACATATTCATTGTGTGATGCTGCCGTGCCAGTGAGACAACAGGTTGGTCGAAGTGACGAAAATATCGCTGCCGTTCAGGCGTCCGTAGCAAACGATCCAAATCAGTCGATTCCACGGCGTTCTCAAGAACTGGGCATCGCCAAGTACACTTTATGGCGAATTTTGCGTAAAGATCTTGGTTTACACCCATACAAGATCAAGCTGACTCAAGAATTGAAGCCGATGGACCATTTGACGCGACATACGTTCTCCGATTGGGCTCTGGAGAAGATGCGCCAAGATGATGAATTTCATCGGAAAATTATCTTCAGTGACGAAGCTCATTTTTGGCTCAATGGGTTCGTCAATAAGCAAAATATGCGTTATTGGTTTGGTGAAAATCCACATGTGCCTCATTAATCACCACTTCATCCACAAAAAATAAGTGTTTGGTGCGGTTTGCATGCCGGCGGCGTCATTGGGCCATATTTTTTCGTCGACAATAACGATCGTCACGTTACACTGTGAATGGCGATCGTTATCGCGCCATGATTACCGATTATATTTACCCCGAATTGGAAAACATGGACTTGGACGACATGTGGTTTCAACAGGAGGAAGAGTAAGCTTGGTCAGCGTTATCTCAAGAAATGGACCAGTCAATTGGCCGCCTCGTTCGTGCGATTTAACGCCTCTAGACTTTTTCTTTGGGGTTACGTCAAATCATTGGTCTATGCCAACAAGCTGACGACGTTGGAAGAACTCAGAGCCAACATTGAACGAGAAAATTGGGTCCAACGAATCGACCGCTGCTGACGTGCCCGCGATGTTCGAGTCGAGTTCCATTCATAAATGTTTTGATTGTATTTCAAGTCGATCATAAAGTTTTGGAAATATCTCAAATGGTTTGCGTTTTATTTAAAAAAAAAAAGTTGTCTAGTCCTTATTGGAAACCCCTTTACAATAAAAAATATATGAAAATTTTGAATTTAAAAAAAAAAAAGTTATCTTCACGTATGTGAAAAAAATATTTGACAGACGTAAAAAACAAGATATTATCATCCTATTAATATGTATATGATTTTTTTTTGTTCTATATCTCAAAAGTAACTCCGGATAAAGTCTATAACATTACAAAAAAGTAACAAAAAAAATTGCAAACATTGTCGCTGCAACCTAATGTATGATGGTGCATACACGTGGAGATAATTTCGGACTAAAAAAATTAATGCGGTTTTTTCAGCTTATGTTCACGTATGTGCCATAAACAAAATAAATATTTCCCGAAAGGTGGCGTATACAACAAAATGTGAAATTTTTATTGGAGATAAAAATATCCATAATTCGGAAAATTTCATCAATGACTGGATATTTTTACTCCAATCGATGTATAATTTCAGGCATCCGAGTGGTTACAACGTTTGATAAATGGCGCCAGTTTTCATTGCAGATTTTGTAGGTCAATTGCGACAATACGTTTTTCAATATCTCCCCATTCCATAATTGTAAGTATGTTCAGTGGATTTGTTACAGTTGCGGCGGTAAGTATTGTACCAGTATTTATGAAAGTACTAATATACAACTCTACGCTCCAATTTGGAACAGTCAAAATACGTGGTCAGGCATTGTTTGCACGCTGAAGAAAACATCCATGGAGGTCCTTGGTAAGAATAGATGTGTGAATATACTTTGGATTAGTGCAGAATCCTGAACCGAAATTCGGCATCGTGAATGCCTCATCAATATGCGTATACGATCGAAGACACCAACGTTGGTGTGGCAATTAAAATCAGACTATCAGTTACATGGTCCGTTCAGATCACGACGATTATCTGAACAAAACAGCAGATGAAAGCTGCAAACACAGCTAACCTCGGTATTGTGTACTCTTCAATAAAAAACAAGCTGAGCGGCAACAACAGCTTAGTTAAAAGCTAATGATGGCACGGAGATATCATCACCCCCTTCGGCAGTATATAAGTACTTACGTCGCAACCCGAGAGGAGATATTTCAACGGAACCCTCGTCGCAAGCAAAGATCGAGGCGGCTCTGGGAAAAATTAAGTATTACAAATCTTGTGGTCCTGATAATATTCCAGCGGAACTGTTGAAATATGGTGCATCCGCGTATATTATTACGCCGGTCATCAGATGTGCGTGGATAGACAACAAAAACCCTACGAAGTGAAGAGAGGGAGTTGTTATCACTATCCCCAAAAAAGGTGGTCAATGCTCAATGCAATAGGCAAAGTAATGGCGACCCATATACTTTAGCGGATCTTGTCGGTGGTGGAAAACATTGTGTGGAAGGAGCAGGCGGTTTTCAGGCCTGCACCGGAATTCTGTAACCTTTTAACGACAAAAATCGGTAGTTAAGTTGTCAAAATTCATAAAATTTCAATACAAAAGATCCCAATTTTGTCAATTTTACTACCGATTTTTGTCGTTAACAAGTTACAGAATTCCGGTGCTGGTCGTTCGTGTGCAAACTACGTGAAAACACTGTATATTAGACGGACTCACATAGTATGTTGGTGAAAAAATTCGCATTTGTCCATCCCTCGAAATGTACCTTGATTTGTTTTCTGATGATTCCCAAAATATTTCGTGTCTAGCATTATTATCCCGTGAGCTGCAAATTTCTTTAAAAATCGAAAAAAAATTCAATCAACTATTTAGAACTCAAGATTACCAAGGATGGTGGTGGATGGTGGACCAAGGATTATTGGACGGATATAAGGGATCGATTAAATAACCGGATAATAAGAAGATATCGGAAAAGACGAAGTTGCGAATATTCAATTGCAGTGTGAAGTCTGTACTGTTGTACGGTTGTACTAATTGGAGCTTGACGAAGATGACAATCAAGAACGTCCAAACGTTTGTCAATCATTGTTTGGGACAAATACTTCGTATCTACCGGCGCAAGACAATGTCTAATGAAATACTCTGGCAGCGTACATGCAACAGTCCTATTGAATTGGATGTACGTTGAAGAAAATGGACTTGGATCAACCATATAATTAGGCGCCCAACATCGGATATTTCTAGACCGGCACTTAAGTGGATGGAACCCGCAGGCGTATCGAAGCCCAGGAAGACCACCAAATACACGGAAGCGGGGCCAGGAAAAAGAATGCAAACAAACTCGACTATCTTGGAACCAAATAAAATCACTTCGCAGAGACAGAAATCGATGGAGAGAATTCGTTGACGCTCTATGTCCTTCGTGAACTTTTATTTCAACTTTGTACTGTTATATTGTTTTATATTATTATATTTAAGTCTCAAAGGGTTTTGAAATTTTTCCTTACAACAATATCTAAATTTCGCAAATATGTTATTAAAATCAGATTGGATATTTAAGTAGATAAGTTGATAATTAAGTTAAACTCTTAACTAAACATATATATAAAAAAATGCTGTAACGAAATGATTTAATATTTTAGCAATAAATGAAATGAAATGAAATGATATTATTATATTCTGTTCAAATAAATAAAGGATACACCGAAGCGGGGCCAGGAAAAAGAATGCAAACAAACTCGACTATCTTGGAACCAAATAAAATCACTTCCCAGAGACAGAAATCGATGGAGAGAATTCGTTGACGCTCTATGTCCTTCGTGAACTTTTATTTGAACTGTGTACTGTTTTATTGTTTTATATTATTTTATTCTGTTCAAATAAATAAAGGACATATACATAAAGGGCGTCTCAGTAAAATATCACATTCTAAATTTAGTGGCATTTTTTGTGCAAGTGCCAACTCTGAAATTTGGCAGCTGTCACATATGTTGTTTATTCCGATTATTAAAAATTGAGCACTTTACGCAAAAACAACGCGTTATAATTGTGAAAACTTATTACAAAAACTTGGAAAGTAATGCTGAGACCGCCCCCAAATTTCGAAGAATTTTCAAGCGAGAAAATGAACCTATTGTGTCAACCATTCGAAGAGTGGTCAAAAAATTTAAGACTCCTGCTGTAAACGAAAATGTCGCCGAAACCCCGAAAACATCAATTCGGTATCGTTCTCAACAACTTCAAATTTCACGAAGCACTACGCAACGAATTTTGACAAAAGACCTCCATGCGTACAAAATGCAGCTTACTCAGGAGCACAAACCAGCAGACCATGGAAAGGCGCCGGCAATTCGTTCAATGGGTAACGGAGCAAAGTGAAGACAATGCCAATTTTTCAACAAAGTCATCTTCTAAGATGAAGCGCATTTCCATCTGAATGGCTTCGTGAATACACAAAATTGTCGATTTTGGGGCTCAGAAAATTTTGATGCAATCCATGAGAAACAAATGCACCCACAACGAGCAACTGTCTGGTGCGGATTTTGGTAAGGCGGCGTGATTGTGATCTACTTTTTTGAAAATGAGGTCGAAATTGCAGTGACTGTGAACGGCATTCGTTACAGGAACATGATAACGGAGTTCTTGTGGCATCAACTAGATTGCCATGGATCTGGACGACATGTGATTTCAGCAAGACGGCGCCACCAGCCACACCGCGCATGAAACAATCGATTTATTGCAGGAAAGATTTCGAGAACAATTTATCTCAAGAAATTCTGATGTCAACTGGTCACCAAGATCATGCAATTTAACGCTGTGCGATTTCTTTCTTTGTGGTTTTGTGAAATCTTGGGTTTATTCAATTAAACCAGAAATAATTCCTGAGCTCAAATCCGAGATCCAACTCCTCATCGGTGAGATACAGCCACATCTCTGTGAAAAAGTCATGGAAAATTTCATGAAAAGAATAATGGCCTGTCCTCAGAGCCGTGGGGGCCATTTGACGAATATTTTATTCCATACTTAATCGGAACATGTGTCTTTACTATCCAATAAAAAAATCACAACTATCTCAAAAAATTCGTGTTTTTATTTTAAAATGAAAAAGTGCATTCTCACAGAGACACCCTTTATAATATACAATTCTGAATTCGACAATAGGTGTTAGCATAAATCCCTTTCGCAACCAATTTTGAGCGAGTGTAACAAAAGTTGTTCGCTTCAATAAATGTTAATACAAAAACACCACGACAGAATGCTAAATACTCTCACACTTTCAAATTATTTATCGTACAATTTATAGATTTTTTTTCATATATTGGATATTACAAAAATATCGTTAACAGCAACACTGAATTTGGAGATATGTGGTTTCTGTAGACCCAAATTGATTGTTTAAATAGTTTTGTATAAATACATTTATTAAATACTTACTTTAATTTATGTGGTCCTTGACCATAACCTTTCGATTCCAGTTTCCTGTAGAAGCTACGCAATTTCGCCTCAAAATCACGCCGGAAGGGAGGCGGAGCACGTTGCAACATACGAGAATTGAGAACAGGAGAACCTTGAGGACTGCGTTCCTCGATAGGCACATAGCTCATAATTTCCTGTTCGAACAGGCTGTAAAATAAAAAAGAAAACAATAATGTTTTTATTATAAATTGAATTTCAAATAATAATAAAAAAAAAAAACAATTATAAAAAAAAATAACTCAAAGAATTATGCAAATCGTGTTATGTTAATTTAAACTGTCCGACCACTTTTCATGAGTTGTGAAAAATCTCCATATTACACAGAAAAAAATACGTGCGAAAAACATTTACTGATGATGCAATTGAACATTTTCGATTTGTTTATAACATTTAATAGTAAT
The DNA here is from genome assembly GCA_963931995.1 of Phaonia tiefii. Taxonomy (NCBI): domain Eukaryota; kingdom Metazoa; phylum Arthropoda; class Insecta; order Diptera; family Muscidae; genus Phaonia; species Phaonia tiefii. The sequence goes on from OZ008370.1 coordinate 129,392,683, forward strand.
AATAAGTTTATCATACACATACACTTGATTCCCGTAACTATTAGATCAAATGCCTATATCTGGCATTAAATTTGTTAGTTATCAAGAAATTTGTAAACTACCTGATGCATAATTTGTTTCGCCTGAATTGTATATTATTTCGAATGAAACTATGTATAATTCAAATATGAGTAATAAAAAACGGAATCGCAATATAAAGTAGTCTAAAATCGGAATCGATTACTTTACTGGTCAATTAATTTGAAACTGTATTTGGTGTGTTTTTTGTAGCAGTTCCAAAAATTTTCAACCAAATATCATTAAATGCAATTATACAGAGAGGCGAAATATTCTAGCACAATAATTTTCCATATTTTTGGCAATTATTGTTTTTTTTTTATTTAATACGGATGTAGCGAACATTGACTGAGTGAGTGTTTACGTGTTAAATACGGTTGGCTGGTTGGGTTGTTGCAGTGTCGGAAATGACTAACATTCTCGATTTTAATTGATTTAGAACGGGACGTTTATTGAGAAAATTATAGATTTAACAGCATGAAATGTTCTAATTTTTTTGTTTGTTTTTTTTTAAATGATTGATTACTTTGTTTTTTCTTGGTACTGTCATTATTTGAGAAACAAATAGAAAAATTATATTTTCGAATAATTAAGAAAAGTATGATGACATTTTTAATAAGGGTGGTCAAAAATGCCAAACTTCTCGGAAATGAATTTGAATCTAATTGCACAAAATTATTGCTGCAAAACAAAATTTCAATACATATTTAAAAATAAAGTTGAAATTGCCCATAGGGCTAACGAGGGCAAAGTTTTGTTCTTTAAGTTTCCCGGGCCCGACATGGTATCCCCAGCGGATCTTCAATATTTGGCCGATCTATTGATTTTGGCGAAAAATCGCCAAAATAATCAAATCGCTAAAATAAGAAAGTGGCTATAACTCGGAAACGGTGCATCCAATCGGCAAAATAATACAAATTTTACCTCCATAGGAGGCTTTAACCAGTGGCTGTCTTCAATATGGCATCACTTGTTTATATCCACTTTTTTATTTTAGCGATTTTCTTATTTTGGCGATTTTTTTAAAAAGAATTCTTCCATAAAAATTAGAGCCTTTTATGTAAAACCCTTAGAAACCAGCAAAAATTGACTATTTTTTCGATTCCGAGATATAAACATGTGGGCGTTTTAGCGATTTTTTGTTTGAAAAATTTTAGTTTTAGCAATTTTTTAAAAGTGATGCCATATTGATGGCACCCATTGGTTAAAGCCTCCTATGGAGGTAAAATTTTTATTATTTTTTCGATTGGACGCACCGTTTCCGAGTTATAGCCACTTGTTTATTTTAGCGATTTTCTTATTTTGCCGATTTTTCGAGAAAAAAATTCTTCCATACGAATTGCACCACTTTATGAAAAACCTTTAGAAACTGCAAAAAATTGGTTATTTTTTCGATTGGAGGCTCCGTTTCCGATATAGAAATTTTTTCTAATTTTTTCATATTTTAGATCAAAAATGGGGATTGGTTACCCTGGGTAACCCATTACCCATCATCGTGAGTAGCTATCCATTATTTTCCTCAATTCCCTGAGGGTAATGGGTAATCGTGATGAGTAATTCCCCATTGTCGTGGGTAGCTACCCATTATTTTCCCCATTTCCCTGAGGGTAATGGGTAATCGTGATGGGTAATTCCCCATTGTCGTATAATATTAATAATAATAATGGGTTACCCTGAGACACGAGTACCAACTCGCACACCGTAAATCAATTATTCCAACACAAGAACAACAAAATTAGTTTATTTTTAATTTAAATTTCAATATCTGTATTTTTTAGTTTATTTCTTTTGAATTCTCATTGGCATCCTTTAAATATCCATTGATTTTTTTTATTTTTAATTCCAATTGTTGTGTTTTAAAAATCAATGGATATACGATACTTTAAATTGCAATTTATCTAACATGTATTGCAATTGATGAGCTTTCCGGAATTATCTTTATTCCAACGAAACCCAACCATTTGTCACTTGGAAAAATGTATCAGACCTTGAAACCTTGTAGTATGAACTTCTCGTACATTAACACTCAATGATATCTTTAAAATTTCTAATGAAATATTTAATATTTATTTGACGTTTTTTAACTTTCAATTAAAAATGGTTTATAGAGTACTGATTTGAAAATTGAAGTACAGAAAATCACTTGTCACAAAATTGACTCAAATTAAATATTATTAAAATTTAATTTATTTACCGAAATATTGATAAATTGATGCCAATTTCATTTGATTCGATATGTGTTTGTTCCTATCAAACAAAAAAATATACCTTATTATTATACGAGCAAAACAAGCCTTTGTAGATTAACATTGAGTTCATTAAGAAAAGTTCATAAACCCTAAGCCAATGTATTAAATAGTACATAGAAAATATACTAATTTGTCGCAATTAGTTGTCAAGTATTTATTTAGTGTGCTTAACTAAAAATTTATTAACTATATTTAACAAATATAAATATAATGTTTAAACTCATGACAATATTTTGGTATTGATTATTGATAGAAATAGTCCACATGTTCCAAACAAGACATTCACATAATGAGTAAATAATTCACACTGCACGAACAGCAATTAGAGACACGAGTTGACGAATCGGTTGGATCATAGAAATTGCTAAAGTTTGTGTTTTAATTGGTCAAGATGAAAACATAGATTTCACGGAATTTCGGTAACCATTATCTTTGATGCAAATGAAAACTAGAAATCATGTATCATTTAGACTAGAGCCTATTTGAAATATTATAAATGATTCAAGACAGAATGTGAAGTTCAAACCCGGGGTTGTATTTCCAAGGGTACTATATATTGTTACGACTTTCCGTCTTACCTGCCCATTTTAGCGCTGAATTATTTACCGTTAATAACAAAAAATCTTTTTAAAATACAAATTCTCTTTATTTTACTTGTACAGTACTAACTTAACACTTTACAAAAAGGGTTTTGCGATACACAATTACTCGACGATTTATATCTTCACTCGTTTGAAATAAGACTGATACCACCTCAGCCCAATTACAGAACCATCTCGTAGTTTTTCGATTGTACTCGAAATTCGACTTCGACTTAATAATTAGTGGTGAGATATCATATGTTGTCGATTGTTTCAAACTGTTCTTGTGATATCATCAAACATTATGAGGTAACTTTTAAACTTGCATCGACGGCATACTTTTAGGTGTAATTAACATTTCGTAATCAAGGTGCAATATACATTACAAACTTTTTGTTGGTCAAACAAGTAAAGTATTTATCGTAACAATATTAAGGGTTAAGCTCTCCCCTAACCCTTCAGGGGATGTAATGGGAAAATATTTATTTATTTTATTAATATTAATGGTTGTGTCCGTCGGTGATGCAGTGGTTAGTATAAGTGGCTGTTTTTCGAGAGAACGTGGGTTCGATCCCTTCTCTGACAACCTTACACTTTTTTCGACAGTGTCACTATCGAGTAATAAGCCAACAAATTCTCAAATAACCGTTCGGAACCGGTGTCAAACTGTAGGTCCCAATCAGTGAGTGAAATCTGGAAAGCGCAACCTCTCCCCTATCCCTTTATGGGATGCAATGGGAAAATATTTTTTTAATATTAAGGGTTAAAACTATGAATTCCCTCTACATATTTTCAAGTAAAGATTCATATCACGTGGTTTTATTATAAGTAGTGGTAACTATATTGAGATGATATGCCCTAAATTCGACCTATAAATTTAATATGTACATGCGTTGTTGAAATGTCGATTGCATTTTAAAAACACCTCAGTTGAAGTTCAAACCCCTTCAATTGAAAATTGAAATTTAAAATTAATTAACTGAAATATCAAAATCAACTCATGCGTTTTAAATTTCGTCATCCCAATTTCAATAGATGTCTTTTAAATTTCAATTGATGTATTTTAGAATTCAATTGATTCTTTTAAATTTCAATTAATTTCGCATTGTATATTATTCGATTTGAAATTATTTCTTAGAAAAATATTTCTTTCTATTTTTAACAGCAAACAGATCATGGCTTTTCTGGAATTATAAAAAATTTAAACAGTCGAGATGAACCCACATTGGAGGAGGAACATATCGAAGTTATTGACTCTTCTCATCAGCACCTTAGAGTTCTAGACAAGTAACCGTCTTGTTCACATTGTCACTAATTGCAGTTGTTGTCATCGGGGTTTCTCTCCTCTTTTTCTCTAAATTTCAATTGATGTCTTTAAATTTCAAACAGAATATTTTAATTTCGATTGGTATATTTTTAATTTAATTTAAAACTTTTTGAATTTCAATGGAAGCGTTGTAGTCTGTAACTACTTGCTCTGTACCAAGGAACAACAACGTTTTCAGTTTAAATTTAAAAAATACTACTAAAAATATAAAAATGTCACTCACATTTTAAAAACAATAACAATTTAAAAGTTCTGTTTGAAATTTTAATATTTTAATAATTTGGAATTTAAAATATATCAATTGGAAATTTGAAATACACAATTATCATACATTTTGAAAATTAAACTCAAAAACTTTCAATTGAAATGCAAAACACGTCAATTGAAATTTAAAATACATCCGTTAAAATTTAAAAATTTTACTACACCTATTCCAAGTGAAATTAAAGAATAATCAATTGAAATTTAAAATACGTCAACTGAAATTTAGAGGACATCAATTGAAATTTAAAAGACATCAACTGAAATCTAAAAAACATCGATGGAAGTTTAATACACATCAAACTAAATTTAAACAATGTAGCCGATTTTATAGGTTAATGAAAATTTAATTAAATTGATGAAATTTAAATTTCAGCTGATGTAAATTTTTGATTTAAATATTAGTAAATTTTTGATTTTAAATATAAATTGATGTTTATTATAAATTGGTGTATTTTCTAATTGATGTCTTGATTAGTTTTAAATTGCAATAGCAGTCTTTGAAAATTCAAATTTTTTTTTTAATTTCGAGTCATATATTTTGAATTTCAATTTATATTCCTTGAATTTCAGTTGATGTGCTATAAAATGCAATTCTTGTTTCTCAAATATCGATTGTTGTCTTTTAATTGATGTATTTTAAATATTAAATGAAATTTTAATTTGTATTTTTAAAATAAGAGTGATAATTTTTGAATTACAATTGGAAATGGTGCGGTACTAGGTGACTCTTTGAATTTCAATTGATGTGCTTTAGATTTCAATTAATGTCGTTTGAATTACAATTGACGTCTTTTGAATTTCAATTGATGTTTCTTAAATATCAAATGATATATTTTAAATGTCAGTTAATGTATTTTCAATTTGAGCTGATGTATTTTGAATTTCAATTAACGTTTTTTTAATTTCAGTTGCGGTATTTAAAAATTTAAATTTGAAATATGGCCCGATTTTGACCAAATTTCGTCATTGGTACAAACTTTTACCAAGGACAAATCCTCTTGAAAATAGTAACAGTCATCGGTCCACTTGGTATAGCCCCCAATATAAATGGACTACACAAATTTTGTTTTGCAGGGTCCGGGCGGTGGTACACTTTTTGTATTAACAATGAAAATATCACAATCCATCGGTGTTGCAACGGTAGTGTGCGCGGCACTTGTGCATGAGAAGGTTGGTTCGATCCCTGCTCTGGATATGTAACATTTCAATCGACGACGGTCACCTTGCTTAGTGAAGGGAACGCTATCGAATATTTAGCCATGAAAAAGTTTCTCAAAATACCGTTCGGAACCGGTGTAAAATTGTAGGTCCCAATCAGTGAGTGAAAAACTAGAAAGCCCACATCTCACTGGTTGTGAGAAGCTCCCCCCAACCCCTTCATGGTATTTAATAGGAAACGATTTTACGAATATGACAAAAAGTAGGTCGACCGAAAAGGTGTCACCTAGGTTCATATTTTGATATAGCCCCCATACAAACTGTCCAACCAACTATCGGCAGCAGATTTTATAAATCTTAACTATCTTCATAACCAATTTGGCAGGTAAACCCTTCTTCGATCAGGGTTAGTAGTTTGTGAAAATTTATCATATCAGCAGCATATCCAACTGTAATTATAGATATAGCCCCCAAGCAAGGCGTGCTACCAAACTTGGTATTTTCGGCTTCGGGGTTTAGAAATCACGACCGATCTTAACAAAATTTGGTTTCAAATGTTCCCTTAGATCACGAATGGCAGTTTTTGAAATTTAACCCCCGGCTTTTTTGCACTTATTTTAGTATAATCCGACTTAGTTCAAATTGTAATTGATGTTTTATGAAAATATATCTATAGCATTTGTTCTTAACATCTGTGAAATTTTTTTATAGATTCTATGAAATTAAATTAACAAAAGTTGTTTATACGAGGGCGAATCAATAAGTCCGTGGCTTTTTGAATGAAACACAGTTTTTTTTGCAAAAAAAAAAATTATATTTCAACATAATCTCCTTTTAGCTCAATACACTTAGTCCAACGTTTCTCCAATTTTTGTATCCCTTCCAAAAAATAGGATTTTTCGAGGTCCATAAAATAGACATTTGTTTGATCAATAATGTCATCGTTTGAGCTAAATCTCTTTTCACCGAGCAATTTCTTTAGGTTTGGAAATAGGAAATAGTCACTGGGGGTTAAATCCGGAGAATATGGTGGATACCAATTCATAGCCCAATTCATGGAATTTTGCCATTGAGACTACACACGTGTGCACCCGTGCGTTTGTGGTCAATTGAGAGCAAACGCGGCACCCCTCTTGCAAACAGCTTTCTTAGATCCAGCTAACGGTTTTTTTTCGCAAAAAATACTGTTTAATGAGCACTTGAAATTCTCTTTTTTCTATTTATAAAAAAAATGCACGAGATTGTATGTTTTGAGCTGCTGTTAACCGCAAAGTGACGGAACTTGCTCAAAATTTGACAGTAGTCTATTAACAGGTGGTAATTGATGGGAGCAGTGTTGCATTTCATATAACTATGAGGGAAGTGAGGGAAGATCTGCCCTCGTAAAACCTATGTAGCAATTTCATAGAATGGATCTATATGATCCCATTCATATACGGTTTAGCTATTTCAGATCTATCCACAGATCTTTATCAGCAATATTAAAAAAAGTCATCGTTACGTTACGAAACCTATATATATATAAACCTCTAAATTGAAGCACCCAGTGCAACAACAAGATAACTCCAGTTTTTTGCGAAATAGGTTTTTTAATGCAGAAAAAAAAATCTGCGTTGTTCGGTGCAGAAAAAAGACATCTAACTTGACTCTAGGATACGGAAACTCGCTTTTGGAGTTTTGTTTTCAAAGCGGAGCAAGAACACGACATCTCCTGGACAAATTTAAAGTTATATCAGTGAGCAATGAGAACATATTTGATTTTAAAACGAGCTTGGCTCCGTTTTACAAAAAAGCAGTCACGAACAAAGATCATATTAAATGGACCATTTCAAAATATCGAAGATTTTGCACCAAAAAAGGACAAAATGTCGCAAGTATTTCAGCTTCTTGTAGTCACCATGGGCCATTAACAAAATTCGATATAGCAATGAAAGCAAACTTCCAGGATAACCCCTTCGAGCCAAAACTTTTATACACAACTAATCTAGCCCTCAACCCGAAAAAATATGACGATGTTATGAACTTGGCACAAAAGTATGTTCCTCCATCGGATATACATTTTTATGATAATTTAATGTCGCAGCAGTCTATTCAAGAAGCTGAAAACGCTGACTATGAAGATGACAACGAAGGACCCCTTTAATTTTTACCAATATCGGTGCAAAAACAGGACAAGTCCAAAAGCAAAATTATTTTTTTTTACTTTAAAATACAACTTTTTTATATGTTTTTGAATTAAACAAATTTTTTTTGATTATTTCTTTTCAAAATTAAAAAATATTTTGCAATTCTTTTGGTTTCATATTTTTGAGAAAGTTTTTTTTAATTTTCTCAACATTTTAAAAAGTGGAGTTATCCGGTTGTTGCATTGGCTGCTTCAATTATAAAGAATTCAAAACACAACGTATTGAGAATTCAATTTTGTTTTTATTTATATAATGTTAATGATTAGTTGATTCTGTGTCTTTTTGAAAAGAGGGGTGAATATAATAAACAAAGAATATTTCCAAACTTAGGCCGACTGCGACTAGGCAAAACTGCAAAAACAAACGGATTAGATTATACGCGACAGAGCATAGCACTTTTTCAACTTACAACGTTTAGCGACTCTCTTCGACTGACTGTTCATTCCTTATCCTCGTCAACATTACTGCCTTGAGAGCGAACGGGGCCAGGGTTGCCGTCCACATTCGGCCATCCGACCACATCGTCCGCTTCGGACAGCTCTGCATCTTCGTCGACCCTCCATGACTTCATATAATCGGAACTCGTTGAGATACCGTTTGGGCCTTCAAAACTCGCCGCCTTCTTCACATCGTACCTTCCGTTGCCCATGCACTTGCAGATTTCGTATGGGCCCACAAATGAATTTCCGAGCATTCTCCCGGCTACAAACTGAATGCGCTGAATTGCCACCAAATCACCGACATCGTATACCTTCTCTTCCTTGCGACGACTATCCAATTGTTTTTTATATTTCAGCTGAGCTTCTTGTGTTTGCTGTTTCGCTGCCTGTCTATTATCTTCTCTTTCTCTCATAAACGCTTCAGCCAACTCCTACGTTAGCATTTTGTTGATGGACGCATCCAATCCAGTCCTCATCTTAACACCAAACATGAGGTCAAACGGTGTAAGTGGTGTAGTATTATTTATGTTGCTATTTACCACCCTCTGGACACTCGATACATGCTTAAACCACATCTCTGGACGATCAGCCGACAGTTTTGAAATGACATTTAAAATCGAACGGTTTCCACCTGGACACTGTCGGCAATACTTCTGTTTTGGATAAAGTGCTTTTAAACGCTTGACAATCTGTGACTAATTTGAATTGTCTTCCGGGAAAGTAATGCTTTAACTTCTTCACCGCTAAATACGCTGCTTTCACCTCCAAATAGTAGCTGTGAGGTTTTCTATCAGTTTCCGTGCACTTTTTACTCCAATAATACACAGGATGCAGCTGATTTTCAAACATTTGGAATAAAATCGCACCAAAACCTTCTTTTGACGCATCACAGTGCAGTTCTGTTCGTGCAAACGGCGAAACAATGTTTAACACGGGTTGAGATGTTAAAGCCCGCTTGACGTTTTCAAGCGCATCTTCCTCTTTTTGTCCGATTACAAAATCTGTATTCTTCCGCAGCAAATAACTCAATGGTTTCGTTAAAACAGCATACCCTTTAATAAACCTTCGAAAGTACCCCGTTAACCCAAGAAACGACTGTAAGCCTTTGATACTATTTGGCTGTGGAAATAACTTCACTTTCATCTTCTGGAGTAATGGCTGCCATCATCAATGAGTCCCAGAAACGTCACTTTCGTTTGCAGGAACTTGCACTTTCGCCACTTTATCTTCAAACCATTTTCCGCCGCTACTTGTAGTACCAACTTCAGCTTTTTAATTCCATCCTCGATATCCGCTGAGTAGACAATAATGTCGTCCATGTACATCTGCATGACTGATTGGTTAATCAGATTACGAAAAATATGGCTGACAAATTTCAAAAACAACGCTGGTGAGTTGCAAAAGCCAAAAGTTGCACGGTTGAATTCGTAAACTCCTTTTCTGGTCACAAATGCAGTAAATCGTTTTGAATTTTCCTCTATAGGCACATGAAAGAATGCACTCTCCAGGTCAATGACTGAAAATACTTTCGCTCCTTGCAAGTCTTCCACCACTTCTTCCATTAACGGCACTGAAAAACGATATATTTTGTTTTGGAAAACGATATTTATGCACACGCGTTTTGAGTTATCTTTTTTACCAACAACCACTACTCTGCTGCTGTAATCAGATGTTGACGGCCTGATAACTCCCTTGACCAACCACTCATCAATCTGTTGCCGCACCACCTGTTGCTGAGTCATCGGTAATCTGCTTGGTACATGTTTTACCGCCAAACCGTCCTTTTCGAGCACAATTTTCATAGAAATGGGACTTACTGCATCTTCTTTTGGCTTATAATTCGACACCATTTCATGAATATCACCGGTGTACTTCATACTGATCAGCTTCTATATGAATATTCATGACCGACAATTCCCTTTCACCATCTTCTATGAGGCTTGTAAATGTGTACCCGTTTTCATCCGATGTGGAATCAACAAGCGAAGAAAATTGTATGGAACTTCTTTGCAACTACACGCTGAAAAATCTATATTTTTGTTGTTATTTGAATGCAAATATAACGTGTTTGTAGCTTGTCGCAAATATAGTATACTTGTGTCCACACACATTATGTTTGGTATTCAATAATACATGTTTTAGAGAAGAAGAAAAATCAGCAGAATTCATAAAAACAGTGCTTGCAAACATATGCATGGTTCCTGCAATATGTTGCTGAGGCCTTTTTTCAGCGTATACGTTTCATAAATTTGTAATCATATTATGTACGTTTTCCATAGCATCTTTGAAATTTACAAAACTTTTCATAGGATTATTAATCAAGAATTGTTATGAAGACTGTCAATAAATATTACGACGAATGTGTCTGTGGTGTAAAGTAAATTTTGAGAAATATTTTTTGAAAATCACTGTATTTAAGATATATCGGGTTTTTCATTAAGAGCGCTACAAAAGTGTTTTTAAATAAAACAAAACCAGTTTTAGATACCAATGAAATTCTTTATTCCTGTGAAAGTACGTTCGATGCCATTATGTATGGAACTCTATTTCTTTTGCATGGCCACCACGGGCACGCTTGCAGAAGTCCAGACGCTGAACCCAATTTTCGACGGTTTTCAAGCATAAATCGGCCGATACTGCTGCAATTTCAAGTTCGATATTCGCACGAAGTTCATCAATCGTCGCTGGCTTGTTTTCAAAGACGTAGGCCCACAGGAAATAATCTAACGGCGTCAAATCGCACGACCGAGGCGGCCAATCGACTGGGCCATTTCGTGAGATAACACGTTCACCAAACTTGGTTTCCAATAAATTGATTGTGGCATTCGCTGTGTGGCTTGTGGCGCCTTCCTGTTGGAACCACATGTCCTCCAAGTCCATATTATCCAATTGGGGCCAAAAATATTCGGTTATCATTGAACGGTAGCGATTCGCATTCACAGTAATGTGCCGGTCTTGATCATCACGGAAGAAGTACGGCCCAATGACGCCGCCGGCCCATAAACCGCACCAAACCGTAATTTTTTCGGGATGCAATGATGACTCATGGATTACGTGTGGATTGCTGTCTGACCAATAACGCAAATTTTTTCTTATTGACGAAGCCATTCAGCCAGAAATGAGCCTCATCGCTGATTGTTGATGCCTCTTAAAGTTGGCCTCTTAAAGTTGAGGCCACTGACTCCAAATTTCGGTAGTAAATTTTAATAATTTCGACTCGTTGTTGGCTCGTATATCTTTCAATGATGAAATGGCAAACCTTACTGAAGAGAAATGTCAAAAGAGCTGGAAAAAATATGGCGTCGTTTGCTGTCCCTATCGATTTACTTTTGTAGCGTCTCTGTTGAAAAACCCTTTATATACAAATACATTCCATGACAAAATTTTTAAAATTAACACGATTCAAATGTTGTCAAATGGAATACACTGGGATTGCGAAATTCAAACCCGTCTAACCCGATTTTTCCAGGGTGGACCATTTAAACCTTCCTAATGATTTTTGGTAATAATAAAAAACAAACACAAAATAGTTTCGTAGTGTTTCGGCCAATTCATGTCGAATATTGTCTTTCAATGTTTCCAGGGATAAGTCGGGAGATGCGGAAGGTTTAAGTACAACCGCTATGCGTCGTTTGAATTATATTACGTCAAAATAATTCAAAAATCCACATTCAACGAAAAACACTAATAAGCATAAACATTTATCTATATACTTATTTTAAATTTGGCATACACATTAGGGTGTACTTGAAATATTTTTTTTGGAGATGGGACAGGGGGTCTCAAGTGATGCGTATTGAAGAGCCGATTACGGGAACGTTAAACTTATTTTATACGAGGGTCCTGTTTTTGGGTAAAACAAAATATTTTAAAATTGTGACAGAATATTTTTTTTCACGGCGTATTTTCATCATTCAATTTTTCAATTAAATTTTTAATTTACTTTATTTTTTTATTTTACATGAAAAAATGTTCTATTAGAAATATACATATACAATAGATGTAATTAAAAGCTAATTCGTGAACTTCAATGAAACCAGAACAGAAATTTCAGTGGGATGAACCGACTGAAACATACCCGCACCCTTAGTCATCCATAGTGTCCAAACTTCAGTAAAAAAGGTTCATATTTTTTGAACTCAACCAACCTCCAGTTCCCCTAATAGGCGTGGTAAAATCGTCGGTATTCAATAGACATTGTCCAAAATATTGTCTAATTCCAAGTTAATCAAGACCTGTTTGGCAAGTACCAAATTTCATTAAGATCGGATTTGATTTACGTGAGATATCGCATTAATCAACAGAACAGTCGCCCATTTTCAGTATGGGTGGTACTAAGTTGTCCTTTTTTATATCCAGTGTAGCTCTTGACAAAATATTGTCCAGTACCAAAGTTCATAAAGTTCAATCAATACACCCTGAAAATCTGCCTTGTTTGGATGCAAATAAAATGAGTGTGGGCAGTTTGTCGGCAATATAATAAACTTGTGTCCAAACACATTATGTTGTAATTCAAAGACACAACGATTAATATGTTATAATATATGTGTTTGTGATCCAAATATAGCTTCGTTTGTGAGAGAAATACACCTGTGTTTGGTGCACTGAATACTAAATTTTTTGGCGCTATACTCTAACCAGAGCAATACAACAAAAGGGGCACAAAAGACAGATTTTTCGCAGGTAAGTTAATGTTATTGTAAGTGTATAACTGTATTTTTGCATAACTTTTCCAGCCAGTGACTCATAAATATTCCTGAATGCGTGTGTAAATGAATTGAGTTTCTCTTATGTTGACTGATCTGTTGCGTCTTAGTTTCATGCATTCAGTGGTCAATCGTTTGTCTGGGACGTTTGGGAGAAAACACAGGAATACTTCGACGTTAGTATATGTATGTAAACATGCTAATGTTTGAATTTAAATATAAGTGTGTTTAGAACTTGCAAATATATGATTTTTTGGAGTGTGTTCCAAACATATACATGGTTCCTGCAGAATATGATTGGGAGATTTTTATATTAGAGAGGCCGGTTTCTGTCAGCGTGTATGACAACCGGACTGCCACCCAACTTTTGTATGGGAGGTAAAAAATTGGCGTGGCAAAGTTGTCTATTTTTAATTGCTTTTGGCAAAACCTTGGCCAGAACCAAATTTTGTTAATATCGATTGTAGTTTACGGGAGATAGCTCATTAATCAATAGGACAACCGCCCATTTTTGTATGGGAAGTACCAGATTGAGAGTAGTGAATTCACCCATTTAACATGACAGATTAGGGTTTAACTAAATATTGTCTAATACCAAATTTCACAAGTATTGGTTGATTGTTACGGGAGTTACCTTGCCCATCAACCCGACGGCCCCACAAATTTAGAATAAAAAAAAACAAACAAAAATTAGTTTTCTGTTACATCCCATGAAGGGAGAGCTTCTCACAAACCACTAAATTGTGCGCGTTTTAGTTTTACACTCAATGATTGGGGCCTACAGTTTTACATCGGTTCCGAACAGTTTCATGGATAAATACTCGATAGTGTCACCATTACTAAGCGAGGAATCCACCGCCGAAAGAAATTTAAGGTGGTCCCAGCAGGGATCGAATCCACTTTGTCATTCAAAAGAGCCGTCCACACTACAATTGTACCACCGACGGCCGACACAAATCTTGTATGGGAGGTACCAAAATGGGTGTGGCAAAATCGACCTTGTTTTAGTAGTTGAGTGGCATTCGTAAAATGAAGCCCAATACCTTCTTTCATTACGATCGGAAATGTTTTACGCGGATTATCGTATCGGCAAAAGATACGGGCCCAGCATTTGCATGGGAGGTACAATATTGGGCGTGGCAACCTTGTTAATTTTCTCCAATTAAGTAGACATTTACAGATTATTAACCAATGGCGGAGTTGAAGTTAATCACATGTGTCAGAAAAAAGTTTTAGAAGAAACATGATTGTGAGATAAATGTGTCGATTTGTATAGGAAGCACCAGAAGGAGCGTGGTCACAATGCCTATTTTCAACCCAAACCTAAGTTTGGGCAATTAATAATCACTGACAAAATTTCCTTGTGAACGGTTTCAGATTTACCGCAGTTATCATACATGGTTCGATTGTCTTAAATAATCCTAAAACGAATTTCGCCGAAAGATACTAAGAGTCTAATATGCCTCCGTTCGATCGCCTTAATAGTCCTTCTATTCGTTAAATTATTTCCGTATTAAATGATATATACCCCAATCCCTATGGATGAGGGTTTAAAAACATGGGAAAAATAGTTGATCAAGACTTCAAAATGTTGCCGTGACAAAAAAATACTCTGTCAAATATATATTTCTAATTATGCTCATCGTGACACGTCGCCAAACACACTAGGAATCGAAACTTAACGGCCGGCAGGGGACCATAAGTAAAAAAAATGGTTTCCCATTACACCCTATGATGGAATTGGGGAGAGCTTCTAATAACCAGCGAGCCTGTGCGCTTTCTAGTTTTACACCCAATGATTGGGACCTACAGTTTTACACCGATTCCGAACGGTATTTTGATAAGCTTTTTCATGGATAAATACTCGATAGTGTCACCCTCACTAGGCGAGGGAACCGCCGTCGAAAGAAATGTAAGGTGGTCAGAGCAGGGATCGAACCTACGTTCCCATGTACAATAGCCGCGCACACTAATCATTGCACCACCGACGGCCACTATACTAGGGACTATAAGTACCCTCGTATAAAAAATATTTGACGATCCCGTAATCAGCTCTTCAATACGCATTTTTTGAGAACACCCAACTACGATTGAAATTCCAAATAAAAAACATGCGATTTTCTGTTCACCCTAATACACATATTTATAATAGGGAATACAAATTGTAGATTTCGGCAAAACAAAAACTGAAATTTAAATTGAATGAAAAATTAACAAATATGCGGGTGTCACTTAAACACATTTGAGAATTTTTTTGCTAGATTAATTCTCAAGTTTTTTCTAAATGAAGTTGGTGATATTTGTATATTGAAGTTCAGGGTTATACAAATAACGGAAAATTTTTGCATGAAGTGGACAAAAAAAAAAGAAATTGTAATTATTTGCAAGGGGGAACAACACGAATGTCGCGTAATAGTCACAACTATTAAATTTAGGCAAAAACCAAAAGTTCACACGATCAATTAAACATAAAGTGGAGAGCACCACAAATTGGATTGAAGCAAATATTTATTGTATTGGAATATAAGGGCTTTAAGGGAAGATGTGTTTCTAAATTTACCCTAAGTGAATTTTAAGTTGTTGGAGAAAATTCCCATTCCAGATAGGAATTATGTGAAAAATTGAAAGCAAAAAAAAAACAAAGTTAACGAAAATCTAGGGGGTAATGTCAGTTATACGGTGAAGCACTAAAGTCATTGAATTTATATTAATTGATATATATATATATGTTTACAAAACTTGTGGCAATTATTGAGAAACTTTCGAAAACAGCTACTACATTTATTAACACTAAAGCTTTGTACTGACAGTGCAAAAATTTGAATCATATTTTTTACATTATGCAAAAATTTTATATTTTTAATATCAAAGTAAATTTAGAGATGTCTATATTTAGCTACACGCAAAGAAAAAATTCGTTCCTCCCAAACGAAATCTAAGATAACTGAAGTTCGTTTGGGGACTGTAGTTAGGAGAAACGAACTTCTGTTAAGCCATACATGTCATTTCATTTGGGAGAACCGAAAAATGTTTGCAGCAAACACGTTATGAAAAACATAAGCTGAGAGAAGCGTTTGCCAGAAACGAAAAACGTTTCCGCCAACTGTTCCCTCGGTTACAGCAACCGAGTTGTAGTTGATCCTTACTAAAAAAACGTTTGCGGGAACTTAACAACTTTTACAATAAACGAGTTATGAAAACTTAAGAGCTGAAAAAACGTTTGTGAGAAACGAAAACGGTTCCAGCAACTGTTCTTGTGGTTACAGCAACTGAGTTCTCTTTTTTGTTTAAATTTCCAACTTTTATGGTTTTGGTTTTACCCATAAAGTTTGTTTTAAAAAAGTTGGCATTTTTTGTCTATTTTTCACTGTATACCTACACGTCTGTCTCGCTTTGCATTCAAATAGCAACTAAAAGCGCAGCAAACTACAACGCCTCATCCAAGATATATTGACAAGGTAGAAGCATTAGAGTGTGTGATCACTTAAATGTGTATGCGCGAGTGTGTATGCCAATCGAGTGGATAAGACTGTGTATATAGGTGAGAGAATGAGCGAAATTTACGTTCTTCATATCTAACAACAGTGGATATTCTCCTATTATCTTTATATAATTTCCTTTTGTTCCTTTCTTTTAATTGATTTCACTAATATCACACAACAATTGCCATTGACTGACCGATATCTATAAACTTGTCAACATAAATGTGTTCTCCACCGAGCATACATGGGGCAAATTAATTATATGACAATTTTAAATTGTAATTTAATTTGAATGCATGGCAATTGTACTTATTTTCAAAGCATGTCCATCATATTTGGTGGCGGTTTTGGTTTTCAAATATTTTATACAGTACCGGTTTATGAATTTGAAAGTACTACGAGGCAATACCTATCGAAGCCACGAACCTTTACATAAATATAAAATAATTAAAAATATAAATATAATCCCATATTTCATTACAATTGGCATTCGATTCCACAACCTGCATTTGCACTGCGCCAAATTTTGTTTTGGCTGTATAAGTACATTATGAGAAATGACACAAAAATAATTAAAAAAAAAAGTATTCTTGGTTAATTTGGTGAAATCGATCAAAGTTTTCGGGTTTTGGAATTTTAACACTTTTTTTTAAATGTTGTAGATAATTTGAAATTTTTATTTAATTCCCCAACATTTTCTTGGAATTGATTAAGGACAATCCAATTATTAAATGGCGAGAGTTTGAAAAAATTTTACTATTTCTAAGGATTCCAAATCCGAGTTTGAAAAAAAATAAGTTCTTAAAAACAAGTGAAATTACACGTTTTTCATATCATTTTTTCACAAACCGCATTTAGATAATCTAGAAGCACAATGATTCTAGCACAATTTCGTAACGAATTCGTAACAATGTCGCGTCGATAAGCGTCATTCTGCAAAGGCGTGTGAGTTTAGCAGGAATACCAAGCTCAGACGTAGCTTCGTAGAGCTTTGCCCGTAAGTACTGGCGTGTATACTGAATTAAAATGATTTTTGCATGAAGTGATTAGATTTTTTTCAAAATGATAGGGTTCTGTCAACGGATTCTGGTAGAAAGGTATAATAAACAATATACGTGTATCGGCGTTTTGCCAGATCTGATCAGAATTTTTTTAGGGCGGGTCAAAGTTTCCGACCCTCGGAACTTTCCTGTAATATATTGGCATGCAAAATTGTGTGTTCCTTACTTCTGAGGTACAAAAGATGTTCAGAAGTTTTATAGAAAAGATTCAGATAAACATTTTTGTGGAATAAATTAACCCTCTAACTGTCACGTACAACCATAAATTTTAAATTTTATTTTAAAACTTGCAAAAAACTGCTCCAAAATGACGGGGGGCGTGGTCAAAATGTTCTACAAAAATGATCGTCATAAAATTTCACTAAAAGTGTCCGAACACTCCAAAACACACATCTTAGCCCAAGTGGTAGATAAAAGATGAAATATGTCAAAATTCATTATAACTATTATGTGGACTATTTTTAATGGAAACAGAAAAATGACAAAATTCATTATTCACCCTTAGAAGGCAGTTAGTTTTTGCTTATTTTCTACCACTTGGGATAAGATTTGTGTTTTGGAGTGTTCGGACACATATAGTGAAATTTTATGGCGATAATTTTTGTACAACATTTTGACCACATCCCCCCTCATTTTGGAGCAGTTTTTAGCGAGTTTTCAAACAAAAAGTTATACGTGACAGTTAGAGGGTTAATTCGTTCCACAAAAATGTTTATTTGAATCTTTTCTATAAAACTTCTGAACATATTTTGTACCTCAGAAGTAAGGAACACACAATTTTGCATGCCGATGTTACAGGAAAGTTCCGAGGGGCGGAAACTTTGACCAGCCCTAAAAAAAAATTCTTATCAGATCTGTCAAAACGCCGCTAAAATGTTAAACCACTGTGGGCATGCCTTTGGTCATCGTTTAAAATGTAATTAAAACCAGTACATACATTTCAGTCGGGTGAACCGACTTAAACATACCCTCACCCTAAGTCATCCATTGCGTCCGAATTGTGTTAAAACACGTCTATATTCACGCTTACATTAAAAGAATGGGCGCAACAAATTCGCCCATATTCAATCGCACAGTGACATGGCGCAAAACATTATCTAATAAGCAACTTAATTAGGACCCTAAGTGGGTTTGGGAATTGTTGTGACCACCAACCAATTGTCCGCCCAATATTTACATGGAAGGTACATAAATGGGCATGAGGAAGTTGTTAGTTTTTTATTGCACAGTAGCTTTTGCCAAAATATTGATCAGTACCAAAATGTATTAAGATCGGCTGTTGTTTACTGAAGATATCGAGTCGGCCAACCGGAAATACGTCCAACTTTTGTATGGGAGGTACGAAACTGGGTGTGGCACTGTAGTGAATTATTATTATTATGTCCAGAATAAAATTTCAAAAAAATTGGTTCGGTTTTGCGGGACTTCTCGTGCCGAACAACCGGACGGCCAAACAACTTTTGTATGGGAGGTACCAAAATAGGCGTGGCAAAATGAACCCTGTTTAATCGGTGATTAGCATTTAATGACGTGAAGCCCTATACATAATTTCATTAAGGTCGGAAGTGTTCAACGCGAGTTATCGGGTTGACATCCCGGAGGTACCAAAATGGGTGTGGCAATCTCGCCCATTTTTCCAGTTAAGTAGAACATTTACAGATTATTAACAAGTGTGTGAGTTGAAGCTAATCCCATCTATCAGAAAAAAGTTTTAGAAGAAATATGATTTTGTGAAAAATCTGTCGATTTGTATGGGAGGTACCAGAAGGTGTGTGGTCAAAATGCCCATTTGCAATCCCAAAATAAGTTTGGACAAATAATAGTCATTGACAAAATATCATTGTGATAGGTGAAGAGTTACGGCAGTTATCGTGCTGACCAATCGTCTCAAAAAGTCCGAAAACGAACTTCATCCAAAGATACTAAGGGTCTAAAATGGCTCTTTCTATGCGTTACATTTGTTCCGTATTAAATGATGGTATAAATATGATTAGTGTGCGCGGCTATTGTACATGGGAACGTGGTTTCGATCACTGCTCTCACCAGCTTACATTTCTTTCGAAGACGGTCACCTCGCTTAGTGATGGCGACACTATCGAGTACTTAGCCATAAAAAAGCTTCTCAAAATACCGTTCGGAACCATTGTAAAACTATAGGTCCCAATCACTGAGTGTACAGTGAGTGAGCGTATAGCTCACTGATTGTGAGAAGCTCTCCCCAGTCCCTTCATGGGATGTTATGGGAAAATATTTATTTATTTTATACCTTCACCCATACGGACGTTGGTATATAAGTATATACTATAAGGAGCTATATTACATCCAAGGTATCATTGGACCCAATTCAGTTTGGGGCTTTCTAAAACCTTTGTGCCATATCCGTCTGTCACTTTGTTTGGCTGGTAGATGATGATGAATCGGGTGCAGAATGTTACCGGTGGCGGAGATCATTGACTGTAACGACGCTGACTCGTGGGTGTGTGACTTACCGTCTGTGACAGTGACGCTTCGTCGATGGGTCGTTGCAGTTTTCGTGGTAGATGGTTCGTGGCCGATGTCGTGACTTCTGCTGATGTGCCCATTAGATGCCGAAGCTTTAGAGACCGTTCGGGAAAATTTTGTACGATGAAGTTTGGCAATAAGGAAGGGAGCATCTGCCTTTACCACGGTAGGGAACCTCTGGTTTAAGCGGGGACTACTATAGAGACCAAGGTCAAGACCCCACAGGCAAGGAAGCTCTGACTTGTACCAGGGGGAAGGTGGGCACTGGGCCGAGACCCCACAGGCAGAGAATCTCTGGCTGGAACCAGGGGAAACAAACGGCAACCTAGGAAGAGGCGGGTTCCAAGATCATGATCCCTCAGGCATGGAATCTCTAGCTTAGATCAGCGGGAGAGGTAGGCAACAAGGTCGAGATCCCACAGGCAGGGAATGTCTGGCTCAAGACCCCACATGCAGGGAATATCTGGATTGAACCAGCGAAAGAGGTGGGCAACAAGGTCGAGACCATACAGGAACGGAATCTTTGGCTTGCACCAGGCAGGGAAACTCTGGCTTGAACCAGCTGAACAAAAGAAAACACGGGAACAGGCGGGTACCAAGTTCAAGAATCGACAGGGAAGGAATCTTCGGTTTGCACCAGCGGGAGAGGTAGGCAACAAGGTTGATTCCTCACAGGCAGGGAATATCTGGCTTGCACCAGGGGAACTGAAGACAACACGGAAACAGGCGGGTACCAAATTTAATACCCCACAGGTAGTGAATCTCTGGCTTGAACCAGGAGAACAAAAGGTATCTCCGGATTGAACCAGCGGGAAAGGGAGTTAGTGGGAGGAAGACTGGCAGGGAATTACTTACAGATGTTAGGCATCACAGCTTTGATCGTGAGTTTTAATATCAGCTGATGGTCAACTGTCGCTAGCTTAGTGTTGTCCTTGCCCTTGAATCTAACAGATGGCGTGCCCATGAAGTCAACAGATGGCGTTACCCGCCGAATGTAAAGGTGTGGTGGAAACGAGAGGGCGACTTCCACCTTCACAACATACGAGTATTGAACCGAGTATTCACAAATTGGAAGAACCGCTTGAAGCACTGTCAGCGGAGCCTAGTCCATTTGAATTACGTGCTATTCCTTATACGAGGGCGGTCCCAAAACTAGCCGACCTGACGTATAGATGAATATATTTTGGAGAAAAGTGGCAACCTTATAAAACATATGTTTTAAGTTTCAAAGCGCCATGATGTTTAGTATTTTTATTTGAGCCATCAAAAATAAACGATTTCAGTGAATTTGTAAACATGGAAAATATTGGTCACCGTCATGTAATTCAATATTTCCATTTGAAAGGTATCAATTCAAGCAATATTAAAGCCGAGCTAGACTCTACTCTGGAGGAGTCTGCTTCTTCGTTTACGACTGTAAAATATTGAGTAGCAGAGCTTAAACGAGGCCTATAAAGCTGCCAAGACGAACACCGTAGTGGTCGACCAATTGTGGTGTCCACGCCAGACGCGATTAAGAAAATCCACAAAATGATATTGGATGATCATTGGCTGAAGGTGCGTGAGCTAGCTGAAATGATAGGCATTTCAAAAAGTGATATACATCATATATTGACCGAAGATTTAAAGATGAGAAAGCTGTGCCCAAGATGGGTGCCGCGTTTGCTTTCAATAGAGCAACAACAGCGTCGTGAAGATGTTTTAGTAGAGTGTTTGCCGATGTTTCACCGCAATAAAGCCTGCGTCGATTTATAACCATGGATGAGACATGGGTCCACCACTTCACACCTGAGACAAAGGAACTGTCAAAGCAGTGGACTGGAATGGGAGAATCGTGTCCAAAGAAGATGAAGACGGATCCATCTGCAGGCAAGGTCATGGCGTCTACTTTTTTTGATGCGCATGGGATAATTTGTATTGATTATCTTCGGAAACGAAAAACCATCAATGGCGAATATTATTCTAATTTATTGCAGCGTTTAAGTGATGGAATTGTGGAAAAAGGCCACATTTGGCGAAAAATAAAGTGTTGTTTCATCAAGACAATTCTCCAGTTCACACATCCACTATTGGCGATGGCCAACATCAATGAATTAAAGTTCAAATTGCTTCATCACGCTCCTTTTTCGCCAGATTTAGCTCCCTCGAACTATTTTCTATTTCCAATCTTGAAAAAATGTAACGGTGGTAAAAGATTTGCCAACAATGAAGAGGTTGAGTCTGCGGTTGATAGCTATTTGAAGGAGTTTCACAGTTCTTACTATACACGGGGTATCGAAGATATTGAATATCACTGGAAAAAGTGTATCGATTTAAAAGAAGGTTATGTCGAAAAACAAAGAAAATTTTTTCCAACTTTTGTGTGTCTTCTTTGTTAGGTAGGCTAGTTTTGGCACCGCCCAGGTATAATGGCATAAATGTAACTACAAAGTAAAGAATCAATTTAATTGAAAACTAAGTCGACATGGTACAAATATCCATATATACGAGGCCGGATCAATAAGGCCGTAACTTTTTGAATGAAAAACAGTTTTTTTTGGAAAAAAAAATATTTTTCAACATAATCTCCTTTAGTCCAACGTTTCTTCAATTTTTGTATAAAAATAGGATTTTTTGAGGTCCATAAAATATGCATTTGTTTGATCATCAATCGTTGGATCGTTGGAGCTAAATCTTTTTCCACCGAGCCATTTCTTTAGGTTTGGAAATAGGAAATAATCACTGGAGACTAAATCCGGAGAATATGGTGGATGAGGTACCAATTCGTAGCCCAATTCATGGAATTTTGCCATTGAGACTACACACGTGTGCACCCGTGCATTATCTTTTTTAAATCCTTGTTAAATCAGTCCAATAAGATGGCACATTATTCGCCGTTTATTGTTTTTCCCTTTTGAAGGTAATCGATGTGGATTATCCCGGGTGCATCCCAAAAAACTGTTGCCATCACCTTATTGGCCGACAACCTTACCTTGGCCTCTTCGGAGCTGGTTCACCCGGAGAAACCCATTGTTTAGATCCATGACCCATGTTTCATCTAAAGTTATAAAACGCCGCAAAAACTCCTTCGAATTGCGGTTAAAGATCCAAAAAAAATCCTTTGAAGTTGTCAGACGATTACGTTTATGGTCAATTGAGCGCAAACGCGGCACCCATATTGCAGACAGCATTCTTAAACCCAACTGATCATTTAAAATCGAAACCACACTGCCACATGAAATGCCTATTGTATCAACAATCTCACGCACTTTTACTCTTCGATCGGTCAACACCATATCGAGGATTGTTTCGACATTTTCGGGTGTATTGACCTCAATTGGCCGTCCAGAACGTTCAGCGTCATTTGTACTTGTGCGACCACAACGGAAGTCAGTAAACCACTTTTTTACCATTGAAATCGATGGTGCAGAGTCCCCATAGAATTTATCAAGCTTTTCCTTGGTTTGATTGACGGATTTTTTTCGCAAAAATAATGTTTAATGAGCACCCGAAATTCATTTTTCCCATTTTTAAAAAAAATGTACGAGGTTGTATGTTTTGAACAGCTGTTAAATGCAAAGTAAATGACGGAACTACTACTCTGTACGACGGAAAGGCGACACCCTATCGTGCGATCTCTTTAACATCTTAATGGAGATCATTATGATAAAAGCTGCAGTCAACATGAATAAAACCATCAGCAGTAAAAGTCACATGCTGCTCGCGTATGCTGATGATATAGATATCATTGGGCGCACAATTAGAGAAGTTACTGCAGTTTTTTCGAGAATTGAGAAGGAGTCAGCAAAAGTGGGTCTGACGGTAAATGAGGACAAGACAAAATTAATGCTTTCAACGAACAGGGCCTCCACGCGATTAGACCAAAGCGTGAACGTTGATAACCGTTATAACTTCGAGGTAGTGGACGAATTTATATACCTCGGATCTGCCGTGAACAAAAACAACAACGTCAGCCTTGAGATCAAGCGGAGAATTGTGCTTGCGAATAGATGTTATTTTGGGCTAAGCAAGCACTTTAGAGATAAAGCACTCTCTCGAGTAACAAAAGTCCAGCTGTACCAGACTCTCATTCAACCTGTCTTGCTTTACGACGCAGAATCCTGGGTCCTATCGCAAGCAGACGAAACATCTGTAGGAGTCTTCGAGAGAAAAATACTCCGAAAAATTTATGGTCCTATAGTGCACAACGGCGAGTATCGGCGACGCATGAATCATGAGCTGTATGAGCTTTATCCTAACATTGACATAGTTAAGCGGATCAAGATAACGCGATTGCGCTGGCTAGGCCATGTCAGTAGAATGGATGAAGATGAACCAGCACGAAGGGTTTTCGAAACCGAACTCGAAGGAAGACGAAAAATAGGAAGACCAAGACTCCGCTGGAGGGATCAGGTTGACGAAACCCTGCGTACACTTGGTATTGCCAACTGGAGAAATAAAGCAAAAGATCGAACTGGTTGGCGAAATATGTTATCTTCGTTTTGTAAGGTCCCTGACCCCCCGGGGTTGTCCGAGACCGGATAAGTAAGTAAGTAAGTAAGTAAGTAAATGACGGAACTTGCTCAAAATTTGACAGTAGTCTATTACTAGGTGATACTTGATGAGAGCAGTGTTGCATTTCATATAACTACGAGGGATGTTCAAAAATTCACGGACTTATAGATCCGCCCTCGTACTTATAGGCATAAAGTCAAAATATTATATTAAAGTATGGTTTCACAGACGCTGTTTTTGAATCTATCATGTTTTTGAATGTCAATTCCCATACAAATCTGACATTCAAAACCTCAATAACAGCAAAACCCCTGTCATTGAAAATTTACTTGAATACTCGTATTGAAAAAAAATAATTAAAATAGATCAAATTACTGGATTGGAAAAGGATTAGGAAACGGGTTAATCACAAATCAGTAAGAAATACATATAAAAATCAGTTTCGTCGTTTTCTTAAAAAATCGCACATTTCACAAATTATAAAATCACAACCATTATTGTTAAATTATATGTGTTTATTTTTCATATATTAAATCTTATGTAGATAATACTTACACAGCCCATACAATGTAGGCAGCCTTGGAGAAAAATCCCATTATGAATAAAATATTTCAAATTCCAAAGTGGTGCAGCAGTAATGTGATGAGGACTCGTAATTGGACTCGTGGAATCAACACAAAGCACTGAGGAGGAATACGACTTAATCATCACATGCATCATAAGATTCCCAGACACCACCATATACACTTAGAGTGATCCAATAACTATTTTTATATTAATAAGTATTTTTTGTTTGTAATACAATTTTAGATATTTGTATTTTATTCAATTAGATTTTTTTTGATGTCACTATATTTGTTAGCACTCACATTGTGAAATTGATAAATGATTTTAAAAAAGAGTTTGTGTGAGTTTGAATATTTTGCAAAACACTGGGAAATTTAATTCAGAATTTGATGAGAATTTTTTGTTTTTTATACTTTTGTGTGGTTTTATGATTAATGTCTTTAAATCATTCCAATCGAGGAAGACAGATTTAGTTTTCTTTTTACAAACCGCTGAATGTTTTGTTCACCGTCGCGATAAATTTACGAGACATTGGTCGATAAATCAAAAGATAGTAATCGGTATGTGGAACTGGCCTATTGTAAGTTTTGTTAATACACTTTGTTCTGATTAAATTAAAAAAATCCTTTGGTTTCTTTTACAGAATTTGTGGTTTGTCAGCTGTAAAAATGGGTGTGTAGGTGAATTCCCCTTTGTTGATGACTTTCATCGTCTGTTGTTGACTTTCATCGTCGTAGTTTTGAAATTTCGTTATGTTTTGAAAAGGAAAATACGTTTCTTTTTTGTATTAATTTTATTAATTTTGTTTTCATTTCATTTCATTGTTGCTATCGATTTCACAACAAGTAAACGATTAGTAGTTTGTTGTTTACCAACAACAGCAGCAAAGAATAAAACACTAATGCATTGCAATCGATGCGCGCGATACGCTCCACGAAGACCCAACCTTGCCAGTCAACAGTTCAGCAGAGAAAAATAGATTGGCGGCCAGAGTGTCAGCGTTTTTATACTAAATACACATGTAGTACGTATGAATGTGCGATATCGATGTTAATTGATTACGAAGGGTTTATTGCATTAACTTCTTTCCAATTTAAGATAAGAATTGTACTATTTGTTCTCTTCTAAAAATTCGAAACATAATCATTTGTTTAGTTCCCCACCATCCGGCTTAGCCCATCATCCACCCGTGGTTACATAGATAACTCTATACATATTTGAGAGGGTGTGTGTGTGGTGAAGAAGAAGATATGGAAATGAGTATAATTTAATACTCATCGTATTTGCTAATGATAACTTTGTTAGCTCATACGAGTACAATATGAATCTTGTAATTAGATAAGTCATATTGAACTGCAAAATTTGAAAAAGATTATTTCATGTTGAAATTCAGTGCCGCTTATAAATTTTCACACAAAAAAATACTCCAAAATTACACACACAAAAAGACACAAAATTTGTGAAAAACTGTATCAACACTAGTGAATTTAACATGGCCTTGGATGTAGTTGGAATCCCTTTGGCGAAGCTCAAATAGTATTTCCAAAAATCAATATTACAGAGAATTGTAAGGACGCGAAAATTGGAAAAAAAAATATCGCATGGACCCATGGGGACCACAGTCACCAAAAACCCGGAAACATGCAAGTGTTAGTACCCAAATGAAAGGTATTATTACCTCGAATTCAATTTAATTTTTGTGTGGGACAACTGTGAGCCCAGATAAATGTAGTTTAGCAAATAATATTGGGATCATGAGATTCGGAAAACGGGTCAACCGGCAACACATTGAGTGTGGGTGCTCAAATTACAAGAATGAGCAAACTGTTTCATTTCAGGACGTTAGGTGGGTATCGTGGATTAATGGTTTCAATCAGGGTTCGTATTTCGTGGGTAATGAGTTATCCTGGGTTACCCAGGGTAACGCATTATTATTGCCGTGGGGAATGAATAGCGATCGTTTACCCATTATCCACAGGGTATGGGGAAAATAATGGTTAGCTACCCACGAAAATGAGGAATTACCCATCACGATTACCCATTACCCTCAGGGCAATGGGGAAAATAATGGGTAGCTACCCACGAAATGGGGAACTACCCATTACCCTCAGGGCAATGGGGAAAATAATGGGCAGTTACCCACGACAATGGGGAATTACTCATCACGATTACTCATTACACTCAGGGAAATGGGAAAAATAATTGGTGGGATTGGTGATGGGTTACGCAGGGTAGCCCATCCCCATTTTTGATCGAGAATATCAAAAAAATTAGGAAAAATCTCTATATCTCGGAAACGGAGCGTCCAATCGAAAAAATAACCAATTTTTGCGGGTTTCTAAGGGGTTTTCATACAGTGGTCCAATTGGTATGGAAGAATTTTTTTCGAAAAATCCCCAAAATAAGAAAATCACTAAAATAAAAAAAGTGGATATAACTCGAAAACGGTGCGTTCAATCGAGAAAATAATAAAAAAATCGCTAAAACGCCCTCATGTTTATATCTCGGAAACGGAGCATCCAATAATAAAAATAACCAATTTTTTGCCCATTTCAAAGGAGTTTTTATAAAGTGCTCCAATTTGTATGGAAGAATTTTTTTTAGAAAAATCGCGAAAATACGAAAATCGCTAAAATAAAAAGGTGGCTATAAATCGAAACAAAGTGAGATATTTGAGACACCCATCGGTTAAAGCATCGTACGGAGGTAAAATTTTTTTTCCTTTTTTCGATTGGACGCACGCACCGTTTTCGAGTTATAGCCACTTTTTTATTTTACCCATTTTCTTATATTGGCGATTTTTTGAAAAAAAAATCTTTTATACGAATTGGACCACTTTGTGAAAACCCCTTAGAAACCCGCAAAAATTGGATATTTTGTCGATTGGACACTCCGTTTCCGGTATATAAACATGAGGGCATTTAAGCGATTTTTTGTTTGCAATATTTTATTTTTAACGATTTTAAAAAATTTTTTTAAAATTTTTTTCCGAAAAATCGCCAAAATACGAAAATCTCTAAAATAAAAAGGTGGCTATAAATCGAAAAAAAAGTGATGCCATATTGGAGACACCAATTAGTTAAAGCCTCCTTTGGACGTAAAATTTTTATTATTTTTTCGATTGGACGCTCCGTTTCCGAGATATAGAGATTTTTCCCAATTTTTTTGATATTTCCGATCAAAAATGGGGATGGGTTACCCTGGGTAACCCATTAACAATCTTCGTGAGTAGCTACCCATTATTTTCCCCATACCCTGAGGGTAATGGGTAATCGTGATGGGTAATTTCCCATTTCGTGGGTAGCTACCCATTATTTTCCCCATTGCGCTGAGGGTAATGGGTAATCGTGATGGGTAATTCCCATTTCGTGGGTAGCTACCCAAAATTTTCCCCATTGCCCTGAGGGTAATGGGTAATCGTGATGGGTAATTCTTCATTTTCGTGGCCCATTATTTTCCCCATACCCTGTGGGTAACGGATAAACGTTCATTACACATTCCGCACGACGATGTGTATGAGTTATACATGGGGGGGTATATACGAACTCTGGTTTCAATGAACAGGGCCTTCACGCGTTTAGACCAAAGCGTGAACGTTGATAACCGTTATATTTTCGAGGGAGTGGACGAATTTATATACCTCGGATCTTCCGTAAACAAAAACAACAACGTCAGCCTTGAGATAAAGCGGAGAATTGTTATTTTGGGCTAAGCAAGCACTTTAGAGATAAAACCTTCTCTCGAGTAAGAAAAGTCCAGCTGAACCAGACTCTCATACAACCTGTCTTGCTTAATGGCGCAGAATCCTGGGTCTTATCGCAAGCAGACGAAACATCTCTAGGAGTCGTCGAAAGAAAAATATGCCCTATAGTGCACAACCGCGAGTATCGGCGACGCATGAACCATGAGCTGTATGAGCTACGAAGGCGGATCAATAAGTCAGTAACTTTTAGAATAAAACACAGTTTTTTTGCAAAAAAAAAACTATTATTTTCCAACACAATCTCCTTTTAGCTCAATACACTTAGTCCAACGTTTTTGCCATTTATGTATCCCTTCCAAAAAATAGGATTTTTCGAGGTCCATAAAATAGGAATCTGTTAGATCAATAATTTCATGGTTGGAGCTAAATCTCTTTCCACCGAGCCATTTCTTTAGGTTTGAAAATAGGAAATAGTCACTGGGGGCTAAATCCGAAGAATATGGCGGATGAGGTACCAATTAGTAGCCCAATTAAACAACTCCAAACAATCCTTTGAAGTTGTCGCACGATTACGTTTATGCGCAATTGATGCGGCACCCATCTTGCAGACAGCTTTCTTAAACTCAACTCAATCATTTTAAATCGAAACCACACTGCCATATGAAATGCCTATGGCATCAACAATCTTACGCACGTTTACTCTTCGATCGGCCAACACCATATCGTGGATTTTTTTTGGCATTTTCGGGTGTATTGACCTCAATTGGGCGTCCAAAACGTTCAGCGTCATTTGTACTTGTGCGACCACAACGAAAGTCAGGAAACCACTTTTTTACCATTGAAAACGATGGTTCAGAGTCCCCATAGTATTTACCAAGCTTTTCCTTGGTTTAATTGTTTTTTCACAAAAAAATAATGTTTAATGAGCAGTCGAAATTCACTTTTTTAATTTTTATAAAAATTCACGAGGTTGTATGTTTGGAACAGCTGTTAAACGCAAAGTAAATGACGGAACTTGCTCAAAAGTAAACGACGGAACTTGCTCGAAAGTAGTCTATTAACAGGTGGTACTTGATGGGAGCTGTGTTGCAAAAAAGTCACGTACTTATTGATCCGCCCTCGTATATCCCGACATTGACATAGTTAAACGGATAAAAATAACACGATTGCGCTGGCTAGGTCATGCCAGTAGAATGGATGAAGGCGAACCAGCACGAAGGGTTTTCGAAACCGAACTCGAAGGAAGACGAAAAATAAGAAGACCAAGACTCCGCTGGAGGGATCAGATTAACAAATCCCTGCGTACACTTGGCATTGCCAACTGGAGAATAAAGTAAAAGATCGAAATGGTTGTCGAAATATGTTATCTTCGTTTTGTAAGGTCCCTGACCCACCGGAGTTGTTCCAGACCGGATTAGTAACTAAGTCGTATTTCGAGGGTAATTTGTTACCCTGGGTAACCCATTAACTATCATCGTGTGGAATGGGTAACGCCGTTTACCCATTAGCGACAGGGTAATGTGTAGTTCCCAAAGTGATGAGTAATTACCCATGTCGATTGGCCATTATAGGAAAAATAATTCCCCTACGACAATGGGGAATTAACCATCACGATTGCCCATTACACATTTACCTTTAACTTGGTAACGGTGTGTCCAATCGCAAAAATAAGAAAAGTTGTGACCTCTATGGAAGGCTTTAACAAATGAATGGCTTTGAAATGGTGTCTTTAATATTAGTATTATATTTCAATTAGAAAAATGTTCATGACTTGTAAGCTTGTAGTATGAATTTCTCATACATTACCCAAAAACTAACAAAAATCAGTCATACAAATTCAAATTCAAATATTTAATATCTTAAGACTAAACCTTTCTCAAATACAAAACCGCTAAAACGCCCATATGTATTTATCTCGGAAGCGGAGCGATTCACATTTTCGATCAAAAATGGAGATAGTTACCCTGGGTAACTGTGTAATGTGTAAAGGGCGCTTACCAATTCCCCATGTGTAATGGGAATCCCCGATCGACGTGGATAACTACCCATTATTTTCCCCATACCCTGTGGGTAATGGGTAATCGTGATGGAAATCCCCGACCGACGTGGATAACTACCCATTATTTTCCCCATACCCTGTGGGTAATGGGTAATCGTGATGAGTAATTCGCCATTGTCGTGGGTAGCTACCCATTATTTTCTCCATTACCCTGTGGGTAATGGGTAATTCCTATCGTCGTGGGTAACTACCCATTATTTTCCCCATTATCCTGAGGGTAATTCCCCATTGTCGTGGGTAGCTACCCATTATTTTCCCTATACCCTGTGGTTTATGGGTAAACGATAGCTACCCCCGGGCTTTGGGATTTTTTCCTCTAGGAAATCGTCTACTTACGACGATGGATAATGGGGTTAACCAGAGTAACCGATCTCCATTTTTGATCGAAAATATGAAAAATTTAGAAAAAATTTCTATATCTCGGAAACGGAGCGTCCAATCGAAAAAATAACCAATTTTTGCGGATTTCTAAGGGTTTTTCATAAAGTGGTCCAATTCGTATGGAAGAATTTTTTGTCGAAAAATCGCCAAAATAAGAAAATAGCTAAAATGAAACAGTGCCTATTACTCGAAAACATAATAAAACTTTTACCTCCTAGGAGGCTTTAACCAATGGGATCAATATGAGATCATTTTTTTTTAAATCGCTAAAGCTAAAATTTTGCGGATATAAAAATCTCTAAAACGCGATCATGTCTATAAGCGTGTTTTGGTTACACCGCTTGCTTATATAATCGCTTGTTTTGAACGAAGCACGTAGCGAAGACTTAGCGAGAACTTAGCGACGAGAATAATTTTCGCTAAGTTTAAACAAATATTTTTCTGACACCTTTTACCGTTTTCACCCCTTTTTCATATTTTTCAATAAAATTACTTATCGCTTAAAAATCGTTTTCTTTGCAACTTAGCAAGCGATAATCGCTTGATTGTAACCAAAACACGGGTTATATCTCGGAAACGGAGCGTAAAATCGAAAAATAAGCAATTTTTACGGCTTCTAAGGGTTCTAAGTGTTTTTCGCTTAGAAGAACTTTTTTACGAAAAATCGCCAAAATAAGAAATTCGCTAAAATAAAAAAGTGGCTTGAACTCGGAAACAATTGGACCACTGTAAGGAAACCACTTAGAACCCTGTAAATTGGTTATTTTTTCTATTTGACTTTCCGAGATATAAACATGAGGCCGTTTTAGCGATTTTTTGTTTGAAAAATTTTAGTTTTAGCGATTTTTAAAAAATATCATATTAAGGACGTCCATTGGTTTAGGCCTCCTTCGGAGGAAAATTTTTATTATTTTTTCGATTGGGTGCACCGTTTCCGAGTTATACCCACTTTTTTATTTTACCGATTTTATTTTGGCGATTTTTCGAAAAAAAATTCTTCCATGCAAATTGGACTACTTTATGAAAAACCCTTAGAAACTAGCAAAAATTGGTTATTTTTTCGATTAGGCGCTCCGTTTCCGAGATATAGAAATTTTTTCACATTTTCGATCAAAAATGGGGATGGGTTACCCTGAGCAACCCTTTAGCTACCCATTATTTTCCCTATTTTCCTGAGGGTAATGGGTAATTCCCCA
The DNA here is from genome assembly GCA_963931995.1 of Phaonia tiefii. Classification (NCBI taxonomy): domain Eukaryota; kingdom Metazoa; phylum Arthropoda; class Insecta; order Diptera; family Muscidae; genus Phaonia; species Phaonia tiefii. Next base: position 129,425,096 of record OZ008370.1, read on the forward strand.
TTTATTTTCCCCATACCCTGAGGGTAATGGGTAACCGTTCATTACACATTCCCCACGAAGATGTGTATGGGTTACACAAGGGGGTTAAGTACGAACTCTGGTCGTATGTCATGAATAGCACGTTCACTATTGACTTGTAAAGCTTGAAGAGTCTGGTTTAAAGACCAATGACTTCAAATAACACCACAAGAAATAGTCTAATGGTGTTAAATCACAACTTCTTGGAGGCCAATTTCTTGAAATAATTGAATTTCCAAACTTTTGTCGCAATAATTCGATTGTTGCACGAGCTGTGTGGCACGTACCCTCGTCTTGTTGGAACCAGATGTTGTCAAGATCAACTTCTTCCAATTTCGGCCATAAAAAGTTGGTTATCATCGACCTATACCGCTCTCCATTGACCGTAGCGGTGTTACCAGCTTCATTTCGAAGAATTGTGGTCTTCATCAAAACTTGCCTGAACGGCAGCAATATTTTCATTACTTCGAGCGGTTCTTTGTCTTATTCGCACTTGAACATTATGTAAAGAAAATGTACGCTCGTAATTTGCAACAATTCGACGATTAGGGGACAGAGGTGGACGATTATTACGACCATAAAATGACAAAAGCGCACGAAAAGTTGCAATTGGTGAACGATTATATTGATAAAAAAAAATTTAATAATTTGTAAACGTTGTTCTTGCGTACATCTGTCCATGATGAAATTGTAAACATTACTGAATACAATGAAAAAAATTACAGATCATGACATACTGCAAATGGCTGAAACGTCACTTGGAAATCATATCACTCAAATTGGAAAACCCTTTACATAGATAGATGTCACACGACCGTTGACTTCGAGAGAGGAATATCATTCATTTGAGTACCCACGCTTGCATTTGCCAACGTGTGCCTTCGCGGACCCATTTTGTAACCCTTTAGGACCTACCTATTTCTAAGGCCGGTCTCGCAGAAAGTTATTACACAAAAAACTATTCCAACGTAGCGAAGTCTGTGTTGGACCTACCATAGACGAAAAAATTCCAAAGCTGGCCAAAGGCCGGCCTCAGAGAAAGATTTATAACAAAAAAACTCGAAACCGCTGTTGGACCCTCCCTAGAGGAGAAAATATCTTAGTCCGTCCGGAAGGCGCCATTATTACATAAAACACTATTCCAAAGCTGCGAAGCCGGTGTTTAACCCATATAGAGGGGAAATTACATGCATACAGCTATACAGTATGCCTACATAGGGTTATCAGGCTACACAGATGTCACACGAAAAATGTAAAAAGTCACCGTTGACTTTGTGAGAAGAATACAATTCATTTGAGTACCCACTGCTGCCTTTTCCGACATGTCCCTTCGCAGACCCGGTTTTTGAACCTTTTGGGTCTCATGGGTCAGTGGGTCTCATGAGTTTATACATTTTTTTTGCGTTCTTATATTCTCCTCGATTTATACTTTTTACATTTGTGGAGCTCCGCCCGAACAACTTCAATTTTGCCAGCCTTTTTACTTAAACTCAAAATTTGTAAAGCCAATTTCTAAGATCGTTCTCGTGAATAATGTTCAATAACGTCAATTTCATCGCGAATTGGCCCAGCACCATATTAGTATGGACGAAAATATTTTTCTTATATTCAAAAATTGAATTGATCGAGCGTTTGGTCGTATTTTTAATTAATTTTATTCTTCGATATTTCGCTACCCTTTGGGTAGCATCGTCAGGAAGATAAACACAATTATTAATTAGAAAATTCGATCTTCCCGACGATGCTACCCAAAGGGTACCGAAATATCGGAGAATAAAATTAATTAAAAATACGACCAAACGCTCGAACAATTTAATTTTTGAATATAATACAAAAGGTCGGATAAATCATCACCTATATTTTTCTGATTTTAAGTTTTTTATACAAAAATCTCTTTTTTTTTTGAGAAATTTGAGAAATTTCTGATTCTGATTCTTCCCTGATTTTTTAAAGTGTTATATTTTCCTGAGAAATATTCAAATGTTGATTGATAGATATTGATAATATTTCGCGTGATCAACTTAGTACTACACTGGTGGAATTTTTTAGTCGAGATTTCCCAAGCATTTTCTCTTTGATGGAGTTTTGTAATATTTCAAGTTAGATGTTGATTCTAGTACGTGTCTTAATGTAAAAAGTACACTTTTTTATGTAAAACCAGAATCCCAAATTTTTGTGAAAAATTAGTTAATTTTTTTTCTGATTTAATAAATGTTGACCAATTGTATATGACGGGTCTATCAATTTCACAAAATTGTATTAAATGTAAATATGTATTAACTATTTAGATTTCACTAAAAATTGTCAAAACTATTAAGGATTTAATTAAAATATTAGTTCAATATATTATATTAGGCACGAAGTTTAAAAGTTCACACTATTAAATTATATTCGATGCCGCATTAATCCGAATCTATAGCAAAACTGTTACTAATTTGTTTAATTCAAAAAGTGCGACTTTTATGTTAAACATTTAGTAAATAAGGGAAATTCCCCCTCTGGATTATGTGTTATCATTTATAGAGCTCAGATTGAGAAGCACAATAACAATCACTTTTACATATAAAATATTTTATTTACGCCAGGAAGAACCCTTAATATGAACAGGGTGGTGTTTTTCGAGGTTTCTTTTTAAGTTACATGCTATTTATAAGTTAATAATTCGTGCAATTTTCAGTTGTGTGCGCTGTGGACTGAGTTAGAAAAAAACAGGCAAAGGTGTCAAGATTATTTTATTTTATTTTTTATTAGGAGCGTTTTTTTCGTAACTTATATACGTTAACTCATACAAAATGAAAACTTGCACGTTAACATGTATAAATTTACAAGTTGAGAATAACTCCGATAAAAGTGTTACCAAGTTTGACTTTGTTGTATGAAAAATATAAAATGTATGTCATTCCATTTCTTATATTACCACGACGTTTCGAAAATGAAGATGTAAATATAAGGGGTAGTTACTTTTTTTTAACAAAATATTTAAAAAGTATAAAATATTACTGATTTTTGCTTCTTCCACAATCAGAATATTCCAAGACAATACTGGAGACAAACAACAACTAAAGCGAACCCAAAAGGAAGTGGAAAATAGCTCGATTCACAAACATAAACTTTCACCGATGTTCTCCCATGACTCGATTCGCAAAAAGGCCGTCGGTTCTGTCTGCCTGATGACCTTTGTATTCTTCTTTGATAGACTTTATGCACTTGTTGGTACCTTTGTGCGGTTTTTTTACACTTTATGTACTATTTGCATACACTTTATGTGTTTTTTGTACGTTATGGTAAATTGTTATGGCAAACTGAACCATTGCAATCGAAATCTCGTGTTTGGAGATTTCGTTTACCCAAACATCTGTTTTTCAGTACAATAACACTATGCGACAGTCAAAATCGGAATGGGATGAAACCAACGGGAAATGTTATATCGGTCAAAAACAAGTTATACGTGGCCAACTTAGGTCACGTCTAGGAATCGAGATATATCGATTTGAAGTTAGTAACTATCATATAGGGGAAATTGTCACCGTTGGTGGTCATTTTTTGACATAACTCGAGAACCACTAGTCCGATTTTGCTCAAACAAATTTAAAAAAATTAAATATTACAATTCCTTTAATCTGTTAATATAACGTTTTTCTATATACTCAACAGTTTTGCCGGTAAAAATAAATGTATGAAGGAAAACAAATTATGTTTGCCTAAAAATAAATTTTTTTTTTTTTAATTCATAAAAAATCCAAAACGGAAAAAAGTGTCACGTAAAGTCACATAACCTATGAACAAAATGAGACATACCATCATGAAAATCAATGTATGCGTTTCGCTTTTATGCAAAATTAAGTAAAGGTATGAATTTCAAAAATTTGCTCGAGATATTCTCAAAATTCCTTGGAAAAAACATTGATGACTTTTTTTTATGATTGTCAGATTTAAAAAAAAGTAATAAAAAAGTTATTTGATTTTTATGGTAGCGGTAACAAACTAAAAAACGGTCATAAATGTGCGTGGACAATTAAAAGGAAAAAAGGAAAGCGCACTTTTTTAATTATTTGGGTTTTTTCCGTTGGCTACCTGCATGATTTTGTTACACAAATTGCACCCACATTTATGAGTGGTCATGTTTTAGAACGGTTCGAAAAATATTGAAACTTACGTAGTATTTATAGGTGTTCACTGATCGATTTTTGTCATTCAACAAGTGTCTCCGAACACGTAAAGTACGAATTTTGTTTTGTGTTTGACTTTTAAATTAACGAATTGACAAATACAAAGGAAGAATTATCGGATGAAGCCAAGTTGATTATACTCAGCGTCTATGCGTTTTTTTCGTAACAGTTGATGTTAACTTATATAGGTGACGAAAAAAACGCCCCTATTTTAGAAAATATTCCAAAGTTGACTACTTTTCTAATTTTTCGATTTTAAAGAAAATAAAAAATCATATTTGTTTCTTTCTCTGCTTTTGAAATGTATTTTGACGTATTTTTTCATAATCCGTAAGTCATTTTAATTTTTTTCGTATTACAGATATTCACTTTTTTCTGATATTGAAAATCGAAAAAATAAATAAATATAAAAACTTTATAATACTTAATGCCAATGTTTGCTCTTTGAAGAATTTCTGTACCACCTCCTGTATGTAATTTAGTGCAGGCAAAAGTTACCCTAGGGAATTGGTGAATACATCAACCATTAGAACTGTGTATTAGATTCATTGCGGCCGTCGGTGGTGCAACGTTTAGTGTGCGCGGATCTTGTACATGCGAACGTGGTTACAATCCCAGCTCTGACCACCTTTCATTTGTCTCGACGGCGCACAGTGGTTAAGAATCGATTTCCATCGGCAAAAATTCAATATCTTTTGATCTAGTAAACATTTTTAAGTTATATAACAGCCCGATTCTAGGCAAAGAGTCAGGGATTATTTGAAGATACTAAACTTAAAAGTCGGATAATCGGGTATATTTCAGAAAATATTCCAAAGTTAATTTTTCGATTTTAAAGAAAATAAAAAATCAGTTTTTTTTATGTTTTTAAACATATTTCGACTTGACGTATTTGTACATAATGCCTAAACAAAATTTTAAATTTTTTCATACTACAGATTTTCGCTTTTCGGATATTGAAATTTGAAAAAAATTTATTTGTTTTTTCGACTATATTGAACTGTATCTCATACAATTTTGGAGACATTGTACTCAAATTTCCTTCAATAAAAGGAGTACTTTCTAGGCTTTAATATGACGACAAACTCTTGTTTATAGCTAATATAGTTTCGATGAACTGAATATAAAAACTATCGTTTTTGAAAAAAATTTGGACTTTGGAACAAGATAGGTTTAGAGTGTAAAAACCCTTCAGTAAATATAATACACAGTTGGAAATGTCGTACACGCAAAGAAAAAAAGCTTTTATTGCCTGGTTGCCGCAACAATACATTCATTGATTTGTATTAATTTATTAATCGCAACCGTTCATGTAGTTCTCCCAAATAAACTCATATATCGCAAATGTGTATCATGTTGTTGTAAACGAGTTCTCGTTTGCATTAAACGCGTACAAAAATACATTTGCCGCAGGTTAAAAACCGTTTGCGATAACTCAAATTAGCCATTTTTCTAATGAGAGCACAGATTACGAAGAACGTAAATTTCTCTCATTCTGTCGACTGTATACACAGTCTTATCCACTCGTTTTTCGTACACACTCACGCATACACATAAAAGTGAACCTACACTCTAATGCTTCTTCTACCTTGTCATTTTATCTTGGATGGACAATTGACAATTGATGGACAATGGACAATTGCTGCGCTTTTAGTTGTTATTTGAATGCTAGGCGAGACAGACGTGTAAGTAGACAGTGAGAAAATAGACAAAAATTTGGGGTAAAACCAAAATCATAAAAGTTGGAAATTTAAAATTAAGAGCTTATGGAAGCCATAAATAAAAGTTTTAATTACAACTAGGTTGCTGTAAACGAAAGAACAGTTGGTGGAACCGTTTTTCGTTTCTCACAAACGTTTTTGCAGCTCTAATTTTTCATAACTCGTTTACTGCAAACGTTTTTCAGTTCTCGCAAACGTTTTTATAGTTGGGATCAACTACAACTCGGTTGCTGTAACCGAAATAAAAGTTGGCGGAACCGTTTTTCATTTCTCACAAACGTTTTTCTGCTTCTCCCAAACGAAATGACATGAATGGATTAACAGAAGATTAACGAAGTTCGCTTCTCCCAACTACACTCGCCAAACCAACTTCAGTTATCTGAGATATCACTTTTTTTTGCGTGTAGGTTAACTTTGGCCTGTAGCAAATTGAACCCTCAGAAAATAGCGTCAATTTAACGAAAATTGTCACAATTTTTTATTCCAAAGAGTGAATAACTATTTTTTCACCATCTTTGAAAAAGTAAGTACTCAGATAAAAAGGCGATAGAAATCCCTTTCTCATTTATACTAATGGGAGTTCATTTGCCGGAGTTATGTCGCAAACATCCCTTGCAACACACCATTAGTTGTTTCAGGTGTTTGTCGTTTGATCACTACGTTAGGGAGTGCAGATGGAAAGAGGATGCCTGTTCTCGGTGTGATCAGCAGGGTCACTGTGCAAGGGATTGCGGTAACGCAATTCACTGCAGAAACTGCGCTTTCCAGGGGAGACCCTCGGCTCATCGTATGATGACTGAGGACTGTCCCATGTACAGCGTTATGTTGGCTAGAGCGAGGGCTAGACATTAAGTATGGGACACACAATTCTACAAATAAATTGTGGTAGGGCAATGTCGGCAATGTGCGAGGTAGGAGAGGTAATGGTAGAACGACAGTGTAGTTTTGCTCTCATTCAGGAACCTGCTAGTGGCCATGGTGTCATTACAGGTTTGCCTGCGAGTATGCGGGTCTTCGCTGATTTGAGACTTAACTCCGCGGTGGTCGTGAATGACGGTAACGTAGAGTGTACCGTGGTTTCTAGGACCGACTTGGGGGTTTGCGTGTGTGTAGAAGGGGGTTTCGGACGGATATTTTTGTGTAGCAGTTACTGCAAGTTCTCTGAGCCTTTAGAGCCGTATTTGGCATATATGGACACGGTACTACTACTTGCGAGTAGTAACCCTCTCGTCCTAGGGATAGACGCTAACGCATCAAACCCGCTATGGTTTAGCAAAACACCCAGACTTTCGACTGGGTCGCAAAACCATTACCGGGGAGAGATGCTAAGTGAATGGATTGTTTCGGGCCGCCTTCATGCCTTGAATGAGCCGAGTGAGCAGTACACTTTTGATAATGGTAGAGGAGTTAGCGATATAGATGTGACGATTGCGAATAGCGCAGCTTTGAGTACGTTTCAGTTTAGTTGGAGGGTCAGACCGTCCGTAAGTGATCACAATTACATTGTAATTGATTTCACTTACGAACGGACTGAAGTTAGCAGCTTAGACATCGTGCGGTGGCGCACCAGGGATGTGAACTGGGATGTGTATGGTGAATTCATCGCAGCTGAGGCTAGCGAGATTCCAATAGAAGTCTTTCGTCGTAGGACCGTAGATGAGCAAGTCTCGTGTTTACGCGAAGTTGTTCATAGGGCTAACGACGATCTCCTTGAAAGGTGTCGCAAGAAAACTTTGAGGAAATTACGATGGTGGACACGTGAGTTGACACTCAAGCGGAGGGAAGTGCGCCGTCTCAGGAAACGTTTCCAGAGGGGGCAAACGGAACGAAGCTAGTGATCTTGACCAGCTCAGATCAGTGTACAAAAGTTGCCTTTGTTGCCTGCCATAGGAATGATCCTTGGGGTCATGTGTATAGAATCTGCCTTGGCAGAGGTAGGAGGACAGATCTCTCCGGGTTGAAAGATGGCGATGCCATTCTTACTTCCTGGAGTGATTGCGTCAAAGTTTTGCTGCGGGAGTTCTTTCCGAGAGCGGAGGCAGTGGCCTCTTCTTCTTCTTCTGGGGAAGTTGAGACTGTTGCACCCGAGCTGGAAAGATCAGAGATCGCAGAAAGCATGGCGTTAGTTAAGTCTCGAAAGTCACCTGGTATGGATGGAATAGCTGGAGATGTGTAAAAGCGTCTGGAAGGCTATTCCGGAATACCTAGAGGCTTTGTATGGGCGGTGTGTACATGAGGGATATTTTCCACGCGAGTGGAAGGTAGCCCGTGTCATTGTACTCTTGAAGTCAATCGATAAGGACAGGAGTAATCCTCGTTCTTATCGGGGTATCAGTCTCTTACCAGTATTTGGAAAAGTACTGGAGAGGATTCTGGTGCAGAGACTGAATGAGAGAGTCGCTGACAGCATGTGCCGTTGGCAGTTCGGCTTCGTAAGGGGCCGAAGTGTCGAAGATGCCTGGGCGCACGTGAGGAGAACTGTTGTAGAGTGTACTCAGAAGTATCTTCTGGGTGTTTTCATTGACTTTAAAGGTGCGTTTGATTATCTGAGTTGGGCGAGCGTGGAAGAAAGACTAGCGGGGCTAGGGTGTCAGGAAGTAGCACTCTGGAGAAGTTACTTCTCTGACAGAAAAGCAGTGATAGTCGGGGCAAATAGTTCTGAGTGTGTTGATGTGGTCCGAGGATGTCCACAGGGTTCCATTTGTGGACCGTTTGTGTGGAATCTTATGATGGACTTGCTTTTGCATGAGCTTGAGACCGAATGCAAGATATGTGCTTACGCTGATGACTTGCTTATCATGGTCGAGGGTAGTTCTCGTTCCGAGTTGGAACAGCTATCCTCGCCTATGATGAGTATTGTCACTCGGTGGGGCGAGCGTGTAGGAGTTAGTTTATCGGTGGAAAAGACAGTGACCATGTTGCTGAATGGTAGTTTCAAGTCCCATTTTCCAATCGTGCGTTTGAATGGTGGTGGCACAATCCGTTACTCCACGGAGGTGAAGTACCTCGGAGTCACCATGGGAGAAAGGATGAACTTTTTGCCTCATATAGGGAGACTTCGCGAGAAACTGACGAGCGTTGTTGGGAAGGTTAGGCGTGTTATGAGGAGTGAGTGGGGTCTGAGTCGTCAAGCAGTCAGGACCGTGTACAGGGGCCTTTTTGTTGCCATGGCAACATTTGGGTCTTCTGTTTGGTGCGAAACTGCTAGAAGCGTCTTCGGGCAACGTCGATTATTCTCTGTTCAGAGAGTAATGTTATTGGCATGTATGCCAGTATGTCGTACGGTGTCTACAGAGGCCCTACAAGTTTTGATGGGTGCCACTCCTCTTGATCTAGAGGTGATGCGTCGTAGCATGGACTTCAAAATCAAGAGGGGGTACGCACTGGGTGAGTCAGATTGGCTCATAGTTGGAGCAGAGAGCATGAGTAGAAGTGAGCGGCGGGCTCGGTTAGATGCGTTAGTCACATCTGAGTGGCAGGGCCGTTGGAATTCCAGTACCGACGGTCGAGTAACGTATAGATTTATACCGGATGTAGAATTCGTCGGGAAGAACCCTGAGTTTAGCTTCAACCTAAGCCTTGGTTTCATACTGACAGGTCACGGGTCGTTAAATGCATTCTTGCACAGAATGAGACTTGCGGATCGGGAGTCGTGTGATTGCGAAGCGCCAATCGAAGATTGGCTCCATGTTTTGTGCGAGTGTCCCCTTTACGGGGCTTTTAGGGATTTAGTCGGCATGGGTGTCACCAGATCCGGTGGTGAGTGGTGTGTGAGTAGTATGCTTCTGTCTCCGGATGCGTTGTGTGTTGCAACGCGGTTTGCCTCTCGTGTTTTCGCGAGTCGGCGCGCTAGGACGGTTTAGTTGTTGTTGTGGGTTTCACTGGTCTCTATCGGTGTCTCCCTTTTGTAGTGGTTAAACGTTTTTCGTGATCCTGGCTTTTTCAAGCTAGTTATTCAGCCGCTTAGGATCTCGTTGTCGGTACTGCTGAACCCTGCGAACACAGGGATTGCCAGTCCCGGACTTCGTCGGAGTCGAATTTGGAAGTGGATTAGCCGCGAGGTCTGGCCAGAGGCCTGTTTCTGGTACCGTGTGCTGTTTGGGATTGACACGTGGAAGGTCTCGAACTCGTGCCCTTTCAGTTTGTGTCTTGTTGTTGTTGACCCACGGGGGCATCATCGGGCGAAGCCTGAAGATTGGCTGCCGGTCGCTGTTATTGACCGGAAGAGGTGGAAACAGCCTTGCTCCCACGGTGAGAAAGCTGCAGCCGTCTGACTGTAGTTATTAGACCGTTTATATTGCAATTTTTAGCATTTAAATGGCAATGTCACGTGATGTTGTTGTTAGTGTTGATATTGTATAATTGTTTCACGATTGATGCTTTTGTCGCCGGGGGTGACCAGTCCCCTACTTAGTACAAAGTAAAAACTGGGAGCAGCTTCACTGCGAAACTCGGACCAGAGAGTATGCCTATCTGGTAGCACGGGTGGTGTTGGCCCCCTTGTGGGAGATCGTGCTGGCTGTGGTTGCCACCAAAATCGATGGTAGAGGCTATGTAGTTGCCTTGTATATCAGTTACTTGTAACGAAGTATGCTAGGCAGGTGCATATCCTCGAAATATGGGATCCGTGGCCCAATTGGTAGCTCGTGGACGGAAGAAAGAAGTCGCGCTGGCGGATATGCGAATACGGGGCGTTTGTTCTCCCACGTAATCGTGTATACCAATGGTGTAAGGCTTCCTATTCCTGATCTCTTGGCTGCCCCTCTATGCGGGGTAGCACGGATATCTCACGGGCGGCGCTAACAGTCGTATCAAACATGTTCTTGGTGGGGCGGTGCTCACCTGTGGTTAAGGACTTCACGTCGAGAATCACATTAAATCACGCGGACTCTGTAAGACAAGATATGGACGTCAATGACGCCTTAGACAGGCCCAATACCCTATCTGATCATTCATTCATTTTCGAACCATCGGCATAGAAAAATCACATATCCCTCTACCTATACAAAGGGTGTCGCAGTAATATTGCACATTTTAAATTTAGTGTAATTTTTTTTTGTGCAAGTGGCAACTCTAAAATTTGGCAGCTGTCACATATGTTTAATTCGATTATTAAAAATTAAGCGCTTTACGAAAGAACAACGCGTTATAATTGTGAAAACTTATTAAAAAAATTTGGAAAGTTATGATGAGACCGCTCGCAAACTTCGAAGAATTTTCAGTCGGGAAAGTGCACCTAATGTGTCAATCATTCGAAGAGTGGTCAACAAATTTGGAGAAACTGGGTCGGTTATGGACATTAAGACCTCCTGTGCGTCAACGTACCGGTCGGTCTCTTGAAAACATTGTTGTTGTAAACGAGAGTGTCGCCGAAACCCCGAAAACATCAATTCGGCATCGTTCTCAACAACTTCAAATTTCGCGAAGCACTACGCGAAGAAGACAAAAGACCTCCACCTTCATGTGTACAAAATTCAGCTTACTCAGGAGCTCAAACCAGCAGACCATGGAAAGCGCCGACAATTCGTTCAATGGGTAATGGAGCAAACTGAAGTCAATGCCAATTTTTCAAAAAAAAAAGTCATCTTCTCCGATCAAGCGCATTTCAATTATGAATGATTTCGTGAATACACAAAATTGTCGAATTTGGGGATCAGAAAATCCTCATGCAAACCATGAGAAACAAATTCACCCACAACGAGCAACTGTCTGGTGAGGATTTTGGTCAGGCGACGTGATTGGGCCTTACTTTTTTGAAGAGGAGTCCGAACATCATAACGTTTTAGCGACCTCTACTGGACGGCTTGGATCCCGACCACATTTCAGCAAGACGGAGCCACCTGCCACACCGTTGTGTTTTATTCGATTAAACCAGAAACAATTCCTCAGCTCAAATCTGAGATCCAACGCGTCATCGGTGAGATACAGCCAAATCTCTGTGAAAAAGTCATGGAAAATTTCATGAAAAGAGTAATGGATGTCATCAGAGCCGTGGGGACCATTTGACGGATATTTTATTCCATACTTAATTGGATCATGTTTTCTTTAAAATCCAATAAAAAAATCACAACTATCTCAAGAAATACATTTTTCTATTTTAAAATGAAAAAGTGCATTCATACTGAAACACCCTTTATTATGCAACTTCTTTGTTCCAGGAACCTCTTTTCGGTACGAGAGTGTGGTATTTCCGAACGAATAGTGGTTCCTCATTCGAGTAGTAGACAAATGCATGAATGTTGGTATTACCACCTTCGTGACCGACAAATATAACATTAGATTCAGGGAATGAGTGAGGGTGGTTCGCAGAGTACCCTTGACGTATATCGTCGCCATTCTTTGTTACGTAGTGTACACTGGGTGGGTTTCTCAAGCACCTACCAGCACACAATAGCCCCATTACCAGCCTCACTACCGCTGTATAGATCAAGTGAACAATCCTCGGGTAAAGCCCCCATTTGCAATCTATAGACAGCCCATCTGCCCAAAGTCTGTAAGCTACCATGGTCCCTAGGGTACTGGGATAATTGCCCCTTATAGTTACTGTCGTCCGCATAAGCAGCAACGTCCGCATAAACAACAATTTTCCTACCCGAATTCATAAATGGGGAAAATTAATTATATGACAATTAATTATATGACAATTATAATTATATGACAATTATAATTTGTAGTTCAGTTTGAATTGCCTGTCCAAATGCAAATTCAAACAAATTTCAATGCCATTGGCAGTTGTTCTAATTTTCAAAGCATTTCCTTCATATCTGGCAGTTTTGGTTTTCAAATATGTTATACAGTACAGGTTTATGCATTTGAAAGTACTACGAGACAACACCTATCGAAGCCACAAACCTGTACATATAGTATATTTTAAAAAACAATGAAAAACATTCCCATGTTTCATTACAATTGGCATCCGATTGCACAACCTGTATTTGCATCGCCTAAGCAAATGCAAATCCGAAATTTTTAAATTGTAATTGCGAATAATGGTAATTATTTTGCATTAGATAACGTATACCCGCATATCCCTCCTGTGTGCCTATCATACCTTCGACAGTGATACGTCTCCTGGTGTGCATTTTGAATACAAGTCCGATATGATCCACGTCCACAACGATTGGTATATGTATATCCTACCATTTAGTTCAAGCAGTGCTATCTCTGTAAATCTGCCCTGGCAGTACACATGATGCGCACCAGATAACAATTTTACATCAATACTCGCCCTCCTGAAGTTGTCATCTATCAGTCGTTTCAAAGCATTCAGTAGGAACGATGAGAGGCTTATAGGCCTAAAGTCTTTTGGAGCTGTATGTGAGATCTTTCCCACTTTGGGTACAAAGGCCACTCATGTATTCCTCTACTCATTAGATATGTAACTAAAGTCTAGGCACGTTATGTATAATTTCAGGCTAAAGTTCCCCTGTTGATACCATGTCGGTCCCGGGAGACTTAAAGGCGTTGAAGCTGCCGCCAACCATTTAATCCTGGATTTAGTAACAATTTATATAGCAACTTCTAATGTATGAGTATGTTCATCGTTCAGAGTGTTGCCTGGGAAATGGGTGTCCATACCCACAGGGTAATGGGGAAAATAATGGGTAGCTACCAACAACAAAGGGGAATTACCCATCACGATTACACACTATCCTCAGGGTAATGGGGAAAATAATGGGTAGTTACCCACGGCGATGGGTTACCCAGGGTAACCCATCCACATTATTGATCGAAAATATGAACAAATTAGATAAAATTTATATATCTCGGAAAAGGAGCGTCCAATCTGAAAAATAACCAATTTTGCAAAAAATCGCCAAAATAAGGAAATCGCTAAATTAAAAAAGTGGCTATATCTCGGAAACGGTGCTTCCAATCTAAAAAATAATAACAATTTTACCTCCACTGAATCCACTTAAATCGCTAAAACTAAAATTTTTTGGAATAAAAAATCGCAAAAACGCCCTCATGTCCATACGTAGGAAACGGAGCGTCCAATCCAAAAATATCGATTCTTTTCGGGTTTCTATGGGTTTTTCATAAACTGGACCAATTCAAATGGAAGATTTTGTTTAAAACAATGGCAAATAAGAAAATCGCTAAAATAAAAAAGTGGCTATAACTCAGTAACGGTGCGTCGAATCGCAAAAATAATAAATTCTTGCCTCCATCGGAAGCATTAACCAATGGATGGCTTAAAATTTTTTTAAATCGCTAAAACTAAAATGAGCAATCGTGATGGGTAATTGCACTCCGTCGTGGGTAGCTACCCATTAGTTTCGCCATTACCCTGGGTAATGGTTAATCGTGATGGGAAATTCCCCATCGTCATGGGTAACTACCCATTATTTTCCCCATCACCCTGAGAGTAATGTGTAATTGTGATGGGTAATTCCCATTGTCGTGGGTAGGTACCCATTATTTTCCACATACCCTGTGGGTAATGGGTAAACGATCGCTACCCATTCCCGACGGCGATAATAATGAGTAATCCTGTGTAATCCATTACCCACGAAATACGAACTCTGCTTTCTTGTCTCTCGAAGATTTGACTTTATTAAACTGTCGTCAGCATGACTTTCTTATAGTAACCGCAAATTGTCTATTCCACTAGGGACTCTTCGTCTTCTGCCTTGGCTTCGTTCTTCGGCTATTTATTTGTAGCTTCTTGTTGAGAGCATTCGTGACCCTGCCCAATACATTCTGTATATCATCAACTTATTTCCACACATGGTTCTAATTCCAAACAACTCGTGAAAGTATTTTCATGGAGAGGTCATTCAATGCTCCACACATTACGACGAACAACTTCGGGTTGGGCAATGTTCCAATCTAACTGGAATCGGATGTATTTATGATCTGAAAACGAAATGTCAAGAAGAACATTCCATTTCCTGATCACAGGTACAGGTGCTCCGTTGCAAAAGTATCGTCTGCTACATCTTATCAGGAGCTGGTGACGAAAGTCGGTTCATTGAATCTATTAAATATAGCTAGGCTAGTGCCTATAAGGTATTGAATAAACAAATATCTCACCACTCTCATTATCGTCATTGCTACCTCATAATGGATAACAAAAAAAAAGATTTCCACCTAAGTAATCAGAAAATTCAGATATTACGATAAAAGAAAATTTGAAATTTTCTAAAAAAAACTAGTACTGTGTCCCACTGTACGAGCTGTTGAAAAACGCCTCCCAACAATTGTTGATAACTGCCACATAGTTCTCTACGTTATTTTGTTTTAATATATCTGTGCCAACAAGTTAGAAACACTTACGAGCTCTTAGGTGCTAAGGATACCACGGTGATCTACTTGGTCGAAAGTACAACCAGACAAATTTTGGTTTAATTCGGTCGATATTTATGGAAGTTACATCCCTGAGACTGTTCACCAATAGCATTTATTGTTGCAACTTCACAAGAAGTAACAATTTAACTCAACATAAGTTCCAATATTTTTTAAAACATCTTGCAGGACAAGAACGTAAGTTGACATAAGTTCCTAGTGTATTTGAGTAAAATTTTGATTTGACCAATATGTGGCTCAAATGTCAAGCATAAACAGAAAATTATTTTTTGAAAATTTTGATAAGAATATTTTTTGCACGGCAGCATATTGAAGTCTTGATCACTCACACTTTTTCTTCCCAATTATTTAAATTTCAATTATTAAAATTTCAATTAACTTAATATTGCAATTTACATCAAAACTTCCGATGTCCTTTTTATTTTATCGATTTTTAAAATTTAAGTTTTTTCAATCATTATCCGGTTCAAGATAATTTTTGATTATTTTGGTGGATCCAAGGCATCTATCTCATCAGCTCACTTTCTCCACAAGTATTTAGGTATATCATCACATATTATAGGGATAAACAATTCTCAAATTAACGAGAATTGTTTCAACAACACCTACTAGTGCGAAAACATCCAAAACAATACTCTAGCGAAATCATCAATATTCACAACTTCTTGTCTATATAGGCTTTCATTGAAAGCAAATGCATTGATGTTGTTGTTTCAAAATAATTAGAACAACTATTGCCATGAGATTGGACGTACAGTTTACAGTCTTCGTATTCAGTGTTGCCAGAGACTGACTAAAAAAATTTGGCAAATGTCCTCAAAAATTGTGCCGTTTTTGGAAACCATTATACTAAAACTGTCATTTTAGTCTTCTTTGCAATTCCATGCCCAGAACACACACTCCAAGAAATGGTTGCTATAGTTATTGCGAAATTTAAGCAGATGTTATACCGTATTTCTTCAACTGAAAAAGAAGCATTATTATGGTTTTAATTTGTTATAGCATGTATCTTAATTTGATAATTTGATATATATTTATTAGGGCGGGTTAAAATTTTGATGAAGCGTATAGCAACGTAATCTATAGGTGATTTTGAGAAATTTTGCCCAAGAGACCATAGCTCTAAGTTGGATTTGGAGCCCCCCAAAATTTCAAAATAGATATTTTTCCACATAGACATAGAATAATTTAATTAAATTCGTCATAAAATCGGATAGAATTATAATAGATTTCTCAATGTGGGCTTGTTTGAAAGGTATTTTTATCACCTTTCAGAATCTGTATTGATACCAATATTTTTTTTTTATTTTTAGTAGAGATATTAGGAATTTTTTGTCGAAAAATAGCCTAAAATGAACTTTTAACTAATAAATTCTGAATTTTCTTCGATTTTTTTCGAGATTTTTTTTTTGCAGATTCAGATAATTTCCAACAGATAATTTCCAACAACTTTTATTAGATCAATTTGTTTTGTTTTCGAACTCCTTTTTGTAGGAAAACCGATCTGGAAAAATCGATCTGAAAAATTCTACAGGTATCAATACAGATTCTGAAAGGTGATAAAAATACATTTTGGGGGGCTCCAAATCCGACTTAGAGCTATGGTTTCTTGAGCAAAATTTCTCAGAATCACCTATAGAGAACGTATTTATTTATAATTTGAACCTACAATATTTTTGGAATTTCTACAACATTAGAAGCCAAACATCCACCGGAATTCTGTAAATGGAACCACAGACTTGTCAGGTGGAAAGTCGGGCATGGAACTGTCCGTGGAGGTGGAAAGTTTCGAATAGCCATTCACTTGGGAGTAGCCAGAAATGATTCCTTCATTTAGCAGTCCACGCAGCTCACTACTTAAACGCAGTATGTCCTGGGCAATGGCTTTAATGGAAACCTCCGTTAGCTAGCTAGAGTGAAAAATCGAAACGGATGAGCAGCTTGATTGGTTATGCGACCACTGATACGTCTCAGGTTTATTAGGTGACGACTGATGCCACTAAAGCTCATCAAGCTATCGGGCATATTAGTTTGTCCTTAGACGGCGGTTGAGCCAGACATATGGTCCATCGGCGGATATAAATCAAAAGAACATCCAGGTTCAACATATTGCATCCTGGTCATCGTCTGATCCATAATGGGCGGCTGCAATCAAATATCCGGGCAGTAAGTAAAATGCAAAAAGCCGGTGGTCTGGGTTTGCGTCCCGCCACCGTTATATTGGCAGTGAATATACAACAAAGAACACATAACCCACCCCTATTTGTTGACGACTACAACAAACGTTATAACGACCACGATTTACGGATATGCACTTGGAATGTAAGAACTCTATATAGATCCGGTGCAAGTATCCAACTGGAAGATGTCCTCGAAATTTATAAGGCTGACATTCCCTCTATCCAGGAAATGCCATGTACGGGACATGGCTGCACAAGAAAAAGAAACTGCGATATATACTACAGTTGCCATGAGAAAAAACATGAATTTGGTTGCGGATTTGTAGTTGGCAAATGAATGCGACATCTAGTCTCTAGGTTCAATTCTGTGAGTGAACATATAGCCACAATCCCCATAAAAGCGAAATATTTTTATATTTCCCTAATTTGTGTGCATGCCCCCGACAGAAGAGAAAGATGATGATGCCAAAGACATATTCTATGAGCTCCTAGAGGATACGTATGACCGCTGCCCTGGCCTTGACATTAAGATTGTACTAGGAGATTTTAATGCTAAAGTAGGCATGGAAAATTGGCAATTTTAGACAACATGCTGTCAGTTCCGACATCGGTATGAGACTGATTGACTTTGCCGCGGCAAAAAACCTTATCATTAGTGGTACAAGATTCCAACATAAAGACATCCACAAGGCTACTTGGATATCCCCTGATCAAAGAACGAGGAACCAAATTGATCACGTGGTAATTGATGGAAGGCATTCATCCCGTGTAATGGACGTACGATATCTGATACGGACTATACGGACGTACGATATCTGATATAACCACACGCTGAAAAATATCGGCACCAGCAACATATTGCAGGAAATATGTACATGTTTGCAAACATTGTTCTCATGAATTTAAGATCTGCTGCGTTTTTGTTTCTTTGTTGTCGGTCTCGTTGTTGGTTTTAACGGGTTTCAAAAAGCAAATCCACATTTGGGTTTCAAAAACATACATTATAGCCTATTAATGTCTCAACATGTTATATTGAATAGCAAACACAATGAGTTTGGGCACAAGTATAGTATATTTGCGAAAAATACAAACACGTTATATTTGCTTCCAAACATTAAAAAATACCGGTTTTCCAGTGTGTATAGATTAATACCAATTAAAAAATTGATTTTGGAAAACAAAAGGAGTGTAAAGAACATATTTTCAATAAATTAAGATCATATATTTATTGTAGATTTTCATTCTTCTCAACTCTTTTTCGTTTAAATCATGGTTTTTATCATAGTTTCTTTTCTATTCCTCTTTTTTTGTCAGCAGAGGGACCCTCAGATTGAACCAATCATCAAATTAGAACCATGTCGAAAAAGTTAAAGCCCAGTGATTTTCTAGAAAACGAATATAAATCGCCAGAGTGCTTTGAAAACGGCGAGTGATTTTGAAACAGTCTGATATAAGAACAGGCCTGTATAGAAAATATGTTTCAAGTTCAATAATTTTTACCAATTTTTAAAAGCTATTTTTCACGTTTAGCATTATTGCCAATATTTTATATTTAAAATTCGTTAAACTTTAAACAATCAATTCACAAAGAAAATTCTGAAACTCTGTTTTCTGCAGATTAATGTTATTCGAATATTCAATAAACTCTCTTCACTGATCATCATATTATTAACTTATTAATTTGTTTTTGTTTTTTTTTAATTTTTCTTTTTTGTTTTTATTCCTCTTTTCGTAACACTTTTTGCACTTGTCATTTCATTAATTGAAAATTTATATACCGAAGTTATAAAAGCCGTTGGTTAAGTCATATGTATGATCGAACGTTTAAGGGGCGGTGGTAACCGAGTTTATGTATCGCACTTGAGCGCGGAACGTTTAAATAGTTATTAATTTATTTAAATCAAACTAATTGCGCGATTAGTGGCGGTGGTTAATGTAGTTAGTCTGCAACGATGACGCTGTTAATGCGCATGTGCGGCACACACGGTAGCACTGATACTATTAACAGTAGCGGTTATAATTACTACATTAATTGAGTTAGAAGAATTGTTAAGGGAAAAACACCAGTAGGTAGGAAAAGAAACAAACATATAAAAAAAAACAAATGACTTCCGATTGAAAGGCGGTGGTGATATAGCGAGCGCGCGCCTTTACGCTTTGGGGTCTCGAATACTAAATGAACTTTATTGTTGTAAGCATTGGCGATAAATTCATTTTTGTTTGACCGTTTTTTTATTATATTATTTTGTTCTGTTAAAGAGCCGAAACAAATTAGCAGCAAAATGTTGTATTACTCCTATTATTTAATTATTGTTTCGGCTAAACACTCTGCTCGATATCTGGGGAGGGGGAGGAAGCGAATCACAAACCACGAACGTTATGAAAAAGAATTTTTAGCCGAACGTTGAAAGTTCTAAAACATAAGCAGTGCAGCGCAGCGCGTTGCCTCTGTTATTGTGTCTAATGACGACGACTCTGTTAATTGACTGTACAAGCTGCTCTGACTGTTGCTGCTGCTGTTGCTGTTGAGACATTTGAGTCAGCGCGACGAGAAATGACACATGAAATGCATGAGCACACCATCGGCTACCATCAGCTGAAGCAATATTAAAAAAGCACAGTGGTCTCATATAGTAAAGGGGGTTTGTTTGATATTTTATATTTATTTTATTTTGAGAAAGGGTATTCAATAACGTGTAAAAGTTAATAAAATAAACCCAAATTTTGGATAAGAAACATTAGGTTTTATTAGGAATTTGTTTCTGAAAATGTACTGTGCCTTTTAACCAGGCAACGTCAACCCACGCTTACACCTCGCTCGCTCGCCACGAGCCTTAAAACGAAGATAAGAAAAATGAACGTACTCGGTAGTCGTGAGATGTAAAAACAAAGCCAAAATATGAGACTCGAGGGCACGAGCGAAAAAGAAGATATGTGAATTTTAGACGCTCTTCTCCGTCTCAAAGTATACAGAAAGTATTTTTTGGTAATATTTATGTACTTTTTTATATATTTTGGTTCGCTTTATGTACTTTATGGTACACTATAACTTTTTGGTACACCTGATGTACTTTTTTGGTACACATTAAATATATTTCTGTACGTTATATAGTTTTTGGTACAATTATGTAAATTTTCGTACATTTTATGTACTTTTAATATATTTTGGTACACTAAAGTTCATTGTTTGTACACAATCAGCCATGTCACAGAGCGCAATTTCGTTCGAAAGTGAAATCAATTTCGTTTTGTCCTTCTACAGACAATCAAATGCGCAAAAATATTGCGTATTCAAAACAGCTGGTAACACTGGTTTGAAATTGACAAATGTAAAGAGAAAACAATAAAAAACACAGCTTATTATATTTTTATTGATTAAAGTAGTTTGTCTAGTTTCATAGTACTTTTAAAAATGTAATTTTCCAAAACTTTTTCTTTAATAAAACATGCGTTCGCGATAGGACTAGCATTATCAAGTGGAATTATGAAAACATAAATTGACTCTGTTCCTTACTCGTAAAACAAATATTCTGTTCTCATTTTTTACCTGACAGTCCGGGTGGAGGAATTCACCATGAAGCCGTTTGGTAAGTCCGTTCGTTCGTACGCTCAGAAAAAGACAAATTTACAAAATTTTAATTCAAACCATCCTTAAATTTTGTTAACAAGCTGTACACAATTGTAGTCAATTAGTACTTAAAATTGTTGAACTAAATCTGAGGAAATTGTACTTAATAAGAGTACCCGCAAAAAAACAATGGACCTAAAATAAAATACCAAATTTCCTTTATATTTCAGGATATATTTCGTACTAACGAGTACAATTGTATTGAATTTGAGAAGATTATAATTAATTAAGGCAATGACGTACTCAAATATAGTTCACGAACAGATTTAAAGTTCGCATTGCACTAAAATTTATCCCAGAAATATTTAAATTGAGTTCATAATTGTACTTAATTTTATAAGTAGTACATACAATGTATGTCATACATATATGTATGTCATACATATATGACAGCATTAAACACTTTTAAGTTAGTTAGTTCACTAACTAGAATAACAATTCACAGCAATGTTTGATTTTCAGCGTTGAGAATTTTGTATATTGTCTTTCCAATTCACATTAAGTTCACGGTGGGTATCGTGCAATGAGTCAAATTTTGTTGGTTGTCGCGCACATCCTCCAAAACGAGGTTTATAACCCAATCCTGCCAGTCCTTATGAGGATTGGAAATATAATTTGAACGAAATAAATACTATAGTCAATTAAATTAAGTATTTCGTGATTTTAAGTTCGTTATTCCCAAATTTTAGAAAATAACGTACTTGGCTTGAGGGAATAATTTACTTGATTGCAAGATAACACTGTTGTAGTTTTTGGCATGAGGCAAGTCTACTGAGTTGATCGGTAGTCATTATATGGCAGTGTCACGTCAAATTTTTGAAAAAATAAATTCACCTGACCTATGAACAAAATGAGACATGGACCATAAATATCGATGGACGCTTCCGCTCTTATTCACAATTTAGTTTCAATCACTCACTGTACAAGACGAATGACAACGATTTCATTACGATAGCAACGAAGAAAATACAAACTTAAGGAGAAAAAATAACCCTCATCTACGAAGATGTCAAAACTAGCAGGCACATTTGTTAAAACATATATACACACATTTATAAAGGTTGGACCCATGTAAAATTTGGAATTGAATTTCGCTTTTCAAAAAATGGTGACAGGAATTTTTTCAAAATTATGATATTATTGGTAAAGCCCATCACACAACATCGATCAAAAGGTTTCCACGACTTGCTTTACAGTACCTCATTCGATCTACCCAATTTTTCAGTACATTTTCGATTGTTTGGGCCTACTTATATATCTCGAGAACGATTTCGTGTTCTAATTCAAGTGATTTAATAATGCGACTTTAGCTGAAAAAATGGTATTCAATATTCCAACTGTTTTTCCACTTTGAAATAGTTTTTAATATTTTTAAACGATATCGCTTAGACGTAAATCGCTTCATGTTAAGCGGAGTTATGAGGCAGTAGGTGTGTTTTTTATGCCTTGAAAAACTAATTTTGCAACCGCTTTTCATGGAGAGCCACTTAAAATCGTTTAGCACTCCACACAAAATCGTCGAAAAATTAGCTTAGGAGAGGCTTTTCGGAAACAAATATGTCAAATTTTATAAGTAACATATGGACCAATTGTTGTAATCAGTGCTAAAAAAATGTTAAATTTCTTAAATATAACAAAACCTTACCATTTATACTGCAACATTTTCTATATTTTTTTTATTTTGCTACCCCATTTTTCCTACTTCGAATCACTGTGCACTGCCCCAAGTGGTGGCGGCATAAGGCGTGTGAGAAAAAGTATTTAGAATATTTTGCTACTTTGGATCGAGTAATTAAATGCACGAGATATAATATCTACAATTTGCCGATACATTTGATATAAGACATTAAAATAACAACACAACATATGACATATGAAGATCATCATGAAAAGCCCCTTTAGGCCAAGAGAACGAGAAGAGAGTGACAGACATCACAAACGAGTTCACTCAAAGTTTAAAATAAAATACCTGGTTTTATGAAGTAGATGACATCTATAAAATCACAATGGAATTTTGTGTATCCTTTTAACGTAAATGGAATATTTAAACAAAAATTTGTTTATACATACATTAGTGCGTTCCTTTATTTGTTTTTTTTTCGAATTGTTAGACGCAATAGAATTCTGGAATATTTTGACGAAACGTAAAAATCTGGTGATTACGGGGCATATAAGAATAAGAAAATTTTCCGAGTTAATTTTTTTGTCATATGGGACACCCTAATGTACATACATACGAAAATATCTATAAAATAAATATGAGTGGTATATGTATAAATTATAATCAACATATTTATATAACGAAGTCAACATCATCCATTGTCAAATTAATACTCGTCGTTTGTATTCATGAAATTGTTTTCAAAATTTTGTTTTTTTATTTATGTACATAAAAATTGGAGTTTTTAGCTATAAACCAAATAAAATTAGGGTATTTCAGAACCCACCACATGAACATCTGTTTTAACGAAATTTTTTTCTATATTTGATTTGAGTCAGCTGAATATTAAACAAAAGGATTAACATCCAAATTACAAAATATTGCAATAAATGTTAAAGCTTAAGAGCAAGAGTCAATCTTCCCAGCAAATTTGAAAGCTTAAAAGGATAAATGCAGCGATTAAAGAGTCTCCCAAACTCTCGACACAACACTTTTTGTACGCCGATCAAGTGTCGCGACGAACACAAACTCACAAGAGTTAGCTTAACGAAGCTCACGGAGTACTTGCAAACAACAACTCTAAATCGAGTTCTTCTGCGGGCACACTCACGAACTGTACACCACGAACGTGCAACACTTAATCCTATACGAACACCAAAACACAATACGAGTAATGTCTGTTATTAATAACAAAGCGTAAATTTTTGTAAAATTACGGTAAGAAATCGACAAAATAAAAATAAATTTAATTATGTTGACATCAGTTAGACACGATTCTATGACAATTTGGTTCTCACAGTGACAACACAAAAATTGAGATCGTGTTACTAGTAAACATTGCGTGCAACATCGTTTTCGGACACTCGTTTTCGGATACTCGGCTCAAAAAGTTTACATGCTTGCACACTCCATCACATTGTGTGCTGCGTTCAAAATTTGCGAGAGTTTTTATACTTTTTGTGCACGTTTTTGAGTGTAGTTCAACACTGCATAAATTAATCTTCCCAGAAAAAACAAAATGTAATTGCTGCGCATTACCTTATTCTACCATTGTATAGGACTGAAAGTAGATATTTCTTCTTTAACTAATTACCAAACGCTAGTTGAGTAATGAGATGGCTAATTTATTGATCTCAGAGTTAGTCGATCGAGTTTAAACTCAAGTAGTGAGATCAAGAGTTTTCTCATGTTTGACCTCAATTTCGTATGCAAAAAGTTGAAATTGAGCTCACCACAAAGAACTTAAATTCATGGAGAAGAAGAATAAAGCTCTCTTCTCCTGCTATATGTATTTTTTGTGGTCATACGTCTTTTAGGTATTATTACATTGATAGTTACAATTATTTGAAAAAATTAATTCGACTGAAGAGGACAACTGTGACGATTCAGTTACAACACGAACTTTATATTGACGAATAGGAAATCGCTGTTTTAGTTGACCACAGCCAACGTTCGATTATAACCCTTTCCTTTGTGAATAATTTGTTGTAACTTTTCTCTGCATTTGTTTGAGGGTTTCGAAATGGTGAAATAAACCAATTCGAAACGCCGTAACCGTTGTCTCCAAGCAAGAGTGCTTCATTTGCCGCAATGTCATTGTTCGAAAGATGTTACTGATTCTCAAAATTCGGGAATCGTGAACTGATCCTTGCCAAGATACTTCCACACTAGTAAAAAATTCATCTGCATCGCATGTAACCTCTACATTCATGGAGTAGTGCCTTTTTCGGTTGATGTAGTCATCACTATGAGATGAAGGTTTTTGTGCAATGGATAGCTCCGATTTGCCTGCCTACAAAAGTATTGATTTAGATATTAAGGCTCTTTTTTTATTCCATTAAGTTATCGCCACTTACGGCTGCCCAAATAAAACGATCCACACTTAATACTTCGTAATGTGGCAACATTTGCTGTAATGGGTGAAAAAATGCGATACGGCAACACGTTTGTACCAGGTGCCAACAAATACATGGTAGCAGCAAATGTTGTACAACAGACATTTTAATATCGTTCATTTGTTTCCGTTGTCAAACTCTACACAAATATATATAGGTGGTAGACGAATTTATATACCTCGGATCTGCCGTAAACACAAAATAACAACGTCAGTCTTGTGATCAAGCAGAGAATTGTGCTTGCGAATAGATGTTAATTTGGGGCTAAGCAAGCACATTAGAGATAAAGCCCTCTCTCGAGTAACAAATGTCCAACTATACCAGACTCTCATACAACCTGTCCCGCTTTATGGCGCAGAATCCTGGGTCTTATCGCAAACAGACGAAACATCTGTAGGAGTTTTCGAAAGAAAAATACTCCCAAAAATATATGGTCCTATAGTGCACAACGGCAAGTATCGGCGACGCATGAACCATGAGCTGTATGAGCTCTATCCCGACATTGACATAGTTAAGCGGATTAAAATAACGCGATTGCGCTGGCTAGGCCATGTCAGTAGAATGGATGAAGACGAACCAGCACGAAGGTATTGCACTTGGTATTGCCAACTGGAGAAATAAAGCAAAAGATCGAACTGGTTGGCGAAGTATGTTATCTTCGTTTTGTAAGGTTCCTGCCCCCTCGGGGTTGTTCGTCACCGGATAAGTAAGTAAAAACAACTTGGGGCACTAAACAAAAGGTAGCAAAGTTGCCATAACAAGGACAAAGATCACATACAAAAAGTCAGAAAGTTAGCCATTTTATCGGGCAACATTCTGCGCCGTGACTCTCTGACAGGGTAGAAAATGCAAAATTGTTGCACTTTTTGAGTGCAACATTCGCAGAAAAGAACACAACTTGTTTGCATTTTTTTCACAAACGAACACAAAAAGGCACTTTTAGGGCAAAGGGCAGAACAAATTTTGAATTTTGAAACACGAAATCACCATTAATGTCCTGTTATAGCATAAAATTAAAGTGATTAGTTTAGTTCAGGGAGTTTATATTTCTGATCGAAAAGGTACTAGGGAAATGAAGTAGAATGAGAGACCAAAGAAGACAAGGAGTATAGACCATGCAGCAAACTAAGTTTATATCGGGTGATCAATCTAGAGGTATTTTTTTTCAATAGGGTTTTTTTCACAGATTACGCGTGAGTTGTATTAAACTTTATTTTGTTCTTTTCAGTATTGTTTCATCATGGAAAGACTTACACCGCAACAACGTCATCGTCATCGGTCCATATTTTTTCAAAAATTATGATGGCCGGAACGTAACTGTGAATGGTGCTCGCTATCGCGCCATGATATCGGACTTTTTGCTAACTGAAATTGAAGCCCGTAATTTTGGCGACATTTGGTTTCAACAGGACTGTGCCCCTTGCCATAAAAAAATAAATAAATGGTTTCCCATTACATCCCATGAAGGGACCGGGGAGAACTTCTCACAATCACTGAGCTGTGCGCTTTCCAGTTTTCACTCACTGATGGGGACCTACAGTTTTACACCGATTCCGAACGGTATTTTGAGAAGCTTTTTCATGGCTATATACTCGATAGTGTCGCCGTCACTAAGCGAGGTGACCGTCGTCGAAAGAAATTTTTTTTTTTAAGGTGGTTGGAGCAGGGATCGAACCCAGGATCTCCTGTACAAGAGGCGCGCACACTACCCATTGCACCACCGACGGTCCCTTGCCATACGGCTGCTAAAACAATGGATCTATTGAGAGGTCATTTCGAAGAGCAGCTAATTTCTCGTTTTGGACCGGTGAGTTGGCCACTTAGACCGTGTGATATCACACCTTTAGACTTTTTTCTTTGGGGCTACGTAAAGTCCAAAGTCTATGCTGACAAACCAGCTACGACTCAGGTTTGGAAGTCAACATTACGCGTGTCATTAACGCCATACCGGCCAAAATTCTCGAACGAGTCATCCAAAATTGGACTCTCAGAATGGACACCCAGAGCCGTAGTTGCCGCCAACATTTGTAGGAAATTATATTCAAAAAATAAATGTCCTTTCGAATGAAAAATAAAGATTCCACACTTGATTTGAATTTTTGTATTTCTAATATATAAAGATTTCCACGATCTTTGATTGAAATTCTTCTTATTATTTAAATGAGCTTTACATCAATTATAGGTATTGCTTATTTTTTCCAATATTTCATCTCCACATTGGGCGACTTCTTCGGGGAACAATTATTATTATATGTTTTAATAATTAACAATTCAAAAACAATTCAAAAACATCAATATCACAAATATTTCCTTTCAAAAACGAGCGGGAAATAAAAAATTTTCTTTGTCAATATGAAAAAATATCTCATAAAACATAAGTAAAAATACACTTAAAGACAAAAATATATTAACAAAATTTAAAATATTAACTTAAATATTGAAAATATCTAGTCTGTAATTCTGAGCAATATTCGCTATGTCAGTTTTATAGTTAATGCTTTGTGTTAATGGAACCTTCATGATTTGTAACATTTCTAATATATATCTGCGTTTGTAATTGTTTTCTGTGTTCAAAATTGACATATTGTCAAAATCAGGACAATGATTCAAATTACTGCAGTGTAATGATAATGCGGTTTTTTGTTTAGAAGTGGTTTTATTGTATTTGTGATCGGATTTGTGTCCTGCAATTCTAGTCTTTAGTCTATTTTTTGTTATACCTACGTATACCATATTGCAATTTACATTATCCTTATTCTTACACGGTATCTTATAAACTAAATTGGACCTTTCAAATGTATCTATTCTATCCTTTGTTCTGCTGAATAATGAACCTAAAGTATTATATGTTCTGTGTGCCACTGAATATTTTTTGTCATCAAAAATTTTAGATTTTTCTAATCTTTCAGATATAAGAAGTACATAAGTTAGAGATTTATAAGTTTTCGGTTCAGTAACCGTTCTCGTATTCATATTTTTTCGGTTCTTATACTGTCTTATTAATTTACAGATAAGTTGCATTGTGTAACTATTGTCATTCAGAATATTTGTAATCCTTTCAATATTAATTCCGTGAAAATCTGAATCGCCTATATTCAAAACTCTCTCAATAAGATTTCTAGCAGAATTGATTATGATCATCTTTGGATGTTTAGAAAAATAGTAATAATCCTTCCAGAAGCTGTGGGCTTCTGATACCAATCCATTATTAGTTTATTATCCTTCCTTATTCCTAATGTATCTGAATAAGGAATTTTAGAATTATATTCCTCCTCAATTGTAAATTTTATATCGTCATGAAATGAATGAAATGTTAACAAAATATTATTAACTGCACTTTCCGGAATAATGCAGAATAAATCATCAACATATTTTGTAATTATCCTTGGTGTCACAGCCAATCTCTCAATACAAGAATCTAACAATTCCTCCATTACAATGTCAGCTACAACCGGAGAAGCAGGAGATCCCATTGGAAGTCCTTTTTGTTGCATGTATACCATATTATCATATTTAAAATATCTGTTCTCAACTATACAGAATCTTAAAATACGTAGAAAAAGATTCTGTTCCATCTTTGTGAATTCCCCTAATCACCTACAATATTATTCATTCTTGATATGTAATCACACTTATTCATTGTCGCTGTAGTATTTCCCTTATCAGCATTTAAAATAAGTATATCCTCATTGTCCTTCAAGAATTTCCTAGTCCTATTCACCTTTTCCAACATAAATTTATCCCTATTTGTCAATCGTTCCCTATTCAAATAATTATCCACAATATTTGTAAATCTATTCCTCGCTATTTCCTGATCTTCTCTTTCTGTCAAAGTCTGTATAAAGTCTTCACCATCTGCTATCATCCTCAAAACTGGAAAATCTTTCCTTTTTATCGGAAGTGCGTGTTTTTGTCCTAGAGAAAGAACCCATTCCACCTCAGTGGGGATACCTCTGGATTGATCGCCCGATATAGTGTTTAATTGATACTTGTGACAGCTAAATTTTGTTTTATATTATTTTGCAGCGAACGAAAATACGCATTCCCTTTTATTTCTGTCCGTATTATGTCCAATCAAAGAGTAAATTACAAAAGCAACTCGAACTCGATGAAATGGCCTTCTACCTAGTCGTCAGCAAGAGAACATGAAGAAAGGGATAGCGGCTCTTGTCTATTTCTCTGTTTAGTTTCAATTAA
Source organism: Phaonia tiefii (assembly GCA_963931995.1). Classification (NCBI taxonomy): domain Eukaryota; kingdom Metazoa; phylum Arthropoda; class Insecta; order Diptera; family Muscidae; genus Phaonia; species Phaonia tiefii. The sequence goes on from OZ008370.1 coordinate 129,454,374, forward strand.
AGGCCGAAAATCAAAATGAGTTTGATGTATCGTGTAAACCAAATTCCATGGAAAATCTATAGTTTATGCAAATTACTGATAAGAGGAAAAGAGGCTTTTATCGAATTTATATCAATAATAGCAAGACGGACTCCGATTTAGTTTGCCAGCGACATGACCGCGTTCACTATAATACCGAAAAAGTAAATGATAATGAAAAAGTTAATGATACCGAAAAAGATAATAATACCTCTGACAAATATTTATATGTGCAAAATAATTTTTTTTCTTTCCTTCTGAAAACTGGCTGTAATTTAATGTCGACCATATACAATTTTTTAATAATATCCCTCTCTCTTTATCATATACTTTTTTCTATTTTGGACTATTTGTAGTCCCTTTATCTATGATTATCTCTGTAAGTTTTCAAACTCAATAGAAAATAATTATATGTGCCAAAGCGTTCCAGACACTTTAAAGTGAACAACTCTATTTTTCTCGGGTGTTTAGTATAAAATATCTTTCTGTACGTGAGTAAAGTGATCGTTATGAATATATTCTAAGAAACGTTTAATTCACAGTTTTGTTTTTAGTTGAAGATGCCACGTGGAAGTGAACTTACGGATGAGGAGCGCGGAAAAATTGTTGGAATGAGACTTGCAGGTAAAGCAATTGGCGAGATTGCAGCTGCGGTAAATCGGAATCGTAATACAGTTTCGAATTTCCTCAAAGACCCCAGAAACTGTGTGTGTATTAAGCGCAGTGGACGCATCCCAACTATAGACCAGAGGACTAAGCGGCGCATTTGGCATTTAGCAGCTAATGAGAATATGAGTTGCAGGTAAATAAAGGAGGAATTGGGTCTAAATGTAACGAGACAGCGTGTCCAGCAACTGCTAAAGTACGATATAGGTCTTCGGTACCAAAGCAAAATGGCCAGACCACGCTTAAACCAGCTCCATAAAAATGCGCGTATTGCTTTTGCAGAAAAGTACAAGCTTTGGGAGGACGAATTTGAAACCGTTATATTTAGTGATGAGAAAAAGTTTATTTTGGACGGACCTGATGGTCACCATAGATATTGGAGAGATTTACGACATCCTCGTCAAAGGTGCTACAAGCGACACGACGGTGGTGGATCTCTTAGGATATGGGCTACATTTGCAGCACGAGGGAAGTCAGTAATAAGCTTTGTCCCAACTAAAATGAATTCGGAAGCGTACGTTGATCTGTTGGACAGCAATTTAATTGACTTTGCTGTCGAATTATATGGAGATAAGTGGACTTTTCAACAAGACAACGCCCCGATCCACATTGCTCGGCTCACAAGGGACGTTTTTAAGTCCCGAAATATTCCATTACTGGAGTGGCCAGCCATAAGTCCCGGCCTCAACCCAATTGAAGATCTCTGGGGGATACTTTCCGCCAAGGTGTTTTCAAAGAGGAAGCAGTATACGCCGCCTAAAGAACTAAATCTACCAATATTGGCGGAATGGGAGATAATTGACATGTACACTTTAAGCAACTTAGTGAGTTCTATACCACGCAGGCTACAACAAGTTCTTAAGCACAAGGGCAACTCAATATCATATTAATTACATATTTTAATTGGATAAGAATAAGAATTAAATTTAAGTATCATTTTTGCATATATAAATATTTTCTATGAAGAATATATCAAACACTTTTTTTTTTGTTCTAAAACAGAAATGAAAAAATATGGTTTCTTATAATTTTAAAGAATAATAAAATATAAACTAATATATAAAATAAAAATAAAAAAAATTTTAGTTTTCAAAGCTCCAACTCAAAATGATACATTGCACATATAAATATTTGACAGGGGTACATCCTACGTACCGTGTAAACACCGTTTGATGTTATTACCCAGATACATATGTAATTTACAACTCAAATTTCAATTAAACTGAAAGAGAAATACAAGTATTTAAACGTTAACGTACAAAATATTCAAAAAATTTGAGTCATTGGAGTCAACAAATACGAGTATTGAAAACAACAGTGTGTCGATGCATGCAAAAACGTGATATACAATGCTCATATTGAACAATGACCATAGACAATAATATTTGTTATTTTCATTAGAGCAGCGCACATGTGAACATGCATTAACAGAATGTATCTCGCAACTCGATGCGATCACTGTTATGGCCGTTGCTTAACGCAAACTGTCACTCTCTTTCTCGCTGTTAATTTGTCACAATTATTCTCTCTCACTCTATCACTGTTAATGGGAGGGGAATTGTTTTAGGGTTTGAATTTCAATTGAAACATTTAAAAAATACATATACAGTGAGTCACAGTGAAAATCATACACTGGTGTTTTTTTTTTGTACAAAGCTGTATAAAAAAATAAAACAATTGAAGATTAAAAACAATTTTTATTTCAATTAAATCTTTACAATATTCAATATTTGGATCTCACAATGAAAATCATACACCTTCAACAAATCATCAATAATGTTAATACACAACAACGTTAGTGCTTAGGTAGCAATCGTTTTCCCCCAATGATATCCTGCAGACTTTTTCCCATTGATGGCACCCACTTTTCTGTGTAGTCAGTACTGATTTTCGACAATTCCCATCTTTGGTCATTCTCGAGCGTCACTCTGCCGGTGATGTTACATTCCCCATATTCCAGGATATATGGGAGGTGGGCGTGGGCTTTGGCGGATTTGGACCAAACCTTGTGCTTCATTTGTTAGCTTCTACAAATTGCCAGCGCAAAATGTACTTGAGCTACGACTCCTTCCAGTTTTAGCCTCCTCAATTTGGAAATCACGACCAGTGTGAGACGTGTCCTCAGCGGTATTCAACCGTTACACAATACAATATACCCAAGTTCTTCATCCGGTTTTTCCACACAATAACTCGTCCATCAGACCCAAATGTATTGAATTCGCCCGGGAAACAAAATATACCCCAAAAGCAAAATTCCTCCCCCCACGCAAAATTTCTCCGAAACGCTATATTCCCTCTCAATAAGTATGGCCCACTACAGACAACTCTCCAATCAACTCATTTTCCCACAGGATATGGTGAATTGTCTCCGCATTAGCGTTCCCCACAAACGATCCTCAACCCCAGCTGCCAATTTTGGGGCACATAGCCCTGGATCTACCCCCACTTTTCCAACAATTGATAGTCCATTTCATTATCATATCGCTCATTTGCGACAATACCGTCATAACTCAAAAAACATAGTTTCGAGTAAAACGTATTTGAAAGTTTCAAGTTGTATAGGATTGTATGCAAAATGCTAGTATAAAAATACTCTCACGCCGAATTTAAAAATAATTTTTATATACGAATCAATTTATCTGATAGAATTGGACAAGGAGAATATTTTGCATTGTTCAGTTCAAAAAAGATAAATTTTGAGTTGACGGTCTTGTCACAAATTAGCAATATTTTTATACCCCGGTTGTCCGTCCCAAACTTATCCTCCGCTGTGCCATCATTTTCATTTCTCCGAATTATGCTCCGAATAGTACCACGACTACGATTCTATAGAGATATGACTAAATGGTGTCCCATAACATCCCATGAAGGGATTGGGGAGAGCTGAGATGTGAGAGATCAGTGACATGTGTGCTTTCTTGTTTTACACTCACTGATTGGGACCTACAGTTTTACACCGGTTACGAACGGTATTTTGAGAAGCATTTTCGTGGCTAAGTAACGATAGTGTCGTCATCACTAAGAGAGGTGACCGTCGTCGAATGAAATGTAAGGTGGTCTGAGTAGGGATCGAACCCACGCGCACACTAACCATTGCACCACTGACGGCCAGAAATAAATTAGTTTTACTACTAGTAAATCTAAATAGATTAGTATTACTACTAGTAAACCATTTAAAAAAAAAACGCGCGATTTATTTGAAAAGATGTTCAATGTGTCTACAAGCTACAATTTTTAATACATTTATTAGTAGGGTCTTTTTTTACATTCGGAATAGATACTGTCGAATCAAGCGCTGCTCGAAATTTTATTAAAACAAACAAGCGATTTTTTGTATATAATTTTCAATATGTTGATTTTTCATTTTAAATTCATTTTTCAGGTGTCGTAGTTAGCGTCAGGTAGTTTCAACGTTTGATTCGACACTATCTATTCCGAATATAAAACAGACAAATGTATTAAAAATTTTTCCGTGCAGCCATTTTCAACACATTGAAAATCTTTTCTACAAAAACGCGCTTTGTTTTTATACACAAAATTTAAAAACAAAGTACGATGTGTAAACGCCAATAGAATGGTTTCCCCCAAAAATTACATTTGTACACGCTGAAAAATCTGTATTTTGTTGTTGTTTGGATGCAAATACATATAACGTGTTTGTGGCTTGTCGCAAATAGAGTGTACTTGTGTCCAAACACATTGTGCTTGCTATTCAATATTATATGTTTGCTACACAATGATTGGTAGGTTATAATATATGTTTTTGTGGCTCAAATGTGATTTTGTTTGTTGAAAATTGAAACCCATGGTTGAAATTCAAAAACGTAACTGAAATCAGCCCGGTCATCAGAAATGTTATACTTACAAAAAAATACAACTCTGTGATATAGATTAAAAATGCACCTCAAAGTGTTGCACCGCTGCGAGAATGCAAGAGGAATAGAAAGACATGGAGGAAAAAAACCTTCTGTTCTTGTGTTGCAATAATTGAATTTTCAGTATGTAAGTTGGTACTTAGGATCTTCGATCGTTACTAACTCGCATATGTAAATTGCATATTAGCTAGTCTGTAAGGATGCACTTCCATAGACTTAAGTAAATAAATTTAAAAACATATTCAATTGTCTATTATTCCAACAAAAACTAACCGTTTTTCACTTAGAAAAATGTTCCTGACCTAGTAAGCTTGTAGTATGAACTTCTCATACATTAACTAAAATTATTGAATTTATGAAAAGCCATCTTGTGGTGATTGTTTATGAAAACTCAATTTCTGTGGCAGCAGAAGTGGGTGATTTTTCTTATGTATAATTAATTTTTTTCTTACATACGAAATGCGCGACTTATATGAAGTATAGCCCATATTTTTGGGCGAATTTTCATATCATCACTTTTTGGTATCACATATCATATCTTTTGTATAACAATGGACTACTACGGCGAAGTGAACCTGACATGCAGGTTGCCACTCTAACCTAACGTAATGATTCAATAACCAGACAATATCCCCAAAATATTCACCAGACTCGTGTCGAAAAATTCTAATTTAGCGTTCAGCGGTATAAGCCCTCTCCTCTGGAAGAGGAGCCAGTACTGGTAAAATGAAATTCTAGTATAGCTGGACTTTTGTCTGTCGAGAGAGGGTTTCGTTCACAAACTGCTTGTCGAGCCGAATGTATGTATTTGCAAGCACACTTCTCGTATTTATCTCTAGGCGGACGTTATTGTCCTTGTCCACGACGGATCCAAGGTAGATAAATTCATCTACCACTTCAATATTAAATCGGTTGTCGACGTTCGACTACGGACCAAGTCGATCAATTTTGTCTTGCCCTCATTAACTAATTGTTTTTCGATTCTTGAAAATACTGCAGTAACCTCTCGCAAATTTCACCCAATAACGTCTCTGTCGTCAGCATAAGCCAGCAACATATGGCTTTTCGTGTTAATGGTCTTGTTCGTATTTACTGCAGCATTTTGTAATGAACGAGATTTTTATAATTACTAAAATAGTTCTCAGTTGTGCTACATAAGTTCGCAGCAATGTACTTGTAAATAAACATTGTTGTGATTATCAGTGCAAAAGCGTGATTGTCTCTGTACAATTAGATAGAGTATTTATCTACGATGGTAGTGGCATAGAAGTGAGAGAACCGGTAGGCAACAGACAACTTGTAATCGGTGATGAGAGTGCAACCAGAGCGCTTACACGAGTTTAACAGTACCGGGACCATCGTCATCTAGTACTTGGTTGGTCACAGGCTGGCACGATCGAACATACATAGCTCAGTTGGATAAGCAGTCGGCTTAAAACGGAATGAACGCAGGTTCAAACGCTGGTAGGTATGATATTTTTTTTATTTTTATTATTTATTTTATTTATCATATAACATAAGGGTAAAATTTTTGGGAAAGTAACGCAATATTTCCAGACAAAAGCTGAAGTCTGTAGAGAAACAATTGTTGGTGGTTAATCTAGTTAGGATTCCAATTCGCTTTGGATTCCCATTCATTTTCCATCTTCTCTTAGAGTGTTTGAACTGTAAAAGCTAGTGGTGAGAAACTGGAAAATGATATGGAATGATCTAAGCTAGGCTTCTTTGGTGATCATGATACCAACATCGTTCTTTTGTGATTTGAGTCTAGCAAAGTGCGCACAGGAAAATAATTAATTCGAGAGTGATATATACGGTGGTCTTACATAATACCATAAGCAAATTATAGTGATCTCTTTCCTTTCAAGTTGGTGATTGTCAAAATCCATAAAAATTTCGACAATCAGTGACGTTATTAATTAAATTAACCACAATTCGGGCATAGCGAAAAATCATTTTCCGAACTAAAAGGTAATTTTTCTTAAATCTTACAAGAAGGTAGAAAATTAATCAAACTTAAATTAGGTTCGAATTGAAGGTCGCTAAGCAGATTTTGGAAGTGTCCCCTGGGACAGAAGTTTAGGAGGAATTTTCTGTGAATCCAAGGTATGTGTGAATTTATTTATTGGAAAGGTATATGGAAAATTAGTAAAATGGTGTTCCGAATCTAGATTTGTTGCGGTCGGAATAAATTGATAAAGATTTTAAGAGGCCTCATCGACGTGATATCTGGCAACTTCACGCGAATGAGGCTCTCAACTTTTTGCTCTACTACTATAGTCATAGTAGCGAATTCCACCAGGATCGGCCAAATAATCCAAAGCACACCACTTTTGACGAATACCTGAAAACTCACGACTAACACTCGCATTTAGGAGATAACCATTTGAAATTAACTCAACGCCAGTCAAATAGGAAGCTAACACTACTTTAATTAAAATACGCAGCAGAACATGGAAAGCTCCAAATGCGAAGGATCGTGCTAGAAGACCGCAGTCCCAACTACACGTACGAAAACAAGCGGAAATCTCTCGTTTTACAACAATTTGCAGAATAACAATCTTTGGAACCATACAGAGCTATCTTCCGAATCTGTAGCCCAATTCAAGTTTCTGTTTTCCAACGCCTAAAGCGACCCAACCAATAATTTAAGTATTAATTATTAAGAGTAAACTCCAAATAAGTGGTTGTAATTTATATATCTATTGGGCATATGCAAAATTGTTTATTATTCTTATTAATTTTTCTCTAACAGCATTAAAAACAAGTTCATCGAGGGTCGACGTTCCTGATTACCAAAATCCTTGCTGCAAGTTTGGGTGAGTGATAAAATCGTACCATAATTTATTACAAGTAATAATTTTGCATAAACTTATATGATATGAGTCAAATTAGTATTGCCACAATTTTGTATCTGCTACTAAAACCAGAAATTATTCAATCCCGTAAAAAGTTTCCCGAATTTTGAGTCCTATTTCTATTTGCAAACCATTGCACTTTATTCCCCACTTTTTTTTCCAATACCATACGGAATTAGGTACATTTTCTAGGAATATCAAGATTTCTTTCTCACCGTAATTTATGTTAGTTTAAGTTTATCGTTTATATATGATCATCATATATATATAGGATTATTATATCTTGCCACCGTGAAATATCTGCTCTCTCTATGAAAATGAGCATTTTTACAATTTCGAGTAAGCACTTTTACGTTTGCATATGTAGTATTTACATTCATTAGCAGAAAATGTTCAATTATATATTAGATTACATTCTGAATTTCTGTTACATTGCGATATAACATTTTTTTTCAATCTTTACTTTCGTATATCTACATATGTGAAGTAACGTAGACTTTGTAATTATTTTGAATTCCTGCTTTATGCGATAGTATATAACGTAAACAAAAAGTATTTCGATGTTAAGTAAAATTTATAGCTTTACACTTTCTGTTATTTGAACAAACTATCAGATACTATAAATTCTTAAGAGAAATTAACATTTTTCTTTTTTTTTTTTAAGAGTTTTATAGAATTTTATGATTCGCTAGATGAATTTCGATTATTAAATATAGCATTTTGATAAACATGTGTGAATAAACGATTTGTTTTCTTACGGTGGATAACTAGGGTATTGTAGTGCGGAAGTAGGGGGTCCTACCAGGGGGACCATGGTTGGGTTTGGGCAAAAAGGCGCTGGATTCGAACATTATGAATCCAAGAAAAAACCTAGACGGTTGATACTTTATAGTTCTTCTGATTTTTCTTCTTTTTTATCTAGTCATTGTTTCTCTTCTTTCCCTACATAGTAAATGGTTAGAATCAGGTCCATCTAAAGTATTTTAATTTCTTCTTTTATTGTCAACAGGGAGTCTACCAAAATTTTGTTTATGTATAAGGTTGTAGGAAGAGTGGAACAATGTAGACACGAACCCCCCACCCGATTGATAGCTAGCGTACCAAGGCTCCCAGTCTACTTGTCCACTTAATCATTGTTTTTATATCTTTTTCTCGTTGAAACTTTCCCCTACAAACATGTCAGAAGGTGGTCATAACAACTCGTCAGTTTGACGAACCATACTTTGATTTTCTTCTAACAATGAATGTTAGAAAAATATTGCATTTGAACATTACAATTTTTATCTCCATTAAGATGTGGAAGAGATTGCAACAAAGTGTGTCGCCTTGTCTCAGTCCTCGCTTGGTACATAACGGTTCACTGAGGTCTTTCCCACTTTCATTGCTGATTTGGTGTTGGTCAGCGTCATTCTACAGAGGCCGGAATCCCAAGTTCAGACATAGCTTCGTACAGTTTTCCCCATATGGCGCTATCGAAAGCAGCTTTGTAATCGACAAAAAAGTGGTATGTATCGATTTGCTTTTGTGGGTCTTTTCCAGGATTTGGCGTAGCATGAATATTTGGTCAGTCGTAGACTAAACCACTAAAACCACACTGATGAGGTACAGTAAGGATTTTAATAATTGGCTTTAGTCTTTCACATAATACGCTCGACAAGACCTTATACGCGATGGATAAAATACTGATATCGCGATAGTTGGATCATACACACTGATCACCCATTTTGAATACAGGTCATAATACACTGGAGACTCCAATCGTCAAGCATATAAGTTGATGTATGTGGGCTAGTAGTCCTTCGCCACCGGCATTAAAAAGTTCAGCGGGTTGCCCATTCGCACCAGCGGCTTTATTATTCTTAAGCCGGGAGATCGCCGTTCTAATCTCGCAATGGCTGGAGGTATACAATATACTCTGTTTTCCACAATCATTACCTCCTGCTCTTCAGTGGAAGAATCTGAGTGGAGTAGTGCTGAAAAGTGGTCCATCCACATTTTAAGCACACAGTGCTTATCCGTCACCAGATTCCCATTCTCGTCCTTGCAGGAGGACGTTTCGATCGTCTTACCATCTGGAAAAATTTTCGGGATTCATTGTCCATCCTGAACATTACGGTCCTTTGACACTCTCTCTCCTCCCACTGCCATTTCCCGCTCGTAAATATTTTGTTTTCGTCCCTTCTCAGCCTCTTGTACCGCTCATTCGCAGCACGCGTTGTAACTGACTGTTTCGTTGCCATATGTGCAGCGTCTTTTTCATCAGTTGCAAAGCGACTTTCTCTGTCGTACCATGGCTTATCCTTCTGTGGGTTTTGATAGGCAAGTTCAGTCCTTGCAGCGGTTTCCAAAGAATCGGAGATGTGCTTCCACTGCGCATCTGGGTTCTCGGGAGGGGGGGTATTCTGCTCTAGCAGGAGAGAGAACTTTTGTCGGTATGACATTGATATCTGCGGTATTTGTAGCTTGTCAATATCCAGCTTTTCCTGTGTTCGGCTTCGTACGTTTTTCGCCCTGCTCAGTCTTGTGCGAACTTTCGCAGCCACCGGTAATGATCGGAGTCGATATTGGCAACTCGAATCACACGTACATCCACTAAACCAGAAGAGTGTCTGCCATCTATTACCTAGTGATCAATCTGGTTCTTCGTTTTCTGATCAGAAGAGAACCAGGTCGCCTTAAGTATGTATGTATGTCCTCATGCTGGAATCGTGTGCTACTAACTAGCATGTGCCCTGCAGCGGCGAAGTCTATCAGTCTTATTCCATTATCGGAAGTGGTATCATGTAGACTGTGATTACCGATGGTTGGTCGAAAGACACTTTCTCTTCCCAATTTGACATTAAAATCGCCTAGAATAATCTCAACGTCGTGGTCAGGGCAGCATTCGTTTACTTTCCCCAGACCCTCACAAGCAATGATCCGAAGCAATGATCCAAAATACACAGTCGCACGCGCCTCCAACAAATCAAAATCAATATTGATGTATTATTTTCACTGTGATCTTCAAATATTGGGCACCACATTCTTTTAATTTTGTATATTTTAAATAAATAAATGTTTATGTTTATTTTGTTATATCAATTTTAGTTGTATTATTCGATATTTAAGATGTGTTGTTCTTTAATAGTTTTTATTTTGTTATTTTACAAGCCAAGTGAACTTAAGTTAAATTGGATAACATAACATTAGCAATTTATTTTACCACCATCTTTGAAGTAAAATATTACGACTGTATGATTTTCACTGTGACTCACTGTAGTTGTTAATTATGGATATCATCAATTTTTAACAGTTGTTGCTACTTTGCATTGTTGTTAATTTCATGATCTTCGGATATCATGAACTGCGGTAAAAAATATCAGAATTTCGCACAAAGATGATAAAGTCGTATCATGAGTACTTTTTTTATGGAGAGATAATATTTTAACGGGCGACACTCGTACGCATTTGTAGTGACCAAATAGAAATGTTGTTTAAAAATTTTGTTTCTTTTTTCAATTTTTTGAACGCAATTTAGTAGCGCTATGTTCATTGCAAAAGATAGATTTTGTCGATTTGCCGTTTCCAATGGTTAGAAATAAACATATAATAAATAATATCGCGACAATAAAAACTGCGAATGTATACATATAAGTATAACTATAATATTACTGTAATATAGTATTTTACTAAGTTTTACACACATTGTAGCCCAGAATAAGATTAGTCTTATTCAACTGATATTATTTGAGAATTAGTGAAAAAAGTATGAGATGTTTACTCCCAAGGAAATCTTTTATACAAATTTTACTTTTTTCAACAAATTTTGATCAACTGGCCACACTTGTGCGTAGGATCAGGATTTGTTTGACAGATATTTCAAAACATTTCAATATAGAAATTAAATTAAAGAAAATAGTTTAAATCAACAAGGAAAACTTTTCCTAAGAACGCAAAAATTAAAATTTTGTTAAAAATTTATAATGCCGTACAATGCTGGCAGTAGAGTGAAGGTGCAAAAATAAATAAAATTACCGTCAGTGCCTTTGTTAAGGGCCTTTGCTTTCAAAAAGTACAAAACTGCATAGCTTTCTAAAACAATATAAAGATAACACTGAAAGCTTTGAATTTGTTATCGATTGGAAAACATATTGAATTTTGAGGAGTAGCTTTTGCCCACCCGTTTCAGATAATTTAAAATTTGTTCAACACGCTAAAATGTTATCAGTGCAACGGCATTTGTTAAGGTATAATTTGGTTCAAAATAACCAGGTTGTTAACAAAAAACTAAAAAAAGTATGACTCCAAATACCTTTATAGCGGCACAAGATAACTCACCAACCACTAAACATACTTATTATAATTCTTTGACGTTTGGGAATAAGGTCTTAAGTCAAAAAAATTCATTTTGGGTTTTTGATTGGGTTTAACTCAATTTTTTTTCTCTTTCGTTTGGTATTAATAACTTAAATCTAGCACAACTCCATCCAATCGTAATCATTTGCTCTTTAGGCAATAAGTCAGAAAATTTCATATATAAATAATTTTCAATTTAAAATTACGAAAAACTACAGTTTCTGACTTAAGACCTTATTCCCAAACGTCAAAGAATTAGATTCTAGATTCTCAAAAGAAAACAAACTTTCAAATCGGCCTAGACGTTTAGAATTTACTGGTCTTGAAACGGTGAACGTCAGCAAAGTGGTACTTTGACACCCCGCCTCATATTGTAAATTGCATCAGGGTGTCTGTAAATAAAAGATTCTGAAACCCTGATACCTCCCCCCACAAACCTCTACGATACTACATTCTAAAACGAGTCGAACAAATGTTAAGCAGTTCTGATATTACGAGGGCGGATCAATAAGTACGTGACTTTTTTAATAAAACACAGTTTTTTACAAAACAAAATTATTTTTTAACATAATCTCCTTTTAGCTCAATACACTTAGTCCAACGTTTCTCCAATTTTTGTATCTCTTCCAAAAAATTTGGTTTTTCGAGGTCCACAAAATAGGCATTTGTTTGATTAATAATTTCATCGTTGGAGCTAAATCTTTTTCCACCGAACCATTTGTTTAGGTTTGGAAATAGGAAATAGTCACTGGGGGCTAAATCCGGAGAATATGGCGGATGATCTACCAATTAAACAACTCCAAACAATCCTTTGAAGTTGTCACACGATTACGTTTATGGTCAATTGAGAGCAAACGCGGCACCCATCTTGCAGACAGCTTTCTTATCATTTAAAATCGAAACCACACTGCCATATGAAATACCTATGGCATCAACAATCTTACGCACTTTTACTCTTCGATCGGCCAACACCATATCGTGGATATTTTCGACATTTTCGGGTGTATTGACCTCAATTGGCCGTCCAGAACGTTCAGCGTCATTTGTACTTGTGCGACCACAACGAAAGTCAGTAAACCACTTTTTTACCATTGAAATCGATGGTGCAGAGTCCACATAGTATTTATCAAGCTCTTCCCTGGTTTGATTGACGTTTTTTTTTCGCAAAAAAATAATGTTTAATGGGCACTCGAAATTCACTTTGCTGTTAAACGCTAAGTAAATGGCGGAGCTTGCTCAAAATTTGACAGTAGTCAATTAACTGGTGGTACTTGATGGGAGAAGTGTTGCATTTCATATAACTACGAGGTAAGTTCGAAAAGACACGGACTTATTGATCCACCTTTGTACCATCCCGTATGTCCGAACCATATCTACTCGATACCCAAATTAGGAATCTCTCAAGCGTGGACTTATCCGCGAAATGGACAATTTCCGTATGGATGCGGAGCGTGCTGCAATAGACGATTAGCCAGTCAGACTTCAGTAATGCTAGAAGGCAAATGGCTGCCATTTTTAATAAACATTTTTAATCTTTTTTTATATATTCTTAAATATTTAGTAAACCAAAATACAAAAAATCTCTTGTTGTTTAGATTGTATCAAGGAAACCCCATGTACCACAACATATGGGTTACCTAAGTAATTTGTTGTTTATTTCCCACGGAGACCCATACAATATAAACGAAAATTTAATTTGGCGGTTTCAAAAGAAACATACCCTTATATTCTTTATTGAAATTTGGACCTCTTTTTGTACTTGTAGAGAAAAAAAAGTACATTCGGGTACAATTTGTATAAGTTTCCTTATCATCCCTAATCCCCGAATTGTTTATAAGTAAATTTTCAATGATGAAGAAGTTATGCGCGCGATGATAAAATTATTTACAAATTTTATTTTTAAGCGATCACTTTTCAGTAGCTTTGTTGTATTTTATTTGTTTTTGTTTAGCATTTTTGTCGTTGTTATTGGCAATATGACGTACATATAATCTGTATGGAGTCATAGTCGGCAGCTAATGAAGCCTGGCAAAAGCATAAACTCCGGTTTAGTATTTGTTGTATCATAGTACGAGTACATGTGCGAATGGCGGGAAACATCTCAGCCATATGTTTACTGGGGGAACTAATTAATAATGGCTACAATGCATTCATTAGTGAGTGAATAGCTCCACTCCTCAGTACAAAGCAGAAACAAACTCATCTGTTTTGTTTGTTTAAGCGGGTGGCGACGACAACATTGACTCACTCGCAGGCTGAGCGATTTATGGCCGATAAATAGGTCTATGAAGTTTTGTAGTTTTTTTATTACATTTGCAATGATGTAAGAAAGACTGGAAGCAATATTGATTTCATCATATGGTGGTGACTATGAAGTTCATAGTAATAGTTTTGTATTGAATAGTTTTGAAGTTTAATGTATGAAATTACATGTATGAAAATTATATGAATTTAATGTATGAAATTAATAAATATGGTATTTTAGACACCGTTCAGTCTTTATCAACGACTTACTAAATTCAGCATCCAATAAAATCGGCAATGCAGTCGCGTGCGCGACTCTTGGGTTCAATTCAATCTCTGACCACAGTTCCTATTTCTGTTCCCTTAGCGAGTGTTACGCTAAATGCTTGCAAACGGGCTCAGAAGCGATTATTTACCGGACCAAAACCGGGGGAGAAATTAAACTCGCCCAAATATTCGCAAACTGTTTTAAACCAGGTGCTAAACGGACAAACATTGTTGTCGTTGTGTCGTGCGCCAAACAGAGGCACAAACGTGCAGGCACACGACACAACAATAAAGTTTTGGCTATTGCATTTGGTTTTATTTTTCGTGTTGTTCTCGCAAAAGATATTGCAAAAGTCTCGCAAACGAATCTCTTGCAAGACATCGTAAACGTAACTTTTACTGCCACAAACTGAGCGACTGATGATTCATTTTCCGATCGTTTTCGGATCTGTTTTCGAGAGTTTTACCCGCAAAAGTTTCGCGTAACTCTCGTATGCGATATCGTATACGAAGTTGTGGTCCGCTGGGTTGCTACAATGTTAAAGAGCAAAAACAACACACACAAAAGTACGTTTTCTACTTTAAAATTTAAAGTACACATACAATGGTTGCCATTTATACATTTGGCCTAGGCAATTTTTAGTGTTGCCTGGTGGAAAGTTTAACAGTTTTTAGCTCAACTGTACTCAGAACCTGTTATTTATGGTTTTTCAGTGACTCGAAAAATTAATCTCAGTAATAAAGTGGAATTAACTCGTGAACATTTTCGTGCGATTATTTTTCACAACTATCAACGTGGATTAGCCAGAGAAGAGTGCATTGATGAACTTAATAGCCTGTTTCTCGATGTCGAAAGAATGCATTCGCAAAGTTTGTAAGCGAAAGAAATGTGATTTGGGTTTCACTAATTCAACTTTATGCGAACGACGACTCGAACGACAAGTCGAAAGAAAATTTTGAATACGTAAAGGTTTTCATACAAAATCAGGTTTCTCTATTTCGAATGAGTTGTCAACCCTGCGAATGGAAGTGTCAAATTCAGTCACTTGCTGTTTTGTTTTCAAGTGGCAAAGAAATATAGAAAGTAAAGGAACTCAACTACAAATTTTCAAATTAAAATTAATGGCAAATTATAGTCTGAAAAAGTCAACGATGCAGCAGCTGCATGCACTAGTCCACCATATGGAAAAAACCCAGAGTTTGCCAGCGGAGTGCCGGTTGTCGGAGTCAGCTAATTTTTCGGTGGAGGAGAAATGAGGGAATATTTGGTTTTCATTTTTTTAAATTTGTTAGATTACTTTTTTTTTGTTTACTTTGTCTCGTTTGTTTTGCTTTGCTTTCCACTGACAATCGGTATCAATAGATCGGCAGGGTTGTATTCAAACCTATAGAATAAAGTAGTATTTTTTAAGGAAATTGTAATCAAATGAAAAATGTCGATCTGGCAATTCACAAATACGTAGTTACGTAACACTTACAAATTGACAGACGCAAGTGCATAAGAACGAATACTTAAGAGATAGAGAAACCCAAATTGAATCGAATTCGACTGACCGTCTTTCGGTCGCTTATGTTTTCATTCGACATCGAGAAACAGGCAATAAATCTTTATATGACGATGATGCACCATCTTAAAGTAACGTGAAAAACTGGTAGTATAATGATTGCCGTCGGTGGTGCAATGGTTAGTGTGCGCGGCTTTTGTACATGAGAACGTGGGTTCGATCCCCGCTCAGACCACCTCACATTTCTTTGACGACGGTAACCGCGCTTAGTGGTGGCGACACTAACGAGTACTTAGCCATGAAAAAGCTTCTCAAAATACCGTTCGGAACCGGTCTAAAAACTGTAGGTCCCAATCAGTGAGTGTAAAGAAAGCGCACATCTCACTGATTGTGAGAAGCTCTCCTCAATCCCTCCATGGGATGTTATGGGATACCATTTTTTTTTTTTTATAATGAATTTAATTGGGGCCGACTTTCGCATCACGACGCATTTCGTGCAGATCGTCAGAAAACATTGATGATGTGCATGAACTGGTATTGCTAGATCGTCATGTGACATACCCTGAGAACAACCGTGGAGATCATTTCCACTCCCATACATTCAATATTGCATGAACATTTCCCCGTAAAGAACATTTGCTACCGGTGGATACTGCATAATTTCTCAATCACTCAAAAACAGGTGCATGTCAATTAGTGCAAGGAAATGTTGAAAACATGCAATGGCGGTGCTTCAAAAGACGTCTCTACCATCACGACGGCCGATGAATCATGGATCTAAGCATATGAGCCTGACACTAAAGCCCGGTATTGTATAAAAAATAACGAAAATTTCATGAACCGAAAATTTCGCTCACTTTTCATTTGCTTGGTACTTTGCTTTCGCTTCATTTGCTTTCGCTCTTTGCAAAAATTTCGTAGGCAAAATCAATTACAGGGTTGTTACGCCAAAGTTATTTCGTACGAAAACAATTGTTTGGGACCAGAATTTTGACGTTTCGATTATTTTAGTAAACAAACCTAATACCACATGTATTAAAAATAAAAAGGAGTGCGAAGATGAATTAATAATGAAATATTTCCAAGGTAAATCAGAGATAATTTGTGTGTTGACATAGCCGCCCAAATGAAAATCCTCCTCGTCAGAAAAAATGTTTTTTCGACCAAATTCGATGTCCGATTGGAGCTTCCTTAAGGCCCAAACTGAGAAGCATTGTAAGCGAATAATCCCTGATCTTTGTGCAAAATTCTCATCATGCTGGTGTGAGAAATGCCTAGTCGTTGTAGATCGTTTGCGCGTCGATGTTCTTGGATTGAGTTCCGCACTTTCGGCCACAGCAGCCACATTACCGTCGGTACGCACCATACGACGACGGGGTCCATGAGTGTTGTCCACTAGCAAGGCAGCCTCCTGAACTTTTTGCAAAAATTTGTGTACAGCACACGCGGTGGGTGACGGGCTTCATTTCGGCGAAAAATTATTTACAACAAACGCACAGTTTGGGCAACACACCACTTCGCAATATTTCCCAACGTTGTTCAAGCGTAAAACGACTCATTTTGGTTCGCGGAGGTATGATTCTGACTGATAGTCAATATTTCGAACAGAACAAATCTATCAATGTCAAAATAACATAGAATTTAAAAAGTTACCTGTATTTGGATCACCCGTTATGCTTTATTTACAAATTTTGAAATGTAACCAAATTCTATTCAAATCTTCCAAAATGCAAAATTGCATCTCGTTCTTATTTCAAGTTCATTGCGGGAGGGTATGAGGTTAATACGATAGTTGTTTTCTCAAAATTTTGTGTGTGGTTTCTACTTGATCCTGAAACGAATTTCAAATAGATTCAGCCTATTTCGGCATGGCCTAATATATAAGTATACCCAGTTGGAAGTTTTGTCTTGAACACTATGTCAGTAGTATTTCCTTAGGGGCACGTCAGTACACACAAAGGCAAATTTGGTTACGTTCAGGGGTGTGGAGTTTCCCTAAAACGTTGACAACGCCGACTCTAACTCCGCAATTTTAAAATTCTAAACTCCGACTCCAACGCCATAAATAAACCAAACGTATTTAAATGTGTTTTTTTTGTTTAATATGAAGAAGCATGTGTATATAAAAATGTTTCATTGTACTAAATCAATAAATAGTTTTTCACAAATCACAGCTAAGAAACATTTAATTAAAGTTCGATTTTTTCACTAAAAAAAATCCATGGTCAAACCTAAGCCTAAACTAACTGATAGCAGTTCCTAAGAGATTTATATTTTAGGTAACTGAACTTTTCTGATTTCCGAATAATTTCTGAATATTTGAAAGTCAATATTGTAACTCCCAAAGATGACGAAAGAAGATTATAAAGGGTATTTTTTTAACTGCATGAGAACTATCGATATCAATAACTATGGTTTCACAGCTGAGAATATGAAACTGTGAAGATTTGACAAGTCATCATGAATCGTTTAACGCTGCAACAACGCTTCCCAAATGTGGAAATTTACTATGAAATAAATATATCTGTTCGCGTAGGTTCATATAGCACTTCGTACATTTTACGGACAACATAACCGGCCTAATGAGCAACCAATTCGTGCAGTTATTGATCATTTGGAGAGAAGACAATCCTCAAGCCGTTAACGAATCACCATAAAAAATGGTTTCCCGTTACATCCCATGACGGGATTAGGGAGAGCTTCCCACCATTAAAATTGACGGTTTGGTGCGGTTTATACGCTGGCGGCATCATCGGTCCTTATTTCTTTCGAAATGAGCACGGAGCTGCCTTTACTAATTCATGCTGACTGAATTTTTGTTTCCAAAACTTAATCAGCTAAACATCAACGACATTTGGTTCCAACAAGACGACGCAACTTGCCATACAGCGAGCTTAACAATCGCTTTATTGCAAAATCACTTTAGTGACAACTTTATTTCCGGAAGTAGTCATGTTCACGGGCCCCCTCTGGGTTACTTTTATGGGGCTATGTTAAGGCATTGGTTTATGCCGACAAACCAGCAACTCTAGAAGCATTGGAAGACAATATTCAAGCTACCGTTGACGCCATACGGCCAGATTTATTGGAAAAAGTAGTCAAAAACTGGACTGACCATAAATCATATTTATCATATTTAAAATCATATTTAAAAAATAAATGTCATAATAAAAAAAAATTGTTAATGTATGAGAAGTTCATACTACAAGCTTACAATGGGTCATAAAATTCAAAAAAAATCATTCCAAGAATATTTCTGTATTGTCTAATCAATTTAAGTTCTCATGCAGCTAAAAAAAACACCCGTTACACGATGCAGCTGGATGTAAGCTATACTAATCAAAATAAATACCTACACGCTGAAAAATCTGTAGATTTTTGTTGTTTGGATGCAAATATAACATGTGTTTGGAGCTTGTCGCAAATATAATATACTTGTGTCCAAACGCATTGTGTTTGTTATTCAATATTACATGTTTGAGACACAATTTTAATATGTTATAAATATATTTGTTTTCGACCCAAACATATCTGTGTTTGTGATATAAATACAGCCGTGTTTGTTGTACTGTTTATGCTCTCTCGAGAGCACGAGAATAAAAGAGGGGCAACGAGTGTGTATATCTTGTAAGTGTGTATCTCTATTTTTGCATTATTCTCTCAGTGAGTGATTCATAAATATTCCTGAATGTGCGTGCAAATTGCAATTGGCCGATGTATTGCGATTTAATTTCATGTATTCAGTCGTCAATGGTTCATCGGACAGAGGATATCAAATGCGCTTGATCGGGGAAAATAAAATAAACTAACGCTGGGACCGGTAAATTATTTGTAATGTTGCTTTGGTTTTTGTGTATGTGTTTCGCATATATTTATGTGTGTTACCTAAGTGAGAAACGATTTTGAGGAAAGAAACCGGAAAGAGCAACAACGTGAATCCCTTTTTCTGGAAAAAGGGTCACTTTAATATTAAAATTTGTTGTAGTAATTATAATTATAATAAATAAACAAAGAAAGAATAATTCGTTTCTAAATATTATTATTTTCGGGAGCATATTGAAATACGCATATGTTTCCACGTAAGTATATGGAGGTTTGGGGGAACACACGAATGCCTCCACGTAAGTATATGGATGTATGAGATGAAGCACCCACGTAAAACATGCTAATGTTTTCATTTAAATACACCTGAGTTTGGGACTTGCAAACGTATAAATGTTGGAAGTGTGTTCCAAACATATACATAGTTCCTGCAGAATATGTTTGGGAGAATATGTCACAGAGGCCGTTTTTTTTCAGCGTGTAGCCATTAGTACATTCCCTGAAACGGACTATCGAGATATCGCTAGAACTAGAACAACACAGTTGAAAGATTATATTCAATGTTAGAGTGGCCTAAAATTACCATTTTGCTTTTTTCCAAACTTCTCGGAACCTACTGTCAGTGCAACAAAACTAATGACTCTTATAATATCACTATACCACACTTAATAAAAATTTGTTTTCTAAACAGTGACTACTTGAAAACTAAGAACAAAACAGAACAACAGTTGCCAGTTTAAAGATCATAATAACTGGTGTATTATCCCAATACCACTATCGGTGGAAAAATACTATTGAGCGGAGTCAGGTGTTCCATGCTAACCAATGTCTGAGACAGGGCTGTCAATAATAATGCAAAGCAGTTGACACCTTCATGGTAGTATTGTCTTCCTTCATCTGCTTTCATTTTGCTATTATCCAAATTTTTAGTAATTTTTTTAACACGGAGTCAGATTCAGATTGAAAAAATCGACTCTAACTCCGACTCAGAGGAAATTTCATGTACTCCAACTTCTAAACTTCAACTCAGACTCCTCACCTGTTTCCTTTCATTCAGCTATTTGCTAATTTTTTAGAAATATTGTTAATAGGGAGTACGAATCAGATAGAAGAATAAAAATAAATTTCCTGGACTCCAACTACTAAGCTTCAACTCAGACTCTTCACCTGTTTCCTTTCATTCAGCTATTTACCAATTTTTTTTTGTTTTGGTTATATTGTTAATACGGAGTTAGAGTCAGATTGACAAATAAACGACTCCGAACCCCCCAAATTTCCCGAACCCCGAACAACACGCTGAAAAATCTGCCTTTTTGTTGTTGTTTTGATGCAAACATAACGTGTTTGTAGCTTGTCACAAATATAGTATACTTGTGTCCAAACACATTGTGTTTGCTATTCCATATTACATGTTGGAGACACAATGATTTATACACGCTGCAAATCTCTGTTTTTGCAAATACAAATACATTTGTGTTTGTTGCACTACTGACTCCCTATTGAGAGCAAGAAATCAAAAGAGATACAATAACAGATACAAATGTGTGTAGCTGTATTTTTACATTATTTTTCAGTAAGTGATTGATAAAAATTCCTAAACGCGTGTGCACATTGCAGATGTGTGAGTATTTCTTACATCTGTTGTATTTTAGTTTCATGTATTTAGTGGTCAATCGGACAGAGGATAGCAAATGCGCTTGGTTGATTAAGTAAGGATACTGTGGAAAAAATGTATTCATACGCTAAAAAATCTGTCTTTTTTGTTGTTTGGTTATTGTGTTTTGGTGGTTGTTAATCAATATTAAAAGTTGGAGACACAATAATTACAATTTTATAATATATGTTTTTGTGATCCAAATATATCTGTGTTTATGATATAAACACAGCTGTTTGTGCTCTCTCGAGAGCAGGAGAATACAAAGGGAGACAAAGTGGGACAAAGAGAGATTATTCACAGTCTTACTTTGAAGTGTGCAACTGAATTTTTCCATTACTCTTTCAGTCAGTGATTCATAAATATTATTGAATGTGTGTGTAAATTGCAGATGATGTGAGAGTTTCTTTTTTTTGACTAATGTACTGCGTTTTAGTTTATTGCATTCAGTTGTCAATGGTTCTTCGGATAGACGATATCAAATGCGCTTGGTCGGCGCTTAGTAGACTATATTTGTGATCAGTAAACAATAATACATATGGGCCCGGATGGTTAAATGGTTTATGATGTTGCTTTGGTTTTTATATACTTATGGCATTCATGTCTATGACACGTCACGTTACACTCGGTAATTGTTTATATTTTAGGACCATGTAGTTCGATTGTTTTTTATTCTTTTACTAAATACAGAATGTAGGAAGCTCTATATTTAATAACAGATGAGAGAACAATGAAAGAAACTGGTCCTAAAAACTGGTTTTGAAATGCCCATATATATATGTGTGCTACCAAAGTGATAAACGATTTTGAGGAAAGAAACTGAAAAGAGCAACATCTTGAAGTCTTTTTTTGTCTGAACAAGCCTTTGCTGCGAAAATCGACGCGGCGTGCCATCTGTGAAATTTAATAGAAAAAACACACAGTATTTATACCGCGCTTGGCGTGCGTAAATGACCAAAGTGATAATCATGATTTAAAATGTCGTAGCTTTTGCTAAGTTGAAAACTTCTGAAAAAACGTGAGAGACAAGAAAGATATGAGAAGAAAAAGAATAGCAGATGCTCATTTTATAAAAAAAACAAAGCATGCACTCAACGCAAGTAAATGTAAAAAGCGACGTTTCAAATCATTTAGCGTTTTTATTAATTGATTATAAATGTAGATTTATATTGGTAAAATTATTTATAATAAACAATATATATTAAATTCATATCAACAATTAATTTGTTTCTATTATGTTATTTGAGGAAATAGGCAAATGTTTCCACGTAAGTATCCGGAGCTTTGGAAGGAAACACGCAAATGATTCCACGTAAGTATATGGATATTTGGGATGATGCACGCATATGTTTCCACGTAAAAGCATACATGTTTGCTAGTAAACATTCTAATTTTTCCATTTAAATACATTTGAGTTTGGGACTTTCAAAACAAATGAATTTTTGGAGTGTGTTCCACACATTTACATGGTTCCTGCAGAATACGTTTGGAAGACTATCTCAGAGACCGTTTTGAGCGTTGAGAAATAATGACCCAAGCAACATATTGCAGGAACCATGTACATGTTTACAAGAATTGTTTTTGAAGATTGAAGATCTGCTGCTTTTTGTTTATTTATTGTGACAGACTCCAGTGTTTTCAGCAGTTTTCAACAAACTAATCCACATTTGGGTCACAAATACATATATATTTTAACCTATTAATCATTGTGTCCCAAACATGTTATATTGAATAGCAAACACAATGTGTTTGGACACAAGTATAATATATTTGCGGCAAGCTACAAACGCGTTATATTTGAAACCAAACAATAAAAAAGGATACTTTTTCAGCGTGTAGGTTATAATATATGATTTTGTGACCCACAAGTGACTTTGTTTCTTGAAAAATACTAAAAACAAAAACGTGACAGACATGAAAGATACAAAAAAGCAGCAGATCTTCTTTCATGACAACAATGCTTGCAAACATATACATGGTTCCTGCAATATGTTGCTGGGGCCGTTTTATTAGCATGTAGCTGACGTATTTATAAGTTGTTTTGAAAACAAAAACATTTGTGCGTAAAATGTAAAATGTATTACAAAATTTTGATCTCTTTTGATTTAAATTTAGATGAAAATCCTAAATAACTTATGTTTGGCAGCACCGGCTACGAAAAGCGATTACAATTTCCATTGTCAACACACAAAAACAACAGTTATACATGACACTACATTTAACATGCTGAATATGACCAAACACTACAAGCTTTTGACGTTAATACTCCGTAATTCCAATTAATGTAGCAACCATCCATCGACTGACTTAAACTAATCAAACAAGCTAATTTGAAAAATAAAATGTAAACAAATTTCCTCAATATTTGTGGTCAAGTGAAAATTTTGTGCTAAGACCTTCAGAACGAAATATTACAAATTAAAAAATACAAACATCAACATAAGCTATTATAGTCATGATTGACCTTGTTTTGAATACAACAAGAGTTCAATTGAATTACAAATCAGCGACTACGACGACGATGACGCCTTTACAATTGCAAGTTCACTGAAGCAGGACCAATACGATACCACGCTACAATCGCAACTGTAATGGAGTCGCAATGTAACCATAGTGCACTTAAAGTGTCTATGTCTAAAAGGTGTTTGAGTTGTTTCCATAAAAATGGTCAATTAAGATTGGTTAATGTGATAATAAAAACAAAGTAGGTTCGTTAATATTTCGTAAATGTTTATTAATTTGTGTAAAATTATTGCGGTATTGTTGATAATTTTATTGGTTCTACGTAATAATTACAGGAAATATTAATGATGACCTTTTAGTTTTAAGTTTTAATTGCAGTCAATTAACCTGTATTACTTAAATTATCTATCTAATTCCATGCAAGAATTTTGAAGTTTTTATATCTTAAAAGATCTATTAAGGTTTTCACATAATTTTTACACCCACATAAAAATGTTATTTCTTAACCGCCGCCAACAATTTGTTTAAAAAATAACAGAAATCTGTAATTACCTAATCAGCAGCAAATAATAAATCTTTAGCTAAACTTCAAACAAAAACATAGGAAAGTTGTGATCACCTAATTTGAAAAACAATAGAACATAGGACGCATCAGAAGGGAACAAAAAGAAATGGTTTCCCATTACATCTAGTGTATTCAAAAAACCGGGTTTTCAAAAATGTCGGTTTTCGGTTTCTTCGAATATTCCGATTTTGGCGAAACCGATTTTCGGTGAAACTTAGGTGTAGAAACCGGTTAATAACCGGTTTCGGTTTTTGGAAAACTATGCCTTTTATAAACACGTTTATTTTTAATTCAGACTTTTAGAATTTTGAGATCGACTACCGAGTAAATAGTCATGAAAAACGTTTTTAAAATACCGCTCGGAAGCGGTGTAAAACTGCAGGTCGCAATCAGTGTGTGTAATTAAGCCTATGACTTCATGGTATGTGATGGGAAACTAAAGTGTGGGCCATGTACAATTTAGAAATTAATTTCGCTTTAAAAAAATACTAATATAAACACAGTACCTCATTCGACTAACCCAATTTTTCAGTACATTGTTCATTGTTTGGGACTCTATTTCCTGTTATAAGGCCTCAGTGGAGTCGGAATTGCTTGCGTGACATTTATTATTTCACGGCGATTCAGAGACAATAGTCTAACGGGTTCAAATCGCGGCTGCGAGGCGGCCAATGGACTTCCAAGTTTCGGCTGATTATGCGGTTTTCGGACACCGTGCGCAAAAGATCTATTATAAAGTTGGCTGTATGACACATAGCGCCGTCCTGTTGAAACCATACTTCGTCCATGTCATCCATCCTCTTCAACTTTTTGGAACAAAAACCTGCTAAGCATGGCACGGTAACGCTCGACATTGACGGCAACAGCAGATCTTTAGTCATTTTCGAAGAAAAATGGGCCTATGATGCCGCCGCTCCAAACAGTCACTCGTTATGGATGCATAGTCTTTTCCTCGACGACGTGTGGATTTTCCGAACACCCAAATGCGAAAATAAGCTTCCGCAGAAAAGATTATTTGGCGGTAAAAAAAAGTGAAAACGCACCAGACGGCCACGAAGATTGCTGCTCAAGAAGATTGTAGTATAAGAACAGATGATTTGATTTTTTTTATGTCGTGGCGCACACTACCTGTCAAATGCTGTTTACCTTTGTTTTGTGTCCGTTGTTTGTAGTACGTTGATATTGACATAAACTACACACCAAACAAAAACAGAATTTTTCTAGTATTGCTTCTAACTTTCCAAGCTGCCTTGATTTGAACTTAAGTCTTCGTACCGATGTCTTTATGCAAAATTCTGTGCAAAGAAGGGCGAGAAATGTTCAATTGCTGCGAACGGTGTCGAGTTGATGTTGATGGCTGTTCGTTCCAGCACACTTTCAGCTACAGCGGCAATATTTTCCACTGGACAGGCACGTAGACGAATTCCTTTGTTCAATAAGGACCCGGATTGACAAACTCGCTTCACAAATTGATCCACAAACGGCGTTCTATCGAATTTATTTCGTAGATTTCTTACAGTTTGATTTGAAGGCTCAGAAATTTTTATGAAATTTTTTAAAATTTCCCAATTTTCTTCAAGCGTAAAGAAACCCATTTCGTAAATTTCTAACCTTTACCTAATAATCTGTCACTTCATAAATGTCAAATTGACCATCTGCTTCAATATAACGGGGAGTTCAAATTCCAAATTTTACATGGCCCATCCTTACATGGAGCTATGAAAAAGAAGTTAGATTTGTAATTCTGTGTTGTTATATCAGTTGTGTAAAAACCGAAAAACCCGGTTAACTGACTTGAAATATCCGGTGAAACCGGTTCTTCGAGAATAACACTTTTTAAAAAACGGACGTACGGTTAAATACAAAAAAAACATTTTCCCATAACATCCCTTGAAGGGACTGGGGAGAACTTCTAACAACCAGTGAGTTGTGCGGTTTCTAGTTTTACATTCACTGATTGGGACCTACAGTTTTACACCGGTTCCGAACGGTATCTTGAGAAGCTTGTTTTCATGGCTAAGTAATAGATAGTGTCGCCAGCACTAAGCGAGGTGATCGTCGTCGAAAGAAATATAAGGGGGTCAGAGCAGGAATCGAAACCATGTTCTCATGCACAAGAGCTTCGCACACTAACCATTGCACCACCGACGGCCACGTTCGGTTAACCGGCAGGAATTCGTTAAACCGGTTTCGGTTTTGAATACACTAATTACATCGCATTCAGGGATTGGGGAGAAGAATTAAAACTCCAAAAACATCTTCTATAAGACAATAACAAGTTTAAGGCAACTCAGAGGAACGGATTGGAGACAAATTGACCAAACTTGCACGAAATACGAAACTCCTATGAAACAAATGAGGTACCCTTAGGCGCACAGCTGGCCGACATACTGTGGGTCATGAGGCGAAGCACCAATACTTCTACTCCCCTTTCTCAGCCCAACATAAATGAAAATCTTGGAAATGCTTTTGCTTCTACGATATTCACAAAACTCCGATCGAAAACTTAAAACAATTCTAGCACTTTTTCGAAGCATCTTATTACGAATAAATCTTCTTTGAAAACTAAAAACTAAAACACTATAGTACTGTCCGCGTACTGTACATGAGAACGTAGGTTCGACACCTTATATTTTATAACACACATCTTTTGTCTATGGAAAAGACGGGTAAAATAAAATAACACGAGAAAATGGATCACCCTATTAGAAAAAATTGTAACTCCGGGACAAAAACTAACTCTGAAAAGGCTGCCAGATTTGTAGAACACTTGGAAAAGGTATTTACTCCAAATGAATTTAATTTCAACAATATTGACATTCAATCTCAAATATCTGTCTCCCTGATCATCAACTTGATTTGCCCAGAGAACATTTTAAAAATCCGAAGTAAAAGGCGTCCTACGTAAACTCAAAACCAACACAGCCCCAGGTTATGATCGTGTTACTCCCAAAACTCTAAAATAACTTTCACAACAATGCCTCTCTGTCTTAATATTTATAACGCCTGTCTCTATTTCCACTTCTCTCTTTGTTTCACTTCAATGGAAAGTTCGGAAATCTCAATAATTCTTCAGCCGTGAAAATATCTCAAAAAGGTATCCGCATACCGCCCAGTCTGTTTACTACCAGTTCTCGGGACAGTCCTGGGCCCTTGCCGACCTAACAAAGAAGACACAAATAAGTAGGGAAAAATTTTCTTTATTTTTCACATAATCTCTCGATACACTTTTTCCAGCGATATTCAATAGCTTCGATACCCTGTTTATAGTAAGAACTGTCAAACTCCTTAAAATAGCCATCAACCGCAGACTCCACAGACTCTTCATAGTTGGCAAATCTTTTACCACCGATCCATTTTTTGGAAATAGAAAATAGTCCGAGGGAGCCAGATCTGGCGAATAGGGTGCGTGATGAAGCAATTCGAACCTTAATTCATTAATTTTGGCCATCGCAATAGTGGATGTGTGAACTGGAGGAGCATTGTCTTGATGAAACAACACTTTCATTTCGACCCTTATTCATTAATTTTGGCCATCGCAATAGTGGATGTGTGAACTGGAGGAGCATTGTCTTGATAAAACGACACTTTAATTTTCAACAAATGCGGTCTTTTCTACAGGCGGCCTTTTCCGCTGCAATAAATTAGCATAATGTTCGCCGTTGATGGCTTTACCTTTCTGAAGATAATCAATAAAAATTATCCGATGCGCATCCCAAAAAACAGACGCCAGCCAAGACCTTCCCTGCAGATGGAACCGTCTTCGCTTTATTTGGACACAATTCTCCCATTTCAGTCCACTGCTTTGACTCTTCCGTTGTCTCAGGTGTGAAGGACACATGTCTCACTCATAGTTATAAATCGACGCAAAAATTCATCTTTACTGAAACATCCTCACGACGCTGTTTTTGCTCTATTGATAGCAAACGCTGCACCCATCTTGGGCACAGCTTTCTCAATATATGATGTATAGCACTTTATGAGATACCTATAATTTCAGCTAGAACCTTCAACCGACGATAATCCAATGCCAATTTGTGGATTTTCTTTACTGTGTCTGGCGTGGACACCTTAATTGGTTGACCACCACGGTGTTTGTCTTGGCAGCTCGCACGGCGTTGTTGAAGCTGTGCTACCCAATATTTTACAGTACTAAACAAAGGACCAAACTCCCCCAGAGTAGAATCTAGCTCGGCTATAAAATTTCTTGGACTGATGGTTTTTGATGACTTAAATAAAAATACTAAACAGCGTGGCGCCTTGAAACTTAAAACATATGTTTTATAAAATTGTCACTTTTTACCAAAATATTTTTTTTAAACTACCGCCCTCGTATGTACTATTAAATATTCGGGAAGCAGTCGAAGGACTAAAAGTGAAATAAATCGGGGCAAACAATCCCACGACCGCTGATACCCCGATAGAACCAAGAAACTTGGAAAAG
Source organism: Phaonia tiefii (assembly GCA_963931995.1). Taxonomy (NCBI): domain Eukaryota; kingdom Metazoa; phylum Arthropoda; class Insecta; order Diptera; family Muscidae; genus Phaonia; species Phaonia tiefii. Next base: position 129,483,090 of record OZ008370.1, read on the forward strand.
GAATTTCTTGTGGAAGCAATTGATTAATTCCACAGCAGAGCAGCTTAAATGTTATGGCACCCCTTCTCAACCTCAATACTCATCGGCGCCTCGATCGTTTTAAACCACAACGCAACACAATCCATTTGTTATATTTTTTAAATTTTTGCTCTTCATTTATTTGTACATAAGAAACTCTGCTTCTTTAATAATTACCAACATTTGACTTCTGACAAAAAGTGTTGCCAACTCAATTTAAATTTTTATTCGAAAGTAATGCCTACACTTTTTGGTCGATCCGAAAGTTTTACATAGTACCAATTCAAATTCGAATCGAAAGGAACTGTCGAATAGTTTTAGCATTCGAAACGAGTTACATAGTAAGGGCTCTGGAGTCTCTCTTTCTGAACCGACTTATGCACGTTATCTGTATCGTAATGGGTTTTCCAATAGGTGCTTGACAACTTTGAATTTAATTTGTGAACGCACTATTTCACTGATCATCTAACTGTTACTTTCCTCTTTTTCAGTAAACTCAACATTTTCATCATGGTAAAAGTACACGAACGAACAACGTATGCAAATTATAAAAATGTGCTACCGAAATTCGGAGTCGGTGACTGCAACTTTAAGAGCATTAACTCAAATTTTCGGTCGTTATTCTCGCCCTCGTAGGCAAGCAATAACAACTTTAGTGCAAAAATTTGAGTCTACATATTCATTGTGTGATGCTGCCGTGCATGTGAGACAACGGGTTGGTCGAAGTAACGAAAATATCGCTGCCGTTCAGGCGTCCGTAGCAAGCGATCCAAATCAGTCGATTCCGCGGCGTTCTCAAGAACTGGGCATCGCCAAGACCACTTTATGCCGAATTTTGCGTAAAGATCTTGGTTTACACCCACACAAGATCAAGCTGATTCAAGAATTGAAGCCGATGTACCATTTGACGCGGCGTACGTTCTCCGATTGGGCACTGGAGAAGATGCGAAATCAGAAATCAGAGAAAATCATCTTCAGTGACGAAGCTCCTTTTTGGCTCAATGGGTTCGTCAATAAGCAAAATATGCGTTCTTGGTTTGGTGAAAATCCACATGTGCTTCATGAATCACCACTTCATCCACAAAAAATTACTGTTTGGTGCGGTTTGCATGCCGGCGACGTCATTGGGCCATATTTGTCGTCGACAATAACGATCGTCACGTTACTGGGAATGGAGATCGTTATCGCGCCATGGTTACCGATTATTTTTGGCCCGAATTGGAAAACATGGACTTGGACGACATGTGGTTTCAACAGGACGGTGCCACAAGCCACACATGACACGTTACAATCGATTTATTGAAGAGTAAGTTTGGTGAGCATGTTATCTCAAGAAATGGACGTCAATTGGCCGCCTCATTCGTGCGATTTAACGCCTCTAGACTTTTTCTTTGGGGCTACGTCTAACCATTGGTCTATGCCAACAAGCCGACGACGTTGGAAGAACTCAGAGCAAACATTGAATACCGAAATGTGTGACCGAGTCATCGAAAATTGGGTCCAAGGAATCGACCGCTGCCGACGTGCCCGCGGTGGCCATATGATCGAAGTCTAATTCCATTCATAAATGTTTTGATTGTGTTTCAAGTCGATCATAAAGTTTTGGAAATATCGCAAATGGTTTGCGTTTTATTTAAAAAAAAAAGTTGTCAAGTCCTTATTGGAAAACCCTATATATGTAAATACGAAAAACATGTTTCCTCACTATCAATTCGGGTTTAGGAAAAAAACATAGTACCATAGAACAAGTTCACGGGCTCGTGGAACCTATAAATCAGTCTTTTGAAAACGGACAATACTGGATTGGAGCATTTCTCGATATCCCTCAAGCTTTTGATAAAGTTTGACATGATGGCTTTCTATTCAAATTAAAGAAAATGCTTTCCATAAACTATTATCCCTTTCTCAACTCATATATTCGAAATCGGTATTTCTATGTCAAAGAAAATAATGAATTTAGCTCAATTTATCAAACTAAAGCAGGTGCACCACACGGCAGCGTTTTGGTCCCAACCCTTGCCCCATAGCGGCAAGTATTTACCTTCAAAAATGTATCGATACTATCTCATCTTGGCTAAATGATTGTAGGGCCAAAGTCAACGAAACAATATCAGTCGAAGTCAAATTTGGAAATTTTACAGCGGTTTCAATCAAAACTCTTCGGAAAATCTCAAAATGCTCCATGGTTTGTTACTAACAATCACTTACATACTGATCTTAAAATTCTCACTGGCAAAGAAGACATCTAGGCTAGAATGCTAACACATAAATCTTGAATAAAAAGTCATCCTAAACCTCTAGCGGCAAACTTGATGTCAAGTACAGTAACCTTTAAAAGACTGAGAAGAAGAGTTCCGCAAGACTTCTTAGTATAAAGATTGTTTAATGTTTTTCGTTAAAAATCTTAAAAGCAACGGCAACATTTTTGGCTTGTCATCTTATCTTCACTATTTATAACTATTTTGGATTTCCAACGTAGAATGATCAGTGGATTATTTAGTATACCCAATTAACATAAGTGCTAATGCTAAATATTATAAATAAATAAATAGATTGCATTAATAAAGAGCTACAACTTTCCCTCAGAGAGTAAATCAAAATTCAAAACGGTTTGCAAGATATGAGCCTGACAAAATGATCACTTTTTTGCAAAAATGACACCGAGGCCCAAATCTTTGGGGGCCCATAAAACAAAGTGCATGACTTTGGGCAAAACTGGGATACACTGGTCTTTTTTTGTTGTCTTTTATCACGTAGTGGTGTCCGTATATGGTTATATTTCCATGACTTCAAAAATTACACACAGTGAAATTAAAAAATTTCCGGGACATTTTTCACTTTTGCGGCTACCTAAGCGCTACCTAAACGGTGTACAGAATCATTCCTCGGAAGTTCAGATGTTCTAGAAAGTTGTTTCTTAGGTAGATCTTAGGTACATTCTAGTAGTTGATTGTTTCCTTGAATTTTTAACGGTTTGCTACCTATGGACCTGAACAGGTGTAAAAATAAAAAAATAAATGGTCTCCCATTACATCCCATGAAGGGACCGGGGAGAACTTTATACTCGATAGTGTCGCCGTCACTAAGCGAGGTGACCGTCGTCGAAAGAAATTTTAAGGTGGTTGGAGCAGGGATCGAACCCAGGATCTCCTGTACAAGAGGCGCGCACACTACCCATTGCACCACCGACGGTGACCTGAACAGGTGTAAAAAGGTAAAAAAATCGAATCTTTTAAAGTTTTTTGCGATTTTGACTTGAAGATGAAGTTTGTTTTGATTTTATATGTTCACAATTTGACAAGGGCTACAACTCTCCCTCAGAGAGTAAATCAAAATTCCGAACTATTTGCAAGATATGAGCCTGACAAAATGATCACTTTATTGCAAGAATGACACCGAGGCCCCAAATCTTTGGGGCCCATAAAAAAAGTCCACGACTTTGGGCAAAACTGGGAGACACGGGTCTTTGTTTTGGTCTTTTATCACGTAGTGGTGTCCGTATGTGGTTATATTTCCATGACTTAAAAAATTACACACCCTGTAATCTATATTTTCCGAGCTTGAGGTCAGATTTGCGTTTTTGTATTTATTTTTCTCGATATGTGATACAAAGTTACAAAAGTTAAAAAAGATCTCAGTGTATTAACTTTTTAAAAGACTACGTCGTGACCCTACTTCGTTGAAAGCTGATGCGCTACTAAATGAAATTTGTCTTTTTCATACGGTATTTTGTATGTTCTTCGTGTTGTGTCATAGAGCAATAGACAAGAGTCTCTATCCCTCTCTTTACGTTCTCTCCATGACAATTTCATTAAGTTCGAGTTGCTGTTGTATTTTAATCTTTGGTTGGAAATAAAACGGACAGAAATAAAAGGGAATGCTTATTTTTGATCGGTGCAACCAACATAAAACATAATTTAGCTGCCATTAGTATCAATCAAAAACCATTTAAACTTAGTTTGCTGCATGGTTTGCTTCAGGTTGCTTATCGGTCTCTCGTCTATCCACTCTGTTTTCTATTAATTTCCTACTACATAGTCGATCAGCTGTGACATGGATACCCCTGGTTGTTTACGTGTAAAAAGTCGATTGTTTTCGGCTGTTAACGCTGACCACTGATTTAGAACAATGCATAATTTTTATATTCCCACGTTGCTTCATAATTGGCACCATTAAAACATTTAAAGACGTCTAGTTTATTTGTGGAGTTCGAGTTCGAGTCGGAGTAGGAGTTTGGAATTTTAAACTGGCGGTGTTGGAGTTTGAGCTTTCAACATTTTAGGAAATCTCCACACCCGTGCGAATTACACTATATGGCAACATGGGTTTCAAGTATTGGTCGGCATTCAAAGCCTCCGAGAGCCGAACACGACCGGCTTTTTACATATACACAACACAGTGTTGCCACTTTCTTTGCAGGGAAATATTGATCCACAGATCTCTTTTGTTAACACAGTTGACCAGGATCATGCAAATTTTGACAACGATATTTAAAATATTGTTCGATGGATAGTAATGCCATTTCATGTATACAACATAGTGTTTTCTGGTGGGAAGTTTTCGTCGATATATCTATTTTATTTTTAACGTGAGAGCTCCTTGTTCCAATTTATTTTTCTCGAAAGTTGGGATTTATAGTCTGTCTATCTTGTCTGTATATCGTCAGATATGAAAAATACCTTCATTATTGCAAAAAAATGGAAACAAGATACAAAGGATAAGATTTGGTTGCAGTGCTCGCAGAATACTGCTGGAGCGTGAAGCTAGATGATTTCGAGACATCTATAGTTCGAAAAGACATAAATAAATGAGTTCCCTTTATGTAACATGTACATACAATCCATAAGATTTTTGAATAAGTTTACAAACGTAACATATCAAACAAAAACCCAAAAATTAATAAATTTGTATAAGAGGGGATAGGTCCCAAGGGAAAAAATCTTCCTTATGTGAAAGTAATGGGGGTCAGTCATACATATTATCCCTCTCCGGTCATCCCTAAAGGAAGAAATATTGATTTCATTACCGGTAGGGGGCTAGTGGTTGCCTTCCCCTGTAGCTCGAAAACCTAGGGTCATCCGAAAATTCTGACTTCAGATTCGGATTCAGCGGACCCAAAAACATTAGAAACCGTTGAGAAACCCCGCGGGTTTTTTTATTTTTGGAAAATTGTTGTACCGTGTAATTGAAGAGATTTTAGACGTCTACTTAAAAAGTGATAAATACTTCTTATTGAAATCCATAAAGTAGTTATTATTTTATATAAAAAAACTGTAAATGATTAAATTGGAAAATTTAATCTTTATTTCATATTTAATGGCAGAAATGTATTTTAGGAAAACAAATATTTATGTTAAATCGAATTAAATTTGAAATATTCAACTCCTGAAGTTTATAACTACTTTTTCTATAACAATTATTTTTTTAAATTATTTTAAAACTAATGACCTCAAAGCGTATGATATGTATATTTATTTTGTTATTAATATAAATCTGAAATTATAATATTACTATAATGCAAAATAATATCATTAAATTTTTCCCCCCAAAAAAAATTAATTTCTCTCTACTCTTAAATGTAAAGAAAAATATTTTGTTCGGTTTTCTGTTATTATATTACTATGCAATTTTAAGTATTTTAAAAATATAACTATAAAACCATTGGGAATTAATTGCTTTGTTTTACAAATTTTTGTCCTCAAACGTGTTCAATTTCGGTATAGGAATTGAAGTTTGTACGATGATGATTTTTTGACAATTTCAGAAAATTATTTTGACGATTTTTGTACCCCCAATTTGACGATTTTTGACCAAGTTTATCTGGCAACACTGGTCATAACGCATTCATTTCAAAAGTTGATACTCTGAAATGATTTTTAACTTTGTACATGTCTTCATAATATAACTAATATTTTGGTTTTTTTTAACCCATTCTTTGAATTGTTAACAGATATATGTTTGTTAACAGATATATATATATTGAGTTTTAACATTATTTTTGTATCTTTATTTCAATTTGAATTTTTGTAATAAAAATTTTGGGTTCCAGAATGGGAACAAGTTTTTTTATTTTCTTTGAACTATTTGAATGATGCTGAGTACCTTGTATGCAATCATGTCATAAAAAATGACAGGATACAGCTTCAAACGCAACTACTTCATTCAATTATTAGTAATTTCACTTTATAATCCGTATAAAATATAAATACATTCCACAGTGAAGGTCTACAGAATACCAGTTGTAATTTCTTTCAGTGCAAAGACAACACTACATTCACATTTGTGGCATATTTTCTTTGTGCCGACCACTACTTTAAAAGTTTGGGTGCGGATGATACTTGCTGAAACAACTTAAATGATTGTAGACCGATGTGATATACATATATTTGGTTTTCTTATTAAAGTTTTGAAGTTTTTGAAGTTTTTATTATTGTGGACTTAACACAATTCCTAAATATTACGTGCTTCCAGGCAATGCTGTGGAGCCGGAATCTGGTATGATTGCATTGTCTTGAAGTCGTAAAAATTTGGAATTTGGATATTTAGAATCAAAACTTTCGACAAACACCTTTTTAAGCTGTTTTTATGATGTTTCTTTTAAATTTTTTATATAGTATTATAAAAAAGAAGTTTACCTGAGATCCGAATTGTATACGATTTTTAGTTTGCCGTGAGATTATTTTGTTCCTCCCGCGATGGTTATACCTTCAAACATCATAACTAGCACAACACTCTTTTCAGAAGACAATGACAACTCGTCTGAAGTACAGTTTTTTAAGTTAAACATTGTATTTTCTTGCAAAAACATTTCGAAAAGAAAATATACTTCACAGTATATATCTAGAGTCGAACTCTGATTCGGAGTCGACCAATTTTTTACTGACTCCACAGCCCTGTTCCCAAAAACCTTAGGATACAGCTTGGGGAGGCACATACTGTTACCACATTGCGGTGTATGCATACTGTAGCATGTAACTTTAGAATATTGAACATCACTATAATATTTAAACTGTATCCCAGTGAAATATATAAGAGGTGCTTCTTTCGTAACCTATATTTTGACGTTGAGAACATTCAACGTGGAGAACATTCAACGTTAAGAATACGAGTATTCATCTTGTTTATTTTAAAGTCAAAAACAAAACCAACTACTAAATGTAATATATAAGGTGGTTATTCTGCATTCACATTGCAACAGGATTTTCTCATTTGGAGGTGTAATCTCCAAGTACGAGATTTCGGTTGCAATGATTCAGGAATTGCGATATAACACTATTTAAAAATAAACCAATCATCGTAAACACGCGCTCACATCCCGCACGCTGGCAGCTGCTCGGTAGTTGTGAGATATAATAATAAAGCCAACATATGCGACTCCCGTGCAAGCCGAGCGTGTGTTTGTTTATAAATATTTGAACATGCTCTTTTAGGCCTCAAACGAGGAGCTCGGGAGCATCTCGCGTACCGGAAGTGAGACGTGAAACGCTACTGTGTAGAGAGGTAAGAGAAAATGGCGTCAAGTAATAAATGTGAATCGGCCTGGGATATATTCACAGAGTACACAAAATATACCAGAACTACATACAACATTTATGGTAGCTAAAAGTGCATAAAATTTACCACAAGTACATATCATGTTCCATACGGTACATAAATCACATAAATTTCGTCAAAAATTTACAAAAAGTACATAAGAGGTACCAACAAATTACATCAATTGGACCATAAATGCTCCAACAAGTACTTTAAGTCTAATAAAAGCTAAACTACACCAAAAAAAGTACATAAAGATACTAAAATGTGTACCAAAAATTTCATAAAGTGTATCAAAAATTACATAATGTGCAACAAGCAGACAGAGACGAAGCTGTTCTTGTGAATCTTGTAGAGTTATCGTAAGATATCGGTTAAAATATATTTTGAGAATCGAGCTATTCGTCGGCTCCTTTCTTCACTTTATTTCCTTGTGGTTTTGCTTTAGTGTCGTTTGTCTCCAGTATTGCCTTTGGAATTATTCCTCTTGAAGGAGCAAAAAATCAATAAAATTGTCTACAACTTTAAAGATATGGATTAAAAAATTAACTACCTCTTATATTTACATCACAATTTTCGACACGTCGTGGAACTAACGTGTTTTTTAGCTGCATGAGAACTATCGATATCGATAACTATGGTTTCACAGCTGAGAATGTCAAACTGTGTTGATATTTCTGTTCAGTCAGGGTTGGCACATGATAGAATTAGGAGGTAAACTCAGTAGACAGCTGATTTCAAAGGTTTTGCTTTTGTACTTTTCTGTTTACTTTTATTTGTTGGTACATATACATATGTGCTGACTTTGACATGAGGAGAGCATAAACAAAAACAAAATGTATATTATTGTTGCCCACAACTGTTGTTGTATCTACTGCGACTACTTGGTAATTGTACTACTATGGGTTGGCAAGTCATTATGTATCGTTTAACGCTGCAAAAACGCTTTCCAATTGTGGAAAAATATATCTGTTCATAGAGCACTTTGTCCCTTTTACGGTCAACCTAATCGGCCTAGTGGGTAAGCAATTCATGCAGTTACTGATCGTTTAGAGCGGAGACAATCCTCAAGCCGTTAACGAACCACCAATAAAAAAATGTTTTCTCGTTACTTCCCATGAAGGGATTAGGGGAGCTTCCCACCTTACATATATTAAAATTGATTGCTTGGTGCGGTTTACAGGCTGGCGGTATCATCGGTCCTTATTTCTTTCAAAATGAGCAAGGAGCTGCCGTTACGGTGAATGGCGAACGCTATCGTGCCATGCTGAGCGAATTTTTGTTTCCAAAAATTAATCAGCAAACATCAACGACATTTGGTTCCAATAAGACGGTGCAACTTGCCATACATCACGCTTAACAATCGATTTATTGCAAAATCAATTTGGTGACAACTTTATTTCCCGAAGTGCTCCTGTTCACTGGCCCCCTCGATCGTGCGATTGAACGCCTCTGGATTACTTTTAATGGGGATACGTTAAGGCATTGGTTTATGCCCACAAACCAGAAACTCTTGAAGCATTGGAAGCCAATATTCAAACCTCCGTTGGACGCCATACGGCCAGATTTATTGGAAACAATAGTCAAAAATTGGACTGATTGAAAGGACCATGTAACTCGTAGTCGCGGCGGACATTTGCCGGAAATCATATTTAAAAAATAAATGTCATGAAATTATGTACCACATTATAATAAACAAAAATTCATTCCAACAATATTCCTGTCTTGTATTATCATTTTAAGTTCTCATGCAGCCAAAAAAAACACCCGTTTTAAGAAATGGAATGACAGACATTTTATATTTTTCATACAAAAAACTCTAACTTGGTAACGCTTTTATCGGGATTATTGTCAATTTCTAAAATTATACATGTTAAAATGCAGGTTGTCATTTTGTATGAGTTAACGTGTATAAGTTACGAAAACAACGCCCCTATATTTACTGTATTCGAAGATTTAACTGAGCTAAAAATTTTCTGAGCGCTCAGAAATTCTGAGTCATAATTCGGACTTATAAAAGTGGCAAATCTGAACCATTTTCAAAAATTGTGCTCTGAAATAGAGAAAGACACTTTTTGAACGTAGAGTAACTTCTTTATAGAGGTTTTTATTCTCTCATTTAACTTTGTGTCATTGGTGTGTAAACAATTCTTGAATGTTGTCATGAATGGCTTCAATAATACCAGGTAGGCATCAACAATAGCATTTTGTGTTTGTTTAACAGAAATGTATGCCAACAATTACAGTATAGAAAGTAAAAAATTCATATAAATTTCACAGTTCTGCACCAAAACGACATGAAAAAGTTAAGGCAACAGTTCTTGTAACTCTATCTGGTGTAAATCAATTTGCGTCGAACATGTGTGCTTGTCACCGAACCCACGACGAATAGTGTGAAATAAAACATCAGGTGAGCGAAAACCCCCTCTACATAGAAGATACTCTATGTTGAAAATATATGAAAAAGGCTGAAGTATTTTTGGACTGGCACTAGTTTCATATTAGAATACATAGAAGCCCCAAACATCTTTCGAAATTTTCTTCACGTATGTTTTGTGGACTTAGATCAATTCGCCTCTGGGTAGCTCATTGTTGACTCTTTGCTGCAACATACAAAAAAGAAGGTTCTGAGACCCTTTTCGGTGTCAGAATGTTGACTGGGATACTATTTAATAGATATCATAAAGGTAGTTCATGTCAATACCAATTAGTGCTTAATTCATGTTAATTTTGTATTGTTTAAAACAAATAATACAACGGATTTCTAATAAAACAAAAACAAATACTAGTGAGAACGACCGATAAGTAGTGATAATAATACATAATTTCAGACGTACGGATACTTTGATCACAGTTGTAGTAGGAGTGTTGAGTAGTATTTCTTCAACTTTAATAATTGGTGCACTAATTGGTGACAAGAACATGAAAGTCGAATGAATGCGAACTACAACTTATCACACCAGGGAGTGCTGCTCTACACGTCGTGGTCGTATAATTAGAACAACAAATATTTAGACAACTTAATAGGTTTAGGAGACATTATATTGTATGCGATTAATAAAAGGAAATGATTTTCTCTTAACATTTATTCCAATAATGGGTGGTGATGTGATATGACTTGACTACGGCGCTACAATAATTACAAAGAAACGTACGATCGATCTTGTACAGCAACACATTATTCATTCACAGATAGCTATGAAAACAAGTGTTAACGTTTATACGCCATAGTATACGAGTACTAGAATGCGAGGGTAGATTGCAAAGTAAAGGAAGGGAAATGTTGGTTATTAAAGATGCGAAAAGGCAGTCATGTTTGACTCAGATTCTGATGGAAAAATAAGTAAAGGGGGTCCATATACAAGTACCTTTTTAAAAATTAAATAAAATTGACCTAACTTAATTTCGTTTGAGTTAATAGTCATAATTTTCCCCGTTAGTGAAAATAATTTAAACGTCGAGGATGGGATCGTTGGACGATCGTTTCGATGTTTGTGAAGCATCATCTTCAGCACCGTCTAGACCGTGAAGTCAACCGGTCTTTCGTGTGGGGTGATATTTGGCACTACGTACACATTGCTTTCCTATTTCCACGCACTGGTGCTCCACAAACATCGAAACGATCATCCAGCGAATGTGAGTTCGAATCCCACACGCGCCATTTACATTTTTCACAAACCGGAAAAAACATAATCTGTTAGCTCAAAAGGAATTACATCTATCTAAAAATAACTCGGATGAAAGACAACTAACGTTAATAAACTTAATTTATTTTGGTATATTATGGCCTTAATAACATAATAATATCATATATATATACATATATAATAATAATAAGTACAAGTTCGTCTCTCTTTCTCCTGCTGTTCTACTAACACTTCTTTGAAATGTGATATGGCAACTTCGTCATATTTCGAAACTTCTATTTTGTCTTCACCGAAGCTACAAGTAAATAGACCAAAAATCCCGTTAATTGTTGTTTCAGTGCCCATTTTGAGTTAAAGGGCTTTATTTGGTTGGCCAAAAAATAAGTACATTTTGCATTTTGTAATATTTTCTTTGAAGTGAATACGTTTTAGAGAAGGTTTGTCGGTTAATTAACTGTGGCAAATAAATTAAACAAAATATCATTAATAGATGGGTCGCAAGGAGCATTGTACGCTAGAAGAGAGGAGACTACTGTTAATGTTAAGAAGCGAGGGAAAAACTTTTCGATCAATCGCCAAATCTCTGGGTAGATCGCTGCGTTTTGTCCAAAATGCTTTAAAAGAAGAAGCAACTGCTGAAACTCCCGGAAGGCCAAGAAAGACACTGCCCACAACTAATATTCACATTGTGACTGTTGATATCTGCTCGAACTGTTCGGCGAAGGCTAGGGGATGCAAAATAACCTGGCCGAATAGCCAGAAAAGTTTCACTACTTCCGAAAAAAAAATTTTAAGAAGAGACTGTGTTTCGCAAAAAACCGTTTGAGTTGGTCCGCACCAGTAAGTGAGACAAAATGGAGCAAAATGTTGTGGGGCGACGAAACCAAAATAAATTTATTTGGAAATGATAATGGCCGTAATGTACGTAGTCCCCAGGGTAAGGAATTTCTTATGCGCTTCACAAAAAAGACCGTCAAACACGGTGGCGGCAACATAATGGTTTGGGGCTGCTTTTCCTGGTATGGTGTTGGTCGAATTTCCCGTATTACGGATACTATGAACCGATTTGAATATAAAAACATTTTGGAGAACGCAATGGTGCCATACGCTGAAGAAAATATGCCTCTTAGATGGGTATTTCAGCAAGCCAACTATGGTTGCGTACCAATGGTATAAACCTGCTTAACTGGCCTAGTCAATCACCGGATGAATTGGTAAAGAAAAATTTCAAAATAAAGACTAACTTTGGAATTTTGTACAGAAAACGTAGTATGAAATCCCAGTAGACACATGCCGAAAAATTATAAGCATTATGCCAAGAATAGTTCACAAAGTTGTTCAAAACAAAGGGAGATACACTGGATACTGAATAAATAATAATAATTGACTTAAAAATGTTGAATTACAAAATTTGATTTAATGATTTTCAGAATGTGCTTAATATTTTGACCACTCAATTTTATCTTTTGATTGCATTTACCAGTTGTATGATGTTATTACCTAATAAACATTCGCAGTTTAAATTTAACATACATATGTTACAAAAATAAAAAAAATTTAAAACAATTAAAAAAAAAATAAAAAAATAACTTCGGAATAAACAATACAAAACAAGTGTACTTATTACTTTGGCCATATGTGTATTGCCATTATTTAGGGAGCACGATTTCATGCTGACAGCCCAAATTTTCAAGATTTTGCTGACGGTTTCTGGTTCTATGTCACGAATGGCTCGGACGATATTAGCCTTAAGGGTGTGGATCGTTTTTGGATTAAAGTTCAATTATATGGAACATCCTATATCGTCCTAGCCGTTACCATGGCCATAACCATAATCTTGGCCATAACCATAACCATGGCCATAACCCTAACCATATTTACTGTTATCGCTTAGTGGTGCCATAACCAGAAACAGCTGTTATTTATGTTGTCATTGTTTATTTATTTCAAAAGTGTAAGTGCAAGTGAAGGGAATTTAAGCGTAGACGTCGATGGAATATTGATCACTTTCAAGGATCTAATATAAGAAGCACACAATGATTTTATAAAACATTAATGAAAACAGTAAACACAAAATTTTTGTTTCAAATACAATCTTGTCTGTTAGAGATTATTGAGGAGGAAATATCAATAATATACTTATAATGCATATAATTACATTGTGGGGTAACAACAAATATACGACTAATCTTTGCTGCAAGTTTTTGTCAACTAATTTGAGTTGTTAGCCTAATTTGTCAATTATATATCTATAAACTTGTGCACGTTGGTCCGTATCGCGCTTGTAGTTGAGTCGTTTCTCAGATGGAACGTCAATAATATGCAGCATTTCCTGTAAGAGACGTCGTAAGTAGATAAGGGTAGTATTCTAAAAGTCCCGAAAGTGGACGTAAACGCAAAAGCCAACGCGAACGCCAAAGTCAAAAAATGGTAGTTTATATAACACTTCGCGCTTGCGTTTGTTTACGAAACCTGTCACTGACATAGCAAGACATAGGCGGTTTATAGGGTTGCCAAACTAAAATAAACAATTATAGATCAGAAAAAGTTATCTTGGGTGAAGTGCTCAGAATGAAAAAGATTAAAAAATATAGCTCTATTTTAGTAGATCAACAGATTTTAAGATTGCTATTATTTATAATATTGCAAATACCAACAATATTCACATTAAATGTGTAAAAAATCTGTTATTTTGGGGTTCAATGTCCATAAATTTCACAATCTATATGAAATTAGTTGTCTTTTCAAAAACACGTGCCATTTGGAGGTATGTATTGATTGTAATGTATTGGTTCTTTTGTTTATTATTGTCAAGATCAACTGATGTCTATAATTTTGAAATATAATTATAATAGTTTTGCAACGCATTATTTATTTGAACGTTCCATTTCTAATTTTATTATTGTGAAGAAGAATTTCAGTGCGTAAACAATATAATTTTGAATTATTTAAAAAAAAAAGTTTGAGCTCTATCCGTCGAATGCATTTCAGCCAAATTTGTCAACTACTTATAAGCAATGAAATGCAAAATACTTCCATCTGCCTATCCTCGATCGACATTTTTCTTAAAATTTTTAATTTCTTCAACTAACGCGAAGAACTGTGGCGTGTTCAATTTGACAGCTGAAGTGATCAAAAACGTTACGCTGCGTTTTATAAACTACCCATTAAATAACGTAACTCAACGCATGTAGTCACCGAACAGCTGTAACGTTTTATAAACTACCAAAACGACAAACGCAACGCGAATTGACTGATTCACGACTTATAGAATACCACCCTTAATATTCTCTTCAGTCAGAATTTTCACTTTGCCACAGTTTGGCTTGTGTCCAGTTAACGTACAGTGGGCTGCGAGTGTTGTTTTTTTTTTGTTCGAAAGGCTTATAATGTGCCTTTTGGTCCGATTTATGTGATGACATTCTCGTTTTCAGTTTACTCATCGTAGTACCCACATATACCTTCTGACATATGTTGGGTTTGTCTCCGTTGCAATTGATTTCGCATACCACATTTGGCTTGTCATCCGTATCGATTCTCGCTTTAGTCCTACTAAAAACGATTGACGACTTGCTAAGGCCAGCAGATTTGAAACCACCAACACCAAAGGATTAAAACAAGACCGGAGAAGATATATACATAAATCCATAACGTATGTTCCGGGACAGTTTACAGTCATACAATTGACACATTTAGGCGGAAAAATCACATTAGTTGACAAAAGCTTGCAGCAAAGTTTGTGCAAAGTCGTATACGTTTTGTTACCTCACAATGTAATTATATGCATAAATATTATTGATATTTCCTACTCTAAACTCTCTAACAGACAAGATTGTATTTTAAAGAAAAATTTTGTATTTACTGTTTTCACTATTGTTTTATAAAATCTTTGTTTTTCTTATATAGTACGAAGGCGGTCCCAAAACTACCCGACCTACCAAAGAAGACACAAAAAAGTTGGGAAAAATTTTCTTTACTTGTCAACATAATCTCTCGATA
Source organism: Phaonia tiefii (assembly GCA_963931995.1). Lineage (NCBI taxonomy): Eukaryota > Metazoa > Arthropoda > Insecta > Diptera > Muscidae > Phaonia > Phaonia tiefii. The sequence goes on from OZ008370.1 coordinate 129,498,287, forward strand.
CACTTTTTCCAGTGATATTCAATAGCTTCGATACGCTGTTTATAGTAAGAACTGTCAAACTCCTTAAAATAGCCATCAACCGCAGAATTCACCTCTTCATTGTTGGCAAATCTATTACCACCGAGCCATTTTTTGGAAATAGAAAATAGTCCGAGGGAGCTAAATCTGTCGATTAAGGTGTGTGATGAAGCAATTCGAAGTTCAATTCATTAATTTTGGGCATCGCAATAGTGGATGTGTGAACTGGAGCATTGACTTGATTAAACAACACTTTATTTTTCGTCAAATGCGGCCTTTTTCTCACAATTTCATTACTTAAACGCAGTAATAAATTACCATAACATTCGCCGTTGATGAAGATAATTATTAAAAATTATCCGATGCGCATCTCAAAAAACAGACTTGCCTGCAGATGGAACCGTATTCGCTTACTTTGGACACGATTCTCCCATTCCAATCCACTGATTTTGCTGTTCGTTTGTCTCAGGTGTAAAGTTGTGGACCCATGTCTCATCCATGGTTATAAATCGACGCAAAAATTCAGGTTTATTGCGGCGAAACATCAACAAACACTCTACTCAAGCATCTTTATAGATATGGGTAGTTCATGAACTATACTTATACAGTTCATTTAGGGTGACCAGACATCAACACTACGAACATAATGTACATGTTCGATATGGCGAGTATGTTCGTGATCGCTATATTCGGGCACCTTAAATGAACGAGTTCGAGAACTAGTGCAGGAGTTCGACGCAAGCCTACATCTTCACGACGCTGTTTTTGCTCTACTGAAAGCAAGCGCGGCACCCATCTTGCGCACGGATCTTCAAATCAAATCTTCGGTCAATATACGATGTATAGCACTTTTTGAAATGCCTATCATTTCAGCTAGCTCACGCAGCTTCAGCCGACGATCATCCAATACCATTTTGTGCGCGTACGGCCTTGTTTAAGCTCTGCTATGCAATATTTTACAGTTGTAAACGACGGAGCATACGCCCCCAGAGTAGAATCCAGCTCGTCTTTAATATTGCTGACATGCGACCTTTCAAACGGAAATATTGAATTACATAACGGTGACCAATTTTTTCCATGTTTACAAATTCACTGAGATCATTTACTTTTGATAGCTCAAATAAAAATACTAAACAAAGTGACGCCTTGAATCTTAAAACATATGTTTTATAAGGTTGCCACTTTTCACGAAAATATTTTTTTCAAACTACTGGCACCACCATATACGTAAATTGTGATAAAAGCAAAATTATACAACTTCGTTATCTTTTTCCATTCCAATGACCACAAGCCGATACTAAAATTGAACATCATAATAATAAGAAAGTTTAACTATAAATACAACTAAAAAACAATACGAGTAAATAATAAAAACAACAATCAGCTGTTTATTATGGTTATGGCAGAAAATCAAAATGCAATTGATATCTAAGGTTACGGTTATGGTTATGGCATGTCACCAATAATCGAATACATTGTAGCCCATAAGATCTGTTCGATCAGTTGTTTTATATGCTATGGTTATGGCACGTCTAAGAGAACCTTTATTGGTATAGCATCGGTTTTTAACGGCAGCGCACAAGAAAATGTCTAAATGGGTCAAATCGCACCTCATATATGGGCAATTGACATCGCCAAGACGGCTGGTAATACGATTACTGAACTTATTGCGCAAAATATTGATTGTTTGATAAGCTGTGACATGGTGCGACTTCCTGCTGAAACTAAAGATTATCCAAGTTCATATCTTCCATTTAAGCCCATAAAAAGCCCGTAATCATGGCTCTGTAGCGCTCACCGTTGACTGAAATGTTGTTTCCAGCAGTATTTTCGATAAAAAAATTGCCAATGATGCCACCACACCAAACTGTCACTCTCTGCTGCCGTATTCGGTGCTTGCGAGTTTTTCGATTCCCAGATGCGGCAATTTTGTTTGTTCACATTAGACTTGTGTCGAACTCGTTCATTTAAGGTGCCCAGATATAACAATCGCGTACCTACTCGCCGTATCGAACATGTGCATTACGTTGGTGCTGTGATGTCTGGTTCATGAACTACCCAACTCTAGACGCCTAACTGAAAATGCTTCTCGTCAGAAAAAATGATTTTTCGGCCAAATTCGATGTCCTATTGGAGCTCTGTTAGAACTAAACTGAGAAACCTTAAGGAAGTGAGTGGTCGTTTGCCTTCAATTGCTGAGTCAATTCGACCTTGTAGCGAATAATCCGAGATATTTGTGCAAAATCCTCACCATACTGGTACGTGAAATGCCGACTTGTTAAGATCGATGGCGAGTCGATGTCAAAATAACCAGAATCACCATCTTAGTATACTTTTAAAAACGCTTAAATATACTTTCAATAATACCCTCGTTGAATGGCAAATATTTCACTCTATGAACATTACTCCCTCCTCTCCCTCCTCCTAAACCACTTGACACCTCGCTGTTAAGTAACTATTGCTTACATATCAAAGATTTTGTTGCAGACGATCGCAATTTGCTGAATCGCCGTAAATTTTCCCAAGTGTTAAACGTAAAATTATCGCTGGCATCAACAACAACGATAAGTTAACAGGAAAAATGTAAACAATTCACGCCTACATTTCATTCATATTTGATTTGACATATAAAAATATTAAGTACAATTAAAAAAAACAACAAAAATTACAACAAGCGATCGCTTTCCTGAATGTTTATCAGGGCTATCAGGGTTTTATTAGGGCTAAAAGTGATTAACACGCTCAAGCCCTAATCATCGGAACTTAGTTGTTCATGGAGGGAAGGAGCGTTGGACTCACAACAATTCATTCACGATATGACAACCACAACAAAACGTGATTTACATTGAAGATGTACTCATATTTTCCAATTATTTAATTGAATAATGTCATTTAGGTGGTAACAAAACCAGGCTTTTGCTGTAAATTTCCTATTCAGATAATGACGTGAACAGAAATACAAGTGCTGGAGCTGACTAAATCAATAAAAGTACTCACGGTCTAACTAAAATAAATATGTTCCCATTACATTCTGATTCAATCAACGATTTAGGATGCAGGATTATCAAGGATGGTGGATCTTTGATGGATATAAGTGCTCGAATAAAAAACGCCCGTGTTGCATTTCTAAAACTGTACAAAATCTGACGCAATAAGAAGATATCAAAACATTGCGAATATTCAATTGCAGTGGGAAGTAGTAAGTGCTGTTCTATGGATGTACTACAGCTCGAGGAAGATGGCAATGAAGAATGTCCAAACTTTTCTCAATCGTTGTCTGAGGAAAATACTCCGTATTTACTGGTCTAACAAAATTTCTAATGAAGAACTCTGGCAACGCACAAGTAACAGTCCCATTGGATTGAACACACCTAGAATCGAATCGCCATACACTTAGGCGCCCCACATCAGATATTGCTAGAGCTGCACTTGAATGAGCAGCCGGAGTGGTAATGCGATCACTGATACGTCTCAGGATTATTAGGTGACCCTGTCACTGAAGCTTTTGGCGTAGAATACGTCTTACCTTACGGTATAGGGAGTCATGTCAGATTGTTATTGTTGTAATCTTTATTTCATTGATTAACTATGAGGAAACGGCGAGATAACTTTTTTTAAAAATTTTTTTGTAGGTAAATGAAGATGTTATCTTTCGTTTGATATACATTTCATATTGGTTGATATCTTCCTAATATTTAAATTTCTCAAATGAAAATTGTTTAAACACATACACTCAAACATATGTGTGGTGTTTGGTTGAGTGTTTGAGTTTGTAGCGTGAACACAAACTATGCAGCTGTTTCAGTGTGGACACAAACCTTCGGCTGTTGTTTTGATTGGTGAAATATTGAAATTTCGTATATTTACTTATGTATTTAAGTGAAACAAAATGTTAAATGTGAATTTGAATTTAACATGGATATATAATTATAAAAAATATAAATCAAATTGATTTGCGTCTGTTATTTATCATTTATCCTTACCCTTTTAATTTAAAAACATATTTATCCTATTTTTCCTACCATAAGCTTATGTAGCTTTGATAATAGTAACTATCAAATAAATAAATTCATTTGCTTATGTTATTTATCATTTATTGTTATATATGTTTTCTGTCTTATCGGATGACGTATTCTACGTTAAACTTAATGGCCGTGTCTCTGACACAGCCTGCAGGGACAGTCCGTGGCCGAAGGCTTCGCACAACTGTCTGCTGTATTGTTTTTCGAAGTAGTGGACATATTCTTCTGTAATTTGAAGGCGGATGAGACAACACTCCTGGCCAACGGCTGATCAAAATTGACGAACCCAAACTCCAGTTTCGACACATTGCATTCTGGTCAGCGTCTGATCCATAATCGGCGGCTGAAACATGATCATCCTGGCAGTAGGTATAATGCAAACCACGGTGGGCTGGGTTTGCCTCCCGCCACCGTTATATTGGCAATGAAAATACACAGAGAAAAAATAATGAACAAAGAAACCCCCTAACTGTTGACGACCCTCGCTAACGTTATAAGGACCACGATTTAAGGACCACATCACAGCTATCCAGGAAATGCGATGGACAGGATATGGTTGCACCAGAAAGAAAAACTGCGATATTTACTACAGTTGCCATGAGCGCAAGCACGAATTTGGGTGCGGATTTATAGTTGGCAAGAGACTGCGACACCTAGTTTCAAGGTTCAACCCAGTGAGTGAACGCATAGTCACAATTCGCATCAAAGCGAAATATTTCAACATCTTAATTAATTTGTGTGCACGCACCGACAGATGGTAAAGATGATGAGTTCAAAGAATCATTTTATGAGCGTCTGGAGGAAGTATACGAATGCTGCCCTGACCACGACATTAGGATTATTCTAGGTGATTTTAATGTCAAATTGGGAAGGAAAGTGTCTTTCGACCAACCATCGGTAATCACAGTCTACATGATACCACCTCCGATAATGGAATAAGACTGATAGACTTCGCCGCTGCAAAGAACACGGGAAAAGCTACATATTGGCAATCTACAAATACTGGAGATATCAATGTCCTATCAACAGAAGCTCCCTCTCCTGCTAGGGCAGAATACCCCCCTACCCCGCAGTGGAAGCAAATCTCCCATTCTTTGGACTGAACTTGAGTATCAAAAACGGCAGAAGGATAAGCCATGGTACGACGAAGATTGTCGCATCGCTGCACGTATGGAAACGAAACAGTCAGTTACAACGCGTGCTGTGAGTGAGCGGTAAAAAAGGCCCAACTATTTAGGCGGAAAAAATGGCAGTGGGTGTCGATGGAGAGTGAGAAAACCGAATTGTGCAGGATGAATGGTGAATCCCGAAATTTTTCCAGAGGGTAAGAAGATCGAATAACGAGCCCAATAATGGACTGCCCCCTGCAAGGACGAGAATGGGAATCTGGTGACTGATAAGCTGTGTGTGCCCAAAATGTGGAGAGACCACTTTTCAGCACTACTCCACTCAGATTCTTCCACTGAAGATCAAGAGGTAATGATAGTGTAGATAAAAGGGTGATCCGTGTGTCTGTTCCAACTATCGCGATATCAGTCTTTTATTTTATTCAATTTAAGTCAATTATTGAAAACCTGATTGAACTTTATCAGTGTGGTTTTAGACCAGGCAAGTCCACGACTGACCAAATATTCACGCTACGCCAAACCCTGGAAAAAACCGACGAAAGGCAAATCGATACATACCACTTTTTGGCGATTACATAGCTGCTTTCGATAGCTCCATACGGGGAAAACTGTACGAAGCTATGTCTGAACTTGGGATTCCGGCAAAACTGATCTGCCTCTGTAGAATGACGCTGACCAACACCAAATCAGCAGTGAAAGTGGGGAAAGACCTCACTGAACCATTCTGTACCAATCGAGGACTGAGACAAGGCGACATACTTTCGTGCAATCTCTTCAACATCTTAATGGAGACAATAATGAGAAAAGCTGCAGTAAATACCAACAAGACCATTAACACGAAAAGCCATAAGGTGCTGGCGTATGCTGACGACATAGACATCATTGGGCGAAATTTGCGAGAGGTTACTGCAGTATTTTCGAAATCGAAAAATAATCAGCGAATGTGGGTCTTGCTGTTAATGAGGGCAAGACAAAATTGATGGTGTCAAAGACTAGAGAAACCTCTCGACTTAGTCCGTACTTGAACGTTGACAGCTGATTTAATTTTGAAGTCGTAGATAAATTTGTCTACCTTGGATCCGCCGTGAACAAGGACAACAACGTCAGCCTGGTGATAAATAGGAGAATTGTGCTTGCAAATAGATGCTATTTTGGGCTCAGCAAGCAGTTTAGGAACAAAGCCCTCTTTCGACGAATAAAAGTCCAGCTATATCAGACTCTCATTTTACCTGTCTTGACAAATGGCTGCGAAACTTGGGTCATATCGCAAGCGGATGAAAAACACCTGGCAGTATTCGTGAGAAAAATTCTCCGTAAAATATATGGTTCTGTTAGGGAAAACGGCGAGTACCGACGTCGCGTGGAATCAAGATCTATATAATTTGTATTTTGACGTGGACATAGCTAGGCGAATTAGGCCAATTGCGGTGGCTAGGCCATGTTATCAGAATGGATGAACCAGCGCGAAAGGTTTTCGATAACGTACCCGATGGAAGCGGGACGACCAAGACTCCTGTGGAAAGACCAGGCAGAAGAATCTCTCCGTATCCTTGGTGTTAACAACTGGTGAGAAAAGGCGAAGGATAGAGCCAGTTGGAGAAATATGTTGAAATTTGTTTATTTAATTATTATGTGTAAGACGTCTGACCTCATGAGGTTGTGAAATAGTCAGTAGAAGCAAAATAAAAGTACTTGAATGGAACCTACAGGGGTATCGAAAGCCACGAAGACCACCAAATACTTGGAAGCGGTTCTGGTAAAAGGAGGGAATCTTTGTATGGTAATATTGTTTTATATTGTTAGGCTTAGAGCAAATACATAAAAGAGATACATAGATATACATCCCACGAAGAGACAGAAGACAGATTTCTTATTTGTGTACACTCACTTATTGGGACCTAACGTTTCACACCGCCAGCAACATCGAAGCAAGGCGACCGTCGTTGAAAGAAATGTAAGGTTGTCAAAATAGGCATCGAACCCTCTTAAAATGAATCATATTGCTAGGGATCATAGGTATTTTACTGCGGTTTCTCCACTGAAATTGATGACATAACGGAGTAGAATCGCAAGTTAAGTCTAATAGCGAAGATAGCCAGGGATAGCGAAATTTACGCGACGCTGGGGTTTTGTGGTTTATAACTGAATCTGGCCCAATAATAGGAATATTTACTATAGAAACAACCCAACAAAAGGGTATTCATGCTTATCGGATAGTTTGCAATCAGGTCTATCATTCTATATTTTATCAGAGCCTCAGTGAGTAACAGGCCTCTCAGGCAAGTTCTGTGTTACTGGAGGCTTTGCTAGGGTCGACCTCAAATCCCCTACAACGTTTGAATCATATCCACAAGATAAATGGCAATACCATCAAAATGTTACAAACAAAGGGAGGACACAACGCTTGGGTCGGAATGCCATCCAATATTTTTTTCACACAGTCCACTAATATGAACACAAGTGGAGTTTATTACGAGCAGCTTCAGGAAAAATATTTATTATATTTATTTTTATTGGAGCGCTACCCGTTATCAGGTTTAGGGTTGATATTGGACTGCGGAATATGGGGGGCACTACTGTCAAACAATGGAGGATTAAATGGTTTATCGGCAACTTTAAACCCGTTTAGTGTCCCGGGGCCGAAGTCACCAAATTTCTCTTGACTCAAATGCCAACATATACACCCTTTATATTATGCGTTTCACCCGCGGCTTTCACCAAAGACTTTCGAGTTCGTTTGCCGAGAGCTGGGAAACAGCAAGAGGGCTAAAAAAACATGAGACGAGCAGTCGAGAGGAGTTTTGATGTTTCTCTTTACTCTCTTTCGTATTTCTACCTTGTTGTGTCGCACTCTTATATATGATTATTTCTATATGAATAGAAATAAATCGAAAAATATTAAATCAAATGTGTAGACACAATAATTCGTGGAGATTTTGAATACTAAATATCAGCAACATGAAAATGAGACATCTTTGTGTGGAAAATTAATTATTACGAATGTAAGTAAGAAACAGAACAGCCGATTAGACGACGAAGAACCCATGGGTAGAACGCAGAGTGTAAATGCTCGTGATTTACGAAGGGTGTTCAAAAGAGAATTTAACGATTAACGCAGGCTGAAGACGCATAATCTAAAACATGAAAAACAAAACGAATGAAGTGTTACGACCATAGAGTAAATCTTAGTAGAGAAAATATTTGGCTCATCTGACGTTTCCTTTCACACTCTTCGTGATGCGGTCGGTGTGATAGAGAGATGTTTGACGAAAAGTGATATACACCAGGTGGAATTACAATAACTTTTTGCTTTAATTTTTCATGCCATTTTGGTGAAAAACTGTGAAATTTAAATGTGTTTTACACTATTTTATTGACTGTTATTGTTAGAATACATTTGTGTTGTATTTACGTTGTTGTTATTTTGTTCGTTGTTTTGAACCATTGCCTCTATCTGGTATTAATAAAGCAATTCTTTTCAACATCAAACGTAAATATCACACCACGCCAAATGTCATAAATTTGGTGGGAGAACTATTAGATCTACTATAAGTATTAATCTATGGTTACGACTCTCTCTTCATTCTCTCTTCATTAAATAGTTCAATATATGAGCAGTTTTTTATGAAGTTATTATACATATATCTATAACTACTAGCTGACCCGGCAGACGTTGTCCTGCATAATATTTCAAGCGAACAGAAATAATGGATTTTTAATTTGTGGTTTGTATGGGAGTTACCACGCCCCTTTGTCCAATTGGACCGAATAGTAAATCTAAACCACCCAGGGCGCCACCCAAACGCATACAAAAAAATTTATTCAAATCGGTCCAGAAGTTTAGGAGGATTTCAGTCACAAACACACGTGCAGTAGAATTATATATATAAAGATACATATTCCACCCATGTTTAGATAAAAGTACATAAAGTATGTAAAAAGTATGAAATAATCAAGATATGACGCTAGATAGAAATGCGTTTGAGTGTATCGTGTCACAAAGCAATAGAAAAGATCTTATATGCCTCTCTTTGTGTTATCTTAATGGCGACGACGTAGTAGGCCATTTCATCGAGTTCGAGTTGCTTTGGTGATTTACTCTTTACTTGGCATAATACGGACAGAAATAAAAGGGAATGCGTATTTTCGTTCGATGCAAACATAATTTAGCTGTCATTAGTATCAATCAAACGCTTTTAAACTTAGTTTGCTGCATGGTCTATAATCTGTATGTCTTCTTTGGTCTCTCATTCTACAGCATTTCCCTAGTGGCTTTTCGATCAGTTTTGCCATAGAAACCCCCTGATCGTGTAGACTTTTTGGTTGTCTTTTACGAGGGGTACTTCTTGATCGTCTTTGGTTCAGATACATACCTAAAGAACTGAGGGGTACAAGAGTGGAGTTTATTTCCAAAGCAGGAAAGACCTCACACACAACTCCCAAAGACTTTAGGCCTACAAGACTTTCACCAAAACTAATGAAGACTTTGGAGATAACCACTTAAGGGCGAGTATTACTGTACTATTGCGCAGCATGCGTTCTGTAAAGGCAAATCGACGGAGTACGCGATAGTAACCTTTCTTAACATTGAGGGTGCGTTCAACAATATCACGCCAAATGCGATAGAATTGACGCTATCGGCCCTTAGGGAGGACGTTTATCTATAAGGGCTAAAAATAAAAATAAATGGTTTCCCATTACATCCCATGAAGGGACTGGGGAGAACTTCTCACAATCACTGAGCTGTGCGCTTTCCAGTTTTCACTCACTGATTGGGACCTACAGTTTTACACCGATTCCGAACGGTAATTTGAGAAGCTTTTTTCATGGCTAGATACTCGATAGTGTCGCCGTCACTATGCGAGGTGACCGCCTCCGAAAGAAAATTTGAAGGTGGTCAGAGCCGGGTTCGAACCCAGGATCTCATGTACAAGAGCCGCGCACACTAACCATTGCACCACCGACGGCCATAAGGGCTATAATATTAAATACTCAGCAGGACAAATGTCACGGACGAATTGGACACCTCGACCTCTACCAGGTATGTCATCAGCTGCACTCCTCAAGGAAGGTTATTGTATCCACTTCTCTGGAACCTTGCGCTAAATGGAATACTTGTCATTCTCGAAAATCAATGTGGTAAAATTGTTGCTTATGCGGACGAAATGATATCCCAGTACTCTAAGGGACATTCTCTATTATATTTTACGGACTTTTGATTGATGGGCGGGTGAAAATGAGTTGTGTGTAAACCCGCCAATACCGTTGGACCTAAAATAAATAAATAAATGGTTTCCCATTACATCCCATGAAGGGACAGGGGAGAACTTCTCACAATCACTGAGCTGTGCGCTTTCTCATGTATCTCATGTACAAGAGCCGCGCACACTAACCATTGCACCATCGACGGTCTATCACTTTAAATATATACCTGCCTATTATTTTGGACGTCAAGCTTAGTGTCAGACCCCAACGATAGGCTGGAAACGAATTGTTCACTGGATCAGCTGGTGAGACCGACAGATTGCTAGTGAAAGAGTGTTTTATAGTGTGTGAAACTAACTAAAAGTGAAAATGTCTGACTCTGCTGCCGTTGGCACTGCTCCTGCTGCCAGGAGGAAGGCGCAGAAAAAGGCTAAGACGTAGAAAACTTGAGCGTTCTGTGGAAGCTGTCATGGCATCGTTCCGTTTCCAATGCGAAAATATGAAATATTGATGACGATAACCGCCAATTACGAAATGAAGTCGCAAGGATGATCAAAGACAAAGTATATGGTCGAATTCCACGAAAGGATAAAACATCTGGCGGGTGGTATTTAAGGTATGTAAACGGACGACGCCGAGACCATGGATGAGGGTACACAAGTTATATTTAACGATTTTCTGAAAGAGCAAAACGCCGTTAAGCAGTACGGAAGAGAGCTCTGGCAAAGACAGCACAAGTTTATGGGGCATGTGCAAAGCCGTCACGAAAGATGGCTGAGGCCATGGCGGATGATGGAAGGAAGACTGATGAAGACAGAAATGGTGTTGCCAAGAAGACCAATGGTAAATTTATTCCAGATCTGAACTAATATAGTGGAAATGTCGGGTAAGATTGCAGACCTGTTAGGGGACGGAAATTTTACGTTGAAATTAGTCGGTCGTTCCATGGTGAACATACAAACGGTGACTCTCTACAATTAATCTTAAGCGCGATAACAATGATTTTAATAATCATACTCCAAAGTCACAGACGCCCTTTGCGGCTGTTATAGTTGGGTTTTCCGACATCGTTGGGAAGTCCGACTTGAGGTTATGCCTCGAGGGAATGAATATTCAACTTTTGATCGTAAGGATCACCAAATTAGATGACGACAAGTGGTTAATACGTTCGGAAGGAGGATAATGTTTTACAGTGTGGAATTGTGTTGTCAACGGACAGAAGACCAGAAGCCGCTTAAGAAGCCCGAAGCTAGGAAGCGAAAGTCGGCCGCCGATTGAATCGATGTTTCTCTTGACAGTGGTTAGGTTCGAGACGGTTTTTCTTACGCTGCCACCACTCGTATTACAGTAAGGGGCACAGCGGCATCTGTGCCTAGGGGAGGGTTGGGTTCAGCTGCGACGACGCCACCCTGCGCAAGAGTTGCTTTCAGAAGGGTCTTCGCCGAGTTCAGTATTGTTGACGGTGATTGCCGTCAATTTGTGGCGATACTACAGATATAGATCCTACTTGCTAGTTCGGTATAAACATTAGGTGTAAAAAAATATGTATTAGCCTTAAAGACAGCGTTAAGCTTTTTCGCTGTACTTATATAATAGTCATGTTTTGGTTGCAAGCAAGCGATTGTCGCTTGCTAAGTTGCAAAGAAAACGGCAATTTAGCGATAAGTCATTTTATTCAAAAATATGAATAAGGGTTGAAAACGGTAAAAGATGTCAAAAGAAATTTTTTTTAAACTTAGCGAAAATGATTCTCGTCATACAAAACAAACGAATATATAAGCAAGCGGTGTAACCAAAACACGCTTAATAATTGGAATCAATGAATGGAAAATAGGTGTATCGTTTGGCGCCGGTTGACTTTTTAGGCAGGCAAATTGTACGTCTGTCACAAGGTTAAGGCAACTCTCACAATTGGGCATAGTCGGAGATGGTCATGGAAAAGTGCTGGAATGTATTCCCAACATTCCTGCATTTGTCGATTACTCGAAATCGGAACCAATCTTAGATCGGAAATATCACTCTCTCATACCGGAAAGGAATTTCTGGAGCAAAGGAGTTCCTTGTATGATCAAGAAGGGTGTGGGGAATAGTGACATAATTTTTCATTAGTGTTATTTGGTTTTTAATTGTTTATATCTCGTGATGATGCTACACAATGGAGTAGCGAAATATCAAGGAAAATAAATACAAGAAAAGCAAATCTGACCTCAAGCTCGGAGAATATAGATTATTAATTGGTAAAGCTAAATTATTTGTATTTTATGAAAACAAAAATGAGCAACAAAATTTTGCAATGATCCTGGACTGTTTGTATGTGTATTTCGGATATTGCAACGATCTTCATCAGCAGATGTTTTTGGTACTTTATGTACATATATGTATATATGTATGTATATATGAAAATGCTCGAAAAATAAGCGTTAATATTGGAAAAATTTCACATATCTTATTTACTTCAAAAGCCTTGAATGAATATGAACAACAGTTGGAAAAGCTGAAATGTCCCACAATATTTCAGGGTAACTTTTGCTGGTGCTAATTTAAAGAAGAATGTCTGATTTTTAGTGCCTAAACGTAAATAACTTATTTTTTCTCAACAAATTTATAAAAGTAAGTACGCAACTAAAAAGGTGCTAAAATTCTCTTTCTCATTTCGGTATTGTTTGTACTAATCGGTGTTCATTTGCCGGAGTTTTATACCAAACATCCCTTACAATACAAAATTTACCACATAAATCGAATTACTGACGTTGAATTGCATACAGTTGGTACTCAAATTCATCAATATAAATCATTATAATGTTATAAATAAATTCATTATAATGTTTTGACGTAGAATACGTCTTACCTTACGGAATGAGGAGTCATGTCAGGTTTTTATTGTTGTAATCTTTATTTCATTGAATTTGAGGAAACGGCTAGATGAATTTTTTTAAATTTTTTTGTATTGGTTGATATATTTCTAGTATTTTAATTTCTCAAATGAAAATTGTTTAAACACATACACTCAAACATATGTGTGGTGTTTGGTTGAGTGTTTTTGGTTGCTCAACATTGCTTAGGAACATGTATCTAGTAAAAAGTGAAACGAACAGCAAGCTAATGTTGCTTGGCAACATGTATCTAGTAAAAAGTGAAACAAACAGTAAGCTAACGTAATAAAGCTTTTTTGCGAAAGCTTCAATAAAGCTGTTGTAACATTAATTTTGAATTGTAAAGCGTAAAGCTTTCACACAACGCTCGAATGCTAATGCGAAGACTCGATAAGGTAAACCTTTTTTAATATTAGGGCGGCCTTCTCAACATTCGCAGAACTTATTTCAATAAAAATATTAATTAAAATACATAAATTAAATTAAGTTTAAAAAAATTGAACATAATGTTTTTTTTTTTTAACGGACTTGAATCAAATGCCGTTGGTAAATATATAAATTACAGCAGACAGTTGTCCGAGGCCTTCGGCCACGGACTGTCCCTGTAGGCTGTGTCAGAGACACGGCCATTAAGTTTAACGTAGAATACGCCATCCGATAAGACAGAAAACATATATAACAATAAATGATAAATAATATAAGCAAATGAATTTATTGTTATATATGTTTTCTGTCTTATCGGATGGCGTATTCTACGTTAAACTTAATGGCCGTGTCTCTGACACAGCCTGCAGGGACAGTCCGTGGCCGAAGGCCTCGGACAACTGTCTGCTGTAATTTTTTTTTTACCTGAATACCAGTAACATTCACCTCAGTGACCATAAAAATAGTGGAGAAAAACAGTCATCTGAAGCTGCTTAGTTCAGAGGACTTGGCTAACACGGACTGCAAAATTGCAAGGAAAATATGCTCAATGCTAGATTCGAACAGGAACCAGTCGCTTCTTCAACTGGGCAAAGCTGATGTGCGTATTGTCATTGGAGTGATCCCTACCCACTATGATGTTAGAGACCTTACCAGTCAATGAATGGAGTACTGTGAGGTTCAATTACTGCCGTTTTTGTGGAGATGACGAGGAATTTTAACATCTTCTCTGTCAGTTCCCAGTTTTGCAACACAGGTGGAAGCGCTGCTTTGTGTTTTACATTATATAAAACTTGTACACTCTTCGTAATGTGGAGACTGGACAACTGTTGGAATTAGTGCAAGGACTTACGTGGTTCACCCGCCCTCCCTATTCACCCATTCGTAGCATGTTTATTATGGTCTTTGGATAATTGTTTATTATGAACTTTGTATATTTCAACAATTGTACCAATAATAGGTCTGTTTGCATACTTATAATTTGTAACAATAGGTCTGTCTACGTACTTATATGTTGTCTGTTTACCCCATAGAGTAATGGCGTATAGAGTAGCCAACACTCTCAGTAAATTGATGACATTTGGTATATTGCAGATAGGAGGTTGGATGTTGGAAAGTATTGCTTTAATAATTCCAGATAGAGGCAATGGCTCAAACCAACCAATAATAAATCAGCAATGGCATTTTGTTTTGTGCGTTAACATTTTTGTGTAAATACACCAGAAATATATACGAACTATAAAATATAACTAAAAGGTCCAAAATACTTTTAAATTTCATAGTTTTTCATCAAAACGACATGAAAAATTTAAGTCAACAATTTTTGCAATTCCACTTTTACACTTAATACCACATGCCGCTACAGCGTTATTATATTTGCGATTTTTGTGTAATGGAGCCTAACATTGGCGGCGTTAAGGCTTCTGCACACCAAGGCGTTTGTTGAAATTTTGATGCGTTGAAAAAGACTTCACAAAAGTGCACGCAATTATAAATACGCCAAGGTATAACAGTTATCACACTTCTAACTAAATTCATAAAAAAATAATATTTCCATATTTGACGTTGTAAATTATTGTTTACTGGTTTGTTTAATTTTTTTTTTTTTGACATATAAACATCAAGAAAATACAATAAATAAAACGCGTCAAAACAAATAAATGGTGCTGGCAGCGTTTTTTACGGAAGCTCCTTGAAATTTGCCGCACGATTTTAAGAAGCTCACGCTGATGTTAAGAAGGAAACCTTCATAAGGGTAGGTGTATGCAACTTATCGGCGTCGACTTCAAGAGTAGAATACGCCTGAGTATCGAAGCCTTTATTACTACATTTAAACGCACTACAGTGTAGTGCACCTAGATTATCGACAAATAAAAATGGATTGTGTATATAAAGGGGCTTTAGACGCATTTATTCAGGCTTAGTTCGTTCTATTTTGTTAAGGTTTAATCTTTTGATGTTTGAGATGTTACACAAGGGTCTTGTTTCGTCTTTTAATAATGGCTTCAACCAATTTTTAAATAATGGAACAGACTTCCACACTTTTCTGCATTTTAGCATATAACGTTCTGCCTAAAATTCAGTTAAATTTATTTACATATTAGCAAACCCGGCAGACTTCGTCCTGAAATATAGTAGGGGAGAAAAACAATAAAGCCTATAGCACTCCGTGATAACGTAGCATTCTACTGGTGAAAGATTTTATAGAATCAAATGAGTAGTTTAGAAGATTACCCCCTACATACAAAATAACAAACTCTCAAAGACTTCCTCTTTATAATGTTAGTACATATAGTGTATAGAAGTATAGATTAATTACAAAATACTTATACCGACAAACAATTTCCATTAAGAAAGATAATATAATATATTAACAAAATATAAAAGAAATTCGATAAAATGTTCACATAAATTGTGTAAATGAACTGCCGTTGACCAACAGTAATAACAAGATTATCACTGCTCAATATTAAACTTTTTTTTGACTGGTTGTATGAACCTGACGTAATATCGTTGGCATTCTATAAATTAAAAAATCTTCCAAGTAAAACGCGCTAATTTAGCGAGGTATTTTAAAAACGCGACAATGGGGAAAAATTCGACTTTTGGGTTGTTGAAACGCGCTAAATCTAGCGCGAAACCAAAAACGTTATGAACAATTTTGAAACGCACACGTTCGTGAACAAACTCATAAATGATGCTAAATGAACGCACATAAATGAAAATTTCCTTTTTCCTTTTCAATGACAACTACTACCATAGAGTAATCTCAGACTAGAGAGAATATTTGGCTCATCTGACGTTTCCTTTCACACTCTTCGTGATGCGGTCGGTGTGATAGAGAGATGTTTGACGAAAAGTGATATACACCAGGTGGAATTACAATAACTTGTTGCTTTAATTTTTCATGTCGTTTTGGTGAAAAACTGTGAAATTTAAATGTGTTTTAAACTTTTTTATTGACTGTTATTGTTAGCATACATTTGTGTTGTATTTACGTTGTTGTTATTTTGTTCGTTGTTTTGAACCATTGCCTCTATCTGGTATTAGTAAAGCAATTCTTTTCAACATCAAACGTAAATATCACACCAGGCCAAATGTCATAAATTTGGTGGGAGAACTAGTAGATCTACTATAAGTATTAATCTATGGTTCTCGCGGTAAAACGAATTGCGCTAAGCCGTAATCTATATGTTACCATCTTGTTTCCTTCTGCAAATGCGAAGCCAATTATGGCATTACCTCTGTTATTTGTCTATTCTATCAAAATATATCACAATTTTTAAGCACAATAGTTTTTTAACAAATATTCATTCTCGTATTAGAAAAACTATATATATATAATATAATCCCTGATAAATGAATAACGAACATTATAAACTCACCTTAGCAATATTGTCAATTGTAAATCATGAGCCAATCTCTCTATAGCAGGAACCCCTTCAACACGTAGAATGTTGATTTTCTCTCTCAATGATCGAGACACATTATTTTGTCCTTGCCGTTCTCGTAAAATCTCAATAATGTTGGGTTGTCGTAAAAATGCAATAACCTAAAACAGTGAAAAATTGTAACGAAGTCAGAGTCAATGATTCTACACAATTTGTAAAAACAGTTTACTCACCTTTTCATTGTAGGCAACAGGAACATCATTATAGCTGCTATTCGATAAACCGGTAGAAGAGCTAGGACCATTATTATGATAGGACGACGATGCTGCTGACGAAGTGTAATGGGTCAGATTATCATTTTGCATGAATTGACTTTGTCTTGAGCTTGATGTGTTCGTCGCTGAGGTCGAAGTCGGTCGTGGCGGTGGCAAAGGTGGTCCCGCAGTAGCTGACATGCAATTGCCATCAATGGCATCGAATTGCTGTCGGTGACGTATTATACGCGGACATTCTATGGGCAATCGAGGATCCATGAAAGAGGTCTGCCTATTGTTATGATCAATAAAGAACTGTTTGCCCGATTGATCTAATTTCGTTTCCCAGCTCGAAGGTAAATCACGATTAAGTTGGGCGAATGAATTAACCAATGCCACCAAATCTTTATTGTATTGATAGCGCTGAAAGCACGATGGGTCGCGGCGGATTCGTATAACCATATGTTTCAGGGCAGTATTACGATTATAAATAGCTAAAGCATCTTCGTTGGTATGCAGCATAGAGTAGAAATCCGGACGGCATAGCATTATAACAGCAGGATGTACTGACAGGCTGACGTGTTGAAAATTGGAAGTGCCAGCTGCTGTGTTATTATTGTGAGGTGGTAACTGTGACACAGTTTGCGAATTATCAGTATGTGATGTGGCCGCATTCGAGCGGTTATCATTGGTTATGGTCCGTCGGATGGATTGGTATCTCCGATCCAATTGTTGGCGATGGTGTTGTTCCCTACCCCCTGGGCCACTGAGCGTAGATAAGCCATTTGTTCCGGGTCTTTGCCAAGAGGTAGTTCTTGTCGTGTGATCTATGTAAAAAATTCGACCATGACTATCCATTCTAGCTTCCCAGGCGGGCGGTAATGGTTCTGCAGTCGCACTGACATTACTGCCATCAGCTTCAGCGGTAAATATGGCACTTGTACGCAAAAGTCCACCTGTTGCTCCTCTCTCTGGTATGGAGGGTAGACGTGTACTAGTTATATGCACCACACCTAAATCCTCTGAGTTATTTTCATCTTCCTCATCATTATCAACCACCTCTATGGCAGATGTAGAGCCCGCACCCAGATGAACTATGTCTGCTGTTCGTACACGATCTCCATGAAAAGCTGGTGATGATGGGGGCGTACGTGATGATAAATAGTTGTAATCTAAATGACTAGCATGAGTTAAAACGCCACCTGAAGCGCCAGTACTTGGACCTGAGCCAATGTAAGTATCATCTAAATTATTATTCATGGCAGCCGCTTGCATGCGTGCATGGCGACGTGCATGGTGAGTTGGCGTGGGTGGACATATAAGATTCGATCCAGTAACAGCGCCAGCCGTAGCCGCAGCACCAGCTCCAACCCCTCCTACTCGTTTCAAAAGACGCTGTTGTGGACGACTGTGCATGGTAGCTGGTGAAGCAGGTGTAGCAGCCACCTGTTGTGTGGGATTCAACACCAGGGCTTCGGGACTTAATTGAAAGTCCAATGGGGAAGCACTACGTGTTGAGCATCCCGATGGGGGACTACGGTGCCTTTTAGGTGAAAGCATTAGGCGACTTGGGGAATGTGACGAAGACTGCCTTTCATCATAGGTTGATTTTCCATTTGACAATGTTCGAGTCAACGGTCTATGAAGCCGCAACGATGACGAAAGTGGGTGCGGAGGCGTTTGGGGGAATTGGGTATTCGATAAATTTTCCTTAGTAGGAAATGCCGGAAATTCATAAGTTTCCGAAGCTGGCACTTTTTTTGTTGTTATAGTATTAATATAGCTGTCAGGACCAATTTTCTTCTTAATTAGTGGCTTAAATTTCATGGCAGGCGGAGAGGGAGTAGCATTCAATTCATACTGTGGACTTGAAATTGAAGAATTGCTGCAATTTGCACTATTCAGCAGGAAAATAGGTGAATTATTGGTACTGTTCGTGTTACTACCATATGCATTGTGTCCAACATTACCATAAACGTCCAACGTGTCGTCCGTATCTAAGATATCGAATTGAAAAACATCACCTTGCAAACGAAAATCTCTTCCAATACCCCTTGGAGGCCAAGATCTTTCTAAGGGACGATGTTGAGGTTGTCTCAAATGCTTTTGCCTCCTTTGTATCTGAGCTTCTTTGCTAGCACTCGCTGAGGCATGTAGAGCTGCCGCAGCTCCCAATAGACTTTCCACAGCGGCGGCTTCCTCATCTGCCTCCTCGTCTATAGTGAAATTAGCCGGACCGCCTAAACCTTGTCCCACGCCATCATCAACTTCAAATACTGTTTCAGCTGGAACCGTTTCATAACATTCACGTGCTATCCACAAATTGAAGGAATCCGTAGCTGTAGATGTCGTAGGTGTCGAAGATGCTGGAGATTTAACACTAGCGCGTTTTTCTTTCTTTTTCGCACCACCCAATGGGGTGGATGTGCCACTTTGCGGTGAAAGTGTCCATGACTTGCGACGTGCACCCCCACCCACGCTGCCCCCGCCATCACTACCAATGCTGCCATTGTAAGAGTTAGTAGGTGAGAGTGTAGCGCCAGAAGCTGGAGTTTCGCACGACTTAGTAGTCAATAGGGTTTGTTGGCGTTGCTTCAGCGCTTGTTCATCCTCAATAGCTGAAGTAGTAGTGTGTTGATTAATGTGATTAAAATCTTTTAAATCTGAAAAATTATAAAAAAAATCCAATAAATTAACAATTATGTATGTATTTCAGATTGATTTTAGGTTTATTTCTATGTGGACCTAAATATTTGCAAAATAAAAATATCGAAATTCACAACTGTAAAATATTTGACAATTTATACTCAAGTTTTAGCTGCGCCAAACCTACGAAATATTTGTCTTTCTTGTCGCACGAAAGTAACGGCTATTTTCCAAGACATGAAGAGTAATTGTAAAGAAGATTTAATTACGCTTCAGTTGTGATCGATTGTGCCCCGCGAGAGCATACATTTTTTATTAAAACAATGATCCCTAAAATACACGATAGACATTTTAAATTACTCATGCTGGAGATATATGTATGTATAATGAAGGTCATGAAATAGCCAAAAAAAATATGGCGTGAAAAAGAGCATTGTGTCACGATTAATAAAAAAATAACATGGCGGGATCACTTGATACTACCAACAAAAATGGACGGCCTCGCAAGACATCTGAGCGAACAGACCGAGAAATTTGCAAATTGATAAGCAAGACGCTTTTATCTCCTCTATGGAGGCCGTAAATACTTTGGAACTTAACATACACCACAGTACTGTTCGGAGAAGAGCCGCGGAAAACGATTTGAAAACTTATGCACCATGCAAAAAACCAATGCTTAGATAAACGGTTGGTACAGAGCTCAAAGATCATAGAAAATGTTTTTGGTATAATTTTAGAATAGACTGAATGAAAAAAAAATGATCAACTGTGCTGTTTAGTGACGAATCCAAATTTAATTTATTCGGCTCTGATGAGAAGTGTCACGTTCATGCATGCATGGCGTATGAAGTGTGATGGTCTGGAAGTGTTTCTTTGGTAACGGTGTTGGGCCCTGTAATGATTCCGTACGTAGAGTGGAAAATGTGTTTCAACACGACAATGATCCAAAACACACTTCGAAGTTGGTCACGGACTATTTAAAGATGAAAAAGGTGTCAGTCCATGATTGGGCGGCAAAATGAATAGACTTGAATCCAATTCAAAATCTTTTTGGAATCCCCAAACGCAAAGTTGGTGGAAGGCATTTCAGCAACCGCGAAGATCTTATAAAAACCCTAAAATACAAATGGAAATCTATTCCCAATGAAACCTAATGAAATCCATGCCGAAATATTGTCACCAGGTTTTAGACAATAAAGCATTTTTTACAAAATATTGAAAAGCTACTTATGTAGGTTTTGCGCAGCTAAAATTTGAGTATATATTGATTTCGTTGATATTTATGTTGCCTATAATGAAATAAATGAAATATTGTCTTTTATTTTTTTAATTGATATCTTTTTAAAATATATTTTTTATTTTAAGAAATTGCAACAAAAGTTGCTTAGGTTCTGTGCAATTCTGTATGTCCTATATAGTTTTGGTATAGAACTGTGAAGTTTAAATGTAATTTGCACTTTTTGGTTGACTTTTCTTGTTGATATACATTTCTGAATGATCCAACACCCCTGGCCAACGGCGTATCAAAATGGACGAAACCAAAATCCAGTTTCGATTCACTGCATTCTTGTCAGCGTCGGATCCATAATGAACGACTGAAACATGATTATCCTGGCAGTAGATAAAATGCAAACCACGGTGGTCTGCGTTTGCCTCCCGCCACCGTTATATAGGCAATGAAAATACACAGGAAAAATAATGAACAAAGAAACCCCCTAACTGTTGACGACCCTCGCAAACGTTATAAGAACCACGATTTAAGGATATGTACCTGGAACGTCAGAACGCCGTCAGAATGCCGTCAAAAATTTAAAGCTCACATCACAGCAATCCAGGAAATGCATGAACACGATTGCAATATAAGGATATACATAACGCAATTTGGTTATATCCTGATCAGAGAACGAATAACCAGATTGATCGCTTGGTAATAGATCGCAGGCACTCTTCTAGTGTAATAGATGTACGTGTGATTCGAGATGCCAATATCGACTCGGATCATTACCTGGTGGCTGCGAAGCCGAGCACTGGAAAAGCTAGATATCGGCAAGCTGCAAATACCGGACATATCAAAAGCCTATCAACAAAAACTCACTCTCCTGCCAGAGCAGAATACTTCCCCTCCCGAGGACCCAGAAGCGCAGTGGAAGCACATCTCACATTCTTTGGAAACCGCTGCAAGGATCAAAACCCAGGAAAACCAACTATTTAGGCTGAAGAAATGGCAGTGGGAGCAGAGAGTAAAAATACCGAAACGTGCGGGATGAACAATGAATCCGAAAAATTTTTCCAGAGGGTTTTGAGGAAGGAATTGAGGATAACTACTCACAACCAGTGAGCTGTGCGTTTTCTAGTTTTATACTCACTGTTTGGGACCTGCAGTTTTACTCCGGTTCCGTTTGAGAAGATTTTTCATGGCTTAATACTCGAGTCTTAACGGGGCATTCGGGATTACGGGCCCACATGTACCGTATTGGACTAGTGGCGAATAGTGAGTGCAGGGCATGCATGGAGGACGATGAGACGATGGAGCATTTCTTATGCCACTGTCCGGCCTTCACAAAAACTAGATCCAGATATGTTTCGGACAGTAAGATACCGGACAAGACCAAACTTGTGGGTATAGACTGGAACAACTTAAGGAATTTCGTGAATAGCACCGAATTCTTATAAGTGATATAGTAAATTAGTAGGGTAAACTTAGAGCGCACAACAGGTCGAATCAGAGGCTGAAGTGTATGTCTACTAACATGGGAAGGTTTAGAGTGCTCCTTTTGAACACTCAGCATCGCACCCCTCTTTTAAACTAACTAACTAATACTCGAGAGTGTCGCCGTCACTAAGCGAGTTGACCGCCGCTGAAAGAAATTTAAGGTGGTCTGAGCAGGGATCGAACACAGGATTTTATGAACAAGAGGAGCCCACACTAACCATTGCCGATCGAATAACGGGCCGAATAATGGGCTGCCCTCCTGTAAGGACGAGAATGGGAATCTGGTGACAGATAAGCAGTGTGTGCTAAAAAGTGGAGCGTATTACCACGGAAGACCACGACTGACCAAATATTCACGCTAAGCTAAAAGACCATTAAGACCCAAGAAAAGCAAATCGATACATACCTTTTTTTTGTCTATTATCAAAACCTGGATAGCCGCATGCAGGGAAAGTTGTACGAAGCTATATCTGAACTTGGGATTCCTGCAAAACTAATCTGCCTCTGTAGAATGACGCTGACCAACACCAAATCAGGAGTGAAAGTGGGGAAAGAGCTCACTGAACCATTCTGTACCAAGCGAGGGCTGAGACAAGGCGACACACTTTCGTGCAATCTCTTCAACATCTTAATGGAGATAATAATGAGAAAAGCTGCAGTAAATATGAACACGACCATCAACAGGAAAAGCCATATATTTGTTGGCGTATACTGAAGATATAGGCATCATTGGGCAAAATTTTCTGGAGGTTACTGTAGTATTTTCAAGAATCCAAAAAGATTCAGCGAAGGTGGGTCTTGCTGTTAATGAAGACGAGACAAAATGTATGGTGTCAACGACTAGACAAACCTCTCGGCTTGGTCCGTACTTAAACATCGACAACCATTTAGTTTTGAAGTAGTAGATGAATTTATCCCCCTTGGATCCGCCGTGAACAAAGAATATAGAAGAATTGGAAATAAATAGGAGAATTGTGGTCGCAAATACATGCTATTTTGGGCTCAGCAAGCAGTTTAAGAACAAAACTCTCTCTCTCTCGGCAGACAAAAGTCCAGCTATACCAGACTCTCATTTTGCCTGTCCTGGCATATGGCACCGAAAGTTGGGTCATATCGCAAGCAGATGCAAAACAACTGCGAGTATTCGAGAGAAAAGGTCTCCGTAAAATACATGGTGCTGTTAAAGAAAACGGCGAGAACCAACGTCGTTGGATCAGGAACTATATAACTTGTATTCCGAAGTAGACATACACCCCAGTTCACTTAGTTAAAGGCACTAAAATTCCATATTCAGCAGCCTGTATCTTTTGCAGTTTGTAACGGATTGCAGAATTTTAATATGGAAATGGAATCTAGACATCTCGAGATATAAACAAAATCATGACAATAGTGGTTTCTTAACTAAAGAACTTTTTTTGAGCAATTTATAAAAAATAGTCGAAAAATGTGCTATTTTTTTAGTTCACTTGAATAAAGGCACTTTATTATTCTTGTATTATTTTTAAAGTAAGCGATGATTTTTTGTAGGGAGCGTTTGTTTCTTACAATTTATTACACCTTAATCATTTTACGAGTCAAAATGGCAAAACAAAAAATTTTAAATCTATCGGAAAAAACTAAAATCGATGATTACCGTTCTGATGGATATTCTAATCGCGCAATAGCTAAAAAATTGGACGGAGCCCAACAGTTGTCGACAATTACATCAAGGACCCCGAGGGGTATGGAAAAAAGCGTTTCATTGTCTTTATCTACGTATGAGAAAAGAAACATCATCAGAACTGCTTCTAATTCTGCCTTATCCTTGTCAAAAATAAGAGCTCAAGCTGGAGTGGAAGCGAGCAAATCATCAGTACGCAGAGTAATTAAGAGCTGTGAGTATCTTAAATACCTGAAATTACAACAAAAAAAACGCCAGTTTATGCTCCTCGTAAGGAAAAGCGGCTTCAATTCGCAAGAGACTACATGGCAATGGATGCGCAGCCAAGAGGTCATGTAAATGGTTGGAGAACCGTTGTATTTACGGATGAGAAGAAGTTTAATTTGGATGGCCTTGATGGCTACAACTATTATTTCCATCATCTGCGCAAAGAAAAGCGTATGTTGCACCGACATCACAGCCGAGAGGGCGGCATTATTGTGTGGGGTGCTATTACGTACTATGGCACTATCGATCTTGAATTTCAAAGTGATAAATGACTGATGCAAGCTATAAGAGGTTATTGGAATCGGATTTTCCGAAGTTCAGTGAACTTTTTGGTGCCATATCATGGATATTGCAACAGGATAATGCCCCTATACACAACGCCAGAGTAGTAAAGGAGTTCAGTGCAAGCCAAAACGTTAATATTCTTGGCTGGCCACCCTATTCGCCAGATCTAAACATTATCGAAAATGTCTGGGGTTGGTTATCTCGTAAGTTCTATGAAGGAGGTAGACAATTTGATGACAAGCAGTCACTAATTCATTCCATTAAGGATTACATAAATTCTCTTTATATCTCAATGAAAACCTGTATATTTGAAGTTATTAACATCAAAAGGGGTTGTACCCATTACTACTAGTTCTTAAATAAAGTAAAATAAATTAAAAAAAACATGAACCAAAAAAAATAGCACATTTTTTGATTTTTTTTTTATAAATTGCTCAAAAAAAGTTTTTTTCATGATTTTTTTATATCTCAAGATGTCTAGCTTCCAATTCCATTGCAGAAATGCAGGCTGCTGAATATGAAATTTTTAGTGCCTTTAATTAAGTGAACCGGAGTGTATCTAGGCGAATCAAATTATGCCCATTGCCTTGGCTAGGCCATTCTATCAGAATGGATGAAGATGAGTCAGCGCGAAAGAGTTTTTATAACGTACCCGATGGAAGCAGAAAAAGAAGACTACCAATACTCCGCTGGAAAGACCAGGCCGAAGAAACCCTCCGTATTCTTGGTGTTACCAACTAAAAAAAATTTGTTTAATTTATTTATGTGTTTGTTTAATTAACATGTGTAAGGCATCTGACCTCATGAGGTTGTAAAAAAAAAAATAAAATAAATGGTTTCCCATTACATCCCATGAAGGGACTGGGGAGAACTTCTCACAATCACTGAGCTGTGCGCTTTCCAGTTTTCACTCACTGATTGGGACCTACAGTTTTACACCGATTCCGAACGGTAATTTGAGAAGCTTTATCATGGCTAGATACTCGATAGTGTCGCCGTCACTATGCGAGGTGACCGCCGCCGAAAGAAAATTTGAAGGTGGTCAGAGCCGGGTTCGAACCCAGGATCTCATGTACAAGGGTCGCGCACACTAACCATTGCACCACCGTTGTAAAAAGGCCAATAAAAAAAATAAAAGAAAAAATACACAATTGTGTTTTATTTAACACAACTATTGTGCCTCACAAACACAAAATGCCATTTGTGTTATCTTTGTTGGAGGTTTTGTACTAACGCATCTGTCTGGTATTATTGACCCCATGCGTTCCACCATCCAACGTTTACATGCAACCATACCTATAAAGTTAAAATTATCGAGAGAATAAACTTCTCTACTATGTTTTACTCATAGATTGAATATACATATGTAGAATATAATTTTTCAGTTCACCCAAATGTACAAATCATCACAGACAAATATTGCAGTTTCACAGTTAATTATGTCCCAAAGAGGGTTGGGGTTTGTTCTGAATGAGGCTACGTTCTTCGCAATCAATGTATTTAAAGCCCCACCTATTGTACAATGCTTCTTCATTCACAGCAAAAAAATATATATTTTAGAGTTGAATTGAATCCCAAGTGTTTTTAGAGAAAATATTTCCGGGAAATAAGCCACTTTTGCCGCGACAGATAGTAATAAAATACTACATATCTGTGGTCACAAACAAGAACAGCCTAACTCGAGTTAGGACAAAATTGAAAAAAAAAATTTTGAGAAGTCACCGTGCTCAATTTAGTCCCAATCCACACAGGGAAACTTTTGTCGCCGGAGACACGAGTTCGTGGGAGAGGGAGGCGAGAAATAAGAAGAGGGGTACTTACGTCGTCCCTCTCTCTCCAACGAACTCGAGTCGCCGGCGACAAAAGTTTCCCTGTGTGGATTGGGACCAAGCAACTCGTTTTTTGTTAAGAAGTAAGTAAAAAAATTCGTTTCCTTGTTATCTGTAACAAAGTTATCACAAAAACTCCGACTCCTGATTTCCAGTAAAGATATTAAACTTTAAACTGCTCTCCTTGAAAAATTTTAGAACCGACTTAGGCTGTTATTGTTTGTGACCACAGATATATTGATTACAATATCTTGATATGTAAGAAGTGTAGGTCAATGCCCGGTCACTGTTAAGATTTTGGAATTGTGGTAGTACTGTGTATAAGTGTATTTACATTGGGAAAGTACTGAGTTTTTGTATGTACACTGTATTGGCAGGTGATGGTTTTTTGTATTAACATTACTGTTAAACTACTGGTTTCTTTGTATTTACAGTGGTATTGATATAGCTATTAAACTATTACTAGTTATTTGGTACGTCCAGCAAGAACTGTCGTTCAACGGTCCGATGGTATTTCGACATCCTACCAATAGGGTAAATTTGTAAATCTAACTGTTTGCGAGTACCTACACTAGGTGTTGCATTAAATGTTCTTTCATGTAATACTATATGAATTGAATACGTTTCTCTTTTTTCGAGTTAATTACTCCCAGAATCAGAACAGAACCGGGAACTACATTTGGCGAGCAGATTACAGATATCCAGTTTCAATAGATTACAAAATCCAAAATCTCACTTACTTTTTCCACTTTTCCTGCGCAATACCACAGCTGACTCCACTACATCTTCCGTTCTAATGAATTCATTAACCAGCGGATAAACATTCACATCCTTCAGCAGTTCCTCGTCACCGTCCTTTAAAGCGTCAGCAATAGATGAGACTAACCCTACAGCGCCTTCACATTCTTCCTCATCCTTCATTCTGGCGATGTCATGACCGCGAGACGTTGATGATACAAGACAATCATTATATTTATCCATTTCAATACTAACTAATGGCGACGATGCTTTATGGTTTGCTAAGTTTTGTTGTGGTTCTGATCGAGGAGTAAGAATTGCCCCCGCCGTTGATGTGACGTCATTTGTTATTTTCATTGTGTTTTCAAATGCCAATACAAGTTCCGGTTCACAGTCAGCTTCATAGAACGTCTGATTACTTTCATCTTCGTCTTCGTCGTCATTGTTAACGACATCATAATTATCGTTTTCTACTTCATTATCAAGGCAATAGTTAACATTACCACTGTAGTGGTTTATGTTGTCTTTGCTATTATTGATTTTGCTCTCTTTGTTATTGCTGGCATTTCTATTGTCTCTGCCTTTGTTTTTGATGTCGCTATTGCTATACTTAGCAGGGTGGGGAAGTGGCAAAGTGCCGTCGGCGTTGATGGTGATATCGTTATTAATTGAGGTGAATGTTGCATGTGTTATCTTAAGATTATTTGCTATGTTTGGTTTATAGTTGCTGACACTGTTGTTGCGGTCAAGGTGTATATTTCCTCTACTGCCGCTGTCTACGGATTGCTGATTGTTTGTAGTGCTCTCTATATTGCTACCATCCCATTCGCCACTTGTTGCCGGTGGCGAAATTTGTTGTGTACAAGCACTAACAACCGCCTCTGTCATTTCGGTGTCTCTACAGACCACAAATACAAACCAAAACAGTTCACGTCACATTCAATGGCAATTTTAGCCATTTATTAATGGATAAAGTACTAAATGTATAACTAAATCGATGAGTGTCCTACATTTGTAAATATTCAATATTTCTTTTATAAAATTTAAACAATGAGCGGGCGGACTCACTTTCGCTTTGTTTGTTTGTTGTTGCTGTGTATGTTATCATTACATAATTATTGTGTCAAATCTTTTGTATTTTTGCCTTCGTTTCAAATCTTTCGTAAACAAACGCAAACAACTACTGTCGTTCACTTTTCATAGCGTTTCCTTTTCGCCAACTCTCTGTTTTGCTCGCATTATTCGTGCATTGAATCACTTTTATGTAGTTTCTCTTTGCTCTACATTTTGATTTATAGATTTTTCTAACGGTGTCATCCACTAATTACATTCGAAAGGAAAACACATCACAAATTGCAAAACTTAAACTTTCAAAAAAAAACACACTAAATTAAACTAATATATTGTTATAATCGTAAAACTGCTGTCATTTATCGCATAACTTTCTTTGTTTGCCAAAGATTATCTTTGAAATATCTCTTTACTTCTGTTAGCATTTCCAATTGGTTTTCACTCTTCGACATTTAATCATGAATTTCACGTACTTTTCGGTAATTTGTGTTACCTCAATTCGTATTTATTCACTACAGGCAAGTATTCCATTAATATTTACACAACTTTTATTTAAAAAACACACCTTAAATGGCACTAATTAGTACTTTACTGAGACAGTATATTTTTGCCTTAAAATTTTTTGCTCAAAATTTGCGTTTATCAAAAGCAGTACTGAGGAAAGAAGGAAATTTTGCGATATGAATAGAAATGAAACAACATAGCATCTCACAACAGCTGCTGCCATTGTGGCATTGCCATCAGTAAAGAATTTACACGAGTACACGGGAAAAAACCTTCAGGATAGTTTTTCTTTCGCGCTCTCACTATGGTTTTGCTGGCTGCTCTTCACGGTTTTCTTGATTTTTATTTTATTAACTTCCGTTTATTGTGCCTGCCTTCTTTAATTTCTGGTTTTTTTCGTGGGGTGTCTGTAAGCCCATATAAGTCCACTTTTGTACGTACGCATGGTCACTGCGCGATTGGTTATGATAACCATCCAGAAAAATAATTTTTTTTTTAAAAATGAATTAATTAAAAAAATACTTCATTTTTCCTGTCATTTTGCCCCTGCTAGGATATTTTCGCCTTAAATACACTCCTTGTACGAAATTTTTTATTTATTTTTTCTCATTTTCTCGGTCGAGAACTCGATAACAAATGTATTTACACACTTTGCAGAGAAACATTAAAAACCCAATCAAAACAAAATTGTTTGGCCGATAAAAACTACTTCACATTTCGTGTCACTTTGACATTTATTATAAAACGCGTTAAACAAACAAATTTTATCGTTATCGCAAAAGTTTACTTAGGTTTTTCGTCTTATTTTGACATTTACTCGTCTTATTTTGACATTTACTTACGCATTCGAGTCCCTTTTTTGGACTCCGTGTGCCACATAGGCCCGTCCGACAATTTTTATTTTTTCGTTTCCTCCGATTTTACTCTATTTTTGGTTTTTTGCCTGCCCCTTGTCCTGAATTTCTGCCGATTAATATATTTATAATTTAATTAATTACTATTTTTGTAATGTTTATTGTTTTTCCTTTTTAAATTTCTTTGTCATATAATAAGTGTGTTTTTTTACCCCGCTAAAGTTAATTATGGCTTAATTTGTAGGAGACACCTAAGCGATATTACGTGGCATTTCAATTTCCCACTTAAATTCCAACTTGAGCAGTGACAATGTTGCCACGTGTTCAATTTCAAGAAATTGCAATAAAAAGTTATCTTAGATAAATATTGTTATCATTTCTTGCGAATGAAAATGTTATCAAATGAAATTTGCAAAATGGCTTACATATTTTAAGTTCATTAAAATAATTTTATTTAATGGAAGACTACGTATACTTTTATATCTCTAAATTTGAAGGATAGATTTTTATTTCACATTGAAAACAAAATTGGAATTATATTGTTCACAACAACCATAAACGAGTGCATACATAGATGCATTTATCCGCTCAATAAATTAAACGTCATAGGTACGGTGGAAAGTAAACATTGGGTGGTGGAAAACATGGGTTCAATAATACCAGATAGAGGCAATAGTAAACAACGTCCAACAACCGAATTTCGTGTTTTGTGGCAAAATAGTTGTGTTAAATACAATACAAATGTATACCAACGATGAAAGTCAACAAAAAAGTGCAAAATACATTTAAATTTTTAAGTTCTACACCAAAACGACATGAAAAAGTTAAGTGAACCTATTTTGTAACTCCACCTGGTGTAAGTTAATTTTAAATTTAATTTCTATCATTTCCACAGACCTACGACGAAAGTGTGAAATGAAATGTCAGATGAGAGAATAAATGTATCTATGTATGTATTCGTCTATGACAACAACGCTCGATAAATGTTATAACATGTTTATACTGCACTGGAAATCTAGAGATATCTAGATTTCGTGGCCTAAAAATCTGATTTTCCATACACAAATCAGCTGTTCCTATGAATGAAATCTAGACAATCGAGATTTCGTTTGCAGCATAATGCCTTGTTCACGCTGCCACGAAATTGAAGTCTTTCGCAATTTGGACCGAAATTGAGTTGAAATTGCTCAATTTCGCATATATTTTGACAACTACGAAATTGAGATATTTACGACAATTTCGTTGAAATTGTCGTTTTACTCAGGAAAATTAACTTAGTACTCTTTTTTGCACATATGCAAGAGAACGAAGCTGACAGAAAATTTTCTGGTGTGCCGCCGTCGTAGATATTTTTATTGAAGTTCACTCCGCCGTCTTTAAAGCATGCTTCGACTTAAAATGTTAGCCGATATTATCAATTAGGCTGCATTTACAGGCCCGAATTACTAAAAAAAATATCTTAAGTTATTCCACAACCAACGAGATGAACCTAAAAGTAACGTCTGCCGAAAAATTACATTTAATAAAAACTCAGTTGCCGCCGTCCATTAATTTTTTTTGTAGCTTCAACACCGTCGATAATTATGGGACAGCTTCGTTCACCGAACACGTGGTTACTAAAATTACAACAACAAACAAAACAATTGTATGCCGCCTCATTCATCAGATTGAAATTTTAAGTTTACATCGAAATAGGCTAGTGAAAATAAACTATAAACCGTGGCGAATCAGTGATTCATGTTAAAGTTCACGTACCATTCATTTATTTTATTGTTTTCATTCATTTCCAAACAGAATTTTGGTTACTAATATTGGGCACTAAAATTTTACTAATGGCAATATTTGTAAACAAACATTTGTCATTTTTCAACGCAATTGCTCAAAACCAGTGTGAACGATTTCAATTTCGTTCGACAATTTCAATCAGAAATTGTCGATTTCGTGGCAGCGTGAACAAGGCATAAACGCGGTATTATACATATTGATCATAGTATAATTATCTATAAGGTATAGTCGTTTAAAGAGGTGATGAAAAATTTTCCATATTATATTTCGTTTCAATTGCCAAAATCATATGTATTTTGTTTTAATACTTTTTTTGTAGTCTTGTATTGTTGGTATATATTCGTGTAGAGTGTGAAAACCGAAACGAATGACGAGAATAAAATGTCTGTTGTTGCTGCTTACAACTACAAAAACATCTGATGCCACCATGTATGTGTTGGCACTGGCTACAAACGTGTTGCCGTATCGCATTTTTTTCACCCATTGCAGCAAATGCTGCCACATTTCGTAGTATTAAGTGTGTATCGTTTTATTTGGAATGTCGTAATGCTGCCCTCAGACGTACCAACAGTTGATTCAACTTTTGACGTTTGAGTTAAATAAGTTGGTCGTTCCCCCCACACGTTTCAACTTTTCATTCAACTTCATTTAAAAATTATTTTTGAAGCGTCAACATGAATTCGGATGTTCTTGCGCTACTAAGAATTGATTTAATTTTAGAGGAAGAAGAAGAGATTTATTAAATAAATAAAATAAATGGTTTCCCGTTACACCCCATGTAGGGATTAGAGCTTCTCGCAACCAGTGAGCTGTGCGCATTCTAATTTTACACTCACTGATTGGGACCTACAGTTTTACACCGATTGCGAACGGTATTTTGAGAAGCTTTTTCATGGCTAAATACTCGATAGTCTCGCCGTCACAAAGCGAGGTGACCGCCGTCGAAAGAAATTTAAGGTGGTCAGAGCAGGGATTGAACCCACGAGCTCATGCACAAGAGCCGCGCACACTACCATTGCACCACCGCCGGTGCAATATTTATTATTATTTATTTATTTCTTGTTATTTACTTATTGATATTTATTTATTTATTTCTTATTATTTATTTACTTATTTATGTCTTGCGGTCAACGCTCTTGCGCTCACAGCGTATGTGTTGCTTGATCAACGTCAAGAAAAAATTAAGAAAAACACTTAAGTTGAACAGCTTGCCCTCACACGTACGAACAGTTGGTTCAACTTCACCAAATTATCAAAATTTGTTGATTTTTCATTCAACTGACGGCCAACTAACTAACTTATGCCAGGTTGAATCAACTTTTGGTACGTCTGAGGGCAGCATAAGTGGCGATAGCTTAATGGAATAAAAAAAAACAGCCTTAATATTATTTTCCTTCTTTTTATTACTGTTAGTTTGATTACTCCCCTTCTTGAGTTTGTAGGCGAGAGGAGTGGGAGGAAGAGAAACAAATCTTTGTCAGTTCAATGTTTGCTGTTCTCGCAAAGTCTGCTTTGTCCTTTTCTCTGAAACAAATTTATTTGACATATCGTTTTTAACCCATTCGTATTTACTGACACAGTCAGTTTTTGTTTACAAACCTGTTGGTTGTAGTGATTGTTTGAAGTAAACAAACGAAATTTAATTTATAAATGTAATACGATGAAATAAAGTGTAAACACAATGACTTTAAAGTGGACCCGTGACAAGGTAGAAAAGGTGATCGTTTTGGTACAGCAACATGCCTGTATTTATAATGTTAATGTTTTAATTCACAAACAATTATTATGGTTCAGTGTAACAAACCAATTATTAATTCGTCTTTGTCCCTATCGTCTGAGTCAATCTCTAAATAAGATTTTGTACTTAATAAAATATTTTTTATTAAATTATTTTTACACTGCTTTTAAATTATTTATACACTTCTTAGGAAAATTCTTTAAAATTTACAGTTTTGACGTTTCTTTCGTTCTTTTGCATTTTGATTCGCAAAATTTGGAAAAGAAAAATTTGTGAGTGAAAAAGTATCCGAATATACCAAAAGAGAAAAAAAAATTTGGCAAAGAAATATTTGCCAGTGGAAACAGGACTTATTTATTAATTTTAATTTTTTATTTTGTATGTTGTAATTCCTACGTTGTTTTGTTTATTAATTCGTACGTATTCAGAAAATGGTTTCCCATTACATCCCATGAAGGGAAGGGAGCTTCTCGCTACCAGTGAGCTGTGCATCTTCTGGTGTTACACTCACAGCTTTACACCGGTTCCGAACGGTATTTTGACAATCTATTGCATCACTTAGTCCTCGATAGTGTCGACGTCACTCAGCGAGGTGACCGTCGTCGAAAGAAATTGAAGGTAATCAGAGCAAGGATTCAACCCACGTTCTCATGTACAAGAGCTGCGCACACCACCATGGCACCATCGACTATCATACAGACATACATATAGATATATAATTACATATATATATATATATATATATATATTTTCATTGTTATTACTTTCCTTCTTCTTTTTTGGTATTTTTATGTGTTTTAATCTTATTTTTTTTTACTTCTGTAGCTTGGTTGGTTTGGTTTAGGACACATGGCAATAAGAAACAGTTTACAACTGCCTTTCATCACTACACTCGGTGATCGGTCGACCAATTGTGATTGTCCATATGATCTGAAAAGATAAAGAGAAGGGAGAAAAAAAGGGAATGAGCCCCAGTAATAGTGGAGAATTCGATAGATAGATAGACGTAGGACGAACAGAAGAACACACATTTATGTTCCAAATATACAGTGGCGGGCAAACAAATTCAACGCTGAGTTTTATGATCTTTGAGTGCATGTCTGTGCTTATAACTGTATCCAACTTATCGATTACTTTGGTTTTTATATTCATAAAAAGACTTATAAGACTCAAAAGACTTACTCATAAAATTACAGTAAATTAGCTCTAAACATACTTCAGTTATTGAAAGCTTTAAGATTTTCCGAAGGTTTCATTACTATCGTATTCATAAGAGATAATTGACTGACAACCCTGTTTTATGTATTCTCACAGTGATTATGATGTAAAAGCAAAATAAACAATAACCGACAGACCGAATTAGAAATTTTTTTATTTAAATGCGTCAATGCATTTTTGGCAAACTTCAAACATGAATGGAAAGAACTATTCAAAAAATCATATTGAAGCGAATTTAATTTTTGGGTAGTTGAATATTAAACCGGATAATACGTTGTAGATTCAATGTTTTGATTTTATATACATACATCACTAATGATCCAGATTCCCATTCCTGATTCCTTCACTGGGCAGTCCAAGCAGCTCACTACTTCCACGCAGTATGTCCTCGGCAATGGATTATCGGAATCCAGCGTTAGCTAATGGTAATGCGATCACTGATACATCTCAGGATTATTAGGTGACCCTGTCACTGAAACTTTTCGAAGTAGTGGAAATATTCTTCTGTCCTTTGAAGTCGGATGAGCCAACACCCCTGGCTTACGGCGGATCAAAATTGAAGAAACCAAAATCCAGTTTCGTGACCGTCGGTGGTGCAATGGTTAGTGTGCGCGGCTCTTGTACATGAGATCCTGGGTTCGAACCCGGCTCTGACCACCTTAAAAATTTCTTTCGGCGGCGGTCACCTCGCATAGTGACGGCGACACTATCGAGTATTTAGCCATGAAAAAGCTTCTCAAATTACCGTTCGGAATCGGTGTAAAACTGTAGGTCCCAATCAGTGAGTGAAAACTGGAAAGCGCACAGCTCAGTGATTGTGAGAAGTTCTCCCCAGTCCCTTCATGGGATGTAATGGGAAACCATTTATTTATTTAAAATCCAGTTTCGACACTGCATTCTGGTCATCGTCTGATCCATAATGAGCGGCTGAAACATAATCATCCTGGCAGTAGGTAAAATGCAAACCACGGTTGGCTGGGTTTGCCTCCCGCCACCGTTATATACTTACTTATCCGGTCGCGAACAACCCCGTTGGGTTAGAGACCTTACAAAACGAAGATAACATATTTCGCCTTATCTCTCCAGTTGGCAATACCAAGTGTACGCAGGGATTCGTCAACCTGATCCCTCCAGCGGAGTCTTGGTCTTCCTATTTTTCGCCTTCCTTCGAGTTCGATTTGGAAAACCCTTAGTGCTGGTTCATCTTCATCCATTCTACTGACATGGCCTAGCCAGCGCAATCGCGTTATTTTGATCCGCTTAACTATGTCAATGCCGGGATATAGCTCATACAGCTCATGCTTCATGCGTCGCCGATACTCGCCGTTGTGCACTATAGGGCCATAAATTTTTCGGAATATTTTTCTCTCGAAGACTCCTACAGATGTTTCGTCTGCTTGCGACAATACCCAGGATTCTGCGCCATAAAGCAAGACAGATTGTATGAGAGTCTGGTATAGTTGGAGTTTTGTCACTCGAAGAGGGCTTTATCTCTAAAGTGCTTGCTTAGCCCAAAATAACATATATTCGCAAGCACAATTCTACGCTTGATCTCAAGGCTGACGTTGTTGTTTTTGTTTACGGTAGATCCGAAGTATATAAATTCGTCCCCCACTCGAAATTAGTTCACGCTTTGGTCTAATCGCGTGGAGGCCCTGCTTGTTGAATCCATTAATTTTGTCTTGTCCTCATTTACCGTCAGACCCACTTTTCCTGACTCCGTCTCAATTTTCGAAAACACCGTGTAACTTTTCGAACTGTGCGTCCAATGATATCTATATCATCAGCATACGCGAGCAGCATGTGACTTTTGCTGCTGTTGGTTTTATTCATGTTGACAGCAGCTTTTCTCAGAATAATCTCTATTAAGATGTTAAAGAGATCGCACGATAGGGTGTCACCTTGTCTAAGGCCTCGCTTAGTTTCGAAAGGTTCGGTAAGATCCTTACCAACTTTGGTGTTCGTCAGGGTCATCCTGCAAAGGCGTGTGAGTTTTGCAGGAATACCAAGCTGAGACATTGCTTCGTAGAGTTTCCCCCCTAATCGGGCTATCGAAGGCCGCCTTATAATCGACTAACAGATGATAGGTGCCGATTTGTTTCTCGTGGGGCTTCTCCAGGATTTGGCGTAGCGGGAAAATCTGGTCGGTTGTCGATGTTCCAGGCCTAAAGCCACAGGATTTGGCGTTGCGTGAAAATCTATTCGATTGTCGATTTTCCAGGCCTAAAGCCACACTGGTATGGTCCAATCAGGTCATCGATAATTGGTTTTAATCTTTGGCACGTTATGCTTGATAGAACCTTATATGCTATGGATAAAAGACTTATTCCACGGTAGTTGGCGCAGAGACTCGGGTCACCTTTTCTAAATATGGAACATAGTACACTGAGACTCCAATCGCCGGGCATGCATTCATCTAACCAAATTTTGCTAATGAGCTGGTGCATGCATCTTATCAGCTCATCGACGCCAGCCTTAAACAGCTCCGCCGGTAATCCATCGGCTCCTGCGGTTTTGTTGTTCTTAAGCCGGGCAATAGCTGTTCTGACCTCGTCTTGGTTAGGAGGGGAGCAATCGATGTCCAAATTTTGATCGATTGTCTCGTCATTGGATATCTCAGGTACCAATAGTGCAGAGAAATGATCTCTCCATATTCCCAACATACTCGGCACATCTGCGATGAGATTTCCGTCCTTGTCTTTACAGAAGGGGCCCTGAACCATGTCTATTACTTCCGTTTTTGACTTTTTGGTAGAGTTTTTGGGCTTCGTTCTTCCTTCTGTATGACTCAATTTTCTCACTCTCGCGCTTTCGCCACTGCCGTTTCTTACGCCTAAAGAGACGGTTTACCTCCTTTCTTTTCTCCCTATACCTCTCAGTCGCAGCTCGCGTTACAATTGACTGACACATTGCAATGCGTGCAGCCTTATTTTCATCATTTGCAATGCGACACTCTTCATCGTACCAGGGTTTGCTGCGAACCGGTTTTTCAAACCCAAGTACGGTTGTTGCGGCAGTTTTCATAGAGTGCGATATGGGTTTCGTCATCAGGAGGGGGTGCGTTCTGTGTCAAAAGTTGCGAGAGCTTCCTTGAGTAGGCTTTGGCTACCTCTGGTAATTGCAGCTTTCCTATGTCTAGCTTTCCCTGCGTCTGGTTTCGTACTTTTTTCGCTCTACTTAATCTTGTGCGAACCTTTGCTACTACCAGGTAGTGATCAGAGCTCCTCTGATCACTCGTACGTCCAGTACACTGGATGAGTGCCTTCCATCAGTTACCGCGTGATCAATTTGGTTCTTCGTTCTTTAATCAGGGGATACCCAAGTAGCCTTGTGGATGTCTTTATGCTGGAATCCTGAACCATTAATGACCATGTTTTTTTTCGCGGCAAAGTCAATCAGTCTCATACCGTTTTCGGAACTGTCAGCATGTAGACTGAAATTGCCAATAGTTGGATTAAACACATTCTCCCTTCCTACTCTAGCATTAAAATCTCCCAGTGCAATCATAATGTCATGGCCAGGGCAGCGGTCATACGTTTCCTCTAGGACCTCATAGAATATGTCTTTGGCATCATCATCTTTCTCTTCTATCGGGGCATGCACACAAATTAGGGAAATATAAAAATATTTCGCTTTTATGCGAATTGCGGCTATACGTTCACTCACAGGATTGAACCTAGAGACTAGATGTCGCAGTCTTTTGCCAACTACAAATCCGCAACCAAATTCATGTTTTCTGTCCATCGCATTTCCTGGATTGCGGTAATGTCAGCCTTATAAATTTCGAGGACATCTGCCAATTGGATACATGCACCGGATCTATGAGTTCTCACATTCCAGGTGCATATCCGTAAATCGTGGTCGTTTGTTTATGTTTTCTCTTTTGTTTTTGTATTTTCACTGCCATTATGAACGGTGGCGGGAGGCAAACCCAGTCCACCGGGTTTTTGAATTTTACCTACTGCCAGGATATTTGATTGCAGCCGCCCATTATGGATCAGACGCTGACCAGGATGCAATATGTCGAACCTGGATTTTCTTCTTTTGGTTTTTTATCCGCCGTTGGCCCCTATGTTTGGCTCATCCACCTTCTAAAGGACAAAAGAATATGCCCGATAGCTTGATGAGCTTCAGTGACATTAGTCATTATTAAGCCTGAGACACATCAGTGATCGCATAACCAAACCAGGCGGCTTATTTATTTTCTACTTCTCACTCTAGCTAGCTAACGGAGGTTTCCGATAAAGCAATTGTCCGGGACATACTGCGTGGAAGTAGTGAGCTGCGTGGACTGCCCAATGAAGGAATCATTTCTGGCCACTCCCAAGTGAATGGCTATCAGAAACTTTCCACCTCCACGGACAGTCCCATGTCCCGCCACCATTATATAGGCACTGAAAATACACAGGAAAACCCCTAACTGTTGACGACCCTCGCAAACGTTATAGAGACCACGATTTAAGGATATGTACCTGGAATGTGCGAACGTTATATAGGACGGGTGCCACTTTCCAACTGGCGGATGTCCTCGGAAAATATAAAGCTGATATCACAGCGATCCAGGAAATACGATGGACAGGATATAGTTGCACCGGACAGAAAAACGAATTCGGGTGCGGATTTATAGTTAGCAAGAGACTGCGAAACCTAGTTTCAAGGTTCAACTCAGTGAGTGGACGCATAGCCACAATTCGCATAAAAGCGAAATATTTCAACATCTCGTTAATTTGTGTGCACGCACCAGCAGAGAATAAAGATGATGAGGTCAAAGAATCATTTTATGAGCATCGGGGGGAAGTATACCAACGCTGCTCTGAACACGACATTAATATTATTCTAGCCGATTTTAATGCCAAATTGGGAAAGGATACCACCTCCGATAATGGAATAAGACTGATAGACTTCGCCGCTGCAAAGAACATGGTAGTTAGTAGCACACGATTCCAGCATAAGAAGATACATAAGGCGAGCTTGATATCTCCTGATCAGACGACGAAGACCCAGATTGATCACTTCGTAACAGATGGAAGGCACTCTTCTAGTGTAATGGATGTACGTGTGAATCGATTCGGATCAAAATAAGGGATTAGAGGCGACTAAGGGAGAATACCCTCTTCCCGAAGACCCAGATGCGCAGTGGAAGCACATCTCCCATTCTTTGGAAACCGATGCAAGGACTGAACTTGGCTATCAAAAACCGCAGAAAGATAAGCCATGGTACGACGAAGAATGTCGCATTGCAACTGATGAAAAAAAGCTGCACGTATGGCAACGCAACTGTCAGTTACAACGCGTTCTGCGAGTGAGCGGTACAAAAGGGATAGAAGGAAGGAATACCAACTATTTAGGCAGAAAAAATGGCAGTGGGAGCAGAGGAAGTGAGAAAACCGAATAGTGCAGGATGAATGGTGAATCGCGAAAATTTTTCCAGAGTTAAGAAGATCGAATAACGGGCCTAATAATGGGTTGCCCTCCTGCAATCTGGTGACTGATATGCAGAGTGTGCTCAAAATGTGGAGAGACCACTTTTCAATACTACTCCACTCAGATTCTTCCACTGAAGATCCGGAGGTAATGATAGTGGAAAATAGTGTAGATTTTACACCCCTCCCCCCCCCCCACAAACCCAAGGCAAAATTAGAACGGTGATCTCCAGGCTTAAGAATAATATAGCTCCTGGTGCGGATGGGATACCCGCTGAACTCCACTCAGATTCTTCCACTGAAGATCCGGAGGTAATGATAGTGGAAAATAGTGTAGATTTTACACCCCTCCCCCCCCCCACAAACCCAAGGCAAAATTAGAACGGTGATCTCCAGGCTTAAGAATAATATAGCTCCTGGTGCGGATGGGATACCCGCTGAACTTTTTAAGGCAGGTGGCGAAGGACTGGTAGCCCACATGCATCGACTTATATGCGGTATATGGCTGTGGAAATCTATGCCTGATGATTGGAGTCTCAGTGTATTATGTCCTGTATTCCAAAAGGGTGATCCGTGTGTCTATTCCATCTATCGCGATATCAGTCTTGTATCCATCGCGTATAAGATTCTGTCGAACGTATTATTGAAACCGTGATTGGACCTTATCAGTGTGATTTTAGACCAGGCAAGTCCACGAATGACCAAATATTCACGCTATTTGGGATTCCGGCAAAACTGATCCGCCTCTGTAGAAAGACCTCACTGAACCCAGGGCCGGATTTAGGGGAGGCCAAACGGGGCAACTGCCCGGGGCCTCCACAAAGAGGGGCCCCCTCAATATAGACTTCGGAAAAAAAATTCAATTTCTGACTAGTAAACAACTTTTCCTTTGATATTTTTGATAAATACGAGGAAGCTGCCAAAAAATATCTCAGACTGACGACTATGTAGAATCACGCTCGAGAACCAGAACGAGTAACGTGAGGTTGAATCCGCTCGGTTACGGGAATGCACAAGCCGCAAATCTGTCACGGAGGGAAACATACAAAGTATCCGCCTTCACCCCAGTGGTCGACCAGCAATGTGTTTCTGTTTCTCTTACCGAAAGATTGCATGCGTATGAAGCTGTACATTCGAGATTTGGATTCCTTAATCACATCGAGAAGATGGATGCTGGAAATTTGCACGCTACAGCAGAGGAATTGGTGGAAGTTTATCATGATGATTTAGAACCTAGTCTTGGTAATGAGTTGGTTCAATTTGCGTCTTTGATCGACTCATAAAAAAAGGACTATGGAAAAGACCAATTTCCGGAACTATTTTACTTCCAAATTCTCGAAGATCAAAATTTCAGAGCTACATTCCCAAACATTGAAATTGCGTTGAGAATGTATTTGGTTTTGATGGCATCAAATTGCACTGGAGAGCGCTCATTTTCAAAAATTAAAATTATAAAAAATAGGCTTCGAACCACGATGAGACAAAACCGTCTATCAAAGCTTTCTCTCCTGAGCATTGAAAGTGATTTACTTCGGGAACTGGATTTCAGCGAAATCATTAACGATTTTTCGGCAAAAAAAGCTCGGAAGGCCCCGAACGTTAAATTAAAGTTAATTTAATTTCAGATAATTCTTGTTTCCGATTATATTCATATGTTTGTTAAATAATAAAATAATCTATAGTTGGTTGGTTTCACAGTAAATTATTTATTGGAAAACTCGACTGAAGTATGTTGTCCAATTTAATCGGAAAATAATTTGGGGGCCTCCACTCCTTTGTTGCCCCGGGGCCTCCACATCTCTAAATCCGGCCCTGACTGAACCATTCTATACCAAGCGAGGACTGAGACAAGGCGACATAAAAAAAGAATCAGCGAAGGTGGGTCTTGCTGTTGAAGAGGGTAAGACAAAATTAATGGTGTCAATGACCAGAGAAACCTCTCGACTTGGTCCGCACTTGAACGTTGTCAACCGATTTAATTTTGAGGTGGTAGATGAATTTGTCTACCTTGAATCCACCGGGAACAAGGACAATAACGTCAGCCTGGAGATAAATAGGAGAATTGTGCAAGCAGTTTAGGAACAAAGCCCTCTCTCGATGGACAAAAGTCCAGCTATATCAGACTCTCATTTTACCTGTCCTGGCATGTGGCAACGAAACTTGGGTCATATCGCAAGCAGATGAAAAACAACTGCGAGTATTCGAGAGAAAAATTCTCCGTAAAATATATGTTCCTGTTAGAGAAAGCGGCGAGTACCGACGTCGCTGGAACTAAGAGCTATATAATTTAAATTAGAGGTATATAATATTAATTAGGCCAATTGCTTTGGCTAGGCCATGTTATCAGAATGGATTTCGAACGGAGTTTTCGATAACGTACCCGATGGAAGCAGGTAAAGAGGAAGACCAAGACTCCACGCAGAAGAATCCCTCCGTATCCTTGGTGTTACGAACTGGCGAGAAAAGACAAAGGATAGAGCCAGTTGGAGAATATGTTGAAATTTGTTTGTTTAATTAGTATGTGTAAGAAATCTGACCTCATGGGGTTGTAAAATAGTCACTAAAAGTTACATATATAACAAAAGTTCATTTTCAATTAGACTTGGCTTGGAAGGATAATGTGGCATTATAAAAGCTGCAATTATACGCAAGATAAATCCACGTATTTAAATCGCATAAATATTTAAGTATGGCACGCGTGAAATGTAAAAAATATTTATTTTCTACATTATTGTGGATAAAATGGGCAAAAAGGGTTACACTTTCAACAAAAATGACAACGGTAGAGAACTCTTAAATAAATAAATAAATGAATGGTTTCCCATTACATCCCATGAAGGGACCGGGGAGAACTTCTCACAATCACTGAGCTGTGCGCTTTCCAGTTTTCACTCACTGAACTCTTAACAAAGGAATTTTTTGATTATGAGTACAATTTTTCGCACAGACAGTTGTAAAATTTGGAACAAATCTTTAACAAACCTATGACAACTTTTTATGAATAAGGCCGTAAAATTATAGTCAACTAATTTAAGTCACTATATATAAACAAGCCAATTTAATGTTTTTGTCTGGTTATTTAAGAAAAAGATATTTATTCTGTGCGAGCAAAAAAAATTCAACTTCGTGTTATAATTTTTTATTACTATTTAATTGGTATTTAATATTGTATTATAATTCAAATTAATATTTAGCGGCACTCTTATTAGCTATTACTGCAATAAATCTTGAAGGCATAGAATCAACTAATGATAGAATGGTGGCCAGAGAAGTTTTTCCCCATTTCGTTTGCAATGTTCTTTCTAAATCTTTGAAATTTGAGGAATTTTTGTTTACTTCCCGATCACCAATCTGCCAAAGATTTTCTGTGGGGTTGAGATCCAGGGATTGGGGCAGCCACTCCAAAACTTGCACATCATTAGTCGTGTTTTGGTTACAAGCAAGCGATTGTCGCTTGCTAAGTTGCAAAGAAAACGGCAATTTGGCGATAAATCATTTTATTCAAAAATATGAATAAGGGTTGAAAACGATAAAAGATGTGAAAAAAACTTAGCGAAAATTATTCTCGTCGCTTTGCTAAGTGCTTCATTCAAAAGAAGCGAATATATAATTAAGCGGTGTAACCAAACCACGCTTATTGTTACTTAAAAAGTTAGAGTTAGGCGACTTGCATGCTTGGGGTTATTATCGTGATGGTATATACTACGTATAAAATACCATTTTTTCACGAAGATGGGGAAACATTTGTTGTTCCAGTATTTCACAATATTTAACGCCATTCATAATCCCTTAAATTGTTGTTATGGGACCAACACCATCACGGGAGAATGCACCTATTAAAAAATAGAATTGATCCTCCGCCAT
Source organism: Phaonia tiefii (assembly GCA_963931995.1). Lineage (NCBI taxonomy): Eukaryota > Metazoa > Arthropoda > Insecta > Diptera > Muscidae > Phaonia > Phaonia tiefii. Next base: position 129,542,196 of record OZ008370.1, read on the forward strand.
GTTTGACTGTAGGCAATTGATTTCTAGGAGTGTTTAGGTGGCCTGCGAAATTTGCTTTCGTCGCTCCACAACACTTTGGCCCACTGATCCTTTGACCAGTCTAGATATCGTTTTGCAAGCTCAAGGCGTTTTTTTTATTTTCTCTACTTATCAATGGCTACTTGGCGGGTCTTCTGTCAAACAAATTTACTTCATTTAGCATACGTCTAACAGTGTGAACACCAATATGGACTCATATGTGATTATTTCAGAGCTCGCAATAACTATTCTCTCTCGCGCTGTTGTGCCTGTACACATATTTGTCTTTTATTTTACATTTACATTTTGTTGACAAATAGTTTGATTTACAGACATTTTTAGTGTGCTATTAATGCATACGCATATGCTCGCAAATTAGCGTCCTATCCTCTTCTCCCTTTCTCTTTAAGATTTTTCTGTGGCGAAATATCTAAGACAACAACATAAAGCGAATCCAGCAACAACATAAAAATATATTCCTGGACTATCTGAAAGGATAAAAAACTCTGACATCTACTATAAGCGGAAATATGAATTGGCACTTAAGTCTTATCGTACGCTAAACGATCTATTCAGCCGGACCAAATCGAAAATTTACATAGAGGACAAGTCCAATGTGGTGTATAAAATAGCGTGTAATGGGAACAAGTCCAACGTATGCCAGAAGGTATATGTTGGCACAACTATGAATAAACTGAAGACACGAATATCTGCTCCCAAATCGTACCAAAAAGCGCACTATAAGCCCTTGGAACAAAAAACTGCACTCGCGGCCCACCGTACTTTAACTGGACATAAACCTAACTTTGACTAAGTGGAAATTCTTGCTGAAGAGAAAAATTACTCTCGACGTCTCTTTCAAGAAATGTTACACATCATTAACTTTAAGCGTGATACAGAGATATGTGCGCAAGTGTATAGGCACACTATTCAACAATTTAAGAGGAAAATCAAAATCAGTTGACATAAGCTTGCGGAAAAGCTTCGACGTATTTTGTGTTACCTCGCAATGTAATTACAACTTTGTATTCCCTTGAAAATAGAAAATATGTATCTATTGTGGTTTTTGTTTATATTGATTTACTAATGTATAAAATACTTTGCGTTTTTTCATTGTATTGATGAGATCCTTGAAAATGATGAAAAATCGTGACGAAAAGACAGTCCTATACATTGTTTTCTTTTTCACATATGACCTCAAGCCGAAACAAATCTGAACACAAAATATAAATACCTTTTTTTTGGGACACTTTGCTTGCTTTGCTCACTTACTGACTCTCAGTAGCTGAGCGACGAAAGGTTTTGTTCGTATGGACTGGTCAGTAAGAGAGTAAGAGTAAACGTCAGTGTTATATATGGTATTTTGATATTTACAACAAAGACAATGTTTCAAAATACATCTTTAACTTATTCCTGACTTTTTACATATAAATCCATCTGCCAGCTTCCACTACCATTTAGTTTCACTTCAAACTTTTATTATACAATAGTCAATGTGAAATAGTTCTTTTTCCTTCGACTTCACGTATTTTTTTTTTGTATATTCTCTGAAAATTTTTGCCAAATGCTTTATTTCAATTATCACAGAAGCCACCACTTTCAACAGTCAATGGAATGACGAATGAAAATGTAGAATCTCTCCATGCAACCAAGCTTAGAACTACAAAAATGTAGCAACTTAAAAGTACATATTTATAATGCTCATTATATTATATCTTTATATAAAGTATCCATTTAATAAATGAAAAGTGCCTTAACTTTATGAGGCGAAATTGCCACCCCTACAGTGTTGCCAGAAGCTGTCAAAAAAAAACATGCCAAAAAAAGTGCAATTTGCAAAAAAAATGCTAAAACTGAAACAATCAAAAATTGTAGTACTGCGCGAACTATACGCCTTATATTCGGTAAAAAAATTAATGTGAGTCCGATCACAGGGGAGATGTGTAAACATCTAGTAATGAAGTTGGAAGTACTTATGCTTTTAGTATATTTTTTTAATTAATCAATTAAAAGTATCAAAACTTTCAATATTGTAAATACATAGGAATTTGCTAGTTTTTGTTTGTTTTATTTAACTTATTTGGTTAGTAAATGGGCACACTGCAGTATATATGTACTGCATTAAAAATTACAATAAGCAGTAAATTTACTGATTACTAAAAAAATTCAGTAAATTTTTACTGATAGTGAAATTAAATTTGCATTACCAGTAAAATCATAGGGCCGTATTCATAATAATCAGTAATCGGGCATTACTGATTACTGAAAATTCAATGCACCTCATCATAATCATGTAGGCACTTTATAAAAATTGCTGAAAAAAATTTGAGTAATCAGTAAAAATTTACTAGTTAAAGAATTATTTTTACTGAAATTGTAGTAGTACTGCAAAGTGCCCATCTATGGTAAATGTCTTAAGTACAAATAGTTAATATTGGCTTATGGTAACTAAAATAAGATATATAAATTTTTGACTCGATTGTATTTAAAAATCTATGGAAAACTGCATCTATAGTGGTGGAATTGTTAGTTGTGGAGGTTTGTGGAGAATTGCTCACATGCAAGTGGAAAACGTCAAATAAAAATTTTGATAAAGCTTGCGACTGTGGGTTTGCACAATTTGTATTAAAATCTCCACCCATAATAATTGGCATGAGATGGAGATTGTTACCCAATTGTCGTGCACCAGTTTCAGTGTAAGGCAACAGTACGTAATGAAGATATGTTATAATCTTAATTTATATTGGAATCTAATAGAAATTTTATTAGAATTAACATTACCTCCATTCAGCTTTGATACACTTTGTGTTGTTTTATGTTCTGAGTTATAATTTTTTTGGTGTTTTGTAAAATATTTTATTATTTTGTATTTGTTGCGGTTGACAAGTTACTAATCAGCTGTTTACTGAAATGTAATGCATGTAGTTATTTTACAGCAATGGTTTTCGAAAATTAGTAGCTAATATTGCACACTAGATGGTGCTTATATGCAGCTGTTAAGTATGAATGACAATCTCAAAGATGAAGAAAACTTTTAGTTTTTAGTTTTCCTTATATTTGACAAGTTTAGTTTTTAGTTTTCCTTATTTTGCTTTGTTTTAGTAAATTTTTTATTAAAAGTGCAAATAATCTTTTTAAAAGTTATTAAAATTAAATGTTTTTGTATTCATTTTATTTATTTGTTTTCATTTGCCTACGATACCATAATGTACGACAATTAGTGAAAATTGTCGCTACTATTGCACACTAGATGGTGTTGAGTATATTGTATGCAGCGTATGAGTACACTAATTAACTCATACATAGCTCACACCGATTTGATAACGCTTTACGATTGGTTAACGAATTCATCGCACATCTTACTCTAAATTTGTGATTGTATTGTGAAAAAGATTTTTACCCCCAGCGTATAGATGTTTACACATCAAAACACAATTTCGTAGACCATACATATTCAATCACCCTCACTCATAGGGATGGGGGCATATGTCATTTGATACGGTAAAGTGTAACGCATAGAATGAGTCATATTAGATCGAAAGTATCTGTGGACCAAATTCGTTTTGGGACTTTTTAAGACTTGTGCCATGTCCGTCTGTTTGTCTGGCTACTTGGTTGACACGGTGACTGCCGTACACCTCTTTAACGATCACAATGAAATTTTGTCATTGTCAGTGGTGGTGCAATGGTTAGTGTGCGCGCCTCTTGTTTATGAGATCCTGGATTCGAACCCCGCTCTTGACCACCTTAAAATTTCTTTCGGCGGCGGTCACCTCGCATAGTGACGGCGACACTATCGAGTATATAGCCATAAAAAAGCTTCTCAAAATAAAGTTCGGAATCGGTGTAAAACTGTAGGTCCCAATTAGTGATTGAAAACTGGAAAACGCGCAGCTCAGTGATTGTGAGAAGCTCTCCCCTGTCCCTTCATGGGATGTAATGGGAAACCATTTATTTTATTTAATTATTTAACCAAACTTAGTTAGGGATAGTAAATGGGTGTTATGATCACACTCCTTCTGGTACATCCCATACAAATCGATATATTTAGTGGATGTGATTAGCTTCAAATCAGATATTGCTTGATAATCTGTAAATTTGTATTTAACTGGAGAAAATTGGCGAGGTCACTACGCCCTCCCATATAAAAGCTGGGCGGCAGTCCGGATTATCGATGTGATAACTCGTGTAAAAATCTTCCAACCTTAGTGAAATTTGTATTAGGTTTCATTTCGTGAACCGCCACTCACTTACTAAAACAATTGTGAGAAACAATTATATGCCTCCCATACAAAATATATGCCTCCTATATAAAATATTGGCGGCTTCGGGGTGATCGACACGATATCTCCCGTAAACCAAAATCGATCTTAGTGAAATTTGCTACTAGGAAATATTTTTCAGAAGGTACTGTGTAATTGAAAATGTTTGTGGTAACCATTTAAAAAACCTCCTTTACAAATTTTGGCCGGACAATTACCTATGAAATATACCCCAAATACACAACATATCCTAATTAAGTTGCTAATAAGATATTTTACAGATATCACTCTGCTATTGAATATGGGCAAGTTTACCACGGGTAACTGAAGGTTGATCGGCTGCCAAAACAAAAGTACGAACCTTATTAATAGAACTCGGACCCAAAGGATAACTAAGGGTGAGGCTGTTTTCTGTACTTGTTTCGAGTTAGGTTTAGCAACCATTATCGTTTCAGTACGTTAATTTTTTTTCTTAAATTTCGTTTCTGGAATTGGCTAATAAAAACGGTAGCGGATAATACTATGTGTATTAAAATTTTACACACGTACTCAAATTTTATCTTTAATTTAAAATTTATATTTATTTAAAATAAATTGTTTTAACAAATTTTTAAAAATACAGCTTTTAAATTCGTATGTAAAATTAATAACTTAGGTTAAGTAGCATATTTTTGTGTTAAATTTCATATACGAAAACTATAATAAAATTATAAAATGTATATCACTTCAAGACCAAAGATAAAAAGCCATATACAAATTTGAAATGCTCAATCATATAAACTCAAAAGCGGTTAACCAAGTAACCGCTTTAATAGAAGCTATTTTTAAACTTATTAAAGTAATTAGACGGCTGAACCGTCTATTCGATTTTGAGTAGCAATAAACTTGGAGGCAAATTCATAAATCGACAAATTTATTTTTGTTTTTAGAGTCATATTTTCCGTAAATCAAAATTAATGAAATTGCTAATAAAAAGTCTGGACCAACATACTTTTGCAGTAACGGATTTTTTTAAATGCCAACTCACGTACATATTTAACGTCCACACACGTGATAATTCTATATATTGTTACGAATTTCCTTATTCGTCCTTTTTGCGTTGTTTTATTCCCAATAATAAAACAAGGTTCGTTTTCAATTACGATAATTACAACGGTATACCATCCTCTCATTTTTCTTTTATAGTACAACAGTTAACTTTATTTTCACCACTTTAATAAGTCTTATATTTTACTATCAAATCGCGTTGCTTACTTTACGGCGGTTAATCACAAACTGAACTCTCCATTCCAAAGACCTCCGCTATTTATACCAACTCACCATACTCAAATGAAGTTATATTTAGCGAATTCAAGAACCTTCTAGTGGTTGTTGTTGTTACTTATCTTTGTAGAATCATCTCGAATGGTGGAGAATTATCTTAACTGAGGCGAATTCATGCTACTGGTTTAGCGAGTTGGTACGTCGTTACAATGCATACTTTCAGGCGCAGCACTAACCGCCTATTATTTACATAATAGTGGTCTTCATGAAAGCTCGAAAGAACCTCGTAAACTCGAAAACATCGTAAACTTGCACAGCAAACGTCAAAACAAAGAAATTTCCCATACAAAGCGACTTGCTCAAAAGTGGAAAGTTTTCGAGGCAAATTTGCTGCGCAAACGTGGGATGGAAAAACGTGTAAACATTTGACATTTCGTTGACATCTGACTAGGATGGATAAATAAGGTGATAGCACTAGAACAGTAGAAAAAGTACACATACATAATACATGCAATTGCTACTGCTACCACCTTATGTATCCATCTTAAATAAATAAATAAATAAATAGTTTCCCATTACATCCCATAAATGGACTGGGGAGAACTTCTCACAATCACTGAGCTGTGCGCTTTCCAGTTTTCACTCACTGATTGGGACCTACAGTTTTACACCGATTCCGAACGGTATTTTGAGAAGCTTTTTCATGGCTAGATACTCGATAGTGTCGCCGTCACTATGCGAGGTGACCGCCGCCGAAAGAAAATTTGAAGGTGGTCAGAGCCGGGTATCCATCTTGGTCAGCTGATATGGTTTTGAGCACAACTACGCTGAGCAACTTTACTTGGTACCTCATGCAACGGTGCGAGGGAAACTTGCGCTGAGCAAAAGTTCTCGGCTTTCACGTTTGCATGAATGCCGCTAATGTTAGTAGAGTCATTAGGAGCAAGCCAAAAGCTTTTACTTATTCGTAACAATATGTTATAATTCCTGTTTGGAAATAAGCATCATTTCAGAGTTCAGTTCCGAAAAACAGATCTACATTATAGAAAATATGCAATTTATCGGCAAAAAATTCTAAAAATGGAGTATCACGGGGGTTACACGGTCAATTTTTGCCTTTCAAGTTTCAATACATTCATACTTTTTTACTAATCCACTCACACTTTTAAAAATTGAAAGGAACTTGCTTTCAATTTCTCTTTCAAGTGGAGTGTTTCAATTTTCTTTCAAGAGAACAGCTGATTACATATGTTTCTCGTTTTCCTCCTTACAAATATTCTGCCGTCATCATTTTTTGATTTCTACATTTACAAATATTAAAATATTATAAATAATTAAAAATGTTTGTGAGTAGAGGTAATAAATACAATGATATGTTGCGATACAGAGGACATGAAGGTTTATGGAAAATGAATATTGCTTTCAAGTTGCGTGCAGCCTACGTCACAGCTATCAATTTACATGAATTTTGACAAGCAGTATGTGTACAAAACTTGAAAGTGTGGCTGCAGCTTAAGAAAAGTCAAAAGTTTGCAAAAATTGCCCAAAAAAGTGCTAAAAAGCATTTAGCAAGTTTTTTCAAACAAAAAGTGCATAAGTCCCAATCCACACAGGGAAACTTTTGTCGCCGGCGACTCGAGTTCGTTGGAGAGAGAGGGACGACGTAAGTACCCCTCTTCTTATTTCTCGCCTCCCTCTCCCACGAACTCGTGTCTCCGGCGACAAAAGATTCCGTGTGTGGATTGGGACTAAGCCAAAAAGACAGAGCTAGAATTGCACTTAAAGTGCCAAACTGGCAACACTGCACCCCTATGGCATGGATGTGGTTTTCTTGTGCGGGCCACACACTTGTCAATCATGGGCATGAGCATTAGTTGTCAGTGGCATTTATTGTCGTTTTAACACCACATCCTTAGCGCGACAGGAATGTAATCGCTGTTGTTCTCATGACTAACTAGCTGTCAAACAATTTTAGTGCGAGGGGGATAATCGGTAACACCACCCTCAATTGTGGGCACTGCCCAATTTCTACGTGATGTTATTCGAGGTCCTACTGTACACTTCGATGGTGGAAAAGGGGGGATAATATGAACTTAAGATGGCGTGAAAAGTAAGAAAGTCATTTAAGCTTGGTGCCTAATAAATTGGGGGCCATAGAAACTCCATCACTCGTACTATGGACAGGTTGGGTGGGTACAGAAAAGGAATTTCCATCTTGTATTGCCTAAATCATCTTTCTGTGTGTGAACTGCCAAGTGAATTCAGTCCTGTATTTATCAATAGTTTACTTGTTGTGCAGAAACCACGCTTAAACATCCCTATAGCCGGTTGCAGTATTGGAAAGGGGTTTCGAAAAACTTACTTTGGCAAAACTTACTTACTATTGCATTTTACGTTGCATTTTTTTGCTCGTCCAAATTATTCACTTTTTTCACTAAATATAAAAAATTATACCTTTTACAAAAGAAAATGAATCATAATGTTGCCAATAAGCATATTTGGATTACAAAGAATAAAAAATTAAAACAAGAAATGAATTGGATACCGTTATTATTCAAACAGACACATTTGGAGATCGTATGACTCAGCGTTGCATGTTTCTGCAAGTACCTGTATATATCCCCAACTAATAAGCCCGAACCGAACAAAATTTTAAAGTTTGTGTGGTGAATTTCTAGTGTCAAAAAGTAAACTAGCCTGAGGACTACTCTAAATTTTGACAACGAACCAAATAATGGCATTTGTTTAACAACAGGATGTATTTTAGAGAGTAAGAGAGTGAGCAGAGTGTCGCCGTTCAATCACTGTTTTCGTTTTTTCACTGTCTGAGTATTTTAAGCAGCGATGTCGTTCTTTCACTGTTTTCGTTCCGTCACTGTTTTCGTTTCGTTACTGTTGTCGTTCTTTAACATTCTCTTTCCTTCACTCTTGTTGTTTTTGCTTGCTGTTTATAAATTGTTATTTCTGTCGGGCTCTCTTGCATAGGATAGAGTGAGACAGGATGATGATTTGTTACTACCTTTTGTTCTCTTTCTTCAATGTTTACATTGATGTATTTTCCCCAACGTTCAAATATACAAAATAAATTTTGTGTCCTCCGCTTTTGAAAATGAATTCGGATTTAAAAAAGAAAAAAACAACCGAAATGTGGCAGTTTTTTGAGCCGAACGCTAATTTTCTTGCAAAATGTAATATTTGCAAAACCAACATTTCCTATAGGACGACAATTTCTAATTTAAAGAAGCATATGAGCAGCAAACATCCTACGGTGGCTTTGCCAGCGAATCGTTATAAAGTTGTAAGTACGTTAGATGCATTACTATAAAGAAGAAATTCCATATTTTATTTTACAGATGGAGTCAAATAAGTTTGTGGCCATTGTCTCCTACTTTACTGCCAACGGATGAAGTACAAAGCACATATGTAGGAAGTAGCGAAATATCATCTGCAACAGTTGCAAAAACCTCTTCATCAGGAGCTCAAACACCAACTTCAAAACAAGGATTTTCAAATTTGTTGCGGCAATCCAAAGTTACCACATTATTTGGCAGTCAAAAGCTAACCAAAAAACAGCAGATCAATTGAATAACAAATTGTTACTCCTATTTATTGCGGATATGCAGCCCTTCAGCATAGTTGAAGATTCAGGGTTTAAAGCGTTTGTTTCTGCTCTAAATCCAGCGTATCAGTTGCCCAGTAGACATGCTATTTCTAAAACCGCTATCCCGGCTTTGTATGAAGAATGCGTGTACAAAATAAAAGACGTTATAAAGCAAGGAGTGAAATTTTGCATCACAATGGATTGCTGGACTTCTCGAAACGCGGTCAGTTATATGGCTGTAACAGCACATTTTTTAAATGCCAATTTCGATTTCTGCACAGTATTGTTAGAGTGCTGCTCAACTGATGGTCCGCACACTGCAGACAATTTGGCTCGGGAGCTGATGAGTGTAATGGAGTCCTGGGGCATTCAGAATAAAATTTTATTAGCGGTTTCAGACAATGCCGTTAATATTACAAATGCCATTACGATAAAATTAAATTTGAAACATTTTGGATGTTTTGCCCATACCCTTAACCTTATCGTTAAAGATTCTCTCAAAAGTGAAGCCATTATAAATATTATAAATAAAATTAAATATATTGCTGCACATTTTAAGAGAAGCTGTAATTCCAATGAAAAGTTGATGGCCTATCAAAGAAATGCTGGCAGTGTACCTCTAAAACTACTTCAAGATGTTGAAACAAGGTGGAATTCAACTTTATATATGCTTCAACGGTTTGTGCATCTTGAGGATGCAGTTAAAACTACAATGGCATTAATTAATAAAGAGTTGCCTTCTATATCGCAAAATGATTGGATCATAATCAAAAAGTTGTGCATAATATTGAAACCTTTCGAAGATGCAACCAAAAATATTAGTGGGGAATCATACTGTTCCGCATCTTTAGTTATTCCCATGACAAATGGGTTAATTCATGTTTACTCGAATTTGAACAAAAGCGAATATCCAACAGAAATAATTTCAGTTATTTCAAAAATCGAGGCTGGTTTGAAATGTCGGCTGGGTAACGTAGAAAGAAGCAACACACTAGCAATATCTACCTTCTTGGACCCAAGATTTAAAAACTTAGCCTTTTGCGATTCTGCCAAAGCAGAACACATCAAACAGAGTGTTATATCATCTGTCTCTTCACTATATTGCTCTCAATTAGATCCAATAATACAAGAGGAGATTTCAGAAGAAGATACTCCCGTCTATGGAATTATTTTGATTCGAATGTTTACCATCATAAACCAATAGGAACCACCACATCACGAGCAATAATCGAAGTTCAGCGGTATTTGGAAGACGACATCATAATAAGAAAAGCCGACCCATTGCAATGGTGGCGGAATAATAAATTTAAATACCCAAAGCTTTGCATTATTGCTCAAGAAAAACTCTGTGCATTGGGATCTTCGGTACCCTGCGAAAGGGTATTTTCAAAAGCTAGGCAAGTACTGAATGAACGCCGAACGCGCCTGAATGACAGAAAAACAAAAATGTTGCTTTTTTTAAACGCAAACTATAAATATGTCAAATAAAAATATTTATATTACTTTATATGTAAATATTTAATATATATGTATATGTACATATCAATAAAAAATGTATAAATTATTAAATATGTTAACAGTTAATGTATAAAAATATAATATTAAATATACGGATTACATTATATTTCTTAATTTTTTTTAGTGGTTTTTATAAGGTTTAAATAACAGAGATATTAGTATGTCGTTTTGCATCGAATTAAAAAACCGTGATCACGGTCACTGTTTAAAAGAACGGTGATTTACAAATCACGGTCACTAAGAACGGCGTTCCTCAAAAATCACTGGATCGCTCATCTCTATCAAGCAGTGTTGCCATAAGCTATCAAAAAACATGCCAAAAAAAGTGTAATTTACAAAAAAAAGTGCTAAAACTGAAACAATCAAAAATTTTAGTACTGCGGGCACTTTACGCTTTATATTCGATAAAATATTAGGTCATATTAGACCTAAGGTATTTATGGACAAATTCGTTTTGGGACTATTTAAGACTTTTGAACTAGAGATGGGCACGTGAGTAAGTTTTGACTCACGCTCACGCACGCTCACGAAAGGAAGACAGTAACTCACGCACGATCACGCACGAAGATTTTTTCGGTATTCACGTTCACGCGTGATTCACGTGATTCACGACAATCACGCAAAAATTTCTCACAAAAATAAAACAGGGTTTTTACATGAACCACTTGATTTATATTCAAAGCAATATTAAAAACTTTAATTGGGATCAATTCAGGAATTAGACACACATACACTTAAATGTAAATGTCTTAGTTAAATTAAGAGTCGTTTTTAATATATTTAGCAAATAAACTAAGCCCTTTTATACAGGAACAACATTTTTATCATCTTTATCTGAAAGAAGCTTTCCTGTTATTTCCATTAGTATTCTTCCAGACCAATTGCAAAAAAAGTGGTAATAATATCAGAAATTCTAAATTATTGGTCAGATTATTTTAGAATGTACTAGGTATTTATGGGGGAGAAGTCAGGCTTGTAGAATATTGTATCTCATTGCACTCTGTTTCAACGCACGTTTTGCTACATGGTGTGAAACTTGTAACCATAGTTTTTGTTTTTGAGATTCTACTAAGCAGCACAAACATTACAAAGATAGATGAAATCAAAAATTTTACATGTACATTTTTGCACTGACACAAGTGTGGGATTTTTACTTCCAAAAAAGTCTGTTACGAAAATTCGAGTTTTTTTTTAAACTAGAGCATTGCTGATCAAGATTAGGTATACGAACAAATTTTTTTGCCTTGTAGTTAACATCATTTCAGTCTAGAATTTGGTTCAAAAAGTATAAAATAAACAACCGAACCTTCCCAAACTCAAACATTGGAAATTTTGTCCAAATCATTAATTTTCTGTCAAGGCTGGTTGTAGGGTCAATACCCAGAAGTTTATAAACTACAGTTAGTACCTTTGGCAAGGCCTTACTTAAAAAAAGTACAACAAAAAAGTTATATGTTTCTTACAAAACAATTTGAGAAACTAGTGAAGAATGATGGTACCTTTCCTAATAAATTTGTTTTTTTTTCTGTTTGAAATATTTTAAATTTGAGAAGTTGTCGTTACCAACCGGTTTTAAATAATTTAAAAAGATTTACATACGTTCTACATTTTGACTCAAAATGACCAAGTTATTTCCAAAAAAACTAGAGAAATTCAGTGCGACTGTTTCTATTTTAAACTTTTGATTCCAAATATCTTTGTAGCGTTTATAGAGACGACACACGACTTCACATGTTTTGAGTTTATGCGGCTCAGTAGAATCTCAAAAACAAAGATCATTAAAATCAGACCACAAGTTAAGAAGTTACGTGCCATGAAAGTTTTGTCACCCTGACACCCTGCAGCGAAACGTACGTTGAAACACACACGCACACTCACTCACGCAAAGATTGGACTCACGCACGAAGATTTTTTCAGTTTTTTCAATATGTTCCGCTCACGTTCATGCGTGAATCACGCGTGATACACGTGAATCACGCCAATCACGTGACGCATGCCCATCTCTATTTTGAACCATGCCGTCTATCTGTCGGGCTAGTTTGGTCAACACGGTAACTGCCGTAAACCTTTTTAACGATCATTGGCAATTATTTAACCAAACTTAGTTACGGATTACAAATGGGTGTTATGACCACACTCCTTCTGGTGCATCCCATACAAATCGATATGTTTAGTATTTAGTGTATGTAATTTGTACTTAACTGGAGAAAATTGGCGAGGTCAATACGCCCTCCCATACAACACAGAAAAAAACCTTGTGTAATATTGCCCACATTCATGGTCTGGCAATATTACCAATAAACTTAGAGAATTTTACGTTCACCAATAATATGAAAAGTTGTCTTGCATATACATATGTATGTAGATTTACCCAATGCAAAAGGGCAATATACATAATTTATTGTAGGTGAATTAGATTAATTTTAATGTGCAACCTTACCAAATATTTAGCCAATATTTTTCATATTTACAGACACAAATTTTGTTTTTGTTTTTAATTAAAGAAGTATTTATTCCATTGTTGCTTACAATAATTACATTTAAATAAATGCTAACATTATAATCGTGAATTACCAGCCTTCGCCAATGTAGGATTACCTCTCGTTTGTCAATGCCGAAGACTCGAGTCACGTTCCCTGCGAAGAAATAGTTATATTAATGATTAGATAAAAAATGTTTTAAACACTTGCGTATCAAATTTGTTCGTTTCTACAAAGGACACATTTCTGCTCTTATAGTGGCTAAGAGATGTGCATTTTCTAGTCGCTTATTAAAACACTTTCAACACTTTTCCATTGATCAATATACATAAAAGACACAAGCAACACAACTCACTTTTCTATTTACAAAAGTTCTACATTATAGACTCTCGGCCAATAGAAATGTATTCTGTGTAAAAACACTTGCAGAATACATTTTTACTTACATTTCTTTATGAAATTGTAAATTCAAACATCTATTTAAGAAATTGAAATTGAATAAAAATTTGACAAAACTCCTTTTTTTTGTTTTTCTTTGCACAAATTAATGGTTACATGCATGCATAGCGGCAAAGTAGTAATACAAATTCGTATTCGTCTCGCTGTCTCGTTACTGTTCTTGGCAATCAAATAAGAAGCAGGGAATTTGCCAACATTCATATGCAAATTCAGCATTATTGTTGGTAGTGTTTTGCACTTTGATTTAGGCAATCATGACACCTTTTCTCGTCTTCATATAAAAAAATTCTCCAAATCCAAACTAGGCAATATTACAGATGTTTATTTTTTCTGTGAAAAGCTGGGCGGCCATTCTGGTTATCGATATAACCCGTTTAAAATACTTCCAACCTTATTGAAAATTTTATTAGGCTTCATTTCGTAAACCGCAATTCACTCACTAAAACAATAATGACTTTGCTACTCCCACTTCTGTGCCTCCCATACAAAATATGGGTGGTTTTCAGGATGACCGACACGATATCTTCCGTAAACCAAAATCGATCTTATTGCAATTTGGTACTAGGCAATATTTTTGAAAAGCTACTGTGTAATTGAAAATGTTTGTGGTAACGATTTTTTAACCTACCTTACAAATTTTGAACGGACAATTACCTGGCAGTCATGATAAATACACAACACATCCTAATAAGATAATATTTTGCAGATATCACTCCGCTTTTGAATATGTGCAAACTTACCACGGGTAACTAAAGGTTGATCGGATGCCAAAACAAAAATATGCACATTTTTTAATGGAACTCGTTATTTTTTCTCTCTTAAATTTCGTTTCTGGAAATGTATATAATTTCATGACTAAAGTTAAAAAGCCGTATTCAAATTTGAAACACTCAACCATATAAACTCAGCAGGGGTTAACCAAGTAATCGCTTTAATAAAAGCTGTTTTCGTTTTTTCAACTCATTGAAGTAATTAGGCGGTTGAATTGCCTATTTCTATTCACAAACCGACATGTATTTTAGAGTCATGTTATCCATACATCAAAATTAAGGAAATTAATAAGAAATCTGGACAAACATACTTTTGCAGTAACGGATTTTTTAAATCCCAACTAACGTACATATTTAACATCGATACCCGTGATAAATCTATAAATATTACAATTCCTGGTTGAACATAAGCATTATTTTAGAGTTCAATTCTGAAAAACAGATATACATTATAAAAAATTCAATTTATCGTCAAAAATGCTAAAAATGGAGCCAGAAAAGTCAAAAGTTTGCAAAATTTGCGCAAAAAAGTGCTAAAAAGCATTTAGCATGTGCAGAAGTCAAAAACAAGGGATATACGAGAAATTTTAGTGTGCATAATGTGCATTTCTCTCCCACGTCATAACTTCATAATTTCATACTTTTTTATGTACTTTTAATTAAACATTATTTCTTGAACTTATTAAATAAAGGCTATTACTTATTTATTCGGCCTTTTTATTGGTACTTCTTTATTTTATTAGTCAAGCTCAAGACCATCAAAATCTCTATAAATAGAGATATAGCTTTTTAAAAAGGAAGATGTTTTGCAAATGCATCCACATGATTCCTGGCAAACCGTATATATATTTCAGATCTAGCCACAGATCTTCATCAGCGGTTGTTTGAAATGCTGCTTGTGAAAAATTCATCAAACTAAATGCAAACGAAAACTCATCTGAGTTGAGAATTTTCAACTTAGCAAGTGTTCGAAAAATATCGGAGCAAAACACACAAGAAAACATTTGCAAACAACTTCTTTCCATCTCCATCGGTCCCCATTAGAAATGATTTTTGTTGTTGTCTAAATGCCATGGTAAAATTATCTATCGGGTAAACGCGTCAGCCCAGCTGATTTGTGGTTTTTTCATCTTTTCCGTGTGTAAGCTCTCAAATTCAATTTTGTTACTTTTTGTTTGTTAATAAAATTCAAAGAATTTCAATCAAAATGCAATTTAATAGAATAGACTTTGTATCAAGTAAAACAAGCTTATAAAAAACAACGGAATTACTAATGCGACTACCTAATAGATAATTCTACCATGGTGTACTCAATATTGCGCGGCTAGTTATGGCGGTTAGATGGTAGAAAGACAAAACCAAAAAAAACTGATCGAAGAGCATTTGTACAAAATATAATTTGCATGCATGAGTTTTATGTTAAAAAGTGATTGTGTCAAATAAAAAAATTAAAAATAAAAAGAAAATTGTGGTTACCGTGTAATTATGTATTGCCGCGCCCAAAATGTCGAAGTAAAAGCAACAACAGATGATCGGTCTTGACGGCTGGAAAAAAAGATTATCATGATGAAGGGCTGTTCAATCGAGAAATTTCGAGACAATTGAAAAGATCTAGCTGTCGCATTGACAATTTTATAAAATAGGGTGGCCTAGATGGAAACACAAAACGACCAGGAAGGACACCACTGATCAGTGGCAGCGCCAAAAGAGAGATCAAAAGGGTTGCTGTTAAAGAAAACTTCGGCGATAAGGAAATTATTGCTGAATTGAGCTTGCGAGCAGGGTTGCGTCGTGTTCAACAAATAATGAAACGCGACTTGAAACTATCATATGGGAAAAAGTATGGAAAACTTGGTCTCATGCCGAGACACGAATTAGCCAGATTTAAATTCGCTGAAATATACATATTTTTCGATGACGGGTAATATTTTCCGATGGAAAAAATTAAATTTGAATGAGATTTTTTCAAAATTATGCGTCAGAAGAAGTTATCAGCGATAATGGAGACTATACATCTTACGAAACTTTTTAGAATATTTAAATAAATCTTTTGCCTTTATAAATATTTCGCACTAGTAATTAGTTTATTTTTGTTGATTCACCTTTAAGAAGTCATAGTCAAAGTATTTGTTGCTGAAAAGTATTTAATTTTGAAAGGACTAATACAATATAAAATAAAAACTTGAAAATTCCTCACAATATTTAGAAAAAACCAAAAAATGGTGTTGCCTTTATATTTACTTCGCGGGGTGTATCATCAACAATGCTAATTGGTTTTGTTTCATCCATTTGGCCAACGAAAATTGTCAAATGTTGTTTAAACAATTTTGTTTGCACTGTTTAAAATGAAAAATATAAATATATGCAATTTTAAGTCATTTTTTGAGTTTTATTTTCATTCTAATCAGGTCATATTAAAACCAAAGTTTGTTATACAACATCAACATCTGCTGGTCCCACCACCTTATTGAAAACATCTTGCTAAACAGGGACACAAATATTTTATTTGTTTTGGTTTTGTCGTTTGTCTTTTACGCGGAATATTAACAAAAACGTCCTTTGGTTGAGCTGCAACTTCACCAATTCTTCGAAAGCCGCAAAAACAAGTTATTTTTTCATTTCAACGCCACCACTCACTGACTTCTCCTGTTTTGTGCGGAGACTGAATGTTAACAAATTTGTCAAAATCTGTCAAAATTTCATCACATGAATCTGCCATGACAAAATTTATTCACCCAATTTTACAACGGACTAAAAGAGTTCGTTCCGCCCACAGCCGTAGTTTGTAATTAACCGCCGGAAAGTAAGTAAGAAAGTAATATAGTAAAATATAAAACATATTATAAAGTGTTCGACTTTAAAGCTGTATAAGTAAATAAATGGAAGTAAAACTGTTGCAATTATCGTAATTTAAAACCAACCTTGTTTTATTATCGGGAAATAAAACAGCTCTAAAAAGAACGATTAAGGAAATTCGTAACAATATTATTAAAAAAAATTTTGTCGTAATGGAGGAGACGAAATTAAATATAAAATTAAATTTATTATTTAAACACAAATTATTTTTTTTCTAATATTTACAGACTTTTTGTTGTTTTCACTCTCAATGTATTGAAACAAAACAAATAAAAGAAGTAAACAACTGCTAGATCCATAGACTAATTACTATACTAGACTTAAAATTTCTCTCAGCAAATTTATTTTATAGGTCGAAAAGAATTTCTTCAATAATACCAGATAGATGCAATGGTTCACAATAACAACAGCGGCATTTAATTTTGTGTTAAAATTATTGTGTTAAATATAACACAAACAGTCAATAAAAAAGTGTAAAAAACATGAAAAATTAAAGTCAGAAATTATTGTAATTCCACCTGGTGTATGTCACTTTTCGTCAAACATCTCCCTATCACACCGACCGCACCACGAAGAGTGTGAAAGGAAACGTCAGATGAGTTTAGCATTCTCTCTAGTAAGATCGGTGGTGCAATGGTAGTGCGCGCAGCTCTTGTGCATTAGGACGTGGGTTCGATCCCTACGCTGACCACCTTAAATTTCTTTCGACCGTTCGGAACCGGTGTAAAACTGTAGGTCCCAATCAGTGAGTGTAAAACTAGAACTCGCAAAGCTCACTGGTTGTGAGAAGCTCTCCTTAATCCCCACGTGGGATGTAAAGGGAAATAATTTATAAATTTATTTAAGATTTACTCTATGGCTAGATCGAGTTATGTATGTGTAGTGGAAACAGGGTAATTCATAATAGTAATTCAAAGAGCAAATTAAGTAATTGGCGATGTGGTGGGAACATGGCATAAAACACATTACATTGCTATGATGCTAGCAAATGCTAGGGGTGCAGCAAACATCGTGAACATCCTAAATACATTTGTTTCTTACTCCGGCAAAGTAGGTACTTTTTTGCACTTTCTAACACCAAAATATTGCCGAATTGTGCAATTGGAATAGATTACACGACAAAATTCCTCTAAATTTCTGACAACCAGAACAGAAACAGCATCAACATAATATATATTTAATTTATTTGTAAAAAGTAAAGAAATGTACTAAAAAAATAGAATTAACTCTTCGTAAGCTAAACTGAGCCTCCGAGTTGTATAACAAAATTAAAAATGTTAAGCATTTAATAGTTTTAAACCATAGACTAATACATACCTAGATAAACTTATTCTCTCATCTGACGTTTCATTTCACACTCTCATCGTAGGTTTGTGGAAATGAGAGCAATTAAATTTAAAATTATCTTACACCAGGTGGAGTTACAAAATATGTTCACTTAACTTTTTCCTGTCGTTTTGGTGTAGAACTGAAAAATTTAAATATATTTTGCACTTTTTTATTGACTTTTATCGTTGGTATACATTTGTATTGTATTTAACACAACTAGTTTGCCACAAAAACACGAAATTCGGTTGTTGTTCCTATGTTGATCGCTGTATACTATTGCCATCCAATGTTTACTTTCCATCGTACCTATGACGTTTAATTTATTGAGCGAATAAAACCTTCTATGGTTTGTGTTATTCTATGGTTGATTCTGGAAATTTTAATTGTCTCTCTCTAACACATGGCAAAATGCAACCCCAACTCCCACATCTGATCGCTTATCGTCAACCGTCAAGACTAATTGGACCTTAAAAGATAACACAATGTTTACAGCATAGAATAACACATACTATAGAAGTTTTTATTCGCTCAATAAATTAAACGTCATAGGTACGATGGAAATTACACAGTGGAGGGTGGAAAATATGGGTTCAATATTACCAGATGGTGGCAATAGTATACAGCGATCCACAAAGGAACTACACCCGAATTTCGTGTTTTTGTGGCAAACTAGTTGTGTTAAATACAATACAAATGTATACCAACGATAAAAATCAACAAAAAAGTGCAAACTACTTTTAAATTTTTCAGTTCTATACCAAAACGACAGGAAATAGTTAAGTGAACATATTTTGTAACTCCACCTGGTGTATGTAAATTTTAAATTTAATTTGCTCTCAATTCCACAAACCTACGATGAGAGTGTGAAATGAAACGTCAGATGAGCGAATAAAACCTTCTACGTATGTGTTATTCTATGGTTTACAGGCAATTGTTATTGCCTGTTGTTTCGTATATAACTATACAAATTCTAACCATGTTGAAGTAAAATTACATAAACTATGCAAAAAGCATGAAATAAGCCAGATATGACACGAGAGAGAAATGCGTTTGAGTGAACTCCTAGTACTTTTTGGTTCTCTTTTACCAGGGTTGCCAAGTTGCGCACATCTTCTGGTCGTCTAATTGTAAATCGTCTTTGTCTACGCAAATAAAGCTGCTGGTATACACAATAAAAGCTGCTCGTTTATTTAAACAATCAGCGAAGAGAGAGAGAATGATTTCGTTTTTCTTTGAATATTTCAACACATGAGCAGCCTTTAGATAGTGTTATTGTATATAACTATACAAATAAGATATGACGCGAGAGAGAAATGTGTTTGGGTGAATTGTTACCACTTTCTCGTTCTCTTTTACGAGGGTTGCCAAATTGGGCACATCTTCTGGTCGTCTATATGTCATGAATCGAATGTTTTCCCCTTTCTCTTTCTTGGCATTCCACTGTATATAACTTTTTCCGTCTATATAGTAAATGATTTTTGGAATCGTTGACGTTGACGTGGGGAATCACGTCACAACTGGAATCACGTCACAACTGGATATTTCATACTTTTTACATACTTTATGTAGTTTTGGAGCAAATTTACTTTAGTCAACTATCGCCTATTTTTTCGGTTTTTTACCTGACAGAGCATAAAATGCTGTTGAAGAATAAAAAAAAATTGTCCGCCAGTCCAAATTTTTCAAAATATCCTTGAATCCTCTAAATATCCTCTAAATCTTGAATGTATAATCGCGCATAACTCAGTCATTTATAATCCCGAAAGATCCTTCTAAAATCTGTAAGTGTGTATATAAAAATATTTCGTTTTATTAACCCATTGGGGGCTAGTAGGAAAATCAATTTGTTAACATCACTTTTTTGATAAAAATTTATTTTTTCAAAACAGCCCTAGTATACTTATTTTTTTTACTAGACTCCGATAATGTACAAGTCTTAACCCTTTTTGAGGTATAATACTCAACAGTAGCCTTTCGAATGCCGGAGATAAAAAATAAATAAATGGTTTCCCATTACATCCCATGAAGGGACCGGGGAGAACTTCTCACAATCACTGAGCTGTGCGCTTTCCAGTTTTCACTCACTGATTGGGACCTACAGTTTTACACCGATTCCGAACGGTATTTTGAGAAGCTTTTTCATGGCTAAATACTCGATAGTGTCGCCGTCACTATGCGAGGTGGCCGCCGCCGAAAGAAATTTGAAGGTGGTCAGAGCAGGGTTCGAACCCAGGATCTCATGTACAAGAGCCGCGCACACTAACCATTGCACCACCGACGGACGGAATGCCGGAGATATTCAATTTAAAAAATAAATAAAAATTAACCCACAGCTCAAGTCAACCTTTATTTTTTACAAGTTTTTCAGAACCAGTTATCGAAAAAATGTATTTAATTTAAACCGGCTTCGAGACTTCGGCATAATATTTTTGTGTCAATAAAGCTCTCTGCATGACCGTCTTTCGGTCGGGCTTAGGGATTTCCTCCTCCGGGGTGGGTCCAACACCGGCTTCGACATAGAATTTTGGTGTTATTAATTTGGAGGGATTGGAAGCGCCGCCGGCAAACAATTATTTCACATAAGTTTTTTATGTTAAAAAATGTATTTCAATGTAAATATTTCCGGTCTTTGTGGGGTTAATGCGAATTATTATACCTCTAAAAAAAGGCTTGAAGTCTTGTCTATTATCGTATTCTAGGAATCAAATAAGTACACAAGGGATTTGTTTGAAAATAGTAAATTTAAAACAAGTGAGGTTAAAAAACTTTATTTTTAAATGGGTCCCTAATGGCTTAATAAAAACAAATATGTTTATACACAGATTTATAGAGCCTTTGAAATGACACCCATTTGAACGAGATCGGATAATAAATACTTGAGTTATGACCGATTATATACTAAAGCTTTAAAGACCTATATCTCAAGAAGTTGGGTCAAGTGGGAGAACAAAATAACATTTTCAACTCAGCGTAGCAAACTTTTTCGGTTGTGAAATTTTGGTGTAGATCAGAGATTCTTGATTAAAGTAAATTTATGCCGAAATATTCATCGAAGACAGTAAGAGAGAGAGAGAGCAGAGAAAAGGGGAGTTTCACTCGTTTTCGTTGATGGCATTACAGCCAGGAGTAAATTTTCTTCTCTACTTAAAATTCCATACTCTTTCAGGGGACTGTAAAAGGTATTGGCGTATAACAACACCTGATATAAATACATCTTGCACCGACGCTGCAGCCATCTATATTTCAGTTTCCGTTGGCGACATTTTTATTTAGTTTTTTTACTTTATTCCAATTACAAAAAGGACGCACCGTTAGCTGACACTATAGTTGGTGTTGGGTCGTTTAATAGATAAGTTTTGTGGAGTAATTTTTTTCCAAGGCAACGCACAAGGTAAAAAAGGGTATTGGGATTGAATTGGCGACGAAATTAAGTGCAAAGTTTTCATTGTTAATTTTGATTTCAGCTGCAGTTGAAACTAATTGTTGGTTCCCTATAAAACATGGACGCCGACGCGGAGCATGCCGTGCATGTCACACATTTCATTAATCCGCATTTATTTTGGTATCGCAAAATTAACGAGACCGATGATGACGACATATGCTTGCTGGCGGAATTGGAGGGCAGACTTCGGGATATATATAAAAATAAACCTTTGATGGAGACGCGATGCCGTCCAACAGTAGGCGACAAGGTGGCAGTGCATTTCGTGGCTTGGAACAGACTCATACGGGCTGAAGTGGTACAAACCGCAGAATTTAAACAAGAGGAATTTATTGTTTGGTGCACAGACTACGGATTCCCCCTTTTGACCAAAAAAGAGTATGTACGCCGTCTGCCAGAGCAATTGCAGATACCTGTGGATGTAGTACACTGTGGTGGTTTATCGAACATACAACCAGCTGAGGTCGAATACGATCACGTCGAAAGCAATTTGATTATGGTGCAACAGGATCAATGGCTTCAAAAATCTTGTGAAATGGTCGAAAAATTACTGGCCGATGCGGCATCCGTTTTATTTATGGAAAAATTTAGGACGCATGATGATCATCTCTGGGGCGATTTGGTAATAGTCAACCATAAAGGTCGACGGTTAAATGTCCGCAATTACTTACAAGACGCCAAATATGCCATGAAAGTTGGTCTAGAGTTTCGTCAAGCCTGCCTCAAATACAAAACAACCAATATAGCTCCTTGGCTAACTAATAACCGTAAGACAAACGTGAAATACAATTCGATTAAGGGCAACATTGTGGAACATTCACAGCAGATGAACACAGCGAAGATCGATGAGTTTGCCAAACGCAAAGTGGAGGATTGGTGCGCCCGCAACGAACGCCAGAAAGAGTGTAAAATCTCTGATCTGCTCTTAGAATCTGGGGCTGAAAGCAATCATGACGAAAGCATTGATGATATTACTTTTGATGACTCAGCTTCGGCAGTGCACTATAAGAAAAAAGAAAAGGAGCAAAAATCTAAATCCAAAAATAATCGTCGTCAAGGGCAGGGGAAACAAGCTATGACCCATGAAAATTTAGAAATTGAAGAGCAAGTCAATTACATCGGCAAAGCTGGAGCGTTAACGAAATTGAAGCAGGAAAAGTATGCTTCTAAGGGTAACTTGCCCCCTAAAGCGCTATTGCAGGCATTTGACATTGAACCGGACATGGTTTCACCATCCTCTGCTGAGCCACAATTACACGATGCTGCCACTGCGGTCTCCTCGAACTCCAGTTCAAACAGTGTTTCAGCACGTATGCAAAAGCTTGCTGAATTGCGGGTCAAACACGCTAGAACGAATGTGGTTTCACAGCCGCAAAATAAGAGTTCATCTGATTCGTCAGCCTCTGGTAGTGGCAAGATTTCATTGCGTATGCAGAAGATGGCTGAACTACGTAAAAAATGTGCTCAAAATGGAAAGGAACATTCCAAAGAAGCTTCTTCTAGTGCAGCCGATCTTCCTAAGCACTTAACTGAAATGAAGATTACGGTAAATACATTTTTATTTCTACTTTCGCAAATTGTTAATATTACAAATCCACATATCAGCAAAAACATCAAAACCCCAGCCCCTCCGATTTCAACACTACCACTGTGTCGATCTCAAGTAGTGCTGGTGGTGGCAGTGTTTCATCGCGCATGCAAAAAATTATTGAACTACGCAAAAAGTCCGCTCGCAGGGATGAAGAAATGCAATCCAAAGAAGGCGATGATAGTAAGGGCGCTATTCCTAAAGGGTCAAATAATGCAAAGATTAAGGTAAATGCACTTGTATTTAAAACTGCAAAACATTACATCTTTGCCATTGCCGCCTAGTTTTGTTGAGTTATCAAAGTAAAGAATTCGTTACTTTCGCGATTAAAAGAAATATTGTGTCTTATTTGTTGCATTATTCTTAACTCTATTTATAATGGTTAAATAATGTCCATTGGGTGTAACATCGTTTATTATTTGATTTATGTGGCGCAGATTTTTTTTAATGACCAAAGATTTGCTTCATCCTTATATGGTCAGTTATGTGGCAGCATTTCATAACGAAATGCGATCCCACGGAACAAAAGAAAACTCCCTTGCCATAAAATGACGTATAGAAGGGCCCGTTCTCGATTTTAATTGTATTTTTATTTATTTAGAAAAATCTTACTGACTCCATAATTTCTGTGGAAAGCCATTCAACAATCAATCCAGATATATCATATCAACAATTGGAACAATCATATACCTGCACAACGGGAAACGACTCTAATCTGGATAAAAGTCAAGTAAGATTTACGATAAATATTTGCTAATTTTAATAGTTAAAAATCACATTAACAATAAAAAAAACTTTTTTAGGAAAGCAAAAGTGAATTATCCGTTAAAAATGCTAGGGCTAAACATTTGAGTGCATTGCGTAGCAAATTAAATCAACCATTAACAACTCCAAATAGCTGCGAAACTAATACCACATCTGCATCAAAGACCACAGATTCAACACTGGCCATGACTAGCACAAAGTACAAGGAAAACTTAAAAAAGGTAAAGTAGAAATGGATGATAATATACAATGAATAAATAATTCATCCTTTTTGTGCTAGATAAAAGAACAGAATCATAAGAAAGGGGATCATAATGATAAAATTGACATTTTTAGTTTTAAATTAAAACCTAAATTGGCAACACCAGATACCCAATCTTCTTCTCCTAAGGAAATACCAAAACTACCCCCTATGAAAATCAGTAAAGATACAGAAGAAGTGCGTATGATTTAAAGGCAAACGATAAATGTTCAAATACTAAAACTTTGTAAATTTTTCAGAAATCCCAAGCAGCTTATGATGGTTTAACCTTAGTTCCGGCAGGTTTTGATATTACGCGCTTACAAAGCTATCGCGACGAAAAAAATCACTGGCATCGCAAAAAATCTACTCGTTCCGATCATATTCCCCACGACATTTCATCCTGCGAAGAAATGTTACTCACTTCACACGATCAAAGTTCTTCATCGTCGGACTTCCTTCAAACTACTCCAAACCATACGCATTCAGCATCTACATTAGCAAATCGTCTCAAACGACCATCTCTTTTGCTAGATAATGAGACAACTAATTTGTTTTCCGATGTGGCAGAACATGATGCGAACATTTTAGACTTATCCGTGCCCAGTGCCTGCAACAGTAGTGTGGTCAAGCCTCTTCAGTTTTCCAATAATCGTGCTTCAGAAGATCCCTTCAATATTAGATATGATGGTGCCCTACCAAATCAAATATCGACGTAAGTCTTAACAGTTTTCTAAACTGAATTAATATTTACTGAATATTGAATTATATATTATTAATCTTTTCGTTTAAAAATGAATTAATTGCCTTTTGCTTTCTAAAAATATTAATAGTTCCTTTTTACATTAAACCTTGAATTCTTCAACTTTTTATTTGCTTTTGTTTTTACTATTATTTACTATTTTGAATAAATGTTAAAAGTTTTAAATTTGTATTTAAAAACAAAAAAGTGCCTTTTACTTAATCCATAATAGCAGATCAAGTATTGTGAGACAGGATAAAGGATTGTAAACAAAAAAAAATACTGACTATGTATTCTGTTTTCGTGTACAGTGACTTCTCTATTATCTATTAGAAATAAAAGGCACTCCCAGAGGCTGAAAAACGCATGCTTCATATTATCCACGGACAAAACTTGTGGCCATGCTTGTAATATAATTTTTTTACGTTTTCGGCCGAACTCAAATCAAAAACTTTTAACTATTCATCTCTGGTTCTTCCAACAAACTATTACCAATTTTCATCTGTGGTTATCCAATTGGTCTAAATCTTCTTGACAAAGTTGCGGAATGTTAAAAGAATTTTATAAAGAATAAATTTTATCGTTCGATTTTTAGGAAAGAATTAAATATGTATCACAATAATCTTTGAAGACAATTCATATGATAATAGAGAGTAAATTGATTTCAAAAGCAAACAAATGAAATTTAAAACCATCTGCCTAAAAGACCTGTCAAATCAAATAACAAATTGTCAAGAATATCTAAAAAGAAAGCAGTATAGTCGTATGAATAGGCCTTTAGATTAGAGCGTTCTACCAATCCAAGCATATTTGCGAATTTAACTGTTTTCTACTCCCGCAGTGACGACAAATTTGAATTGAAATGCATTTCCTATCCATATATCTTGTTCGTTATTTCTATCGTTAAATTATATTTCACGTTTTTTCGAACACGTAGATCCACTACTTCGTCAACCATTTCCAATAAAAACCACGGCAGTCAGAATCGGAAACAGCGTCGTGAATTGAAATCACCAACATCACAAATATCTAAAATTGATGAAATTCTAAAACAACATAGCCTCGAGAATGAATTGGGTAATAAAAACATTTTAGACCTAAAAAGGTTATCTACCACGTCACAAAAACTCCGGCATCCTAAGGATGGAAGAGAAGAAGGTAACGCAACAACGACTTCTGGTAGTGACACTGGCACCTCAAATACACGTGTTTTAGTTCACAAGCCTAGTATTGATATGATAATAAATTCTCCAGACAAATTTTGCAATGAAAAACATTTGAAAAACGTTTCCAACTATACAACACTTATGGAGGTGAAACATGTCGATCATTTGCCTGTAGTGGACGGTGAAATCAAGATGAAAACAAAATTCATAGATCATTTGGTATTGGCCCATTCGAGTATACCATTGTCACCCATTGAAAATGTAGTGGAAGCTTCATTTTTACCCGAAATCCACGAGGAAATGCGTAATATGCGTATTAATAAAGTCTATCGTATTCAAGTGTATTCATGGACACATTTGCTAAGAGGCAATTCACTGTTTGTGGTAAATCCTTCAAGAACTGGCAAAACATTGTCATATCTACCGGCGCTGTGCAGTTTAGTGTGCTATCGCAGTGGGACACTAAAGCCTTCGTATGGACCGGTGGCTTTAGTTTTGGTGGCCTCATCAAGACACGTGGAATCAGTCAATGGCTATAGTCGCCGTTTAATGAGCGGTTTAAAGGCGAATGCTCCTTCATGTGTGCCCTCATATGGCATGCGTAATTTTATCGACACCAAAGTTCAGTTACTCAACGGCTGTGGTATTCTTATCACCACACCTTCATCCCTCTTAAGACTCCTGAAAGACAACGAAACAGAACCACTTTTCGATTGGCTACGTTTGCAGCATATAGTCATCGATGATATGGATATAATGTTATCAAGGTCTCATGAAGATTTCGAATCGGCTGTATCCATCGTTTTTAAAATGGCAAAGAAGTCCGCATATAAAACATTGCAGCCCCAATTGATTGTGACATCACGTGACTGGGATTGTGTTATGATACGTTTGATACGAAAATCAAATCAACCGTTATTGTTGATCGGTGATTTCCTAGAGGCTGCAGTATACGGTCGTGCCACACTGTCGGTGAAATTAAAGTCGAGTGAGGAAAAGAATGACACTATTCATCGTTTTCTCGAAAAACAAACACAATATTTACAAGGTGATTTGGCATATAAAAGGCTAATGATAATGTGCAATGGCGACGAAGATGTTGAAAAGGTGATGCAGTTTTTAACGGAATGTGGTTATCCATGCTTAGCATATTATAACCGCTCAACGGATAATGAAAGAACTAGCGTGGATGAGTGGAAAAATAAGGCAAGTACAAACTCCTTTAAAGTCTTTTAAGTTACATAGAATATACAATTTGTATTCTGGATTTAAATTCATTTACTATTGGCGTGTTTCGGTTACACCGCTTGCTTACATTATCTCATATTTTATAAAGCAATGGTTAGGGTGCGCGTCTGTTGTACATGAGAACATACCGGATCACGTTGCAACTCCTGTTTTAGCTGGTCACTCTCAGCACATTTAATTTTGTTATGGAAGAGATACAATTTTTTGCAAGAATCACTAATGGGTGCATGGAACCGTAGGTGAAAACATTCATTGAAAATTTTACTGAATATGAAAGATGTAACAGGTTCAAGTGTATTTTCTTTATAAAGAGAATACATTCGTCCAAGGCTCAGATCGGGTGAAAGATATGTCCTATTCTCACTTTTATGTCTGGTATAGTAAGACTCAAAAACTGGAATCAAAAGTTTCTCAATCTCATTAACAAAAAGTTATACCTATTTTTCTGTGTTTATGCAACTAAAAATATCAATTCCATTTACAAAACTAAAAGTGGTTTTAAGTTTAGTTGTAGTAGATCCGAGTTATTTTTAAAGTTGTAGAGATTTAAAGGCTAAGAGATCATGTTTTCTTCGGTTAGTTTCATTCCTAAAGAATTTTTCGTTTTCTGATCGGAATGGAGTTCTGTGACAGGCTTCTAATTATGTATTCAAGGGCTTAGAAGGGGGAATCACACTATTATTTCGGGATAATTGTTATATTCATTTTCAAAAGTCTTGATTATAATCTGATCTTTATGAATACAATATCGGTCATATTTTTGTGTCTTGTTTCATATTCCGTTTGTATGTGGCTTAATTGGGGGTCGGGGTTGGACTCTGACTGGGAGGTTTACAAGAGCAGTTTCAACCTGTTCAAAAGAAATATAAAGCGGGCGAAATGCGCCTCATGGATACGTTTCTGTAAATCGATACTCGTGGTAAACGAGGCAGCACGATTTCGTCGAGTGTTGTCCAAGGATCCAAATGTTGTTGGCTTCTTGACGGCGGACTGCTCGTGGACCGATTCTGGTACTGAAAATACATATGGAAGAGATAAATGTGATGATGGTCCAAAGATTCATGTCCCAAAGAACATCTTCAAACCCTAAAAGCCGCCAGGGCCTGATGGTATCCTGCCGATAATGCTGCAGAAAAGGGCGGGTTTCCTTGCTCCCCACCTGATGGGCATACACTGAACGTGCCTTGAAATGGCTATACTGTCGGATAAGTGTAGGGAGGTGGTTGTAGTCTTCATACCGAAATCGGGTAAGACAAGCCACGCTGCTGCCAAGGACTACAGACTAATCAAGGCTCTCATCCTTTCTGTTGAAAGTTCTGGAGAGACTTATTAACCTGCACATTAGGAACAGGATTAGGGTAGGTCGGTGGAAAGTGCTCTGCATGAAGTTGTCGGATATATTGAGCGCAACCTAGGTTATTAGGACTTTTCTTTGGGTGCCTTCCTAGACATTGAAGGTGCTTTTAACAATGGAACGTCTAGCGCGATCAAGTGCTCACTCGATAGACTGGGAATGATGCATTTTGTGGATGAATGGATTGAACATATGTTTGGAAGTCGTATGATCAATTCATCAATGAGCATGAGCTCTGTGCGGAAACTCGACACCCGTGACACTCCGCAAGGAGGTGTCTTGTCGCCATTACTATGGCTACTAGTTGTGAGCAATATTCTTGTAAATTTCGACAGAGAGGGACTTTAAGGTGGTGGCATACGTCGACCATGTTATTTCCATCACGGGAAAGGACTTAACCACCATCAGTGATGCAATGAAGACTGCTATGGGGAAACGTATCTTGCTGGACCGAGAGCTGAGGGCTGGTTTTAAACCCCAAAAGACGGAGCTGGTATTATTCACGAACAGAAGGAAAATTAGGGAATTTAGACTACCTATGCTAGGCGGTGTGGTGCACACATTATCCTCTGAAGCCAAATACTTGGCACCATCCTGGAATAAAAGTTAAATTGGAGAAGGAATATCAAGGAAAGGATCAAGAAGGGAATGAATACGCTGTAGTTCTGTCGTAATTCCATAGGTAAGAGCTGTGGACTCCGTCATAGGGCCATTTATTGGCTCTACACGACTGTGGTTCGGCCTATTATAATCTATGGGTGTCTGGTGTGGTGGAATGCTTTGGCTAAAAGTATAACTCTAAAACTGCTATGCAGGGTACAGAGGACGGCGGCTATGTGCATCAGTGGACCTAGGAGAAGCATTGGAGATCATGCTCGTCTTACCTCTCGACATACGAGGGCGGTCCCAAAACTAGCCGACCTGACGTATAGACGGTGCAAGTAGTTTGAAAAAAAAATAATTTGGTGAAACCCTTATAAAACATATGTTCTAAGTTTCAAGGCGCCATGTTGTTTAGTATTTTTATTTGAGCCATCAAAACTAAACAGTCTCAGTGAATTTGTAAATATGGTAAAAATTGGTCACCGTTATGTAATATTTCTATTTGAAAGGTCGCAGTCAAAGCAATATCAAAGTCGAGCTAGATTCTACTCTGGGGGAGTCTGCTCCTTCGTTTACGACTGTAAAATATTGGGTAGCAGAGCTTAAACGAGGCCGTACGAGCTGCCAAGGCAAACAAAGTATTGTCATACACGGTTAAGAATATTCACAAAATGGTACAGGATGATCATCGGCTGAAGGTGCGTGAGCTGGTTGATATACGTCGTATATTGCCCGAAGATTTGAAATTGAGAAACCTGTGCACACGATGGGTGCCGCGCTTGCAAATACATCGCGGAGATGTTCAGTAGAGTGTTTGGCGAGGTTTCACCGCAATAAAACCGAATTTTTGCGTCGATTTATAACCATGGATGAGACATGGGTCCACCACTTCACACCTGCTCCAAAGGAGCAGTCAAAGCGCCGGACTGAAATGAGAGAATCGTTTTCAAAGAAGGCGAAGACGGTTCCATCTGCAGGCAAAGTCATGTAATTTTTATTGATTATCTTCAGAAAGGAAAAACCATTACCGTCGAATATTATGCTAATTTATTGCATGCAGCGTTTAAGTGATGAAATTGTGGAAAAGGGCGCATTTGGCGAAAATGAAAGTGTTGTTTCATCAAGACAATGCTCCAGTTCACACATCCACTATTTCGATGGCCAAAATTAATGAATTGAAGTTCGAATTGCTTCATCACACACCTTATTCGACAGATTTAGCTACCTCGGACTATTTTCTATTTCCAAGCTTGGTGCACTGATAGTGTGCGCGGCTATTGTGCATGATAACGTGGATTCGATCCCTGCTCTGACCACTTAAATTTCTTTCGACGGCGGCTACCTCGCTTAGTGACGGCGACACTATCGAGTATTTAGTCATGAAAAAGCTTCTCAAAATACCGTTCGGAACCGGTGTACAATTGTAGGTCCCAAGCAGTGAGTGTAAAACTAGAACGCGCACAGGCCACTGGTTTGTGAGAAGCTCTCCCTAATCCCTTCGTGAGATGTAACGGGAAACCATTTTTTTAACCTTGAAAAAATGGCTCGGTGGTAAAAGATTTGCCAACAATGAAGAGGTGGAGTTTGCGGTTGATGCCTATTTTAAGGATTTGGACAGTTGTTACTATTAACAGGGTACCGAAACTATTGAATATCGCTGGAAAAGTGTATCGAGGTAAAAGGAGATTATGTTGAAAAATAAAGAACATTTTCCCTAACTTTTTGTGTCTTCTTTGTTAGTTTGGCTAATTTTGGGACCGCCCTCGTATTTGTCAGAAGCCGGAGGTGCTATTTGCCTAAGAGAATTGGGTTTGTGAACATTTTCGTCTGGTCGCGCAACTGTCCTTATTGGAATAGATAGTATTGATCAAGGAGGCTATCTTGCAGAGACATCAGATTACAGATTACATGTTTCCGATGCGAATATTCCCAGCTTGCGATCATGATGGACAGGGGAGATTGAATGGATGGGATTGTCCATATTTACTGACGGATCCAAAATGAATACTGGAACGGGGGAAGGAATTTGCAGCCAAGGCCTCCAACACGTCTGTCCCTTGGAGTGGATGTGAATTGCGTCAGGCCAAAATTCTTGGGATCACTAGAGCGATAGATGAGATTCACAAGCTGGATCCATTATCCCCTAGTGGCATTGTGATATTCGTGGATAGCAACGCGATCAGCTCATATCTGTGCAAATCGAGAGTGGTGTATGAGTGCATTCAAGCTCTAGCCTCACTGACTTCCTATAGAGTAAGTCTGCTGGGATCCTAGCCACGTGCCGTTACTGGGAATAATATGGCGGAGTCTCTTGCGACAATAGGCTGTTCAATTGCGGATCGGTCCTTGTTGGCGCCTACTAGACCCACGATCTCCTTCCTGTTTGGACTGATTAACAAATTGGCCCGTTGCGCTACCGAATCCTACTGGTCGAGGAGACCAGACTGTATGGTATCTAGGAAGATATAGTCTAAACTGGATGAGAATAGAACGAATCATCTTCTACAAAGGCAGACTTGCGACTTCATTAGTGTTGCGACGGGACACTGTGATGTGCGCGGATTCACAGGCCGTTCTGCCGCTTATGTGAGGAAGAGATTGAGTCAAGTCCCGTCGTATAAGAGAACGCGGTACCACCTGGGGCCAGTAATGGTAGGGCTACATGCCATTTTTAACATTGACGTCGGGGAACTGCTCGGATTCATGAGGGGTTTGCGTTGCGGCATCCGGGTAGATCATCTGCTCCGGGATCATCGGCCTCCGGGTGGATCATTTGCTAAGATCTTCGGATCTCTAGTGGATGCATGTCCTTAAACTAACATAAGACACCCGAACACTTATTCACCCGCCCGCGTAAACTTTGCAAGATCAAATCGAAGAATGAAACTTGTCAATAGAAGAATTCATAATTTAACGTCGGTAAGATAATTTTTTATATGTAGCGTACGTCTCTGGAACCACCCACCATCCAATACTCAGCTAATAAGCAATGCCTCAAGTTTCAAAAAGGAGCTCTTTGATTTATTCAAATAAAGTGTATTATAATATTTCCTTGTCAATTACTGTAATATTTTTTTAGATATAAGAATGTATCAAAACTTGAAAATTTACATATTGAAACCAATACTATAATATTAGTCTTAATTTAAGTATTAATTAAAATATTAATTTAAGTATAAAATATTACTTTATTTACTAGTTTAAATAAATAAATAATTGTCTTTCAAATTATAAAATCGAGCTAAATTATTGTAGTGGAAAATAGTTATCGTGTTACTTAATACAAAAAATTCATTAATAGTTGAAAATCATGCCTGTTTTTGTTTCATTTTTATTCGAAAATTAGGTTTTTTAAAACCCGATTCCCGGTTAATTGCAAACAATCCGGTTAACTGGTTGTTGGTTTCGGTATATGTATATCAATATTACAAAACTCCAGTACGACGAATGACTTACTGGTTTCAGTTTGATTAAATTAAATGGTATTCCCAATTATTTTACAGGTTTCTTCACAAATACTAATATGTACCGATGCCCGTTTCCCAGAGTTACAAATACAAAATGTTCAAAATCTTGTACACTACTCAATGCCCACCTCATGGACGCAATTTACAACACGTTTTTCGGCATTGGCACAAACATACGGCAACTTTGTGTGTAAGAAATTTGAAGATCCAATTGTTGCCCGAAAAGTGCCAAGTGAAAATTCACCGCATTCTATGATTTTATTGGACGAAGAAAATAGTTTACAATTGCCACGTTTAGTTGATTTCATGCGTAAGCACGATCAAATAGTTCATCCAGATATTTTGGCCGTATCAAAGAGAGTTTTTGTAATGCGGGAAGAGTCCCGTATATTTAATGGTTCATTGCTGTGTCCGCAACTAATGGAATTCGGTGAATGCGATGAAGCTCGGTGTGATAATCGTCATGAGTTGACGCGTTATGATGTGATTGGGGAAAATGATGATATACCTTCTGCGGGAGACATGCGGATACATATTTTGAAGGTAGGGTTATATTGATTCATACGGACGTGCATTGTATTTTTAAGCAATTGTTTATTTTATAAAATAACTGTAATAACTAAACATTTCTATGCATTTAAGGTATTCTCTCCCACCCATTACACTGCACGCCTACTGCAACATAAAGCGGCAAATACCAAAAACTGGGTTGAAGTTCGTCGTTCAAGAGAAGCTTTGGCATTTACCATGCAACTTGACGTACACTATCGAAACGAGAACAACCTTTCTCTCCATTGGCCACCCAAGACTAACGATATATGTATATACAAATATGCGGATAATTATAGGAGATCAAAAATTCTTGATGTGCCTCCACTGCTTGGCAAAAATACAAATGTTGTCCAATCCAAATTGAAAGTGAAACTCAAACTAATTGATGATGGCATCATCATAAGTGATATTAAATGCAGTGAAATATTTGTTTGCGATGACAAATTTAAAGATTTTCCCGCCCAGGCTGTTGATATACGACTGATGTTTGTGGTACCATTTGACAATGAAAGGACGTGGGACTCAAAAACAACGAAACAAGTGCAAAAGTGGATTATGGATGACATAAAGACAAATCACATCGTTCATGTTAGCATAAATTTTTCACTAGCCAACACGGTATGGGTGAAAAATGTTATCGTCATGGAAGAATTGGCCACTTTAGGTACCTACAGGCAATATGTGAATTTAAAAAAATCTCTGATCCAAAAGAACTTTGCCGTGGTTTATAATGGCGAGCGTAAGCATGTTCGAGATATTGCAGAAGAATATGGCTTATTAAAGTCATCAGAACAAATAAAACATCAGGAAGTTACCGATTCCTCAATGGAGGATTATCAATCATGTCAAAATGAGAGTGTTGATTTAATCAAATTTTCATCTTCAAATGGAGATGATGCCTCTCCGAATAGCAGCATGCAATCGGCCAAAAATGATGTACCAAGTGACTCCGTCAAAAGTGCAGAATATAAGGAACTACAAGCTGTGAAAGATACGGAACAGGCAACAAAGAGTAAATATATATCGGGAACAACATTAAAGTCCAATATCGCTGAAGAAGAAAATTGGGACAATATGTCATCGGATGGCAAAGAGAAAGGTAATGAGGTAAGTGTATTATAAAATATGATGAGAGTCGTTCGTAAAGTAAAAATATTTTGGCATTTCTATAAGAGAGGCAAGATAAAGCAGTCAGAAATGCATTTTTTTTAGCTATTTTTACTATGCAAGCTAAATTGGCTCATAATTCGGAACATTTTTCTTTATTGCAACTACCTGTTTAATTCTAGATTTTTGTACCTCTAAAGAAAGTCCTCCCAACTGCGGATTCGGCACCACTTTTTTCAACACCACAAACTAAAGAATCTTGGAGCCAACTATTCCTAAATGATGTGACAATGGTCGAAATAGGCGATGAAGGAGAAAATGGAAATTGGGAAAATATTTTCTTGCAAATAATAGATAAAAAACATATGCAAAAGTTTGATGATCTTGTGGAATTGGTCAACAAACATGTCAATCAGTTAAAGGAGAACAAAGAAGGACAGAAACGCGTTTATGAATTTGATCCCCTTCACAATTGTATTGTTAAATACAACAACATCTACTTAAGAGCCAAAGTTCATGGAGTATTTGGTGAAAATGTTAAGGAGCGTTTGTATAGATTTTTCCTTTGCGATTATGGCTGTTTTGCCAATGTGAAATCAAGCGAGCTGTACAATGATTGCTTTTATGAAACAACCAATGAAATTGTACATTTTGTTCCTTACCAATCTGTACATTGTACCTTGGTTGGTATTCAATGGAATCGTTTTGCCAAAAGATATCAGGTAACTAAAGAGTATCTCTATGCATGTGCGGTGGAGGAGAGAAATGATGAGGAAAAGAAAGTGTTATGTTTGTGCAACTTACCAATACGTTCCTACAAGATTCTTTTATTTGAATGTGAGAAAGAGGGTGTATTCTCTTCCGCGGAGATGTTTAATAAAACCCTTATAGATGTGGGTATAACAACAACGGATGAAGCGACCAAACACTATTTGGACTATAAACTTGATACCGCGGTACATTCGCTCCAGAATGCCGAAAGAGAGTTGGTTGTTGAAGAGGTAAACCGTGAATCAAGCAGTGAAGATGAAGTTTATACATTTGAACAATTACTTACATGTATACAAAAGTCACAAGAATTGGACGATATTGATAATACTCTTTTAGAGGACACAACTAACGTACTGAAAGATATCAAAGTTCCGGAGAAGGACGTGAACATTCTAGAAGAACAAAATTCAGTCGATAAACAAGAAACTGAAAATCAACGCGATAGAAGAGCTGAGGCGTCCGTAAACAATAAATACACAGTCACCAGGAATGACAGAGAAATAGACGACGATGATGAAGGTCATTGTACTACCGACTCGGAAAATAAAAAATCGTCTTCTTCTATACCGTCTTCTAACAGCACATTAGATGCCACAGAACCTCTGTTACCTTTGAAAGCTTTAAACAAGCGACCCCTCACCACATGGTATGAAACAGAGTGGATCATTTTCCTTTCTATTCATGCCCCTGATATAAAGGACTACGTCTTGGAAGTGAAACCAAGAAAAGTTTTATTTGTAACTGAGATCCAAAATGACGATTACATATTGCATTTAAATCTATTGGGCTCAGTAAACCCTGAAAGTGTGTCGCATGAAATAAAAGGTCTTAATGTTGTGGTTAGGTTGGTTAAAAATATATTTGGAAAATGGCCCCGTCTTTTACAGGAACCAACAAAATATTCATGGCTTAAATATAATTATAGTTGTTTTGATTCGTCGGAGCTGGACTGTATTGCGCCACAACAGCGATTACAAGCAGTTTTGGAAAACTCACCCAACATCAACGAGGCAAATCTACACAACGAGTTTGATTCGGATGATAGTGAGCGGGATAAATTCGAAACATATAATCGTATCGAAAATAATGATGACTTTTATGATCCATTCTCTTAAAAAATGAACTATGTAAATTGTACTGAAACTTCCCTTATGTATTATATTATTTTTATTAACGAATGAATCGAATTTTTATTTAAATTGTATTAATGTGTAGCGTATAGAATAACAATAAAAATAAACACAAACATTGCATTTTTTTCTTAGCGATAAATGTACTAAATAGCTATACGGCTCGCCAGGAATCATGAGGATACATTTGCAAACATCTTCTTTTTTAAAAAAATATCAGCCCTGTCATGGCTTTCGTACGAAACCGAAATGAATTCGTAAATACCATTTCGTAACGTTTTGCTTTTGCTTCTCTGACTTTCGTACGTTTTGGTAAAAACGAAAAAAAGTGAATACGGCATGTGATAAAAATCGATCAAGCCAAAATCGAATACGATTTGACATTTCAACGAATTTTATTGGCATAATTCCGTATATTGGGGAACAAATATTTTATATGTATGTACATACACTATTTAATGGCAGAAAAAGAGGAATACATTTTTTGATATCCATTA
The DNA here is from genome assembly GCA_963931995.1 of Phaonia tiefii. Taxonomy (NCBI): domain Eukaryota; kingdom Metazoa; phylum Arthropoda; class Insecta; order Diptera; family Muscidae; genus Phaonia; species Phaonia tiefii. The sequence continues at coordinate 129,579,425 of OZ008370.1, forward strand.
TTTGCACAAAAGAACATCATTATTATGTCAAATCGTATTCGATTTAAATCGATCGATTTCCATCACATACCCGAATATATTCTTTTCGAACGAACATCTGGCAGCTCCATGAGAAAAGAAAACAGAAACAAGTAAAACAAAATAAGGAGTTTCAACAGTATCAGTTATCGAGCACCAAAGGAGTCAGTATTTTGTTCAAAAATTGAACCGGCGAAGTTTAAGAGACGCATCAACATATGTGACAATCAGCCTTATTACGTATGTCGTTGTCGTATTTCGACTACGACAGTTTTGTAAAAGATTAAAGATAACACCCCAAATTTGTCTTTAATCTTTTACAACACTGTCGTAGTCGAAATACGAGAACGACATTTGTATCTATCCCTATTTATAGATATGTCGCTGGCTGCAACCTGAGTTATTCCTGCGGGGATGCGAATTTAACACCCAATAAAAACACGGCAATATGTGCTTAATACTAGTAGGGCAGGGTAGGGTTTATTTCTAAAACAAAATTACAATTATAATAAAATTAAACAAATGTAAAAACCAACACTACTTACCGCAGTCTTTATCCCCAACAAACTGATTTAACAGCAGAACAACTACTTGTTTACAAAACTTAAGGGGGAACTGCGGTAAGTCGTAAACAAATGACAAAAAAGGGACTTAAAAAACTCAAACAAATGATCATTATAGGCAAACAATAATAACAAATTAATGATCATAAACAACCAAATGATAATAATATGACAAAAAAGGGCAAATGAATAGAAACAAAATATATAAGTAAATACAATAACAAACATGAGCATCAGCGACATCCCCACCCCCGTGGATCGACTCGATTCACTCTTCGAAATCCAGAACAGCAAGCTTGGATACGGGCCGCCTAAGGACACCAGTAGACGTTCGGACATCAGCTCGACGTATAATTCCATCACTTCCCTTGACTACTTCTTCTACGCGGCCACCCTTCCATTCTGGGCGGGAAACAGCTGGATCGCATATGAGGACCAAATCACCAGGAGCCACAGGTTTTGTATACTCGCACCACTTGGACCTGCACGTTAGTGCAGGCAAATACTTAACAATCCACCTTTTCCAAAAGTGGTCTCGTAGCTGACGAGATATTCGCCACTGCTTTTTAAACACAGCTGGCTTATCGACGACTGTTCCCTCTGGAGTTTGCGCAGTACTCGATGACCCTAGCAAAAAATGGTTAGGCGTTAATGGCTCCTCATCCTCATGGCTGACAGGCAAATGAGTCAATGGACGAGAATTAACGATGCTTTCCGCCTCAATTAGATAACTTTGTAGGGTGTGTTCTTTAGGGGCCACTTCTTTAAGAGTCACTCTTAGAACCTTTTTGACACATTGAACCATTCGTTCCCATATTCCACCTTCTGCAGGATTATGTGGGCAATTAAACTGCCAGTCTATGCCCTTTGAAGACAACTCATCTTGGATTCGAGCCACGTCAAAGACTTCCTCGGACCGCTTAGCCTCTTGGTCGACACCAACAAAATTCTTCCCATTATCACTGAGTATCTTCAATGGGGTACCACGCCGATTTATAAAATTTCTTATTGCCAAGATACAAGCAGCTGTTGAAAGGTCAAATGCCACCTCCAAATTCACTGCTCTGATAGTTAGGCAGGTGAACAGAGCTACCCAGCGCTTTTCGTGGCGACGTCCAATAGTTATGTTGACTGGCCCAAAGTAATCCACACCAGTGTATGTAAATGGCCGCACATATGAAGTAAGTCTGTCCGTTGGCAAGGGACCCATGTATGGCGGTACTGGAGTGGCACGACGAATTTTGCAAATATTGCAATTTGAGACACACTTATTCAGAGCACTCCTAAGTCGTGGAATCCAAAACGTTCTTCTTATTTCACCCAATGTAACTTCAAAGTTTTGATGTTTCATGTTGCTATGCACATGAGCCACAATAAGTTGGGTCAGGTAATGATTGGACGACAAAATGATGGGGCGCCTGGAATCTAGTGGTAACCAGCTGGAGCATCGATACGACCATATACTCGGAGACAATTGTTTTCATCAATATATGGCGAAAGGGAATACAGGTCGTTACATTTCGGTATTTTACCACCAGATCTTAAAATTTTGAAGTCGGCCGCAAAACTCTCCACTTGTGCGAGCCGGCAGAGATTTGTTTCTGCACATCGCAATTCGATAGCAGTCAGGCAAGCTGTGTTATTATCAATCTTTCTCTTACGGCAGCAATCAACAAATCTCAGTACCCATGTCATAGTACGTTTCAGCCTGAGAAATGAAGAGAAACGATTAAAATCAATGATTAAATTTGAACCAAGCAGTAATGCAAATTTAGGGCGCATTTCTTCTTCGCAGGAATCATCTTGTACTCTAGAAACAGGCGTTGGCCAAACATCTTCGTGTCTATAAAGAAATTGAGGCCCCTGGAACTATCGTGTCTCATTACAAAAGTAAACTTTGCTTTTCATTCTGGTAGTCTCATCTGCAACATTAAGATCTGTGGGCAACCATCTCCAATCACCCGGGCGAGTGGAATCCAATATTTCTGTTATTCTATGGGCAACAAATGGCTTATATCTTCTGCTTTCAGATCCAATCCAATTTACAACAGTTGTAGAATCACTCCAACAAATACTACGGGCAACTTTGAGTGAGTGTTCCTCCAATAGTTCCAGTCGGGGAATGGTCATGGTCTTCATTGGAGCACATTTAGACTTAGCTGAAATAAAGGAGACACCAATTTCTCCACAAGCTGTTATATATCGCCAGTATGAAACGGCACCAAGTGTGTCTTCACTGGCATCGACAAATACATGTAGCTCCAACACACCAAGCATACCATTTCCAAAATAAAAACGTGGTACATGGACATGAGCAACGTTATTGGCGGCAGGCAATTATCCCAGATAACTTCTAGTCCCTCAGGCAACTTTTCGTCCCAACGTGTGTTGCTTCTCCAAATTTCTCTCAATAACAATTTTGCAGTTATCATGAAATGGCACAAAAACCCAATTGGATCATATACGGACATGATAACACTGAGCAGCTCACGTTTTGTGGGATACCTTAGGCCGTTTATAATCTCTGCATTTACTCGATGAAATTTAAAAATAAATTTGAATGCGTCGTCTCCCGGATGCCAATACATGCCCAGAATTTTTTCTTCGGATAACTCAAATTCATTTAAAGCTCCTTCAAAACTGGCGTTCTGATCCGAATCACCTTCAAGAGCCACGATCACATCCGACGAGTTTGATGTAAAACGACGCAGTTCACAACCAGCAGACTTATGTATATCACGAACTTGCTATGATATTTCGATAGTTTTTGATGCGTTGTCAAAACTGTCCACAAAATCGTCAACATAATGGTGATCCAATATTGACTTCACGGCTCTTGGGAAACGTTCTCGATATTCTAAAGCATTTTTCTCCTTCACATATTGGGCAACACACGGCGAACAGGCAGCTCCGAAAGTCATCACGACCATTTCATAAATATTTGGTTGACGAATTTCATTTTCACGCCACAAAAATCTCTGGGAACATAGATCTTCTGGAGCCACGATGATTTGATGGAAAATTTCTTTTATGTCTCCACAAACACCTACTGCACCAACCCGAAAATTGAATAGTACTGAAGGTAACGGCTTATATTGTTGAGGGCCTTTTAATAATTTTGAATTTAATGAGACTCCTACCTTGGCAGTAGCATCAAACAGCAAACGAATTTTCCCTGGCTTACTGGGATTAACAACTCCAAAATGGGGCAAGTACCATGTCCTCGGGTTATAAGCTTGACCCTCTTTTGGTGACAATTTCCGTACATACCCTTTCTTTTCGCTCCATACCATAAAAGCGATTGAGGGCCATGGAATAGCTATCCGGCAAGACTACGTCATCTTGGCACCACAGTAGTCTGGATTGAAATCTTCCGGCAACCCTCTTTGTAGAACTTTCCAGTCTTCCGAGCACGTGCATTGTCCTTCTACTCAATGACTGGTAGAGCCTTGACGCCATTCTCTGTCTCGAAATAACTTGCCACCAAATCATTTAAATTGTCCGGCTGTGCTGTCAGCAAACAAGTGCGGGCTGTAGGGTGACCTCCATCCATTTTCCCGAAAACGATCCACCCTAAAGGAGTGTTGGCAGCGTATGGACCAGCTTCCTCCAACGGAACTATCTCATCGGGCAATCCTAAATGGCAATGGTCCAATCCAATGAGCAATTTTGGAGCCACATCGCCATATGAGGCTATAGGAATGCTATGATTCTTTATCAAATCCGCATTGAAACTCTGATTGGGCAACTTCAAATTTGAAACACCATAAACACATTTCAAAGCATATTTCCGTTGCTTATTTACGTTACTCACATGAAGATCGACTGTGGCTACCTCTTGAGACGATTTTCCACCATACCAGCTCAAATTTAATTTGTTTTGTCTTCCCTGAAGTCAAAGTTGTCTCACCAGTGAACTATCCATCATAGTGACCGATGAGCCTTCATCCAAAAGAGCATAAGTCTCCACAACACAATTTGGCCCATAAAGTTTCACTGGTAGCACTCTAAACAGTAATTCACTTTTTTCAGTTATGCTTGAGACACAACTTAAAACTGGTTCACCAATCGGACTATCAGCTGATAATACATTTGAGGTATTATTTTCACTTGAAGCTTTAGACTGATCTTCATGCAATAACTTGTTATGGTCGTTTGAATACTCCGTACCAAACTAGATACACCTTGGAGCCAATAGCTAAAATCCATAACAGTGGGCCACTGGCGTATATTCGCTGCATATTGGGCCCAATCTAAACGGCGGCTCATGGAGAGCTTCTGCACCAACTCTTCCATCAAAGTTGGGTTTGACAAATGCTGATGCCCATTTGCATTTTCTAAAAAGGCGGCTAAATTTCTTACCTTGACAGCAAATGGTATCAGCTTATCCACAGCATTCTCCCCAATTGGCAAAATTTCTCGTACTTGTTGCAGCTGGCATCTTATCAACAAATCCGGGCGACCATATTGTAATTTCAGTTGCTCAATAACAGTGGGAACATTATTTGGATGGATAAGCAGAGACTTGACGCACTCCCGGGCCTCACCTTTCAACGCCTTTTGCAAACACAAACAATTTTCAAAATTGCTGTAAAAATATGCGGCCGTTGAGTGATCAAAGGCAGATGAAAACATCGGCCAATCATCTGGGGTGCCATTAAATTCCGGTAGATCAACAATTTTCCTCGCTATCGGCACTGAATTCTGCATTTGATACGGCGCTGTCGGCTGCTGCACATTTAGCGACTGCGCTGCTAACCGATGCTGCTGATTTCCATAGCATGGAGCCACTGTGGCGCCATTACTTGCAAAGGAAAATGGCGATGGATCCCGACGATCTAAAATGTCCTCAGCTCCACTGCTATTGGAACTACCGGCGACACTGTTAACCGACATAACTGGTGCTGTGCTACTCGATGTCGTCATACTTGTTGAAATGCTCAAGTTATTTGTAGTTGAAGCTGCTTTCAGGGCTCGTTGTGCATTTAAAAGTTGCGCCTGCAAAACATCGATTTGATGCTGAAGGCTTTCCATGGCTGGCTGGGCAACTAAATTGGAGCTAGAGGTCATTACACCTGGCGCTGGAGTCAACGGTGGCTGTATATGCGACAGCAACAAATTAGGGCCAGTATTATGTTTACCTGACGCCGTCTGAATCGTCTCGGCAGTGGCGAAGAACACGGATGATGTTCCGGCAGTAGAGGAACTTGTATTGGGCTCCGGCGGCATATGGGCCACATTCACAATTTCATTTGTTCCGGCAGGCATGGAACTGTTGAGTGTACTTACTGAGGAGGGCAACGAATCGGCAATTGTCAGGTTCCGCGGGCTTCTTCTTGGAGGTGAACGCTGCATGGACATCTAAATGGCAAAAGGAAAAAAAAACAAAAATCGCACAAAGTTTGCGAAATAAAATTTGTCGCTGGCTGCGACCTGAGTTATTCCTGCGGGGATGCGAATTTAACACCCAATAAAAACACGGCAATATGTGCTTAATACTAGTAGGGCAGGGTAGGGTTTATTTCTAAAACAAAATTACAATTATAATAAAATTAAACAAATATAAAAACCAACACTACTTACCGCAGTCTTTATCCCCAACAAACTGATTTAACAGCAGAACAACTGCTTTGCTGGAGCCCTACATTGTACTTGTTTACAAAACTTAACAGTTCCTTTCCAACACAACAAGTACAATGTAGGGACAAAGGGGGAACTGCGGAAAGTCGTAAACAAATGACGACAAAAAAGGGACTTAAAAAACTCAAACAAATGATCATTATAGGCAAACAATAATAACAAATTAATGATCATAAACAACCAATTGATAATAATATGACAAAAAAAGGGCAAATGAATAGAAACAAAAATATACATAAGTAAATACAATAACAAGCTTGAACAAAAACAATAAAATAAAAAAATACCAATAAAAAGTCCGAATAATAAAAATATCATCCATGATAAATTTATTAAAACTACTTTTACACGCGAAAAAATATGTTATTAAAAACTTTTATTTCGCACATTTGATTTCTTTCCCCTGAAAGATGAAACATCTTTTAAAAAAAAAAAACAATTTTATTTATTTTTAAAAAGACATTTTTGACTTTCTGGATGATTTCATTTGCTCTATCGATATTTTCAAATGTGAAACATCATTCAATTCGCAATTATGAATATTAGATAGATGATTTTTAAGCCTAAAAGAATTAAACAAAACATTTTGTTAGTATTCCGAAGCAACCATATTAGAATTGATACAAACTTACATATGAGGCTTTAAGAATGCCTTATCACACAAATCACACCCATAGCGATGCGAAGAATGTACCTTATACATGTGATCTTGCAAACGTTTGCGTGTATGAAATGCCTTGGGACACGATAAACATTGGAAATTCTTTTCGCCCGTATGGATAAATGAATGATCGACTAGGTGCTGTCTTTGTCGGAAGGCAGCTTCACATCCTTCAAAGTCACACTCGAATGGTTTTTCATCACGATGCATTCGAAAGTGAAGGATGAGTTGTGATCTGCGTGCAAATTTTTTACCACATTCGGGACATTCTATCTTTTTGCCAAAATGTAGTGCCTGATGTGTGGTTAGAATGTTTTTCTGCCGAAAGGAACGCCCACAAACATCACACACAAATGGTTTAATGTCGCTGTGTATATTGTAATGAGACTCAATATCGTAAACGCGATCAAATGATCTATCTGAAAGCAGAACAAAATTAAACAGAGTAGGTATAGAAACAAAAGTAGGTACATATATTTTAACTGAAACACAATTGGAGACTAATTAATGGCTAGTTTTTCAGTCAGTGGTTATCTTGGTTTGTTATGGTGATTTCGTTTTTAAAAAATAATGTTGCCCTTGTAGCAGGCAATATTTAAAAGATGTTGCCATCAACCTTTCATAGTTGTGCCTTATTTGGGGTGATAAAAGACCAGAAATGTTGCATTTACTCAAAGCTGCATTCTTCCGTTTTCTTTTTTAGCATGTTTTATTTACCTCGTTACACTTGAATTTCCGACCAATTTATATGGAGGCCCAAGTTATATTGGTGGTTTTAAGCGACTCTTCATACAAACTGGTCGACCATGTACCAAAAGAATTGGGATTTTTTTGTTATTCCCGATGAACTAGTTTTTCGACTACTGCGTTTGAGAAGCTAAGCGATTTAAAGTGAAGCCGCTTCAAGTTCTCGGCCTCGGAGCCTTAAAGGTTCGGCACATAGAAGCCTGCACTGGGCCATAGTAAAATAAGTAAGGTAAACGCAGTAGGAATGGTGAATTTCTAGCACTTTTTGGTTCTCTTTTACCAGGATTGCCAAATTACGCACATCTTCTGGTCGTCTAATTCTAGATCGTCTTTGTCCATAATCTGACAAATTGTATACTTGTATGTATCAAAGACGATCTAGAATTAGACGACCAGAAGATGTGCGTAATTTGGCAACCCTCTATGACACGAGAGAGAAATGAGTTTGAGTGAATTACTGACACTTTTTGGTTCTCTTATAACAGGGTTGCCAAATTACGCACAAAATTCTGGTTGTCTTATTCTAGATCGTCTTTGGACTTTAGGTAATTACGCGTTTGACTTTTGCTTGATGTTATTAAAACTCACATAAAAGCGCCACACATGAAAACATAAATGGTGTTATTTGCTTGTGTAGCTATTTTGATAACTGTATTTAGCCATAGAGAAATAGAAAAGAGCCGCTATGCCACTTTTCGTGTTCTCTTGATGACGACGAGGTAGAAGACCTTTTCTTCGAGTTGTTTTTGTAATTTACTCTTTGGTTGGACCAAAAAGTATGCACAAGTAGAGAAGAAAAAAACCACGCCAATTTGGCAACCCTAGTAGAAGAGAACCAAAAAAGTTATTTCATACTTTATGTAATTTTATTTAAATATGGTTGGAATTTCTCTAGTTAGATACAATAACATCATCAGAAAACTGCTCGTTTTGAAATATTCAACGAAGAGAGTAAGAGAGAGAGCACAGAAAAGACGCGCTTTACTCGTTTTCTTAGTTGACATTCCACTCCATGAGTAAATTTTCTTCTCTATACCATAGTTGCTTTATGGTGCGACCAATACGGACAGAAATAAAATTAAACTCGTATTTTTTTGTCAACCCCAAGAACGATGTACTAAAGTAGACAGTCAAAATTTCTCTTCACTCGAATGCCAATAAACAAAACTAGTGAAGCCTTAATCATTCTCTGCTCTCTCTCTTACTCTCTTCATTGAATATTTCAATACACGAGCAGTTTTCTAATAGTGTTATTTATAAATAAGTTACTATGCAAATTCCGACCATGTTGAAGAAGAATTACAGAAGCTGCAAAAACTATGAAATAATCAAGATATAACGCGAGAGAGAAATGCGTTTAATGAATTGTGAGCCCTTTTTGGTTCTCTTTTACAAGGGTTGCCAAATTGCGCACATCTTCTGGTCGTCTACTTCATGATCGTCTTTGTCAACCCTCGTAAAATATGCCCAAAAAGTCGATACGATTCACTCAAACGCATTTCTCTCTAGCGTCCTACCTTGATTATTTAAAAATTTTTACATACTTTGTTTTATGTTTACTTGGATTTTTTACTTTGTTATAAAATTTTTGAATAAATGTTGAATAAAAAAAATTTAATAAACGTTGTTTATCTCAAGAGTTTATCAAATTTACATCTTCAACAAAATTTTATTCAATTTAAAATATCTGGAACTAAATGCTGGTTGATTCCTTTTTGCCTTGTGTGGAAGCCAACAGAATTCGTTGGGATATTTGGTAACGAATTTTGGGTAATTTCTCTATTGCCCTGCAAGGATCCCGAAAGAATTTATTGGGATATTGGATCTGTTGGCCGATTGATCCTTCATTGCTCTGTTTGAGAACCAGAAGAATTCAGCTTGGAATTTGAAACATCGGTTATCGGACGCTGACCAGTCCCTCTTTTACCTTGTGAGGGAATTACTATTGGATGCTGGTTTATTTTATCTCTTCGTGCCTTGTGAGAGAACCAGTGATATGTACTTTAGAAACGGCATCTCTTTCTAACCATCGTCTGGATGGTTTTGCGAAATAACAAGATAATATCTTCTGAAATACTTTTAACACGTTCGCCATAACTACAGCAGAGTAGACACCATTCGAACGACCCCATTACGAATGACGTAGAAACCGATGATAACATGAATGAAATCTTCGAAAATCCCTCCTACAATACACCTTCAACTGCTATTAGGAATCAAGCTCCACCCCAAGAAGCTATCGGAAGTATTGAACAGGTAACACAAACTTTTGCCAGAAAGTGTGAAGAAATGCAGGTAGCAATAGCGCGGCAAATGAATGCCATTCAAACAATGGTTGAAAATAATAATATGAAGATGCGTGTGTCTATTACTTGCATTGAAAATGAAATTCACAATACTCTTCGACGTAATACGCCCCAGGTGAGTGAAAGCCAATCATCATTCGATATCACTAATAACGCGTCGGTAAATGCGTCAGTAGCTGCATGTGTTCCGACATATTCTACTGCCTTTCAATCTCCGGTGCCCACCGCCATTCCGTCTCAGGTAACTTCCTGTAGTACCAATGGAAGCCGATCAGTACTCACGTTCATCAAACTTGGTTTCCAATAAATTGATTGTGGCATTCGCTGTTTGGCTTGTGGCGCCGTCCTGTTGGAACCACATGTCCTCCAAGTCCATATTATCCAATTGGGGCCAAAAATATTCGGTTATCATTGAACGGTAGCGATTCGCATTCACAGTAATGTGCCGGTCTTGATCATCACGGAAGAAGTACGGCCCAATGACGCCGCCGGCCCATAAACCGCATCAAACCGTAATTTTTTTCGGGATGCAATGATGACTCATGGATTACGTGTGGATTGCTGTCTGACCAATAACGCATATTTTGCTTATTGACGAAGCCATTCAGCCAAAAATGAGCCTCATCGCTGAAGATGATTTTAGGATGAAAATCCGAATCATTTTCAAGTTGTTGCTCAGCCCAATTCACGAACATACGACGCTTATGGTGGTCAAGCGGCTTCAGTTCTTGCGTCAATTTGATCTTGTAAGGATGTAAGCCAAGATCTTTTCGCAAAATTCGCCAAAACGACGTCACAGAGATGCCCAACGCTTGAGAACGACGTGTGAGAGGCACATTTGGGCTTTCTTGAACTGAAGCCTCAGCGGCAGCAATATTCTCGACACTACGGGCACTTCTTTGTCTCACTGGCACGGGAACATTTTGTACTGTGCCTGTGGATTCAAATTTTTCCACTAGACGCTCAATTGTTGATCTGGTAGGACGATTATGACGACGAAATTGGACGTAGCGCTCTTAAAGTTGAGGCCACTGACTCCAAATTTCGGCAGTAAATTTTAATAATTTCGACTCGTTGTTGGCTCGTGTATCTTTCCATGATGAAATGGCAAACCTTACTGAAGATAAATATCAAAAGAGCGGGGAAAAATATGGCGTCGTTTGCTGTCCCTATCGATTTACTTTTGTAGCGTCTCTGTTGAAAACCCCGTTACTACGATCGAATTTGAATATTCCGACCTCTACAATATAAGTATTATGGGTCTAAGACACTCACTCATGGGAAGTGCTCGTGATACGGTGGAGTCATTGTTGACAAACTCTAGAAACGTCAATGCGATAATCAATATCTTGACAGATACGTACGGGTGGCCGGAGCTGTTAATAGAACCCCAAATTCAAAAGTTTCGCTCTCTGTCGTCCGTACAGGAATCAGACTTAAATTTTTGATAATTTTTGCGAACAGAGTAACAAATATGACAACCTTTTTGGAATAGGTAGAAGGCGATTATAATTTAGCAAATCCAATGCTCCTTATTGAACTAGTTATGAAGTTGCCTTTGTCAAAAAGGATTGAATGGGCGGAAAATGTTTAGTTCTATATGCCATCAATAAAAGATTTTTCGTACTGGCTCAAAAGTTTACGAAAGGTAATCAACATGGTTACAGATTCCCTTCCAGTAACTATAAATGATTAATCTAGGCGATATGCAAGTGTCTCTAGAAAACTAGCAATGCAAACTTTGCGGTTAGGATTGCAAATCGCTGGCTTAGTGCGAAGATTTTTAAAATCTTGCACTGAAAACGAAATGGGAGGGAGCTAAGTCACTAAAAGTATGTTTCAGATGTTTAAAGGGAGGTCATTTTGCGACGAAGTGCCTTTCAAAGAAGCGGTGTAACAGAGATTCATATGTACAATCGCATCACCCACTGCTGCATGGTGATAGTATCACCCACTCTATAAACGTGCCTTCTTCTTCTGTGCCGACTTCAAAACAAATACTTTCAAGCGACGATGCATTTAATTGGGAGCAGACTCAAACCCGAAATTGTCTAGTCGATATTAATGCGGGAAGTTCAGTTTTGTTCCAAGTTATTCCTGTTAGATTATATGGTCCGAATGGATCCGTGGAAGTGCATGCTTTTTTTCGACGTTGGTGCTAACGTATCCATGATTGATCAAGATATAATAAGTGTGTTGGGTATCAGTGGTCGAAAAGGTATTGAAGAAACGAATATAATAAGCCTCACCATTAGTGCCCTGGAAGATAATGCGACGAAATACAGCATTCATAACGTTTACGTTACCGAAAATTTGGATTTGCCCAGGCAAAGTTTAAATTTCGCCCATCTAACACGACACTGCCAAAAGTTATCACAAACGGAAATTCATGTTCTTGATTATGATAACGTGAAACCACGGATGATAATTAGTTTATCGCATGCTTTCCGGACAGTTTCCATAGAAACACCGAAGATATTACCTCCGTCTGGTCCTGTAGTTACTAACACGAGACTCGGACGGGTTGCGTATGGCCCCATTCCGGATGAAAAAAAGCGATGGTGTCTTGCCATCTTTTTAAAGCAGGAAATGAATTCGAACTTTATATTGGTTATTTTGACGTGGAATCGTTTTCCAGATTCGTATTCAATGGCTTTTAAAAGACTACTCGCAGTTGAAAGGAAGATGCAGAAAGATCCGGAGTTTGCAAGCGGATATGTAGAAGGATATGCACGAGTCATGTCTGAAGACGAGACGAAAATCCGAACAAAGAAAACGTTCTATCTTCCCCACTTCGGAGTTGTTAATTCAAATAAAAAGAAGTTAAGGTTAGTCTTCGAAGCATCCGAGGGAGCGTCTCTGAATAAAGCGCTGCTCGCTGGTCCGGATATAAATCAACCGTTTTTGGGTGTACTGATGAAATTTAGGGCCGATTTAATTCTGCGCCGATTTAAAAGAAATGTGAAATTGGGATCCCTCAAGGCCGGCACAGGTGTATGTACTGCACCGAATGATATTCGGAGCCACTTGTTCGCTGACCATAGCTCAATTTGTTATTGAATTTTTGGGCAAATACCCCCGAGCTGTGAAAGGTATTCTGGAAAAACATTATGTAGACGATTACGTAGACTTTTTTGTTGACTTTGAAGAAGAAGCTGTTGAAGTGGTTAAAGCAATTAAGAAAATTCACGAGGCAGGTAGTTTTGAATAAACTCCGATGTTTTGGCAAAGGAACTTGCGATCGATAATATCAAAAGCTGCGTGAATGTGGGTAATACAGTAGAAAGAGACCTTGGTATGCACTGGTTACCACATTCTGATAAGTTCGTATTTGTTTTGACATTTTACAAAGTGTCCGGAAACATTTTTAAAGCAAGGCGTGTTCCGTCAAAGCGAGAACTTCTACGTATTGCGATGTCAGTCTTCGATCCTTTTGGGTTCATAGCAAATTTTATGATTGGAGCGAAGATTTTAATGCAAGAATTTTGGGAATCTGGAATCGATTGGGACGAGAGACTACCCGACAAAATTAGCCGCAAATTGCAGAACTGGTTGCAGGAACTGCTTAAGTTGGAAGAATTTAAAATTTCAAGGTTCTACTTTAAAGGATGTGATGTCATATATTTTGAGATGCAACTGAGCAAGCTATGCCAGTTGTTGCGTATTCAGATAAAAATGGCATTCAAGTTTCGTTTGTCATTTGAAAGCCTTCATGCGCTCCGCTGCGATTTCACTCAACTCCTAAGCTAGAATTACAAGCAGCAGTAATGGCTGTGCGATTAAAGGAAACCATCGTTAAATATCACGAAGTACAAGGCTACAAAATGTATTTTTGGAATGATTCACATAAAGTACTCCGTTGGATACGTTCGAGTCAAAGAAAATATAAACAGTACGTCGCCAACAGGGTGTCTTAAATTTTGGAAGGTTCCGAAGAAGTTGAATGGCACTGGTGTCCAACATTAGATACTCCAGCTGACAAAGCCATCCGAGCGACGTTCCTGGTTAATTATGACCCAAACAGCAGTTGGGAAAACGGTGCAAATTTCTTTGGCGGCAAGAATCCTAATGGCCTTCTGAATGTGACATGTTAAATGGAGAAGACAATTTAGAAGAGAAACTTAGGAAAAAATGTTTTGTCACGGGTTAAATGGACTGCTACAATATTATTGAAACAATATTAAGTCGTACTTCGCTATATTTGAAAGTTCAACGGCAAGTTGCATGGATGCTGAGATTCGTAAAGAATGTTCGATTCAGAGCCACAGGACATCAATCATTAATCGGTGAACTAACCGTCGACGAGGAAGATTCAGAAAAAATATTTTAATGCTGAATACTCTTGTTTGCCTGATGGGGAAAACATATCAAAATCTAGTGATCTCGTATCATTAAATCCCTACATTGACGGCAAGGGAATTATCACAGTTAATGGTCGTCTTGAACGTGCAACGGTTCTTTCGGAAAACGTTAGAAGACCCATTATTCTGCCAAAGAGACACAAGTATACGCGGTTGCTTATTGAATACTATCATTGAATACCACCAATATTTGGCTAACGTAATTTGTGACGTAAGGCAACGGTTTTGGATACCGAGTATACGAAGATTGTTGAAAAGCGTGGAGGCTCAATGTATCGTCTGCAAATTAAGAAAGGCAAAACATGAGCAACCGCAAATGGGCGTATTGCCGAAGTATAGATTAACACTCTTTGTCCGTCCATTTTCTTATACCGGTGTAAATCTTTTCGGACCTTTCGATGTCAAAACGTTGGGTGATTTGTTTCGAACATGTCGTCAGATGCTTTTGTTTTGAGTTTTTGAGTTTGCTTTGAAATTTTATGAATAGAAGAGGAGTGCCCTTGCAAATTCATAGTGATAATCGAATTGGCGAATGAAGGGATTTTTAATACACCATACGATCCAAGTTCCGATGGTGCGTGGGAACGCCTAATTCAGTCTATTAAGAAATCGTTCGCAGTTCTGATGAATGATTCTGCTCCGAGACTGGAAGTTTTCGAAAGTCTTTAATTGAGACTGTGAATATTGTCAATTCAAGGCCTTTGACGCATATTCCAATGGATCCACACGACTGTGAGCCGTTAACATCGAATCACTTTTTGCTGCGATGTGCAAATTCGACTCAAACACCAGCTGAATTTAATCTGGGGTTAATGAAAACAAGAAAGCAGTGACGTATTCTTAAAAATTGGTCTTTGGGGACGTTGGATAAGGGAATATTTGCAAAATTTGGTACGACGTGTAAAGTGGTGCTTGTTCTCTCGTCCGCTTCAAATAGGAAATCTTGTACTTCTATGCAGTTAAAATCTTCCTCGGTAGAAGTGGAGCCGTGGCCGTATTGTAAGGACTTACCGTGGTAACGATGGCGTCGTAAGATCATAACGATGTTGATGGGTCTACAAATTGAATAAACGTTGTTTATCCCAATAGTTTATCAAAGGCCCTTGTGTTTTATTTACATCTTCAACAGAATTTGTATAGTTATATACAGTAACTTCATCAAAAAACTGCACATATATTGAAATATTCCATAGAGAGAGCAGAGAGTCGTAACCATAGACTAATTATTATACTAGACTCAACAGTTCTCTCAGCAAATTTATGACATTTGGCCTGGTGTGATATGAACGTTGGATGTTGAAAAGAATTACTTCAATAATACCAGATAGAGGCAATAATTTCGTTTTGTGTGTTAAAATTATTGTGTTAATTTTGTCTACTGTTTTGTCTACTTGTACATCGTTTTTCTTAAATTGTCAAAAACTATGTACTAAAGTAGACAGTCAAATTTTCTCTTGACTTAAATGTCAACAAACAAAACGAGTGAAGCGTTACGACCATAGAGAAATTATTATAACAAGAGAGAATATTTGACTCATCTATGTGATGTGGCATATTAATCACCCTTATTACGGTTGCCGTCGTCTACATAAAACGACGTAGTCTTGTGACGACAGTTGAAAATCGGTATTTGTGTAGTCGTTATCGATCACTAACGACGACTGTCGACACATATTTGGTATGTTGCAAGTATAATTGACATCGACATTGAACTGAAACGACACCATCGGCACAGTTTTTGATAACGACTTGAAGAAAATTCACAATTTTTTTTCTCAATTAAAGAAATGCCGTTTTATTTTTGAATTATGGATTAATATTTTTAGTTCGCAATTTTTAAAGGCGGACGGAAACTCCCAAGGAGAGTATGCAGGAGTGTTCCAGAACAGGGTCCGATTTTGGCGAGTATGTACTTAAGTGCAGTTGTCTGTCCGACGGTAAATGCCATGAACAAAGGGTTCGTTTTAATACTATTTTATTGGCCTTATTTTTAATAATTTGAACTTATACAGTCACTGAAAAATAATCAAAATTACCTGCTGGAATTGAGTACCTTCAGGGAACAGTTAGAGCTACAGGCTTCGGTGTCTTCAGTGTCAAGTGCCCACCAGTAGATGCATTGCCTAGGCAGTGGTTGCGTTCTTGTTGTGACATATATGCCTGCTCTGCGCGCTTTCAGTCATGCAATTGCTGTCTTTTCATTTTAGTCTGATATCTTTCAAACAAGCGGCCGCTAACAAAATGTACATTTCAAATCCTTTAAGATAGCCGAATGAAAGTCCGGTCCATGGTGAATTTGATGAGATCATTTATTGCTCTCCATTACGTCCTTGTGCCTTGTACACGCAGCTCTGCGACCAGAATAGGCTTAATGAGCCTCCATGGAGAGCTCCTCCCAATTCACCGCTTCCATTCGCCTAACCTGGGGATATAGGGTATCTACATCCAATAACTTCCAAATCGGAGTCGATATGGTTACGATAAATAAACACTTTTTAAGAACTTGAAAGCTTTTACCAAGTTAAATAAAATAATAGAAGTACAAATGTAAAATTTTCTTCTTCTTCCTGCTTTCATGCACTACGATTGACAACTTTGTTTATCTTTTTAATAGGTTATCGATAAAACTTCACAACTTTCTTCTAAAAATAAACAATTGTTTTACTTCTTCTTCTTACTGAAAATATCCACAAAAAGTGTTAGCCCAAAGAGAGTTGGAGAATCAAAAATTGAGAGCGTAAAAAAAACCGCTGAGAAATTAAAAATAGATTTAATTGGCAGCTGTTTTTGAGAGCGGATTGGCCTCTCAATTTTCTATACGAATTTGACAACCGTGCCGCCGCCGCACAGTGGTTCAAAGTTCACATTTAACGCGAATTTATTAAAATTTCTTACTTCTAAGAATTTTGTTAAATATCGTTTGAATCCAATATTTAGTAAACAAACTATACTACACCGTGTAAAATTTGTCATTTAAATAAGTATTTTAGTGGTCTGGTAACACCAAATTCAACAATGTACACAAGTGTATTTTATAACCAAAATAAACAGTTACATTACTTGACAGTTTTCTTTGACTTATTGAAATGTAATTTATTTTTTCCATTGTTCATTGAATTCTGTGTACTTTATTTATTATGTCCGCCGAAGAAAACGGTAAGTAGATGTTGTATATTACTAGATAGGACCTCACTTAAAATTCATAGTGTTTTGTTGAGAAACGTAAAAATAACGGGGCCTACAAAAAATTGCAGATGATTGCAAGCTTAAAAGACTATTGTGTTAATTAGTTCATATACTGGTATTTTATAATAAAAAGAAAACCGAATCCCCGCGTTACCCCAACATTTGATATATTATTTTTTTCAGAAAATGTTGCTGCAATAACGTACTTGGAGCTATTTCAAGAATGGTTTAAGTTCAAAAATTTAACTAGGGTTGAATGTGTCAAATCGCTGGGAATGCATATATATAACATTATTCATATAGAAAACCAGGATATACAAGGCCAATTAGAAAATTTTGTGAAAAATGTTGATTGTCGCTGGAAGAGACCAAATAATTACAGGGCAAGATTTTTGGAAGTGAATAAAACATGGCTTGAATCAATTATGACTTTTTCAATCAATGAGACTGAGGATACAACAACTCGTATATCGAAACCTGGTAGGCCCTCAAAACATTTCAGCGAATCTGGTACCAGGAGTCAGCAAAAAAAAGTGTTGAATATGGTTAAAGGTAATTCATTAGATCAACTTTCTCGTGCAACTCAATGTGCTTTGTGGAAGAATGGTAAGAGAGATGCCGCACATATGGTTAAAGATGCAACAGAGGGACGATCAGCTTCTGTCAAAAGACGTATGACCAGCAAAATCTCAGAAAAAAATATGGCTGTACCAATGTCTCCAGACGAAGCATTGGCACTTATAATAAACACCAAATCAAGTAAATCAATTTACCTATCATATAGACTTGCTGCAAAGAACTGCAATGCTAATATTTATCCATCGTGGCATAAGATATTATCTGCTAAAAAAAGTTGCTATCCTGATGAAAATAGCATTATAGTGACTAACATAAGTGTGGAGATAAATCTACAAGCTTTACTCAATTTAACAATAAGCCGAATATGTAAACTTCAAGAAGAAGTATTTCTGACCTGTACAAGCAAAACATTTACATTGATTTGCAAATGGGGTATAGACGGTAGCTCCGGTCAAAGTAACTATAGACAACATACCACCTCAAAAGAAAAAGACTCATCTGTCTTAATTATATCACTAGTACCTTTACAGCTACGAGATAGCCAAGATGACACCAATATCATATGGCAAAATCGGGTTCCATCATCCACACGGTTTTGCAGAGCAATTAAATTTATTTTTGCTAAGGAAACGCCGGAACTTACCCGAGCTGATGTCGATAATATTACACAACAAATTACGAGTTTGCAGAGTTTTAAATATGAGGATAAGAATATCGATTTCAATCTTGTGCTAACAATGGTTGATGGCAAAGTTTGTAATACATTGACTGAAACAAGATCTACACAAAGTTGTTACATATGTTCCGCTAAGCCTTCAGAAATGAACGATTTGCAAAATGTAACTAAAAAATTGCCTAAGATTGAAAATCAAAACTTTGGACTGTCCGCGTTACATTCGTGGATCAGGTTCTTTGAATGTTGCCTGCACATATCATATAGATTAGAAGTCAAAACATGGCAGGTCAGAGGAGAGAATAAAAACTTAGTGGAGTCAAGGAAAACTGAAATCGTTCATAAATTGAGACAAGAACTAGGTATATTAGTTGATCAGCCAAAACCTGGATATGGATCTACAAATACGGGTAATACCGCAAGAATTTTTTTTGAAAATCATAAAAAATCGGCTGAAGTGACGGGTTTAGATGAGAATCTCATACACCGATTCTATATAATTTTGCAAACCATTTCATCTGGATACGAAATAGATGTCAATAAATTTCATGAGTATACTATGGAAACTGCAAGAAAGTATGTGTCTTTATATCTTTGGTACAATATGCCAACAAGTGTTCATAAAGTGCTAATTCACGGATCAGCAGTTATTAACCAAGCAATTTTGCCTATTGGACAGTTGGGAGAGGAGACACAAGAGGCAAAAAATAAAGATTTTAAATTCATACGAGAACACAGAAGCAGAAAAGACAAAGCAGAACACACTAATATCGATCTTTTTAATTATTTTTTGTTATCATCCGATCCGATCATATCTGAATTAAGCATGCAGGGTAAATGTCGTAGAAATAAAAAATTAGAGTCGGAGGCTATGAGTCTCCTTAAAGCGCCGCATGTAGAATTAAATATAAGTATGTAACATAAATATAATTTTCCTTATTTTTTAATATTAACTTTACTCTTTACTTTTTATTGAAATATTATTTGTTAATTTAACTAACAGCTTATTGTAAAGGACAAATATGGTTTCATTTTAGCAAAAACTACTTTAAGCAATAAGGTTTGTATAATTTTGTGAAGTTTCAACACAATTAGGAATTAATTCGCGTTAAAAATTTATTCTGAACCACTGTGCGCCGCTGTATTCTGTTTCTACTCTCAATCCAGTTACAGAATACCAAACTACCCAGCAGCGAATTGATCGTTGATTACCTCAATCAGTTGTTCGAAATTCATTACTTGGTAATGAAGCAAATTTTTTTTCAAGCTCCGCATTACTTTTTCTGTCAATGTAATGTAGAGCAACGTAATAGGTAATGGGGATGAAAGAAATCCAACAAAAACAAGATTAAGCTGTTAATTTACAGTTAGAGTATGAGAAAAAATGCCTTCCTAGGGACTTTCAGTTTATTGCTGATATTCACAAAACATTATTTTGTTTTGTGTTTTTCAGTTGATTTCTGGTCATTTGAGTAAAGTAGTGTTCATATTTATTTTTGGTTTTTGTGAAATTTCAGTGTGTTCTTTAAAAAGGTAACTACCCATATATAAAGAAATAAAAATGCGAAAAGGGCTAAGCAATAGAAACTTATCAAGACTTTTTAAAAAGGAAAAGTTAAATTTCTGCAAAGACTAAACAACGTTAGTGAAAATAATAGTGTTGATAGACCAGTGTTAGAAGAATACAATACTGATTCAATACAACTGATTCATGTGACCAATTGCATGTAGAAACAATAGAAAATACTTCATTGGAAGAAAATTCGCTTAAAACACGCCTGAGAAATTAGTACATTAACTACAATGTGTCGCGAAAAAGTTTTAGAGTCCTTTTACATATTCTAAGCGAGGAAAATGTAAATGTTTAATAATATAAATTCAACGTGGTTTGGTAATTTGTACATATATTATTTCATCTAGACCTTTATTAATTTCCTTTTTTTATAATTTAGCTGCCCTGAAAACCGATCACTACAATGACGAACTTTATGTTAAAGACATAAGAAGTGCATTTAGGCGTGTAAAAAATGCACACTCTAAAAAAATTCTGCATAACTAAAGGAACGACGAAATAAAATATATACATATGTATACATCAATTGATTTTATTTTTATGTTCAATGACCTGAATTTTATATTTTAAGTTTAATTTAATTTTAAATTTGTTTTAATTTTAAATAGATCTCTTATTTTTTGTTAAAAATAAAAGTACAAATTATAACTTTTACATTAAATATTGTTTATATTTGCAATATATGATAAGGGGTTACTCCTCTCAGGATTACCTGAACTAGTGTTTGAATGCATATATAAGGAACAAGTTAGGTAATCAAATACACGTAATCTATTAGGTACTAGTTTCATGTAAATATTTCAATAGTATAATACTTCTAATATATTACTCAATGATTCATAGTAATGCTGGGGAGAGCAATTCATTACTTTATAGGACATCCCATATAAAATGTAATGCGTTTTTTGCGTGCGATATAATGCTGTTGGAACTACCTACCATTACTTTAGAATCTATTATGAATAAACGTAGAATCAGTGTCATTCGCTGCTGGGTAGCGTTGATCTAACGACGATGTTGACACGAAGTGTTGTTGACATAAAAACGACAACGATGTCGACGAAGACAACCGTAATAAGGGCGAATAAATGACTATTTGAAGATGTCAGATAGAAGATGTAAGATGTTCCAAGTGGGAACGCATGTTTCGTTTTTTTTTTAAACTTACAAAACAAAAATTACTTCATATTTGTCGCGTTAAAAGTTAAAAGAAATATTTCAATATGTTGTTTGTTTTCGCTTGGCTTTAATAACAGCTTGTAATCTCTTTGCAATTCATTTAACTAAATTTGTGGATATTTCAGGTGAAACCATTCCATTCCATTATAACTGATACTATTACTCCATTTCTTATTTCGCGATCAAGATGCTGCCACAAATGTTCAATCGGATTGAGGTCCGGGAACTGTGGAGGATGATCAAATTGTTTAGGAGTGTGGTGAACTATCCATACCTTAACTAATTTTCATATGTGCTTGGGATCATTATCTTGTTAAATATTAATATCCTGTCCAAGCACAATATTTCGACACTGTGAGCCAAATTCTCTTTCAAAATGATTCTGACTCTGATCAAAATGAATTTACCGACTCCGCTCGCTGCCATGCAACCCCAAACCCCCACCGTGCGTTATTAGCTTTGTCTGTTTACTTTTCCAGCAAGATTTATCCAGTAACTTTTTGCAGAGTAAAAAAAAATTTACGCTCTTTTTTTTCTCTATTCCAAAAAGTAAACAGGCAACATTTTTTGAAATATTACAAGAAAACAGCAACAAGTGTAAACAATTAAATTGACCAAGCCACTTGCATTACGGTCGCACTGTATGTATTGACGTTTTTAGCATAAAAACAAATGTTTTTATATTCTAATTTACAATAGACGTTAAAAAACAATACAATTTTAAACACTTACCTCTGCCATCGTTAAAATTCATCTTTATTCTTCTTTTTCACACAAAAATATTGCAATCAACATGTAAATAAAAAACAGCTGATCGAACTTGCAAAATCTTGATAGAAGAAATTCCTCCAGTAACATTTTGCAAGTTCTCTATCATCCAACTGTCAAAAAATTCTCTCTTTGGTTCTCTCGTTGCAAAAGTTTTGCAGTAAACAGACAACATTTTGTAACATTTTGTACAATATTGTACAATATTGCAAAAATTATGAGGTGATATGTTTCCAAGCCTATCAGCAAGAGTTTGTCGGACGACAAAGACATATTCGGTCTGTCTGCGTACACATATTTTGCATCATTTTGTGCAAAATGTTGCAAAATCTTGCAAAATGTTGTCTGCGTACTCCAAATCTCTTGCAGCGAGAGAGCGAAAAAGAGAATTTTTTGACAGTTGGAAGTTAGAGAAGTTGCAAAATGTTGCTGGAGAAATTTCTTCTTGCAAGATTTTGCAACTAGTTTGAACAGCTGTTTTTGTTTACTGTTTGAATGAAATAATTTTTGTGAAATGAAAATAAAAATTGAAATTTAACAATGGCAGAGGTAAGTAGTTAGAATTGTGTTGATTTTTAACGTTTATAATAAATTATAATAAACAAAACATTTTACTTCATGCTAGAAACGTGCAAATATACAGTGCGACCGTGCGACGCATATGCTAAAATTCTTTTGCTTTGCTATTTCAATTGTTTACACACCGATCAGCTGTTTTCTTGCAAGATTTCACTGGATGCTGTCTGCGTACTTTTTGATATATTTTCAACCGAGAGAGTAAAATTGTTCTTACTCTCCCAAAAAATGTTACTGAGTATTTGCTACTGGAAAAGTACGCAGACAGACCTATTATAAAATATTGTCGATATGACTCCCAAACGTAAGGAAACATCGGAGGACGAGCGAAATGCATAAGACATTTACGAGAGAGCAATAAATCTTTACGAGAAATTGTGTAAAATAGTGAAAAGACCTAACTACACAGTAAAAAAAAATAATTGATAAGTACAATACGGCAAAAAAAATTGAGAATAATCCACGATCTGGCCGACCAAAAGTTTTAACGGAGACTGAAAGAAGATATATTGTTCGAGAAATAAAAAAATCCCAAAGTTACAGCTACTCAACTGACAAAGTCAGTAAATATAAGCTACGGCAAAAGTGTTTGCGTTAATACTATCCGTAATGTGCTGTATGAGGCTGGCTTTCATGGGCGTGTTCCTCGAAGGGTGCCATATATCAGCAAGGTAAACAAGAAAAACGCCTTGCTTATGCCAAAACACATAAATGAATTTATGGAGTTCTGGAATCGAGTTATTTTCACAGACGAAAGCAAATATAATATATGTGTATGGTCACGATGGACGATTAAAAGTATGGCGAAAGGCGAACGAGGAATTCAGAGACATAAATCTGTGCCCAACCTTTAAACATGGCGAAGGATCAATGCTTGTATGGGGTGGTATGAGCGCAGGTGCTACCGGATCTTTGCAAATAATTGATGGCATACTGGATCACAAGAAATATATAGAAATTTTAAAAACTCATCTCCAACCTAGCGTAAAAAAATGGGCTTACAATCAAATTATATATTTACCCAAGATAATGATCCAAAGCACACTGCGTACAACACAAAGATGTGGCTACTATATAATACTCCCAAATGGATGGAAACAACTCCTCAATCGCCAGACATAAACACCATTGAAAATTTATGAGATCACCTCGAGAGAAAGACCAGAGAAAGAGACATTAGGACCAGACATAATTTAGTCAGCGCTTTAGGGGAAGAGTGGGGACGAATTGCGAGTGAGGTGACACAAAATCTTGTTAATTCTATTCCTAGACGATTAGAGGCATTAATTAAGAACAAGGGATCACTAACCAAATATTAATTTCTACTGTACAAAGTGGTTTCTGCGGAGAAATCGTACATGAGCACTTACTTTTTGGAGCTTAAAATAAATCTTATTGTTTTTGTTGTTATTATATTAATTTTAAATTCAATGTACATTTTACTTTTCCATAAAATCACAGTACACATTTAGATGAATAAAAATCAATCGTTCATTTTGTTTTAAATGTTAAAGAGTTTTGTTCTAATTAGTTTAAATAATCAATGGGAAAGTGAGGACTCATTTATTGGAGTGACTGTAGGTAATTTTTCGAACATGAAAACACCATCGAAAATTTTTAAAATTATACATAAAACAAAGCAAAGTTACCCATGACAAACGCTAATATTACACATTGTTTGCAGTGTTGCCAGTTTAGGGGATTTATCCCCAAATTGGGGATTTTTTTCAAAACATGGGATTGTTTTTTTGGTATGGGGATCCGGGGATTTTTTGGGGATGAAAATTTAAGATGCATTTATTAAAAGCGCTTCTTTTGTATCATTGTTTGAAAGTTTTGATCTGGCACTACCTGAATCAAAGCAAGCATACACACACAAATAATATTTGGATTTGCGCATGTGTGATTGCAAAAACAAAGAGAAGTTAATGTGGCAAGTCTATACTGTTTTTTTTGCGTTGCGAGTAAACACTTGCAAATCGTTATTGCTAAATGTTTCCAGCAAAATATGTATACACTTGTCCATATACTAATTACTATACAAGACTTAACAGTTCTCTCAGGAAATTTATGACATTTGGCCTGGTGTGATATTTACGTTGGATGTTGAAAAGAATTGCTTTATTAATACCCGATAGAAGCAATGGTTCAAAACAACGAACAAAATAACAGCAACGGCATTTCGTTTTGTGTGTTAAAATTATTGTGTTAAATACAACACAAATTTATGCTAAAAATAACAGTCAATAAAAAGTGTAAAACATATTTAAATTTCACATTTTTTCACCAAAACGACATAAAAAATTAAAGTCAGAAGTTATTGTAATTCCACCTGGTGTATGCCACTTTTCGTCACACATATCTCTATCACACCGACCGCATCACGAAGAGTGTGAAAGGAAACGTCAGATGAATCAAATATTGTCTCTAGTAAGATTTACTCTATGCACTTGTCAGTCCCTGAAAATATCGCAATCTTTTACTGGCAATGCTGTACGTGATGACAACAATAAAACAAGTAACAAACATTTTTGATATTTGTCGTTGCTGAAAAGAATAGAAGCAGTGCAGAAGAAATAACGATAAATACTAAAACTATGTACAAAACAAATAATGAAGTAGATGAATCTGAAGATTATGAGACTTAAGTATTTGGTATACTAAGCCTTAATGACTTTTAACCAATGTCCATATCAAAATCCAGATCTCATTTGTCAGAATCTTTTTGTTATAACTAATTATTATTAAAATAATAATAATATAATATTTAATTTAATAATAATATAATAATTTATTATGTTTACATTTTTCAATATTTAAATTTTCGTTTTGTTAAACTGAGTTCTAAATAAATTTTTATTTTAAAACTTAGAACTTTCTCGAACTTCCTTTAAAACTATGGGCATTTTTCCGGGATTTTAAAGTTTTTTTTGGGGATTTTCGGGGATTAAAAATAACGATTCGGGGATTTCGCCTTTATAAAAACTGGCGACCCTGATTGTTTGTTGGCAATATTAGCTCTGTTCGAGTACTCGAAAATTTGTGCAAATTTGTACAAATTTTTACTGAACTCTGTTCGTTTACTCCAAAAGTCCAGTAAATGAGAGCCAGAGAGCGAAAATTTTGACAGTTCGATGTTAGAGATTTTGCAAATTTTGGTTGGAGAAATTTTAGCCAACATAAAATTGCAAGATAGAACAGCTGTTTGAAATCAGCTTTTTTATGTAAAGAAACAAAACACAAAAATAAATTAACAACGACAGATGTAAGTACAAATTATTTTGTTTAATATTTTATTCAATATATTTGTGAAATTTAGAAACAAAATGGAAAACAATAATGTGCAGTGGCATTCAGGAAATTCTGGTGAACCGGCGACGTCATTATTGGACAACTGTGGCCGTTGCAAAGGTATGGAAATACACGCCAGAATGTATGTACGTGGCAAAGGATAAAATTTCTTTCAATTCTATTGGAACTTGTGGTAACTTCCAAAAATGTATTTGTTGGAAGAATTTGTAAGTCAGTTTGTAAGTATATTACTCATTTTTTTTAATAAAAATTTCTTCCAAATAAAAATTACAGCTTTTGTTTAATGAAATGCAAACAGAAAAATCAGCTGTTTCCTTGCACACATAAACATCAGCTGTTTCATTGCAAATTATTACTGGAAGTCGTTCGCGTACTTTATTTGCAAATTTTCATAAAGAGAGTAAAATTGTTGTTTCGCTCTCAAAAGTAGATTCTTGCAAATTTTTACTGGGAAAGTACTCGAACAGAGCTATTATCTCTATCCACAACAACTTATGTTTTATGTATCGTCCGCAATGGCAATGTATGCATGATTATAACCTGAGTGCCAAAGGTCAAATAGTATTTATTTATGGCACATGGAAGTACTCTCAAAGTGTAACTTACCCACCGAGTAATACTAACAAGAGTTTGCAACAGATGTTTTACGTACTAACAAAGACCGTGGAATGCGTGGAAAACATATAGAGAATGAGAAAAATTTTTAATTTAAATAGGATCTACACAAATAATTTTACTCTAACACTTAATTACATATTGATTTTTTTTACTGAATATCCATTTTTCGATATAATATTCATTCGATATAATTTCAAAATTTACTCCCAGGTGATGTGTTTTGTACTTTTGGCTTGACACGTGGCAGCAGAAGTATGAAAATCACATCACGCAATCCATTCACCTCTCACTGTCTCTTATATTTGTTCTCCAAGTACTAACTTGATCAAGAACTAACTTGAGCGGTACTAACTTACCGCTGTAGGAAACTTAAGATTATAACAATATATCTATAAGATAACCAACAGGATTACAAAATATGCGTACGAACCTAACGTCCGCAACGCAGGATTTACCCATATGTACATGCCGCTCATTTGCGACAAAACCGTCATAACTCAAAAAATTTAGTTTAGAGTAAAACGACTGAAAGTTTCAAGTTGTTAGGATTGTATGCAAAAATACTCTCAGACCGAAATTAAAAGTAATTTTTACATGCGAATCAATTTAGCTAATAGAAATCGACAAGAACATTTTGTATTATTCAGTTCAAAAAAGATAAATTTTGAGTTATGACGGTCTTGCCGCAAAAGGGCGATATGTATGCGGAACAATTCAATGATCTAGGCTCAGAGTATGTACAAATAGTCAAAACAGAAGCATGTATTTTATACAATCTTACATTTTTCATTTTGGCAATCAGTAACGTGATTGCCAATTTTCAAAATCATATGGTTCTGACTAGTTTAACCAATCAACATTGGGTCTTTCAATCATTGTTAAAATCAGAATTCGGTATTTAACCACAATTTGACAATGAAACGAAGATGGACCACTGACTGAAAACCAGGCCATAGGTGTTGTAAAACGCCAATTGGAACTCAAGTTGGGTTATAGAACACATTAAAAAGTAATGCCTCACAACAAAACACTATACACTCCACATTCAAAATATAAGCAGATTGTGACTTAGAAATATTGGAATACGTACCACAATGTTGACATTGGTATGATTTTTTAACTCTCCCACTATCGTCTATCGTTGTTGTTTGCAAAAATGTATTTTCGACAAACTCCTGGCCATATTGTCCCTGTGATGTTTGTTCGCTGTTCAGAACATCCTCAAATGATTCTTGCATTAAAGTGTCACACGATGTAGAGTCATCGACCTCCTGATATTCATAACCCAAGTTATCTGGTTGACTTTCAGTCTCCATAACCGTAGAGGATGGGGCTTCAAGTTGCGTCAAATCAATATGGTCTACATTTTCTTGTTCCAATTCGTATTCAAATTCTATGATCTCTTGATTAACTTCTTGCTGTGGCGGTTGACAACTTTTTTCAAGACCAATTTCGGGTTCTTCCTCGTTATCATCGGGCCATTCGTCTAGACCCTCGCAAGATTCAACGTTTTCGTCGGCCTCTTCACACACGGGGTCTGTAATACCACTGAGGTTAGTTTCAGCAGGACATGTAGTTTTCACTTCAGGATGTGAGTATTCACATTGAATGAATTCATCTGAATGTCCCGACTCTTCGTATACCAGGGAGGCTTCTGGTGCTGCAGATATTTGTGTTGACATTTCCTCTTCAGCATGATGGTCAATCGTTTTTGTGTCATCATCCTTTATATCCTGTATACACTTCTCTAATTTGTTTTGCATGCCACTTGCAAACTGTGTCTGCCAAAATTCGTCAGATTCTTTGCATTGCTCATAAAAATCCTGGAAGTCTGCCAACTTGTTGAAACACACAGCGCAAAGATTTTGTTTAACATTCGTCGGCTCAAAATGTCTCGCCACACATTTAAGATTCAGTCCACTTTCAATAAATTTCAAGACTAGTCGCGTCATTTTGATAGGCTCGTGATTGATCACCCCAAGGCATATCCGGCAATTATCGAATATGTCCATGTTGTTTAATTTAAATAACCGCTATATTTCGCTACTTTTTGTTTCAAATATCGACCTTTTCATAGCCAATGTAATTTCGCCTTTTTACTGAAATAGTATCAGGGTTCAGGTATTGTTGCTTAACAACATATGGTTGGAAAATTGTACCGAAATTGTACCAATTACCAAAAAGGCCCTTTCGAAATACACACAGAAAAAAACCTAGTGTAACATTGCCCAAATCATTGTCTGTTATCAGCTAGTGCACTGGGCAGCATAGGGCAATAACTCCAATAAAATTTCCAACAAAAACCAACCATTTTTCCATTAGAAAAATGTTCATGACTTGTAAGCTAGTAGTATGAATTTCTCATACATTAACCAAAAACGATTAGCATTTAAATAAATGATAACATTGCAGATAAATAATAACATTTATAATCACAAATTCCAAGGCTCCTCAAATGTAGTAGCACATCTCGTTTGGCACACATTTAGTATTGATTAAATAAAATTATCAAACACTTGGGTATCAAATTTGTTCCTTTCTACAAAGGGCATACTTCTATTCTTCAAGTGGCTAAGAGATGAACATTTTCCTGTTGCTTATTAATTAAAACGTTTTCGACACTTTCCCATTGATCAATATGTCAGAAGACACAAGCAACACAAAACACTTTTTTATTTACAAATATTCTATAATATAGACTTTTGGCCAGTCTATAGGGAGAGCTTCTCACAACCAGTGAGCAGTACGCGTTCTCGTTTTACACTCACTGATTGGGACCTGATGTTTTACACCGGTTCCGAACGGTATTTTGAGAAGCTTTTTCATGGCTATATACTCGATAGTGTCGCCATCACTAAGCGAGGTAACCGACGTCGAAAGATATTTAAGGTGGTCAGAGTAGGGATCGAACCCACGTCATCATGCACAAGAGCAGCGCACACTACCATTGCACCACCGATGGCCTCTCACATTTTTACTTACATTTCTTTATAAAATTGTAAAATCACACATCCTTTTCATGAAATTGAATACAAATTACTCTTAGAAAATTTGACGAAATTCCTTTTTTCCCCTTTCACAAATTAATGGTTACATACATACACACCGACACAGTACTAATACCAATTCTTAGAGGTTTATATTCGTCTCGCTCTAACACACGGTGTCTAGTCATAATGTTGCTGCCTCGCCACAGTTCTTGACATTCAAATAAGAAACAAGGAATTTGCTAACATTCATATGCAAAATCAGCATTGTTGTTGGTAGTGTGTTTTGCACTTTCGACTTTGTTGGTAGTGTGTTTTGCACTTTGATTTAGGGCATAACGCCAGCTTTTCTTGCCTTCATATAGAAAATATTACCAAACCCAAACTCATAGTAAAATAACCAAGTAGTAGAGGTAGACGTTGTTGTAGTTGTATCAAACTCTACACGAATGTATACCAACAATACAAGTATACTAAAAAGTACAAAAACAAATATATATGAGTTTGACAACTGGAGCGGCAAGTGTCATGGAAAAAATGAAATCAGCTGTTCTTCTGCTACTACTTGTTTATTTTATTATGCCAAACTAGGCAATATTACCGATGGTTATTTTTTCTGTGTACGATTTATTATCTAAAGCCCGGTATTCAGTTTTTATGAAATTTTTTGTTGCCATAACAAATATGTGTATAAAAAATAACGAAAATTTCGTTCACTTTTCGTTTTCTTGGTACTCAGGTCTTTGCGAAAATTTCGTAGGCAAAATCAAGTACAGGGTTGTTACGCCAAGTAAACAAACGTAATACCACATGTATTAAAAATAAAAAGGAGTGTGAAGATGAATTATTAATGAAATATTTGCAAGGTAAATCAGAGATATGTGGCAACTCTCTGTAACAAAATTTTCCGTTTACAGATAATTGACAAAATGTCGTACCAAAATTTCGAAAGAACTGAATATTGGTCTTAAAGGCTGCCGAAGCCAGTGTTAGACCCTCCTCAGAGAGGATTCTCCCCGCTAAGGGAAAATTTATCACAAGCCAATTATTTCGTAACGTTAATTTTTCTTCACTGAACTGTCTTTTGTATTTTTAGACCCACTGATTTGGAACTTCAATTTTACACCAATACCGAACATGGTTTAAAAAGCTTTTTCATTCCTCATTATTCGATGGTATCGTCGTCACTACTCGAGGTGACCGTCAAGTGGGGATTGACCCACGTCCTGATGAACAAGAATCGCACTTGCTAACAATGTTGATACTGGGGCACTGGATTTCATGCGACGAATAAAGTTGTTCAGAGGATGAGTTTTCAATACGCTACACCGCCACCATTTCTCTTGGTAACATATATATTTCAGTATATATATATAGTCCTCTTAGTTTTTAATGAAAACCTGTTTCATACATTTCTTTGGTTTCCAAAGTTGTCTTTCTTACCTCTACCTATCTTCTCTTTTTAGGATCGTCACAATTGGTACGTGGCCTTAACCTAGCCTAACCTAACCATTGCATTACCCACTGTCACTTAATTCTACTAGTTATATGGTGAAGATACACTAGTTTCAAACTATATCATCCGAACTAGTATTTTTCCAAATAGGGTTAGTCGAAGTAGGGTTTACAATCGCAACAGTACATGAGGGCTCATAAAATCAATATTGAACATTGAAGACACTCGACGCACAGAATACTCTGACTCACTTAAAATATCCGCGAACGACGTATTTTTGTTCTTATAATGTTATAATGAAATTGTATACTCAAAGTTTACCATAGCAGATAAGAATTACTTTATATTGTATTTTTGTTCATATATTTGTACTTTACGGATACAACAAAGACAAATATATTAAAACATTAACGGTAAACAATAAAACTTTGTTTTTCTAAAACATTGCCTTTGCAAAAAAAAGGTCGTTTTTCAGAATACCAAAATACGAAAGGAGAAAAATGATGTGGAGTGAGATTTGCCAGATGTAGTTCTTAAGATCTGATGTCATATGTGCGGATCACTTTCCCTCCTCAGATATTGTAAGGACAAAAAGAAATAACTTAATACCCAGTGCTGTACCTTTTCTTCGTGCAATGCAGGAGATACGCTTTCCGTTTACTGATGTTATTCAATCTCCATTGCCCGAGTACGTTATTAATAACAATTTGAAACGAATGATTTATTATCTGTTTTTAGCTCGAGTATTTCGCCCATCGACTTCTATGCAAAGTATCGTGACACCTTAATTTATGATATTCCGATGGAGTTAGTATTTAGAAAGTAGTATACCACTAAAAGCTTTATTTAAATTTCTTTAATTTAAATAGAATGTCTTTTGATGTACCCGGAAACGCTGTATATACAGCCATATACAGACAGCCCAACCCAGACAGAGTAAGTGCAAAGTGCACAAAAGACGTACAAAAGACGTACATACACAGAAAAATAACCATAAGTAATATTGTCTAGTTTGGGTTCGGTGATTTTTTTGTATGAGGCCAAGAAAAAGTGTAAGTTTTGCCAAAATCAAAAGTGCAAAACACACTACTAACGACAATGCTGAATTTACATATGCATATTGGCAACTCTACTTTTTGTTATTAGAATGTCAACAAGATAAAGAGATAAATACCACAACTGCGGAATTCTTTTCGTCAGAAATTACAAAACATCTTCAAAAACATCTTCTAGTGCGATTAAACTCTTAAAATCCGTGACAATCCGTGACATCGTTTTGTGTTAAGTGCCTCAACCGATTATGTTAGTGATTTGGAACAGAAATATGAGGTAGCTGCCATCATTATGTCATCATTGCCATCATCATTGCCATTTTGACGCTTTTGGGGTATTTTATGGTGCTTTTTTGGTTTGGTTACCCGCATTTTTTTTCAAATACCCTTTTTTTAAAAAAAGGGTATTTATGACGCTTTTTCATTTT
The DNA here is from genome assembly GCA_963931995.1 of Phaonia tiefii. Lineage (NCBI taxonomy): Eukaryota > Metazoa > Arthropoda > Insecta > Diptera > Muscidae > Phaonia > Phaonia tiefii. The sequence goes on from OZ008370.1 coordinate 129,612,108, forward strand.
TTTGTGGCGCTTTTGATGCTTTTTGCTACAACTACCTGATTTGGGTATTTTTAATATTGACTTTTTTTAAGTGTTTTTTACAACCATGTATTTTTTCTTACGTGCTTTTTTTACAACTATGTATTTTTTTCTTGACTGTTGTTTTTTTTAAGCAGTTCATGAGTATGCTGTCAAATTGAAAAAAAAATACTACATACTAACAGTGACTTTATGTTTTATATTGAAAAGTTTTAAAATCCTTAGCGACTAGCAAATGTAAGTTAAAAATTATTTTGTGTGTAATATTATGTAATAATCATTCAACTTTTTTAGATGGATCGTCAATATAGAAAAGCATGGGAGACTTTTCCAGTATTTAAAAAGTGGTTAAGACCTTCAAAGGATACAACTAAAGCATTTTGTATATGCTGTCACTGTGAATTGAATGCTAGGCATAGCGACTTAGTTCGACATGACACAACAAAAAACACCTAAAGGCCATGAATTCATGGAATAGCGGAACTGTACAACCAGAAATAAATTTTCAAACTAAAGAGCCAACTGAAAATCAAAAAGCCCAGGGCATGTTATGTTTATATGTCGCTGTTCACACATCTTTCTCTAGTATAGATCATTTATATGAAGTTTGTTTCCAGTCATTTCCTGATAGTAAAGCTATTCACTTTAAATTACATCGGACAAAATGCTCAAATATAATTACCAACATAATAGCACCGTCTTTATACAAAATGTTGTCAACGACATAAAAGATGTTCCCTTTAGCCTAATTTTAGATGAAGGCACCGATATATTTCAGTCGAAATATTGCTTGGCGTCGTCGGAAGGTATTTTAGCATTACAAAGAACCCATTTATCACAACATTTTTAGGTTTGATTGATCTAAAGGGTGGAACTGCTGATGATATTCTCTATGGTTTGGAGCGCCTTTTAAATATTTTACATCTTGATTTCAAAAATTTAGTGGCTATTGGTACAGACAACGCTGCCGTGATGACAGGCGCACATAACGGGTGGCAGAAAAAAATTGAACAAAAATATAATCTTTCCAACCTTGTACTGCCACGGATAAAAGTTTCCCAAATAATTTAGAATTTCTTGTAAGGGAGTCCCATAACTGGTTTGCTCATTCTCCAATTCGTCAAAAAGCCTATGCAAAGATTTATAAATTATTGAATAATGACACTATGAATGCAATAAAAATTCCACTAATGGCATAAACAAGGTGGCTGTCTATAGAAAAAGCAGTTAAAGTTATTTTACAAATGTGGTTTGAATTAAAAACCCACTTTAGTCTTTTAAAGGATACTTGCTATGTTTCTAATTTGTTAAAAGATATGTACAGTGACAACAGAAATCACGTTTATTTGATTTATTTGAGTTCAATTTTGGAAGAAGTCCAAAAAGTGAATCTAGCTTTTGAATCGGCTAACGCAGATCATGTTAAGCTTTTCAACGATTTGTATTATTTGGTTAAGAGTATTACAAATAGAATTATCGTTCCTTTGGAAAATTTTGATTATCTCGAAGGTAATTTAGATGAAAACATAAATGAATTTTGTTATCTTGGTTTTCGTTTTGAAAAGGCTTGCAAAGAATATAAAATAATTGAACAAGATAAACAAGAAATAACACAAAATTTAGTTCAATTTACAAAAAATCTAGTACTGGAGCTTAGAAGAAAGCTTCCTACAAATTTCAAATTACTACAAAATATATCGTTGTTTAGTGTGCATAATATTTTTAGTAATAACAAAACGGATATTTTTGCCTTTATACAAAGTTTTATAAATGATCCGTGTCTATTAAACAAAATAGAAGTAAGTTTACAGAATCTTACACTTCAAAAATGGAACAATATGGAAAGAACAGATGATTTTTGGATCGAAGTCTACAATTTTAAAAATTGTTTGGGGGAAAACCCTTTCATGAGTTGGCTTACTTTGTTATTCGAATACTATCGTTTCCATATTCAAATGCCGAAGTGGAAAGGGCATTTAGTTTGATGAATTTTTTTAAACCTAAGATAAGAAACCGGCGTTGTTTAAACTCAGCAAATGCATTGTTGCATATTAAATATGGGCTCAAAATAGAAAAAGTCTGTTGCTGCAATTATGAATTACCTTCAAGTATAACCAGTAAAATTAATTCAAATGAAACCTATAAAATATCCAAATATTTCATAAAAACGGTTTTGTGGCCTGATGATTGCGACGACGAAACGGATTTATTTGAATATGAAATTATTTTTCTATAAAAACAAATATTTTTCAATCAAATTTTATTTTTACTATGTATAATCTTAATACTATTTATAATAATACGAATTGTTATATTTTTTTTAAATTGTTTATGTAACAGTATATTTAATGAATTCCCAAAATAAATATTTTTTGTTAAAATATTTTTTTTTGTTTTTGGCGCTTTTTACCCTTTTTTTGTTTCAGTTTTACCCTTTTTACATATGTTCTTGGTCTTAAAAAAGAGTACATTTTCAAATTAATTTTTAAAATTTCACTTTTTTTCTCTTGACGCTTTTTTACCCTTTTTTTTTTGTAAATTTTTACCCTTTTTTCAAAGATTTTGGCGCTTTTCTTCATTTATAAAATGGCAACACTGGTCGTGGAGGTCGTCGAATATGACTAATAGAATAGGATTATTCTATTAAGTTGTTCCAAGTCCATACTGGCATAATGGAAATACACCCAAAGAAAATTGTAATTGTAAGTAATGTTATCGAGGAGATTTAGTATGTCGAGAGTAAACCTTTTTCCAATTCTCTTTTTCTGAAGCCTACAAGCCATGCTGCTGTTTTTTAATACAGCCACAGCAACAAAGATGTATTGTGGTAAGACAATATTCCGCAACAACCTCAACAGCGTAGTGTGCAAAAAAATACGTACACGGGTGTTACCTCGTCCAGTATGGCGGCAACAAGCCTTATACCCGTGAAACAGCAAAGCTGAACAACATTTACGCGTATCAAACAAGGGCCTAAACAAGATGAGAAAGATGATAATATCTTAAAGAAGTCAAGAACTTAAACTTAAAGAACTCAACAGCAGTACCACATCGTCAAGTACGTAACTAATATGTTTTGATCATCAAACTTTAGAAAACAACAAACGTTAATGTAGTTTCGGACAAGTCGATGATTATTTTATTTAAATAAGTTTTCATGTCAAAAGTTTTACTTGTGATTGTCTTTTACATTGTGATTATAAGCTTAACAGCAATATATGCGTATGCCTAAAATAAAAAATTAATATATATCTGTATAAATAAAATAATTTTTAAAAAAATATTGTTTCTATCAATATTGCACTATACGTTTTGCACAAATTCACATTTTAAATCACCCGCAGTAAATTTTGTTCATTGCCTTTTTGCATTGGATAAATCTACAAATATGCAAGGCAAATTTCTGTATTTCTGAAGTTGTCTACATTTATTGGTAATATTGCCAAATTATATAGCTGACCCTTTGTTGCCAAATGCATTGGCTGATATCAGACCATGAATGTGGGTAATATTACACTAGGTTTTTTTCTGTTTATATAATAATTATAATTTCATAAATTTGAATTCCTTTAATTTGAATAGTGTATCTTTATGTGACCAAAAATGCTGTAAAATTTACAGACAGACAAACCCAGATGGAGTAAGTGCTCAAGCAAGCAATAATATTTTAAAAATCTGTTATTATGTTTTACTCCGATATTTTTGATTGTATGTATGCATCCAGTCCTGTAATTCTTGAATGCACAATGGAAACTGAAATTGTGAAGTATAAATCAATAACCAAAAAGTTACAAGATGAGAATAAGAGTTTGAAGTGTAAGCTTGACGAAACAGGACGCAGTAATTTCATCCTTAAGATCAATATTCACTGAAGGACAAATCAAAAAAATTATTACTTCAACAAAAGAGAAGTGGAAGTGGGAGGACATATCAAATGCCATATGCTTGCATGTGTCTGGGCCGAGAGCATGCAACCATTTTTTGCCTTTATCTCACGTTTCCACGTTGCAACGTTAGTGTCGGAAGGTGGATGAAGGAATTCTATCTACTTCTATAGAGTTCATGAAACATAACAATGAACTCAGCAGTGAAGACAAAATATGTGTCCTTCCTTTCGACAAGATTTCATAAGAAAACCTGCGAACTATGTTCAAGTGGTGATTGCTCGAGGATTGAAGAAATGAAGAAATTTTTCCGCGTTTGACTGCAAAATGGAAAAACCCATTTTATATTAAATAATTGCTGAGCTTGGACTATGGACAGAATTAGGTGTGAGCCAAGGTAATATTTGCCTAATTATATTTGATTATTTTGTTAATATTTTTTTAATAAGATAAACCGTGGTTTCAAAATTCTGTAAATCCAAAGGAGACAGGGTTCGTATTCGCTGATTCACCTCATTTACTTAAACTAAGCAGAAATCATTTCCTTGATTCTTTGCTTCTTGCTTTGTGTGGAACAGTGTACTGCTGACTTCACGCACAATCGCCGATGTAATAAAGCACACATCAAAAAGTGATATATCAATTACGTTTAAATTGACAGGAACACATTTCGGTCAGGTGCAGGTATATGTATTTTGAAATTTTTTTTATCAATTAATAATTTGTAAGAAACAATAAAATTTAGGAAGACAAAAGGTGAAGTTGGCAGCGCAACTTTTTTCCAACACCACAGCCAATGCTATTAGGTGCTGTGAATCCGTTGGGGTGGACAATTGAAACTTCCGATCTCTTTCAGTTAGGCCTAATTTTTGAGTGGAAAATCATCTTTGATCAATGATCAATGGGGGGTCAGGGTCCTTACAAAACGAAGATAACATATTTCGCCAACCAGCTCGATCTTTTGCTTTATTTCTCCAGTTGGCAATACCAAGTGTACGCAGGGATTCGTCAACCTGATCCCTCCAGCGGAGTCTTGGTCTTCCTATTTTTCGTCTTACTTCGAGTTTGGTTTCGAAAACCCTTCGCGCTGGTTCGTCTTTATCCATTCTACTGACATGGCCTAGCCAGCGCAATCGCGTTATTTTGAACCGCTTAACTATGCCAATGTCAGGATAAATCTCATACAGCTCATGATTCATACTCGCCGTTGTGCACTATAGGGCCATAAATTTTTCGGAGTATTTTTCTCTCGAAGACTCCTACAGATGTTTCGTCTGCTTCCGATAGGACCCATGATTCTGCGCCATAAAGCAAGACAGGTTGAATGAGGGTCTGGTACAACTGGACTTTTGTTACTCGACAGAGGGCTTTATCTCTAAAGTGCTTGCTTAGCCCAAAATAACATCTATTCGCAAGCACAATTCTCCGCTTGATCTCAAGGGTGACGTTATTGTTTTTGTTTACGGCAGATCCGAGGTATATAAATTCATCCAGTACCTCGAAGTTATAATGGTTATCAACGTACATGCTTTGGTCTAATCGAGTGGAGCCCTGTTCGTTGAAACCATTAATTTTATCTTGTCCTCATTTACCGTCAGAGCCACTTTTGCTGACTCCTTCTCAATTCTCGAAAAAAACGCAGTAACTTCTCTAATTGTGCGCCCAATGATATCTATGTATATCATAAGCATACGCGAGCAGCATGTGACTTTTGCTGCTGATGGTTTTATTCATGTTGACTGCAGCTTTTCTCATAATGATCTCCTTTAAGATGTTAAAGAGATCGCACGATAGGGTGTCGCCTTGCCTGAGGCCTCGCTTAGTTTCGAAAGGTTCGGTAAGATCCTTACCAACTTTCACTGCGGATTTGGTGTTCGTCAAGGCCATCCTGCAAAGCCATATGATTTTTGCAGGAATACCAAGCTCAGACATTGCTTCATAGAGTTTCTCCCGTATCAGACTACTTGATAGAACCTTATATGCTATGGATAAAAGACTTATTCCACGGTAGTTGGCACAGAGACTCGGGTCATCTTTTGCAAATATGGGACATAGTACACTGAGACTCCAATCGCCTGGCATGCATTCATCTAACCAAATTTTGCTAATGAGCTGGTGCATGCACCTTATCAGCTTATCGACGCCAGCCTTAAACAGCTCCGCCGGTAATCCAACGGCTCCTGCGGCTTTGTTCTTAAGCCGTTCTGACCTCGTCTTGATTAGGAGGGAGGCAATCGACGTCGTCGTCCATATTGTGATCGATTGTCCCATCGTCATTGGATATCTCAGGTACTAGTAGCGCGGAGAAATGATCTCTCCATATTCCCAACATGCTCTGCACATCTGCGATGAGATTTCCGACCTTGTCTTTACAGAAGGGGCCCTGAACCATGTCCATTAGTTCCGTTTTTTACTTTTGGTAGAATTTTCGGGCTCCGTTCTTCCTTCTGTATGACTCAATTTTCTCACTCTCGCGCTTTCTCCACTGTCCTTTCTTACGCCTAAAGAGACGGTTTACCTCCTTTCTTTTCTCCCTATACCGCTCAGTTGCGTCTCGCGTTGCAATTGACTGAAGCACTGCCATAAGTGCAGCGTTCTTTTCATAATATGCAATGCGACACTCTTCATCGTACCATGGGTTATTGCGAAGCGGTTTTTCGAAACCAAGTACGGTTGTTGCGGCAGTTTTTATAGAGTCGGAAATGGGTTTCCACTGCGCATCAGGATCGTCATCGGGAGGGGTGGGTTCTGTGCCAAAATTTGCGAGAGATTCCTTGAGTAGGCTGTGGCTACCTCTGGTAATTGCAGCTTTCCGATGTCCAGCTTCCTCTGCGTCTGGTTTCGTACGATTTTCGCTCTACTTAATCTTGTGCGAACCTTTGCTGCTACCAGGTAGTGATCAGAATCGATGTTAGCTCCTCTGATCACTCGTACGTCCATTACACTGGATGAGTGTCTTCCATCAATTACCTCGTGATCAATTTGGTTCTTAGTTCTTTGATCAGGGGATACCCAAGTAGCCTTGTGGATGTCTTTATGCTGGAATCTTGTACCACTAATGTTTTTTGCCGCGGCAAAGTCAATCAGTCTCATACCATTGTCGGAACTGTCAGCATGTGGACTGAGATTGCCAAACACATTTTCCCTGGATACTATAGCATTAAAATCTCCTAGTACAATCTTAATGTCATGGCCAGGGCAGCGGTCATACGTTTCCTCTAGGATGTCATAGAATATGTTCTCACAAATTAGGGAAATATAAAAATATTTCGCTTTTATGTGGATTGTGGCTATACGTTCAGTCACAGGATTGTACCTAGAGACTAGATGTCGCAGTTTTTTGCCAACTACAAAGCCGCAACCAAAGTCATGTTTTTTTCATGGCAACTGTAGTATACATCGCAGTTTATTTTTCTTGTGCAGCCATGACCTGTCCATCGCATTTTCTGGATGGCGGTAATGTCAGCCTTATAACTTTCAAGGACACCCGCCAGTTGGATACTTGCACCGGATCTATATAGAGTTCTTACATTCCAAGTGCATAACCGTAAATCGTGGTCCTTATAACGTTTGCGTGGGTAGTCAACAAATAGGGGTTGTTATGCCATTATGCCATTATGAACGGTGGCGGGAGGCAACTCCAGTCCACCGTGTTTTTGCATTTTACCTACTGCCAGGATATTTGATTGCAGCCGCCCATTATGAATCAGACGCTGACCAGGATGCTAGCTAACGGAGGTTTCCGAAAAGCCCAGGACATATTGTGTGGAAGTAGTGAGATGCTTGGACTGCCCAATGAAGCAATCATTTCTGGCCACTCAATGATCAATGGTAATGAAACATAATTTAAACTCTGAATTCACTTTCTAGGTTAATAGTTAATTACTGTTTAAACAGCCAAAGTTGGGCATTTAAATATGATCAACTGACCATATGATTTTGACAGAAAACAACAAGGAGAACAAACACAAAGCTTCTTTAATTATTAATGTGAACAATTATAATTACCATCCAAGTTGAAATATCAATAAAAACGTATCATTTAATTCGTAGTGCAGTTAGAACTTTATTTCTGCTCAAATATTCACCAATTTCATTAAATATTTTGTATTTTATCACTTCACTTTTGTTTTGCAAATGACATTAGTTTGATGCATCGTAACGATTAGCCGATAAATGTATGAATACCGGTTATTTTTCGTAGCAATTGCCACTGTTGCCACATGGTAGTAAAATCAACTGATTACAAATTTAAATAACGAGTCAAAAATTGGGCCCTAGGTATCTGCTGTTTTAAAATTGAGTCATAAACTATCGGCCTTATTCATAAAAAGTTGTCATGGGTTTGTTAAAGGTTTAAGAAGGTAAAACCCAAAAATTGTATTCATAATCGAAAAATTCCTCTGTTAAGAATTCTCTAACGTTCCCATTTTTGTTGAACGTTTAACCCTTCTTTAAGGCTATTTTATCCGCATTAATACACAAAAGAAATATTTTTTTACATTTCACGCGTGCCGTACTTAAATATTTATGCGATATTAACAATTGGAATTATTATTTCACATTATCCTGCTAAAGCATATTTTACACGGCATGTATATTACATATCGCATGTCACTTTTGCAGATGAAAAATTTATGCATGTCGAGTGAACGCTGTTAAGCATGCCATATGAACACTGCATCATGCAATACATAGGACAATTTTTGAAATAGGGCGTGTTCTATTTTTGTATGTAAAACTGTCTCGCATCAGCCGTTTTTGAAGAAGGACAATTTCAAGGAGTGGTAAAATTAAATAATAACGCTGCACGCTGTAATTATAGTTGTTCTTCTTGAGTCCATTTCACAAAATTTTTAAATTTCTGTTTTGTGACATGACAACATCAGCTGTTAGTGACAAGCAGAGGTTATGCCATATGGTTTACACGTGAAACTGTGAACGTTTAAACACAACAAATTAAAGTCGTGTTTTTAAATAATAAATAAAGATAAACTATGGTAGAAGATAAACTATCTTAGAAGTTCTTACACGATATCCCCATCTGGTGAATAGCAACAAGGAGCAGCAGCAGTCCCAATCGGACAGAGGTTCATTTTGCCGATGATGGAAGAAAAGAAAATACTGCTGGACCTTTCTTACGGCTAGCAAACCAAAACATGAACCAAAATGCTTTAGCTGCACTATAGTTAAGTAGGCAATTAAATCGTATTGATTCTTAAACTTTAGAAGACATCAAACGATGTAGTTTCCGACAAGTCGATGATTTTCAGAGCCGCCGGAAGAAACCCGTTGATAAAATATGAGATACGCACAAAATCGTTGGTGGTGCAATGGTAGTGTGCGCGTCTCTTGTACATGAGAACGTGGGTTCGATGACTGCTCTGACCACCTTAAATTTCTGTCGACGGCGGTCACCTCGCTAGCGACGCTCGCTAGCGACACTATCGAGTATTTAGCCATGAAAAAGCTTCTCAAAATACCGTTCGGAACCGGTCTAAAACTGTAGATCCCAATCAGTGAGTGTAAAACTAGAACGCACACAGCTCACTGGTTGGGAGAAGCTCTCCCTAATCACTTCATGGGATGTAACGGGAAACCATTTATTTATTTTATACATTTGTATTGTATTTAACACAACTATTTTGCCACAAAAACACGAAATGCGGTTATTGTTATTTTGTTGGACGTTGTGTTGTCTGGTATTATTGAACCCATGCTTTCCACCATCCAATGTTTGATTGCAACCTACCTATGACCCTCTGACGTTTAATTTATTGTGAGAATTAATTAGGGTTTTCACAAGCTCTCGTAATGTTGTACTGGATTGTCGTTTCCTAAGTACGATACGTATTCCCTCTGATTTCTGCCTGTTTCATGGCCAACGAAAGTGTAAAATTGGTAAAATACAGCAGCAAATAAAACTCTTTGAAATGGCCTACTACCTCGTCGTCATGAAGAGGCATCGAAGAGAGTAATGGAAACTCTCAAGTATTTATCTATGGCACACGTTCAGTAAACTGTTGTATGGTTAGGTTAAAACCATGATACACATACAAGGTAGTAGCGTCAGCCTATATGGTTTTACACCCAGCTAGCATTTGAATGTTTGTTCTACGATCACGATTGTTTCGCGACTGGATTTCCAATCGTCCCCACGATTGTCGGAGCAGAATTATATTTTTCTCTGCTTTTAAGACTTTGTGCTCACGATTTGTTTTTGTGTTTACTTTGTGTCACAGTCTTACATGTAGTTTTCTCATTGTTGTCTTACTTCTTCCCGCATACTCCACCGAACTCGTGTTTTGCAAGGAGAATTTAATTATGTCTCTCTGAAATTCTAACGGGTTTTCCAATATCTGCTCAGCAAAAAAAGAAAAAGAAAAAACTTTTTTGCTTCTTTTCATTTGAGTATTTAAGAAGCAAAGAAGCGTCAGAAGTGTAGTGCAGCACAAGTGTTTTGTTCTATGAAAGAAACAAATAATAATAAGCATTTTTGTATAAATTTACCATCATCTTGGCAATCGCCTGCGATTGGATTTTGCTCATCGTCGACGATTGGATTTTGCTCATCGTCGACGATTGGAAAGTAAGAGTCGCCGTCTTGACACAGTTACTTCAGTTGCTCTGAACGTGCGCGATTGGAATACGACATCGCGCACAATTACTTTAATCGTCGGCTCCGATCGTGAAAGAGTCGTGCACGATTGAAAATGCTAGCTGGGCATTTCATCGTATCCATAGACTAATACATACTTAGATAAACTTATACTCTCATCTGACGTTTCATTTCACACTCTCATCGTAGGTTTGTAGAAATGAGAGCAATTAAATTTAAAATTATTCTTACACCAGGTGGAGTTACAAAATATGTTCACTTAACTTTTTCCTGTCGTTTTGGTGTAGAACTGAAAAATTTAAATATATTTTGCACTTTTTTATTGACTTTCATCGTTGGTATACATTTGTATTGTATTTAACACAACTAGTTTGCCACAAAAACACGAAATTCGGTTGTTGTTCCTATGTTGATCGCTGTATACTATTGCCATTATCTGGTATTATTGAACCCATATTTCTACCATCCAATGTTTACTTTACATCGTACCTATGACGTTTAATTTATTGAGCGAATAAAACCTTCTATGGTATGTGTTATTCTATGATCGTATCCATAGAATAACACATACGTAGAAGGTTTTATTCGCTCATCTGACGTTTCATTTCACACTCTCTCGGTAGGTCTGTGGAAATGAGAGCAAATTAAATTTAAAATTTACATACACCAGGTGGAGTTACAAAATATGTTCACTTAACTATTTCCTGTCGTTTTGGTGTAGAACTGAAAAATTTAAAAGTAGTTTGCACTTTTTTGTTGATTTTTATCGTTGGTATACATTTGTATTGTATTTAACACAACTAGTTTGCCACAAAAACACGAAATTCGGGTGTAGTTCCTTTGTGGATCGCTGTATACTATTGCCACCATCTGGTATTATTGAACCCATATTTTCCACCCTCCACTGTGTAATTTCCATCGTACCTATGACGTTTAATTTATTGAGCGAATAAAACCTCCCTACAAGAAATGAATGATGGAAACTAACACACACAATATTTTTGCACTGATACACTTGCAACTATTTTATACTGAGTTCCATTTGCAAGAGTGAAACAACCCTACAAGAATAGTTTCGGTCATTCGACTGTCAGTGTTGATGGAAACTTGAATTTGTTGACGTTTAAAAAGAAAAATTTGTGAATCCTCGGCAAAGTGCAACGACAAAAGTTTCATTATCGTTAAATATCGTGGAATAAAAATAAACAGTGGAAAAGAATAAACTTATGTGATCCAAAAAGCAAAGATAATGATTCTGAAAAATGAGGCATTTAAAAGCCATCAAAAAGTAGTGGAAGATTCTGTCTGGCTTGCCTGGCGAAACTCAGGACAAAATCATTAATGAAGTCGGCAGCATACTCCCTTTCCTCACCATTACAGCGGTGCAAGAGTTAGAGCACAAATTGGGAACCCCAGATTTTGCTCAAGCAATATCAACAAACTAAAATGTATGGTTCGATATTTTAATATTTTGATATTTATACATACTTCTTCACAGAAAATATAGTGAAAGAGGCGTCAGAGGATGTCAGCAGTGTCTGCCCCCCAATGTTCACGGATAACCTGCTTGATATATACAATTGGGATGAGAGGTTGGAAAAGCATGCGATAGGGAAGCTTATGTGGTTCAACAAAACTGCGTGGTATGTACATATTTTTGTCTATAAATGATTAAATAATTATTAATTTATATACATTCATATATACTTATTATTATTAATACATATATTTATATATCTCCTTTTCAAATTTTAGATGTGCTAAAAGACAATTGAACGAAGCCACCATAGGATGAAGTAGAAGATTTATTAAAAACAAATTGTAAATAAGTATTTTATTTTGCCCAGTTACTACTTTATTCATTTTGAATCGATTATTCTTATTCATTCACTCCGATTCTTGACTAAGAATCATTCATTGTCATTTATTATACAATTAGATATTAAAAATATATAAAAATAATAAAAATATACCATAAAATCATTAATAACATTGTCTTTTATTATAAAAGCTATACCCATCACCTTTGACTGATATATCCATCAAATTTGATTAGTCAACTGTGATGGGTATATCTATCAAGTATGATTAGTCAACTGTGATGCATATATCTATCAACTGTGACTAATACTCCTATAATCTTTGATTAGTGAACAGCACTAGAGTGAGCAGCTCAGGTATATGTTTTATAGGCGACCGAACCCATAAGTTCGAGGGAGATACAAAATCACACGTACACAAAAGTTTCCATCAACTTTTTCATTTCGGCTTTAAGAATGTGATAGAAACTTTGATGGATATACCCATCAACAATGACAGTCAATTGACCGGTCAAATGACTGTCACTGTTCTTGTAGGGCTTCTACGTATGTGTTATTCTATGATCGTATCCAGTAAATGTCAAAGTTGTTTGTGTGAGTGCGTTCTCTTTTGATTTCACATAGAGTAATGTCATACTAGAGAGAATATTTCGCTCATTTGACGTTTTCTTTCACACTCTTCTTGATGCGTTCGGTGTGATAGAGAGATGTTTGACGACAAGTGACATACACCAGGTGGAATTACAATAACTTCTTGCTTTAATTTTTCATGGTTTTGGTGAAAAATGTGTTTTTAATTTTTTTTGTTTTGAATGTTACTGTTAGCATACATTTGTGTTGTATTTAACACAATAATTTTAACACACAAAACGAAATGCCGTTGTTGTTATTTTGTTCGTTGTTTTGAATCATTGCCTCTATCTGGTATTAGTAATGCAATTCTTTTCAACATCGAACGTAAATATCACACCAGGCCAAATTTTATAAATTTGGTGAGAGAACTATTAGGTCTACTATAGATCTTAGTCTATGTGATTTCATCTCTCTATGTTCACAATTGCACATGGGTGTGTACATTTTTATCAGCTGATTTTGATAATAACTGGGTATGGACATTACAACAATGCTAATGATACTACCTTGTATTTGTACCATGGTTAAAACTTTATACATCCAGATAATGGTAAAATAAGTAAGGTAAACTCGTTAGAACAGCTGATTTGAACATTTTTCTTGCTTAGGTGTTTCTATTATGTCAAATTTACATGTATTTTGTTTTTGTACCTTTTTGTTTACTTTTACAGTAGCTGCACACATGTAGAAAATTTGACAGATTATGGACACCAAACAGAAACAAAATGCCTGTTTATGTTGTAACAATTTCTACTGCGTTTACCTTACTTATTTTACCATGATCCAGATCACTTGTAAAACTACCGTTACAAATTCAATTATGTATAGATCATCAAAGTTGAGATAACATGTGTTTTATTTGTTGCTTAATGTAATTATAATAAAAAATCATTTCAATCAATATCATTATGCGTATACCTGAGGATGTAAGATTATTTGCAAAATTTTAATTTTATAAATCAATATATATCTATGTATGCACAGTTGGTAACTGTAATTTTTATAGTCTATTTGTAAAGTTTGCCAAAGTGTATTTTGTTGTGCCCAATGTCGCCATAAACATGAAATAAAGAACCACGCTATTGTTGTCCGTAAACCGATTATGATAACCAATAACGCCTCCACAACTGTCGACAACCAGGATGGTCATTCGAGTAGTGGTAAGGACATCGCGCAGCAGGCTTCAGTTGAAACCATCTACCTATTTTGTCCTATATGTGCGAAGAAACCATTGCTACTGCAACCTGAAATATATAGCGAAATGTTAGTCCATGTGGAAACCCATCATTTACCATTACGTTGTGAGAAATGTGCGAAGATGTATTATAATATCAATGATCTCAACGAATTTAGCAAATGCATGAGACCACACAAATTGTGCCTTCCTCACGACTCAACCAATCAATCTTGTTACAGCGATGACGCCTCGAAGGTTACAGTCACTCGAGCTTTGTCATCCGCACATAGTTCCCCAATGCGTCGTCAGGATTTCAATGATAGCAACATGACCCCAATTTCAATAATAAACATGCGTTGGAAGGCCAAAAGCAATAAGGCATCCCTAGAAGAGTTCATCAGTGACAGTGTTTCGTCGATTAAAAATATATCATCAATTAGTAACTCATCGATACGTAGAAGTATTGGGGCCCCATCAGCGGTTAAGGGGAAAGTTATACGTTCAACATCGACGCCAGTTCATTTGGAAATGGTATTCGCTAAGCCAAAGGAGCAGACATTTAATGCCACAGGTTGCGGCCATATGTCAAGCATTCAATACAATAGTGGATGTGAATCCGAGACAAGTCCAGCATTTCCATATCTAAGCAGGTAAAATACTTCATTTTACAGTAAAAGCTAAAAAATTTTAATTTTTGACTTCCTATAATTTTAGTCAAGCTTTAGACCCCATCAGTCGTTACCGCAAAGTTGGGGGTGCTCGCCCAAAAATGTCAGCTGTCACCCCACTGCGTCAGGTCATGTCGAAAAGTATACAAAAAGCATTTGCTGAGCATGGCTTGCCAGCTGCAACAACGGCCATTAGGGAAGGAGCAGCGACTTCTCAACGTAAGAAAATGTTTGATACTACTGCATCGCCCAGTTTAGATGGAGAAGCCGGATGTATTAAGACGCATATATCGCCCGGTTCTCCAGCACTTGATTTACGTTTATCGCCAGTCGTTAGACGCAGTCAACGTGAGTCTGAAGATTCATTACGGATTACAATTCCTGCTGAACAACAAACCCAGTGTAATGATATGCCAAAAATGCGACGTAATATCCTATTGTCTGCACAAAAACTTACAACAGAGTCCATTGTTATAACACGCACCGAACATTTGTCGAGCGTATCTTCATCTACATCTGCGGTTAGTTCACATGGTAGTATTAAATCGATTAAGCCCCATTCGTCAACAAATTCATCGTATCAATCGGCTACATCGAATAGTACGGGTGAGTCCGTTTTCAAATCATGCAGCAGCGTGGAAATTATAACCGCAACTACAGAACAAATACAACAAGTTCAATCTATGGCAACGTTGGCGAGTGTGGTTAGTCATCCATTGCCACCTATCACACCGATAACACGCATTCCACATGCTCTTATACAAAAGAAATTGATCAAATTCGAAACTCCCAAAGTTGAGTCTTGTGATTCGCGTGAGTCTCATAGCTCGCCGGGTGATGTTTTCTTTACGCCCAATTCAACGCCGATTCGCTCAAGTGGTTCTGATCTCGATAGTGACGAAAACAGCGCCGAAATATACGGGCGAAAGCTCTTGGTTAAACAAAATCTAAGTGGACGATTTTCAAAACCGCGAATACCTTTATTAAAGGAATGTGCCAATAGTACTGTTTTCGGACGCATTGATAATTTAACAATAGATACCTTCGACAGCCACAAAAATGACAATAACTACGATGATAATGTTTTTGTAGCAAAGGAAAACGAAAAGTCAGTTGGAAAAATGGAAAACGCCAAGAAACCGAACCAAACACATAGCGCCGGCGGTTTGTGGTCAATTATGAGTTCCGTCATGGGGATACCCTCACGTAAGGGTTCAATGGCAAAATCATCACCTAAAAATGAGTCTACTGTGCTTGTAGATACGAACTCGAATTCAATAATCAAACGATGCGCTTCAATTGCAGGTAATCCCCAATTATAAAAAAATAGAATTCTCAAAAATTTTAATTCATTTGCTTTTATGGTTTTTAATCCAGGCTCTTTGGTTCGTTCCAAACCTTTAATGGACGAAAATGAATTGCAAACACTAAAGAGGAAGCGCACATTTACAGTGAGCGAGCAATCAACATCACCTTACTTAAATCAATTAAATAATACGGAAGATACACCTCACAATTTAGTTAGTTTAAATTCCTCCTCAAAGCGTTTTCGCATTCAAGGGCGACGTCCCATCGATCGTATGCGTTTTAATACCTAGATTAGAATATAATGATTATTTTTAAATGTTTTTAATATACTTATTATTGTTTTGATGTTTTATGTAGTAGAATAAATAAAATAGAAAATTTGTGAAACAAATTTGGTGGATTTGTATGGAGTGTACAAGTGCTAGACTTACAAAGAAGCTTTTTATATTGTTGTACACAATTTTATTTTACAAAATTCGTTTAAATATCTATTGAAATGCAGAAAGTATTAAATTAAAGTCTGTAGTAGTCTTTTTATTTTAAGTTTATATATTTAATTTAAAAAACCGGATCAATGGATATTGTGAAGACTGGATTTGAGAAACTATTGTTTCCAATTTGAAATGACCGTTACAATTTGTTTTATTTATATTTAGTCCGGCTTGATTTCATAAATAAAACTTACGTTATCGCCCATGGGCTGCATCTCGTTTTTAGTCGAATGTGAAACAATTTCCTATTTTCATTCAAAATAAATATTCGCCCCTACCATGGTAGAAATATAATGGTAGATGCAGTACGACAACAAATACAACAAGCCAAAAACAACAGGCATTTTGTTTTTGCTCAGTGTCTGTGGTGTGTCAAGTCAGCTGATAGAAAAATGATGAAAATGTAAACAAATTGGCAAAAAGTGCCATTTAGAAAATGATTGAGTGTTATTTGATATATTGAAAGTGTTTAAGTGTGAAAATTAAAACGTTTCTATGTAATTTTTGCAGAGAAATATTTCAAAAACAGCAGTTGCTAGCGAACGGGGGTTGCAAACAACAAATGTAAACAAACTTTGACATAAGAGAAAAACTTACTCACACTCAGTCCAGAAAAAAGTTCAAATCAGCTGGGCTAGTGCTTCTACCATTTCTTTGTACCATGACCCCTACCCTGTAAGTCGACGCCTGAAAGTCACCTGCTAACGACGGCGTTGTCACATCAATGCAAAATCGGTGCCTGGTAAGACGTCGCGGCCAGTGACGCCTGCGTATCGATAATTTACTACCAAAAAGTGTAATCCCTAACGTGTAAAGAAAATTTTCTTCAATTTGTTTGCTAGCATGTATTTTTTTCTTCATCTAAGTTCTAGTGATGAAGAACAAACTTCCTTCTTTGTATACAAAGAAAACTTATAAGGCAAAGGTCAGATATATTTAACGTACCAGATATCAAGTAAATTTTGCCATGCCATTCATCAAATATGTCATTTATCTACAGGTTTCAAGCCCATTTTCGCAACAATAAAGAAAAATATTCGTTCAACATCTGTATCCGCAAGGCTTGGGGTTTTTCTCCAGTTCTTTTATTAAATTTTCGAACTGTGTTGCATTTGTAATTCTTATTTTTTCCCCCATTTTATCTTTTACATTCCACTTTTCACCAACTTACAAATCAATCGAAACACACCTGTTTGCTTCAAGGCGTAGCAAGTCGTATAGAAAAAGCGTAACGACCCGAAATAAGTCGAGTCGACTCAACATGGTTGTAAAAACGCCATTGCGGGTACCATGTACTCGTCGTCTGCTGTCGACACGACTTCAGAGGTGCCAAAATTAACACGGCGACACAAGACGTCGACGTTAGCTGTCGACGACGACTTACAGGGTAGAGGTGATTGAGAATTAGGGTTTGGTATTTTATATGTATGTATATTTTTGTTCATTGTATCATTTCAATTATTAGGAACTGTGAGCTAAAAAGCCTATTTCAGTTCAACTTATCGTTTTAGTTTAATACAAGTGAGCGGGAACTACACAGCTTAAAGTCAGAGCGAATAATCGCAAAAATTGTCTTATATTTTTCCTATTTCTGAAGTGCTTTGGATATTCTGATAACTTTATATAATAAATCGGGATATTTAAGGCATTATTTGCTACAAGCTTACGCGGAGCAAATTTGAGATGGGTATGTATTTTCTTATAGTTTGAAACAGAAGTGATCAATATCATAGATAAAGTAAAGAAATAGATGAAGCACAAGTGTTGGGAAAATTTTATTGTAATGGGTAATTTTCTAGATGTCGTTGTAAGCAATAAATGGGATTTTTTTGTTCCCAGAAAAAAAAGCCAAACAATATGACAATGAAAATCTAAAATTTCATATCAAAAAGAAAAAATGATTTTCAATAAAAATATCAAGAATACAACACGTTCCTTAAAGTAGAATATCTGATGGACATCGAATTGCAAAGCCATGTCACCACCGTCTATGTCCTAATAAATTGGTTCTTCCTCCGCTTCAGCTACCATTCCTTGTTGAGAGTCCTCAGACACTCTAACGGTTTGGCATCTGCGACCACAGAAATTGCTACAGTTTTACCCGGGGAAGTTTTTAGATTAAAAAGGCGTTCCGGGATGTTCATCTTTGGGCGGTCTTACGGGTTTTCTCCTATTGATATCCCAACCCCGGCCTCATGGCTTTGAAATTGTTTTTTTATATAAGAAAATCACATTTAAAAAATCACATACACTTTGCCACATTTTCCATTGTTGGAATTACTTTCATTAAAATTTCCCACTATTTTGAATAAATGTCAATGAGAATTATGGGAAACTTCAGTGAAAGTGATGGTAGTACAGGACAGCACCTAGTGAACAAAGTTGACAATGGTCGCGCTAAGGGCCATTATTATAAACGCTGATTAAATTTTGCCTAATCAATGATTTCGTAATCAATGATTAGCTGAAGTGACAATTTCGTTTTCACCAAAGTCCGGTTAGCTAATCATTGATTACATTGACTATTGTGAATGGAAAAAAAATATGACAGCATAAGCACTGAACATTCCCCATACTTTTGTTTACATTCATTGTTTGGCTGTTTCAAATTCGTTTCATTGTTGGGTGTTTAAATTTGTTTTCATATAAAAAATGGAAACAAATCAGAAAAAAGTTGGGCTACCAAATTTTTCATCAGCAGAAGAGAGTTTGTTACTGACTTTAGCTGAACAACACGCCAGCATAATAGAGAACAAAAAAACGGACGCTGTGTTCACCGAAGAAAAAAAAATGTTGGCAAAAAATTGATATTGCCTTTGAGGCCCATATGGGCGTTAGAAGAGGTGCAAAAAACTTGAAGGAAAAGTATGAAAACCTGAAGCGGAAGGCAATAGCCGAAGAGCGGCGAGAACTATATAAAACGGGTGGGGGTTATTTCCGCAGCAGCAATGACCCCAACACCGAAAGACTAGCTGCATTGATGGGAGTCTGCGACTGGGTTGTCCAATAGTTTTGATAGCGATGGTAAGAATTAGTTTTTTTTATTAATTTTATATCATATATCTATCTTATCATAATATAGTATATATCTTGTAATAATGTATGTAATAATATATATATTAATGTAATATACATATATTATTTCAGTAATTGCATATGAAATTGATCGCGAGGGCGAGTACGAAGGTGTTCCCGAAGTACTGGAGGAATCCATGATGAGCTACATTTCGGAGCCAGCATTTGAGGCAGCTGAGGCTGTAGAAAATGTAAGAGTTTATTTTTTACATTGTATTCATATTTTAATATTACGACACCAGTGGGCGAAACAGAAACATTTGTTAGAAATGGAGGAGGCGCAAATGAAGCTAGAGTTGTTAAAAATTGAGATTGAATTGAAAAAGAAATAATAAATTTCGCAATAATAAATACGCAAAATTTTGGATCTGCTTACAGAATTTCAGATAAATTTACCACCAAAACCGGTCATAACAGATGGCAAACAAGCCCGCCTAAAATTTAATGAGAGTCTAAGTCATTTCCAGAAGGATTCCATAAACCCCGAATGCTTCAAATCCTTGCTAGCCCGGGAAACACATAATTTACGCCCACAACTAACACTTTTTACAGACGGATCCTACGATGGAACCCGGACAGGCTTCTCAGTAATATCTCAGGTTAAACGGGGCAATCCCAACATAATCGAGGAAGCGCGTTTGCCAGACAATGCAGGCATTTTTTCCGCAGAAATTGCTGATTTGGGCAGAGCAATTGCTTATGGATCTGAATGCCAGGCCAAATCGCTTATTTGCACAGATAGCTTAAGTGCGGTTAGGGCACTAAAGTATAACAGAAAAGGAATATTCAACTCGCTCTTCACACTACAACCACAAGATGACATGACGATAATCTGGATACCTTCCCACATCGGCATTCCAGGTAACGAACTGGCAGATATAACTGCCAAGAGAGCCTTGAATGCCACAAACATTACAAGACCTCCTTGCTTTCCTGGCGCAATCATACACCCATACAAGGGAACCCACATAAAGCAGGAAACAGATAGTTGGGAGCAAAGCAACACTTTCCTAAGACAAGTAAACCCGTCACGAAACAGAAAAAGATATAATATTAATCTCAGTAGAGCTGAATATATATTACTTACTAGACTACGAGTAAATAAGGCCCTATTTAATACTTCGCATTACTATGACAGATCTAGTCCATTGACGTGCTCCTTTTGCCAAAGCAATCTAACGGTTGATCATATTCTTCGTGAATGTGCGTCATCCAAAATTGACGACCCCATTCAAAATATTTTAGACTGTTCAGTCTCCAACATGCTACCCAGAATCCTATCATCCTTACAGGTGCACAATGTAAAAGACAAAGTTTAAGCCAAAGGTTATTTTGTTCTATTTTATTCAATTTCTTTCTCTACTAACATGATTTTTTGCAGGCGCACTATGGTCTCCGCTACCCGGCGCCTTTCAAATTTATATTTTATAAATTGATTTGTAAAATATACACAAATAAAAAAATAAAAAATAAATTTCATTTCTTCTTTTCAATATAATCTCAATTTTTAGCAGCTCTAGCTAGTTCTAGATTTTGTATATATTTGTAAATATTTTGCTTTATAAACTCTAGTGTTATTACACATATTGAAATTTTACCTTTAATTTTTTCTTTTAAATTCACGAAGAATTTTGTTTTTTTTTAATTTCTATTTTAATTTTTATTTTCTTTATTGTAATTGAAAAACACATTTTTAATTTCTTTAATGTAAATATATTTTATCTAAAATTAACTAAATTATCCATAAATACAACAATAAATATTGTGCCTTTGCCTTTAAAGTCTGAAAAGAATAAAATAAACAAATTTATTAATTGTTAATCGTTAGCTTAATGATTTCGCTTTCAAACTAACCTTGCAAAATAGTCGTTGATCAAACTCAATCGCATAAAGGAAGCTTGCCGTGATTCTTCTCTATATTGAGAATCGTTATCATTTGAATCTTGCGTCTCTACAGCATCTTGTTCGGCTGGGTCTGCATCTCGATTATGTCGAGCGATGTTACGTAATACAGCACAGGCAACGATGACTGCCATTACTGTATCTTGCGAAATCGGCATCCCTAACGAGAGCACTGGGAAACGTCGCTTCCCCACCCCAAAACATCTCTCTATACAATTCCTCGTACGTATTTGAGGCTCGTTGTATAACCGTTCCGCTGCAGTGTTGGAATGTGAAAGTGGAGTCATCATGTATTTACTTACACCATATCCACTATCGCCTAATATGAAGCAGTCTTTGAATTCATTTGACTCAAAACGGTGCTTTATACGGCTGTTGTTAAAAATGTTTGAATCATGTGCGTAACCAGGCCAACGAGACACAGTATCTAATATCATCAGATCTGCATTGCAAACTGCTTGTACGTTGAACGAAAAATATCCGTTCCGATTCCGGAATATTTCTGCATTTTCTCCACCAGGTGGTTGATTCTTCACATGAGTGCAGTTAATGCAACCAACAACTTTTGGAAAGCTGGCAATGAGGTGGAAATTACGCATAGTAATTTCTAGATCTGTACTGCTTTTCGGCATTTTAATGTATTGCCTGGAGAGCTCTGCAATAGCAAATGATACTTTTCTTACGACGCGGCTAGCAGTAGGCACACTCACACCACAGAAATCAGCAACTGTTATCAAAAAGCTTCCTGATGCATAAAATCGCAACGATAGCAGCAACATTTCCAATGGGCTAAGAGCTCGATTTCTGTGAAACGAATTGTATTAATATAACACATGTTTGTTACACATATTTCTACAAACCTTTCTGTGTGGTTTCGAATTTTATCTTTAATTTTTGCCAAAAATTTCCGTACACTCTCTTTGGAGATGCGAAACCTTTGAATAAAAGTCTCATCGTCGTATTTTTCAAAGAGTTTCTGCTTATTTCCGAACACTCGTGGCCTTCTTGTAGGGCGCCGTGAACCCAAAATTTAAATATTATATAAATCCATTGCTTTATATTATTTTATTTACTAATGTGCACAAATTCATAATTTATTTTGTAAACACTATTTCACATGTACATTCACACATTGAATTTCGTTGTTTGTCAGCTGTCACAATTTCGTCGGTTAGTAGCAGCTAATCAGCCGTCGATCGCTGATTAAGTTAACCGCACTTTCATCAATGATTTGTGCTAACCAACGTTTATGAAAACGAATTTTATGAACATCTCCGGTTAAACTCTGATTAAGCACTAATCAGCGTTTATGAATCGGGCATTAGTTTATATTTTTGATATTTCCATCATATTGAGTATATTTTTGCATTTATCTACCCATAATAAAATCATTGTCGAGTGTGTGGCTAAAATAACAATCGCACACGCACATGGATATTCATAGTGTGTTCATCGTTATTTCATCTACAAATAATTTCTATTGACAAAATTTTCATATTTGATTTGGCACAGCTTAAGCACAAATATTTCGGAACAGACCTAGTATAGATCGGCACGTCCATTTTTTTTGCTTTTTTTTTGGTGTAGGGAACGTTATTTTAAGTAAAAAAAAGTAAACTAATAAAATAACTATTTTGGGAGTTACGGGCCCCGTCTTGTGGGACCGATTTGCCCACTTCTTTGTGTAAAAGGAGTAATTTTTACTTTTTTGTTGCGATCTCGATAACTAAGGGTAGTATTCTAAAAGTCCCGAAAGGGAACGTAAACGCAAAAGCCAACGCGAACGTCAAAGTCAAAAAATTGTAGTTTATATATGATGAGAAAAAGTTATCTTGAGTGAGATGCTCAGAATGAAAAAGATTAAAAAAATTAGCTCTATTTCAATAGATCAACAGATTTTAAGATTGCTATTAATTATAAAACTGCAAATACCAACAATATTCACATAAAATGTTGTTTTGGGTTTCAATGTCCAATAAATTTCCCCATCTATATTAAATAAGTAGTCTTTTCAAAAACACGTGCCATTTGGCATTATGTATTGATTGTAATGTACTGGTTCTTTTGTTTATTATTGTTAACATCAACTGATGTCTATAATTTTTAAATATAATTATAATAGTTTTGCAACGCATTATTTATTTGAACGTTCCATTTCTAATTTCATTATTGTAAATAAGAATTTCAGTGCGTAAACAGTATAATTTTGAATTATTAAAAAAAAAAAGTTTAAGCTCTATCCGTCGAATGCATTTTAGTCAAAAATGGCAACTACTTAAAAGCAATGAAATGCAAAATACATCCATCGGCCTATTCTCGATCGACATTTTTGTTTAAATTTGTAATTTCTTCAACTAACGCGAAGAACTGTGGTGTGTTCAATTTGACAACTCAACTTATCAAAAACGTTGCGCTGCGTTTATTAAATAACGTAACTCAACGCATGTAGTCACCGAACACCTGTCACGTTTTATAAACTACCAAAACGACAATAGTAACGAGATGTGACTGATTCACAACTTATAGAATACCACCCAAAGTGTTGCAAACTTTGACGTTTTAAATTTCTACAATACCAATGTCACTAGATACTAGCTCTGTTTCTTTACTTTTTGTGTAAAGTGCGTGTAAATGAGAGTAAAAGCAAAATTCACTGTCAAATGCTCAAAATTACACAAAAGTAAAGAAACGCAAAAAACCACTTTTCTTACACGCAAACAAATGTCAAAACACAAAACATATGCTTGACAACAAATCTTGCATATCATGTTAATGTTCACTGTTCATTTGCACACTTAACATCTTCTTTAAATAAGCACACTCAAAGCAATCACTTTTCAAGTTAATAAAATTGTAAATTCAATAATTTTTTTTCACTTGTGTTATTTTTTTCACAAATAAAACATATATTCTTATTTTGACGTTTCAAACAGCTGATTGTTTATCACTTTACACAAACTTACCCGAAGAAAAAGTCTGTGTAAATTTGGGTAAAAGAGAAACGCATTTTGACGTTAAGAGAAAAAAAAAATCTCTCTCATTTACACAATTTTGGAGTAAAGAAACGCTTTTGTGTAACTTTGTGTAAATTTGTGTAACTTTGTGTAAAATTGTGCAAGTAAAGAAACAGAGCTACTGAATGGCCCTAATGTATGTTCAGTCGGTTCTGTCTTCCATCGTTTTTCTTTTGTTTTTTGTCACAAGGAAAGAAAAATTGATTTGACATTGACTGACATTTTACAAGTGAAAAGTTTGTTGTGGGAATTGGTCAAAATTTACAATAATTTCAAAGATATACATAAACCCGTTAAAATAAAAGTTCATTCGTAAAAAATTAAAGAAATACAATATACTGTAGGTAAAGGTGAATATTTTCACTTTATTTGTTGGAAGTGCAAAAAATGGTATTTTAGATTGATCCGAGTGCTAAGGAAGAAATTGTGAATTTGTGTGTGAAAAATACTAAAATTATGTAAGTTGTCTCCTCAGTGGCTATAGCAAGTGCAACTGTTGCAAAAGTACATATACATTGTGGGAATATGCGTATAAACAAACGTTTATTTATATACTCTAGCTGATAGTCGGAATATACTATTGTTGAACAGCACGGGCAGAATGAGATCTCGCAGTAATTCAGGCGTTCGCCTGGACTACTATCAACGGATTGTCCACCGTTTGATTATGTCGCATCAGGAACCAGTGACGGGCTTGTTTCCAGCATCCAACATAAACTCACATGCTTGGATAAGAGACAATGTGTACTGTATACTGGCAGTATGGGGTCTTTCAATGGCGTATAAGAAAATTGCCGATCAAGATGAAGATCGTGCCAAATGCTATGAATTGGAGCAGAGCTGCGTTAAGCTAATGCGCGGCCTGCTCATGGCTATGATGAACCAGAAGGATAAAGTGGAGAAGTTCAAAATTACACAGAATCCTTTGGACTCCTTGCACGCCAAGTACTCCAGCAAGAATGGTCAACCCGTGGTGGGTGATGGCGAGTGGGGTCATTTGCAGATTGATGCAGTGTCACTGTACCTTTTGATCTTGGCACAAATGACCGCGTCCGGTCTTCAAATAGTGTTCTCCCTGGACGAAGTGTCCTTCATACAAAATTTGGTCTTCTACATAGAGTCAGCCTATTGTATTCCCGATTATGGCATATGGGAAAGAGGTGATAAAACTAATCATGGTGAACCAGAGCTGAATGCTAGTTCAATTGGTATGGCTAAGGCAGCTTTGGAAGCAATGAATGAACTAGATTTGTTTGGTGCACGTGGTGGTCCTGCTAGTGTTATTCACGTACTCGCCGATGAAGCTCATAAATGTCAAGCTGTCTTACAATCTATGTTGCCGCGTGAATCCAATAGTAAGGAGTTGGACTCAGGCATTTTGTGCGTCATTGGATTTCCTGCCTTTGCTGTGGATGATCCGCAGTTGATTCGTAATACCAAGGATGCAATATTACAGCGTTTACAGGGACAATATGGCTGCAAACGTTTTCTGCGCGACGGCTATCGCACCCCTAAGGAGGATCCGAGTCGTTTGTACTACGAACGTTGGGAGTTGCGTATGTTCGAAAATATCGAATGCGAGTGGCCGTTGTTTTATTGTTATTTGATATTGTTCCATGCTTTTCAAAATGATAAATTGGCTGTTAAAGAATATGCCGATCGTTTAGAGGTAAGAACATACGAATCCTCATACTATTCTTACTGTATCTGTTTTGGTTGCAAGAACTTTAATAATTTGCCACGCAATATAAGTGTGTTTGATGACAGATTTATTGTGTTTAAGAAAATGTATTTTTGTACAAAGCAGACAACTACTCACAGGCGCAAAAGCTTTTAATTCGATTATTTGTAATCTTGTAACGTATTGGCAATGCTTTCCTGATGCGGATTTATGTACTACATAACGTTTTTCAGTGTAAAAGTTGATGTAAATTAAAATTCAACGTAACCAGGATCTGCACATTGCCTATATAGTTTTATTTCGGTTTCTGAGGAAATACAAGTAATTTTCTCAGCGGAAATATTAACTTTGTCTTAGGCAACCATATTATATTATCTTTAGAAACTGTACTTTTTACCTCTGAAAACAAAAGATGAATAAAAGATAAATGTTTTTTGTATGAATGTTATCAATCGTCATTCTCAATTAATTTCCTATGCTGTGACGTTTTTGGTTCAATTAATGTTTCAACAAACATTCATACACGCCATCTTTGCTGTCAATGCCATAACGACAGCGCTTAAAAATTCAGGGCTAGTTTATTTAGATTTTAATATACATGTATCTATATATATGTATGAATTTAATGTCTGTATAATGAAATCTGCACTATAAAATGTACACATTCTTTGTATCCAAATCTTATATAATCGCTTGTTTTGTATGAAGCACTTAGCGGAGAAATATTTTCGCTAAGTTTATAATTTTTTTTTGATATCTTTTACAATATTCATCAACGCTTTGCCATATTTTTGAATAATATGACTTTTCGATAAATAGCCGGTTTCTTTGCAACTTAGCAAGCGATATTCGCTTGCTTGTAATCAAAACACTACTATTATTATATATGTATGTATATATCGATGGTGTTGCGTAAAAAGGGCCAATCTGCATTTTTTTACGAAGGCCGATCTGATTTTGTTTACCTTGTCACGACAAGTCAAAAGGGCGAAACTGATTGGGTCTATCTGCAACGAAATAGGTAGATAATTATACTGCTCGAAGAACCCAACCATAACTTTCTATAGCCATAACCATTTTTGCTACGTTACAATCTATGAATATCTTACAGACAATTGGAAACAGCAGATTGGCCCTTTTTACGCAACACCATCGATATATGTTTCAGCTATCCATGTGATTCAACTATAAAATAAAGTTCAATCGGATGTTTTAAATACAATATTAATAGTTTCTGCAACTATAAAGCCTAGTTGAACAGTCTTAATTTGAAAACTTGTCATAATAGCGCCATTATCAAAAATTTATTATTTGTATAGTACAGATCACACACATATGCTGTATCTGTAATGTTAAAAATATTAAACTAACACTTTATAGTTTTAAGTTTTCTTAAAAACATTGCGAATAATCAAAATCTTTAATGTTATGTTTCATGGAAGTCTTAATAAATAAAAGAAATTATAAGCCGAGTCGTTCAAAAAATGGCATATCTTAGGAACAACACATTACTGTCAAAACCATTCTTTCGAAAAGTGTTCACGTTTCGTTTCCTTGTTTCCTATTGTAGAAAATTATGGTACGCAGCGATGATGGAATTCTCCTAATCCCCGAAAGCTACGCAGTTCCACATGATGGTGTTGCGCAAGAATACCAAATGCCTGGATCCCAACACAGAGAAGTAGTTGGTCGTTGTCCTTTTTTATGGGGACAATCATTATTTATTCTCGGCAGATTATTGCAGGAGGTAAATAATTCAAGTAGAACCATATCTAACAACTTCAGCAAAATATTAACAATGTTGATTTTTGTTTTAGGGTTTTCTAGCTGTAGGTGAATTGGACCCTTTAAATCGTCGATTAGGAGCTCAGAAGAAACCCGATGTTGTAGTACAAGTTGTCATCATCGCTGAAGACAATGAGATTCGCGATAAATTGGCGGAATACGACTTGCATGTACAGACCATAGCCGAAGTGGCTCCCATTGAAGTACAACCAGCCCGCGTATTGAGTCATCTATACACCTACTTGGGCAGAAATCGTAAATTAGGGTTGACAGGCCGTAAATCGCGAGATGTGGGTATATTGAGTACAAGTAAATTGTACTCATTGAAAGATAGAATATTTGCTTTCACACCACAAGTAAGTTAACATTTGCAAACATTTTTATCTTAATATAGTAACTTTGTTTTAAATTCTTCAATATACTTTATTCTTAATTTTATTTTATTTTCTTTTTAACTCCCGAAAAACCCCATAGTTTGTCGACTTATCACGTTTCTATATCGCCTCCGATAATGAATTAATGATTGATATTTTAAAAGGCGAAATAAATTTTTTAAAATCTGCTTGGGATTTGCTTGGACGTCCCTTGGTTACATTAGTTTTGAAAAAAATTCATTTAGGTCTGTTTTTGTTATTCAATATAATTTTAATTTCTTTTTAAAAATTTGTCCTCAAAAAAATTTATTTAATTATTTGTTTGCATTTGTATGAGGAACTATTCTAATGTTTAATGCAAGGGATGCGATTTTAGTTTTGAATTCTGTTTCTATATATATGTATGTTTTTCTTTATTTTGTAATATACAAAAGCAAGTTTTAATTGTTTATTCTGTTGGTCTAAATTTAAAGAGGGCTGTTCATAATAATTGGTTATGGTAATTCACACTATTTCACTGTGTAAGACAAATTCTCATTTCTGTCTCTCTCTCTCTTTTGTCTGGATTTTAAATTGAAAAATATTTGGCAATTTTTTTTTTGATTCAAGTTAAACAAGATGATATTAAGTAATAAACATTTTTAAATCAAAGTAAAAGTTAAAAATATTTGTAAATCAAATTCGTGAGTAAAATTTTGAATAGTCGTTATAATGATCGTTAATAGCTGTTTTAGGTTACTATTTTAACTTGTAAAAAAAAAAGATTGGTGTTATTCTGAAAAGTTGATAAAAAAATAAATTATAGTTCGATAAAGGGTTAATGCATAAAGTACTAATGGCTCACGTTATGAAGATTTTATATGGATTTTAAGAGGTGTGATAGGAAAAACTGCTATTTCAGAACTAGTATGGAACTATTACTTCCGTATCATAATATCGAAATTAATATTGCGATGTCCTAGGTTTGGGAGAAATTGTTCCCTTGCTGACACTTTTAAACTAGTTGTGCTCCAGTGAAAAATGTACTGATTGGAGTGGATTTACATTGTTCTCAATGTATTGAACTGGTTCCACACGAGAGAATATAGAAATAGTTCAGTTCTAGTAGTTCAAAACTGGCCCTGAACTGAAGCCATTTAATTAATTCCTGACTAGAACTAATGAAAATAAGATAAAATAGTGGACAGATCAAACGGGTAAGACAGCGTCACTAATACAATACTACAAAAAATATCTCTTAACATAAGGACGCCGACAACTTGTTTATTTTACTATTTTCTTTAAACGATGTGTTCCATTGCAACTAGTCTCGTTTTAATAATTCACAATCTTGTTCAAAATAGTTCAAACTTCTCTAGTTTATGGACTATTTTTTTATTTGTTTGAACAAGTTTATCCGATTTTTTCGGATTCGATGTTTTAGCTCCCTATTTTTATAAGTCATTTTGTGATTATCTTTCCTCGGAATATTTTGTTGCAGACAGTTATTTCCTATTTATCTTGCAAATACTTCGTGAATAATTCCTTTTCGTATTCCATTTTGTTCGAATAATCGAAAATAGTCGAAATGTCAAAATTCCGGCCACTACAAATTATCAAACAATTGTTTTCGTACGAAATAACTTTGGCATAACAATCCTTTAATTGATTTTGTTCACAAAATTACCAAGATGTTTACAAAAAATACTATTACCATTTTATGCATAACAAAAATAACAAGCAAATTAAAAATGATCGAAATGTTCGGTTCACGAAATACTTCTTATGGGAATAGACAGACTTTCATACGAACTGAATACGGGGCTTAGTAGTCGCGTCGTACACTACAGAAAAGATAATTTTATATATTTCGTGCAATTTGACCCAGTTCGACTTTTTCTTGTGGGGTTTCCGTAAGTCGCAGGTCTATGCCAATAAGCTGTAAGCGACCGGTGGCCATTTGAATGATGTCATGTTCGATTCATAATATCAATGGTAGATCTTTAAAATAAAACAAAAAATTCGTTGACATCACATATTGTTTTATTACATTGTAGCACCTACCCGTCCCTATACTTATATATTAAATAAAATAAATAAATGGTTTCGCATTACATCCTATGAAGGAAGAGCTTCTCACAACCAGTGAACTGAGCGCTTTCTAGTTTGGACCTACGATAGGGACCTACAGTTTTTACACCGATTCCGAACGGTATTTTGAAAAGCTTTTTCATGAAACAAAGAATTTTAAGGTGGTCAGAGCAGGGATCGAACCCAGGATCTCGTTCAAGAGGCGCGCACACTACCATTGCACCACCGACGGCCGGCACCGATACTCACAGTATTGGACAAAACCTAAGCAACTTTTGTAGTAATTTCTGAAAATAAAAAAATATTACAAAAAGATATCAATTAAAACAAAAAAAGGAAGTATTTCATTTATTTCATGAAATATTTGCAAACATAAAAAATCTGACAACGTTTCGGCATGGATTTCATGAGGTTGATTATTGTTTCTATCGGAATAGATTTATGGTTTTTATAAGATCTTCGCGGTTGCTGAAATGCCTTCCAACAACTTAGCGTTTGAGGATTCCAAAAAGATTTTCAATTGGAGTCAAGTCTGGTGATTGTGCTGGCCCAATCAAAGACTGAAACCGTTTTCATCTTTAAATAGTCCGCGACCAACTTCGAAGTGTGTTTCGGATCATTGTCGTTTTGAAACACGAGTCGAAGTGGCATGTTCCACTCTGCTTACGGAATCATTACAGTCTCTAAGATGTTTTTGTACATGACACGGTCCATTATACCGTCAATGACGTCCAGACCATCACACTTCCTTCCTCCGCCATGCTTCACAGTTCTCTTACTGAAGCGTGACTCCAGTCGTTTTTCTTTTTTGCGGCGAACGTGACACTTCCCATCAAAGCCGAATAAATTAAATTTGGATTCGTAACTAAACAGCACAGTTGACCATTTTGTTTCAGTCCACTGCTTATATATTGAAAGAAAAATTGGACCGAAAACGTTTTGTATTATCTTTGAAACAACAACGCTCTGTACCAACCTATTATCCAAATGGGTATTCTAAGCATTGGTTTTTTCCATAGTCTATAACTTTTCAAAGCATTTTTCACGGCTCTTCTCTGAACAGTACAGTGGTGTATGTTAAGGAGATAAAAGGTCTTCCTTTATCAACTCGCTAATTTCTTGGTCGAACAGATTTCTTGCGAGGCCGTCCACATTTGTTGGTAGTATCAACTGATCCCGTCCTTTTATATTTATTTTTATTAATCGTGACACAATGCTCTTTTCACGCCATAAATAAATAAATAAATATTCTTTGGCATTGTGACCGACCTCCATTGTATGCCTCCATTATGAGCAATTTAAAATGTCTATCGTATATTTTACGGCTCATTGTTTTAATAAAAAATTTATGCTCTCGCGGGGCACAATTGATCATAACGGAAGCGTAATTAAATTTTCTTTGCAAGAAGAAGTGCGAGAATAGAAACAATATCGAAAGAAAGCCAAAAGTTACTTAGGTTTTGCGCAGCAAAATTTGAGTATATACACTCCGGTTCACTTACTTAAAGGCACTAAAAATTCCATATTCAGCAGCCTGTATATTTTGCAATTTGTAACCGATTGTAGAATTTTAAAATGGAAATGGAAGCTAGACATCTTGAGATATGGGCATTTCCAGCGAAAGTGCCACCCTATGTCACATCACGTCACCCTAGTTAATTCGTTATATTTTTTTGGACCATGTGGTTCGATTGTTTTCTATTCTTTTCCTAAATACAGAATGTAAGTAACTACATATTTAGTAAAAGAAAAGAAGACAATCAATATAACTGGTCCTAAAATATAAGTTATTATCGATAGTGACGTGATGTGACAAAAGGTTGACCTTTCTGCGGAAATGTCCATAAAAAAAATCATGACAATAGTGGTCTCTTAACTAAAGAACTTTTTTTGAGCAATTTATAAAGAAAGTCCAAAAATGTGATATTTTTTTTGGTTCACTTGAATAGAGGCACTTTAACTAATTTTAATGAAAATTAAAAATTTCCTTGTTTTTTTAATTTATTTTACTTTATTTAAGAACTATTAGTAATGGGTACAACGCCCTTTGTTTTTAATAACTTCAAATATACGGGTTTTCATTGAGAGATAAAGAGAATTTATGTAATCCAACGAAATTTGATTCCAAGCACCCTTTATGACCCGAATTAGTGACTGCTTGTCATCAAATTGTCTACCTCCTTCATACAATTTTGTTCAAATACCGTTAACAGGTGCAGAAAAAATGGATTTTTAATTTGTGATTTATATGGGAGTTACCACGCCCCTTTTTCCAATCCCGTCCATATTTGTATAGTTAATTTTTGTCGTCGCTATTAGTTTGCCTGCGAAGTTTCAGCTCGATTGGATCACGGGAAAAGGGTTAAAAATCAATCCAAAGTATTTTCGGCATGCAGGTGAAGTTAATATAAAGAATTTAATAATGCATTCAAAATACATATTTGGAAAAAGGGTTAGTCAACGTATTTAAAATCATTGATAAAGTTGTTGTTTCGATGTGAGCCACGGTACGATCTTGGATACCTGTTAGTGTATTTAAGGGTGGCAAATCATTAGTGGACATAAGGATAAAGTCTCTGCGCATTAGGTTACTTGGAAATACGACCTCCACAATATAACGGTTTGTGTGTATAGATTTTATAACAGAGCAGTATAGCTAAAGTATTTAGCTGAAAACAAACGTTGCTTTCGAATCCATGTTTAGGTATAAATTAATATCGCGCTAATGTTTTTTTTGTATAGTCTAATAATTTAACTAACTATATTTCAGATCGCTGAAATTACTGGGTTTATGCATTTTAAATGTTAGATTGTTAGATGTTAGATTGATTTGCAACAGATGAGATTTTATAAAAAATTATAAAATGCTGAATGTATTTCCAAATAAAATGTATCAATTTAAAATCCGTCTGTCTATTTGGGTTGTAGAAAACTTGCTTTTGTCGTTTTAACAATGTCAGTTTATTTTTCATGTATATTTAAGTTCTCAGATTTTTTAAATTTTTGTGTTTTCTATTAATAATTATGACGAGATTAGTCGTTTTTCCCCGCCTTTTTTTTTAAACAAATCCAAACACACAGAGCATTTTTCCCCCATTCATTTTACACCGTTTGAGGAATGGAAAGTACCACCCCAACACACAATAAATAATTTTATAGAATTTGTATCAAATCATTTGTTATCTTCAAATAATTTGCAATTTCAACAATACATTTTATTTACATTATTTTAATTTAATTCAGCATATCGATTACGAAGAATATTATACTACACGCGATGCTGACTTGCTTGCAAGTAATTTTACCACCAATTTAGCTTTCCTAACAAATAATTGGCGTCATATGTTAGGAAGACCTACCATAACTCTAATGGCAACACATTATATGCTAGGTAATTACCATCTCACTATAACTCCCACCACTTCTCACAAAAACAAACACAAAACACTCAAAATTCATATTCCAATATCCTACTAGCATTTAAAAACCAAATATTTTTCTTAACACACAATTTATAGAATGGTATAATGAGTTAGGTATCACACTAATGAAAATTACATGTGAACCAAAATTTGTCGGGTTTTCCATACACATACATATTTAAAAATTGTTTCTTCAGAAATCTTTTATTTTCAACTTGAAACATATATATTTTGAATTACGTTAAAAATGCTGATATTTTTTCAATGAAATATATTACATTTCAATCCCCGTTTGAAAACTATCATTTACTTACTGCTCAAAAACTATGTCTTATGTGCAAAGACAGTATGTAAGAGCTTGCAGAGCCAACGTTTGTTTCGAAGTTTTAAAACTTTTGAATATACATACATACATACAAATGTAAGTATAAGTAGTATCAATTAATCAATTGGAATTTAAAAGTTTTATTAAAATTTAAAATACATTACAAGACATTAAAGACATCTATTGAAATTTAAAACAAATCAATTTGAAATTTGAAACACATCAACTGAAATTTACAAGACTCCAGTTACAAATTATAAGATATGAAATGAAATTTATAAAACTAATATTTAAAATCGGTTAATAATTTTCAATTGTCGAATTTTAAATTTCTGTCGAATTTTAAATTTCAATTGATGCTTTAAATATCAATTGATGTCTTTTAAATTTAAATGGATGTTTTTTAAATTTCAATTGGTGTATTTGAAATTTCAAATGGAAATTTTAAACTTTAACTGATGTATTTTAAATTTGAAATATAATTTTCAAATTTCAATTGATATTTTTTAAAATTAAATTGATACTTTTACAATTTCCATTGGAAATGGTGTAGCTTTAATTTTTTCCTTGGCTCTGCATCTACTTTATAAATGCTGTTAAACAATTGACAAGTGAACCAATTAGTATATACAGTGGTGTCCACGAATTTAGCACATTTACTGCCTGAGGGTTCTAACGCTTATATTTCGACCTGTTATAGATTTTGCTCAACATTTATGGTTCCTTACTGTAGTAAACGACTATGTACCGTTACTGGTTTTTCTAGTTCCTTCATTCCCTTCACTTTATATTAATGTTTTATTTGCGAAATAACAAATTTTGGCTGGTTACGCATTTAGCGCAATTCTAAAATATTCATAATTTCGGTTTTATATTTGCGCAACATTAATATAATTGGAGAGATTTGGAAATATTAAGTCAATAATAACAAAATTTAAAAAATCAATAACTCATTAATTAGATATGGCTAAAGGGTGGTGGTGTACAGAGGCACAGTGTCAGGAATTTCAGCAAATGAAAATGAATCTCCGTTGGTGAGATTGGAAATATATTAAAGTGTTCCAGAAATATGGTGTATAACGCCATAAATATAAATAAATGGAAATCTCAAGGACGTTCAGCAGTGTCCCACAGCAAGAAAAACAACTCCCATACTCCATTCATAAAGCCTCACTAATAAACACATTTAAGAGCTCAAGTACGATTGAAAGAGATGTGTTATCAGAATTTGGTTTCGATGTTTCTTCAAGAAGAATAAGAAGGAGACTGAAGGAAAAAAACTTACGAGGACGCGTAGTTCAACGCAAATCACTTGTGTCAAAAAAAAATTACGAGCTCGTATTGTCTTTCCACATGATCATTTAGAAAAGTCCATAACTTTTTGGAAAAATTTGATGTGGAGTGACGAGTCAAAATTTTGTCGGTTCGAATCTGATAGTAAGAAGTATGTATGGCGTCCCCCAAACTTGGAGCCGAATCCAAAGTACACATTTAAGACAAAATTGGCACACGAATAGATCAACACGTTTACAAAAATGTTATTTGCCGATAAACATATGCCCCGTATTTGGCGATTCACGCATGATAATGATCCAACACACTTTTCATGCATAGTGACGCTAAAATTAAAACAAACACAAATGTATGGCAATACTTCGTGCATTAAATGCTTTCTCTTTTTTCGCATCTCTCTCTCTCATCAATAAGTGGTGCTCATTATTTGACTCGGTACTGAAAGAGCAATTCAAACGAATGGCTCTGCGTTCTCTGTCATTGCGCGGTTGGTCTGTACGAAATGCTCGTCATCTGACAAAGAGCGGAGCAATTGTTATGCTCCGGCTCTCTAAATTTTGAGAGCCGGGGTGCTCGCGTGTGCCCGCACAAGAGCAATTTGTAACACTGATAATAACCACGCATATTTCAGACGTAGAATACGTTAGTCATTTTGCAATTAAAATATATGAATTAAATATAATTTTTGATAAATGATTTAAATCTATCAAATTTATCTTTAATTTTTATGTTAAAAATTTAGGATAGTTTTTAACAAAATTTGGGTACAGTTTATATCAATTCGATGCACTTTTGAAAACAAGTGTAAATACTGCATGTGGCAACACTGGTTCTGTAATGTTCACATAAAACATGCATTGTCATTTAGGTTGTTCACGCAGGGCTGCTTATCAGCTTATGTGCTGAAAAGATGAAAAATAAGCTCTGGGCTACGTGAACACCCTTCCATGTTGGTTATCTGCTTATCTGCTTATTTTTTTCAATCAGCTGTTCGATAAATGAAATCAGAACCATCAATGTACAATTGAAATTGTTTGTAAAATGCCTAAGCAGAGCATTAAACAACAAATTATGGCCTTCAGAGTCAATATGAGTACTTTGGAAATTGAATTCATTAAAGGTAAGTAGTCAGAAATGTATACGATGCAAATATTTATGGTTTTGCGTTTGTACACATAGGTTTCCCCGACCCCCCGACTTGCGCTCATTTTGATTGTTTTTTTTTAATAAACAAAAAACAGATGTAAATACCATGCTACCAATACTTAAATATAAAATTTGAGATGTCATTTGCTAAAACTTCGTGGTATTTTCCAACACTAAAAATAAGCCGATAAGCTGATAAGCTTTTGCCAAAGGCACAGGTTGCTCAAAGTTGCTTATTTTATTTCAATGTATTTTGTTGTTGGCGAGCTAAGCACATGAGCTGATAAGCTGATAAGCAGTCCTTCGTGAACACCCTAATTATACTTCTTCTCTTTCTCACACTGGTTCTGTGATGAACACACAGCTAATCGTACTGCTCTTACACATGATGTTATAATACATAAAATACAAAGCATATGAAAATTAATACAAAATTTGAAGGAGTTAAATTTTGATTTACTTATAGAATCAAAAAAATTATATGTAGCAATATGATTATTTAAATACAAATCAAAAGAAGACATATTAAATATGTTACGACCATACTTGA
This sequence comes from Phaonia tiefii, assembly GCA_963931995.1. Classification (NCBI taxonomy): domain Eukaryota; kingdom Metazoa; phylum Arthropoda; class Insecta; order Diptera; family Muscidae; genus Phaonia; species Phaonia tiefii. Next base: position 129,649,363 of record OZ008370.1, read on the forward strand.
ATTTTCTTCAATGCATGCATAAAGTATTAAAAACTTATAATGAAAGTGACAAACATTTTCTCAAAATTTTGTGCTCCAGATCTACGTTAAATATGATCGAAATATGAAAATGCAGTAAATATAAACGTATCTGAGTTTCTTCTACGGTGTGTGCTATATTCGTGGCCAGCACTGTATAAATGATAACGGATAATTCTAAACAACTCATTATACCCTTCTGTCTTAATAACAAATGTTTATCAACTCCGAATTAATGCTTATTATAATTTTAATTTATATTTACTATTTATCTTTTTATTATTTGCTATAGCTTCATAATTTGTGCAAAAGTCAATGTTTGTATTGTGTTAATATTTATGCTATTTTGGGTTGAATTTTGTGTATTATTCCGGTATGTTTATCTGCATGTTGGGAATATTTGGTGTAATTTAAAGGTTTAGGTTATTGTGAATAACATCAAGAATAACTAAAAGAGAAGTATATAAAATCAGTACAGAATCTTCAGTCGGTTGAACTGACTTAAATATACCCTCACCCTTAGTCATTCATTTGGTTCGAGTTGTATTTAATACGGCAGTGTAAAATTGTAGGATATTTTAAGGGATTGATGGAAATTTGCCCATAGTCACGAGTAGAGTGGAATTTGATAAAATATTGCCTAATATCAAATTCATTTAAGATATGTAGGTTATGTTTTTCTATATTTATCGTGTCTACCAGCAAACCGTCCGCCCAAGCTTTATTTCCGCGGAGACACTATCGACTATTTAACTATGAAAAAACTTTCCAAATCATCGTTCGAACAGGTGTAAAATATATAATAAATAAAATAAATGGTTTCCCGTTACATCCCATGATGGGATTAGGGAGAGCTTGTCACAACCAGTGAGCTGTGCACGGTCTAGTTTTACACTCACTGATTGGGACCTACTGTTTTATTCCGGTTCCGGACGGTATTTTGAGAAGCTTTTTCATGGCTAAATACTCGATAGCGTCGCCGTCACTAAGCGAGGAAGCCGCCGTCGAAAGAAATTTAAGGTGGTCAGAACAGGGATCGAACCCACGTTCTCAAGAGCCGCACACACTACCATTGCTACACTGACAGCCATAAATATATAATACTGTACAGAATATCTACCAATGTCTTCGTTGAAGTTAAGGATATTGGTAATAAGTAGTAGAAAAAACTATATTTTTTTACCATATTTTTCAATTTGGAGGTGCGTGGCTGTGACTATTTTCAATCCCAAATCAAGTTTTCGTAAATGGTAATCTCTGGCCAAATTTCATTATACTCGGTTAAGATTCATGGTAATTACCGTGTGGACAAGGTAGCCAGACAGATGAACAAAACTCAATGCGCTTAAGGAGTCGTAAAAGGAATTTGGTTTAAGTGTTTACTACACGTTACACTTTGTATATTCTCAGTACTACTACAGGGTGTTGTAAGTTAGTGCCTGATTGTAACATCCAGATCGATTTAGCGATGCCTCTTCATCTAACTGCTGCTCATTTAAAGTTTACACTCAAAATACAAGTCGCAATTATGAATTTGGTAATTTGTATCACTTTATTCAAAAGACGAAGCCAAGTCAAATGGTTAAGTATCGATCCATATTTTAATATAGCACCTACATATAAATTCATTTTCGAAATCACTCTTCATCGGAATTCTATAAAATGTTGTACCAATTATTGATATGACACGAAATATTATTGGGCAAAAAACTATATATTATTAACTGATTTGAATAAAATTTGATACATAAGCCTTCCATAGGACACGGATGACAACGTTAGAAAATGATTCATATTGGTCCACATTTTGTTAAAGCTCCCATACAATTTTGTATCGACCAGGCTTGGTAGGCTTCAGAGATAACATTTTGGTATATATATATATATGTATATAACGATGTGAGGGTAACATATAAAGTTCGTTGCTACCATCTTAAACGCCTTTGACATTGTCCAATTTTTTTCGTATCGCATTATGTATCGTCGTTGGGCCTGCAAAACTTGCTATGTGTAATTTATCAACTTTTTGTTTTATTGCACCATTTTGTAACATTCAAAGCCTAGCGATATTCCTATGGGTGAGGGTATATTTAAATATACAACATAAAAAACATTTACTTATTGTGAAAAATATGTCTGTAAGGTTTTCTGGAATAAAATAACAATTATGCTAATTACTAATTTGATATCTCAATGAATTAAAGTTTTTTACTTATGTTTTTGTATTAAGTCTCAAGAACATTTTGTTTTTAAGATTTGACTATAATTTACCAAAGCTGTTTTTATTAAGATCCGGAAAATACATTCTTGTAATAAAGTGCCAAAACATTCTGTTTGAATTAGATTTATGGCCTGAAGATGAAAAGTATGCTAAGTTAATTTTTTTTTCAAATTACATTAGAATTACAATTTTTTATTTTCATAGATCACAAGTCATTTACAAAATTAACTTCTTAAAACCGATTTAATTTTTAACTAGTCTAACTACCTCTGGCGTTGACGTGTAGATGTGTTACTAACAAATGCATTTAAAGTATTTCTGTTGTAATTAATGTTTAATCCATAAAAAGAATTCCACAATTTTTTAATACAAATCGATTATTTGTTCTCCTTCTGCTTTAGACCAAGATAAAATACCCTTAGCAATGATACAAACAATGCGAAAACTTAAATCTGGATACATCAATGGCACTCGTGTTATGTTGGGTAATCTCAAAGATTTCCTTAATACTTCAGCCATAACCGATTTGAGTTTCTTGGGAAGTACCGAAGACGGTTATCCGGATCGTTTACACCCAGATGTACAGACCTATTTGGATGAACATTTATTGCGTTCATTCAGTCATCGTAATACAATGAATTTGCGAGGTGCCCAATTGCGACCGCGTCATTTGAGAAGGCGTATGTCTTGCAAAGGAGCCATCAAGAAAACTAGATCCATTAATGTAGATTGTAAGTGGAAAATTTGTGGCAATTGTACCTTACATACTATATTATTTTTTATGTATTTTTATTACTTTTTTAGCTGACACCTTAGGCATGGAGGGTCCTACACCATTAACCGAAAGACGTCTATCTTCCGTTATAGCTCCACCTTGGTTGGAGGCCAACAAACATGCACAAGTTAATATTTTTGCTACTACTCCCGAAGAAGGAAGTAACTCTCGCAGATCGTCTGTTCTAATGATCCGGGAAAATATTTATCCAATTGATATTAATCACAGTCGTTCGGCTATTGAAAAACGCAGTGAGTTTGGTAGACAAGGGGAAAGTGAGTGTTTGGTTGCATTGTCCTGATTTTGTTTAAATATCCTCCATAATATTGCTAAATTTTTAACGACGTCTAGATCCAAGCTTAAAACCGGATTTCATTGACTTGATTCCAGCATGGTAGTTAGCTATATGTATGTATATTCTTAGCAGAAAATTAATCACAAATTAAACATAAATATGGCCCTAAATCACTTCTCCGGTGGTATTTTGACGGTGTGCATTAATATGGATCTGTTTATTGTGCTATTTCCAGAATACAGTTCAGTTCTAGCTGATACTGTTACAATTTTACACTTAGAACAGGCTTAGTTCTGACTGTCTGTGGTTAGTGTGCTTGTCGAAATATCAATAAACATCAAAGTTCAATAAACATCTGCGTGAATGCAAAAAAGCTACCCACGAGACACTCGCAAAAGCAATGGCACACATTCATCCACTTCACTTTCAGTGAGAAGCATTGCAAAAAAGACTCGAATTGCTTAAAGTATGAAAGCATCGAACTCATTTAACTTGTGGCATTCATATTAACCACGCTTCACACTCGGTAAGCATTGCATATGTGACAGCGCATAGAGAAAGGAACCTAAGGGTAAAAAAATTAATTTTCAGTTTTTTTTTGAGAATGAGACCGATCCCATGCCCCAAAAGTGTTCCCTCCCAGAGATATGCGCGTTTTATGAAAGTGAAGTACACCAAAGATACACGTATTTAAATCTTTAAAATGGGTCTCCTGAACAAAACCGGTTTTTACCCTTAGGTCCCTTTCTATTTTGCGCGTCACATATGCTTTCTTCAACATGAATGAATGTTTTGTTGCTTATTCAAACTTTGTAATTATTTCTTTGTTATAACAGAAATGCCTCTATAAACCAAAAATAAAGTATAACACATAAAGCCATATAAATATTATGTTCATAAGTAAGTTAATTAAATATTAACAAAAATAACGAAAACAATTTAAATGTTTATACATATTTAAGTGCAAAAACATTTTCTTTCCTACCGAAACAGTGTTGGAAATTCCACTTTGGCTGCTATTGTGTCTTGATATAAATATTAAGTCGCACGCGTTACATTTCATAAAACTGCAGGAAATCTGATGTTAAGCATCTGAGTAGACAAAACGTACTAACATTAACACTATCAAAAAGCTGCTCGTGTATTGAAATATTCAATGAAGAGAGTAAGAGAGAGAGTAGAGAAGTACTAGGGTTTCACTCGTTTTGGTTGTTGGCATTTGAGTGAAGAGAAATTTTGACTGTCTATTTGTACATCGTTCTTGTTTGATACTTACAGAGTTATATCAAATTCTACACCAGTTTAAAATGAGGTTAAAAATTAAATTTCAGTTCTTACAGATTAACATCTATATTCATAAAAATTTATGAGAGACGATTATTGTACGATAAATCATCACTCAAATCTCTCAAGTAGACAGTCAAAATTTCTCTTCACTCAAATGAGAACAAACAAAACGAGTGAAACCCTAGTACTTCTCCACTCTCTCTCTTACTCTATTCATTGAATATTTCAAAACACGAGAAGCTTTTTGATAGTGTTATTGTATATAACTATACAAATTCCAACCATGCTGAAGTAAAATTACATAAACTATGCAAAAAGTATGAAATAAGCAAGATATGACGCGAGAGAGAAATGCGTTTGAGTGAACTTCTAGCACTTTTTGGTTCTCTTTTACCAGGGTTGCCAAGTTGCGCACATCTTCTGGTCGTCTAAAACATGGTTGGAATTTCTATAGTTAGATACTGTAACATCATCAGAAAACTGGTCGTGTTTGTCCGTCTCAAAGACGATTTAGAAGTAGACGACCAGAAGATGTGCGCAACTTGGCAACCCTGGTAAAAGAGAACCAAAAAGTGCTAGGAGTTCACTCAAACGCATTTCTCTCTCGCGTCATATCTTGCTTATTTCATACTTTTTGCATAGTTTATGTAATTTTACTTCAACATGGTTGGAATTTGTATAGTTATAAACAATAATACTATCAAAAAGCTGCTCGTATATTGAAATATTCAATGAAGAGAGTAAGAGAGAGAGTAGAGAAGTACTAGGGTTTCACTCGTTTTGTTTGTTGGCATTTGAGTGAAGAGACTTTTTGACTGTCTACTTATACATCGTTTTTGTCCGTCTGCCAAACAGTTGATTTTTTGTGTAAGTTTTGTTTCGGTTGATTTTTTTAGTAATTAGCAGAGTTCATCAAATTGTACACAAATTGTACAAAAATTAAACTTCAGTTTTTACAGATTAAAATTGTATGAGTAATCTTCTGGGATAGCGTAGGTTAACGGAGTTAACATCCGAAATGCGCTATTATTGGTCGGTGTAAATGCCGTATTGGGTCTCTTTCATACATAAAAAAATTGTATTCCCGGGTTATTATATGAATATTACATTTGAATTCATTTGAAGGGATTTAACGGGGATTTAGGGATATTGATTTAATGCAAGAATATGCTAAATTTCAGTTAATTAGGCTCCAATTTTTGTAAACAAAAATAGAATAGAATAACGGATTAATTAATTAAAGATTGACTTCTGAATTTAACTGATCTGAGTAACTCTGTCAATTGTAGTTAAACAGAGTCATAGCCTGCTTTTGCTGTTTTATTATACAACATTAAGTAATTGTATTGCACTATTATGGAGGGTATTTACAATTTCATCACGGAAATGTCAAAGGGATTGGTTTAAGATTTTTATAATTTTATTATGTATTTTTTTATTTTTATTTTCATACTATTTTCGTTGGATCATTTTTTTACGATTGATTTTGTGTTCATTGATTTGTGTGACGCGAATTATGAAATTGCAATTACTAAAATTTAGTACCAAATATTCCCAAAATTCTCATTCAACGCCATCGCACCGACACCAACTTTGCTGATACAGAGGTGGAGGAATTAATTGCTATGCTGAGAGAAACGGAAAATCTGGAAGAGCAAGGTGATATTCTGCAATATCTGGTCGATACACAAGGATTGGACTTTAACACAGGTATGGGCATAAGAGTTAAAAATTGGTTTCACTTTAACTGCGTTTTAATTTTTGAAATTGAGAGACACTAAACAAGATAATAAAATTTGAATCCTCTAATACACACGCTACATACTTATACACATATTTACCCCCGAACAACACGTATATTTACTCCCGAACAACACATTTTCCTTCTCCAAAACAAATTATGGCCATCTCTTTTTGTACTGTCCAATGTCCTGCGAAGTGATCAGAAATTGTATGACACACACACATAACCTCACCTCTCTGAGCATCTATATGCAAACCCATGTCTCATAACTCCGTTAAGAATCTTTATTTTGGTAAATTGACTTTTTATGCTTATTCATTCATTTCTTGTTGAACAAAAACAAACTAGCCGGCTTAGGAATTAAAAATAAAGCGTCCACTTCTACTTCCGGTAAGTTTAAGACAAAATGTCCCATACGACAACCAAAATCATACAAATCAAACCCCCAAACTCATTACCTCCACCACGTATTGCATCAAATGCACTTTAGCTGATGTGCTATCTTTCTTTAATTGGGATTATTATTCTGTTTGTCACTTTTCTGTTTTTCATTTATGCGGTCTATTCCTAATTTTTTACATTAACGGGTAATTTGTTTGTGTTCGTAGTGTTATTATTTGTCGATTGGTTGATGTTGTTTTGTTCGATACCCTTTACACTTTTCCAAGATTACAGACCTTTCCCATACTTTAGACTTTTAATTTTAATTGGGTACTTAGCATCACCACTTATGTTAAGTTAGTTTAATACAGAACCTCAGTGTTGTAAGTAATACCATAGACGATATATCGAATTGTAGCTCTTCTCTACAAAGTCTCAAATTTGAGGGAATATAATTTTGCATTCCCTTCTTTTTGATTTGATTCTCATGACCGATCAATCAATCATTTGCAGGATCATAAATTGGACGGGAAATTCGAGATTGCTCAGAATCTATATTTTCGAAAAATTGATTTTTTTGGAAAACAGATTTCTGTTTCACAGAATAGAGAAAATACGAGTACCAGTTAATTGTCGTTTCTATTTACGAGTTCCTTTCGGGGTTTTTGGTTTACGTGGAAAACATTTTTATAAATTTTTATTGAAAAATTAATACAAAACAAAGTATTTTTTTTACTTTTTAATTTTCTTAATATTTTTCCTATAAAGATATGAAAACTAAATTGAACGGAATTGAATTGATTTGATTTGAGTTGAAATGAATTGATTTGAATTTAATTGAATTGAAATGAATTAAATTAAATACAATTGAATTGAATTGAATGGAATTGAATGGAGTTTAATCTAAATGAAATTAATTGAATTGAACTGGATTGAAATGAGATGGAAAGAATTGAATTAAAAGGAAGTGCATTAAATTGAAATGAATTGAATTCAATTAAATTGAATTGAATTAAATTTCATTAAATTCTCAAAATTGTAAAATGTGAAGTTAAATCAATTGACATCTGAGTAGCTCATATAAGATGCTCAGACGCTGAAGCGTTAGTTATCCGTGTAAAAAAAATGTAGGACTTGATAGGATTTTAACAGAACTACATAATTAGATCCGAAAAATGGTTATGTATAATAGTATCAGATTGGATCAGAACTGATCTATAGTTATTAATTAGGTATAGTTAGATCTAGTTTGATATCACATTTGTTCCAGCTAGAAATAATTGGATCTAACGTGATATACAATTTGGTCTAACGCGAGATTCAGTTATATCTGGGCCGAGATGTGGTTATATCCAGCCAAATATCTGAGTATACCGAACGGGATATGCTATATCTACACCTAGATATATGTATCTCTATATCTCACCAGATCTAATTATATCTCACATAAGATCCAATTATATCTTGTCGGGACAAATTTCAGATCTAATTAGATCGAAATAGATAGCAATAGATCAGTTCTGATCAAGTACGACCTTATTAGATATAATCATTTTTCGGTTCTAATAACATCTAATTAGGTCTGTGAATATCAGTTTTTTGGATCTTATCAGATCTAATTAGGTCTGGCTAAGATCCGAACATATCTACACTTTTTCACACGGGTAGTTATTTTTTGTATAAAAACGTAGATTTTAATGAAAAATCCATAAAGTGTATTTAAACATACATATATTTTTGTAAAGGCTAAACACAGAAGTTTCGTCTTAGAATTAATTTATCATAATTGGTGATTATAGAACAATATATGTACATATGATTTAATATTTTCAAATAAAACACAAATGGTCCTTCTTAGCATCTTAACTGACAAATATTGTTTTAGGTTTATAATGTTTAATAATCTAACAACATTTTTTAATAACATTTCTTTCTTCTTTTTTCCATAAATTATTTTTGGTCAACGAAAACTATACTCTCAATTGTTGGCTTTGAATGTAACATAACATATTATTAAAAAAAACAAACAAACAAAAACGCTTAATCAAAATCGATCTCTTCAATTGGCTTGCCTGGGTCTAATTATGGGCATCTGCTTTTGTAAAACAAATTTGTGGTACTATTTAATTGGAAACCATCAACTGCATGTTCATTTTTGCATATATAAATTCCTACTGCTTTAATTTCATATAAATTTTGAAAAAATAAAAATTTTGATGAGGAAGTTGATGAGAATTTTGTGGAGCAGTCTAATGAAGAATCTGCTTTGAAAAATTACTCATTTGGTAAACCTCCATTGCCACCCTCGGTGGTTTCTGGAGGCTCAGCATCACAAAATGCACATGCGAACAACAACATTACTATTACTTTATCCCCATCTGAAGGAATGCTGGAAGAAGGTCGCATTGTTACCGTACGTGATTTACTCAAGGGTCTGTACGAGAAAGCATGTCAACAGAAACTCTGGGGTCTGGTTCGCCACACAGCCGGTATGTTAGGTAAACGTGTTGAGGATTTGGCTAAGGCCGTTACCGACTTGTTGGTACGTCAGAAACAGGTTACCGTGGGAATGCCACCAAATAATGAGTATACCATAACGGCCCCCTTACCAGAAGCTGATCTCAGACAATTGATACACGATGTAAGTTACATATTTGACACCTAACTATTCATGTATTACAGACTTATTTGTTTGTATTTGTTTTTGTTTTAGGCCTATGGTGATGATGAGAGTACAGCTATGTTGACACAAGAGTTGATGGTCTACTTGGCCATGTTCATACGCACCGAACCTCAGTTGTTCCACGAAATGTTACGTTTAAGAGTTGGTCTTATTATTCAAGTTATGGCTAAGGAATTGTCTCGCACCTTGAACTGTGACGGAGAAGCTGCTTCGGAACATTTGTTGAACTTATCACCTTTCGAAATGAAAAATCTATTATATCACATTTTAAGTGGCAAGGAGTTTGCTGTTAGCAGTGGTAAGTTAATTTGGATGTTTCTTGTGGAAATCTAGAGGAAAATCTAGTTCTGTTCTGGATTTTTTGACCTTCCAACGATACAAATGAGAGATACTATACACGAACATTTCGTAGCCTTAGAAAACAATTTAAGATTTTATCGACAACCGATCGAAATACTTATTCTTATTTTTGAAATAAATCGGTACCATCTGTTTTAATTTGAATACACTATGGAAATTTCCAGAATTTGAAAGAATATCATAATTTTTCTTTTAAGTTCTTGCAATAGTATCTATCAAATTTAAAACTTGTACATTTTGGTCTAAAATATCCTCTATAGTTTACCTAATATGGCAAAACTCATACCGAACGAAATTTTGTAGTAGAAAACAAATTGATATGAACATTTGAATGTTCAACTTCTTCAACTGCGTAAATGCTGAAAATATTGAAAACTTTATATGAAACACATACAGACGACACATTCTTCAACCGAAGACTAGGGTTCCTAAGATTTTATACTACATATAATTAACCACCGTAGCCATGACAAAGTTCAGAAATATACAAACATAAATTCTATTTTCAGTTGCTCGTGGCAATCTCTCTATTGTTAGTTGCAAGTCGAGTCGCGTCAGTAAGAAATCTCAAATTGGTTTGGGCGATCCTGAAGGTGAAGATGCCATCATTGCCACTATTGATGATAGACAAGGGCAATGGTTGCGTCGTCGACGTTTGGATGGTGCTCTCAATCGTGTACCGCGTGATTTCTATTCACGTGTCTGGACTGTATTGGAAAAATGCCAGGGCTTAGCTATTGAAGGACGAATATTGCAACAAAGTTTAACCCAAGAAATGACTCCTGGAGAGTTAAAATTTGCTTTAGAAGTTGAAACGGCATTAAATCAAATACCGCAACCGGAATATCGTCAGTTGGTTGTGGAGGCTTTGATGGTATTGACTCTAGTAACTGAACATAATATGGTGCCAAATTTGGGAGGTATTATCTATGTGGAGCATTTGGTCCATAAGGCAAATCAATTATTTTTGGATGATCAACGCAAAGTTCAAGGTGACGCCACCTTATGCTGTGCCAAATCTAAGGATAGCAAAGAGCAGCATCAGGCGGCTTCGGGTATGTTGTTGTGCGGTGGCGCCGCATATATTTGCCAACATTTATATGACAGGTGAGATGGAATGGTGTTGTTTTGTATTCCACTTTCACGAAAAGTGAACTTGTGTGGGAAGAAAATCGATAGTCTGATCTTATTTTATTCGTATGAATCTTCTGAATTTAAATCCATTTAAGGTGAAAGTGGAATGCAGAACATCATATACAACTTTTTTTTTTGTTAAGAACTATAATATAATAATTGTTGTTTTCTAATATACATTCAGCGCTCCCAGTGGCAGTTATGGTACCATGACTTACATGGCTCGTGCAGTCGCTTTAGTTTTGGATTGTGTTCCTAAACAAGGCGAAATTGAATGTGCCATCTGTTAAATTATTTATTTATGTGCTTAATTTCAAAATATTATTGACATTTTCACCGTTTAGTTAGTTAAATTGTTTTTCTTTGCATTACATCGTCAAGAGGTGTATATATTTATTCATCAAACTAATCTATTTTCTAAAATAAACAACTCGAACTATATTTTCTAAAATAAATAACTCGAATTTTTTAAAATATTTTATTATTTACAATATAAGCAAAATTTGTAATACGAATAAAATGTAAAGCTGGAATACTTTTAAATTAATAAAAATTAAACCACATCTAGAGAAAGGGAACAAATCTAGAATATTTGAAATCAAAATCCAGTGTTCTAGATTGCATTCGCTTTAAGTTAGGCAAGGTTCGGCTTAGGATGCGTAACAAGAAGTGACTGTCGGTGATTGCATACTTATCACTATCACTACACTCGATACGGATAGGAGATGAAGCCCCAATAGATTGCTAGTTATGCTGTAAAATCGTGCAAAGGCTGTCTACCGCTGGGAAATCACCGGAAGAACCATAATCTGTGACAATTTTTTCACATCATTGAATCTGGGTAGCCATTTGATGTCCAAAAATCTTGCTCTTCTTGATACTGTTCGTTGAAACAAAAATTTTGTGCCAAATGAAATGAAAGCAGACCGCAAACGAGAAGAATTGTCTACAGTTTTTGTTTTTCTCAAATCAAAGTTTGCTTTGGTGTCATATGTGCCAAAAAAAAGGGAAAAGCAGTTGTACTACTTTCCAGTACGCCTTGGCAAATGCTATTGTACCTGAGAAGAAAAACAAGTCACAATATATCCTTGACGACAACGCAACCAAAATAGGTTGGCGCTGGACTTTGGCAAAGTTTTTTAACCTGGTAGACATAAGCGCTCTAGCCGCATTCATTATATGTTCGGGTAACAACGACCACATCCACCAACAGACAAACGACGATAGTTCCTGCGGAGCCTTGCAAAGGAGCTCTTCATGTCAGCAATTGAACAGCGCTCTGAAAATCCAAGGGTATTAGCCCATGTTTCAACACGCCTGGCTATTGAAATGACACTCGGTAGTTCTCCTGTTTCTGGCACTAGTATGAACAACTTGCCTGATATTTCTAACGACATACAGCCCATGCACCCTGTTCGTTGTCTATATTGTGAAGTGGGTGTAAAAAACCTGTATGTGACATAAATGTTAACACATACTTTGAGTAAATGCTGTAACGAATGAAATTTAAACATTTTCATCTTAACTTTGTATCTAAAATCATATATCTATACTTATGTATATGTATTATGTATTTGCATTTTTTAGTACCGTATAGAAGTGGGCGGTGTCACGCCCCCTTTTTAAAATTCGTCCTGACGACTTTTTTCTAGACCAATTGTTATGAAAATTACACAATGTGGTACTGATGACCTGCTGATAGTTCTTGGCTATACTTGGTTGTGATTGGATAAAGGGGTGTTACACCGAACATACAACTTGAAATTTAAAATAGCTACATATGTACATCTCATGATCTATCAGAGATATAAAGATGAGATTTAGTATATATGTTGCAAGTACAGAATGAATTTCAGCAAGGGTGGGAAAGAAACCGTTATAACAGCCATAACTATAGTTTGAAACATAATGGAACAAAAGATTTTGTACAGCCTTTGGCATTACAAAAAATTTTGAAGGTAAAAATAAGTTTGCCGGGTCCAGCTAGTTTCTTAATAAATACGCATTCAAGTATAACAGTCTGCGTACTAGTGTTTTTTCATAAGTTGACATAGTTTTCCATGCAAATACATATCTGTTACAAATGTAGACTTCCGACCGCCAACGAAAGTTTACAATCCCGAGCACATAAAGGTTAAGCTCCGTATTCAGTTCTTGAGAAATTTTGGTACGAAAATTTTGCCATTTATGAAGTTTTCGTTGTACGTGTATGAAAAATAACGAAAATTTTATGAAGCGGAAATTTCGCTTACACAGGAAAATAAGGATCGGTAATATTAAGGCTTTTTTTTTTATTCCATTAACCTATCGCCCACGGTGGGTCAGAACAGAGTTCAACCTAAAATATCTTGCACAGTGGATTTCATTGATGGATATGATTGGGAATTACAAAAAAAATCAAAATCATTCATCGATTCAGTTTTGACAAAATCAAATTTTTGTCTTATTCGCGCTAGTTAAAAATAGAAGAGAAATACAATTCATGCAAATAAACAAGAAACACGTTATGAAAAATATATATTTGAACATTAGATTATCGAAGAACACATTAAACATGAAATTAAATGAACTTTAAACATTAGATTATTAAAAAACACATAAAAACTAACTCTACATGTGAAGACTATTGTACGCACGTTGTAACATGGTAGAATATTCAGGATTTTCACATGGAACCTTGGTATCTTTGCCACATTGAATTAAAATCAGAGTGGACTGCCTGCATCGCTTGTTCACTGTAGAATCCCAGGCCAGTCTGATTCAACTCACAAAAGTCTTCAATGTGGAACAACACAGCATGGACTTTTGGAGTTATAGAAACGTTGAGGTCAATGTAACTTCTTCTGTAACTTCGTGTTCACCAATTGCGAAATCATTTGATCTGAATTTTGGGCCCGAGTTTTGGTTGATGGCGTGGACATTCTCAAGCCGCGAAGATGTATTGCATTGATGAGTTTTGCCTTTTGCGAGAGTAGATAAGCATTCTTTGCACGTTTTGACCGATTGTTGCATTTTCTAAAAACGTGAATAAACATTTTTTAATACTCGTGGAGCGATTACTAATATAGAAAATAACTTTTTTTTATACTCACCGATGATTTCTGAATTAGTAATGTCTTTCAAAATTCTTTGTCGAGGTGGTAAACTTGCGCCTTTTGCCAAATGGTCTGTACGACGCATTCTTGCAAATTGACAAACTTTACAATTACAAGGCGTATTTCCGTTCGATCGTGTGACCCTCTTCAAAGATAAAATGGAAGTATTGGCGAAAGAAACGGTCATGGTAGAATGAGAAGGTAAACTCGGTACACAGCTGATTTCAATATTGTCTCGTTGTTTAGTTGGCCGCTTCTGTCAGTTTCAAAGGTTTTGCTTTTGATTTTGACATGAGGAGAGCCTAAACAAAAACAAAATGCCTGTTGTTCTTGCCCACAATTGTTGTTGTATCTACTGCGACTACTTGGTATTTTTACTATGGAAACGGTCTTCTTTGGGTCATCATCCAAACGGTACAAATCTCTCCTACAGCCATTGAAGACAACCACAGGCAAGCGCTCATCATTGCCATCGTAGTCGTATACTTTTGCAACTTTTAATTTTAGTTTTTTCACTATTGAAAACATCGATTTCGTTCTACAAAAACAAAGTAGACAATTTTTGCGACGATTTTATTCGTGCGAAGCATCCATTGTACATTTACACCATAGTGTAATAATATAAGTGGAAGCATAAGCCCAGCTGATCAGGCATTTTGTTATTGGGTTGTTTCTTTTTATCATTCTTTGTTTACGTAGTACACTCGAAGTGTCAAACTTGTCTCATCATTTGTTTTGATTCTTATTGTTCGTTATTAAACGTTTGAAAAGTGTTGTGCAAATTAAATTGAAATATAAATATAATTGTAAATTATATAATTTCTGCCTACTACTTTTTTTTTTAATACATGTAATTCTATGCATGTAATTATTTACTTTGGCGTTTTTCCTTTGCCTCTTCTTCGTATATAAAATGATTTTGACATATCGAGTGTACTGTCATAACAATAGTACAACAAAATTCTGTCAAAATCGTTTCATATTACAACAACACGCCACGCGTCGACTTATATTATTAGACTATGATTTACACTGTATTCAATCTCGAAATCAATAGCGGCATTCATGCAAACGTGAAAGCCGAGAACTTTTGCTCAGCGCAAGTTTCCCTCGCACCGTTGCATGACGCACCAAGTAAAGTTGCTCAGCGTAGTTGTGCTCAAAACCATATCACCTGACCAAGATGGATACATAAGGCGGTAGCAGTAGCAATTGCATGTATTATGTATGTGTACTTTTTCTACTGTTCTAGTGCTATCACCTTATTTATCCATCCTAGTCAGATGACAATGAAATGTCAAAAGTTTACATGTTTCTCCATCCCACGTTTGCGCAGCAAATTTGCCTCGAAAACTTTCCACTTTTGAGCAAGTCGCTTTGTATGGGAAATTTGTTTGTTTTGCTGTTTGCTGTTCAAGTTTACGATGTTTTCGAGTTTATGAGGTTCTTTCGAGCTTTCATGAAGACCACTAATGTCTTTTGATAGAGTATGTCAAAAACTATCAAAAAACTGTGAAGAAAGTTGAAAACAAATGACAAACAAATGAAAACAATAGGTCTGTCTGTTTACTGCAATATTGTACAAAATGTTACAAACTGTTGTCTGTTTACTGCACAACTTTTGCAACGAGAGAGCCAAAGAGAGAATTTTTTGACAGTTGGATGATAGAGAACTTGCAAAATGTTACTGGAGGAATTTCTTCTATCAAGATTTTGCAAGTTCGATCAGCTGTTTTTTATTTACATTTTGATTGCAATATTTTTGTGTGAAAAAGAAGAATAAAGTTGAAATTTAACAATGACAGAGGTAAGTGTTTAAAATTGTATTGTTTTTTTAACGTATATTGTAAATTAGAATATAAAAAACATTTGTTTTTATGCTAGAAACGTCCATACATACAGTGCGACCGTAATGCAAGTGCAGACGTAAATGCAGACGTAAATTTTTATTTCCTTTGTCATTTCAATTGTTTACACTTGTTGATGTTTTCTTGAAATATATCACAAAATGTTGTCTGTTTACTTTTTGGAATAGAGAAAAAAAAGAGCGTAAAATTTTGTTTACTCTCTGCAAAAAGTTACTGGATAAATCTTGCTGGAAAAGTAAACAGACAAAGCTAATCACAGTTATCAAATACAGCCAAAAACAAACAAACAACTAGCGGGACTACATACGTTGTTGTTGTGTTTCTCATTCCTCTCTATTTGATGGTGATCCTCCTCCATCGCAGGAGGGGGAAAACCTAACCTAAGGAATCGGAACGCAAAACCTTCAAAAAAAGTGATGGCATACCTACATATAAAGCAAAATGAAAAAGATGCTTGGGTGAATCGATAGTTCAAGAAGTTATAATGAGGAAAACCAAGGCGAATTGATATTATATACATAAATTCGCCTTGAGGAAAACGATCTTACGGCTGTGTCTGTTTTCAAGAAAGTTGAAAACAAATGACAAACAAATGAAAACAATGACAGTTGCGTCAAAAATCGAAAAACCATTCAAAAAGTACATAAAACTTTGCATGTAAAAAGACCGAAAAAGCAAAAAATGGTAAAACTATATTTTCTCAGAACTGAATCGATGAATGATTTTGATTTTTTTTGGTAAATAATCAGAACGATTCCCCCAATCATATCCATCAATGAAATCCATTGTGCAAGATATTTTAGGTTGAACTCCGTTCTGACCCACCGTGCGCCACTTACGACAAAAACGATGTACAAGTAGACAGTCAAAATTTCTCTTCACTCAAATGCCAACAAACAAAACGAGTGAAACCCAAGTACTTCTCTACTCTCTCTCTTACTCTCTTCATTGAATATTTCAATACACAAGCAGCTTTTTGATAGTGTATTGTATATAACTATACAAATTCCAACCATGTTGAAGTAAAATTACATAAACTACACTCTTACACACTTAGGGTCACACATTATAGACATCAGTTGATGTTACCAATAATAAACAAAAGATCCAATATTTTACATTACATACCGCCAAATGGCACGTGTTTTTCAAAAGACAACTAATTTAATATAGATGGGGAAATTTATTGGACATTGAACCCCAAAGAAACATAGGTTTTTTACACATTTTATGTGAATATTGTTGGTATTTGCAGTATTATAAATAATAGCAATCTTAAAATCTGTTGATCTACTGAAATGGAGCTAAATTTTTTAATCTTTTTCATTCTGAGCATTTCACTCAAGATAACTTTTTCTGATCTATAATTGTTTATTTTAGTTTGGCAGCTTTATAAACCGCATATGTCAGTGACAGCTTTCGTAAACAAACGCAAGCACGAAGTGATATATAAACTACCATTTTTGACTTCCACGTTCGCGTTGGCGTTTGCGTTAACGTTAACTTTCGGGACTTTTAGAATACTACCCTTAATACTACTTAATGTGGCAACATTTGCTGTAAAGGGCGAAAAAATGCGATACGGCAACACGTTTGTACCAAGCGCCAACAAATACATGGTAACAACAGATGTTGTTGTAGTTGTAAGCAGCAACAACAGACATTTTAATTTCGTTCATTTGTTTCAGTTGTCAAACTGTGTATACCAACAATACCAGAATACAAAAAGTATGAAAACAAAATACATATGATTTTAACAAGTGAAACGAAAAATTATATGGAAAAAATTTAATCACATGCTTAAACGGCTATACCTGATAGATAATTATACCATGATCAATACGTATAACATTTACCTCTCGTTGTTGTGAACAATTTAATTCCAATTTGGTTTTCAATCGGAAATATAAATCTATCCTTCAAATTTAGAGATATAGTCTTCCATTAAATAAAATTATTTAAATGAACTGACCATGTGTAATGCCTTATTCACGCTGCCGCGAAATTGAAGTCTTTCGCAATTTGGGCCGAAATTGAGTTGAAATTGCTCAATTTCGCATATATTTTGACAACTACGAAATTGAGATATTTACGACAATTTCGTTGAAATTGACTTGAAATTGTTGTATACAACGCTGTTTTTACTCAGCAAAATTAACTTAGTACTCTTTTTTGCACATATGCAAGAACACGAAGCCGATAATTTTTGAAGTTCACGCCGCCGTCGTTAAAGCAT
Source organism: Phaonia tiefii (assembly GCA_963931995.1). Taxonomy (NCBI): domain Eukaryota; kingdom Metazoa; phylum Arthropoda; class Insecta; order Diptera; family Muscidae; genus Phaonia; species Phaonia tiefii. Next base: position 129,667,460 of record OZ008370.1, read on the forward strand.
GCTTCGACTTAAAATGTTAGCCGATATTATCAATTAAGCCGCATTTAAAGTCCCGAATTACTAAAAAAATTATCTACATTTTTTATACAACTAACGAGATGGACCTAAAAGTAACGTCTGCTGAAAAATTACATTTAATAAAAACTCAGTAGCCGCCGTCGATATATTTTTTTTGTTGCTCTAACGCCGTCGATAATTTTGGATCGGCTTCGTTCACCGAACACGTGGTTACTAAAATTGCAAAAAAAAGCCAAAACAATTGTATGCCGCCTCATTCATCAGATTGAAATTTTAAGTTTACATCGAAATAGGCTAGTGAAAATAAACTATAAACCGTGGTGAATCAGTGATTCATGTTAAAGTTCACGTATCATTCATTTATTTAATTGTTTTCATTCAGTTCCTAACAGAATTTTGGTTATTATGCCCAGGCACTAAAATTTTACTAATGGCAATACATATTTGTAAACAAACAGTTGTAATTTTTCAACGAAATTGCTCAAAAGCCAGTGTGAACGATTTCAATTTCGTTCGACAATTTCATTCCGAAATTGTCAATTTCGTGGCAGCGTGAACAAGGCATAAGCCATTTTGCAAATTACTGCTTTTGAGTCTCTCCTTGATAACATTTTCATTCGCAAAAAATGATAACAAAATTTATCTAACCCGGCGTTTACACGGGACAGTTTTGCTCCGACAGTAGATATACATTCAAACATTTGTACTACCCCATTTACACTTCTCTCACTTGCCTTGCCACTGTCTCTGATTTTTCAATGACAGTAACTTCGGCAAGAGATTTGACATAAGCGGCCAGATCATGGCTGAACTAGTAAAGGTTGGCGCAATAGAACAACTGATTATGCTTTCTTATGACTCCATCTGTTAAATTCAGTGTATTTTGTTGTTGTACTTTTTTGTTTACTGTGTTTGTTCATATGGATCTGTGTCGAATTTGACGGTTAGAGTCATGAGACAAAAACTAAATACTTATTGTTGGTTCACACAATTACAACAAATCCTACTGCGTCAACCTCTACTAGTTAAGCCATCGGCCATATCGGTGACGTTTCGTAGTAATTTGAGAAATAAGCAAAACATCGCAAACGACTTTACAAATTGGGAAATATATTTGTATTTGAAAATTTTGATAATTTTTATTGAAATATTGTTTGATAATACAAGCATATAAACATGAATACATGTCTCATTTTGCAGAGTACATCAGTTCCATTGTAATTTGGAGAAGTAAGACAAATCACAATGGCAAAAGAGCGAAGAAACAAAAAATCAGAGAACGAAATTTAACGCAACGACACTGTCGGCGGTTGCTTAAAACTGTACTGTCTTTATAACTGGCTGAACGCGAACGTCACATAAACAATTTTTCTCTTTGTGACACTAATACATATTCTCAACTATCTTGTCTCAAACTGTCCCGTGTAAACGCACCGTAAGATAAATTTTTGTTGCCATTTCTTGAAATTTAACTTCTGGCAACATTGTCATTGCTCAAGTCGGAATTTAAGTGGGAAATTGAAATGCCACTAAATATTGCTTAGCTGTCCCATACAAATTAATCTATAATTAACTTTAGCGGGGTAAAGAAATCACACTTATTGACAAGTTTGGGTTTGGTCATGGTACAATAATATGTTCATGGTAAAGTTGTTAGAACAGCTGTTTTCATTTTTTTCATGAGGTTCTTCGCTTCGGCTGTCATACTCACATGTATTTTGTTTTTGTACTCTTTTGCATTCTTGTGTTGTTGGTATGTATTTGTGTAGAGTTTGACAGCCGAAGCGAATAGAACAAAAACAAAATGTCTGTTTTTTCTGCCTACAACTACAACAACGCGCGCTGCTATTACCATGTAGATATTATTGTACCATGGGTTTGGTGATTTTTTTTTGTATGAAAACAAAATATGGTGGCATTATTGCCTAAATCAAAAGTGTAAAACACTCTGTCAACAGCAACGCTGAATTTGCATATGAATGTTGGCAAAATCCATATTTCTTATTTTAAAATTCCTTTTGGAATATGAAAATCTACAAATATGCAAGGCAAATTTTCATATTGTTAGTGAACGTTTATTGCAGTGACTTTCCGTCTAAGGTGCGGAGGTGTTCTCTGAACACCCTAAAATATTTTGATAATCATGTTATATTTTTTTCTAATTATTTCCTAAAGTCCAAAAATATTTCAGCGACATATGTATATATATCCAACATTTATTCATTAGCGGTATTCATGCATACGTGAAAGCCGAGAACTGTTGCTCAGCGCAAGTTTCCCTCGCACCGTTGCATGAAGCACCAAGTTAAGTTGCTCAGCGAATTTGTGCTCAAAACCATATCATCTGACCAAGATGGATACATAAGGTGGTAGCAGTAGCAATTGCATGTATTATGTCTGTGTACTTTTTCTACTGTTCTAGTGCTATCACCTTATTTATCCATCCTAGTCAGCTGACAACGAAATGTCACGTTTGCACAGCAAATCTGACTTGAAGACTTTCCACTTTTGTGCAAGTCGCTTTGTATGGGAAATTTCTTTCTTTTGACATTTGCCGCGTAAGTTTGCGAGGTTTAAGCATGAAACACATAGACGACGACAGGCTACATGAACACACGACTACTGAATTATTTTCAAGACGGCAACTGCAAAGTAAACAGCTGATCTGTAATGTTGACGTTTGTGTTATTGTGTTATTTGTGTTAGAAGAAAATAAAATGTCTGGAGAATATTTAATAAATATTATTACAAACATAACAAAAATTGTGAAAACAGTTGATTTTTCCGTCACTGGTGCCACTTCAGGCATTGACAGCACTAACCTGTTGATTGTCGCCCACATAAATAGAAATTAGTTTAATTCAACTACAGCTCCATAAGTAGCATAGACAACAACCTGCAGTCGTGTCGCCTTGCCGTCGTTAAAATATTCACTTGCATATAAACGCATGTATTTTATTTTTGACAGGTTGTGGTCGGTAGCCTGTCGTCGTCTATGTGTTTCATGCTTTACGCGTTTACGAGGCTCTTTCGAGTTTGCATGAGGACCACTATTGTTTTAATTTATAACACAATTGTGTGTGTTTCTGTTGCACATATTTTTTTTGTGTTCGTGTTTTTTTTTCTTTTCTTGCTACAAGTTCTTCTACTTAACATTTTGTGTAGTTCTTGTTTATTTTTGTTACTGCTGTAAAACTTTAACATTTGGTTCTATTTTTTAAGAGAACAAATTAAAAAAAATATTTTTCAGCTTAACTCGGCTTACAGACGTTGCACAAAAAAATATTGCTTTCGTTTAAGTATCCACACTTGCCCATACCCAAATGTCCCTGAATGTACCGGTTTTTTGGACCCTGTGGGCCACATAGGTCCATGCGACGGCTAATTGTTCGATTTGTCGCTTTCTTGATTTCTTCTTTAATTTAAATTTTTTTATAATTTTCTGAGCATTCCCCGAACTCATGCATTTTAGCCGAAACTATAAACCTTGTAAAATCAGTGCTTGATGTTAAAGTTCATGCACCATTCATTTATTTTACTGTTTTCATTAATTTTCTAACTAAATTTTGATTATTGTGTCCAAGCACGAAAATTTTACTCATGGTAATGTTTGTAAACAAACAGTTGTCATTTTGCGACGAAATTGCTCAAATGCCACTGTGAACGATTTCAATATCGTTCGACAATTTCAATTCGAAATTGTCAATTGCGTGGCATCGTGAACAAAGCATAATTGACAAACTTTTTCCACTTTCGATAAAACTTCACCAATAATAATAGTGTTTTGGTTACACCGCTTGTTTTGTATGAAGCACTTAGCGAAGACTTAGCGAGAACTTAGCGACGCGATTCATTTTCGCTAAAATTTAAAAAAAAACAACATTTTTTTTTTAATAAAATGACTTTTCGCTAAAAACCCGTTTTTTTTGAAACTTAGCAAGCGATAATCGCTTGCTTGTAACCAAAACACGACTAATGTGAACTCTGCTTGATAAAGAAAAAGTATCAACTGTAGTACAAAGTTATCAACTGTGAACAGCTACCTTGGCTACCAACCAAAACTCATTGTGTCATTCGCCATTTTTGTTCTTCTCCAACGGGTGTTTTCTTGTTTTGTGATCAGAGAAAAAAATTTATTAGTTTTGTAGTGCATACAATTTTTCTAATAAAATGGTAAATAAACATAATTAAAACCTTATAAATTTAATGAAAACATAAAGTTTACCTAACGTATTGTGGGTAGATCAAACTTTGTACAATATTTCAGTGATTAGAATGAAACTAAACTACGCCAAAATTGCCGGGTGTTTGGTTGTGTGAACAGAAAAATTAAGAAAAAAAAGCTAAAATGTATTGGCTGCAAAGTAGAGAAGCACAATGACCGCATCATTCAATTAGTGTGAGGAAAAGGTATTCGTAGTGGCGGGGTAATGTGTATGAATGAGACTGCCTAAGCTCCGGCTGCCTGTCAGTGTATAAGAAAATGAAATAGAAAAAAATGCACGTGAGAATTTGATTCCAGATTATTCGAAAATTTCTTAAGACGAGGAAAATTCATAACGATTTTTTAAATATTCTATGGAAAATTAAACAAGGCGTTGTAGTTTCGTAGTCTAGCGAGTCTATTGCTGTCTATATGCAACCGTTTTGTGGGAAACCAGCGTGCCCGAGGTGCATGAATCATACAAATATTTCGGGTGAAACACAATGAGCAGATGTCGGTAAAATTCCCTTTTCGGAATAGGATGAATACATCAGTTATATTTAAGAAATCTTCGCCTTTACAGCAAATGAATTTGATTCAATGTTGTTAGAAGTATGGGAAAATGTTAGGTTATACCGTATGTCGCACTCCTTTTTAAACGCTGTTGTAAAAGCTGGGTTGCCATCTTACAGCAATTATACATAATGCAAACTTACAATGCAGAATGTTAGCAGAATAGATTGCAATTGGTAACACCCGGTTCAGACAGGGCAAGTTTACTTGCTCTAGTTATTGTCAATTCTCTTTTGAACTTGCTTTCATGTTCACACAGGGAAAGTTTGAGCAATTTTGGCAAAAATTCAGGACATGGGGCAGGCAAATAAAATTTATTTAAAAATAAAGCAAAATTAAAGAAAAGGTAAAGAATGTGAGAAAATGGAAAAGTAGCCCTCGCAGGGACCTATGTTGCTCGTACCGTGTTGTAGAACTTTTGGAAAATCGTTAAATTTATATTGCACTTAGTCGCTCAGGCAGGGGGGTTAAAATTCCCTCTGTACCTTAAGTCGATGTGTGGCAAAATCGGAATAATCACTCGATACTTTAAAAAAAATTATTTTTCTGGATGTTACCATGACCAATCTTATGGTTACTGTACGCACAAAAGTGGACTTATATGGACTTACAGACATCCCACGAAAAAAAGAATGACACCACGGAATTCGTGACACAAATACCTTTCGTTGAAGTACCCACATTAATCCATACCCAAATGGCCCTGGGTGTGACAGTTTTTTGGACCCTGTGGGCCCCGGCTAGTTTTCAACTTTCTCACATTCTTTAATAATTCTTTAATTTTGGTTTTTTTTTTAAAAAGCCGCAATTTTTGCTTTATTTTGCTTCCACGTTCTTTCTTTTATGACATTCCATTTTATTTCAATTATGAAAAAATTTTATTCTGAAGGGAAATTTTTATATTTGTGGAAAAACTTGTAAGTGAAAGGAATAATAATAATAATAACGACATTAATTGATTGCATAGGAGAACCTTGATTTCCTATCAACATCAAACAAAACACTTGCGTACTTTGTTTATTATCCAGAATTTTATGAACGAAGCAAAAAATGAAAAGCAATGTCAAATTGTCATCTGCAGCTAACTTCGCATAAAAAATTGCGGATGAGAAAACAAAACGAAATAAGAGTACGGGCAAGTCTGTACCCCGTTTTCTTCCTTTCACCTCTCTCTCCTATAAACTAGAGAAATGAGAAACGAAACTTGCCCTGTCTGAACCGGGTGCAAGTTTTGGCTGAAGTTAAGGACCAGGGGCAGGCAAACAAAATTTAAAAAAAAACAAACTTAAAGAAATTTAATGGCTGAAGTTCAGGACCAGGGGCAGGCAAAAAAAATTTAAAAAAAAACCAAAATTAAAGAAATATTAAAGAATGTGAGAAAATTGAAAACTAGCCGTCGCACGGACCTATGGGGCCCACAGGATCTAAAAAACCGTCACACCCAGGGACATTTGGGTATGGATTAGTGTGGATACTTCAACGAAAGGTACATATTCGCGTCATGAACTCTGCGGTGTCATTCTTTTTTTTCGTGGGATGTCTGTAAGTCCATATAAGTCCACTTTTGTGCGTACAGTAACCATGAGATTGGTTATGGTAACCATCCAGAAAAATAAATTTAATTTTTAAAAGAATAGCGATTTTTCTGATTTTGCCACACATCGGCTTAATGTACAGAGGGAATTTTAACCCCGCTGAACTAGGTGCAATATAAATTTAACGATTTTCAAAAAGGTCTACCACACGGTACGAGCAACATAAGTCCCTTGCGAGGGCTACTTTTCCATTTTTTCACATTGTTTATTTTAATTTTAATTTTGGTTTATTTTTAAAAAAAAATTTTTGCCTGCCCCCCTGGTCCTGAATTTTTGCCCAAGTTTTTGGTAAGCTTAAATATAGTATGTAGGCCTGGTCTAACTAACAAACAAACAATTGGGCTAAAATGCATATGGTGTAATGCTCAGAAAAAAAAAATTAAATTAAAGAAGAAATGTGTCCCACAGGGTCCAAAAATAAGGCTAAAAGTCTAGAAATGGCGACGCCACGTAACGGGTTAATACATCCATGAAATATATACGCCATTTGGTGTAAAAAAAACTAATTAACCGCTGAAACTACTTACGCTGAGTCTAACAATATATTCTGTTCCCCGTCCCGGTCCCCGAGAAATGGACCTCTAAGGTCCAACGTATAGCCGGGCATATTTCTCGCATCAGTAATCCGATTAGGTCAACATATTTATCGGTGGAAAGCTGTAGGATATGCCCTCCTAATGGCTTCAAAAAAAATTAATTTTATTAACCCAATTTCAAAATTTCGATTTTTGACCACGCCTTTTTTTGGTCAAAAATTTCACTTTGCCCAAATATGACCTATATTAAGCTATGTAAAATGTATATAGTCTTATAGACCAGACTAATATTTACTACGAAATATAATAAGCGTGAATAACTTCAAAGACCAGAGATATTGAAGTTTAAAAAAAATATAAAAATTATTTTTAAGAAATCGAGCGATTTTTTCGAAATAATTAATTATACTCACTGATTGGGACCTACAGTTTCACACCGGTTCCGAACGGTATTTTGAGAAGCTTTTTCATTGCTAAATACTCGATAGTGTCGCCGCCACTGTGCGAGGTGACTGCCATCGAACGAAATAACCATTGCACCACCGATGGTCACTTTTTCATGACCTTACTCCGAACTAATTAAATAAATAAATGGAACTAATTACTACAGTACAATTGAGAAGTTACTAAAATATTAATAATTAAAATCTGGTATTTTATAATATTTAAATGATTACTCTACATTTTGGTTTCATTAATTAATGTTTACTGTCGTGCCGCCGTTAAGTACCGTAAGAACTGGAACAAATGTGAAACTAAAAATTTGAAAGATTATATTTTGTTTGTTAATTTTATCGTATATTTATTTATTCAAGTGTTGTACATCGTAATAAAAGAGATACACTTTTTTTTTACTAAAAGTTAAAAATAAATTGTCTTTACATTGATGTCTTTGACAGAGTTAATAAAAAATTTCTTGACTGTAGATGGAATAAAGCCAACAAAACGTCGAAATTAATTATTAAGGGTAATCTAAAGTTGGTGTATCCAATGGATACTATCCTTATGGCGCCGTATATTAACGACATGTTTGTTACATAAATTTGTAAAGGTCGCACTATTTTAAAAGCATATTTTTCGCATTCGACGTTTTTTTTAAAACCTTTGTTTACTTTTTGTGGAAGTTCAAGCATTCATTGTATAGGCTTGAATGCACATCAAAGATGATAGAAATACCCGATTATTCAACATTTTCAACAGATGGCAGCAGAGGCTGTTTCTGTGCCTCAATTTTATACTCACTTTTCATTTGAGTAGTACTCAGTCCTTTGCGAAAATATCGTAAGTAAAATCAAGTACAGAGTTATTACACCAATGTTATTTCGTATGAAAACAATTGTTTGATAATTGCTTATGACCGGAATTTTGACATTTCGATTATTTTAACAACCAAAAGTAACACAACGTGAGTTAAAAATAAAATAGAGTGCGAAGAGGAATTATTAATGAAATATTTGCAAGGTAAATTAAAGTTAGGTGGTAACACTCCGCAACAAAATTTTCCGTTTAGAGATAAGTGACAAAATTTCGCAAGAACTTTACGACAAAAAGGACTTAAAAATCATTTTTATTTCGATTCTGTTTGAGTTTGAAAATAAAACAGATTACACTGGTCAACAAAATGGAAAAAAATTTGCTTCCTGTGTTTTTTTTTGTTTCTATCTCAAATTGTCGCGCACTTTTTAAATGCGGCAACAATTTTTCTCTGACAGCTTTTGTGTTTGGCTTACAGCTAACTGAAAAGTGGCGAATGTTTTATTTTTCTTTCACTCAAGTTTCCAGGATTAAGTACAGAAAAATTTAAAGCTGGTATTTTTGATGGGCCACAGATTAGGCCACTTGAGAGAGATTCTAATTTTGTTAAGTCAATGACTGAAGTCGGATCTAAAGATTGGAATTCATTTGTTTTGGTTATGAGTAATTTCCTAGACAAAAATAAAGCTGACGTCCATGTTGAGCGTCCACATGAGCATAAAAACCAACTTCCTGCAAACGCATTTATACTGATTTCCACAAAATCTGCGTGATTTTAGTGACGCACAGGGTGAAAGATTTCATCAGGATCTTCGAAGAATAGAAGAGCGTTATCAGGGAAGGTGGGGCTCACATATGATGACAGACTATTGCTGGAGTTTACAACGATCATTTAATAGTGTTAGATAGAAATTTTGTTAACATATGAATTATTTTTTTTATCTCAAAAAGTAAAGCTGTTGGCAATCTCCCAGTATTTTTTCATAGTCAGGGCCATAGAAATACCCAATAACCAGTGTAATAGAACATCATATTGCTTTTGTTCGTTTTAACAATACAAAAGCATAAAAGCCGGTGCCCTATTCAACAATTTCTGCGCCATCTAGAAAATATTTGAAATTTTAAACATGTTCCAAATATTAGTATAACATTTTTGTAACAGTTCCATGGAATTGCTTCGGAATATCATCTTACATCTATTTAAAATTAACCAGTTAAGAATTGTTCTTGCATCTTGAAAAAAAATCTGGTATCTAACTCCTATATGTACTAATATTGCAAAGACTTTGTATGTAGGGGAAAATCTTCTAAAATACTAATCCAATTTAAAAAATTCTTTCATCAGTAGAATGCTACGTTATCACTGAGTGATATAGGTTATATTTTATTTTAAAAAACAATAGGCATCCCTATTAGAATTCAGGACGAGTCTGCCTGGTTTGCTAATCACTTATATTTGGGAAGAGAGCAGAATGTTTTCAAAAGGAAATGAAAGAAATTGTAAACAATTGTGTAGAAAATGTATACTGAACAAAAGTACCCTTTATTTACTAAATCGGTAATATGAAATTTACTTTTATTTGCAATTTCTCCAGGAGATGTCATTGAATCCTGTGCGTGTTCTCAAAAATGAGGCTTTTGAGGAAAAAGCCGAAATGGCCCGTATGTCGTCTTTCATCGGTGCCATTGCCATTGGCGATTTAGTCAAGAGCACCCTGGGTCCAAAGGGTATGGATAAAATATTGGTGGCCCATGGCCGTCAGGCTGGCAAAGTCGAGGTTACCAATGATGGCGCCACTATTTTGCGCTCTATTGGTGTTGACAATCCTGCAGCCAAAATTTTGGTTGACATGTCCCGTGTCCAGGATGAAGAAGTTGGCGATGGCACTACATCTGTTACAGTTTTAGCTGCCGAGTTGCTGCGTGAAGCCGAAAAGTTGGTTGATCAAAAACTTCACCCACAAATTATCATTGCCGGATGGCGTATGGCTGCGAATGTGGCTCGTGAAGCTCTTACAAAAACATCACAAGACAATTCAGCCAATGATGCTAAATTCAAAGAAGACCTTATGAACATTGCCCGCACTACACTCTCATCGAAGATTTTGCATCAACACAAGGACTTCTTTGCCAAGTTGGCTGTAGATGCTGTGTTGCGTTTAAAGGGTTCTGGTGAATTGCATGCCATTCAGATTATCAAAAAATCTGGCGGAACTTTGGATGATTCCTTTTTGGACGAAGGTTTCTTGCTGGACAAGAAACCAGGTGTACATCAACCACAAAGGGTAAGTGTCTGGGATTATTATGCAACAACATATAGGAAGTGATTGTGTAAAACAGAAACATTGAAAATTGTTCACACTCGGCCCGTCAAATTGGTTGTGAATTATGTTTTTATTCAGATATCGCATATCACAGCCATTTTGACGAGTTTGATGGTGTACCAACGCAACAATAATTTTCTAAATTCAGGGCTATAAGACAATATGTGAAGTATCATAAACATTCAAGTGTACGAACTAACAATCATACTACTAAAAAAAATTAAGCACACTTGGTCACTGCTGATGCTGTAGGTCATAAGCATATCAAGAGTGTTGAATATTATTATTTCAAAACTTTTCTAATTGCCTACTACATATTATTTTAAACCATTGCAGATTGAGAAAGCAAAAATTCTCATCGCCAACACTCCAATGGATACTGATAAGATCAAAGTATTCGGCAGTACAATTAAGGTTGATTCCTTGACAAAAATTGCCGATTTAGAAATGGCTGAAAAAGAAAAGATGAAGGATAAAGTGCAGAAGATTTTAAGTCACAATTGTAACGTCTTCATTAATCGTCAACTGATTTATAACTATCCTGAACAGTTGTTTGCTGATGCAGGTGTTATGGCAATTGAACATGCCGATTTCGATGGCATTGAACGCTTGGCGTTAGTCACTGGCGGTGAAATTGTCTCAACTTTTGAAAATCCCGCATTGGTAAAGTTGGGTGAATGCGATGTCATCGAACAGGTAATGATTGGTGAAGACACACTATTGCGCTTCAGCGGTGTTAAATTGGGTGAAGCCTGCACCATTGTTATTCGTGGTGCCACCCAACAAATTATAGACGAAGCTGATCGGTCATTGCATGACGCTCTTTGCGTATTGGCTGCCACAGTTAAGGAGTCACGTATCATTTACGGTGGTGGCAGTTCGGAAGCTTTAATGGCTACTGCCGTTTTAAAGAAGGCTGCCGAGACACCTGGCAAGGAAGCAATCGCTATGGAAGCATTTGCACGTAAGTCTTAATAATTTCAGCTTTTTGTAATTTGAAAATTATTTTACCTTTTTTTTAAATTAGGTGCTCTTTTGGCTCTACCCACTGCTATTGCTGATAATGCTGGGTACGATTCTGCTCAATTGGTTTCTGAGCTTCGCGCTGCTCATGCTCAGGGTAAATCCTCTGCTGGTCTAGACATGGACAAGGGCAAAATTGGAGACATGAAAGAATTGGGTATCACGGAATCTTTTGCCGTCAAACGTCAAGTACTTATGTCCGCCTCAGAAGCTGCTGAAATGATTTTGCGTGTTGACGATATCATTAGATGTGCTCCCAGAAAACGTGTCCCTGATCGTGGTTATTGTTAAGCTGTAGATATTAATTACAAACTCATGTCCTCTAAATTTTCTATTTAATGATTTCCTTTGTTTTTTATTAATACAATTGTTCATTTAGTAAAACACATAAAATCACACTCGGAAACAACTAATTTAGCATTTATTTATACTCTTTGATTCATCTCTGTTCGATCGTTGATCTACTTTAATTATTTTACATTAAATATATTTGATTTTAATTAAATATATTTGATTAAAACCGATAGCCAGCTTAGCTTGCTATTATATTCTCGCCACAAACAAATTTATTAAATGCTTAAACTGTGTCTTGAATAGTAAGAACAATTATATTTTCTCTTAACAAACATTAAAAAAAAACAAAAACTTGTATTTTTAATACACTAAACCAAATTAATTGTGTTCTTATTTTATGATATGGAAGAAATTAAGAAAATTGGAAAAGAAGTTAGGTGTTCTCATGTGAAAATAGTGGCAATCCCAAAACAATTTAATGTTTGGTGGTTATAAACAGTACGCTCTCCCGCTCACAATTTTAAACAGTAAATCTCGCGAGTGAGTTTAAAGATCTGAAAATATAAGTCGCTCTGGATTTTAACAGGCAGAAATCGCGAGAGCAAAGCTTTAAGTTGTTTTATTTCTGACAGTATGTGTCAGTTGTCAGAAAAAATTCAAACTCGAGGTGGAATAATCGTCAAAATAATTTCGGGAAATCGTCAACTAAAAAACTTCAATTCATATACCAAATTTTAACACTTGTAGATACAAAAAATACAGTAAAAAATAAGACCAAAAATTAAAAAAGAAACGTCGGTCGGACCCATGGGGACACGGGACCCAAAAAAACGGGTCCACCTAGAGACATCTAGCAACATCCAAGTGTGGTTACTCGAATGAAAGGTATGCTTAAAAGGTGAATTTATTTTTCCCGGTAAACGTCTGTGGGTCAAGATAAACCCATTTTGGAAAATAACATGTGGGTCTTGAGATTCGGTAAAAGAGTATCATTAGTTATAAAACATTAATTATAACATTCAAATTTGTCCCCAAAATATTTTTGTTTCGACATCGGCGCCACTTCTCGAATGGTATATACGCGTATTTTTTTTAATAGAACAAATAATAAGACAAAAATACTATGTCGACGTCGGTGTTGGAGCTACCCCAGAGGAGAAAATCCCTAGTCCTAAAACCTTTATAACACAAAGATCTTAAAATATATTAAATTCCGATAACTAAGCGAGATATCGACAATTGTATTAAATTTGTTGGAAATATTTTGACGTATTCTACAAAAACGGTCATCAAAGTGGTAGTTTTTCTTTTAAAGTCTTCGAGACCCGTTGTTTTTTGAAATTGTATACTCTGAGTTCTCAAAAAATTTTATTTAATTTGTCATTATAGTTTATAAAAAAAAGTTCATCAAAACGGCACTGTTTTAGAATCGTCCTCGAGACCAGTTTTTGGACCATGTGACCTCCGTGGGTCCTCCCGACAAAATTTTGGTTGTATAGTTTACTCTAATTTCGGTTTTATTTCGGCTTGATGTTTGGGAATTTTACTGTTAACAATTTTTAAAGTTGAGAGAAGTTTTTGTGTGATAAATCGATTCTCAAACTTATGATTAAGGACGTCAATTTTCTACTATTTATAAACTAAAACTTACTTTTATTGCAGTTGACCTATTGAATTTCTCTCTCACTTGATATAGAAACACACACACATATAAAACCAACAACCGCTATTTTCGTTCTTTTACATTTAACACAGGACATTTTGTGTTTAACTCTGCTTTTGGTGAAGAAATTTGGAAACTTTATACGGCTTTTTGTTGATGAAATAGTTAACTTTTCTTTGATATTTTTACATTCACTTATGGTGAAATGGTTGCACTTTAAGTTTATACACTTTACGTTCGGTTTTACACAGAAATTAACACACTTTTTGCAACATTTGTGGCACTTTATTATTTTTTTTGCGATCTTCACTTATTCCGCCCGTATTTGGCACTGAGGAACTGGAAATACGATAGTGGTGATTAAGTATGTATCTGGTGTTGCCAGATTCTGTTGAATGCTTATTGGATAAAAAAAACTTTATTTTATTGTAGTAAATCTATTGCAATTCTCTCTCACTTGATACATAGACAACACACAAACACATGCAAAACAAACTTCTGCTATTTTTCTTCTTCTCTTCTTTCTTTTCACTTAACAGAAGATATTTTTTGATCAACTCTGCTGTTGGTGAAGAAAATGTAGAAACTTTAAGGCTTTTTCTCAATGAAATAATTAGCTTTTCTTTCATATTTTTACATTCACTTATGGTGAAATGGCTGCACTTCAGATTTATACACTTTGCGTTGAGTTTTACATAGAAATTGAGACACTTTTTGCGACATGTATGGCACGTTATTATTTTCGCGATCTTCATCTATTCTGCTTCTATTTGACACTGAGGAACTGGAAATACATACGATAGAGGAGATTAATTATGTGGGGTTGCCAGATTCTGTTGAATTCTTATTGGATAACCGGATATGGGGATTCTTGTTGTATTAAAATAATTACCCCAGTTCAACAGATTTCTACGAAATTTTTTCAAAACATTGTGCAAAAGTAATCAATTTAATTGATTTAGTAGTGATATTCATTAATACGACAGATAAAATGACAGAAGAGATAAAAGACGGGTTTATTTTAAATTGAGCTGAATGGTAATTGTAGTCTTTTCTGGCGTTACAAATAAATAGTTCGCTAATAATTCATTTTTTTTGAAAAATCGTATGTTAATATCACAGAATTGTAATGTTTAGCACATTGTTACGGATTTTAAATGCGATGAAAGTCAGCACTAGTATTTTATTAAGGACTGACAAGTTAGAAATTTGGTGAGTTCACAAGTAGGGCAAAAAAGTCCCCGAATAAAATAAAAGGTTAAATGGTCAATATGAGCCTGAAAATATAAGTATTATTATTTACATTTTAAAACTGCAAATTTTTATAGTTTTACTTTAAAAAATTCACTATGTTCAGAATTCAAAACGAAGCCACCAAAATATTGCCCACACAAAATCCATTATTATATGTTAAACATTTTTTGGCTATAATAATTTCGAAGACGAAGTTCCGACTTCTAATAAACATAGTTTGGCAATAAAAATATATATTCAATATATTTTTCACGTCTGCATTTTGAGATTCTATCTCAACCTCTCTTTAATTTTGCTTATCTATTATCTTAAATAATATTTTTTGTACATTTGAAAGAAAGTTTATGTAAAATATAACGACCATGTCAAGAAAGATATGCTTGCGCAGGAGTTCTGAAATAATATACCTTGGAATAAATTAGAATAGAGAAACAATTTCTCTACTCTGACGTTTCAGTTCACACTCTTCGTCGTGGGTTTGTGCAAATGAGAGATGGTCGGCGAAAATTGACTTACACCAGGTGGAGTTACAAGAACGATTGACTTAACTTTTTCTTATCGTGTTGGTATGAAACTGTGAAATTTAAATGTATTTTGCAGGTTTTTGTTGACTTTCATTGTGGGTATATGTATATTTGTGTTGTATTTTACAAACCTATTTTACCACACAAACACGAAATGCCGTTGTTGTTGGATGCTTCGTATTAATGTCTATCTGGAATTATGGAACACAAGCATTCCACCATCCAACGTTTACATGCATCCATACCTATGGAGTTAAAATTATTGAGAGAATAAAGTTCTTACTGCGTTTTACTCTATGTAATATACAACGACAGAATATAAACTATATTTTCTGTTGTATATGCTCGTCACGATACTTCGTTTGAAGCTCATATTGTAAATGGTTTCCCATTACATCCCATGAAGAAATTGGCGAGAGCTTCTCACAAAGCGGTGAGCTGTTTTATACTCACTGATTGGGAACTACACTTGTAAACCGGTTCCGAACGGTATTGTGAGAAGCTTTTTCATGGCTAAATAGTCGATAGTGTCGCTATCACTATGCGAGGTAACCGCCGCAGAAACAAATTTAAGGTGATCAGAGCAGGGATCGAACTCTGGATCTCATGTACAAGAACCGCGCACATAACCATTGCACCACCGATGGCCATATTGACCACTTAACCTTTAATTTTCTTCGGGCACTTGTTCACTGCAACCTTTGGGAGTATTATATAGCTCAAGAGATGTTAAAGTGATTGATTTTGAATGTAGAGAGAGAAAGATTTAAAAATTATAAATTAACTTTTCTAATCAACTCATTATTCCAACTTCGTAACAATATGTTAAACATTATAATTATGTTATTTTCGTAGATAAGCATGTATGTTGGGGTTTGCCGATCTTTTCGCCTTTTTAGCGGCATAAAAGAGCGTAGTTTCCATTGAGCTCAATGTAAAATAAAACCTTTTAGCTCTCCTAAAATTGTTCTTATTCGACTTGTGTTGCACAGATTTTATCTCTAATATTAATCAATATCACTATTAAATCAATTAAGTTTACTAATTTTGTACAATGTTTTGAAAAACTACTCCGAAATATGTGGAATTGTTATAATTGTTTATAATTCAACAAGAATCCCCATATCCGGTTACCCAATAAGAATTCAAACAGAATCTGGCAACCCCACATACTTAATCCCATCTGTTGTATTTATATTTCCTCAGTACAAAATACGAGCAGAATAAGTGAAGATCGCGACAATTATAAACTACTATAAAGTGTATTAATTTCTGTGTTAAACCCAATACAAAGCTAATTAATCTAAAGTGCAGCTATTTTACCACAAGTGTATTTGAAAATAACAAGGAAAAGTTAATTATTTCATTAAGAAAATCCAGTTAAAGTTTTTAAATTTTTTCCACCAAAAGCAGAGTTAATCACAAAATATCTTGTATTAATGCAAAAGAAAAAACCAGCAGTTTGATGTGTATGTTTGTGTGTTGTTTATGTATCAAGTGAGAGAGAATTTCAATGGATTAACTGCAATAAAAGTAAGTTTTTGTTTATACAATAAGCATTCAACAGAATCTGGCAATCACCTGTATCATATTTCCAGTTCCTCAGTGCCAAATACGGGAAGAATAAGTGAAGATCGCAAAAATAATAAAGTGCCACAAATGTTGCAAAAAGTGTATTAATTTCTGTGTAAAACCCAAGGCAAATTGTATAAATATAAAGTGCAGCCATTTCACCATAAGTGCATTTAAAAATATCAGAGAAAAGTTAATTATTTCTTCAACAAAAAGCCGGTTAGTTTCTAAACTTCTTCACCAAAAGCAGAGCTAATCACAAAATATCTTGTGTTAAATGTAAAAAAAGAAAGAAGAAGAAAAGTAGCGGTAGTTTGTTTTGTACTTGTGGGTGTGTGTAGTGTATGTTGTTTATGTATCAAGTGAGAGAGAATTCAAATCATTTCAATAGATGAATTGCAACAAAGGTAAGTTTAAGAATTAAGAGTACATAGTTTCAAGAGTTCATTCCTGGTGTTGTGTGGGAGGGGGGGGGGGTTTTGGTCGGGATGAGGGGGATAATAGAAATAATATAAGTTTCTGTATGAGGATAGACTGTCATAAAGTTCATCTTTACTGTTCATCAATCAGTGTCTATGTGTGAGTGTGGTGCGCTCGTGTCTGCCCGCAAACGTTCAAATAAATACGTCAATCAGCAGTTTGTTTTTGAGTTCGTTGAGTTTGTTTCCTATGTCGTTGTCGGATGATGATTCAATTCATAGAATAATACATACCATAGAAGCTTTTATTCGCTCAATAAATTAAACGTCATAGGTACGATGGAAAGTAAACATTGGATGGTGGAAAATATGGGTTCAATAATACCAGATAGTGACAATAACTGAATTTCGTGTTTTTGTGGCAAACTAGTTGGGTTAAATACAATACAAATATATACCAACGATAAAAGTCAACAAAAAGTGCTAAATATATTTAAATTTTTCAGTTCTACACCAAAACGACAGGAAAAACTTAAGTGTAAATATTTTGTAACTCCACCTGGTGTAAGGTAATTTTAAATTTAATTGCTCTCATTTCCACAAACCTACGATGAAGAGTGTGAAACGAAACGTCAGATGAGAGAATAAGTTTATCTATATATGTATTATTCTATGATTCAATATTGCTCGCTTCTACAACAATTTTATTTAAAAAAGAAGAAAAAAGAAATATATAGGTAAATAAATAAACAACGGAATAGGTTTACTCATGAAAATGTTTTAGAAGAGTTGAAGTCAACTACTTTTTGTTGCGGTCAATCATACTTGGAGACGATCAAATAATACGCCATCAAATTAAAAAAGCAAAATTTTTGGATTTTCATCAATCATTGCCGACAACGCGTACGTGTAGCCGATGAAAGCCGATTGCACCCACACACTTAAAGCGTGGATGGAATTATTTAATCGTCCAGCGGGCAAAAAACCGAGCCTTAGCGAGTGTTACGCTAAATGCTCGCAAACGGGCTCAGAAACGAGTATTTACCGGACCAAAACCGGGGGAGAAATTAAACTCGCCCAAATGTTCGCAAACTGGTTTAAAAACGGGAGCTAAACGGACGAAAAAAGAGAGAGAAACATTGTTGTCGTTGTGTCGTGCGCCAAACAGAGGCACACACGTGCAGGCACACGACACAACAACAAAGTTTTGGCAATTGCATTTTGTTTTATTTTTCTTGTTGTTCTCGCAAAAGATATTGCAAAAGTCTCGCAAACGAATGTCTTGCAAGACATCGGAAACGAAACTTTTACTGCCACAAACTGAGCGACTGATGATTCATTTTCCGATCGTTTTCGGATCTGTTTTCGAGAGTTTTACCCGCAAAAGTTTCGCGTAACTCTTGTATGCTATATCGTATACGAAGTTTTGGTCCGCTGGGCGTCTCCAGGGCGCTCAAATCAAAAACGGTGTGGCCTTACATCACTTTCCCCATATTTTGTGTTTTCTGTATCACGCAGGGATCTTAAGGGTACTGTAGAGCAGAGGATTAGTCGGCCGTCTTCCATGTTGGAATTTGTTTGTTGGAATTTATACCATAACCGAAGTCGTTTTGTTCCGTTTTTTTTCTTTTTAATAAAATTGCAATTAGAACTGCCGGCAAGAAACTAAAGTCGGTTAGTGTGACAACTAGTCGGCCGACTAGTCCGCAGTTCGAAGGTGCCCTTCAATATCACACTGATCGACTATTAATAAGGCATCTCTGGATGATTACCAGCAATTTTTGTAATTTCGCTGAAATTAGGCAACATTTTCCATACAAAATCGAAATTTTAAATTAGCTCATTTCAATGAATTTTGCATTGAAATGAGCATAAACAAGAAATTACTAGGCACCCTGTGTATCAACTTTACTTTTTAATCCCAGTATTCAGATAAACCTGAATTTCAGGTTTCCATCTGAAGTCTATAAGCCAGTTTTTACTCCCTGCTAAACTAATTTTTCGACCACTTTGTATGGATAGCTAAGCGATTTTAAGCGGCTGCTCATACAAAGTCGTCGAAAACTAGTTAAGCAGGATTTAAAAAAAACAAGCTTTATGTAAAAAAGCAAGTGGTTACTTACATATATTTTATATGCAAACCTAAAATTCAGTTTCAGCTGAGTACTACGCTTGAACAACGATGTGTCAAACGAAATTAAAATTGTTCGGTGTGGACGGGTTGAAACAAATTTGAAATTGAGCAGTCGGTGGAGACATGGCATAAGTTGGAAATTCAAATAATTCAATTAATTCCTCAAATAAAGTTTATTTGTTTTAAATTAAGCACGAATGGACTTGAACTAAGGAAACTCTTTGAATCAAACGCGAATTTCCTTAAACATAGACCAATTATTGGATGTGCAAGAATAGAATATGAACAAAATCTCTATATCAAGTAAGTTACCTCCTCAAGTCAAGTACGTTACTTCCATAGAGTAATCTCAGACTAGAGGGAATATTTGGCTCATCTGACGTTTCCTTTCACAGTCTTCGTGATGCGGTCGGTGTGATAGAGAGATGTTTGACGAAAAGTGATATACACCAGGTAGAATTACAATAACTTCTGGCTTTAATTTTTCATGCCATTTTGGTGAAAAACTGTGAAATTTAAATGTGTTGTAAACTTTTTTATTGACTGTTATTGTTAGCACACATTTGTGTTGTATTTAATACAATAATTTTAACACACATAACGAAATGCCGTTGTTGTTATTTTGTTCGTTGTTTTGAACCATTGCCTCTATCTGGTATTAGTAAAGCAATTCTCTTCAACATCAAACGTAAATATCACACCAGGCCAAATGTCATAAATTTGGTGGGAGAACTAGAAGATATACTATAAGTATTAATCTATGGATACTTCCTAAAATTTGGTAACAAAAAATTTAAAATTTGGAAGTATGTACTTCCATGACTAAAGTGAGGATTATGTGACTGACAATATACAGGGAGGCACAAAACGACCGAAAGGGTTTGGATTCATTATAACTTTTTATTTAATACATAATTATTATACATATTTTTTTTTAATACAGTATATTAATGGACAAAATTTTTAATTTAATTATAAAAAGTTATATCTTTCAAGTGGTGGCCATTTTCTACTTCTCATATTCGTGCTCTTTCCAAAACTGTTTCCATAAACTTTCGCAAAACTTCAGGTGTTATAATGTTGATTTCGTCGCGTATATTTGGTTCTAGGCTTATTAATATAGATATTTCCTTTCAAATAACCCCAAAGGAACCCGCAAACAGTCTGGAGCGGTTAAATCCGGTGAACGCGGATTTTTAAAACCGCATATTAAAATAACGACGATATGCACCCTGAGTCAAAACAATGGACCGTTGATTTGAAAAATAAAGTTCAACGATTTGGGCAAAATACAACATACTGAAAAGAAATAAAACAAAAAATTATAATAACAAAAGTTATAAGGAATTCAAAAGTTATAAGGATAGCCATCATTAGGAATACGCAGACGGTACACTGTAACACCAATCTCATTGCAATCGTTGTTTCATTGTTTGAAACATGTATGCCATCAGTGTTGCCAGAAGCCGTCAAAAAAATTATGCTACTGGATAAACAGAATTTTGCAAAATAGAAAGAAATTATGCTAAAAACACAATAAAAAAAATTGTGCAAAATGCAATAAAATTATGGTAAAATTGGAAATAACATTTTAAAATCAAAGATGTGTATTTTTGATTCAAAAAATATCAGGAAAACATTAACATTACTATTTGATACATATTGATTTCGTATATTGTAGCTGCACTTGTTAGTAGCAAGTCCTGAAATTTTAATCATCAATAATTTCGAAGTTAACAAAAAACTTGCAAATAAATATTTTCTTTAGCTAAATATCATTTTTACTTTCTTTAAAAATCATGAACTATCGAAATGGGGAAAAAGTGTTCGAATTTTATTACTTTATCTTATGAATAAAATAAGTCAAGTCGAGTTTTATGATTTTTTAAAAAAGTAAAAATAATATATTAACGGAGAAAAAGTATTTGTTTGTTACAATTTTTATGATAACTCCGAAACTATTGACCAAGTTAAAAAGTGGTATAAGCTTAGTTGAAGATAATGAAAACTTAAATTTGTTCAGATTTGTTCCAATTAAATTTGGACCAGTCATTTTTAAATTATGTGGAGAAATATCTCAGAAAAATTAAAATTTATTGACAATTTTGCGATCTTAAAGCACTAACTGCTGTTTTTTCAAACTAGTATTTTGTATTTTCCCCCTGGTCACTACCTATAATTATGCCGGTAGCTGGAAAACAAAAGTCTAATCGGTTAACTACGTGTAGCCGTAGGATTTTTTTAAATGTTCAAAATAAAGTTTCAGCAAAATATTAACGATATGTACAATCAAATACGAACACGAGCTAATCCAGAAAAACTCCAATAAGTACTTTCAGAAACTGAAGTCAAAATGGACTGCAGATTTGATAAAAAAACATATCCTATATTTTTTTTAGTATAAATGTAAGAAATTTAGAACAAACATTACCACTTTCATACATTTGTATTGCATTTCCATCCATATTAAATTGAAAGCGCCGAAAACCACATGTACGCTTTACATTGTTTCCAAAAATGTTTTCTACATAAATCGAGAAAAGTAATGGGAAAGTATCCACACTGATTTCCATTTTTTTTTAAATTTGCGGATTATATTGTGTACATTTAATTTTGTCATATATAATTAAATTATTAATTTTTAATTTCTTTTCCAAAAGGATTCCTTACCTAGACTCATCATATATAAGAGGTCGTTTACTTATTACAATTTTGTACGAAATGTAATGTAAAAAGTGTGGAATAAGAGCATAGAAACAAGTTTTTCTTATTTTTAAAGTTTTGTTAATTGTTTGGGATATATCGTATCTAAGGCTGAACATTTTTGGCACATGAGGCCAGAAAATGTACTGAAAATATGTTTCGTTTCTATCCTTTGGTGTGTGTTGGCGCATTAGAAAGAGTATATATTATTGTTATATAAATCAAAATAAAAGCGTCCGGTGTGTTTTCTGTCTAAACGTTCGATATTTATCCATAAATATACGTTACTTGTATTAAAAATATAAATAAACCTGAAAACTTGTTGATGGAAAATTGTGCAATATCTAAAATATGCAAAAAAATTGACGAAAACTATTAATAGCCTGTTTTTGTAATTTATAGCCTGTTTTTGTAACTTAATTTTTGATCATTCGTAGGCCAAATGAATAGCGAAGATAACTTTTGGTTTTTATACGCTTTGTTTCGAGCGAAACGAAAAGAGCTTTCGTTTGGCTTAATAAATTTGGTTCACCGAAATCAAACACGAACGAAGCAAAACGTCAGATTAGACAATCAGAAAATATCAATCGTTTAGTTTGTTTACAAATGTGTTTCTTTACGCATTTACAAGAAAATTAATTAAAATTGTTGTTTAAAAAGTCGCTACATGTCGCCCCAAATGCCACGGATGCAATCATTTTAAAAACACTTTATAATTATTAATAATTAAGGTAGTGAAACTTTAATTTTTCCCACTTCTTGCAATTTGTTGTTTGTTTATTTAATTTTGTCTGCAATCAGCTGCTCCCAATTAAACAACTGATTGAGCAGTGTTGCCTGCAGTTTGCTAAATTTTGGTATTTTCCAATAGAAAGAGCTTTTAAAATCAACAAGAATAACACATTTACAACAATGTACTTTGACATAAGGGCAGCTAGTAAAATGAGCTTTCAATCTCGGACGAAAATGGAACACAAACTCAAATATAAACTTGATCGCCTGGGTAGGCAATCGCACGTCTGCTTAAACAAAAAGTTCGCTGAACAGGCTATTAATTTTTGATCATTCGTACGCCTAATGACTAGCGAAGATAACTTTTGGTTTTTGTACGCTTTGTTTTGAGTGCAACGAAAAGAGCTTTCGTTGTTTTTTAAAGTCTGGTTCAGCGAAATCAAACACGAACGAAACAAAACGTCAGATTAGACAATCAGAAAATATCAATCGTTTAGTTTGTTTACAAATGTGTTTCTTTATGCATTTACAAGAAAATTAATAAAAATTGTTGCTTAATATGAATATTTCTAACAAAAAAGTCGCTACTTGTCGCCCCAAATGCCACGGATGCGATCATTTTAAAAACACTTTAATTATCTCACTTCCCTAACTTTAATTTTTCCCACTTTTCTTCTTGCAATTTGTTGTTTGTTTGTTTTATTTTGTCTGCAATCAGCTGCTTCCAATTACACAGCTGATAGAGCAGTGTTGCCTGCAGTTTGCTAAATTTTGGTATTTTCCGATAGAAAGAGCTTTTAAAATCAACAGAATAACACATTGGCAACAATGTACTTTGACATAAGGGCAGCTAGTAAAATGAGCTTTCACTCCCGGACGAAAATGGAAAAAAACTCAAATATAAACTTGATCGTCTGGGTAGCAATCGCACGTCTGCTTATACAAAAAAGTTCGCTGAACAGGCTATAAATTTTGGAAAAATTTCTTGAAAATTATTCTAAAAAGCTTGTGGAAACACGATAGAGGTACTTAAGTATGTGGGGTTGCCAGATTCTGTTGGATTCTTATTGAATACAAAAAAAAAAACTTACTTTTATTGCAGTTGATCTATTGAAATTATCTGGCAACCCCACATACTTAAGTACCTCTATCGTGTTTCCACAAGTTTCCATTTCCTCAGTGCCAAATACGGGCAGAACAAGTGCAGATCGCGAAAATTTCTGTGTAAAACCGAACGTAAAGTGTATAAATTTAAAGTGCAGCCATTTCACAATAAGTGAATGTAAAACTATCAAAGAAAAGTTAATTATTTCTTCAACAAAAAGCCGTATAAAGTTTCGAAATTTCTTCACCAAAAGCAGAGTTAAACACAAAATGTCTTGTTTAAATGTAAAAGAAAGAAAAAAGAAGAAAAATAGCGGTAGTTTGTTTTGTATGTGTGTGTGTTGTTTTTATATCAAGTGAGAGGGAATTTCAATACGTCAACTACAATAAAAGTAAGTTTTATTTTATAAATAGTAGAAAACTAACGTCCATAATCATAAAAAGTTATGAGAAGTTTGAGAATCGATTTATCAAATCTCACAACTTTTTATGACGAAGACTCCAAACATAATCAAACACGCCACAGACGACGTCGATTTTTTTGTATATAGGTTAATTACGGTCAATGTTGCCAGTTTGGCGTAATTAATGCTTTGTTAGCATAATTTTTTGGCTTCAGCACAATTTTTTTTGAAACATGATACTAAATGCGTTTTAGCATAATTTTCACGATATTTTCCCAAAATTTGATATTTTTCGTAAAAATTTTAGCACATTTCACACCAAAAAATTTTTTAATTTTTTTTAACATGGAAATTTTTGAATTAATATAGAATGTTTAGACTGAAAACACATCGGACGGTTTAATTTTGATTCATATAACAATAATACATTGTTTCTTATGATCCAACACACACCAAAGGATAGAAACAAAACATATTTTCAATACATTTTCTAGCCCCATGTGTCACAAATGTTTTGACTAGTCATGTCTTTTCAGCCTTAGAGGGTGATGTCACCCGAACCATTAACAAAACTTAAAAACTAATAAAATTTTTTTGTACACACAGGGAAAAGATTAGTTGCAAATCAATTCAGTCGGTGGAAATTCCATCACAAAGTCTATATTTTGATCAGAATTCGTAATTGTCAATCATCAGAATTATTTGTCGATGTTATTGATAGATTAAAAATCGGTCTTGCTAAATACAAGTTGCTACTACCGAATTTTAGTTGTATTAACCAATTTGAGTTTTTCAAAAACCTCATTCATCTGAAATGGAAGATACAACTAATAAAAAGTACAATATTAGAACTCGTGTTCAAATATTATTCACTGTAATCATAATTTAGTTTCTGTTGCAAAAACACTTGTTACAAAGTTATGTATTCGATTTTTCACAAGAGGCTTTGTTGTTAAAGAGAAACTATGTACGTATATTGAAATGTTACACGAGGACTTTATAGAAAAACTAATATTTTAAACAGAAAGTGATAAACAAAATTGTGGAAAAACAATAAAGTGTATAGATAGCAGCCAGCGAAGAATACATACATATTATCATAAATTGAGATGAAGTGGAACTTTTAAACATAATCGTTGAATATGACGCCACTATTGACGCCTACACAAACACATGCAAACAATTGTGGACACTTCTCTGGAGGAACTATTACTGTGGATAACAGAAATTAACTTAAACATACATATGATACCCATCCCACCCATCTGTTTCATATATTTCGATCAAAAATGGCCACGAAATACGAACCCTGACTATAAATATATTTCAATATATTGTTTATATTTCAATATAAAACACACAATTTTAATAAAAAATATTTTTTTATACTTTTTTTCTATAAAATTCATAATGGGTTAAAGCATCACCAAATGGTTGTGACAACCATAAAATTCAAGTATGTACATAATTAGTTGATATGTATATTATTTGGTACAACCGAATTAGTTTTTACATTTTTCGTTCATCCAACTAATAGAATATTCACCACTACAGGATAATTTGATTGCTACAAGTAAAACTCGATGGATAGACCACATATATTTTTTGTTGATGTGGCTTCAACTAAATATGTCAGTTCTTGCAACCAAAACTGAATTAGAAATCAATTAATATACACAACATTTGGTGATCATGAACACAAATATTGGTAATCACAAATGAATAATGTGATAGTCCAAGGAACCGCATAATTTTAGTTGGCTGTAAATATAGTTGTGACAACGAATCTCTTCTCTGTGTGCATGCTACTTATTTCACACTTTTTACATGACCTTTTATATGATCTCTTAGATGTAATAAGTCTAGGTCGCAAATCCTTTTGGAAAAAAATTAAAAACTTATAATCTAATAATATATGGCAAAATTAAATGCATTTTAAATTTGAGAAGATGAAGTTTTTGTATATTTTATAATATGTAGCTTATAAAAAAAAAACCGTTTCCCATTACATCCCATGAAGGGATTGGGGAGAGCTTCCCACAGCCAGTGAGCTGTGCGCTTTCTAATTTTTCACTCACTGATTGGGACCTACAGTTTTTACACCGATTCCGAACGGTATTTTTGAGAAGCTTTTTCATGGCTAAATACTCGATAGAGTCGCCGTCACTAAGCGAGGTGACCGCCGTCGAAAGAAATTTAAGGTGATCAGAGCAGGTATCGAACCCAGGATCTCATGTACAAGAGGCGCGCACACTACCCATTGCACCATCGACGGTCACATATGAATTTCCCAAAAAATGTTCCCCTTGTCTTTTTTGGGCTGAAATGCACCTGGCCGGGCACGGCTTATAAAAAAACCGAGAAAAATATAGGAACTACAAAAACGAAAAAAAAAATTAACAATCGGACCCATGGGGCCCCTAGGGTCCAAAAAACGGGTGCACCTAGGTACATCTACGAGCAAGCAAGTGTGGGTACTCAAATGAAAGGTATTATCCTCGCAAATTTGTTCATATATATTTCGGCTGTGCGGCATCTGTGGACCGAGATGGTATATAATAATTTTAAGATATTATACCGGGTCTGGTGAAATTAAAAAAATAAAAACTCCAAATAAAAAATAATGTAAATTTGTTCGAAAAATTTCCCCCATTACGGGTCTTCAAAGGGGAAAAGATTTGCTATTATTTAAAAAAATGTTTGCCTATGGTGCAATTCACGTCACAAATTACAAACTCCATAAAAACAAAGGAAATATTTAAAAAAAAACGGCCACAAATGTTTGGTTTGAAAACTCAACGGGATTTTTTTTTATAAAAAAAATTATTAAAATTTTAAAAAAAATTTATTTAAATTTTTTCTAAATTTGCCTTTAAAAACAAATAAAACGGAATCTTTTTTGTTTTGTCCATTTTAAGGTCGGAAAAATTAAATATTTCAATTCCTTCTGGAAAATCATGTTCCCATTTATGGAAATTATCGAAAATCATAGGAAGAACCCAATTTTGAAGCGGGAAAAACGGCCACAAATGTTTGTTTTGAAACGGGAATATTTTTATAAAAAAAAATTTATTAAAATTTTTTAAAAAAAAAAGGATTTTTGTTTTAAATTTGCCTTTAAAAAAAATAAAACGGAATCTTTTTTGTCCATTTTAAAGTCAAAAAAATTAAATATTTCAATTTCTTCAGGAAAATCATGTCCCCCCATTTATGGAAATTATCAAAAATCATAGGAAAAACGTAATTTTGAAGATGGGAAAAATTGCCACAAATGTTTGTTTTGAAAACTCAACGGGAATTTTTTTTCCAAATTCCCCATTATAAGCAAATAAAACGGAATCTTTGTTACCATTTTAAAGTTGGAAAAATTAAATATTTAAATTTCTCAGGCCAATCTTGTCCAAATTTATGGAAATTATCGAAAATCATGGTAAAAACAAAATTTTTAAGTGGGAAAAACTGCCACAAGTTATTGTTTTGCAACCTCAACGGGAATTTTTTTTTATAAAAAAAAATTTTATTTAAATTTCTCTTAATTTTTTTTTTACAAAAATTCTTTTTTAAACTTGTATAAAATTAAAAAAATTTTTTTTTTGGAAATGCGTTTTTAAGCCAACTAAAACGCACTAACTCTTTTTTTTCTTTTCGAGCAGTATTTAAAAATCATTTTCGGCCCCCTTTTTTTGGAACCAGAGGGCGGCGTAAGTCCGATATCCAAAAAATTATTTGGTTTTTTTAATTCTCATATTTTGCTCGATTTTTGTTTTTTTTCGGGGAGAGTTTTCTCAAGCCGTTTTCGGGCCCCTTTTTTCGACACGAGGGCCCCATGGGTCCGATCGTTAAAAATTTTTTTGGATTCTGAAATTGGCATATTTTACACGATTTTCGGTTTTTTTGAGCCGGGCCCGGCCGCATGCATTTTTGCCTTTTTGGTTTTATGTAGAAAACATGTTTTGGAAACAATGTAAAGCGTTCATGTGGTTTTGCCCACTTCCAATTTAGTATGGATGGAACTGGTATCCAAAAGTATCAAAGTGGTAATGTTTGTTCTAAATGTCTTTATGAAAGTGGTACTGTGTGTTCTAAATTACTTAAAAATTTTGACTACAGTTTCTGAAAGTCTTATCAAAACTAATCAAATGGAATTTGGGGTTTTATGGATTAGCTCGTATTCTTATCAATAAATGAGCATTTCAAAAAAACTATTTTTCTTACGTTTTAAAAATTTAAAAAAATTTTAAATAACTTATTTATCTTAACTTACTTTTAATTTTTAAAACCCATGGTGACTTTTGGCACATCCAGTAGTTAACCGATTGGAATTTTGTTCCCAGCCCTCGGCCGAATTTTATGTATAAAATTTTACCAAAAACGATGTACAAGTAGACGGTCAAAATTTCTCTTCACACGAATGCCAACAAACAGAACGAGTGAAACTATTCTCAGCTCGCCCTCTTACACACTTCGTAGAATATTTCAATCAGGGATGATATTTGTAGTGTATAGGGACTTTTTTACCTCCTTTCGATTTCAAAAAGTCCCCAACTCCTTTTGGTCCAATAAAAGTACTTTCGGATTTGACTCGCCAAATTGTATCTGACTGGTTTGTAAATACAACACATGGCAAAATAAGTAAGGTAGGAGCAGAATGAATTGCAGGAATTTTGTTTTTTACATCAAGGGTCGACCTTGTCAAACTAAGCCAGTGATGCCAACTCTGCAGGAACGAAACGCGTCGTCAAACTACCCCTAAAACGCGCCAAATAACGAAAACAATTACAAAAATCCCGAACGTGCTAAAACGCGCTTAATAACTAAGGTGGTTTCCAACAGAGACCGGTAGATTTTGACAGTCCATGGTGGTTACGTTGTTTTATCTATTGTTAGTTTTCCTGTTATTTATTTTTCAGACAAATCAACATGGCAAGTCACAGTGTCGAGCAACACGAGCAAAGATAAAACTTTATTATCAAAATGAGTGTTCCCTTGTTGTGACGACAACCATTTTGAAACTTTATTATCAAAATTAGTGTTCCCTTGTGGTGACGACAGTCATTTCTGAATCAACGGGTAGATGAACAAGCATTGCGGATTTAGGACGATACCAATCATTACCAAGTGGCAATGCATACACAGAATGTGATTGTTAGGTCTGAATTGTGGTCCGGAGGCTTCATCGCTCAGCACTTCTTTGAAGATGATGGTGGCATTACTATCATCCTGAACTGAGAGCCCTACCGATCACGACATGCATTCTTCGGGACCGAATTTAGGGTTATCTCACGCCGAGGCGACGTGAAATGTCAACTTACACCGTTTACCAAGTTAGACTTTTTATTGTCGGGTTTCTATAAGTCGCAGATCTATGGCAATAGGCCAGAATTCAGCTTGATCTATGCGTCAGTTATCGACAATTTAAACTCTCGATTTCGCGCCAACCATCGAAGCACCGCTGGTCATTTGAACGAAGGCATATTCGTTGATATCTCACACGCAACCTGTTTTAATTAAAATGAAACTTTTCCTTTTGGAAAATCCTTTCAGATAGTCAACCGAAGAAAGTGCAGAAGTGCAGATTTGACGGAAACAGCATGGTCTGCCATTTTTGTTTTTTTC
This sequence comes from Phaonia tiefii, assembly GCA_963931995.1. Taxonomy (NCBI): domain Eukaryota; kingdom Metazoa; phylum Arthropoda; class Insecta; order Diptera; family Muscidae; genus Phaonia; species Phaonia tiefii. The sequence goes on from OZ008370.1 coordinate 129,697,406, forward strand.
TTGCATCTACAGGATTAAAAGTGGATTCTGCTTCCCATACCTTGCGATATTTTCGGCGATAACCAATTCAAAAATGGAAGTAAACTTAGAATGTGTGGTCAATGAATATGAAGATGTTTTTAAAAATACTACGCCCGTCAGTCGCAGTAATGCATCAGTATAAAAAAAAACTCAAAACACGTGCACACTACGAGTTTTTAAAAAAAGCGCCATTTCGCTTTTTGCAAGGTCGAAACGTGCTAAATCTAGACCCAAAAGAGCTAAATAGGCATCACTGAACTCAGCTGATCGAAATTGCCAAGATTTATTTATGTTGTTATATTTTGTGTAATAAGACTGAAATCTAGGCTAACTAAAGCTTTCATTGTATTTACATCGAAAGATAAACCGTACACAGATTAAATGCATTTTTTTTATATTCTACAAACAGGCCGTTAATATTTTGGTGTAAATACAGACTTATTTAATTATTTTATAAAAAAATAATAAAATTTAATAAAAATAAAAAAAAAGTCCCCTCGAAAATTATCAAATATCATCACTGATTCGAAATCGAAGAAATGGCCTACTACCTCTTCGTCATTAAGAGAACTCGAAGAGAGGCTTAGCGGCTCTTTTCTATTTCTCTATGGCGAGACATTAGTGGTATTCATGCAAACAAGAAAACCATGGTACACTAATATCTTCATGGTAATAGCAGCGCGTGTTGTTGTCGTTGTAGGCAGCAACAACAGGCATTTTGTTTTTGTTCTATTCGCTTCAGCTGTCAAACTCTACACAAATACATACCAACAACACAAGAATGCAAAAGAGTACAAAAACAAAATACATGTGAGTGTGACAGCCGAAGCGAAGACCCTCATGAAAAAAATGAAAACAGCTGTTCTTACGACTTTACCATGAAGAAAACCAAGAACTTTTGCTCAGCGTAAGTTAGCCCCGAAGCATTTCATGAGGCACCAAATAATGTTGCTCAGTGTATCTATGCAGCAATTGTCAAAAAAGGCTGATAAAGTAAATAAACAAAGTAAAATTAAAAGTATATGCTTTACCTATTCCATTATTTTATTTTTTTTTCACATCTATCAAAAACCCTCTCTTTTTTTCAATACAAAAATATTGACATTGAAATGTCAAAAGTTTTCACGTTTCTTTCCAGGTTTGCTCAGCAAATTTGCCTCGAAAACTTTCCACTTTTGTGCAAGTCGCTTTGTATGGGAAATTTGTTTGTTTTGACGTTTGCTGTGCAAGTTTACGAAGTTTTCGAGTTTACGAGGTTCTTTCGAGCGAGCTTCATGAAGACGACTATTGTGTTTCCTTAATGGTTTCCTTAAAATAATACAAAAATTCTCCTAAAATCAGTCGCTACAAATATTGCAAGAAAACAAAAATGTGCTAAAAAGTACAATAACTCCAAACACGGCAACACTATTGAATAACATATCAAAGAGAACGAAGCCTTCGCTTTCGCCAAAAGAGCAACAAATTGGAAGAGAGAGAGCTTTCACTTTCGACAACTTCTCGGTTAACTGCAATTTCATAATCCTCAGTTATGTTTCTAACGTTCGCCTGTTCTATCGATCAATTTCCACAAATTACGCGAAAAATGTTTAGAATATATTTAATTAAATTAGTTTACATATGTTGATAGATATATTTTCGTGTAAATGTTTAGCGATTTCGGTGTTTCGTTGAACTGCTTTGACTTTAGTTTGTCGCGTGTGAACTAATAATGTTGCCCGGTTGGAGTTTATTATGTTTGGTGTTAGTAATTTGTTCATGTTAATCGTTGTTGTTTGTTTTCTATCGATCGGTTGTGTTTGTTGCACTGTAGTGTTCGGTTTCGATGTTGTGAGTCGCGTTTTGCTTGCTTGCTAGTTGAAATGTAAATAATCAAATCAAATTCTTCACATTAAATTGACACATGGACATTTGGAGACAAATTATTACAAGGTAAGTTCTCAGAAAAATCTACTTATAATTTCCAGGCGGATATAAACAAATAAATGCGTAACAGAATAAAACATGATCTTAGAGAGAGAGAAGGAAAAAAGCTTGCGTTGGTTTATTTCAGTTCCTTTTCCTATAAGTTCTATTTGTAAAACACACACGCACATGCGTAAACTTGAACGCTTCACAACAAGAATTGTCTAAAGTAGCTTTTCGCGCACTCTGGTGGATAACATCAACATCTAACCAAAACTTTTGAAAACAATTGTTTTTTAAAGCATCAAAGTAGCTGAATGGCCTCACTGATAATGCTCTAGCGACGATTTAGCAAATGCATTTTAGTAACGATTATAATTGTTATACAAATACGTTATGAGTTTTGAGCAAAAGGCGGGCAATTTTTTTTTTAGTCGTAAGTATGTAAATAGTCTAGTAATCATTGTCTTTCGGCTTCTATTTTTGATGTGTTAACATCTATACGCGCGCCTCTAGGGCAGTAAACTATCAAACTAATACATACGCAAGTGCTAGGTTTTAAGAGTAAATCATAGTTTGTTTGTTCGTTGCTTGGCAGTCGGTATCGAAAGTGATTATTGGGCGATTTTCATATAATTTTCCCACGCGATTTTCTCCGGAAATTCATAGCCGATTTTATTAATTTTTGGAATAAAAAGCTAGTGCGGGTTTCGACGAAGAGTTTAGGCCAAAAATTAAGGCGATCCGATATCGGCGAGCCGAGATTGAAGTGTTTTAATTTGGAGTATTAATTTGGAGTAATATTAAAAAAGTATTTTATGTTGATCTTCGGTTATATCGTAGGAATATAACAATGTATGTATGTATGTACAAGTGTCTGTTGCTTTGCATTCTTTGACTTTTGTGGGAATAAAACAAAAAGTATTGAGCAAGAAAATAATGACACATGTGCTTGCACTGGGTCTTTAAATAATTTTAAGTATTAATATTATTTAACTGTAACGTCATCATATGATTGAACGCTGTTTTTTATTTTCCAATGTAACATTTACGAATGTGTTCATAGAAATCGAACAGGTACCGTGTAGCAAAAAGGTGTTAACACATCGCCCGTGAGTTCGAACACTCATTGGATTTTTTTTAATGGAGTTTTTTAAAATTTCTCGTGAAATATTGAGATATTACTTTACTTCTCAAGTTTTCTGTGTATCAAGTTTTGCCGAGAACTGAGGTTATCATTAGTTTTTTTATCAAATAATGTTAGGAAAGGCATCACTTTTTTTGTTTATCCAATATTTTTTCTAGTCGATGCTGAAATTTGTAATTTTGGTGAATCGTCCACATTAGGTCTCTCTGCGTACTAATAATTTGTAACAATTTGTACAAGGCTGATCTAGTAGAGGTTAACGCAGTAGGATTTGTGGTTGTTGTGGGCACCAACAACAGGGATTTTGTTTTTGTTATATGACTCTAAATGTCAAATTCAACACAAATACATATGACCAAACAAAGTAAACAAAAAAGTACAAAAACAAAATACACTCAATTTGACAGATAGAGTCATAAGAAAGCAAAATCAGCTGTTCTAATGCGTTAACCTCTACTAGATCAACCTTGAATTTGTACAAATTGTTACTGGATGTTGTCTGTTTCAGTGTTACCATGTGGGCATAATTTGTGCCGCTTTGGCACTCGTTTTTTAAAAAATTATGCCAAATGCCGTTTAGCAAAATTTCTCCAACATTTTGCAATTTTTTTCAATTTAAGTGTAAGTTTTTAGCACAATTGTTTTGCAAACGGCACAATTTTTCTTACTGAAATTGTCTTCGTTTAATTTATCTTTGAAATCTATTTTACAACATATTTGTCGGCATTTTGTGGTACAATATCATATTTTAAGTTGTCCATACTCCTAAGCGTTGACTTAAAAAACTAGTGCACACTGTTTCTTATGCATCACTCCACACCAAAATGTATAATATGTCTGCTTGTTTGTTTCAATCAACTACACATAATACATCCATTACTACGTTTATACGACAACTTATATTGTGATATCATATCGCGATATGTCAATAAAGTACGTGCACATAATACGTACGTCCTTGTCATGTTCACATAACTTGCATACAGTGTTCAAATAATTGAAGTATAATTAGGTCTTATACAAATATTTTTAACATCCATATACTAAAAAATTAATAGAAACTTAAAAAATAACATATGAGAAAACAAATTTAGACTTTCCGACTACTTAAGGAAACAAAGTAACTCCACATGCGTAAATTCAAACAAAGAATACATGAAATATCAGAAATTGGTACACAATTTAAAAAATATCCGTATACAGAAAAATGATAAAATTCTTTACGAATTGATGCCAAATGCTTTCCTGACATCATGACTGAAAAAGCCGTTGTAAAACGGACCTTCAATATCAAGATGTGACTTTTTTTTTTTTAAATGGTTTAAATTCGATGGAAGTCTTCCAGAAGAGAAGCTCCAGTTATAAACCATGGGGAAACTCTCCAGGTTTATTAAGAGAGAAGAAAGAGATAAGAAATTTCCAAGAAAATTGAAAGAAATTGTTAAAAGCAATAAATTTCAAAGAAAATAATAAATTAAGTTTTTAAAGTTTTATTTATTAGAACTGAAAATCATCCCAAGTTTACATTTTGTTGGTGTTGTAGAAATTCTTAAAATATTTTTTGTATACTATAACAAATTGAAACAATAATAATCGTTCTTTTTAAGTTGAACAGTTACGGTAGAACAGCTTTTTAAAGGCGATATGAGCATCCATTTATTAAGCTGGGATCACACGATTTGTACATTTGTACAGAAAATGCCAAATTTAGATTTGTCCAAATTTAGGCATTTGGATATCGATGTGCAAATGATTTGTTTTGCGATCAGACGATTTGGCTAAATGATTTGTCAAAATGATTTGTCAAACATTTGCACACAGCAGTAAAGTGGCAAATATTGTTAAATTCATACACACGATTTATCCATTTTGACATAAACAAAAACAGCTGATCAACTGTCCACCGTTCTGTTGCATCTATAATAAATTAAAATTAAAAGTTAAATAAACAGCAATTATGGTAATGAAAAGACAAAACAAACTCGCTGCAATTATCTACAGTTGCTATTATTTAAAACGGGGAAAAAGTATGGAAAAAAGGCATTCGTAGAAAGAAATGAGTAAAACACATTAGTGCTATTCATGCAAACAAGAAAACCTAGAACTTTTGCTCAGCGTAAGTTTGCCCCGAAGCGTTTCATGAGGCACCAAATAAAGTTGCTCAGTGTATCTATGCAGCAATAGTCAAAAAAGGCTGATAAAGTGAATAAACAAAGTAAAATTAAAAGTATATGCTTTACCTATTCCATTATTTTATTTTTTTCACATAAATCAAAAACCTTCTCTTTTTTTCAATACAAAAATATTGAAATTGAAATGTCAAAAGTTTTCACGTTTCTTTTTCCAGGTTTGCTCAGCAAATTTGCCTCGAAAACTTTCCACTTTTGTGCAAGTCGCTTTGTATGGGAAATTTGTTTGTTTTCACGTTTGCTGTGCAAGTTTACGATGTTTTCGAGGTTCTTTCGAGCTTTCATGAAGACCACTATTGTTTTAAGCGAAAAATTGTAAATAACAACTTCTACGCAAACTCATATTTTCGGAGTTGTTGGCCTCCAAAGTTTATATATACAATAAAGTAAACTGAAGTGCAGTTGGTCGAGCAAGTCTCAGAGAATTTTAGGAAAAAAACAAAATTAAAGGAAACATTAAGAACTCAAGTAGTGAAAATTTTGGTTGAATGGACCAATTAGCACTACTGGGTCCAATAAACCGGTGCAATTATTTTTTTCTTTTTCGTCCGTGATGCCAGTTAAGTAAATTTCTAATACGTAGTATGGAGTTCTTGAGAAATTGTCGTATTTTATTTTCCCATAAAAATGGGAGTAGTGTTATTTTTTGTGACAGGTGGTGCTGCAGTTGATATATTTACACAAATCGTTTTTACCAGCCGATTTAGAAAATATTTAAAATATGATTTAGTTCACAAAAGTGGATTATTTTGATAACATTTTGTTTAATATTAAAATGTATTTGACGACGTTTTATTACAATTTTGTATGGGTAATTACAAAACCACATTTATTAAGTTACAAAATGTTCACGGCAACATTTTGAAAGCCATTTTGAAACGAACAACAAATATTGAATTTTAACCAAAATGGAAAAGAAGCTCACAACATCACAAGTACGAAAAAATATACATAATGGCAATACTGTTCAACAATATTTATTTATTTGGCACTGGCATTTGTCATCAAGTGGCAAATCAGATATTCGGTAATTTTCATATATTTGATTTGGTTTCTGTGGCAGCACTGCGTTCACACGATTTGGCTATCAGGGTTGTTTTTGATTTGCCGCAAGAATCCAAATATTTGGCTATTCTGATAAATGACAAATGAAATTTAGCGATCATATGGTTTGTCTATGAATATGACAAATTTTTAGCCAAATGTACAAATCGTGTGATCCCAGCTTTACAGTGACTGTATGTGTTCTGAACTCAGAATTAAGACTAAAAGCCTCTTTTTAGCATAATGGTTTTGCAAACGGCACAATTTTTAAGGACATTTGGCATAATTTTTTAGTTGGTATCTGGCAACACTGGTCTGTTTACACTAAAAAGCCGGTAACGAGTGAGCAAGGGAGAGATTATTTTGACAGTTCTATGCTCATGATATCAGTTCTATACAGTGTTGCCAGAAGCCGACAAAAAAAATTATGCTAAATGACCAAAAAATTGTGCAAAATGGAAAGAAATTATGCTAAAAGCACCAAAAAAAATTGTGCAAAATTCAAAAACATGATGCTAAAATTAAAAAAGGACTTATTTTTTTAAATATTCCTCTGTGTGTATTATTTATTTAGTATGGCTACATATTATAAAATATATAAAAACATCATCTTCGGAAAATTGGAATACATTTAATTATTCCAATTAATTAGATTATTAGTGTTTAATTTTTATTTTTGCCAAAAGATTCTGCAATCATCACAACTAAGAGGTCATTATACCAATTTTGCACGAAATGTAATTTTCAAGTGTGAAGTAGCATAGAAATAAATGTTTCTTAGTCTCAAAGTTTTGTTAATTGTTCGGGAGAAATCCGCCTCTAAGGCTGAAACACAGAATTAGCCAAATCATTTGTTTCATATGTTTATGTTTTTTTTTTTATTTCCCGCTAATCTAATTTTTCGATGACTTTGTATGGGGAGCCGCTTAAAATCGCATAATATACAGAGTGGTAGAAAAATTAGTTTACTGGGATTAAAGAAACAGTCCTAATGTATTGTTCCATGAATTAAAGTATAAACGTCCAGTGTGTTGTCAGCCTAAAGATAAAGATTCAAACAAAAAAATGTTGAAGGAAAGTTGTGCAATATCTAAAAAATTATGCATAAACATTTGATGAACAAGATCACATTTTGGAAAAATTTGGCGAAAATTATGCTAAAAAAAATTAATTATGCTAAACTGGCAACACGGGTAGTAGGAAATTTATAGACAACAGGTAGATAGCAAAATCACTCAAACGCATTTCTCTCTCGTGTCATATCTTGATTATTTCATACTTTTTGCATAGTTTATGTAATTTTATTTCAACACGGTTGGAATTTGTATATAACTATACAATAACACTATCAAAAAGCCGCTTGTGTATTCAAATATTCAATGAAGAGAGTGGGCAGAGAAGTGCTAGGGTTTCAATCGTTTTGTTTGTTGGCATTTGAGAGAAGAGAAATTTTGACTGTCTATTGTAGGCGAGAGAGCGACAAGCAACCAGAAGCAAACCAAAAACAGCAAACTAACGTCCAGTTTTTGTAGCGGATTTTTTCACTCATCGCACGCCAAATGATGAACGAATATAACTTTTGGTTTTTACACTCTTTATTTTGAGTGTAGACAAACGCATGGTAGAATGAGAAGGTAAACTCAGTAGACAGCTGATTTAAATTTTTTCTTGTTTTCAAAGGTTTTGTCTTTGTACTTTTGTGTTTACATTTATTGTTGGTAGCATAAGCGCTGACTTTAACATGAGGAGAGCCTAAACAAGAACAAAATGAATGTTGTTGTTGCCCACTATTATTGTTGTATCTACTGCGACTACATGGTAATTTTACCAAAAACGATGTACAAGTAGATGGTCAACATTTCTCTTCACTCGAATGGCAACAAACAGAAAGAGTGAAACTATTCTCTGCTCGCTCTCTTACACTCTTCGTTGATTATTTCAATCAGGGATGATATTTGTAGTGGATAAGGACTTTTTTACCTCCTTTCGATATCAAAAAGTCCCCAACTCCTTTTGGTCCAATAAAAGTACTTTCGGATTTGACTCGCCAAATTGTATCTGACTGGTTTGTAAATACAGCACATGGCAAAATAAGTAAGGTAGGAGCAGTATGAATTGCAGGAATTTTGTTTTTTACATCAAGGGTCGACCTTGTCAAACTAAGCCAGTGATGCCAACTCTGCAGGAACGAAACGCGTCGTCAAACTACCCCTAAAACGCGCCAAATAACGAAAACAACTACAAAAATCCCGAACGTGCTAAAACGCGCTTAATAACTAAGGTGGTTTCCAACAGAGACCGGTAGATTTTGACAGTCCATGGTGGTTACGTTGTTTTATCTATTGTTAGTTTTCCTGTTATTTATTTTTCAGACAATTCAACATGGCAAGTCACAGTGTCGAGCAACACGAGCAAAGATAAAACTTTATTATCAAAATGAGTGTTCCCTTGTGGTGACGACAACCATTTTGAAACTTTATTATTAAAATTAGTGTTCCCTTGTGGTGACGACAGTCATTTTTGAATCAACGGGTAGATGAACAAGCATTGCGGATTTAGGACGATACCAATCAATACCAAGTGGCAATGCATACACAGAATGTGATTGTTTGGTCTGAATTGTGGTCCGGAGGCTTCATCGCTCAGCACTTCTTCGAATATGATGGTGGCATTACTATCATCCGAACTGAGAGCCCTACCGATCACGACATGCATTCTTCGGGACCGAATTTAGGGTTATCTCACGCCGAGGCGACGTGAAATGTCAACTTACACCGTTTACCAAGTTAGACTTTTTATTGTCGGGTTTCTATAAGTCGCAGATCTATGGCAATAGACCAGAATTCAGCTTGATCTATGCGTCAGTTATCGACAATTTAAACTCTCGATTTCGCGCCAACCATCGAAGCACCGCTGGTCATTTGAACGAAGGCATATTCGTTGATATCTCACACGCAACTTGTTTTAATTAAAATGAAACTTTTCCTTTTGGAAAATCCTTTCAGATAGTCAACCGAAGAAAGTGCAGAAGTGCAGATTTGACGGAAACAGCATGGTCTGCCATTTTTGTTTTTTTCTTGCATCTACAGGATTAAAAGTGGATTCTGCTTCCCATACCTTGCGATATTTTCGGCGATAACCAATTCAAAAATGGAAGTAAACTTAGAATGTGTGGTCAATGAATATGAAGATGTTTTTAAAAATACTACGCCCGTCAGTCGCAGTAATGCATCAGTATAAAAAAAAACTCAAAACACGTGCACACTACGAGTTTTTAAAAAAAGCGCCATTTCGCTTTTTGCAAGGTCGAAACGTGCTAAATCTAGACCCAAAAGAGCTAAATAGGCATCACTGAACTCAGCTGATCGAAATTGCCAAGATTTATTTATGTTGTTATATTTTGTGTAATAAGACTGAAATCTAGGCTAACTAAAGCTTTCACTGTATTTACATCGAAAGATAAACCGTACACAGATTAAATTCATTTTTTTTATATTCTACAAACAGGCCGTTAATATTTTGGTGTAAATACAGATTTATTTAATTATTTTATAAAAAAATAATAAAATTTAATAAAAATAAAAAAAAGTCCCCTCGAAAATTATCAAATATCATCACTGACTCGAAATCGAAGAAATGGCCTACTACCTCTTCGTCATTAAGAGAACTCGAAGAGAGGCTTAGCGGCTCTTTTCTATTTCTCTATGGCGAGACATTAGTGGTATTGTAGCATACATACACAGTCAACGCAACCAACGACTATAGAGTACAAACTAAAGCCAACATAACCAACAGAAATACATATTAAAGAAATACCAAAAGAGGTATTAGCTTACATTTCATTGGCACTTCCCAAAGTGTCCAAATAACCAAAAGTCGAACAGACAAACACACTCCACATAACAAGCGCCGTTTAATACTCTAAACGATACACATTGCTCTGTACGCAAGGTAAAGAACAGTTCTCACGCCAGTGAAACTGATTCGTCAGCATGGCACACGCAGACATGACGGCGACCGTCCATGGCTTTGAGTATGTTCTACTGCATACACACAGCGACACATACAATGTTGCATAGCCACAGAACGGCGATCGTCTCTGCTGACAGCGACCGTTCATAACTCCAAGAACGTCGCATACATACGACAATGTATACGGCATGATAGGCCATGAGCAGCGAGCGTTCCCTCTGCTGAGGGATATGCATATGATATTCGTTGGTCTGCCGCGACAACTCCATATAAATTATATAGGAATGGGAATATTAATGTAAGATACTATTGTATTTAGATTTAATATAAAAAGAACCAAAATATTCAATAAAGACACAGAAAGGTTTTGACGCTCAAGATAGCTCAACCAAAAGAATTCCAAATTGTATTTTAATTATTACATGGCGATCCTGCCAGTGCTTCAAAAATAAAAAAGCACGGAGGAAAAATCGGGAGCTAAAAAGGCTCAGAAACAATCCCACAGCTCCAAAAGCTCAGGGATCTCCAGGAACTCCAAAAATAAAAAGGAGCTGGAGTTGGATCATTTTGTCCAAATAACATAGCGTTTTAGCCGCTGTTAAATCCTGAAGTGCACCAAAATGCACCAGGATTAAAGAAACATTTTCTCTGACGTGATAGCCAAAAATCCGTCAGCGGCGAGAAGGAAGATACTGTCTGGCCAAAAGACAGTTGGCCCAGCCATATGAGAGAGGCCACAGCGAGAAGAGAAAAACAACAGTAGAATGAAGGAAGGTACAACAATCGAGGATTTCGAGAAGGGGCAACGACGGCCAGAGAAGGAAGATCCCCATTCGGCGATGACCAATTGAGACGGGAATATAGTATATAGAAAAATTATTATAGAAAAATTTCCTTGTATTTTCGTATGCGATTCCAAGCGCATACCTAGGGTCTATAAGCGAGTACTCGCTCGAGACAAAATAGGAAAAATTATTTTAAAAGAAAATATAATAAGCGAAATTGCATGTATAATTGGTAGGATAATTTTTATGTAAAATTTTTTTAATTTTTATGTACTCGCTCGAGACAAAATAAGAAAAATTATTTTAAAAGAAAAATATAATAAGCAAAATTGTAGGTATAATTAATAAATAATTTTTATGTAAAAAGAAAGGAAAACCTGAGTGGATAAGGATAATTATGGGTCATAGAAACTCGAAAATAAGTGATCCGACTGCGAATGTCATTAATAATGTAGAAGTGGTCGATCACACTTCACAAATAGATTCATTGTGGATCCTCCTACTCATCTCCACAGTATTAAGTGCAGTCAACTTAATACTAAAGTTATATTTATTGCATAAGAGATCTCTAAAGAAGAGATACTCAAGTCGTGGAGATAACTTAGATAAAATCTAAGCACCACAGAGTAACTTATGGATCGGGATAAAATAGTTACCTACTGTAGACTTATATATAATGTCCCAAACTCAGATTAAATTTTTAAATACTAAATACTAAATTTTTAAATACTAATATTGAAAGTGAAGCCACAATTAGGACGAAACCAATTGAGTCAATTGGAACGGAAGTCAATATGGCACAAACAGTTATAGAATTTTTGAATACCGCCACAAGGTTAATCCCTGATTTCGATGGGAAACCTGAGAATTTAAGATCATTTTTAGATGCGCTTTCTTTAGTGGATACACTAAAAGGCACCCACGAAGCGGTAGCCATAAACCTGATTAAGACAAAATTAACAGGTAACGCCAGAAACCTACTTGAAAATGAATCCACCATACAAGACGTAATTTCGAAACTGTCAAGTTCTGTGAAAGGTGAATCAGTTGAGGTCCTATCAGCCAAAATACTGAACATCCGACAGAACAATAAGTCTGCCAATTCTTATTGTGATGAGCTGGACAAATTGACAAAATCATTGGAAGGTGCATACATCTCCGATGGTTTATCACGCACATTGGCACAAAAATATACCACCCAAGTCGCGGTGAAGGCAATGACCAAAAATTGCACCATTGAAAGAGTTAAACTCATCATGGAAGCAGGTCAGTTTGCCAATATGAACGAAGCTATAGGAAAATTTGTTAGTAGCTGCACAGACGCTACTGGACAACAAAATACTATCCTATACTTCGGAAACAGGTCAAACAGAAACTACCGTGGGAACAGAGGAAGACCACATGGTAGAGGTGGATATAGAGGAAGAAATGGCAATGGCAACAATCGCAATAACAACAATAGATACAGACATGACAATTCTAACTACCGTGGAAACAGACGTGGAAACAACCACAATGATAATAATAACGGACAAAACCACAATGGTCGAAATAGTAACGTTAGAGTAACTAACACAGCCCAAGACAACTCGGAAAACTAGAAAATTCCCCTAAGATCAAACCAGAGAACAGAAAAGTGTATAACCTTAGCCTTAATATGAGTATTTTTGTTAACGTCAAAATAGAACACAATAACGAAAAAATAACATTATTAGTAGACACAGGAGCAGATATTTCATTAATAAAACTTACTCACTTTACACAAGATGAAATAAACACGAATAGAATATCAACATTAAGTGGTATAGGACATGGTAAAATAAAATCAATAGGAACAACAAATTTTGATCTAAGATACAAAAACTTTTTAATTCCCCATACTTTTCACGTTGTGAACGATGATTTCCCAATACCATGCGACGGAATCATCGGTATGGATTTTATAAGAAAATACAATTGTATTTTAGACTTTAATGATGATTTTGATTACCTTATCCTACGACCACCAAATTTCACACAACAGATAGAAATACAAATTACGAATACATGCAATGAAAGCTTAACACTGCCAGCAAGATCTGAGGTGATACGCCATATTAGGCTAGTTGCCACAAATCAAGACATATTGGTACCTCACCAAGAAATTCAACCAGGTATTTTTATAGCTAGCACCTTGGTAAAGGCAAACAATGCATATATTCGCATTTTAAATACAAACGATAAAATAGTTACAATAAAAGAATCACAAATCACAACTGAAGACATTAATGATTACGATATTATTACAAACAATTCAAATGAAAAACAAAGAAAGACACAAATTTTGCAAATATTAGAGAAAAATTTTCCAAAACAGTTCGAAAATGTTTTAAAAGATCTTTGTTCTGAATTCAGTGATGTCTTTGGTTTAGAAACGGAAACAATAACCACAAATAATTTCTATAAACAAAAGTTAAGGGTTAAGGACAAACAACCGGTATACATTAAGAACTACCGTGTACCACATACACATAAGGAGGAAATTCACAAACACGTAAAGAAACTAATAGACGATGGAATAGTCGAACCATCGCATTCCGAATATAACAGTCCAATCTTGTTGGTTCCCAAAAAGTCTCTCCCTGGTTCTACGGAAAAGAGATGGAGACTTGTAATAGATTATAGACAGATTAACAAAAAGCTAGTAGCGGACAAATTCCCTTTACCACGAATAGACGATATTCTAGACCAACTTGGTAGGGCTAAATATTTCTCATGTTTAGATTTAATGTCTGGATTCCATCAAATCCAGTTGGAAGAGAAATCTAGAGACCTTACGTCATTTTCGACTAATAATGGGTCATACAGATTCACTAGACTTCCTTATGGACTAAAAATAGCACCAAATTCATTCCAAAGAATGATGACATTGGCTTTCAGTGGTTTGAAACCAGAACAAGCTTTCCTATACATGGACGACCTGGTCGTATTAGGATGTTCCGAAAAACACATGCTTTCAAATCTTACAAATGTTTTTGAACTATGTCGAAAAACCAATCTCAAGTTACACCCTGAAAAATGTTCATTTTTTATGACAGAAGTAACATACCTAGGACACAAATGTACAGATAAGGGAATACTACCCGATGATAGTAAATACTCAGTAATTGAAAATTACCCAAAACCCACTGATGCAGATGGCGCGAGAAGATTCGTAGCCTTCTGCAATTACTATCGAAGATTTATTAAAAACTTCTCAGAATATTCTCGACATCTTACAAGACTGTCTAAAAAAGGTGTTCAGTTCGAATGGACTAAAGATTGCGACATAGCATTTAATCACTTAAAAAAGGCATTAATGAGTCCAACATTACTGCAATACCCGGATTTCGAAAAGCAGTTTTGCATAATTACGGACGCAAGCAAACACGCTTGCGGGGCAGTTTTGACTCAGGAACATGAAGGAAAACATTTACCAGTCGCCTATGCTTCCAAAACCTTTACTAAAGGTGAAAGTAATAAATCAACCATCGAACAAGAATTAACAGCAATCCATTGGGCTATAACACACTTTAGACCATACATATACGGAAGACAATTCCTCGTCCGTACGGATCACAGACCACTATCATATCTATTTTCAATGAGGAACCCAAGTTCAAAACTGACGAGAATGAGGCTTGACCTAGAGGAATATGACTTTACAGTAGAATATCTTAGGGGAAAAGATAATTACGTTGCAGACGCGCTATCGCGAATAACAATACATGATCTCAAGGACATGAATATAACAGCAACACAAATATTGACAATAACGACAAGATCCATGACACGAAATAATACGAATACGGATAAAAGTAATACTATGAATGAGCAGCATAAATCAAATAAAATTAAAAAGCCCAGTATATATGTTCCTTTAAATAACACTGACGTCAGGAAATATTATAAATTAAAGATTTTTCCCGCAAGATGTTACATCAAACGTGGAAAATCTATAATTGCATATATACAAATCAATGACTTGTTTAATAATGGGAAACTTGACTTAGGACAGTTCTTCCCGAGGCTCGAAGAAGTAGCCTGTAAACACAGCATTGACAAATTACAAGTGGCACCTAGTGAGAAAATTTTCGAATTTATCTCGATTAATGAATTCAAAGATATGGGCAATAGGAAATTAATTCATATTAAAGTAGCGCTACTAAATAAGGTGACCCACATAGATTGCAAAGATGCTATAGCTATTCAGAACATAATGATAAAATATCATGATGACCCCATTGAAGGTGGTCACTGTGGAACTTTCAGGACAATACAGAAAGTAAAACGGTATTATTTTTGGCGAAACATGATAAAAGACATAACTAGATATGTCAAAATGTGCCACACGTGTCAGACAACCAAAACCAACGAACATTTGAAAGGTCCATTAGTAATAACTCCTACGCCGGCGGGAGCTTTTGATACGGTATTTGTCGATACCATTGGTCCATTTCCTAAATCAATTTACGGAAATGAATACGCCATAACAATGATATGTGACCTGACTAAGTATTTAGTCACAATACCCATACGGGACAAAAGCGCGAAAACAATCGCTAAGGCAATTTTTGAAAATTTCATTCTTATATATGGTCCAATGAAGACGTTCATTACGGACATGGGAACTGAATACAAAAACGCCATATTAAATGAATTATGCGCACTATTGAAAATCGAGAAACTAACTTCAACGGCACACCATCACCAGACGCTAGGTACAATTGAAAGAAGCCATAGAACTTTCAATGCATACGTACGATCCTACATATCAGTGAATAAAGATGACTGGGATGAATGGCTTAAGTACTTCACGTATTGTTTCAATACAACACCATCAACAGTACATAATTACTGTCCGTATGAATTAGTATTTTCGAGAATACCACATAAAATGGTACAAATGAATGAAGTGGATCAAATAACTCCACTCTATAATGTAGACAATTACGCCAACGAGGCCAAATATAGATTAGAAATAGCGCTTAGGAGATCTCAGATACTATTAAATAAGCATAAGGAAAAACAAAAAGAATATTATGATAAGAACATTGTAGATTATAATTTCAATATAGGAGATTTAGTATTGTTAAGAAATGAATCAGGACATAAACTAGATAGAAAATATATCGGTCCCTTTAAAATTAAAAATCTACTATTAAGGGAAAATGTAAACATCATAGATCCCAAAACTAACAAAGAACAAATAGTTCATAAGAATAGAATTAAAATTTATGAACAATAGAATAATAATGACAATAAAAGCCATGGTTGGTAATACTAATAATAATAATAATAAGGAACAAATGATAATAAACTTATACAATAATAAGTCCTTCTAACTACATAAGAAATAACTAAATAATAAGTACTATATAATACATTTGGTGAACATAAACTTAATAACATTGTAAAAGAATGTCCATAAAACTCACGTTATATGATCATTCTTCTGAAAAATGGAGGTGTAGCATACATACACAGTCAACGCAACCAACGACTATAGAGTACAAACTAAAGCCAACATAACCAACAGAAATACATATTAAAGAAATACCAAAAGAGGTATTAGCTTACATTTCATTGGCACTTCCCAAAGTGTCCAAATAACCAAAAGTCGAACAGACAAACACACTCCACATAACAAGCGCCGTTTAATACTCTAAACGATACACATTGCTCTGTACGCAAGGTAAAGAACAGTTCTCACGCCAGTGAAACTGATTCGTCAGCATGGCACACGCAGACATGACGGCGACCGTCCATGGCTTTGAGTATGTTCTACTGCATACACACAGCGACACATACAATGTTGCATAGCCACAGAACGGCGATCGTCTCTGCTGACAGCGACCGTTCATAACTCCAAGAACGTCGCATACATACGACAATGTATACGGCATGATAGGCCATGAGCAGCGAGCGTTCCCTCTGCTGAGGGATATGCATATGATATTCGTTGGTCTGCCGCGACAACTCCATATAAATTATATAGGAATGGGAATATTAATGTAAGATACTATTGTATTTAGATTTAATATAAAAAGAACCAAAATATTCAATAAAGACACAGAAAGGTTTTGACGCTCAAGATAGCTCAACCAAAAGAATTCCAAATTGTATTTTAATTATTACAGTATTCATGCAAACCAGAAAACCATGGTACACTAATATCTTCATGGTAATAGCAGCGCGTGTTGTTGTTGTTGTAGGCAGCAACAACAGGCATTTTGTTTTTGTTCTATTCGCTTCAGCTGTCAAACTCTACACAAATACATACAACACACAAGAATGCAAAAGAGTACAAAAACAAAATACATGTGAGTGTGACAGCCGAAGCGAAGACCCTCATGAAAAAAATGAAAACAGCTGTTCTTACAACTTTACCATGAACATATTCTTGTACCATGAAGAAAACCAAGAACTTTTGCTCAGCGTAAGTTTGCCCCGAAGCATTTCATGAGGCACCAAATAAAGTTGCTCAGTGTATCTATGCAGCAATTGTCAAAAAAGGCTGATAAAGTAAATAAACAAAGTAAAATTAAAAGTATATGCTTTACCTATTCCATTATTATATTTTTTTTTCACATCTATCAAAAACCCTCTCTTTTTTTCAATACAAAAATATTGACATTGAAATGTCAAAAGTTTTCACGTTTCTTTTCCAGGTTTGCTCAGCAAATTTGCCTCGAAAACTTTCCACTTTTGTGCAAGTCGCTTTGTATGCGAAACTTGTTTGTTTTGACGTTTGCTGTGCAAGTTTACGAAGTTTTCGAGTTTACGAGGTTCTTTCGAGCGAGCTTTCATGAAGACGACTATTGTGTTTCCTTAATGGTTTCCTTAAAATAATACAAAAATTCTCCTAAAATCAGTCGCTACAAATATTGCAAGAAAACAAAAATGTGCTAAAAAGTACAATAACTCCAAACACGGCAACACTATTGAATAACATATCAAAGAGAACGAAGCCTTCGCTTTCGCCAAAAGAGCAACAAATTGGAAGAGAGAGAGCTTTCACTTTCGACAACTTCTCGGTTAACTGCAATTTCATAATCCTCAGTTATGTTTCTAACGTTCGCCTGTTCTATCGATCAATTTCCACAAATTACGCGAAAAATGTTTAGAATATATTTAATTAAATTAGTTTACATATGTTGATAGATATATTTTCGTGTAAATGTTTAGCGATTTCGGTGTTTCGTTGAACTGCTTTGACTTTAGTTTGTCGCGTGTGAACCAATAATGTTGCCCGGTTGGAGTTTATTATGTTTGGTGTTAGTAATTTGTTCATGTTAATCGTTGTTGTTTGTTTTCTATCGATCGGTTGTGTTTGTTGCACTGTAGTGTTCGGTTTCGATGTTGTGAGTCGCGTTTTGCTTGCTTGCTAGTTGAAATGTAAATAATCAAATCAAATTCTTCACATTAAATTGACACATGGACATTTGGAGACAAATTATTACAAGGTAAGTTCTCAGAAAAATCTACTTATAATTTCCAGGCGGATATAAACAAATAAATGCGTAACAGAATAAAACATGATCTTAGAGAGAGAGAAGGAAAAAAGCTTGCGTTGGTTTATTTCAGTTCCTTTTCCTATAAGTTCTATTTGTAAAACACACACGCACATGCGTAAACTTGAACGCTTCACAACAAGAATTGTCTAAAGTAGCTTTTCGCGCACTCTGGTGGATAACATCAACATCTAACCAAAACTTTTGAAAACAATTGTTTTTTAAAGCATCAAAGTAGCTGAATGGCCTCACTGATAATGCTCTAGCGACGATTTAGCAAATGCATTTTAGTAACGATTATAATTGTTATACAAATACGTTATGAGTTTTGAGCAAGAGGCGGGCAATTTTTTTTTTAGTCGTAAGTATGTAAATAGTCTAGTAATCATTGTCTTTCGGCTTCTATTTTTTTGTTTATCCAATATTTTTTCTAGTCGATGCTGAAATTTTTAATTTTGGTGAATCGTCCACATTAGGTCTCTCTGCGTACTAATAATTTGTAACAATTTGTACAAGGCTGATCTAGTAGAGGTTAACGCAGTAGGATTTGTGGTTGTTGTGGGCACCAACAACAGGGATTTTGTTTTTGTTATATGACTCTAAATGTCAAATTCAACACAAATACATATGACCAAACAAAGTAAACAAAAAAGTACAAAAAAGTACAAAAACAAAATACACTCAATTTGACAGATAGAGTCATAAGAAAGCAAAATCAGCTGTTCTAATGCGTTAACCTCTACTAGATCAACCTTGAATTTGTACAAATTGTTACTGGATGTTGTCTGTTTCAGTGTTACCATGTGGGCATAATTTGTGCCGCTTTGGCACTCGTTTTTTAAAAAATTATGCCAAATGCCGTTTAGCAAAATTTCCCCAACATTTTGCAATTTTTTTCAATTTAAGTGTAAGTTTTTAGCACAATTGTTTTGCAAACGGCACAATTTTTCTTACTGAAATTGTCTTCCTTTAATTTATCTTTGAAATCTATTTTACAACATATTTGTCGGCATTTTGTGGTACAATATCATATTTTAAGTTGTCCATACTCCTAAGCGTTGACTTAAAAAACTAGTGCACACTGTTTCTTATGCATCACTCCACACCAAAATGTATAATATGTCTGCTTGTTTGTTTCAATCAAATACACATAATACATCCATTACTACGTTTATACGACAACTTATATTGTGATATCATATCGCGATATGTCAATAAAGTACGTGCACATAATACGTACGTCCTTGTCATGTTCACATAACTTGCATACAGTGTTCAAATAATTGAAGTATAATTAGGTCTTATACAAATATTTTTAACATCCATATACTAAAAAATTAATAGAAACTTAAAAAATAACATATGAGAAAACAAATTTAGACTTTCCGACTACTTAAGGAAACAAAGTAACTCCACATGCGTAAATTCAAACAAAGAATACATGAAATATCAGAAATTGGTACACAATTTAAAAAATATCCGTATACAGAAAAATGATAAAATTCTTTACGAATTGATGCCAAATGCTTTCCTGACATCATGACTGAAAAAGCCGTTGTAAAACGGACCTTCAATATCAAGATGTGACTTTTTTTTTTTTAAATGGTTTAAATTCGATGGAAGTCTTCCAGAAGAGAAGCTCCAGTTATAAACCATGGGGAAACTCTCCAGGTTTATTAAGAGAGAAGAAAGAGATAAGAAATTTCCAAGAAAATTTAAAGAAATTGTTAAAAGCAATAAATTTCAAAGAAAATAATAAATTAAGTTTTTAAAGTTTTATTTATTAGAACTGAAAATCATCCCAAGTTTACATTTTGTTGGTGTTGTAGAAATTCTTAAAATATTTTTTGTATACTATAACAAATTGAAACAATAATAATCGTTCTTTTTAAGTTGAACAGTTACGGTAGAACAGCTTTTTAAAGGCGATATGAGCATCCATTTATTAAGCTGGGATCACACGATTTGTACATTTGTACAGAAAATGCCAAATTTAGATTTGTCCACATTTACGCATTTGGATATCGATGTGCAAATGATTTGTTTTGCGTTCAGACGATTTGGCTAAATGATTTGTCAAACATTTGCACACAGCAGTAAAGTGGCAAATATTGTTAAATTCATACACACGATTTATCCATTTTGACATAAACAAAAACAGCTGATCAACTGTCCACCGTTCTGTTGCATCTATAATAATTTAAAATTAAAAGTTAAATAAACAGCAATTATGGTAATGAAAAGACAAAACAAACTCGCTGCAATTATCTACAGTTGCTATTATTTAAAACGGGAAAAAAGTATGGAAAAAAGGCATTCGTAGAAAGAAATGAGTAAAACACATTAGTGCTATTCATGCAAACAAGAAAACCTAGAACTTTTGCTCAGCGTAAGTTTGCCCCGAAGCGTTTCATGAGGCACCAAATAAAGTTGCTCAGTGTATCTATGCAGCAATAGTCAAAAAAGGCTGATAAAGTGAATAAACAAAGTAAAATTAAAAGTATATGCTTTACCTATTCCATTATTTTATTTTTTTCACATAAATCAAAAACCTTCTCTTTTTTTCAATACAAAAATATTGAAATTGAAATGTCAAAAGTTTTCACGTTTCTTTTTCCAGGTTTGCTCAGCAAATTTGCCTCGAAAACTCCACTTTTGTGCAAGTCGCTTTGTATGGGAAATTTGTTTGTTTTCACGTTTGCTGTGCAAGTTTACGATGTTTTCGAGTTTATGAGGTTCTTTCGAGCTTTCATGAAGACCACTATTGTTTTAAGCGAAAAATTGTAAATAACAACTTCTACGCAAACTCATATTTTCGGAGTTGTTGACCTCCAAAGTTTATATATACAATAAAGTAAACTGAAGTGCAGTTGGTCGAGCAAGTCTCAGAGAATTTTAGGAAAAAAACAAAATTAAAGGAAAAATTAAGAACTCAAGTAGTGAAAATTTTGGTTGAATGGACCAATTAGCACTACTGGGTCCAATAAACCGGTGCAATTATTTTTTTCTTTTTCGTCCGTGATGCCAGTTAAGTAAATTTCTAATACGTAGTATGGTGTTCTTGAGAAATTGTCGTATTTTATTTTCCCATAAAAATGGGAGTAGTGTTATTTTTTGTGACAGGTGGTGCTGCAGTTGATATATTTACACAAATCGTATTTACCAGCCGATTTAGAAAATATTTAAAATATGATTTAGTTCACAAAAGTGGATTATTTTGATAACATTTTGTTTAATATTAAAATGTATTTGACGACGTTTTATTACAATTTTGTGTGGGTAATTACAAAACCACATTTATTAAGTTACAAAATGTTCACGGCAACAAAATGTTCACGGCAAACGAACAACAAATATTGAATTTTAACCAAAATGGGAAAGAAGCTCACAACATCACAAGTACGAAAAAATATACATAATGGCAATACTGTTCAACAATATTTATTTATTTGGCACTGGCATTTGTCATCAAGTGGCAAATCAGATATTCGGTAATTTTCATATATTTGATTTGGTTTCTGTGGCAGCACTGCGTTCACACGATTTGGCTATCAGGGTTGTTTTTGATTTGCCACAAGAATCCAAATATTTGGCTATTCTGATAAATGACAAATGAAATTTAGCGATCATATGGTTTGTCTATGAATATGACAAATTTTTAGCCAAATGTACAAATCGTGTGATCCCAGCTTTACAGTGACTGTATGTGTTCTGGACTCAGAATTAAGACTAAAAGCCTCTTTTTAGCATAATGGTTTTGCAAACGGCACAATTTTTAAGGACATTTGGCATAATTTTTTAGTTGGTATCTGGCAACACTGGTCTGTTTACACTAAAAAGCCAGTAACGAGTGAGCAAGGGAGAGATTATTTTGACAGTTCTGTGCTCATGATATCAGTTCTATACAGTGTTGCCAGAAGCCGACAAAAAAAATTATGCTAAATGACCAAAAAATTGTGCAAAATGGAAAGAAATTATGCTAAAAGCACCAAAAAAATTGTGCAAAATTCAAAAACATGATGCTAAAATTAAAAAAGGACTTATTTTTTTAAATATTCCTCTGTGTGTATTATTTATTTAGTATAGCGTTTTTAAGCATGATTTTTATTCACAAATTCGTATAAGTTTTTGATATGTTAAAGTTTTATTAGGAAGTAAAAACGAAAATTGAAACTCAATAGTTTACATTTTCTGTGCTAACATTGTCGAATGGTATATAAAATACATTTGTAGTAGGGTTGGTTTCTTCCACTGGAAACGAATTCTCAAGAAAAATCGCATTGCGACTAATGGTGATTTGACGACTCTTAGGATCCAGGAATCTATACGCCTTAGAAGTATCGCAATATCCAACAAATATGAGCTCTTTTCCTTTAGCATCAAGTTTTCTTCTCTTTTCCTTAGGAACTTGAACAATAGCCTTACAACCAAATACTTTTAAATGACTTATGGTTGGCTTCCGTCCAGACCAAGCTTCTTCAGGAGTGACACTAATACCCTTGCATGGTAAACGATTGACCAAATAAATCACCGTATTCACCGCCTCAGCCCAATAATCCTTGTTCAAATTGGATTGAAGTAATAAACACCTAGCCTTTTCGATTAAAGTTCGATTCATCCTCTCCGCTAATCCATTTTGTTGAGGTGGATAAGTAACCGTAGTTTGATGAATAATGCCAGCATCAGTGAGTACAGTTTGCATATTCTTGTTGCAAAACTCAGTACCATTATCCGTTCGAAGAATCTTTATTTTGCCATCTGCTTGATTTTCAACAAGATTTTTGTACTCTTTGAACTTGCTACATACTTGCTCCTTTGATTTTATAAAGTATCCCTGTACCTTTCTGCTGAAATCATCAACAAATAGTAATAAATATCGGGAGCCATTCAAAGATGCAACTTCCATTGGACCACACAAATCGGAATGCACAATCTCAAGTTTTGCTTCAGCCCTGTGTCCATTTTCTTTAAAAGGTAAACGAGCAATTTTCCCCTTGAGACATACGGAACAATTTAAATCCTGCCAGCAGGACTTCCCCAGGGTTCTATTCTGTCCCCTATTTTGTATTCAATTTATATTTCTGACTTTAAACCTCCAAACGACATAGACATTGCACTGTACGCTGATGATACAGCCCTTATAACATCGAGTAAATTAACCCAGGCTCTCCTCAAGAAGATGGAACGCAGCCTTGTGGCGTGCAACAGTTATTTCCGAAAGTGGAAAATAAAGATTAACGAGCAAAAGATGCAAAGCATTATATTCCCTTGGAATAAATCACCCAAGAGGGCACCACTGAGGCCGTTGTATTTCGGAACCAGCTCCTTACATATCAACAATGAAGTCAAATACCTCGGTGTCATTTTAGACAAAAAGTTAACGTTCAGGGCACATATTGAATTTTCACGCGAAAAGGCTGTAAAATCACTAAGGGCACTGTGGCCTTTGCTTAATAAACGACAGAACACACCACAATAAGAACCTATTATACAAATGTATTATTCGACCAATAATATCATACGCATCGCCAATATGGTATAAAGCAGCAAAGTCTCACACCAAACGACTACAAATCATCCAAAACAAATGTCTTAAGTTGATAAATAGAAAACACTGGCGTTACCCCACAATAATGCTTCACGAAGAGACTGGATATGAAATCATCGGCGATTTCATAAATCGGTTGAATGCAAACTATTTTCAAAAAGTTGCAGACTCTCCTTATGAGATTCTAAGAGAGTGTAACCAACTATCATAACTAAACCCCAGAAATTTACCAAACCCATAATATTAATAAATAGAAAATTATTTTAATAAATAATGACCCTATCATTAATATTTTGTACCCTATGTTTGAATCCTAGCTTTAAGTATATCAGATAAGGTTTTTGATCCTTTTGCCTTAAAAACATAATAAATAAAAACAAATCAAAATATAAAGAAAAATTCCATCAAATGTAAATATACATATACTAAGTTTCAGTTGCTGAAATATCAAAATGATAAAACTCACAATTTTGTATCATGTCTTTGTAAGATTCAATTGTATTATTTGGATTAATAAATATTTTTTGAATTGAATTGAATTGAATTTTCATATTTGTGGTCACCATCTTCAATGCCATGGGCAATACTTTTAACCTTTTTTAAGTTTTCTCTACATGGATGCCCAAGCCTTAGGTGCCATATATCGGAAATTAAACCCGTTGCCGAATAATTTTTGGATTCATGTTTATTTAATACAAACATACCTTCTACCAGAGAACCAGTAGCAATAACTTCTTTGTTGTTATTTGTTACCTTACAGCCTTTAGAATTAAAAACCACACAATGCCCATGCTCAACTATTTTGGAAATTGATATTAAATTTGAGTGAGCAGCCGGCAGATACAAGACGTTGCTAAGTTGGATAGAATCTGTCTTATTGCCAATCGTAACAGGCATGCTAATATTGCCTTTAGAATCGCCTTTCATTGTTGAACCATTGGCTGTTAAAATTTCAAAATCTGCACAGTTGTGAAGATTGTTGAATTCATTCTTGTCTCTACACATGTGATTTGTAGCCCCAGAATCAAAATACCATCCTGCTGATGTATTTCTGGCAGAGAACGCGGACATAGTTTTCTTTCCATCAAAATATATCTTTTTTGGGCAGTTCTTTTTTACATGACCATACTCATGACAACCATAGCACTGAACTTTCTTGAATCCTTTCTTTACTTGGCCTTTGCTCGTATTTGCATATGTCTTACCGACCAAAGCTGTTGACCTCTGACTTGTTGACTGCATATCCTGTAGAAGTTTTGTTTTGATGTAGTCCCCGGAAATGTTTACACCGGAACTTTCTATACCCATAATCATTGGTTGGTAGTAATCTGGAAGACCAGCTAACATTAAGGTCCCAATCCATTCCTCCGAAACGTTCATACCCACGCTTGAAAGTTTGCTTGCAGTTGACATTATAATATTTACAAATTCTTCCATGGATTCAGTCATCCATTTTAGTTGTAATTAATTTCCGCAACAAACTTACTTTGCGCGTTAGTCCTGAATCCTCGAATGCCTTTGAAAGGTTACACCACATATCCTTAGCAGATGTGGCGTTCTGTATGTGTACAAATATCAACGGATCAACCAACAACACCAGCTTAGAACGAGCTGTTATGTTCTTTGCAGCATCTGATTCCTGGCCTTGCACCGATTTCCATAATCCTTCTATTTCCATATAGGCCTTCACTGCAAACTTCCACTGTTCCCAGTTATCACGGCCTTTTAACCGTTCAATTTGCGGCAAACCGGAAATGGACATTTTTATTCAAATATAATTGAAAAATTTTTTTTTATGACAAAGAAAAATTATTTTCTTTTTCGAAAACAATTTTTTCAAGGCGCTCTCTGGGCCCATAACCTGATATGTTAAAGTTTTATTAGGAAGTAAAAACGAAAATTGAAACTCAATAGTTTACACAATATAGCAAAGCACACTTAAGAACATACAACATTCATATATCAAAGTCTTAAATACAACAGTTTTATAAACAAAGAAAAAAACATTTTGAAATCATAGATGTGTATTTTTGATTCAAAAAATTCTATAAAAATATAAAAATTATTTTTGTTTAAAAAATTTTGATTTTTTATAAACCAAAAGCTCCGATGATTTATCAGAAGTTTCTTGGGTGTAATTTTAAGATCATTTACATTTTCGTTTTGTATTTGTTACACTTATTAGTAGTAAGTCCTGAAATTTTAAACTTTTAAAGAAACATACCTACGGGTTTGTGCTTTTCATATTAAATGTTTGAAAAAAAACCAATGAGTGTTCGAACTCACGGGCGATGTGTTAACACCTTTTTGCTGCACGGGTACCTGTTCGATTTCTATGAACACATTCGTAAATGTTACATTGGAAACTAAAAAACAGCGTTCAATCATACTATGATGACGTTACAGTTAAATAATATTAATACTTAAAATTATTTAAAGACCCAGTGCACGCACATGTGTCATTATTTTCTTGCTCAATACTTTTTGTTTTATTCCCACAAAAGTCAAAGAATGCAAAGCAACAGACACTTGTACATACATACATACATACATTGTTATATTCGTACGATATAACCGAAGATCAACATAAAATACTTTTTAAATATTACTCCAAATTAAAACACTTGAATCTCGGCTCGCCGATATCGGATCGCCTTAATTTTTGGCCTAAACTCTTCGTCGAAACCCGCACTAGCTGTTTAATCCAAAAATTAATAAAATCGGCTATGAATTTCCGGAGAAAATCGCGTGGGAAAATTATATGAAAATCGCCCAAAAATCACTTTCAATACCGACTGCCAAGCAACGAACAAACAAACGATGATTTACTCTTACAAACCTAACACTTGCGTATGTATTAAATTTATAGTTTACTGCCCTAGAGGCGCGCGTATAGATGTTAACACATCAAAAAATTACTTATTACTGCTTATATTTTCTGTTCATTTACGGTTTTGGCATTAATGAACAGCTAAATTCTATTTTTTGACGCAAGGGTACTTTCAGCAGCCGTTTTCTCTGATTGTTCTGAAAAACGTATCATTTTTGTTTTCTTTCAAAAGTATAGTATATAACCTGTTGATAAGTATAAACTGTCAGAAATTCAGAGTGAAACCATAAAGATGTAAACGAACATTATCATTTTCATTGGAAGTGCCCAAAAACGCATGTACGCTTTACGTTGTTTCCAAAAAATGTTGGTACATAAAACCAGAAAAATCAAGGGAACTTTTTTTTGCGAAAGTATCAACAGTGGTTTTCATAGTTTTTTGAATTTGTGGAATATATTGTTGTACTTACAGGCTACATATTATATAAAAACATCATCTTCGGAAAATTGGAATACATTTAATTATTCCAATTAATTAGATTATTAGTGTTTAATTTTTATTTTTGCCAAAAGATTCTGCAATCATCACAACTAAGATGAAATGTAATTTACAAGTGTGAAGTAGCATAGAAATAAATGTTTCTTAGTCT
Source organism: Phaonia tiefii (assembly GCA_963931995.1). NCBI lineage: Eukaryota > Metazoa > Arthropoda > Insecta > Diptera > Muscidae > Phaonia > Phaonia tiefii. The sequence goes on from OZ008370.1 coordinate 129,725,029, forward strand.
TAAAGTTTTGTTAATTGTTCGGGAGAAATCCGCCTCTAAGGCTGAAACACAGAATTAGCCAAATCGTTTGTTTCATATGTTTATGTTTTTTTTTTATTTCCCGCTAAGCTAATTTTTCGATGACTTTGTATGGGGAGCCGCTTAAAATCGCATAATATACAGAGTGGTAGAAAAATTAGTTTACTGGGATTAAAGAAACAGTCCTAATGTATTGTTCCATGAATTAAAGTATAAACGTCCAGTGTGTTGTCAGCCTAAAGAGGATCAAACAAAAAAATGTTGAAGGAAAATTGTGCAATATCTCAAAAATTATGCATAAACATTTGATGAACAAGATCACATTTTGGAAAAATTTGGCGAAAATTATGCTAAAAAAAATTAATTATGCTAAACTGGCAACACGGGTAGTAGGAAATTTATAGACAACAGGTAGATAGGCGACAAAGACGATCAAGAAGTAGACAACCAGAAGATGTGCGGAATTTGGCAACCCTGGTAAAAGAGAACCAAAAAGTGCCAGATATTCACTCAAACGCATTTCTCTCTCGTGTCATATCTTGACTAGCAGCAAACTAAGGTCCAGTTTTTGTAGCGGATTTTTTCACTCATCGCACGCCAAATGATGAATGAATATAACTTTTGGTTTTTACACTCTTTATTTTGAGTGTAGACAAACGCATGGTAGAATAGGAAGGTAAACTCAGTAGACAGCTGATTTAAATTTTTTCTTGTTTTCAAAGGTTTCGTCTTTGTACTTTTGTGTTTACATTTATTGTTGGTAGCATAAGCGCTGATTTGAAATGAGGAGAGCCTAAACAAGAACAAAATGCATGTTGTTGTTGCCCACTATTATTGTTGTATCTACTGCGACTACATGGTAATTTTACCAAAAACGATGTACAAGTAGACGGTCAAAATTTCTCATCACTCGAATGGCAACAAACAGAACGAGTGAAACTATTCTCTGCTCGCTCTCTTACACTCTGCGTTGAATATTTCAATCAGGGATGATATTTGTATTGGATAAGAACTTTTTTACCTCCTTTCGATTTCAAAAAGTCCCCAACTCCTTTTGGTTCAATAAGAGAACTTTCGGATTTGACTCACCAACATTTATATGACCATTCCTTAAATAACGGGTTTTTCAATAAGAGCCCTAAATAAAACAAAACCGGTTTTAGATACCAATGAAATTCTTTATTCCTGTGAAAGTACGTTCGATGCCATTATGTATGGAACTCGATTTCTTTTGCATGGCCACCACGGGCACGCTTGCAGAAGTCCAGACGCTGAACCCAATTTTCGACGGTTTCCAAGCATAAATCGGCCGATACTGCCGCAACTTCACGCTCGATATTCATACGAAGTTCTTCAATCGTCGCTGGCTTGTTGGCATAGACCATAGACTGGCTTGTTGGCATAGACGTAGCCCCACAGGAAATAATCTAACGGCGCCAAATCGCACGATCGAGGCGGCCAATCGACTGGGCCATTTCGTGAGGTAACGCGTTCACCAAACTTGGTTTCCAATAAATTGATTGTGGCATGTGGCGCCATCCTGTTGGAACCACAATGTCCTCCAAGTCCATACTATCCAATTGGGCCAAAAATATTCGGTTATCATTGAACGGTAGCGATTCGCATTCAGAGTAATGTGCCGGTCTTGATCATCACGGAAGAAGTACGGCCCAATGACGTCGCCGGCCCATAAACCGCACCAAACCGTAATTTTTTCGGGATGCAATGATGAATCATGGATTACGTGTGGATTGCTGTCTGACCAAGAACGCATATTTTGCTTATTGACGAAGCCATTCAGCCAGAAATGAGCCTCATCGCTGAAGATGATTTTCCGATGAAAATCCGAATCATTTTCAAGTTGTTGCTCAGCCCAATTCACGAACATACGACGCTTATGGTGGTCAAGCGACTTCAGTTCTTGCGTCAATTTGATCTTGTAAGGATGTAGGCCAAGATCTTTTCGCAAAATTCGCCACAACGACGTCACAGAGGTGCCCAACGCTTGAGAACGACGTGTGAGAGATACATTTGGGCTTTCTTGAACTGAAGCCTCAGCGGCAGCAATGTTCTCGACACTACGGGCACTTCTTTGTCTCACTGGCACGGGAACATTTTGTACTGTGCCTGTGGATTCAAATTTTTCCACTAGACGCTCAATTGTTGATCTGGTAGGACGATTATGACGACCATAAATTGGACGTAGCGCTCTTAAAGTTGAGGCCACTGACTCCAAATTTCGGTAGTAAATTTTAATAATTTCGACTCGTTGTTGGCTCGTATATCTTTCCATGATGAAATGGCAAACCTTACTGAAGAGAAATGTCAAAAGAGCGGGAAAAAATATCGCGTCGTTTGCTGTCCCTATCGATGAAATGGCAAACCTTACTGAAGAGAAATGTCAAAAGAGCGGGAAAAAATATCGCGTCGTTTGCTGTCCCTATCGATTTACTTTTGTAGCGTCTCATGGCAAAATAAATACGGTAGAAGCAGTAGGAATTGCAGGAATTTTGTTTTTATCTCAGCTGATTGAAATTGCCAACATTTATTTATTGGAATCTTTTGTGTGATCTAACTGAAATATATGTGTGTTTGAGGCTAACTAAAGCTTTCTTTGCATTTACGCCAAAAGATTAACAAACCGTACGCAGATTAAATAATTTTTTTTATATGTTCTACAAACAGCCCGTTAATCTTTCGGTGGAAATACAGATGTATTTAATTATTTTATAAGAGTACTCTGACGTCGAAAAAAGTACTTTCTGAAGACTACAAAAAGTCCCCTCGAAATTTATCAAATATCATCACTGCCCTGGTATAGATGTATAGAATATAATAAACTCGTTTGAAAAGACAGCATTTAGTGCTTGTCGAAAAATTCTTAATTTTTCTCACACAAAGGGTGAAAACGAAATTATGGTATTGTATCAGGGCGCTGATGCTACAATATTTAGAATTCCCTTTAAGAAAATGTTTGCCAACTCAACAAGTGTTTACGAATTTAAAATCTACCCGGATTGCAAACGTCTTATAAAGCGTAAAATATCTATTTATTTTCATGATCCAAGACTCATTTTTTGCATAAAATATGTAAATTTATGATATAGTAATACAATTCAAACACATTTTCCCTTTTTCGATTGTTCATGATTTTTTAAAGAAAGTAAAAATGATATTTTGATATCACAATTTTTTTGATAACTCCGGAACTATTAATCAAATTAAAATGTGGTGTTGACATGAGTTGAAGATAATGGAAGTTGAGGATAATCTAAACAAATTTGGTGCAACAAAATCGGAGAAGTCATTTTCGAGTTATGATAAAGTATGTGGAGAAATATCTCAAAAAATTTAAAATTTTGGGATTTTAAAGCATGAGATGCGGGCATTTCAAACCAGTTTGTTCTATATTGTTTTTCTCTATCTGCAATTATGCTGAGGGCATTTGAATTCGAACAAATCGTGAAAAACCCCAAATACCATTTTGTTAGTTTGGATAAGTACATTCAGAAACTGAAGTTACATCGGAGGAGTGCACATTTTACGTGTTACACTGTGTAATCAAAGGAAACGGTAGCTAAAGGTACCCCTGCATAAAAAACATGTAAGAAATGGAATTTCATTTTTCATTAATGTCAAAATCGTGAATATTTTTTTGTTAAATATTTAATGAAAATCACAACCGCTAGGAATGATTTGCATTGTTTCTCAAAAAGTCTTGGGGCTTCAGTATTAAAACTTCCGGATTTACTACTAACTAGTGTATACTAGGGATGCTAAACGGGATTGATTTTAAAAAATCCCGGGATCCCGAAATTCTATTATATTCAAAATTCTATTTTCAAATTTTTTGGGAACAGGTCGATTTTACGGCTTACACTCCAAAAAACAACCACAAGGGGGTAGAATACGTTATTCTAAGCAAAAAAGTAAAATAACAAAATCGGGGCAAATTCATAGTTTCGGATTTATGGGCCCCGAAATTTCGGATATGTGAGAGGGTTATGGCGTTAACGTACCGTGTAAAGCCATTGGTATCAGTTTTTTGTATAAAACAATTCAAAACAACCTCATAAAATAATGTAGCACTTTTTGATAAGTTACTTAGTTATCGAGTTATCGGATGTTGAAATTTTAGAAAAATTATCGATTTTTTTTACTTTTCTCAAACAAAAACAAAAATTATTTTAAAAACATCGCACGATTTTTCGAATATTTTTTTTTCAAACAAAAAACAAAAATTATTTTAAAAAAATTTTTTAAATTTTTGTTTTATAAACTTAAACATCCGATAACTCGATAACTAAGCGACTTATCGAAAAATGATACATTATTGTTTGAGGTTTTTATGACTAATAACTCCATAACTCTGAAACTATGCAAAATTTTTGTTTGAGAAACTTAAACATCCGATAACTCGATAACTAAGCGACTTATCGAAAAATAAATTTTGAAATTTTTGGAGAGTAAGCCGTATAGAGTAAGCCGGTGGTGCAAAGGTTAGTGTGCGCGGCTCTTGTACATGAGATCCTGGGATCGAACCCTGCTCCGACCACCTTAAAATTTCTTTCGACGGCGGTCACCTCGCATAGTGACGGCGACAGTATCGAGTATTTAGCCATGAAAATGCTTCTCAAAAATACCGTTCGGAACCGGTATAAGAGTGTAGGTCCCAATCAGTGAGTATAAAACTAGAAAGCGCACAGCTCACTGGTTGTGAGAAGCTCTCCACGATTCCTTCTAGAGATGTAATGGGAAACCATTTATTTATTTTTTTTACTATTGTTGTACAACAACCACGTATGTGATGCTAACGCTGTGTGTTGTTTGCATGTGTTCACTTTGATAGATTGCCCTACCCGTGCCTATAGATGTTAACATATCAAAAATCATAGTGTCATGAAGACACGCGACAGAAGTGAAACTTCCTATGTGTAGTTGCGATTATTTATCATTCGGTTTTTTGTCCGATGACTGTGAATATTCCCTAGTTTTAAGCGAACCACAGACTTGCCATTCATTAGCATGAACATCAGCAATCGTTGATGTTTATTGTAGGTTTACCGCCCTTCTTTACACGAAATAAGAATGTTATCGAAGTTGTTCGCAGCACTATCATGTTTAGAAAATTGTTTGGTAACATTTTTGCAAATTCATTAGGCACTTTAAAAGTTATCGACCAAGCTCATGCTCATAAATGACAAGTCTGTGGTTCACATTAAACATGTGTGTACATCTGTCTTTCGTTTCGGTTCGTCTTGTACAGTGAGTGTTTGCGTTTGCCATTTACTAGGTTGGAATATATTAGTTTACGTAAGGCTGATTTAATGAAAGTGTGATTGTTTGTTGGCCTCAATGTGTTCAATGACTTTATACTATTTTTGCCATTAATTATTTTTTAACTTTTTCGTGTTGCCCCATTCTGTTTCCAGTAAGGCGACTTTTTACTTCCACTCTATTTACATCACAGAAAATGCTGCCAATACGGAAGAAGTTTCATTTCACAAAATTAATCTTCATCTCTAAAATTATTATAAAATTAGGTTAAACCACTTTAAGCAGGTACATTCAAGCGAGTTTGTTTGCCTGGTTTGTTCTACAGACGATATTTGGAATTAAATCAGTTCAATAAATATACAGTTTTTGTTGTTATTTCTATTCTCTATTATTTGCGTATTTCTGCTATAATTGGTCGAATATCATCGTCATATCGCATTCTGATAATACATATCAACATGTGCTATTTAAAACAAACGTGTCGTACCACAAAAAGTACCCAAACCAATCATATAGACGACAGTTTTGAGAAAAGTGTTTAGTAAATGAATACAATGAGCGTAGCTTTTCACTAACATTCTTCAGGGCCAAATTAAAAAATTAGAGTAGAAAGATGAGATAATTAAAGATGAGATAATTAAAGATGAGATAATTAAGAAATGATAGTACAGAACGACAAAGAGATAAACGAAATTAGGCAACAAAAAGACGAGGTAATTGAAATTCTTAGGCGGAAGACAGATAAGGAAATTTACGAACTCGGAAGGACAGAAGGCAATTTGATGAACAGTGTGAGGGAGGCCGCATCAAATTTGAAGAACCATTATTTAATGATCGACCCAAAAACAGAGCGAAACTGTATCGTATTTTGAAATAAAATGTGTGGAAGGACGAATTGCTACACGGCGCAGGAGAAAAGTATTCATATTTGCGTGCCAAACATCTTTAGAATTATATGGGGGAAGAGTTAAAATTTAAATTGAGTTAAAATTTAAATAATACCTACCTGCAGAATTGGAGCCCAATAACAACTGTAGATCCGCGTAAAATGCGTTACTTTCCCCTTTAATATCCGAGATAGACAATAGGGCTGTTTTTTTATTTCATTAAGCTATCGCCACTTACGACTTTCCAATTAAACGATCCACACTTAATACTACGAAATGTGGCAACATTTTCTGTAATGGGTGGAAAAAAATGCAATATGGTAACACGTTTGTAGCCAATGCCAAAAATACATGGTAGCAGTAGATGTTGTTGTAGTTGTAAGCAGCAACAACAAACGTTTTATTTTCGTTCATTCGGTTCAATTGTCAAACTCTACACAAATATATACCAACAATACAAGAATACAAAAAAGTATAAAATCAAAATACATATGATTTTGACAACTGAAGCGAAAAATGACACGGGAAAAATTTCATCACCTGTTTAAACGACTATACCTGATATATAATTTTACCTTGTTCAATATACATATATAATATTTACCGCGCATTGTTGTGAACAATTTATTTCCAATTTTGTTTTCAATCGCAAATAAAAATCTATGCTTCAAATTTAGAGATATAAAAGTTTACGTAGTCTTCCATTAAATAAAATAATTTAAATGAACTTAAAATGTGTAAGCCGTTTTGCAAATTTCTGCTTTTGAGTCTGTCCTTGATAACATTCACATTCGCAAGAAATGATAACAAAATTTATCTAAGATAACTTTTTGTTGCCATTTCTTGAAATTAAATAATTAACTTTAGCGGGCTAAAAAAAATACACTTAATGTATAGTTGTAGATGACGAAATGGAAATAAGAAGATCCGCCGAATATAATTTATTTATTTAATAAAGGTAAAAGTATTAGTCACGGTTTCGAAGACCTTGAATATGTCAGACGCTCATTCTTCTGGCTTCTAAAATCCTTATTTTTGTTGTTAACGGTTATTCTTCTAGTTGGACCATGGAAAAATAAGTAAGGAAGAAGCAGTAGGAATTGAAGGCACTTTGTTTTTATTTCCAGAGCGAAATTGTCAAGATGTATTTATTTCAGGTTATATCAGGAGGAATTGTTGTAATTTTCGGCAACAACCACAATGACAAGAACAAAATTTCGTCCGCTATTTCAAGTTTTTTCATTCAAATAAAATCAAAAATCACCTTAAATCTACTACAAATTTAAAATCGAAACATCTCGTTATTTTGAGCTAACTTTTTAAAACGGAGTATACCACTGGATTCTATGACCCAAAAATTAGTTGGAGTGTCTCGGTGTTTTTGTGTGTCATTTCAAAACTTCAAATTTTACTTACAGTGTTATGAAAGTACATTGACGTGGTATCAAAAATCGGTTTTGACCCTGATCATTACAATTTTTGTTCTACTTCAATAAATCCTAAGCATATTCTAAAATTCGAGTTTTATGAAGCATTGGCTTGGAAGTTTGTGCACGAAACAGTAAACAATTCAAAACAGTACAAAATTTAAGCAAACAAAAAGTAAACGAAAACCTAAACAACGCGTAACTCTAGTCCTGTTTCAAAAAATATGTAAACAAATATATACTTACATATATGTATAAAGCAATAGTGGCCGTCGGTGGTGCAATGGTAGTGTGCGCGGCTCTTGTACATGAGATCCTGGGTATGATCCCTGCTCTGACCACCTTAAATTTCTTTCGACGGCGGTCACCTCGCTTAGTGACGGCGACACTATCGAGTATTAAGCCATGAAAAATCTTTTCAAAATACCGTTCGGAACCGGTGTCAAACAGTAGGCCCCAATCAGTGAGTGTAAATCTACAACGCGCACAGCTCACTGGTTGTGAGAAGCTCTCCCTAATCCCTACATGGGATGTAACGGGAAACCATTTATTTATTTATTTTATATAAAGTAATAATAGCAAATATAATAGCTACTCTCCATTTGATATATGATTTCACACATAACCTTTCAGCAGTCAATATTTTCAGTTTCTATTTCACACAGAGTACATTCAACACACTTTATAACAACAAAATATTTTCAATGCACAATGAACACTCTGTATTAATAATCTTTAAAATCTTTAAAAAAAACATACTAATTGTTAAGGAAATTCAAATGTTTTTATTTAATGTGAAGTACAATCGATACAACCAAGTTCTGAATAAAACGTCTTTAAAATGGCCTCTACTCTACGTCTTCTTTTGCAGAAACGAATTCGATGAACTCAATTTTCGAGCACTTTTTCCTCTAAATCAAGTCGCATGTCATGAATAGCACGTTCAATATTGACTTGTAAAGCTTGAAGAGAGTCACGTTTATTGCTAAAGACCAATGACTTCCAATAACCCCACAAGAAATAGTCTAATGGTGTTAAATCGCAACTTCTTGGAGGCCATTCAATGTCACAATTTCTTGAAATAATCGAATCCCCAAACTTTTCTCGCAATAATTCGGTTGTTGCACGTGCTGTGTGGCACGTAGCCCCGTCTTGTTGGAACCAGATGTTGTCAAGATCAACTTCTTCCAATTTCGGCCATACAAATTTGGTTATCATCGATCTATACCGCTCTCCATTAACAGTAACGGTGTTACCAGCTTAATTTAGAAAGAAGTACCGACCTACGATTCCACCAGACCAAAAACCACACCAAACTGTCAATTTAGGTGAATGTAATGGTTGTCGCTGAATAATTTGTGGATTTTCTTCGCACCAGAATTTACAGTTTTGTTTATTTACCGCACAGTCAGATGAAAGTGAGCCTCATCGGAGAAGATGATTTTCTTAAAAAAAATCGTTATCGTTTTCAAGTTGTTCCACGACAAAATCAGCAAATTCATGACATTTAAGGCTTCAGTTCTGGAGTGATATCAATTTTTTACGGATGCAAGCCCAAATCCTTTCTCAAAATCAGCCAGGTTGTTGTTTGAGCCGGTCCCAATTGTTGACAACGTCTTGGAAACGATAAATTGCGATTTTCAGCAACAGTTGCCGATCATAGAGCAATTCTTAGACCTTTCCTTTTGCTTAAAAAATTTCTGACATTTGGTCTGGTGTGATATGAACGTTGGATGTTGAAAAGAATTGCTTTACTAATACCAGATAGAGGCAATGGTTCAAAACGACCAACAAAATAACAACAACAGCATTTCGTTTTGTGTGTTAAAATTATTGTGTTAAATACAACACAAATGTATGTTAACAATAACAGTAAATAAAAAAGTATAAAACACATTTAAATTTCACAGGTTTTCACCAAAACGACATGAAAAATTCAAGTAAGAAGTTCTTGTAATTCCACCTGGTGTAAATCACTTTTCGTCAAACATCTCTCTATCACACCGACCGCACAACGAAGAGTGTGAAATGAAACGTCAGATGAGTCAAAGTTTCTCTCTTTACAGAATTAGAGAAGAATTAAAGAATGTATGAGCAAAATCAGTATATGTGTGTGTCCTTTACATACAATTCAGTGAAATGCAACCTTGTAAAAATGATTGTCAAATTTTTACGTTCTGCCAAATTTTTGAATAGACCACGCAAATATCAAAATTTTACTCTGATACAAATTTATGAGCAATAAGACACCGAACAATTATCCGATTATTCATATTTTGAAAAAACTCACCATGTGCCATACAATAGGACTATTTGTTGACGTGTACGCAATGTTGTACTCAGTTGGATTAAACTGTTTAGTATACAATTTCAAATAAAAGTCATTCTTATTTGAGAATGTTATAAATAGAATCGTTGTTATTAATACTACGTATTTTAAATTAATTACATATATAAAAGTTTTATAAAAAATATTCAGTATTTATTATTATTTACATATAAAAATAAATATACTTTATATACATATTAGATGACTTAATTATTCTTATCCTTTATTAGAGTTATTAGCACAAAATGTACAGATACTTGTACGACTGTCCTTGGAATCTTCGTGGCATTGATGAACTGCAAGGGGAAACATGGAACAAGGTTTCTCTGTATTTCCTAAAAAAGATATTTTAAGATTAGTTTGGTAGTCACACATACAAATGTTATGTGGTCAAAATGTAGTATAAACATAAATATAGTTGTCATGTATTCCAAGATCATAAAGGGGCCTTTAATGCTGTGAATAAATTTAAGCGTAAACTTTAGTGTTTAGGCAAGATCTAGTTGGACGAATACGTGCCCTACGGTTAGAGCCTCCGCTGAATGTACGGTGTATTGTATTCAATAAGGCACTCCATTTATATAGTTTACACAATAAATATTCTATAGAACAGAATAAAGCCAAATTTTGCAACTTTATTGGTCCTTATCAGAGTACTACCTTTAAACCTGGAAAATTTATGACCGGCAGAATATTTACGCTACGCCAACATAAACGCCACGGGAAACGTTCGGTGTCTCCATACAGGAAAAGTTTTACAAAGTTGTTAAAGAAACTGCCAAGCAGCACAAGCCACATGGTAATCGCTTACACACATTAGTAGGGTATTTACATGCTGCCTTAACGTTATTTATTTATTTATTTAAGATATTAAAACCCCAACACAATAATGTTATATGGTCCATAGAATATAAGTACATACAATTATTACAAAGAATTACATTATTTTTATTTTTACAGTTTTAGAAATAAGGTTTAAATCAGGTTAAATAAATTAATCTCAGTTAGAAATTGTTTAACATTTTCATCACTTGATAGGACTTGAATGTTGTTTATCTTAAATTTGTTTCGTTTTTCACTTAAAAGTGCGCAGTCGTTAAATAAATGCGAAACGCTCATAATTTCACCACAGGTGCATGATGGAGGCTGACTTTGCTCAATAATATATTTATGTGAAAAATTACAATGCCCAATTTTAAGGGCGAGTTTCACACTCGGCATTTAAAATCTCAATTTAAAAGCTCACAGAGAATTTTCATATTAAATGGCAAGCATCGGGCATTTAAAGTACATTTAAATGGAGAATTATCAACTTTGAAACTGGCCATAAGTCTCGTATATTTAATAAAATCAGTTTTAGATATTCTGGGGCTTTTGATTTTGTGAATTATTTATTTTTGGATTTCATATAAAGGGGTTTTCAACAGAGACGCTACAAAAGTAAATCGATAGGGACAGCAAACGACGCCATATTTTTTCCCGCTCTTTTGACATTTTTCTTCAGTAAGGTTTGCCATTTATTTCATCATGGAAAGATATACGAGCCAACAACGAGTCGAAATTATTAAAATTTACTACCGAAATTTGGAGTCAGTGGCCTCAACTTTAAGAGCGCTTCGTCCAATTTCTGAATTTCATTTCTGGCTGAATGGCTTCGTCAATAAGCAAAATATGCGTTATTGGTCAGACAGCAATCCACACGTAATCCATGAGTCATCATTACATCCCGAAAAAAATACGGTTTGGTGCGGTTTATGGGCCGGCGGCGTCATTGGGCCGTACTTCTTCCGTGATGATCGAGACCGGCACATTACTGCGAATGCGAATCGCTACCGTTCAATGATAACCGAATATTTTTGGCCCAATTGGATAATATAGAGAATTTCATTGGTATCTAAACTGGTTTTGTTTTATTTCAAAAAACTTTTGTAGCGCTCTTATTGAAAAACCCTTTAGTTTGGAGTATTATTATTATTCCAAGAAACTTCCCAGAGAACAAAAATATATTTTGAGATTTGCCGTTTCTGTTAAAGAATTCTGTTAAAGAATTTTTAGCCAACTAGTCTGCCCTTTCATTTCCATGTATATCTAAATGGCTTGGGATCCATAGAAAGTCAATTTTGTTTAATGAATTATTGATTGTCTCTCTTATTTGTTGTCTAATCATATTATTGGTGAATGGGGTTTTTATGCCTTGTACCCGTAATGCACATAGAATAATACATACCATAGAAGCTTTTATTCGCTCAATAAAATAAACGTCATAGGTACGATGGAAAGTAAACATTGGATGGTGGAAAATATGGGTTCAATAATACCAGATGGTGGCAATGTATACAGCGATCAACAAAGGAACAACAACCGAATTTCGTGTTTTTGTGACAAACTGGTTGTGTTAAATACAATATAAATGTATACTAACGATAAAAGTCAACAAAAAAGTGCAAAATTTATTTAAATTTTTCAGTTCTACACCAAAACGACAGGAAAAAGTTAAGTGAACATATTTTGTAACTCCACCTGGTGTAAGATAATTTTAAATTTAATTGCTCTCATTTCCACAAACCTACGATGAAGAGTGTGAAATGAAACGTCAGATGAGAGAATAAGTTTATCTACGTATGTATTATTCTATGGTAATGCACTTTTACTGTCACATATAATTAATGAATTTTGATCTATATCAAAGTTATTTATATGTTGAAGAAAGGTTTTGATAGCAAGTAGCTCACCAGTGTAGATGGATGAATAATCATTGATGCGTTTACACATTTCAAGATTAGTACCTGAAATTCCGAAGCCAGCCTTTGCATTACTAACAGAACCGTCTGTAAAGAAAAGTTTACGATTTGGGTATTTAGTGTTTATGATTTCCACAACTTTCTGCTTTACTTCTGTAGCGTTCATATTTCTTTTTGACGAATAGAGCGAGGGAAAGATCTATGTTTATGGGTATATATGTCCAAGGTGCAATAGGAGAAAAAGTTATATTTTCAATGTTTATAGGATATCTAGATACCACTTTTTCAAACTCAATAATACCTTTTGCTTAAAAAAAAATATTTTACTGCTGCTTGTGATTTTTTCATATAATGGATGGTATTGTAAAGAAAAAACTTTCAGTATATAATTTAAAAAATATTTTTGCCTTCTCAGATGTAGGGGAGGACATGAAGATACTATTTGTAAACTTTTAGCTGCACTAGTTTTAAAAGCACCAAATATTCTGCCTTATAATCTTCAAAGTCGAATTCCTGTATTTAAAATTGGATCTAATGTTTTCAGTTTCCAATCATGGTCTGAAGAATAAATTATTGAGGCATAGTCTATAGCGGGAAGGACAATAGAGCACAAAATTTTTAGTAGAGTTTTGGAGTCAGAACCGAATTGTGAACATCTAAGCATTTTAAATATATTAAGCTTTGTGTTTGCCTTTACCTTTATATTTTTTATGTGGGAACTAAAGCTAAGCTTTTCATCAAATGTTACTCCAAGAAACTTGCATTCTTTTACAAATGTTATATTTCTACCATTTAGATTAAGAGCTACATTGATTGGTATTGGTTTAGACCTAGATCAAAATTTAATTGCTACAGTTTTTTCTTCATTGAACTGAAATCCACATGTTCCATTCCAAATTTCTAATTTATTTATAGACATTTGAATTTTGTTTATTATGGTGCTATCTCTTTTACCCCAGCAATACAAAACGAGGTCATCAACGTTTAATACTGATTTTAAATCTCTATGACAATTATCGATAATGTCAATAATAGCTAATAAGAAAAGTGTAACGCTTAAAACAGAGCCCTGAGGCTCTCCGTTTTCAAGGGGAAAATAATCTGATGTAGTATTCCCTACAATACAATAAAACTTTCTTTCATGTCAAAAGTTCGAAATAAATGCCACCATATTTCCACAAATTTTTGATTTATTTAATTTTTTGAAAATGAGTTCTCTCCAAACACACTCATATGCCCTACGGATGTCAAATAATACACCCACAACATTTCTTCGGAATGAAAAGTTTTCCATTATATCGGAATGTAATAAAGCCAAGTTATCGATAGTACCCCTATTTTTTCTAAAACCAGATTGGTTGACATTAAGTATGTTATTAGTTTCTATGTATTAATTTAATTTTTTTATTATAATTCTTCCAAAAACTTTACAAATGCAATTTGTCAGCAAAATCGGTCTATAATTGTTTTTGTTATTGTTGTCTTTTCCTGGTTTTAATATAACAACTACAATCGCTTTTCACCAATTGAAGAAAAATAGTTCACATGTGAGCACCCCATATTGTGACGTCTTGTAAAGACGTAAAACTTGCAAATCAAAACCAACCGCAATATCCTAAACTCCATTTATTACAAATAGGTTGCAAGTATTTTCTTCTTAATTTTCATAAGACATTCAAAAAGTACAAATTACAATCACCGATAAAAAATAATTGACTAAGGCCCAATTTTTGACTGGTTATTTAAATTGGTAATCAGTTGATTTTGATTTATGTTTGATCTGACTTTAAATACGAAAAGAGTTTTTCAGTGCTTTGTCCAATAATCTTACTACCATGTGGCAACAGTGGCAAATGCTACGACATATAACCGGTATTCATACATTTATCGGCTAATCGTTACAATGCATCAAACTGACGCCATTTGCAAAACAAAAGTGAAGTAATAAAATACCAAATATTTAATAAAATTGGAGAGTATTTGGGCAGAAATAAAGTCCTAACTGCACTACGAGTTAAATGAGACGTTTTTATTGTTATTTCAATTAGGATGGTGACTATAATTGTTCACATTAACTATTAACGAAGCTTTGTGTTTGTTCTTCTTGTTGTTTTCTGTCAAAATCATATGGTCACTTGATCATAGTTTAAATGTCCAACTTTGGCTGTTTAAACAGCAATTAACTATTAACCTAAAAAGTGAATTCAGAGTTTAAATAATGTTTGATCGTTGATCAAAGATGATTAACCATTCAAAAATTGGGTCTAAAAGTAGATCCAAATGTACACGGCTAGTACATTGCAAAAACACACCTGCATAATTTGTATTGTCGTACAATATTTTTTGTGTGAGGGATACCAACAACAAAACACATATACAACTGTAGTATAAATATAGTACTTACAACAAATACAACACTTTAGTACATTTTGTGAATATCGTATCTTATACATACATATATATGTAAAGTATATATCATTGGACGAATATTGCCTTAAGTTACTTCTGTGTTTTCAAGAATCGAGGAGGTATTAGCGTAATCGATTAGCAGTGGTGGGTGTGCAAGCTTATCGGTTGTAACAAATATCACGAATTCACCATATACGGTTGAAGAACCCGCTAACTCAATAATCGATCAGAATATACTAGTATGTTTGCAGGAAAATCTAGATGGCGGCTGTATGATTTCTATGAATAGTCAAGTGATACAATGTTTCCTCTCAGTTTCAATTAAAACCGATTACCTAATATAAATCTTTATTTCCATTAAATTTAATGGATAATATATGATAATGACTCCCCCTGGATAAAAATTATGTTTAATTTGGGCGCCAGATGATGGCAGAGACCCAGCGAGCTGGCAATTTCTTCCGATGGAACACGTCAACAAGAGATAGAAAGAAAAGAGATTAAATTTTTCAATATTTCTATAGGTGGGCGTCGGTGGTGCAATGGTAATGTGCGCTGCTCTCGTATATGAGATCGTGGGTTCGATCTCTCCACTGACCATCTTAAAATTTCCTTCAACGGCGGTCACCTCGCTTAGTGACCGCTACATTATCGAATATTTAGCCATGAAAAGCTTTATAAATTCCGTATGAAAAAACGATAAAATAAGCAAACAAAATTAAATAAAAATTCTCGATAATTCGCTTAGTTTTCATGTTATCGGAAGTTATCAATATCGATAATTCAAATAAAGAATAAATTCTAATTAGATCTTTATTATACCCTCACCCATGGGGTTGGGGGTATGTATCATTTTATACGGGGAAAAATATGTAACGCATAGAAGGAGCCATATTAGACCCTCGTTTTAAGACGATTGCCCCATATCCGTCTGTCTGTCTGGCTGGCTGGTCAACACAATAACTGCCGTAAATCTGTATCGATCATAGCGAAATTTTGTGATCAAACGCCAGTCACCGATTAAGGCAAGGGTGATTTTACCACGCCCACTTTGCCATCACCCATACAAAAGTTGTTCGACCGGCTGGCTGTTCGGCCAGACAACTCCCGTAAGTCTTTGCCGATCACAATGATATTTTGTTAGTGACTATTATTTGTCCAAACTTAGATAGGGATTGAAAATGGGCGTATTTACCATGGCCATTCTGGTACTCACATACAAATCGACACATTTTGTTCAAAATCATGTTACTTCTAAAACGTTTTTCTGGTAGATCTGGTTGGCTTCAACTCAACATTATCTGTAAATGTCAACTTAACTCCCGTACAAAAGCTTGGTGGTTGACCGGGTTCTCAATTCGATAAGGCGCGTGAAGCACTTCCGATCCTAATGAAATTAGGTTATAAGCTTCATGTCATCAAACACGAGTCATCAATTAAGACAAGGATGATTCTGACATGCCCAATCTGGTACCTCCCATACAAAAGCTTGGTGGTCGCCCGGGTTGCGATAAGTCGATTGAAACACTTCCGATCTTAATAACATTGGGTTGTAGGCTTCGTGTCATCAAACGCCAGTCACCGATTAAGACAAGGGTGATTTTGCCATGCCCTACCAACATAAGTTGTACGGCCGGCTGGTTGTTCGGCAAGATAACTCCCGCAAAACCCAACCAATCTTTATGAAATTTGGTACTAGACAATATTTAGTCAAACGCACACCGAAGTTGGGCGGATAACCGGTTGATCGACACGACAACTCTCGTAATCTAGAAGCAATCTTAATGAAATTCGGTACTCTGCAATGTTTCCCCAAAAATTAAAGAATAACTACTGTACCACGCCCATTTTCTTACCTCCCATACAAAAGTAGGGCGGCTTTCCGGCTGGCCAACTCGATATCTCCCGTATATCACAGCCGATTTTAACAAAATTTGGTACTGATCAATATTTTGTGTAACACTGTGTAATAACAAATGAATAACTTCGCCATGCTCATTTTTGTACCTCCCATATAAATATTGGGCGGACAACAATTGGCTGGTAGTCACGATAACTCCCCAAAATCACTTAGGATCGTAATTAAGTTGGGTATTGAATAATATTAAGCGCAATGCCAATCTGCTATTGAATATTGGCACATTTGCCACCCTCATTCGTTCAACGTAAGGGTGAATATATGTTTTTTTTAAAAGAACTCGTTCGGAATGGATGACTTAGGGTGAGGGTAAGTTTAAGTCGGATCAGCCGACTGAAATTTCTCTACTGGTTTTTAAATAATTACACTCGAGGTCAATTTGTGTTAATTAAAAAGTATGATATAATTATTCAAAATGTCGAATAGAAACTGGAAAATAAAATAATAAATTAAAATTTTAAAAATGTGGCACCAAAGAAGGCTTTATTCGCGAAGGTGCTTATGGGAAAATCTCGAAGATTTACTTTTCGAAACAGAAAGAAATTTTAATGCTGTCTCAATAACTGAGCTAATTATCGGGGTTTTTAAATATTAAATTTGTTCGTCTTATGCCTCGTAAAACGGTACAAAAATCGCTGACAACAAAATGTACCGCATTTTGCGAGGATTACCTGTAAACACTGCTGACACTTGTAGTAGAGCTAAGCCCAGTTACAACGAGATTTCGTCAATAAACAGCTGATTTTGTACTGCAAAACATGTGTTTTTGGTGGGTTGTGATATCGAAAACTTCGAAATTTCGGTATGCCTGAATGTTGGCTAAAGGCCGGTATTCAGTTTTTTATGAAATTTTCGTTGCCATAAGAAGTACGTGTATAAAAAATTACAATTTCATGAACCGACAATGTCGCTCACCTTTCATTGCTTGGTACTCAGGTCTTTGCGAAAATTACGTAGGCAAAATCAATTGCAGGGTTGTTACGCCAAAGTTATTTCGTACGAAAATAATGGTTTGATAATTGTTTGGGACAGGAATTTTGACATTTCGCTTATTTTAAGTAACAACACATGCGTTAAAAATAAAATGGAGTGCGTAGAGGAATTAAAAATTAAATATTTGCAAGGTAAATCAAAGATAGGTGGTAAATCTCTGTAAAAAAAATTTCCGTTTAGAGATAAATGACAAAATTTCTTACGAAAATTACGTAAGAACTGAATACGGGGCTTTAACCATAAATGTTATCTCAAACCTGCGTAGCTCTTATCTTTTATGTTTGTCATTGTCCGGCAGTAGAGGCCATTAATAGGACAATAGATGATTTTTTTGGTTCCCACTGAATTACCTGTTAATATAACCGCATCGAGATGAGCGATATAACTTTTGGCCAAACGTAATATCTCAATCTTTGATAACTTGCGATCGTACGGTTCCGTGGGGATCAATGTACGCAATGTATTGAAGGCTGAATTTACACTGAGAGAAAAAATATAAGAAGTACAACATAAGTGTATACATTAGAATAGTCATTTGCTAAATTTTCAGTTTGGATGTTGTTTTCTTACCTTTGTGTTCGACAACGTTCTCTTGCATTTACTGCATGTCTCGGCTTGCCATTGGATGAATCCGATTCGGAATGACTTATTCGGCTGTTAGAGCAGATTTCTGCATGAGCAAAATTCGAATAAAATTCCATTGCTTTCTAATTAATTAATTATAGAATTTCCTTAAAAAAAATATTAATTTCAGTTTCTGTTTGTGCTCTTGTGTAACTACTTGTTGATGGCTTTCTCCCACAAACACGACTGAACTCATTACACTGTACCCGGTCGCACTTATAGTACTTACTTGGTGGACTCCTCAGATCACAGAGTGAATGAATAATATTCGTTCTTGTTCGTCCCAAGTGGACCAACGAGAAGTGAGGTTAGGGATGTGGCTGAAATAAGATGATGAGCAATGAGCGATGGTCATTTGAGATCAGTTAATGGGCTACTGTTTCAGTTGTTGTTATTGTTGCCTTCAAAAGTATAAAATATTTATTATTTTCATAAATTAAGTATTTTTGTGGTATTGTTTGTTGTGGCATCCACATGAGGAACCACTCACACATTTGAGCACACAACCAAACAAACAAACATACACTTAGGGGCACATGTTCTCAAACTCGCACTCTAATGGAAACTGTAAAATGAATTAAGTCATTAATGACGACAAATTGCCCATAAACACTTGCGTTGGAACAAAATGTATGGAAAAGCAAACGGACGGAGGGTGCACTAAGAATTCAGGGTAGATGTGGAACTGAGAGCGGGATTACCATATGAAATTGTTGTTCCAACAATTTAGGATTACTATATACTATAGGAGAAGAAACAAATTAAAATGTGTGTTTTTTTTTACATTAATATCAAACTTTGGAAATTATTTAAACTTGCTGGTCGTACAATACTTATTTTGTTTTATATTTTATCGTCAAAGTATATTTTTCCGTAAGAAAAAAAAATAATCGTGTAACAAAAAAATGTATGTCTTTTGCAGTAGAAAGGTAATTTTCCAGCATGTTGACACATAATTCAAATCCAGTTAAATATTTAAGTTCACTTAGTTATCGCCTTAGATAAGGTCATTAGGGCCGGTTAAATTGAGATTTGAATGGTGGTGCGCGTTGTACTGTATTATCAATATTAAGTAGTAATAGTTTTGCATACTTTTTGGCTTTAACGAATATAACGAGTTAATGTTGGACAATTGGAACAGCATACATATCGCTCAAGGGTACTCTACGGATGATTGGAGAATCAAAATAGGCAAAGGCCTCATATTTCTAACATCATAGTTCAGTGTTGCTACTGGAAACTAAAACCCACATGCTGAAAAATAACGAAAAATAACATATTCTCCCAAACATATCCTGCAGGAACCATGTATATGTTTTAAACACACTTCAAACATTCATATGTTTGCAAGTCCCAAACTTTCTTGTATTTAAATGCAAACAGTATCATGTTTACTTGACAAACATGTATGCTTTTATGTGGAAACATATGCGTTCTTCATCCCAAACATCCATATACTTACGTGGAAGCATTCGCGAGTTTCTCCCAATCCTACATACATATACTTACGTGAAAACATATGCGAATTTCCTCCCAAATATAATAATATGTAGAAACGAATTATTCTTCGATTTCAGTATAAATTTATTATTTATTATAATTAATTTTAACAATATAAATCCACATTTATAAATACTTAATACAAAAAATTAATTGATTTCCAACGGTTCTTTTTACATTTATTTGCATTGAATGCATTATTTGAGATTAATGAGAATCTGCTGCTCTTTTGCTTTTCCTTTCTTTGTTGTCTCTCACGGTTTTGTTTTCAGAAGGTTTCAGCTATGCGTTGGTACACAAACAAGATATTTATATACAAATCAAGTTCATGCAAGCCAAGCGTGGATTAATTATTTGTGTTTTTTTTATTACACTTATTTCACAAATGGTCTGCCGATCCGATTTTCTCAGTAAAGGCTCGGACAGACAAACGGCTTCACGTTGTTGCCCTTTCCACTTTCTGTCCTCAAAATCGTTTCTCACTTTGGTAGCACACATGCATATGCATATACGAAACACATACACAAAAGCAAAGTAACCTCACAAATCATTTAACCGTCCGAGCCTTCGTGTACTTATTCTTTTTTCACTGATCAGGTGCTTATCCTCTGTCCGATGAACCATTGACGACTGAATAGATGAAACTAAAACGCAATACATCAGGCAAAATAAAAAATACTTCATCTGCAATTTACGCCCACATTCAGGAATATTTATGACTCACTGACTGAGAGAATAATCCAAAAATACAGAAACACACTTACAAGATAGACTCTGTCGTTGTCCCTCCTTTATTCTCTTGCTCTCGAGAGAGCATAGACAGTGCAACAAACACTGCTGTTTTGTATCACAAACTTCAATATATGTGGGTCGCAAATACATATATTATAACATATTAATCACTGTGTCTCAAACATGTAATATTGAATAGCAAATACATTGTGTTTGGACACAAGTATATTATATTTGTGACAAGCTCCATACACACTTTATATTTGCATTCAAACAACAATAAAAAGACAGATTTTTCACCGTGCAGGAGATTACAAGATATTATCCAAAATCACTAGCAAATACACAATAATTATTTTTGTGTTTTATTTTTTTTTTAACGAAAACCACTTCTTTTTCGTTTAAATTCACAACAAGATTCCTAGATCTATTTAAAATATTTCTTGCAACAGTATAACGTTCAGAAATATAACCGGGCATATATTCGGATCGCAACATAATGTACGAATGCTTCGGAAAATGTCGGTATTGGATATACCCGCGAGGTGAAAAGGCCATTCTAAAGGCCATCCAGCCAAAAATACAATTGTCGGATTTTATCTGTAATATTCGCGGACTTTAAATGGTTTATGGACCATAATAAAGCTAAATTTATAGCTTTCCCTATTGGTCGTATTTTGGGATTATTATAGTTTTTACCACAAAACCCAAAAAGCCTAATTGGTTCGCATTAGGGCATGCAAATCCAAATTTCGGAAGGGATATTTTATAAGGTCTCCAATCTGAATATCTTGTTCAGAGTTGACAAAATACATAAAACGGTTATGGAGATAAGATTAATTGTTAAAACTGCTGAAAAATCAATAAATATATTTATGCAGAAATCCATGACAAATTTTGGAAGTGAAATTAGACAAAAATTATGCAAAGAATACATTATTCCAAACTTATCGAACCAAATTTAAATGATCGAATTTTTGGATAATTGTCCCGAAATTGGCAACACTCTGTCATAATCAAGTAATAAACCCACGACTTACTATCCCCGATAGCATGCTCTTCGATTTGAGGAGAATCATACGCAACTGTGTCCACTGACCATAAAATATGCAAACTGAAATACTATGCTCATCGATTTATTGAGAAATTGAAAAAAATTAACAAGTCTGACTGACCTGTCAGATTTTGTGCGAATTCCTTTCAGTTCCATCCCAGACTACGCGATTAGGTCTACTGTCCCCTGTGATTTTTGGTAGATCTTTGGATTAACTAGAATCGTGATTGAGGGCCTTAAGCAACCAAAACATTCCCTTTTTTGCTATAGCGCCGTCTGTGGATCGCAGTATACGTGAGTTTATCCAGAGTATACCAGATTATATCTTTCGAATGCAGACCCGTCACAAGGCTACGGGTGATCGATTTTTGATGTTATCCTTTTGTAAACGGAAAGCGTCAATAAAATTTTAAAAAGACAGTAGTATACAAATTTAGGGCCTTATTCATAAAAAGTTAGGAGAGGTTTGAAAGATGATTTATCATATAAAAAAGTCTGTCAAACCTCTCACAACTTTTTTTTCCAAACGATGCACTTTCAAAAGACGAAATGCTTGTTCATAGGTGACTTGTTTGCTATTTGGTTTCTGAAAATTGAAGAAAACACAGAAATTTTGTACAAGTCGAGGCTGAACTAGTAGAGGTTGACGCAGTAGGATTTAATTTAATTGTGGGCACCAGCAACAGGCATTTTGTTTTTATTTCATGACTCTAACTGTCAAATTCAAACCAAATACATACGAACTAACAAAGTAAACAAAAAAGTACAATACACAAATACGATGAAGACAAAATCATAAAAGACAAAATCAGCTGGTCTAATGCGCCAACCTCTACTAGTTTATCATATAAAAAAGTCTGTCAAACCTCTCACAACTTTTTTTTCCAAACGATGCACTTTCAAAAGACGAAATGCTTGTTAATAGGTGACTTGTTTGCTATTCTATTTGTATGTGAAACCACCAAACAAATAAATATTCTCCTCGTTACGTACTGTACCGATGCGGATTGGTGGATTGTCGTCCAATACAGTGAAACTGGTACGAAATTTGGTCACAATGGCTAGAACAGTCTGTTCGCTGGGCCGATTATGACGACCATAAAAGTGACGTAACTTGCGAAACACATTTTTCACAGAGCACGAATTTTGATAATAAACCTCAATGATTTGCAATCGGTGTTCGTTCATTATGAAATGGCAAGGTAACCTGAACATTTTTGACACATGTCACGAATCACAAGTAAACTAGCAAAAACTTAACACTGAAAAACCAAATAGAAGAAAAATCAGCCTTTTAACAAAACCTACTACAAATTTGACACTTGTATTTTATTCACAATTAGAACTTAACTTGGTAACACATTACATCCCCTGAGGGGCTGGAGAGAGCTTCCCAAGACCCATTGACAGTAGCCAATAGTTTTTATACCGATTATAAACGGTTATGCTCTGAGAACCTTTTTCATTGCTGATTAATGGATAATGTTGCCGTTTTCAAGGTTAGCGTATATAATATACAAGAGTCTGCACTAAAATTAACAACTATTTACCTTTTACTCTATGTCACGGGGTCTCTTATAAGATTATGAAATTTTCGTACGTTTATAAAAAAATGTCTTAAACCGAAATTATCGTCCATTTATCAAATCAATTACATGTTCGGTATCCCAAAGTTAATTTGTTCGTAATAATTTTTTGATAATTGATTGGGACGGCAATTTTGACATTTCGATAATTTTGACAAACAAAAATAAAGAAATAAATTATAAAATTATTTAGGAAAATTTCTCAAGAGTTGATACGGGGCTTTAAAGCGAACAACAGACTTGGCATTCATGAGCATGAGCTTGGTCGATAACTTTTTATCTGACCTATGAGTTTTAAAAAATATTACCAAAAAATTTTGTGAACATGATAGGGATGAGGAACAACTTCGATTACATTTTTATTTGGTATCAAATTTTAAAAAATATCACCAAAAAATTTTGTGATCATGATAGGGATGAGGAACAACTTCGATTACATTTTTATTTGGTATCAAATTTTAAAAAATATTACCAAAAAATTTTGTGAACATGATAGGGATGAGGAACAACTTCGATTACATTTTTATTTGGTATCAAATAGGGTGTTAAATCGAAAGTAAACATCTTCGATAGTTGATGTTCATACTCACGAATGACAAGTCTGTGGATCGCTTAAGACGAAATCCAGATATCCAAAGATAATGGAAAACAATGGATGATCATTCAATTGTTAACATTTTTCTCCGGTTTTTTTTTACTTGGATACGACTTTAATATTTGAGTTTGAAAATGAAATATAGATAAACAATTTTTTTAATAAGACTGTGATAGTTTTTGGCAAAAAATTTCGCAGACAAGGCCGAAGAGGACCGTTGTACCCTAATTCGGGTACGAGGAATCGAACTCCAGCATTAGTTTTTTGAGTTACAATTACGGTTTCATATAATTTTGTTTTGTATTTTGACTAATAGGGTGGGTTTTTTTTTTGATTTTTCGATTTTGACTCACTTTGAAAGCCACTAACTTCTATTTGGTTGGTTGTACCGGTAAACTTTCTTTAAATAAGTTGTTCCAAACGTTTTGGGCTTCAACCTTTGAGAACAACGTTTACCTGTAAAACCAGCTTTTTGGTCTTTGATTCAGAGCATCTGCAGAAAAGTAATTTTCCGACATTCTTTGAATTTTCCGTTCACAAATTTCTTTCACCAAATAAGATAAATCCTTTCTCTATATAACCATATTTATTTACTCATCTTCATTTTCAATATCGAGTTCCACTTAATTATTTATTTCTCTTAATTGCACTTTATTTACACTGATAAAATTCTTTGCTTAAAAACATTTTGTTTAAATGGATTTGAACAACAGAAAAACATAAAAAACTGAAAAAAGCACATGGGCTGAAAAAAGTACTCTCGCCTGCTTTTTTTATGGGTTATGAAGAAAACAGTACATCGAACAAAAAGGGAATGTAAGTGTACGGTTGAAAACAGTACGTCGAGCAAGCCTACATATACACAAAATGTGAAAAATGTAATAAGCTTTTCTTACTTGATACAACGTCTGTGCTATAAATTGCATCTTGATTGAAATTCGTTGAATTTTATTAACAAACAAGAAGAAACAAAATCAATTTTGACCATGGTAGATAATTCTACCATGCTTAAATTCATAGGGTAATATATCAAGAGTGTGCAACAGCTGTTTTTCTTGAACCGGAAACATTTGAAAGTCACTGGAATAGTTGGAGGGGAACATTATTCATTATTTGGAATAGTTATAATGATCACAATAGAATCTTGTGCCCTCGCAGTGTCGGCAGATTTGAACTATAATAATAATATAATGTGGACATTTCTAAATGTGCCTCCTGAATCTGGGAAGATTAGGTTCGCGTATTTAGAATGCATGTAATAAAGCTGGGCGGTAGAGTCGTGACAGTACAGTATTACATCTTTTTTTGACTTACTAACCAGGTGATCGTCGGTGGTGCAATGTTTAGGATACGCGACTCTTATATAAGAAAAAGTGGTGCAATGGGTAGTGTGCGCGCCTCTTGTACAGGAGGTCCTGGCTTCGATCCCTGCTCCAACCACATTAAAATTTCTTTCGACGACGGTCACCTCGCTTAGTGACGGCGACACTATCGAGTATATAGCTATGATAAAAGCTTCTCAAAATACCGTTCGGAATCGGTGTAAAACTGTAGGTCCCAATCAGTGAGTGAAAACTGGAAAGCGCACAGCTCAGTGATTGTGAGAAGTTCTCCCCGGTCCCTTCATGGGATGTAATGGGAAACCATTTTTTTTTTATATAGTCGGTGTGTAGACAAACTTTTCATACTACCCTCGATCGTTAGCGATCGCATTGTGTGCACTCATTGTGCATCTACTTTGCACGGCCAATTGTACGTTTGTTGTTCTTTTTCTTCTTCTTTCTTTTTTTGAAAATACAAATTTTAATCGTTTTGCCAGTTGAAGAAGTCAATGGGTGGTTAAACAATAAAAAAGGGATGTTTATTCTTAGTTTTTGGTTTATGTGTTTCATTTCATTCGTTGATCGGGTGGGGTCTCTTAGCCAGGGAGTCAATTGATAAGTGTGAAAATTGTTACCCTCAGCACCATCAACACTTTGTGAGTAATACGATCTTGTGTGGATTTTGTTACAACACCGGAAGTAGGGAATTCCCTACATCGGAACAATGCTATGGTAAAATGTGATATCCCATTAAGATGGAAAGAATTTAAATATATTCTAGAATGAAATTGTAAAAACTACACAGATTGTTAACAGACTTGTTACGTCTTTCTAATTCCCGTATATTTCACGTGTAGCACAAATTCAATCAGTTTATCGTACTGATCAAATAGTATTTAGATCACAAGGCGCCAACGTCATTCTTATTGATATTCTGATTTGATGTAGAGTGATAAATAGTCGGCTTTGAACATAATATGAGTTAATTCGCTTTAAATGTACACTTCTGTATTTTACAGTGCAAACAATAAAAATCATTTATTTAATTAAAAACTTCTTGATGTTCTCTCAGATAAGTTAATTAAAATGAATTTCTCTGTTAAATGCAGTCAATATTATAAAATGTTCATTTACTGGTCCGAATTTAAGTTATGGGTTTTATTATTCGATCTTTCTACCATTAATTATTTCTTTTCAAAAATTCTAGCTCGAGGTCAGGGTTGTATAAATTTTGTACTTTTATTCGATATTTCCGAATATATTTTAAATGTTTTAGATTCTAAGGGAATTAAGGCTTTTCGTTTCCCGGAATATTTGCTACTCCGGGAAACGGAATTTACTTTTGGATTTCCGGGAATTCCGGGAGGTAAATAAATTAAGAACGAAAATGTATTTAGGGTGTCCGAAAATGCAGGCCAGATTTGAATTTAGTGCCATGTGTACGGTATAGTGGTGTGGTTGAAGGAAATAAGGCTGAATATCAGCTGACATCTTAGAGTTATTCAAAATGGAATTATAAATTAAGGAACAACGTGTTTTAATTGCTCAGAAATATTTTAAAAATAATAAAAGGTTATCGAGCGAAATCATCTTACGCGACAAGGCTTATTTTCATTCTGATGGATTCAGAAAATACACGTGTGATCGAATCATTTTCCTTTAAAAATATTGCTGGTCGGACAATAACAGTTAACAGTGCTCTGTCGCGACATGATAATGTAGTTTTGTTGTTCCTAAATTAAATTATATGGATGTGGGCGAGATATGTCCCATCAAGACAGTACCACATGTCGTACAACCCGAGAAACGATTAAATAACATTCAATCTTGCGTGAATTTTGGGACACCCATTGCAAACAATATATAACTATACATAAATATATTAAATGAATGCTTTTAAAAACGTATTGCTGTAAGCTTCTTTTTTAATGAAATCTTTTGAATTTAAATTCCAAACGTTAATGTTCTTTATTAATTTTACAATGTTCACACATTGGCTGTTCTTTTCAAACTGAAACTCTACATTATTATCACTCCTATCTATCTACCGGCGGTCATTTGGTATTCCCTTTTTTACTACTATCCTCGAAATCCTCAGAGTTGCCAGGCCTATTACATTCAATTTCAGTTGCCACATCAGAACTAACTGATGTTACTACTTACATTACAATACAATAAACGAGTTTTAGTTTTTTTTATTTAAATTATAATCTCAAGCTTCTTATAAAACTCTTTTAATAAACAAAGCTCATTTACAGATTGGGTTAAAATAATATTAAACTTATAATTTCAATGAAAGTTCTTGAACTAAATGGTTTCAATTGTCGCGGGGTAGTACAATTAAAAATTGTGCCGGAGAAAACGTATAACGTTAACAACAACAGGATTAGGAACAGAATAGAAGAAAAATAAACAAATGGAATATGAATAAAGGGGATAAATGAAAAAGTGAGTAGAATACCAAAGGAAATGAAGAGTAACGGAAATGGATTTATCAGACCGGAAATACATCTGCATGCGATTAAGGTTATGATACATAAATTATCAACTGAATGTAAAAAAGAATCAAATAAAGGAAAAGGCTTGTGAAGTTATAAAATGATTATAATATTATAATATATATATATACAAACAGGTATCTTTTAAAAATATCACATGTAGGTTTAAGTTAATTTGTGTCATAATAGTTCCTGCAGACAAGTGTGCACAATTTGTTGCATGTTTGTGAAGACGTCAACAGTGCCGTCTGATTCAACGATTGTGTTTAAAAGTCTCACTTAACCTCAATTTATGGTAATACTAGTAAAATAATGAGATATATTAACTGTGCATATTCGTCTTGTCGATAACAGTAAAACATAGATGGACTTTAATGACTTTCTTTTGATTACATATGGAAAAATATATGTCAACTATTGTTTTTGACCAAAGCATATCAAATTCTGGGTCTATATGGCGTAAAATGTGAATATGTATACTTTCCATATTTTTCGGTGGATGATATCTATATACTTTATTGCTTATATGCCAATTTGTTTCTCACTTTATGTTTAAAGTAACACTTTTTCTGTAAAGTCCTCGTGTAACATTAAAATATATGTAGTTACTCCTTGACAGCAAAGCCTCTTGTGAAAAATCGAATACATAACTTTGTAACAAGTGTTTCTCAAACAGAATCTGAATTATGACTATAGTGACTAATTTTTGAACACGAATTCTAATATTGTACTTTTTATTAGTTGTATCTTCCAATTCAGATGAATGAGGTTTAAGAAATACTTAAAATGGTTAATAGAACTTAATTAAATTACTTGACAACTTGAAGTTTAGGTTGAAAAAAAGCACAACATTCAGAAATCACCACTTAAGGGCCCTCGCTGAGTACATGCCTGCCGGGTAGAGTACAGTGTTGTATTCGCTATACGATGATTGAGCTTGAGCTCGATTCTAAGTCAAGGATAAGGAGAATTAATTTTGATGTTGCAAACAGCTCTTGAAATCTCTTAATATTGGCAGATCATATTTAATTCTGGCCCATGTGGCTTCAACTAAATATTTCAGTTCTTGCAACCACAACTGAAGAACAAATCAATTGATATGCACAACATTTGGTGATACGGAACACAATTATTGCTAATCACAACTGAATAATGTGATGGTCCAAGGAACCGCCAAATTTTAGTTGTGTATTGTTTATTTTTATTTTTATTTTTATTTTTATTTATCTTTTTCTTGACTGATTATTATCCCAGCATCGAAATTGCCAATGCCTTTTTCTGAGAAGGCCATCTGGAAGACCTTCGTAGACATTCTCTAAATTAGGCTACACGCCTTATACAAGAAGGTCTTCTTGAAGGCCTTGCTTTTTCGTTCCCCTCAACATTCTGTCAGTATTCGTCTCGAAGGCATGAAATACTGCTTGATTATTGAAGGCAATGTTGAATTCTTGTTGAATGTCTCATGCAAGCGAATAATTGGAAAAAATACAATTCCGACAGTTGACAATGTAGAAAGTGTGTGTATGCAAGACATTGACATTCCGTTCTCAAAGAATGTTATGTGCCAGCGAAGATGTTTGAAAAAAACATAGTAAGCAAAGGAAAATAGAATTAGTCCGGTAAGTTGGAATACCAGAAACGTTTGTAACGACATCATTGGTCAATAGAGAGTTTAGTTGTGTTTTAGTCGCGAAAGAAAATATACATTAAATTGTCTTATTTAATTAATTTTCATGAAATATAGGTATGTTTTGTTTCTTATTGTAATGTAATGTGAATTATATGTTTTTTTTTATAAACTGATATTTGTCCGTGTTAAATTACACATTCTTATTGTTCCTATTAAGTGATTCTTTTTCCATGGCTCTAAAATGCCTTCATAGATAAGGCCTTTTATAAGGCCTTGTCCTTCAGAGCTCTTGAAGGCCTTTATGTATAAGGCCTTCTGGTAGGCCTTTATTATACACAACTTCTGAAGGCCTTTATTTTAAAGGCCTTATTGTAGGCCTTCTTATAGGAAGGTAAGAGCAAGGCCTTTCTCACCAATCTCACTCCATGTAATGTCGAAAGGAATAGGCAATCTGTTACGAAGGTCTTCCGGATCCTAAAGAAAGCCTTCTGGAAGGCCTTGTAAGACATGAATTCCGCTGCTGGGATGCTTTTTCATTTGGTCACAAACACATTCAATGTTGTACCCTCGCAGTATAGTAACTTCATACCGAGGAATTGTATAAAATAGGAAAGTGTAAAATGTAATCAAAATTTGACTATGGATGTGCCTGGTATTACCCCACGCAATATGATGAGGGGTAAACACTGAAAATCAGTTTTTCTTATTGTTTGGTGGCAAATATAAAAGTGTTTGTAGCTTATCGCAAATATAGTATACTTGTGTCCAAACACATTGTGTTTGCTATTCAATATTACATATTTGAGACACAATGATTAATAGGTTATTATCTGTTTGTTGTTGAAAACTGCAGAAAATAATAACGTGGTAGACAATAAAGAAACAAAACAGCAGCAGATCTTCAATTCATAAAAGCAATGCTTGCAAACGTATACATGGTTCCTGTAACATATTGCTGAGGCCGATTTTTTCAGTTTGTAGCATCACAATCTATGAGCATTTCCATTTCTGTATTTTTCATCTCTCTAACCAAATGTTGTAGTTCCGACGTAGGTGGTATAGTCGGAAATATTAGAGATACTACAATATATAATTGTATTTTCCAAATGTAATTTATCACAGAGTTAAAAATTCCATTTTTACAATTAAGATTATATATACAGGGTGATTCAGGAAGTTCCGGACAAATTTCTCCAGCGTATTCCTTGACTCATTTCATGAAGAAATGTCCACTAGGGCTATGTCCGAAAATGCAAGGGTGCGAAATGGTAGCGGGTTCAAAATTTTCGGATTTGCGGTAAAATCGCCGAGATACAGAGCTTTCGAAAAAAAAAAAATTCAGCCAGATGGCAGGTAACTAATGTTTATAGCCATACAGCAGACATTCATTACATGTATGGATTCTGCGATGGTAATGCAAGAGCTGCTGCGCGACCACTGGCTCAGAAGTTAACAACTTTGCCCTACTACCCTCCGACCGCCAATCCGAAAATTTTGAACCCGCTGCCATTTCGCAGCCTTGCATTTTCGGACATTGTCCTAGTGGACTTTTCTTCATGAAATGAGCCAAGGAATACGCTGGAGAAATTTGTCCGGAACTTCGTGAATCACCCTGTATAGAGATATATATAAGTATATTTACTAAAAACACTCTCTTCCCTCACTGTGCTCTGGTTTATCGACTAGGCGTTTGTGAGTTAAATAAGACAATCTCTGAAAGATTCAAATTGTAGTTAATTGCCAATCTTCATTTTCACTTTCGTTACAAGACACAACTACCATGTCAAGTGGCTACAAATCACTTGACACATCAAAGCGGATGTAGATCCTAAAACACATGTTCGGTTTCGAGTTTATTCCTGCAAATACAATGACCTTAAGCAAGTAATTCATATAAACAAACTTTGATTTTATTTTTAACTAAATACATTTTTATTTATTTGTATTTACAACACTTACAAATTACTAGAGAATGTAGAGAAGAAACGAAAATGATTATACACTGAGAGAAAATTACACAAACAAAAAAAAAATATAAACAAAATTATAACATTGAAATTAGACAAATTCCATACCAGAACATTAACATATAAGTTTGAAGATATTAAATTAAAATTGCAATTGAATTGAAAGAGATATGGAAAACGATTTCTTTACAAGCTTAAAAACTACAAGTAATAAAAACATATTACAGCTTAGACTTAACTTAAATAAAGAAAAAACAACTCCAGTGTAGGTAATATCAAACGAAAAAAAATTAATTAAAAATAGTTGTTTTTTGACAATTTTTTAAACATTAAATTGACAGTTTTTAGAACAACAACTTCAAGGTTCAATGTTTGCGAAATTTGTTTAGTATTTTTTTTACAGTGTACTATTTGAGATTAATGATTAATGGGCGTGTATGTTTATATAATTCGGTTGTTTTTTAGTTTACTAACTTTACAAATTCTATTTTTGTTTATTATAATGACAATTGAATAGTTATAGTTTTATAAATCACCACAGTCAAAGGCTTTTGTTTTTCAAACTTATTATTTTGTATATTTAACTTTACAATAAAATAAAAGCATAATAAGGAAATAATATACTACAGGAAAATTAAAAAAAAAAATAATAATTATTTACAATCAGCACATCATATTCCTAATGTTTAAACAACAACAAAAAAAAAAACTAAAATATTTAAAGAGGTTTCTTTTTTACATAAATCGTGTGTTAGTATTTAAAAACTTCGAATAATGTCGGCATTTAATAAATAAAAAACAACAAAATTAAAAACGAAAAATATGATATACTCAAATGTTTTGCAGCGAAAAATGTTGAACAAATTCTGCCATGGACGACGGCAGAATAGGGCAAAATGAATTAAACTAATTTTGAAAATTATTTTAACAAATACTATTAATAATAAATGTTCGTTGTGGGGGTGTGTTGAAAAATTTGACTAATTTCGAAATGATTGATGCGGACCAGCGTTTTAAAAACGTGGACGTAGTAGTAATAGTAGTAGTAGTAATAGATTAGAAGTAATAGAAAAGGTGGATGCACAGGCTACCATTTTTAGATGAGAGCTGTAATAAGTTTAGCCTTGAAGTTAACGAATTTCTCACTGGTGGCTGCCACACGCTGTAGAAAGGGAGAGAGAGAGAGGGGTAAACATATTAATTAATATAAATTAGATTAAAAACTAAATTGCAAAAATCATTATTCCGGCCGTTAAACAGACCCGTACAAAGATTAACATTTCGCATAAAATTTTAACAAAACTTCTTACACCAAAAAATGCCTCCGGAATGCCGACGAAAAAATTCCGTCAGTGTAGTACTAACACTGACATAATAACGAAAACGGTTTTCTATTACTTCCCATGAAGGCATTGGGGAGAGCATCTCACAAATCAGGGGGCTGTGCGCTTTCTAATTTCACACTCACTGATTGGGACCTCCAAATTGATGTTGCTCAATATTTTTCACGCGAACGATATTAGTGTTCGGCTTAAACATTTAATGTTGAGTGACATATGTTGCTGTTTTTTATTTGCATGATTGGCCGTAACATTGTGTATAGAAACATTGAAATCTTGAGCGATACATGTTGCTAAATTTAACAACTAACTTTTTTTTATCGAATAGGCCGGTAATAAATTCGTTTCATGAAAAACATGGAGCAAGTTTAATTTTTTACAGTGCGAAATTAATAAGAGGCCATTTATACGATGCATTTCTTATGTGCAGTTAACTGCGAGCAGGTCTTGTTTGTGGGCAAACGGGGTAGAACAAAATGAACGGTTTTCGTTTTTGAAGCATTTTTTTTTTTAAATTTCTCTTTACTATCGTTTGTATTCTTGTTCATTTGTTTTATTTGTATTCTGCTTCCAAATTGTTGAGATGTTTTTCAAATATTTGTGAAAAGGAGAAATAAAAAATGTGGAGTAAAGAACTAGTGGAGCTTTTACTTGTAAAATACCAAGATCACGAGAATCTTTATAATGTGAGAGATCCTGTTTATTTGGACCGGGTAAAGCGGTCAAACTCGTTTTTATTTTTGCAAATGCTTAAACAATTTCTTTTTCAAATTCCCTTTCCCTTTAATTGAGTGTGAACGGATTAGGTATCATAAATAAACAATTCAGCGTCCACGCACATTTAAGAGCGTTTATTAGTTTGCTACCGCACTCATAAAAATCAAATAACCTTTTGTTTATAATTTTTTTTTTTAAAAATCTGTGAACCATAAAAAACTCAAACATTTTTTCCAAAGAATTTTGTACATATCCTCTATCGAATTTTCGAAATTCATTCAGTATGTTTATCCATATTCATTGAAAAAAATGTCAATATTCTTGTCAAAATGAGATACCTTCACTTAATTGTGAATAAAAGGCAAGTTCGTCCAACGATTTTCATGATCTATGTTTAATTTTGATCGTAGGTTATATGACTTTACGTGAAAGTAATAACACTTGGCACTTTTCCCCGTTTTGGAAATTTTATGATTTAAAAACAAAAAATTAAATTTTTTGACAAAAAATTATTTTTTTTCTTTATAAATTTATTTATAACTGGAAAACTGTTGCTTATGTAGAGAAACAGTATATTAATAGATTAAAGGAAATATAATTCTTAATTTTTCTCAATTTGTTTCAGCAAAATCGAACGAGTCGTTCTTGAGTTATGTCAAACTAATTTTTTATCAACAATTTAAAACTAAGCGAACAAACATCAAGATAAAGAAAATATATAAAAGATCATAAAAAAATATTTGGCCTGAGAAGGCCAAACCCTTTGGGGGTTTTACTATACTGACCTAGTACCTTCACTCTGACGTGGATTTTCTCACCCCCTAGACAATGACCCCGAAAATGTTCCATAGTGTATTTAGCGTGAACAACTTACAATCGGTAATTTTTTGTAGATATATCGGGGCCATGTTTTTTTTGTAATGGTCTTGTTCGGCAGGAGTGGTTTTTGTTATAAAATATAAAATAACAAAGCCTTATTTTTTTCGTAAGGAGTTTTGAAAAATTCCGCCCGAAATATTCATGTTCATATTCATGTAAAAATCACTTTCACATTCATGCCATTTTCAACAGTATCTCTTGCCCAATCTAAGATCTCGAGGAATGATTTATTTTGAAATATTTATTTTTAGAGTTGGGCTTTAAAAAGTTTCGATAAAAATCTTGCGGCCAGTTTTTAGTTTGTTCAATGTGTGATTCCGAATATAGCAAGTGAAGTGAAACTGAGTTGCGTAATAATTTGGTTAGTACAGCCTTTTATGGGGAAACGATGTTGCCACCATTGCACTAAATTATGCCAAGTCATTGTTGTATTATATATTGTGAATGAATGGTGAAGCTTCGTATTTAGTTTATATGCAATTTTCGTTCCCATAAGAAGTGTTTGTATAAAAAATAGTGAAAATTTCATTCACATTTAATTTGCTTGCTGCTCAGTTCTCTGCGAAAATTTCGCATGCAAAATCAATTACAGGGTTGTTATGCCAATGGTATTTCGTACGCAAACAATTGTTTGATAATTGTTTGGGATCGGAATTTTGATTATTTTAACAAATAAAAGTAACACCACATGCGTTAAGACGAATTATTTATGAAATATTTGCAATGTAAATCTGAGATAGGTGGTAACTCTCAGCAACAAAAATTGCCGTATGGCGATAAATGATAAAATTTCATACGCAAATTTCGCAAGAACTGAATACCATGCTTAAAGAGCAACAACCAATCTTGAACAACTATAGTTGCAAAATGGCCGGAAGGGAACAATTGGAATCATAATTTCTTATTTCCCTTCAATGTTTATATTTGTCAAGTAAGAAATAAGAAAAGTATGAACCGAAGAGGAAACGCATGAGGCTAGAAAAATGTTCATGTGTTGTGACATTCCTAAGATCGTTTTCGTGAAAAATATTGAGCAACATCAATTTGTTTCGTTGTGAAAAGAAGCTGCAACCCACCAGTGATGACGACTATATTTTTTTCGGATTTTAAGTCTTTTTTACGCTAAAAATCTGATTTTTTTTCCAAAAATTGGGCGGTAGTTGACAACATATACTACGTTTATACGATACCTTATATTGTGGCAGCATATCGCGATATGTCAAATAAATACGTGTTACTTTCACGTAGTTCCGATATCACAATATAAGCTCTAGTATTAACCTAGTAAT
This sequence comes from Phaonia tiefii, assembly GCA_963931995.1. NCBI lineage: Eukaryota > Metazoa > Arthropoda > Insecta > Diptera > Muscidae > Phaonia > Phaonia tiefii. Next base: position 129,760,761 of record OZ008370.1, read on the forward strand.
TGACCATTTCTTCCTTCAATTTAATTGGTCGTTGAACTTTTCATAAAAAAATGGTTTCCCATTACATCCCATGAAGGAATCGGCGAGAGCTTCTCACAGCCAGTGTGCTGTGCGCTTTCTAGTTTTATACTCACTGATTGGGACCTACAGTTTTACACCGGTTCCGAACGGTATTTTTGAGAAGCATTTTCATGGCTAAATACTCGATAGTGTCGCCGTCACTATGCGAGGTGACCGCCGTCGAAAGAAATTTTAAGGTGGTCAGAGCAGGGATCGAATCCCAGATCTCAAGTACAAGAGACGCGCACACTACCCATTGCACCACCGACGGCCACAAATTTTCTTAGCAACATTAAAATGTTGCTCGATACATGTTGTCGCTATTTCGCGTGAACAACTTAGTACCAGTCGTGTCGAAATATTTCGTTGATATTTGCAGACATTTTTTTTAGGGAGTTTTGTAAAATTTCAAAATATCTTTACTAATAGCTTCTATCTTATTTGGCAGTTTTGATATCACAATATAAGACCTAGTATAAAAAAAAAAAAACCGTTTCCCATTACATCCCATGAAGGGATTGGGGAGAGCTTCTCACAACCAGTGAGCTGTGCGCTTTCTAATTTTTCACTCACTGATTGGGACCTACAGTTTTTACACCGATTCCGAACGGTATTTTGAGAAGCTTTTTCATGGCTAAATACTCGATAGTGTCGCCGTCACTATGCGAGGTGACCGCCGCCGAAAGAATTTTTTTGTTTTTTTTAAGGTGGTCAGAGCAGGGATCGAACCCGGGATATCATGTACAAGAGGCGCGCACACTACCCATTGCACCACCGACGGCCTAGTATACACGTAGTAATTGACAATTTCTTCCTTCAATTTAATTGGTCATTGAATTTTTCTTAGCAACATTAAAATGTTGCTCGATACATGTTGTCACTATTTCGCGTGAACAACTTAGTACCAGTCGTGTGGAAATATTTCGTTCATATTTCGCAGACATTTTTTTGTAGGGAGTTTTGTAAAATTTCAAAATATCTTTAATAATATTTTCTATCTTATTTGGCAGCTTAATGGCTGGCATACCAGTACAGTATTTATGTTAATTAAATTAAACTTGTATGTAAAAGCTTGTTACCCTTTACTTTAAAATATTCATATATTCAAAAATATATATATAGTATATATGGTTTATTCTTTAACACTTACCAAAATCAAATCTTGCACCAAATTGGCCAATCCTCTGTTAGCCAAAACGACCAATCTTGTGACAGGGCCGGGAATACCTTCCGTGTAGCCATCGTTGGAACGATTGCTGTCGCTATCAGCATCACCTGACGAGGAACCGCTCACACTGTTAGCACTATTGGCAGCTTCATCGCCAGCTTGTGTTTGCACACTGCCCGAGAAAAGCTACAGAAAATTTAAATATTAAAATTTGGATTAAATAAAATATATAATTAAAGTTTTATTCAGATATTATAATTTTTAAATTTATTAATGCAGATCCAAGGTAAAATCAAGAAATATACAATTAAGTACAATAAACAATGCAATGTTAGCCACCTTCAACTAAACTGTCTCGGGGATTACACAGGTTAATTATACTTGCGCAATTCCTTGAGTTTTCTTCTCTTCCCCTCTCTCTCTCCTATAAACTCCAGACTTGCGCCAATAAAATTGCCGTGTATGATCCCCGAGTGTGTTTCACGTAACGGCTACGAAACGAACAAATTGACGAACAGTTGTCGTTTTACTAGAAACAACTACGACCATCAGCGCTGCAATTGACTAAAGCAGACATGTTCATATAAGAGTTAGACAGTAGATAGGAAACTGTTAACAATGTACTCCTTTATAACGTTGGACTAATCCCAAAAAACATTATAGTTAGACACTTGTTGAACAGAGAATACATCCAGTCACTTACATTTCGTTATGAATACAGGGGTAAATATTTAGCGTATTTGATTAAACTATTAATCACTGTATATTTTAATTAACCATACTTACTCTGACAACATCGAAGAGGAAATTGCCTGATCCAGCATTACCGGCACCTCCAGCGCCTCCGGAGCTACCACTTGAACCTGAGCTGGAACCACCAGCTAAGCCGCCACCGCCAAATTGCAAGAACCTTTTGAAAATATTGCTACACATGAAACATTGCAAGAACAAAAGAAACATATATGTGTTACCCAAAAAAAATTTAAAATTTTGAAAAGTGTTTAATAGAAGATTATATTAGAACCAATTCGTTATCCAATTCCGATTCATAGGATGTGTAAATAGTAAGTAACCGCCTTCCTTATCGCACAGGATATCAAAAATATCCTTCACCTACATACCTCTTATTTCTGTCATCCAAATCGGCGGTATCTTCATTTGAGTCCAGTGTCAATTCATCAATGGCCGGTGACTTGGATTCACTCAATTGTAATTCATTGCTAACGGCCTTTGGTCTCTCATCGTTGCTGTTCAGCTCATTGTTGAAACTCAATTGAATGGTCTCCTCCACTTTGGGCGATGGAATGGGCAATTGATAGGGTTGTTGGATACCAGCAGCAGCTTCGGCTTCTTTCACTTGACGGGCGACACGTATGGTTTCCTCCAGTTGTTTGTTAATTGCCGATAAATCAATTTGTGTATCAGTGGCACCATTCTTTTAAAAGTGAAGAAAGGCAACGTGCAACGGGCCAGAGTGAGAGTGATAAGGGGTCGGGGGATAGGTTTAATTTTGGGTCGGGATTTAAAAGAGAACATCATCATGCATCATGGTTGGCGGATTTGGACAAATTTAAAAAATGTTTTTTTTGATCAATCGATATTATTTCATTTTTCCCCCAAGTGTGTGAAAGACAAAGAACATCGAGGTTGGGGTGGAGGTGGTTGCAGTGTTGATTTGAGGTTATAATTTAACAGTGTTGCCATATTTTTGGGTTTACACAATTGTTGATTGGTTTTATAAATTAAGTGCATTTTTGGTTGGTTTAAGGATTTTAGTAAAAAGGATTCAGAGGAGTAATAGAGAACAAGATAGAGAGAGAGAGAGATAAAGAGGTGATAGTAAGGATAGTGAGGATAGCAGGATGTAATAAACGGGATTGGTAATGATAGTGATATAAACAAATGCGTGCACCAAGTGGTGGACGGGGGAGGTGCAATTTATGTTACGTGTGTGTGTGTGTATGTTGCAGCGCGATTTCATTTCATTTGCAAAAATAAAACCGCCAAATTCAAAGTTTGTTAGTTTTACCCCACAATTCAATTACATTATTTTATGTTTGTTTACACGTGCATAATGATGTATTTTATATACATTTTGAAATCGAAATCGAGTTTAATTGATTAATGATATTTTTTGTACATGTTTTTTGTTTAGATTGAGAGCAACGGGTTATTGTCACAAGTCGATTTAGAGATTTTTGGTATGTAGTATGCGCATGAAAATAGATATAAAAAAAGAGAAAAAAGAAAAACAAAAAGCATGAGAAATCGTGAACAATCAAAATGTTTTTGAGAATAAACAAACAATTTTCCTATTTTTCAAAAGCCAATTTGGGTGTTAAAACATAAATTAGTTGGAAGAAATACAATACGATATAGTTAACTACAGTATAGTAAACTAAAAGATAAGCTTGCAATTGCAAGAAGTTAGCAATCCCTAACAGTTGTCCTAGAACAGCTTTAAACAGTGGAAAAAACTCGTAAATAGTGAAAATTAGTGTTGAAAGTTTTTGTAGCAGAAAGGAAAAAAGGAAACAAATGAAATGTTTTCTTATAAAAATTTGAAATTTTAAAACTTTTATTTATTTATAACTTTATTATAAATTGTAGCTTTTGATGTTGTTGATGGTGTTGTTGTTCTTGTTGTTGTTGTTGTGGTTTCTGCCAATTTTTGTTTTCTAAGTAAATCATAGAAATTTGTTTTTGTGTAGCAGAGAGTTCTGTTGAAAAGAATTTAAACAAAACAAAAAAAAAAGTTCTTCATTAAAACCAATTAATATCCAAGTTAATGAAGCAGAAAACTGAGCTTTCAACAGTCAAAGTCTCATATCCGCTTCCGTTGTTGCAGCGCAATCACATCCGTTGCCATTTCACTCACATTTTGTCGATTCCGTTGCTTCGGTGCTTGTCGCGCTATCGACTTCATTCTCCGCATCATCGGGTTCAAATGTTTCCAATTCAACTTGAACGCGTGCGCCGGCAACCGATACTGTGGATGGCTCGTCATCATCGAAATCGGCATCAAAATTCGCCTGGGCCCGATTGCCGGAGTTACCTTGAACAGCGGTCCGCAGAATTGTGGGTCCCAGAGTTCGCAAAACTTTTGAAACGATCATGTTGGCTTGAGCATCGATTTGCTACAACAACAATGCAGAGTGGTTGGGGTGGAGAGAGTGATTTGGGAGAAAGAAAGAATTTTAGTGTTTGTGTGTGTGTGTATGTGTATGCGTGTATGTGTATGTGTGTGGGTGTATACAGAGTTGCCAGATTAAAAGATGTTAAATTGTGAGAGTTCATTGATGGGTAGAGCAATTTGAAGACACGATAAAATGTTCAACAAAACTTGTCTTATGTGAAGAGACGCTTTAAGGAAAAAACCCCCAAATTTGTTCGGTTACTATGAAACTATTTCCAACATTTCTATTAATGTTTAAAAATAGCTAAACTATTTCAAGCGGCATTTAATGTTTACGCTGAAGTTTTTAATGATGTTGCCAGCATATACAATTTTAAAAAATATCAATTAGAACTGATGTCAAGCCACTTAAGTTGACAAGTGTTATCATTCATTGTGAATGAAAAAAACAAATGTTGCTATAAGTGTTTTTTATTTCCCGCTAAACTAATTTGTTTCTTCTTCAATAAGTTCATAGTCTTTTTCCCCCCTAATCTATTTTTGACTATTTTGTATAGGGAACCACTTAACATCGCTTAGTTCCCCATACAACCTGGTCGAAAAATTTGTCTAGCAGGGAATAAAAAACAGGCGTTATGTTGTCAAAATGTTAAATTTCATTAAATACCAATTTAAATGATGCTTATATATTTCTATTCATGTGTTTTCATTGATTATATACCCGTGTTTTTGTTCCCCCCTAAACTAATTTTTCGACAACTTTGTATGTGGAACTAAGCGATATTAATCAATTTTTCAAAGTCGTCGAAAAAATTGTTATCGGGAAATAAAAAATCATGCTTGATGAATGACAACTTATCGAAGAAGAAACAAATTGAAGTAAATATGATGAAGTGAATAACAATTTTCATATTTTATATGTTTGTTAAAAGGAAACAAAATGTTGCCAAGTTTACTATATTGTTTGGACAGATTTCAGAACAACGACTGGCGCAAGTTTCTGATTAATAAGCGTAATTTGTATATTTTGTATGCCCCTACAAGGGATGAGGAGCAAAGCTAATATGTTTATACCTAAAATTTCCATGGGGTTCGAATATTGTTGAGTTGCCAGATTTCTATACACATTACTAAGCGTGTTTTTTTTTGTTTCTCGCTAAACTAACTTTCCGACGGCTTTGTATGGGGACCCCTTATAGTCGCTTAATATCATATAGCTCCCCACACAAAGTGGACAAAAAAAAATTTAGCGTGGAACAAAAAAAAAAAAAAACAGGTCTAATGTTTAACTACAACTTTTCTATTACATACCATTATCTTCTGAGTAGATATTAAACAAGAATATAATGTCTTCCAAATTTATTAAATATGAATAATTTTAGGGAGTTTTTAAGCAAACATTCTAATGCAACTTTTCCACTTAGCGTGTTTGACACGTTTAGAATGGTTCAAAGGCAAAATCAGCTGTTTTCGGTCCCAAAACTTGTTTAACGTATTAAACACGCTAAGTACGGGCATACACCATACGTCTAAAAACGTGTTACATACTATACTTCAGAAAATATAAACTGATTTTATCTTGGCAACACCATATTCCTCCTCAAAGATCTGGTAACACTTGATGATTATTGTACACTCAGAGAAAATCATAGTTCAATTTAAAAACTCTCATGCCTTTTGCAAAAAAAAAAAATAAGTATACTATTATGTATATTACAGATAATATGATATTTGATTGTGACGCATGATGGAAACGACAAAACTTATCTAGAAACAAAAAAATACTACTACACAATCACGAAACTAAAATAAAACAAATAATTAATAATTCAATATACAAAGTAAATTAAAAATTACAATAAATATGGAAAAGAAAAACAAATCAATGTGAATACAATGCAATTCGAATGACAAAATGATGCTACAAGTGCCAAACACAATTACACGAAATTTAACTACAATCGTGGGAAAAATTCACATGAAACGAATACTTAAATCAAAATTGTACACTACAAAAACGATGAAGGGTAAAAACGAAAAATACTTTGCACAAAACGCCGTAAGGTATGCAGTTATAATGAAGCAATGTACAATATTGTTGGCCGGCAATGATTCCATATGCAAAACAGCTGATATCACTACAGAGTTGTATTTGTATTTTGGTGCTTTTTTTTGGGAGCGATGACGTTGGTTTTATTTGATGTTATTGTTGACGGGTAAGAGTTTTGTAATTTTGGGTGTTGTTGATTCTGAAGTTGTTGGTTCTAAGGCTGTTGTTGTTGTTGTTGTCGTTGGTGACGTTGATGATGCAGAGGAGGATAAATTATCTCTAGTGGCAACAAAATAATTTGTAGAATTTAATAAACGATTCAAAGTCTCAATAATAGACATCAATTGTGATTCATCGACATTTCTTGTTAAGGAATTTGTATTTAATTCATTTTGTAAAGAAGCGGCCAATGAATCAACATATGATGTTGTGGGAGCGTCCAATAAAGGATTTGTTAAGTTTAAGGTAACGTCTGTGGCAATCATGGGGGGATTACTGGTAGTGGTGGCTGCTGGTATGGATTCAGGCCAGGGATTGGGTACAGGAATGATAGGATCTTGAACAGGAGTAGTTGAAGTTGGGATTTTGGTGGAAGTTGTAGTAGTAGTGCTTGTCGTTGTTATGGGAATTTCTCTAGTCGTTCTTAAAGGTACTACATAAATGGGATTTGAGGGCGTGGTCGTAGTGGAGGAAGTAGAAGAAGAAGTAGATGCAGTCGTTATTTCAGTTATGGTAGTTAAAGTAGTAGAAGGCGGAGAACTGCTAGTGGTTGTCGCTGTCGTAGTAGTAGTAGTAGTAGGACTTTCGGTAGTTGTGGGGGTACGCGTGGTCGAACTCACATTGGCCTGTTCAGTACTCTCTGGTGGGAAGGTGGGCAAATCTAGTTGTACCCTCGAATCATTACCGCTTGCCGTATTGCCATTTGGCGTTGCCGTTTCCGATGTTGACTTCACATCATCGTCTATAGAATTATTTGTATCCGCATCATCGTCGTCATCGAAATCAGCATCTAGACTCGTACGTGGCGTAGAAGGACGATTACCTAGCAGGGAGCGCAAAACGTCCGGACCTGCAACTCGTATCACTTGGGCAATAATACGATTTACTATACCATCAATTTGCTATAAAATAACAGTTTAGGTAGGAAGAAAATCCATCGTTTTTTCTTTATTGTTACAAGAAATTTAAATTTCATAGTTCTGTGTATAGGTAGGTACATGGTAGTAAAAGGATGGTAAGGCCGATTCTATATTCTTTTTATGATATGAGGATTTCTAGTGAGGTGTAGTATTTGAAATTTGTTTATTTTTTCCTCTTGTGTTGGATTTATTATATTCTATATAGACGAAAATAAAGCTTTAATTTTGTCATGCCATTCACATGCACGTTGTATGCTATCAGTTCTAAGTGAATTGTAGACCTAACCCCAATTCAGTGGTGCTTAAATTTTTTATATTGTCATATTTTTTGTTAGATTTTTGGCTTTCAGCTAAATTTTGGTTTAGTTTTTGGGCCTTTTGTAGGTTTATTTTGTGTGCGTGTTGGTTAGTTACCTTAGTGCTTTTCAAAATGAAATAATCGATGAGAAATTTTGCCAATATTCAGATTTCTTCAAAGTTTTAACAATTTGTTGCCAATAAATGAATTCATTTTTGTGCCAATTAAAGAGGTGTTACCAATTGGGATATCTCAAAAATAATGCTGTCAATCAGTTAAAACATTTTTCTGTTGGAAACACTTTTACAAAGTAGTGGCGGTTAAAAAAATTTCAGTGTATTTTTCAGGGTTGCCAATCAGTTTTTATAATTTTGCAATTTTGGTATATCTCAAAAAAAAAATTTTTACAATCAGTTAAAATGTTAAACACTTTTATATTGGAAACACTTTTGAAAAGTAGTGGCAATTAAGCAAATGTCAGTGTAATTTATGAGTTGCGAATCATATATTTTAGCTGTTTGGTATAATTTTAGCATTTAAATATACAGTGGTTTAAATTTAGAAGAAAAACGAGTTATGAAAGAGGAGTTGTATAGGCTTTCAAAAATTTCGGGGAATAATGACTTTCAACTACTTTTCTTCTCTGATTTTGATTCAATTCATAGGGTTTGTCTTATGAAAGAAGTGTTGCGAGTCGTAAATATGTATCGAGTTAATCACGTTGTTTTCTAATAAAAAGTGTTGCCAATCATAATAATATGTATGTTTAGAATTTCTAGCAATTCAGTGTTTCCTTGTCATATTGCGGCTGTCGTTACAAATTTCTGCTTGAGTGTTGCCAATTACATTTAAATTCACTTAAATCTCAGTTCTGGATAACAATTTAGTTTCATTTTTAAAAAAATGATGCCAATTTCGTGTAATGCAAATTCCGTTTTAGTATTTTCATTCCAATTTAATTTTCAGTTGTTCAATTTTCTCCTCTTCTTATTCCGCTTGTTCGGTGGTATCCGCTTTCTGTGGTTCCTTGTAATCTTGATCTGGTTGAAATTCTGATGATATTGAGGAGGTAGTATTCGTAATTCCATCGAACATCTCATAGTCCTCATCTCTTAAGGGTGTTGGTGGTGCAGATAATAACGGATTCAAAGCAGTACCCAAGACGGCAGGTCCCACTTGTTTTAACAAATTGTTAACATAACGATTTATTTCCTCGTTAATAAGCTAAAGTGTAGAATACAAATTCAATGCCCATTGAAAACTTGCACTCTACAAAGAAATGTATGCATGTGTCTGACAATCTCAGATGCCAGTCAAATGTCAATCACAAATGATCCTATCCTTTTGATATGGAAAACAGACCTACTCATTCACTCTATGTGATTTCAATTCACAAGTACGTTTCGAATCTAAAAATTTTGTGCTGTGCATTTAATATGGAAATATAACTAAATATGTATGTCTATGTGATACGGGTGGACTATTTATTAAATGAGAATTTCAGTTATCGTATGAAATACTATATATATATGTGTTAATAGTTAGACATTTGGATTTGGTGGCGCTTACCTTGGTTAAGTCGGGGAACAAGTCACGCAATAGGCCAATAGTTCTCTTGTTACGTTCTGCAATTACTGATTCTTGATCGAGGGAGCCCAGTGTTAAAACGTCAATCTCCTAGAAAAGAACAAAAATAGAAGTTGATAAATTAAAGGTGCTGCCAAGTAAAATGATAAAATTCGTATAATATTAAGTTCAGGTATTAAAACAAACTGGGGGAAAGACGTTTTTCTCCAGTGCACATTTTTGGGTTTCACTGATTGCTGGGAATTCTTCATTAGCTCTTCATAAGATCAACTGCAGATTGTTTTTCTTTATATTTTCTGACAAAGATGCTGTTGGTTTATTTACATGCACAGTGAAATGGTAACACATATCAAATAGGTGGCAACCTTTCAATTGAATTAATTTTAAAATTGTTAACTGTGTTATTAATAACTCAACATATCAAATTCATGATTCTCGATATTGAGAATCTATTTAGATTACAATTTAAGACAAGAGAACTATTTTATTTACTTGTGTTACCTTAACAATTCGCTTAACGTGAATGGGGAGTGTAGCTTATCATTATCGACTGTCTTGGTAGGTTAGATTTATTTCAGACAAATTGCTTAATTGGCTAAAAGACAATTGGCTTTAAAATGATAGCTTTAGCGACCTACTACTTTGTAAAAGTTTAAATTGGTACAACCAATACAGTGTCGCCATTTATTATTTTCAAAACAAACTTCGTGTTTTTTTTGCACTGCGAAATGAAATGTTTTCTAATTTTCCCAGAAAAGAGAATATCCAGAAGGGAGATAAGATTACCTTTCACAATACGTAAGTATTAACATTTTAAATTAGAAGCAATGAATTAAACAGTGATTTGTCATATGAGGGCAGTTCTTTTGTATGGTCCCATTTTAATCCAATTCACACACGGTTCAAGAAAAAGAATACATTTTATGTTTAAGCCCGGTATTCAGTTTTTATGAAATTTTCACTGCCATAAGAAGTACGTGTATAAAAATAACGAAAATTTTATGAACCGAAAATTTGATTCACTTTTAATTTGTTGGGAATTAGCTCTTCGCGAAAATTTCGTATTCAAAATCAATTACAGGGTTGTTACGCCAAAGTTATTTCGTACGAAAACAATTGTTTGATAATTGTTGGGAACCGACATTTTGATATGGGGATAATTTTAACAACCAAAAGTAAAATCACACGCGTTAAAAATAAAATCGAGTGCGTTGGGGAATTGTGAATGTAATATTTGCAATGTAAATCAAAGATAGGTAAATCATAGATAGATAGATATCCAAATCAATTACAGGGTTGTTCCGCCAAAGTTATTTCGTACGAAAACAATTCTTTGATAATTGTTTGTGACCGGAATTTTAACATTTCGATTGTTTTAACAAACAAAAACAATACCACGTGAGTCAAAAATAAAATGGAGTGCGAAGAGGAGTTATTAATGAAATATTTGCAAGGGAAATCAAAGTTAGGTGGTAACACTCCGTAACAAAATTTTTCGTTTAGGGATAAATCACAAAATTTCTTACAAAAGTTTCGCAAGAGTTAAATTCGGGGCTTTACATATTAGAGTGGGAAATAGCTTCATTAGCAAGCAGTACAAATTTTAATAATTCACTATGACTTAACCAAAAACTATGTACTAAAGTAAACAGGTCAAAGTTTGTCTCGAGTGGAATGCCAACAAAGAAAACGAGTGAAACTCTACGTTTCTCTGCTCTCTCTCTTACTCTCTTCATAGAATATTTCACAACACGAGCAGTTTTTTCATAATGTTATTGTATATAACTATACAAATTCCAATGATGTTTAAGAAAAAAATACTTAAAGTATGTAAAAAGTATGAAATGATGAAGATATGACGCGAGAGAGAAAAGCGCTTGACTGCCTTGTGTCGACTTTTTAGTTCCGTTTTACGAGGGTTGCCAAATTGCGCACTAAGATAGGTTATCAACTTCTTGATCGTCTTGGACTTAGCTTCTTTTTCTAAAGACCTGCAATTTAATTTTTCTCTTTAGCTTTTTTAAAGCCCCGTATTCAGTTCTTATGAAATTTTCGTTCCCTCACTATCTCTTTTTGTAATTATTGTACGCGTCAATAATTTGCAAAATTTGCTTGCTTTTCATTAACTTGGCACTCATCTCTGCAAAATTTCGTGAACAAAATCAATTACAGAGTTGTTATGCTAAATTTATTTTGTACGAAAACAATTGTTTCATAATTGTTTGGGACCGATATTTTGACAGTTTGATTATTTTAACAAACAAAAGTAACGCCGCAGGTATTAAAATAAAAATGAAGTTTGACGACAAATTATTTACGAAATATTTGCTGGTCAACGGTCCGTTTTAAGATAAAAATTTCTGGTAAAATTTTACGAAACACCTTAAGCAAAAAATTTGGGCGAAACATCAATGAAAATATTCCGTTCTAAGTTATTCATTCGAAATATCAGGAACATGTAACCTGTAACATTTTAATGTTCCTAAGAAAAATTTAACGACCAATCACATTGATGGATGTAATGATCAAGGTTGCCAATTCTCATTCAATTTCTCAAAAAAAGGTATTTTTTCGGCAATAAGCTAAAAAAACAGATGTATATTTAGTTGTCAACACTGATATGTTTCCGGACCATTTCGCAGTAATGCAAATTGATGTTACTCAATATTTTTCACACGAACGGTCTTAGTACTAGGCTTTAATTAATGATAGGTGGCAACTCTGTGCAATAAAAATTCCAGAGACTAGATAAATGAAAAAATTTCTTATGAAAATTTGTTGGTTGTTGGCTAAAATTTCACAAATATCACTATAATATGCCGCCAAGTGATATTGTTTTTGACGAATGTTATCATTCATTGTGAATGAAAATGTAAGGAATGATAACAAACGTTAAGTTGAACTTGAAGTTTTCATTTAATGTTACCAATTGCGGCTTTTCCACCAGTTATTTTGACATATTACAGAAAATGCTGCCAAGTTTGAGACTAATTGGGGAAACTTCTTTACAAATGGTAAAATGTGAAACAAGGCTCAAAATTTCCTGAAATGTTAAGTCTTCTTCTTATAAAACATATTTTGCATATTGTATATATTTAGGTCAGTTGATAGTTGTACTCAACATTTCGACTACAAATGTATATTTTACAAAAATTAGCGGATTTCGAAGGTTAACTCCGTTTGCCAACGCTAACCCAGAAGATTACTCATACAAATTTAATCTGCAAAAACTCAAGATTATTTTTTAACCTCGTTTTAAACTAGTGTACAATTTGTTGCAACTCTGCTAATTTCTAAAAAATGCAATCATAATGAAAACATGCACAAAAAATCAACTGTTTGACAGACGCAAGCCGAACGAAAATTTTCTGACGCCTCGCCGGCGCCAAAATTTGCTTGAAACTCACGCCGCCGCTGACACACTTGGCTCTCAGTGGTTTAAAATGTGTGCCGATTTGACCAACCGGCCTGATTTGACCGTCTTATCCAATTTTAGTTTATTTATTTCAAAAACATCCCAAATTTGTAGAAAACTGGGAAAACCAGGAACCGTCAATTTAATTTTTCTGTTGCGCCACCATTTTCGGTAATTTGGTCTCGGCTAAGCACAAAGTTGCCACGTGTAATGTCAATTTATTCTCAAATTGGGCGGTGTAATCGATAAAGATTAGAGAACCAGGTTATCGCTAACCTAGCCTCGATAAACTCCGGTCAAAATGCGCCATTTGAATGTTTGAAGAATTCAAATCAACTTCAATGGTACTATTGAGCTAAATATATTCACAAAATTTTCAGTGATTTTAATTAGTTGTTTTGTATTTAGTTTCAGTTTTAAATGTCATTACGTTCTGTAACGTTCACTTTAAAATGATTCCTCAACACCACTAGACTTTTGGAAATGATAACTTGTTAAACAAACAATTTCCTTCCTGGTTTCAAATGCAGTTCATTTTCTATTTTAGCATGAAGTTGGCAACAATTACAATTAATTTTCACTTTTTTTTTCTACAATCACAATGGTTTACAATGAAAGTTACACTAACACTAAATTCAACACAAAATTACACCCCTGAGATCGTAGTAACAAATCGTGCCATTATCGTTGTTTTTTTGTGGTTGTTTACTATGTTGACACATAGGTGAGTTTTAGAGTCCAAACACAACCAGACACTCCGAAAGACGAAGTTTTGTTTTTTTTCGGTAGAAAGGGAAAAACGATAGGGTGGTGAAACGACGCTAGAATAAAAAGTGTTTGGTAATTTCTTGTCGGCGATCTCTTAATTCTCTCAACTCAACTCTCTCAATGGAGTTGTCACATTCTCGTGAAAATCTTAAGAGCAACATGTAGTAACCAAAGGTATTAGAGAAATGTATTCAATAGTTTTGATTTTGGAACGCAAAATTTTCAGCTAAACTATTTTTTCGACGACTTTGTGTGGGGAGCGGCTTAATATTGTTTAGCCTCCCATACAAAGTGGTCGAAAAATTAGTTTAGCAGGGAATAAAAAAAACAGTCTTAATAAAAGTGAATGCAACATTTTTCGAAGCTGAACTAACTATTGACTCTTGTATAACTATAAAATTATCTTAGCAATCTTTCAAACAAATTCCACAAAACAAACGCACACATCCACGACGCTTATCAAAAAGACAATTACGATTTTTCCTTAGCTTTCGGTAGCGTGTCTGGTTGTGTTTGAACTCTCAAGTGGATCACGACGATCGGAACTGAGAGTAGCCAGTGTGATGTTGCTTTTAAGCACAGGGTGCTGATGTGCCATTGTTTAGAATCGTGGGAGTTTCGTGACAGATGGCGCGTGCTAAATTGTCATAATATACAATTAATGATCATATGGCTTAGATTGTTTTTGAAACGCGCATGGTTATGTTCAATTATGATTACATGCAGTGTTAATTTGTTATAATTTATAATAAGATTTTAAAAAGATTTAATGTTATAGATCAAATGAGAACACGCAAAAAAAAGATCAGACGCCAATGATAATGAAGTTATAACAAACAAACAAAAAAAAAACTACAAATATTAATAATTTAACAATTTACTTTCAATGTCACGTACAAAAATGAGACGTCGTTGAAAGAAAACACAACAGCAAACAAATCAATTATTGTTATCGAAAAGTCATCGTGCATTTAAAACTCATACAAATCACATACAGTGTCATGTAGGTGTTAAATTAAAAATAAAATACAAAATTATAATAAATTTGCGTTTGCATAACCCCAAGGCAGCATCCCATGACAAGTTTAAACATATTTGTTAACATGTTAAAATTGTTACATAATTGCATGTCTTATATCAAGTGGTGGTCTAAGGTTTTTGTCCTAAATATCGTACAACAAATCGTACAACGATAGCAACAACAACAACACCAACAATTACTATTACGTGCAAAATATCAACAATGATTGCTAAATAGCAACAAACGAAATACTTTCACTTTTTTCAGTTACAAATAAAAAAATAGAGATAAAAAAACTCAAAAAATAATGAAGCATTTAAGGTGCCACTGTATTGCTGTGGCACGAATTGTAACTTTTACGAAGGTAATTGTTTAAAAAGTGTTTCAACTTGGCAGCACTTTTTAAAGTGATGGCAAACTCAACGAGATCAAATTAAAACAAAAAATAGGCATGCATTTTTTGATCTGCAAACTAAAATAATCGCTTTTTTGTATGGAGTATTTTGTTATCATACAGTGGGTCAACTGGTATTAAAAATGGAGATTATTTCAAAGCTGGTATAAATATGATTTAAATTGAATAAAATTGGTCCCAAAGGATTTTCTACAGAAATATGGACTGTATTGGTTCAGCTTCTAGTAAGTAGACTTTTCATTTTACTGCTGACATGGCTCGAAATTGGTTTTATCTAACATATTTTTCCCGCAACGACATTGGAAAGCAACACATCTAGGTTGAGAACTATATTTTTCGTCTTCTTAAGTATCTTATGACACTTAGTTTTTTTGATAACTTCAATGAGCATTGACAACATTCATAATTTACGTTGACATGTTGCTACAATCTGTTTGTATGTAGTTTCTATAAAATTTCGCGAGAAATATTGAACAAAATGTCACTAAATGTCAATTTACTAGTACAGTGCTGCCAAGTTTTATTTGTTGTCGAATGCCATCATTAGTCGTGTTTTCGTTACAAGCTAGCGACTGTCGATTGCTGGCTAGTAACCAAAACGCCAAACTAGCAATAATTTATTATAATATATATAATCGTCTTGCTCTAATGCACATATTGTAGTTATTCTTGAATATGTGTATATTCGTCTCCTTTTTTTTGGCTCACAATGACGATATCCAACACTGTTTTTCTGATTTTTTCATACTGGCAACTTCCAGCCTTTTTCAACCGGAAAAACGTATAATCGTCTTGCTCTAACGCATGGTTTGAAGTTATTCTTGCAAATGTTTCTATTCTTCTCCTTAACGATAACTATATCCAACACAGTTTTTCTGATTTTTTCAGACTGGTAACTTTATGCCTGCTTAGAACTGAAATGGAAAGGATAAGTGTCGCTTAATATCGCTTAGCTCTCCATACAAAATAGGTGATAATCTAAGCAAGCGGTGTAACCAAAACACGCCTATTGAAAGTGGGCATGTTAAAACAGAAATACAATTGGAAGATTGTCGGAAAAGGTTAAGGTGAATTTTTGTTTATTTATTTGATATTTTGTTGTTACGATATTACAATTTTTATGTAGATTTATAGAAGGTAATATATGAGAAGTTCATATCACAGGTAAATAGCTGGTTAAAGTAATTTTTTTAAGGTCAACATAGTTAAGATTTTTTGAAATACAGGGTGTTCCAAAAACTTTCCGAAAAAATTAAATGCGCAATAGCTTGGATCAATATGAATATTTTTTGTTCTAGCACCACTGTTCTAACCCCTACCGTCTTCGAGTTATTGAATCTCAAAGATAAATGCATTTGTGAATGCATTTCTTAAATTTCAAAAACAACTTTAATTTTTTAAATATATTTTCTTTGAATTAATTGTTAAAAAAAAATTTTCTTTTCATAATTTTTTTTTGACACATAACTCAGATTAAAATGTTTAAAAAAAACTAAGTTGTTTTAAAATGAATTAAATTCATTTAGAAATGCATTATTTTTGAGACGCTATAGCTCGAAAACGGTAGCCATTAGAACAGTAGTGCTAGAACAAAAAATATTCATATTGATCCAAGCTATCGCGCGTTTAATTTTTTCGGAAAGTTTTTGGAACACCCTGTATGTCTTGTCTCGAACTACGTCCAATTACAACAGAAGTCCAACTACTGTACACGCTGCAACAAAAAAAAAAGGCCCAGCAACATGTTGCAGGAACCATGTATATGTTTGCAAATATTATTTTCATGAATTGAAGATCTGTTGCTTTTTGTTTCTATGTTGTCTGTCACGTTTTTGTTTTCAGCCGTTTTTATCAAACAAAACCAAATTTGGCTCACAAAAACATATATATTATAACCTATTAAACGTTGTGTCTCAAACATGTAATATTGAAGAGCAAACACAATGTGTTTGCACACAAATATTATATATTTGCAACAAGCTACAAACACGTCATATTTGCATTCAAGCAACAACAAAAATAAGGATTGTTCAGCGTATGCCTGGTGTATCAATTCATGTGTATACAAATTTGGAATGAAATGAACATGTGCGAAATCTATCGATCGAAGATCTCTAAGCATCAACACTGAAAGTCAATTATATCAACAACAAGAGTTTTGTTTGACACAATTTCGAAAATGTGAAAAAATGTAGGCATGTGTTTTCAAATATTTTGACATATTACAGAAAATGATGCGGCGTTTCTGACTTAAGGGCCGTACTAATATCATTTCACGTGAGATTTTAAAAAACTTCATACAATAAAAGTGTCTGTGAAACATCGACGAAATATTTCCGCACATGTAGTATTAAGTTGTTCACGCTAAATGTTAGCAACATGTATTGAGCAACATTTTAATCTTGCTAAGAAAAATGCAACGACCAATCAAATTGAAGGAATATATGATCAATGTTGTCTACTGTCGCAAAATACTGAACCAAAATAGATTTTTAGTGTAACAGAAACTTAAAAATAGAGACATATAGTCGTCATCACTGATATGTTGCTGGTTCATTTCGTAGCGAAACAAATTGATGTTGCTCAATATTTTGCACTTGAACGATCTTAGTACTCGACTTCACAAGAAAGCTAACGCTATAATTTATCAATAAAGCAAAATGTCTTTATATATTTAGCATATTCATAAACTCGAAAAAAGAACGAATTCCAAATAAGTAAAATATATATTTTCTGACAATAATAAAGGTTGGTCTAAGTAAAATTTGGAATTTGAACCCCCCATTATTTCGACGCATTTGCCTAAATTGACATTAATGAAGTAACGTATTATTAGTTATAGATTAGAAATTTACAAAACGGCTCATTTTACGCTTCTTGAAGAAAATTGGCCAATATTAAAGACATCCTCCAAAGTACTGAGTCTGGAGATCAGAATTTTTTCCGAAAAATTATGTTTTCCGATGAAGTTCAATTTCACCTCGGTGGCTACGTTGACAATCAAAATTGTCTCATTCCACACGTTATCTATTAAGACTTTGAAAGACGACATCGACTCTGTCATTCACGAGATAGAGGCTCAATCTATCGAATCAAATCAAATTGAAATATACTGAAATATTGGGTAGATCGAATGAGGTACAATAAAGCAAGTCATAGAAGCTATTTGCACGGCGTTGGCTTTCATTCATACATGTCAATGATGGGCCACCAATGAAAACATAACTTTTGGAAAAAGTTCTAATAGTATTTTTTTAAGCGAAATTAAATTAAATTCCAAATTTTACATGGCTCACCTACTAGTAACACTGTGCCGCAATAATAGATACAGTTTTGTACAAAACATTCGAAAAATTAACAAAAAACTTAACATAATTTGTATGAAAATTTAAAATGATGCCAAGTTATTTGTTTTTTGGGGTATTGCCATCTTATACATCTTCATTTGTCGTAAATCATTTCTTTTAATTTGGCAACGCTTTTATTTTCAAAAGAAAGTTTCGTCTGCATTTTTTCATTTATCTTTACACAGCAATTTTTGTTGAAGAGCGTAGTCTCTGAATTATGGATTTTACTAAAATTGAAATTCCACGTGAAATTTTCCAAAACTCCACAAAAACAAAAAAATGCTTGCAAAAATCGGCGAAATATTTCCGTCAGTGTTTACTAAGTTGTTCACGCGAAATTTTGGCAACATGTATCGTGCAACATTTTAATGTTTCTAAGGGAAGTACAAATTGAATGAAGTGCAAATTGTGGGTAGAAATGATCAACGGGGTCAAATGTCGCTCGTGTTCTGAAAAAGAGAATTTTAGTATAAATAATCTTAAAACTAGAGAAAAATATAGTCGTCATTACTGATATGTTTTCGGCCAGTTTCGCAGCGAAACTAATTGATGTTGCTCAATATATATCATGCGCAGGATCTTAGAGTCGGCTTAATAAGCGAAACAAAAGCCATGAGTTGAATTTTTTTCACGACTTTTGTGTCTTAATTTGTCCACTCTTTTATTTTCCAAAGCAGCAGTTTTAAGCTCCATATTTAGTTAATGCGAAATGTTCATAAGAAATTGTATAATTATTAAGATCGTTCGCGTGAAAACTTTTAAGCAACATCAATTTGTTTCGTTGCAAGATAAACTAGCAACATACCAGTGCTGGCGACTATAGTTTTCTCTGTTGTTTATTACACAAAAAATCTCTTTTTATTGACAAATTAAATGAGAGTTGACTACATTGATTATATCTTCCTACAGTTTGATTACGAGTGAATAACTTATTACTATACGTGCAGAAATAGTTCGTCAATATTTCGAAGTAAATTTTTTTAATGGAGTTTTTTAAAATTTCTCGTGAAATATTGAGATATTACTTTACTTCTCAAGTTTTCTGTGTATCAAGTTTTGCCGAGAACTGAGGTTATCATTAGTTTTTTTATCAAATAATGTTAGGAAAGGCATCACTTTTTTAAATTTTTTTAGAGATCTCAGGTCATCAATAGCTTTTTTTTTACCAAATAATGATATGAATAGCATCACTTTTTTTAATTTGTTTTAGGGAACTCTGGTCATCAATTGCTGTACCACCAAATGTTGTCACGAAGGACTTTATATTTTTATTTTAAGAATACAAACTGATTGTGAGTAAAACAAGTTTACACAGTGCTGCCAAGTTCTTACAAATGTCACATATGACATCTATTAACTTTTTAAATTTTTCCAATAAATTTTTTAGCATTTTTAAGAATCTCGCAGGAAATTATAAATTAAAATCGTTAACATTTAAATGGTAAATACAAAACATAGCACCTTTGAAAAACAATTAATTGCAATTAGATACGGCTCCAAATCCGCCTCAAATGATACTACTAAGTAATTGCCAAGACATTTGTAAAATTAACTCTCGCTAACAGCGAAATATGTACTCGTATTGATGTATAGAGAAAAAATGCTAATTGTTTGCTTAAACGATTACACACAAACGAAGGTACACATTTTGGGGCCAACCAACCAATCACTTGCATTGTTTTTGAAAATAACCTCAACTTAAATGTTTATCGATCAATTAATAATATTAAATTAAAACAATACCAAGTGAAATAGAGAGAAGAAAAACAATTTAAAAAAAAATCAACTTGGACTTTATTAAAATGTGCGCGGTGCGCGACCTTAACCGACATTGGCAAAATGTTTGTACTTTGAAAACGAACTACAAAAATCAAATACGAAAATCGAATTTGTAACTGAAGATTGAAATTGAAACTTCCAAATGATTTAATGGCATTTTTTTATGATTTTGAAAGATAAGCGAAAGAGAAGGCAGAGAACTAAGGAAAGAGAGACTTAGCAGACCCAGCAAAACATGTATGGACTTGTGAACTGTAAGTAATTTAGTTATTAATATAAATGCATAGAATTGTTGTTAGACATTTGTTGTTAGCAATTTTGTTTAAAATACAACGCGAGCTCATACTTTAATGACTTTAAATTGTATTCAAGTTTATAAAATTTAACACGAGATTTTACGAGTAAATCTTTATTGATTTATGATCAGTCGCCACTTTGGCATTTCGTATTTGTCGTTGTTTGCGGCTCGCAAAACGTTGCCACTCTAATTTAAATTTATTATTTCATTTAATGTCACCCGCAGTTGATGGATTTACAGATTTCAGATTTATGATTTGTGCGGACCATTAATTATAGTACTCGTACTTAGACAGTTTGAAAGTAAAGATGACCAATTTGGAAAACGTTAGTACAAATATTTGAATGCTTGGAATTTTTGAAAATTGTGTGCAAACACTTGGTGGATTGAAAGTATCATTGTAAAGACCCTGACTAACTATTATATTTAGACGTTGGATCAGTCACAACAATGTGTGAATGCAGACAAAATCGAATTGTCTGAACATGAACATGTGTGAAGGGAACAGAGTCGGCAACCATTTCACTCACATACTTGTTTGCAACATTTTTGGAATTCCTCAAAAAAATTGATGCGATACTGAACAATGTGCACAAGTTTATACACATACCATTGACAAAAACTATGAGATTATTGACAAATCGTTGGATTAGGTCCCGTATTTGTCATTGTCATTTATCTCTAAACTCAAATTTTTATTGTAGAGAGTTAACACCTATCTCTGGTTTACCTATCTCTGGTTAACCCTGTATGGAGTTGCTATGAAACTTTCGTTAGCATAGGAAGCACATGCGTACAAAATTAAGAAAATTTCGTGAACAGAAAATTTCGTACTCAGGTCTTTACGAAAATTTCGTAGGTAAAATCAATTACAGGGCTGATACGCCAAGTTATTTCGCACGAAAACAATTGTTTGATAAATATTTCGGATCGGTATTTTAACATTTCCATAATTTTGACAAAGAAAAGTAACACTACATATGAAACGAAAAACTAAATGAAGCACGAAGCGGAGTTATTAATGAAATATTTCCGGGGTAAATCAGAGATAGGTGGTAACTTTCCGTCACAAAATTTTCCGTTTAGAAATAAATGAGAAAGTTTCTTACGGAAATTTCGCAAGAACTGAAAAGGTGGTAACTCTATGCAGGTGGTAACAGCGGGTAACTCTCTGCATGAAAAATATAAATTTTCACGAGAACTCAAGGGCACAAACAAGCATTATGGTAAAAATTACTCAGTTATATGTTTGTCGAGAGTTATCATTCCATGTGAATGACAATATAACGTTAAGCCCGTGGTAGAGTATTAGTGCAAATGGAGCGATTCGCAGAGACAGACATGGACTGAAACCATAGAGTAATTGTTATAACTAGAGTTTTTCTATCGCTCAGCAAATTTCTGACATTTGGCCTGGTGTGATATGAACGTTGGATGTTGAAAAGAATTGCTTCAATAATACCAGAAAGAGGCAATGGTTCAAAACAACCAACAAACTAACAACAACGGTATTTCGTTTTGTGTGTTAAAAATATTGTGTTAAATACAGCACAAATGTATGCTAAAAATAACAGTCAATAAAAAAGTGTAAAACACATTTAAATTTCACACCTTTTCACCAAAACGACATGAAAAATTAAAGGCAGAAGTTATTGTAATTCCACCTGGTGTATGTCACCACGAAGAGTGTGAAAGGAAACGTCAGATGAGTCAAATATTCTCTCTTTAAAGAATTAGTTTACGACTGAATCTCACTTCCATTTGAAAGAAATCGTTGTATCATTCTGCTTGCGATTTACACTATCACTATTGGAGAATGAAAAAACATATGACTGCATAGTGACAAACAAAATACAACGATTAGAAAATAAAAATATAATACAGGAAATAAAAAATTGTGAACAAATACTAAACATTTGTAAAACGTGACGAAATAAAATCTTTTATTTTTGTTTTCATTGTTTTTGATTGTTTCATCGAAAATGGAACGCTGATTGCACAATTTTTTGATCAAAATCGGAAAATGGAGCAAATTTCTTTTAGCAGCAAATTTGGATTTTTTCGTATTTTTTGCCTGTTAGAGCATTAAATGCGGATTTAAAAAAAATAGTTTGCGGAAGTCGATATTTTCCGAAATATAGGTCTCCAAAGCTTGAATGTATCATGATGAAATAAATTTCATAAATCGTTTTATATTCCACCTAGTCAGTTAGGGGGGTTCAAATTCCTTTTATACCTTAAGTCGATGTGTGACAAAATCAGAAAAATCGCGCGAGTTTTTATAAATAAATTTTTTAATTTTGGTGTATAAAAACTACAACTAAGGACAACAGAAATAAAAGACAACAACAACGACAAAAGACAACAACACCAAAAGAGAAGAACAAGTTGATTAAACCACAAAAGTGAGGTTAAAAAACATTTTTTAAATGGGCCCTCAAAGGGTTAATAAAAGGAAATATATTTGTATACAGAGTTATAGAGTTTCACAAGGGCTTTGTAATGATACATATTTCAAGCAGATCCGATGATAAATACGTGAGATATGACCGATTATATACTCAAGCTTTAAAGGCCTATATCTCAAGAAGTTGGACCTAGCGCGAAAATTATTGGACCTACAAATTATTTTTCAACTCAGCGGAAAAGGTTTTACCGTTGGTGAAATTTTGGTGCAGATCTGATTTTGCTGCCAAAAAAGTTTTAAGCCCAAAAAATTACAGAAATCTAACAAATCTTGTAAAAATTTTGTCTGCAAATCGTTTTCCTCAATTTTACACTATTCCATCTTCTCTCACCAAATGCAAATTTTGACATATCCAACGATTTCTCTATTAGTCTAACACGGGCTTTATGTAGCAATGCACATTTATTGTTAATTATTTGTGACATGTGACAATTAATTTTTACAAGTTTCTCATAATTTATTTTCTGAGATTTTAGGACATTTTAAATGGAAACTGTTTTATTTACCAGTTAATAGCTCAATTGCACTGGAAAAAATTTGCTAGATTTCCTATCAAAGATCCGAACGAAATCGAATGTGTTCACATTGTTTTTGTTCTGGATTTGGCGCATTGAAGAGGTGGTGTTACCAAGACAATAAACACAATCATAGGAATTTTATTTTGTGTGGTATTTTCCACACTCAAATTCATCACAAATGTATACCAAGAATAAAAGTAAAAAAAGTATAAAAATGAAATACAAAATTAAATAAGTAAATAAATCAAGAAAAAACTAATTATGTTGGTTGTTCACGTGGTACCACCTTTCTAATGCGCCTTGATTGATTCTCATGATTCTCAATCAACTAGGAAAATATACCCGATTTGTTGGTTGTTAAAATGTATGGGAAATCGAGCAAATTTTCTTGATTTGTGCTTAAAATCAAGAAATTTGTTGTCAGAGCGAATGTAATGAATGGTTACATTTCTACTTGTAATATGTGTAACATGTTTTGACATTGAAATCGGCTGAGTCTTGTATGAAAAATCTACTCAATTTTCCCTTAAAACATGTTAAATGTGTTAAACACGTTCAGTGGAAACGTAGCGTAATAAAAAGTAATAGATTAAAAAATGCGTTTACATACAACTAGATTATGACATTATCGGGATTACCGGTGATTTTATCCTTTGCGTAATTTGACATTTGTTACGCTCCTAATACCGCATTTACACCGACCAAGATTAACGTATTTCGAAGGTTAACTCTGTTAATCCGCGCTAACCCAGAAGATTACTCATACGATTTTAATGTGTAGAAACTGAAGTTTAAATTTTAACCTAATTTTAAACTGGTGTACGTTTTGATGCAACACTGTTTCCGACGCGTCGCCGCCACCAAAACTTTTTTGAAACTTATAGACTGGCCCGATCTGACCCACTGATCCAATTTTAAAGATTCAGTTCTTTCAAAAACATCCCAATTTTGTACAAAACCAATAGCCACCAATTAAATTTTTCTGTTGTGCCGTCGTCTTCAATAATTTTGTCTAGGCGCGGAGTTTATCTAAGGACGGAGTTGCCACCTGAAATGTTAATTTAATCTCAAATTGGGTGGTGTAAACGGCAAAAATTAGAGAACAACGTTATCGCTAACCTGGTTGCGATAAACGGCGGTGTAAATGCGTTATAATTCTCTAATCTACACGCTGAGAAATCTGTCTTTTTTTGTTGGTTGGATGCAAATATATCGTGTTTGTAGCTTGTCGCAAATATAGTATACTTGTGTCCAATAATGTTTTTGATACCCAGATGTTGCTATGTTTGTTTGTTGGAAACCGCTAAAACCAAACACGAGACAGACAACAAAGAAATAAAAAAGCAGCAGACCTTCAATCCATGAAAACAATGCTTGCAAACATGTACATGGTTCCTGCAATATATTGCTGGGGCCGTTATTTTTCAGCGTGTACATCTGTGGAAACGCCGCAATGCTAACAATAACACATACGTATCTATCTAAGGAAGATATTTGACATTATATAAGAGTTGCTACCCAGCAAACAAAAATCGATCTATTTGACAGTTAATAAGATAAAATATCTCAAGTGAAAAAGAAAATTATTGCTAATGTGGCAACATTTTTAATACAGTTGATGCCAAAGGCTTGCTTGCAAGATTAATTTTTTATTTAGTGTTTATAGAAATCTATTCTATTTGTTTTAGCTGTAATAGTAAGATTTTTATTACTAACCTAGCAACTTGCATATGACCCCCTTATGGCATTTGATATTTTTTACATTATTCACGGACTTTGTGCGGCAAAATCGAAATAGTCATTACTTACCATTGCCAATTATTTTAATCAACTATAATTGTATGAAATTCCGCTTTAGAACTCCTTTTAGTGTATGAAATTGTTGTTTAAAATTGTGTTTTAAAGTCGAATTACAAGGCAATCACTCGATACAAAAACGACAATTATACATATGCAGTTTGGATAAATTACATATGCAGTTCGGATAAATTTAATGATCCACGTTTTTCTATGTAAATATCCACAATAATTCACACATAATCTACAGAGATTTTAATATCTCAACAATTTGCCAGAATTTTGCATGGCAACCACCAACCATTTGCATACATTGTATGTTGTTGGTGCTTCAAATTCATATTAACAGATTACAAATGAATTTCAGAAATACAACTATGATATATGACAGCCACTTGGAATTGACATACTACTATAGTAGACTGGGCCGGACGCATGTGGCTAACGCCAAAATGATTAAGCACATGGTGGCAGGCACGCTCACCCGCCATGACCAGCTTTATGGCGGGGAATTACTATATATTTTTTTTATATTTATTTTGTGGGGGCCATAAACGAATCTCTGCTATGTGTTAGTGTCTTTTTATGGTCTAAAAACAATTTGTATGTGTAAATTCGTTTTATTGCATAACAAAACTATTAACAAAAATTGAAATTACTTACAAAATGTACCGCTATTTGTCTGCTACTATGAAGTTTTAAGAGGACTTTGTGTGCTATTTAATATTGACAGTCTTATAAACTTATTTGAATACCCTACACCGATTTACTGTGAGAATGTGATTTTGCCAGTAACTTGCATAGATACATCTTGTTTTAAATGCGATCCACTATGAATTATTTTATAAACGTATTTAGCAATTGAGACAAGAGACAGATCTTGCGATCACTTCGACATCTTTAGGAAGATTCTAATTCTACCTGTATTCTTCGTTCTCAAATTGTTTGCAGCGATATGGCGAAACAATTAACCCTAACTTAGTAAATCAAAAATTAGGTACTATCTGGTTTTAATTCCAAGGAAGGGCTTGTTTTCAGGTGACAAGGGATTATCAGAGGGCAGAAAGAAAGTCTGCGGTTATAAATTCGAATTTTTGGAAATACCTGTAGGATGGGAGTTTTGTTTATTACTACTTTCTTACTAATGGTCAGTTTCACAGTTGAAAATTCTCCATTTAAACGAACTGCCCGATGTTTTTCAGCTAAATGGTATTTAATATGAAAATGTTCTGTGAGCTTTTAAATTAAGCTTTTAAATGACGGTGTGAAACTCGCCCTAAGTGTACAAAACTAAAACGCCGGTTAATCCACTTTTTCTGTTTTTAACCAG
Organism: Phaonia tiefii; assembly: GCA_963931995.1. Taxonomy (NCBI): domain Eukaryota; kingdom Metazoa; phylum Arthropoda; class Insecta; order Diptera; family Muscidae; genus Phaonia; species Phaonia tiefii. The sequence goes on from OZ008370.1 coordinate 129,787,354, forward strand.
AAACTTAGTTTCTCTATTTTTTTTAAATTTTAATCGATCTGAATTGTTTGCTGGAGGTTATAATTCCTTGTGAGCTGGCAGGCCAGCTTTCTTGTTATTCAGACACTTGAAATAGATGCAAGCACACGCTGAAAAATCTGTTTTTTTGTTGTTTGGATATAAATATAAAGTGTTTGTAGCATTCCGCAAATATAGCATAGTTGTGTCCAAATACATTGTGTTTGCTCTTCAATATAACATGTTGGAGACACAATGATTAATAGGTTATAATATATGTTTTTCTTTGAACCAAATGTGGCTTTGTTTGTTAAAAACTGCTGCAAACAAAATTGTGACAGACAACAAAAAACCAAAAAACCAGCAGATCTACAATTCGTGAAATCAATACTTGCAAACATATACATGGTTCCTGCAATATGTTGTTGGGACCTTTTTTTACAGCGTGTAGGATTTGAACTCACATTGCCGGATGGTCGTTTCGAAGTTTGCGAATCTTCCTCTTCAATCTCTTATGATCTGGTTTAGTGACTGTCTGTTCCAATGTGTTACTAACTGAAGTTTTTTATTTCTGGTATTTCGTTTAGAATATTTTTTGTCAGTAACACGAGTACTAAATGTATGTTTCGCGATCCCCAACGAAAGATTTCGTTCATGTTATAGTGGAAAGAAAGTTTATTTAGGTATCATTTCAAATCGAATGAAAACAAAATTTTTCAAAACTTTTCAATACAAATTTTGGTTACTCTTGTAAGAATGTGCTCTAATTTGGGAACAAGAACGAAAATATTGACTTAGTGAAATCCAATTTGAGTTGAATCTGAGTGACTGACTTTCGTTCTCTTAGATCGGGGAACATGCCCTAAGATTTGGATTATTGAACAACATCAATGTTTTTAGCGGCGAAATGGGTCAGCAACATATCATTGTGGGCGACCATATTTTTTGGTTCATCTTTTCTTTTTACAGTAAAAATCTCGTTGTTTTTGAGATAATGAATGAAAGTTGACAACATTGTTAATTCTTCCTTCAATTTGATTGGACGTAACTTCTTGGTATAAACATTTAAATGTCGCTCGATAGATATTGCTGTTATTTCGGGGAACAACTTGGTATTACACTGGCGGAATTTTTTTATCGATATTTTACAGTGATTTTTTTGTACGACAATTTGTAAAATTTCTCGTGAATTGCTTATCTTAGAGCCTGTGCCAATCGGTGTCAAAATACACAGGTTAGTACAAATCTGACATTTGTGTGGTGAATAAAATTTCATTAGCCCATGGAGCTAGGTACATTTTTGACAAGTGGAAGTTTACTAAAACACACCAGCAGACAAACAAGATGTGTAGAGAGAAACGGAATTGCCGCCGTCGTCGATGTTTTTCTTGAGTTGAGGCGCCGCCGAAGTTTTTCGGGTTCTAATTTGGATTACAATAACTCAGTCCATTTAAATAAGCATATTTGCAATTTTTCGCATTTACATGCATATTTGTATTCTGTAATAATATACATAATTTCGTTTTAAAAATCTGTTCATCAAAAATCATCGGATTAATCCAACGCTGTTCGAAATTTGTGTCCGGCGCCGCTACTGTCGTTGTAGTTATGTTCAGCATTTATTAGTAAAGAACGCAAAGAAAGACAAAGAAATTTGGTAGGTATTAGGATGAAATATTCTAGCAATGTGGAAGAAATTTTGCTGAATGAAAATATTCGTGGATTGCAAAGATCGTATTCGCAAAAGAATTGCTGAAAGCAATCGCAAATATTTTCTAAGAATATTCATTGCGCAAAATTAAAATAAATAAAAATAAAGATATCGATTGACACAGCAAAAATGGAAATTTTTTTCACCATAGTACTTTGATACCGACTGTCACAAGCTTATCGCGGCCAGGTTAGCGATAACCTTGTGCTCTAATCTTGCCGTTTACACCACCCAATTTGAGATTAAATTGACATTTCAGTTGGCAACTTTGTGCTTAGACCAATTTAGAGCAACTCCGTGACTAGTCCAATTTATTGCAGACGGAGGCACTACAGAAACATTAAATTGTCGGGTCTTGGTTACACCACTTTGTACAAATTGGGAATGCTTTTGAAATAAGATGAAAATTTGATCAGTCGGTCAAATCGGTTTACATTTTAAAACGATGAGAGCCAGTTGTGTAGACTGTGAATTGTTGGTGGCCCCGACGAGTCTGAAAATTTTCGATCGGCTTCCGTCTGTCAAACAGTTAGTTTTTTGTGTATGTGTTTATTATGGTTGAATTTTTTTTCGTATACGCAGTGTTGCATCCAATTGTACGCCAGTTTAAAATGAGGTTAAAAATTAGACTTAAGTTGTAACAGGTTAAAACTGTACGGGTAATTATCTTGATTAGTGTGGGTTAACAGAGTTAACCTTCGAAATGCGCTAACTATTGTCTTTTTTGTTTGGATAATCGGTTAACCGATTATATCTCAAATCTAAATAAGATTTAGAATAATATGAATCTAATAACTCGTTCGTATTGGGAAAATAATGGTTTTATTTCGTATCAAAGGTATAACAAATACTAAAGTGTTCGGATTTGGGAGTTTTCGGATTTGATTACAATTTGATGTGATTCAATTCTTTGACCAACAGTCACGAAATGTCCACAAAACTAATCATACAATAATTTGCCGGAACTCATATACTGCCTGTTAAGGTTTTTCATTTGTTTTACGCTGGTAACTCTGTAAAATGTATGAAAATTTTTGTCAGCACTGTAAGATATCAGCTGTTTACTTTATTAATGTTTTTGTGCAAAATGTAATTTATTCAAATTATGGCGGAAAACAATCCAAAAGACACTGTGGGAAGAACTTCTCAGTTGCCGAGGAACATTTACTTGTGGACCTGGTGGGACAATGGGAGTCAATTTACTTGACCAATAATAAATACTTAAGCAATAACAACATGAAAACAAAACAGCTGTCAGTTGTCAGCTGTTTGCATTTATCGTTCCGATAAAGTTCTAACCGGCGTTTGACCGGCTGTTACGTTATCGGTCGGATAAATTTTAAGTATACGTTGAGATAATTAAATTCTGGAAATGAATTATACTTTAAAGATAAAGTGGCCCTAGGGTCCTAATCAATTGTGGAATTAGATAATATAATGCTTAATGTGACTCTACTTTTGAATATTTGAAATTTGCCATACCTATTCGGGAAATTTGAGTTTTGTTGGCTGCAAAAAAATAAAACAATTTTTTAATGAAACTCGAAGGCAATGGAGGTCATTGGATAAGGGTAGGCTTAGGTCGGTTCAATCGAATTAAATTTCTGTATCACATTAGAGCTGAATACTGAGCTTGGAGTAGCCATTAAAATGAGGCAGGCATCTTCTTTGAACATACTATTAAAATAAGCAACATTTTAATGTTTCTAAGAAAAATGTAACGACCAATCGAAGGATGATATAATCAATGTTATCAACTCTCATTCAATTTCTACAAAAACGAGGATTATTCTGTAAGAAAACCCTAAAAATTGAGAATAATATAATTGCCAGCACTGATATGTTGGTGGCCCATTTCGCAGCGAAGCAAATTTATGTTGCTAAATATTTTCCACGCAAACGTAGTACTTGGTTTACTGCACAGTTTTTTCCTCATTGCAAACTGACAAATAAAAAGACGCTAAGGATAATTTTTATTTTGGAAATTTACCAGGGCTGGAAATATTACTCTATACTACTGTGAAACCCCCTGCAGTGAATTGCTTGTTACGTTATGTTGCATTTGTTTCAAGTGGAAATTAATACTTTTTGGACAGACGACAATAAATGAATGAAATAAATATAATAATGAGAAATAATGAGTTGACACAAGAGGTAGAGGTAAGCATTCAACGCAGTAAAACAGATAGGCCGACACTGTAGATTTTTAAAAGCCTTATACGGCATTTACACCGACCATGATTAGCGCATTCCGAAGGCTAACTCCGTTAACCCACGCTAGCCCAGAAGATTACTCATACAATTTTAATCTGTGCAAACTGAAGTTTAATTTTTAACCTCATTTTAAACTTGTGTACAATTGGATCCAACTCTGCTAATTCCCAAAAAATGCAACCATAATAAAATCACACCAAAAATCAACTGTTTGGCAGACGGAAGCCAATCGAACATTTTCCGACGCGTCGCCGCCACCAAAAAAATGTTTAAGCTTACGCCGCCGTCAGTATAGTTGGCTCTCATTGGTTTAAAATGTGAGTAGATTTGACCAACTGGCCGAATTATCAGCTTGATCCATTTTTAAAGGTTCAGTTATTTCAAAAACATTCAAAATTTAAACAAAACCAAAAACCGCCAAATACAGTTTTCTGATGTGCAGCCGTCTTCGATAATTTGGTCTAGGCACGGAGTTGCTCTAAATCGTTCTAAGAACAAAGTTGCCACCTAAAATGTCAATTTAATCACCAACCTGGCCGCGATAACCTGCAGTCTAAATGCGAAATTAGATGGATGTTATTCGGAAACTTTTAGCTAGTGGTTTGAAATAATGTAGGTTAATGAATTTTAAAGAGTTTTGAATAAGAAGACATTAGCGAAGCCAAGTTCATGTCAGTCAAATCGTAACCGTTTCCAGACGGTGTAAAATTGTAGTTATAGATTAGTAAGTCTTAGCTATTGTGGAAAGATCTCCCTTAAGGTGCTGACTCCATATCCGTTCAAATCCAACGATATGCGTTGCAAGACAAATTCTTCCTTCAAAATCAATATATGAGTCAAAACATAATCATACACGCTACTGGCGACCACGTTTTTTTTACATAGTTTTCTGACAGCAGTGAAAAATCGTCACGAAAATCCGTTGCGGCTGACGAGTCGCCGCTAGAATATACTCTTTTCTAATTTCTTGGCGGCGCTCTCACGGAATCTGTTAATTGAGGGAATGGAGTTGCCACATTTTCATTAAAACCATAAGAGCAACCAACACAAACATACGTTGGAACTTGTGTAATTAAAGAAAAGCTTTAAAAATGATTTAACAATTTAATCATGTGCAACTTTAACACTATTTTTCCAAATATTTAAACAAATTCCAGAAAATAGCCGCAAATATATGCGACGTAGAGAGACCAAAATCAGCCGAAGTCGCCAGACGCTCTGTCGCCCATTTCGTTTAGACGCTATAGATTTTATACATCGTCGCCTGAAGCAGGTCTGCTTGTGATTGGACGCTATAGCCGGTATTCAGTTTTTATGAAATTCTCGTTGCCATAAGAAGTACGTGTATAAAAAATAACGAAAATTTCATGAACCGAAAATTTCGCTCACTTTTCATTTGCTTGGTACTCAGCTCTCTCCGAAAATTTCGTAGGCAGAATCAATTACAGGGTTGTTACGCCAATGTTATTTCGTACGAAAACAATTGTTTGATAATTGCTTAGGGCCGACATTTTTACATTTCGATTATTTTAACAAATAAAAGTAAAATAAAAATAAAATGGAGTCCGTAGTGGAATTATAAATGAAATCTTTGCAAGGTAAATCAAAGTTAGGTGGTAACACTCCGCAACCAAATTTTCCGTTTAGAGATAAATGAAAAAATTTCTTACGAAAATTTCGCAAGAACTGAATACGGGGTTTATGTTGGAAGCAATTGTCTTACCAGATCTAGCAATTATAAGTATATTGTATAGTCGGTCGGTCACCACCTTTAAGCCCTTCATGTGATATGTAGGGAAACTCAATTTTTAAAAAGGACTAGTGATTGATGTCAAATGGGCAAGGATTGATATTACGATTAGGAAGTATTATTTTGAGAACTTCAAAGTTACTCCCAATAAATCAATATATACACGTTTTTGTTGTTGTTTGGATGCAAATATAACGTGTGTTTAGAGCTTGTAGCAAGTATACTTACAGTATACTTGTGTCCAAACACAACGTGTTTGCTATTCAATATTTCATGTTGGCGACACAATTATTAATAAGTTATAATATATGTGTTTGTGACGCAAGCATAGCTATGATTGGGATACAAATACAGCTGTGTTTGTTGCACTATTTACTCTCTATTGAGAGCAAGAGAATAAAAGAGGTACAAGGAGAGATTATTCACAGTCAAAGTTGTATGTGTGTAGCTGTAATTTTTCATTACTTTTCAGTCAGTGATTCTTAAAAATTCCTAAATGCGTATGAGAGTTGAAGATGAAGTTTTTGACCTCTGTTGCACTTTAGTTTCATGTATTTAGTCGTCAATCGAACAGAGGATAGCAAATGTGCTTGGTTGCTTAAGTAAATATGGTGTGGATGGTTAAAAAATCTGTCTTTTTTGTTGTTTAGTATTTATGTTTTGATGTTTGGTGATCAATATTGCATGTTGGAGACACAATGATTAAAATGTTCTAATATATGTGTTTGTGATCCAAATATATCTGTGTTTATGATACAAACACAGCTGTGTTTGTGGCACTGTTTATGCTCTCTTGAGACCAAGCCAATATAAGAGACAAAGAGAGATTATTCACAGTCTTACTTCTAAGTGTGCAATTGTAGTTTTCTATTATTCTTTCAGTCAGTGATTCATAAATATTCCTGAATGTGTGTGTAAATTGCAGATGAAGTGAGTGTTTCTTATTTTGGCTGATGAATTGTGTTTTAGTTTATTGCATTCAGTTGTCAATGGTTCATCGGATTAGTCGGCGCTTAGTAGGAAATATTTGTGATCAGTAAACAAGAATAAATAAGGGCTCGGACGGTTAAAAGGTTTGGGATGTGGCTTTGGTTTTTGTATACAAAAGTTAGTTTTGCTACAAAAGTTATAAACGATTTTGAGGTAAGTAACCGAAAATCGGAGCGGCGTGCTATTTGTGAAATTTAATAAAAAAAACCACGAACAGTATTCAAACCGCGCTTGGCTTGCATAAACGGGCTTTGTGTACACATAAATATATTACTTGTGTACCAAGGAATAGCGACAATCGTTATCTTCTGAAAAAAACTGTGAGAGACAAGAAAGAAATGAGAAGCAAAAGAACAGCAGATCTTATTATGCACTCAATGCAAGTCAATATAAAAAGGCCTGTAAACATTCTAATGTTTCCATTTAACTACATGTCAGTTTGGGGCTTTCAAACATAGAAATGTTTGTAGTGTGTTTCAAACATGTACATGGTTCCTGCAGAATATGAATATGTCAGCATGTAGTGGTGAGATATGGTTTATTTTATTATAAGCCAGCAATAAATTGCTACCAGAGATATACAAAAGAAGAAAACGTTTGTAAAAATTACATGAGGTGTCAGGGGACACCCGGTTGGAATGAAGTTCCTTTCGCTTTATATTATGTACTAGTTAGTCCAACACGCCTAAGGCGCCTGTCGAAAAGTTCTGTAATTTAAATGGATCTTTAAGAAAATATACTTTTTGTAAAATGATAAACTTTTTTTAAGAATTTTTTTTAATAGAATCTATTTTAAAAAAAAAGTTTATATTTAGGTCCTTTTTGTAAGAATATGTATTATATTTTCCCGAAAAAGTTCGTTCTGTAATGAGAGGTACTTCTTTTATTAAAAGCTAATGTTTTTATCTATGAAAAAGCCTAGGCGTATGCATTTTTTTTTACAAAGAAATACTTTTTTAAGAACAGGTACTTTTTAAAGAAGTGGTACTCTTTTTGGGATAAGGTTATTTTTTTAAAAAAATTTACTTATCTTCAGGTAGGGTACTTATCTCATTTTTAAGAAAGGGCACTTTTAAGAAACTGAATTTTTGTAAGAAAAGGTATTTTTTCTAAGAGGTTTTATTTTACGAAAGAACAGGTACAATTTTAAGAGTAGGTACTTATCTGTAGAAAAGCTATTTTGTTTTACAAAAATGGTGCTCTTTAAAGAAAAGGTAGTTTTTTAAGAAAAGGCAATTTGTTGTAAGATAATGTACTTTTTCAAGAAAATTTATTTATTTAAAAAATTATTTTTTTTGAGAAAAAGGACTTTTTGTAAGAAAATTGACTTTTTTAAGCAAAGGTACTTCTTTAAGATAAGGTGTTTTTTTAAGTAAAGGTACTCTGCTTAATAATATGAATAGGTATTTTTTTTGAGAAAATTTACTTTTTTTAAGAAAACGCACTTATTTAAGAAAATGTTATTTTTTTAAACTTCTTTCACTTTGGCTTTTCTAAATTTACTTTTTATTCGGTCCAATACTACAATATGTAATAAACAGGCTCCACCTAGAAAATTTCCCATTAAACAAAAAATATCCCCCCATATGTTAGTCTAGACACAAACCAAACCAAAAGTACGAGTGTAAGAGTAAGAGTGCTGCCAAATGTAATTCCATGCTCGAGGTTGTACTTCATGGATTTGCCAGGGTTGCAGTTTGGCTTTTCTAAATTTACTTTTTGTTGGGTTCAAAACTACAATATGTAATAAACAGGCTGCACCTAGAAAACTTCCCTTTAAACCAAACCAAATCAAAAGTACCCAATATAGTTGATAATAATGGGTTGTAATAAAGTAGTTAAAAAAAAAGTTGTTTACAATTTTTTCATTTAGCCCCCATCCAGCAAAGTGCGATAAGGAACTTCGTTCCAAAAGCTTAGCACTGCCTGCTTTAATGTTATGCAGTTTGGATTTGATCTGTATGCTACTAGTATTGAAAGAAATCAAACAGTAAGATGAGGTATGGTTTTAATTAGAGCATTATATACCTACATTTATGAAAATTACATTATACCAGGGTTCGTATTGACTCAACCGCGATCACAATTCAACATGTCAGGTCGCGAGCCAGGAGTCAAAGTTTGAGCTGTCGTCTGACTGCTTTTGAGCAATAGATTGATCTTTGGCTCGGGAGCGGCCAAAATTTTGATTATAAACTTCTTCGAAAGTGCAAAATATGGTTACAATCAATCTTTTTATTGATCTAGTGTATTTTCAGCCAAAGTGTATGTACACCCAGTGATTGTCTATATTGTCTACAGTGATTGTCTCAAGAGCCTACAGCTCTCTCCTGGGAGACGCGATGTTGTGGGAATATATTTATTTATTTGTGTTTGCTCTTTATTCTCCACAGAGGAAGTCTTAAGAGACATTTTAATAGTTTATTTCCTTGGAGCAATATATTTTAAATTGATCCCCCAAAATACTACTTTTTATACATACGAAAATTTTAAATATTTCTACATTTTAAATGATCCGAAACATTAATGTGGTAGCAAAAACTCGTTACTTTTATTTCTACTTTTATTATACTAATTTAATATTATTATCATACCAAAGTCCAAGCCGCAATAAATCACCTATGACTCAATTTATTTGAATTTTTTTATACGAACAGTAGTATCGTAGATGCTGCCAGCATTTCCATGTGTTTATCTTTTTTCTTTTACTTTTCCTATAAAATTACAACCAGTTTAAACAAAGACTCGTTAGTGGGCTGGATGTGGTCCATATGATCAATTTTCCTGACACATTCACACAATGACATAAAGACCCATATTTCAGAAATGATTTTCCGCTGCAGCAACACAACATTCACCTAACATCATCTCTTGGCGTTGTGAGGCAATAATTGCTGTTTGGAAAAAAGTAACAACTGGTCTGTTCCACACACAATTGCTTGGCAGAAATTAATAATCTCCGGCATTCGAATAGCAATTGTGATTAAGTTTAATATTATTGCCAGCAACTATAAGTGTGAGTTGATTACAAAATCTTTTTAATCTTATTTTTTTTTCGTAAAAAGAATTGTAATGGGTCCACATTGTTGCAGCGGCCTAAAAAATCATTTGTCAATTGTAATTAAAACGAAAAACATTTAATATCGTATTTAATTAAAATTGCCAATGAGAGGTTTATGTGTGTGAGTGTCCGCGGTCTCTTTACCTGTCATGAGAATTTCGAACATGGGAATTTCCTACACAATAATCGAAGTGAGCAAATGAAAAAATAAAACTCAACATGAGACGAAATAAAATTGAAATTCTGTACCAAGTTCCAGGAAATTAAATGAAACCTGAGAAATTTTAATAAAAAACGATAAATTGTAAAGAAAGAGAATTCGTCCAAAACATTGGCTGTTATGCAAAATATCATGCGTAGATGTTTGTCTAAACAACTGACGTGCATTGGGAAATTATGTGACTGAATTCACTTGGGAGTGGTCGACTACACGTAGACCATACAAGGTATACAACTGAATGATTGTAGAGGTGAGGAAATTAATTAAATTCAATTGATTACAGTGGGCAACATAAATGGTTTGAATTTTGGAACAATTCAGGGATACAATTGATATCTTCACAAAATATATATGTTTTTTGATGTGTTAACATCTATAGGCAGGGGTAGGGCAAACTATCAAAATGCACACATGCAAATATCACACAGCTTTAGTATCACATACGTGGTTGTTGTACAGCAATAGTATCTGCCTGAAAATAAGTATGATGGTATTGATGTAGCGGCAGCGAACAAACAGGCAGGTCGTCGTCGCCAAAGCGTATTGAATAGTATAGAGAACTCATGGAACGAATTGTATGACTCAAAAGCACTGGCGACATCTGGCGAATGATTCAAAACGTATTAATCTCTTTTTGTCATAACTTGGTTCTTTCATAATTTTGCTGTGAAACATTAATGTGTCTTTTGAAACATTTATGCTTTTTGTATTGTTTTATCTAATAACATTGTCGAAATGGTGCATTTATATTGAAATATTCCCTGAAGAGAATAAGACTCATTATGCTCTTTTATTCAGACTCTCTATGTGAGAGCGGAAAAAGAGTGCAAAAAGTCCTCTATACTTTTCAATACTTTTTGTCGTCGCTCTGTTTATGACAAAACAAAAACAATTATTTCAGTGAGCTAATAAATATTGCTTTATTTATTTTAACAATACTACATCTAATGCTAAAGTAGATGTTAGAAAAATGAAAGTGCAATAGCAAACGAGGTTTCAGCATAAAAACTATTCTTTTTTTCCAGTGTAAAATGTACTAATGTGTTCATAGAAATCGAACAGGTACCGTGTAACAACAATGTTAACACATCGCCCGTGAGTTCGAACACTCATTGATTTTTTTGTTAGAATTTATTTCAGATATCGCAAATAACCATCCTGTTCCATTTGGAAAGACTCTTAAAAATTGAGGATAATATAAGAGAGGAAGACACATTTTTTTCTGGCTGCCGACCAACTTTTATTTACTCGAATGGGTGTGACAAATTCGCTCATTGTCAATAACAAAGTGGCAATTGTCAAAACATTGCCTTAGTCATAGAGCAAATTAGAATAGAGCAACAATTTGTTTGTGCAAATGAGAGATATTCGACGAAAATTAACTTACACCAGGTGGAGTTACAAGAACTGCTGACTTAACTTTTTTATTTCGTTGTGGTATATAACTGTGAAATTTCAAATTATTTTGCACATTATTGTTGACTTTTATCGTTGGTATACATTTCTGTTGTATTTAGTATAATTATTTTGCCACACAAATACAAAATGCGGTTGTTGTTGCTTTGTTGGAGTTTTTGTACTGATTCCTCCATCTGGTATTATTGAAGCTATGCCTGGAAACGTCCAACGTTTACATGCAACCAAACCTATGAAGTTAAAAGTATTGAGAGAATAAACTTTTCTATTCTAATTTGCTCTTTCGTCTTAGCGTACAAACACAATCGGTGCGAGAACGTACATGCTGAAACAAAAACGACTCTGTAACATATTCTCTCAAACACATTCTGCAGGAACCATGAATATGTTTGAAACACACTCAAAATTTTCATATATTTGTGAGTTCTAAACTCACTTATACTTAAATGCAAACATTAGAATGTTTACTTGCAAATATGCATACTTTTCATAGAGCCTGTTTCATTCCAAACATCAATATACTTACGTCGAACCATTCATGGGTTTCCTACCAAATGAACGATTGACGATGAACGAGGAAACTAAAATGCAACAGATCAGTCAACATAGGAAACATTCAATTCATTTACACATACTGATCGAAACCGCGATTTGGGTGTACCAACTGTGGAAGACTCTATTAAAAAGTTCGCCACGTCCCATCATAGAAACTTAGAAACCCACACCAATGTCCCTCGTTTATTATTTTTCTCTCGATAGGGCCTAGCGAGAAAAAAATAATTAAACACTGCACCAATCACAGTTGTATTTGTATCACAAACAAACTTATATTTGGCTCATAAACACATATTTTACAACACACTAATCAAGCTCCAAACACACTATATATTTGTATCAAAATAAGAAAAAATCGCCGATTTTTCAGCGTGTAGGCGTTGAATATTTGTACATGTATTCTTATGGAAGAAGAACCAGAGCTGACGTTTAACGTCGATTCTGGTGTAGGCCACAAAAACTGGAATCCTTTTTATTTACCAAGTTTAATACCAAATTTCATTACAAATAAGAGTAAGCGTGTTTTGATTACACCGTTTGCTTAGATTATCGCTTGCTTTGTAGGAAGAACTTAGCGAAGACTTAGCGACTCAAAAATTTCCGCTTATATACAAGTTTACAATATTTTTGATTAATTTGACTTATCGCTAAATAACCGGTTTCTTTCCAACGTAGCAAGCGATAATCGCTTGCTTGTAATCAAACCAAGGCTAGTAGTGTTTTATGGAAGTTATCACGTCGACCAACTACCCTGTCACCTAAATTTTTGTATGTGAAGTACCAAAATGGGCGTGGCAAAATTGATCACTTGCAAAAATGAAATGGCGTGTGGGATTTATTGGCTAATACAAATTTTACCTAGAACCTACTGGTAGCACCTAGGCTGTCATGTACAAAAGTTGCGCACCCTATCAATTCTGATCAAACGAGTTTTACGAAAGTAATAGTGTCGACCAACCAACCAAATTTTGTATGGGAGGTACAAAGGTAGGCGTGGTAAAACCACCCATATACTTTAATTAAGTAATATATTGCAGTGTAGTTACCACCATCTTAAAAACAAATGGTTTCCCATTACATCCCATGAAGGGACAGGGGAGAGCTTGTCACAAACAGTGAGCTGTGCGCTTTCTAGTTGTATACTCACTGATTGGGACCTACAGTTTTACACCGATTCCGAACCCAGGATCTCATGTACAAGAGGCGCGCACACTAACCATTGCACCACCGACGGCCACCATCTCACTTCAAGTTAATCACAAATTTTGGTAAAACGTGTTTGAAAATATAATTTTGTATTATATTTGTCGAGTTTTATGGAAAGTACCAGAAAGGGCTTAACCATGGTGCTCATGTTCAATTCCAAACAAAGTTTTGGTAAATCTCAAACTAAGTTTTTACTAGTGTTGACAGACAGACAGAAGGACCTGTCTCAATTGTTGTAAAAGTGGGCAAAACAGATTTGGTTCCAAGACAATTGGGATATTATATGGCTCCTTGTATGCATGGTATACCCATATACCTATGAGTGCAGGGATATTTAGGAAACACTTTCAGGAAATCAGGAAACCAATACCGAGTTTCATCAATAGGGATAGGGTATATTGGTCGTCAGAGGTGCAATGGTTAGTGTGCGCGGCTCTTGTACATGAGATCCTGGGTTCGAACCCTGCTCTGACCACCTTCAAATTTCTTTCGGCGGCGGTCACCTCGCATAGTGACGGCGACACTATCGAGTATATGGCCATGAAAAAGCTTCTCAAAATACCGTTCGGAATCGGTGTAAAACTGTAGGTCCCAATCAGCGAGTGAAAACTGGAAAGCGCACAGCTCAGTGATTGTGAGAAATTCTCCCCGATCCCTTCATGGGATGTAATGGGAAACCATTTATTTTATATTAAGGATACGCTTTCAGTTATCAGGAAACCAAAACAGAGTTTGATCTTATTTCTCTTTCCGTGAATCGTTAGAACAACTAACAAAAGACAGGGAAGTTGAATGATCTTCGCATTGGAAGGAAAATCCATTGGCCATTTTGGCCTGGATTTTTTCCAAAAATTTTGAATATTACCAGAATTTAAATTTGTTCAAAAAGTTCAAAAATTAAGAAGAAAACGCTAGCAAACATTGAAAATATAAATTAAAAAAAAAATACAAAATTATTAAAAAATAAAGAAAAAGTTTAAAACAACTTAAAAGGATAAATTAAGAAAGAAAAAAACAAAAAATAAATTAAAAGAACAATTAAAAAAAATACAAGCTAAAATTTAAAAATGTTTAAAATCAAATCTAAAAAAACTGAAATAAAGTAAGGAAAACATTTTGAGAAAGATAAAAAGACAAATAAAGAAAAAAACAAACAATTTGTAAAGAAATAAAAACAAATTTAAGCAATTAGCAACAAAAATTGTAAAAGAATAAAAATTCAAATTAAATAACAATATTAAAAAAAATAACGAAAAAATTTAAAAAAAAAAAATACAAAATTATTAAAAAATAAAGAAAAATTTTAAAACAACTTAAAAGGCTAAATTAAGAATATAAATTAAAAAAACAATTTAAAAAAATACAAGCTAAAATTTAAAATCAAATCTAAAAAAACTAAAATACAGTAAGGAAAACATTTTGAAAAAGATAAAAAGACAAATTCAGAAAAAAACAAAAAATTTTTAAAGAAATAAAAACAAATTTAAGCAATTAGCAACAAAAATTGTAAAAAAAAAAAATTCAAATTAAATAACAATATTAAAAAAAAAAATAACGAAAAAATTTAGAAAAAAACATACAATAACGATCAAAAATTGTAAAAAAAGTTAAAAATTCAAATTAAATTCAAAAAAAATTTTAAAAAAGGTAAATAAATTAAGAAAAACGCAAAAAAAATTAAACAAAAATTCGAAATATAAATTTAAAAACAAAATTTAAAAAATATAAGGAATAAACGTTTGAAAAGTGTAAAAGGATAAATTAAAAAAAAAACCACAAACAAATTTTAATCAAAAACTAAAAACAAAAATTTAAAATATAAATTTAATAACAAAATTTAAAAAAAATAAGGAAAACATTTTGGAAAAGATAAGTTAAGAAAAAAAAAAAATTTTTAAACAAAAAGTAAAAACAAAAACAAAAAAAAAAAAAATAACAAAATTTGTAAATAAAAATTACGAAAAATGTATAAAAAAAATTAAAAAGATTGGTTTGGGATAATTTTTATTTATTTGGCCTTTATATTGGTACTCAAGACCATTCCATTTTCTCTTAATACGGTTTGCTATAGGAGTCATGTGACTGCATTTTGCGAAACTATTTTCAAAAACTACGAGTATATTTCTATTAATAGAAATCTAGAATAAATCTAGAATGGTATTGAGCTTGGATATTAAAATTAAAAGTTAAAAAGATACATTTAGAAAAATATAAAACAAATTTTAAAAAATATTAAAAATAAATTTAAAAATAAATTTTAGAAAAATATAAATTTTGAAAAAAAATTAAGTAAAAGCACTGAAAAATAATAAAAAAAATTTAACAAAAATTTAAAAATAACATTAAAAACCGTTTTGAGAAATATTAAAAAATTAGGAAACAATTTCCAGAAAAAATATGTTAACAAGAAATTTAATGTTTTATTTCTTTTTAAATTTCTTATGAACCTGAGTGTTTAAGTTGCATTTATATTCTATGCAGTTCTTTTCAATCAAAGACGACATTCCATCATGAACATGCTACTGTGCGCGGCTCTTGTTGCATTAGAACGTGGGTTCGATCACTGCTCTGACCACCTTACATTTCTTTCGAGGGCGGACACCTCGCCTAGTGACGGCGACACTATAGAGTATTTAGCCATGAAAAGACTTATCAAAAATACCGTTCGGAACCGGTCTAAAACTGTAGGTATCAATCAGTGGGTAAACAAACTAGAACGCGCACAGCACACTGGTTGCGAGAAGCTCTCCCGTATTCCTCCATGGGAAGTAATTGCGAAACTATTTATTTATTTTTTTGACAAAAATGTAAATAATATTGAGAACAAAATTAAATAATATTGAGAACAAATATATAATAAATCTGTCTTGTTTTGTAGTTTGGGTGCAAACATAACGTGTTTGTAGCTTGTGGCAAATATAAAATACTTGTGTCCAAACACATAGTGTTTGGTACTCCCTATTACATGTTGGAGACACAATGATTAATATGTAAAACTCTTGGACCCGTTCAGTGAGTGTAAAAACTAGAAATCGCTCATCTCACTGATTGTGAGAAGGTCTTCTCAATCTCTTCATGACCCAAATATGGTATTGCTGGTCGACAACTGCTGAGAACAAACTCGTGACAATGAACAGAGAACCAAAAAAGCATGTATGTAAGTTTATGGTTGTTCCAAACACATACATACATGGTTCCTACACGAGGTCACAATGTCAATTTTTTTCTCAACGTGTAGGAATATCTTTACCTTAAACTGTAACAAAACTACCAAAATGTATTTCTTAGAAGAACATTTTCGCACTTCCTAAGAGTTATACAGATCAGGGGATTTTTTTTAATGTTTAATTCTTCATTTTAATTGCTAATTCAGATCCTTTGATTTAGTTTTTACCGCAGATTTAACTCGGACAGTGACTTTTGCCACACCCTGAACTTTTGTTAGTCATTCTGGTTATTTTACCTTTCGAAAGTTAAACTTTACACATAGACCCATTACAAATAATGACGTTATTGAAATAAATGATTTCAGTTAATGTTTGCTGGCGAAAATTTAAAAAAAGGTATAAAAAAATACAAACGCAAAAGTAAACACTTAAAAGTGAACACATTAATGGGTAAACGCGTTCGTTCACTTAATCACCATTGAAATTCAAAACTTTCATCGTGTCAATATGTGAATACAACTTATATACGGTTGTGTTATCACAAACCAAAAATCTTCCTGACCTCGAGAGGTTACTATACTGTACTGTAAAGCCATTAAGTTAACATGTAACAAAGTCCTTCAACGGTGATTGGAAACATTCAACTTCCTTTTACTTTGTATCAAAAATGAATACAAAAATTCAGGTCTCTGGGTTTGCATGGCTGCGCTTGGGAGTCCACAAAGAAAACCAGTTCCTGACACACACTAAGGAAGTTTGGTTTTTCTTTAAGCTGTTTCAATTGCTTGCTTAATGTTTGTTTTTATTGTAGTTTTTTGACATGCAGACGAATCGCGTATGAAAATGAAATCCGAAAAACAAAAATTGAAAGTAATTTTCCATCCATTCGAAATCATACCCAGACATAGAGTAGAGTCCATAGAGCTTAGGCTTTAGTTTAAGCGACGCTGTGTATTTTTCCACGAACGTTACTTGTACTCAGTTGCTTACGAATACAATTACATACATATGTAGGTGTGTAGTTGTGTTACAACAACTGTTACATTAAACATTAAAGTTTACAATTTAAACCGGCTCTAAACAATTTATCGCCTTAGTTACTTGGTTTAAGCTTCAAACTATTTGTTTTGGCTGAAATGCTAGAGACACCAAATTTGTGGTATTTGATACACTCGCATGCGACAAGGTGAGACAAGGGTGGCTGGGAAGGCGTAGTGGACTGGCTTCTATAGCTCTGACACGTTCCGCTGTCATTGCGATTATTTAATTTCAACATTTGCCTTATGTTCCATGAGGCAGTTTTAATGTTTCGTTGGAGTTTTAGTGGAATCATGTAATTACTAACCGGGACTAGGAGTACGAGGGTGTAGTTGGTCGATATCTTCGAGTGTTTGTCAAGTTAATAATATAGTTTGGATAGATATTGTCCCGGTATTTATGTAAATACATTGTTTCGTTTTGGAGAATTAATGGATTTTATTTGTCATCTTATATGGCACGGGAGTTTTTATTACATATTTCTAGATTTTTAAAACTCAAAACACTTTAAACTATCACGGTTGTATTCAAAGACATTCTGAGTATCTCTAAGAAAATATAATAATAAGAAATGTAATATATAATGTAATAATTATGAAATTGGCAGTAGTCACAAGTCTTGAAAAGCTTAATTAAAAAATGTGTTAATTGTAAATACAGAACACACAACAAAAACATTCGCAGATCGTTTGCCGCAAAAATATATCTTTTGCTACGTATACTCAACGTTGACCGTAATAGTTGAAACGTTTTCCCCAAATAAACATGATTATTGTAAAAACTCTGTGAAACTTTCCCCAATTGCTTCATGGGATGTAATGAGAATGCATTTTTTTCTTGTTAAAAGCAGCTTGTATTATTATAAACGATGTTTCATATTCACCACAGTTGTTATTATATACGGCAAACAAAGCAAAGTGGTTATAACTTATGGCAAACAGAAGCAAATGTTTGACGATATGTGGAAAACGAACGAGTGTATGACCATATCTCTCTCTCTCTTGTGTAGGTTCTCACTTCTTTCAACAAAAAATGGATAAACACATTAAAAAAAATATTTCCCATTACATCCCATGAAGGGATTGTGGAGAGCTTCTCGCAACCAGTGACCTGTGCGCTTTCTAGTTTTTCACTCGCTCATTGGGACCTACAGTTTTACACCAGTTCCGAACGGTATTTTGAGAAGCTGTTTTCATGGCTAAGTACTCGATAGTGGCGCCATCACTAAGCGACGTGACGAGGTGAGATATGTACTTGAATTATAAATAATTTAGATGGATTAAGTAAAGAAGATCGAATATTGTAAATCCACAACATAAAATATATATACAAAAAATGTATTAAGTAAATGTTTTTGCCTTTATGGTGATGTTAACCTAGGTCACTTAGAGGCTTCCGTTTTCTAGTCGGATATGCTACCGCCAAGACACGGTTTAAATATCGCACAAACATGTTGGTTCGTTTGACGCAAACAAATTTTGTAAAGTATTGTTTGTGCGGAACGAATTTAATCTTAGCATATAGTTATTTGAAAATCTTTCCTAAAAACCTAAGCTAGAAGTTTTTAGCTAAGCCAGCTCCATTCCGACATTGGTCCTGCTTCCTTTGTTTCGGTATAGAAAATATTTTGGCAATGAAAAGCAAAAGACTTAAGACGAAAACTTGATACTTTAATATTGAGTTTGCCACTACACCACAGTTTTTGGAAGAGTTGCCCACTGTACTGTAGTTTTACACCGATTCTTTACGATTTTGAACAGTAGCTCTAAAGTGTCACGACACTAAGTAAGGAGTCAGCATGAATGTAAAGGTGGTTAGGAGCAGCGGGATTAAACCTGAGTTTTTCTATAAAAGAGTTGGGCAAGCTACTAATTGTAGCACCACATTTCTTACAACTTTGATTCGAAATATTTCAGTGACATAAAAGCTAGGGGGTCTTCCAATGCTTTAGGTACAAATCGAGGCAAACGTAGACAAATGAATAGAAAAAAGAAAAGTGAGGCGAATTCACACAAAGGAGTTGAAAGATGAAATATCGGGGTCAGAACCTATATTCCCATGGACAGGAGTCGCTAACAATTATGCGCCCGACTATCACAAAATCTTGATTCAAAAACTGCCAATGGCAAGAAATCTATGGTTAAGGCCAAGAAGTAATGTATAAGGAAAGTGTATGGTAAAAGAGTCAGAAGTCGCGTTTCCAAGCATAGAAGTCGCAAACAATTATGCCCCCGACTGTCACAAAACCTTGATTTAAAAACTCCAAATGGCAAGAAATATATGGTTACGGCAACTGTTCACAGTTGAAAGATTTATGTCAATGCTGCCAGTATTAGGGATACTTTATTCATGTGCTGCTGGTTTTAGCATTGGTAGTCAGTTTTAGAATTTTTCTGGAATTATTAATACTGTTTTATTCACAATTATTATTCACAATCATTAGTGTCCTATGGCTCAAGAAGTTTCCAGCAGCTGCTTGTTAAGCTATCAGACATGTTCACTTAATCTCAAGACTCAACCAGAATTAGAGCACAAAATGGTTGATAATTATCACTTTTCCAATGTAGGCAATAATATGAGATTTAGGAGTTATGATTTTGCACGTAAAAGGATTTGAAGGGATTTTTTTCGTTGCCATAAAATATTATATTAATATTTATTTTCACTCCAATAAAATCTATATTCTTTTGACGTCGTTAGGTTCCTACCTATCCATTCACTTCACTTGAAATTGTTTCAAATTATTTTACCATAAATCAAACGTTTTGAGTTAACGTAACGTGTTACCAAGCGTACATGTACAAATACCTACACAAAAACTAAAGACTTAAGACACAAACGTAAGATTTGCAATAACCTATGGACCGTTATACAAACAATTTCAAAACCGTTATAGGAAGTACATCATCATCATTATTGTCAATTCCATTGAAATTTGAAGTGTTTGACTGATAAACAAAGTATTTTCATATATTTATTGCCAGTCGCTAAGACACACCTCGTTCAGTGTTAAGGTAAGTGATTCCCAAATGTTTTTTATTTAACATGCGATTTTTGTTTTTACCACGAACGTCAGCAAATAGATAAATATTTATAAAATAAATAACAATAAAATGAAGATCATTACTAAGTTATGACACTTACCTTGCCATCTGAAAGCGGAATTTGTAACACATCGAGTTCCTGATTTGAGGCAGGCACTGGAACGGCAGCAACAAAGGCGAGGATGGAGCACAAGCAGGCAAATGTTAAGAGATAAGGCCTCATTTTGAGTGTGTTTATGTTGGGGGATATGGTTACTTTTTGGTAAATTTCTAAGCTGTTTTTATGAGAGTAGAAGCGTTAAACGACTATTCCTTCGTTTATCAACCAACAACTGATGATTGGTTTATGAATAAAACCTCACCTTTTACGTAGACTAAACTAAACTGCAAAGAACAAGAAAAAGAAGAAGCAGAAGAATAAGAAAAGAGAGGAATATTAATTAATTGGAATAGAAAGAAGATATAAAATCAATAAAAAAAAACCGCATTCAATAAAATAATGACTTCCGCCTGGGTGTTTTAAAATCATTTCTACAATTTAAAGGGTAGCAAAATGTTTTTTGTTTAGAATTAATAAAAAATGTTCCAATATATTCCAAAATTGCGTTAAATCAATCATTGTTTAGCCTCAAATTGTATTTTCTGTCACCACATGTTTAATTAGTTTGTCCAAGACGACCTTGTCAAGGTGATTTCTTAATTTGTCTTTTTAATTTGTCGTATTTTATATTTCACATTTTGTCATTTCATTTTAAATCGGATGTAAATTTTATGCACAATAATCAAAATGTTGGCTTTGTCTTAAGACTACTATTCAAATTCAGTATTTAATTAGGGGCATCTGAATGTTCAAGATTTTCATCTGTCATCAAAATTATACAGACACACCGTGTTAAACTCGATTATCGGCCAAGGTTGACGACAATCTTTTGCTGTGCATTTCGTGCGTATTTCACTGTGTGTAGAAGGAGGGTAACAAGACGGGGGGATTATTTCAGTTTAAAACTATTAGTATTTATTTTTTTCATATGTAAAATGCCATGGCGATCACGAATTCATGTTTATTTGTAATGTCAATATACGCATAAAATATGCAAAAAACTATAGAAGTTGGAATGGATTTTAGTATAGGGTTTTGTGGGAACTAATAAATATGCCTACGGTAGGGTGTTAGGTAACAGTAGAATGTATATTGTCTGCTTGTCAAAACGAGATTGAGTTTTTTTTGAGTGTGTGATGATAAAGATTATTTGTAATACATATGGGATTTATAGAGAACGACAATACAAGTAAACAAAAACAAAAGACTTAAGACACAAACTAGTGTAGTGCGTTTAAACTTCCTCCGTATGTTAGAGTTCATAGAGGATTAGGGAACGAATACTAAAGAAAATGTGTTGAATATATGAAAACGACAACAATTTTTTTGCCTTTTTTGAAACTTATTAATTATAACATTGAATGAAAAGAGCGCAGAAAAACATTTTCCGATGATATTTTTGTTATAATTAAAACTTTTAGAATGAAAAGCGAAAAACTTGGACACAAAGTTGTTAATTTGAGGTTGATTATCCATTACAGTGGGTTTGTCACAATCAGTGACTAACTGATTTGGACCCACAGTTTTATAACATATCCTAACAGCTTTTCATTGCTAAGGAGTGTCGCTGTCACTTGGCAAACTTGCTGATTTGAAGTAGCTTTTTCCACTACCCCATAGTTAGTTAGAAGTGGCTGTGACAATTGACATACTGACTCCAATGACGACCGATATGATACCACGGGGCATTATATTCCTTTGCTATCGTTGAACCTGTAAATTGACACGGTTTAGTTAAGGGGCGTTCCAAACCATATGATACCTCATCTCGATATTCCAAGTTGTGGCTGAAGAAAATACATACATTGGTGCCTGGCGAAACTACTAGTTTTCTGCAGAAAGGTTTAGGTTTTAGGACTCAGTATCATTCAGAGTAACTTCCTGAATGTCTGTTAGATGCAACATGAAGTAAGATCCTAGGCGTTGTACAAAAGGGCCTGGGTATTAGCATATGATATTTTCGACGCTCTCGTCCTTCTCATTATCCCCACAGCTTCTGTAGTAATCATGAGCTGAAATTAAATAGAGTTCAGTAATCACAGCTACTATCATAATAGCTTGGAGGAGTGAAAAACAGGTTTAGCGAAAGATTTAGGTCATAACTTGGCCATTCTTGCTTGGTGATCCTGCAACTAGTGCCACGCAACAATATATAGTTCAATATATTATGACCTTGCACGCAGAAAGGGATTTTCATGATTCATATCCAATGAAACGGACAAGGCAGTTGCTAATATTACCAGATCATCTGCTCTATGGTTTTCTGGAATATTCCTGGAATACACTTACATATATCTCGTGGATAACGAACTGTTTGACCATCTCATTTAGAGATGCGCGACAGTTGTGAGCATTTATTGAAGTCACCAATACAGATTGCTGTGATTTTATAGCAGCCTGACTATCAGAGCAGATGTTGATACCCCAGGCGGTGATGACATTTCGTCCCAGCCAAATGGACACTACGCCGAACATAGGGTTAAAGTAGTTCTACTGAACCTATCTATAGAGCTTTACTTGAAATCAAACTTTCAGTCGGGAATCACAGCTAGATATCTTGCACTATCCTTTAGGCAAATTGGTCTAACCTTTAGAGACAAGGGAGGAGTACGCGGAATTTTCTACTTCCTGGTAAAAAGTACTCGCTGAAAAACCTGTATTTTTGTGTTGTTTGGATGCAAATATAACGTGTTTGTAGCTTGTCGCAAACATAGTTTAGTTGTGCCCAAACACATTGTGTTTGCTACTCAATATTACATGTTCGAGCCACAATGACTAATGGGTTATAATATATGTGTTTGTGACCCAAATGTGGCTTTATTTGGGGAAAACTGCTGGAAACAAAAACGTGACAGACAACAAGGAAACAAAAAATTAGAAGATCTTCAATTCATGAAAGCAATGCTTACAAACATATACATGGTAGCTGAAATATGTTACTGGGGCCATATTTTGTCAGCGTGTACAAGCTCGAGTTTTTTTGGATTTACACCCAGTCCATTCTCCATGTCCCAGTTAGACAGTCTCTTGAGTAAGTTCTGAACCACATCCCTGCACGTGGAGGGGAATTTTTCTTGCACTGTAATTGACAGGTCGTCAGCATATGCTACAAGTGTGCAACCTGATACACCATACAAAGGTATTGGGAAGAGGTGCCCACAGGCTACACAATTGTTAGGCCTACGAAACGGAATCAAGTTTTAACCGGCGAATTTAACGTCGCACCAACTAAGTTCCTTTCCAACACTGCTCATGGAAGCTTTGTTTTGTTATAGAACCGATTTTAAGATTGAACAAACAACTTAAGACTCAAACTATACGAAATAATGCTCGTGTTGAGTTTTCCCCTACATTATAGAATTGTATTGCGAAGAGTTGCCCAGACTCAGCTCTATTTGTAGATCTACAGAAGAAATTCAAAGTTTTACAGACAAATTTAACACCGATCCAACTAGGTTTCTTTCCGACACGGCTCCTGGCCCGTTTGGTATAGAAAATATTTTGGGACTCAAAAACAAAAGACTTAAGGCATAAACTACATGAATTAATATTAAATGTTCAAATACACCATACATTGTGGTATTGGGAAGAGTTGACCACAATTAGCTCTATTTTGAGACCCATTGAATGGAATCAAATTTTAACAGACTGATCTTGGTCCCTTTGGATTCTAATAGAAACCATTTTACGTAAACAACGTAAAACAAAAGGTTTAAGACAAAAACTGCATGAATTGATATTGATTTTTCAAATACACCATACATTGTGGTATTGGGAAGAGTTGATCACAATCAGCTCTATTTTTGGGCCCACCCGTACGGAATCTACAGTCTTACAATGATTTCGTACATTTATGCTCTGAGATAAACAAACTTGACATGGAAGCTAGGAAGTCTAATAATGTCTTAGGCACTTAGCATGGCGAACTTTGTCGAAATATTGGAAGGAAGAGAGTTCGGTGTTACAACCAGTGTTCCCATGCCTAATAATATATCTCCAATAATAGTGCCACCGACTGTCGCATATTGTTTTTACAAAAAGTCCAAATGATCAGAAAGCTAGTTGTTACTTGACTTAAAAACCCTTCGCCGCAGAATGAAATAAAACGCAGTCATTGCGAGGGCATGAACCTATGTTCCTATGTAGAAGCGATGCGTATACTAACAGCTGTACCACTGACATTTACACAAACTTGATTCGAAACATAAATGTATAACTATTTTCCCATCTGATACCATAAAGGGACAGAGAAGAGCTTGTCACAATCAGAGGGCGGTACATTTTTTAGTTTATCACTCCCTGATTGGGGCATACAGTTTTACTCGGGTTCCCAAAGGGTTTTTTGGGAAGCTTCTTCATGGCTAATTACTAAAGACTGCCGATGTCACTAAACGCGCCGCTGTCGTCATCATAATGTGATCAGAGCAAGATTCATACTAACCATCGGACATCTGACAATATCTATTCAACTTCCTTTACTGTTTTCTTGATAACAAGTAGTCAGACGAGAGGTTGGATAGAGGAAATTTGTATGGCGCCTAATGCCATTATTTAACTTTAATAACTCTTTGTAATATATCATTTATGTGAACCAATTACAAATTTCAAAACGATTAAATTTTCGAATATAATTTAGCTTGTAGTTAATTAAGAACTTGTAGGAAAAGACTATTATTTTTCAAGACAACATTTATACAATTTAAGCTGCTTTTAAATTCATAATTGTTCAAAAAAACGTTGACTCAAATTCCGGTTGTAATGAAGCCTTTTATTTATTGCTGAATTTAATAGCGGATAACGGAATTAATACACAATTATTGTTATTGCCTTATATTTAAATAAAAGACTTAAGGCACAAACTGGAACGTTCAGTGAACTTCCGGTAAGAAATTGAGCATACAATTGTTTTATCACTATGCTAATTTATACTGAAAGAAAGAGTACGGAAGCAAAATTTTGATAAATTTGCATAAGAATTTAGGTAAAAGTGTATCAAACATGTTTTTTTGTTTTAAAATCATAACGTCAAATTATGTTTGGCTATACCGGACATAAAAAGAAATGTCAAGGGGTTATAGAAAAAGCTATTCCCCAATAAAAATTAGATTTCCTGATACATAAATTCGCCAGAGAAAATATTGGCGGAAGAATTTATATAAGATTTAGTATAATGTGAAACATAAAGCAACATATTTGTCAAACTAGTTTATAATTAAGAAATTTAAAAGAATTTGCTCTAAAAATATATTAACTATTGACGTCATAAAAGTTTAGGCAAAACAAAAGACCTAAAAGATGAAAGTTTAATGTTTTAATCTAAATAATAGGCGATAAAAATATTTTTAGACTCACAAATAGATTGATACGCAACTTGTTGATACGCAAGTGCTTCTCTAGTTTTTGAAATATGACGAATAAAAAAATTTGCATTTTGTATTTATACCATTGAATTTTATTCATTCAATCTAATGAATTTGAATCACAGGAACTTATATACTTTTGAGCTTAGGTTTTGTACCAGACGAAAGTTTAATGTTTTAATCTAAATAATAGACTACAAGAATATTTTTAGACTCACAAATAGATTGATACGCAACTTGTTGATACGCAAGTGCTTCTTAAGTTTTTGAAATATGACGAATAAAAAAATTTTCATTTTATATTTATACCATTGAATTTTATTGATTCAATCTAATGCATTTTGAATCAGAGGAACTTTTGTACTTTTGAACTTTGGGTTTGTACCAGAAACTGTAACGAGCTGTGCCAAAAACAAAAGACTTAAGTGATCAAAGTTTAATGTTTTAATCTAAATAATAGACGACTAGAATATTTTTAGACTCAAATAGATACGCAAGTGCTTCTCTAGTTCTTGAAATATGACGAATAAAAAAATGTTCATTTTATATTTATACCATTGAATTTTATTGATTCAATCTAATGCATTTTGAATCACAGGAACTTTTGTACTTTTGAACTTTGGGTTTGTACCAGAAACTGTAACGAGCTGTGCCAAAAACAAAAGACTTAAGTGATGAAAGTTTAATGTTTTAATCTAAATAATAGACGACTAGAATATTTTTCGACTCAAATAGATACGCAAGTGCTTCTCTAGTTCTTGAAATATGACGAATAAAAAATTTGCATTTTATATTTATACCATTGAAATTTATTGATTCATTCTAATGAATTTTGAATCACAGGAACTTTTGAACTTTGGTTTTGTACCAGAAAGTGTAACGAGCTGTGCCAAAAACAAAAGACTTAAGAGACGAAAGTTTAATGTTTTAATCTAAATAATAGACGACTAGAATATTTTTAGACTCACAAATATATTTTCAAATTGTTGATACGTCAGTGCTTCTCTAGTTTTTGAAATATGACTAATAAAAACATTTGCATTTTATATTTATACCATTGCATTTTATTGATTCAATCGGATGAATTTTGAATCACAGGAACTTTCGTACTTTTGAACTTTAATTTTGTACCAGAAAGTGTAACGATCTGCGCCAAAAACAAAAGACTTAAGAGACGAAAGTTTAATGTTTTAATCTAATAATCGAAGATTATCAAGAATATTTTTAGACTCACAAATATATTGTCAAATTGCAGATACGCCAGTGCTTCTCTAGTTCCTGAAATATGACGAATAAAAAAATTTGCATTTTATATTCATACCATTGAATTTTATTGATTCAATCTAATAAATTTTGAATCACAGGAACTTTTGTACTTTTGAACTTTGGGTTTGTACCAGAAACTGTAACGAGCTGTGCCAAAAACAAAAGACTTAAGTGATGAAAGTTTAATGTTTTAATCTAAATAATAGACGACTAGAATATTTTTCGACTCAAATAGATACGCAAGTGCTTCTCTAGTTCTTGAAATATGACGAATAAAAAATTTGCATTTTATATTTATACCATTGAAATTTATTGATTCATTCTAATGAATTTTGAATCACAGGAACTTTTGAACTTTGGTTTTGTACCAGAAAGTGTAACGAGCTGTGCCAAAAACAAAAGACTTAAGAGACGAAAGTTTAATGTTTTAATCTAAATAATAGACGACTAGAATATTTTTAGACTCACAAATATATTTTCAAATTGTTGATACGTCAGTGCTTCTCTAGTTTTTGAAATATGACTAATAAAAACATTTGCATTTTATATTTATACCATTGAATTTTATTGATTCAATCTAATAAATTTTGAATCACAGGAACTTTTGTACTTTTGAACTTTGGTTTTGTACCAGAAAGTGTAACGAGCTGTACACTTTTTATCGACTGAATGATTTAAGAACACAAATCACGTATCAAATTGTAGATACTTAGGAACTGTTGATAGCTCTTTTAAAGTCTGGTATAAGTTATCCAATTTTCTCGCCTTAAGACATGAACTCGTTATAACCCAATGTAATTCAGTGATATTAGATTTAAAACAATAATTACACTGTGCTACTATACAAAATTATAGACTTTGTTGAGTGCTACACATATTAGTCTTAAAAATGTCAGAAAAATGAATGATTTCGGCGTGGTGTAAGTACAAACTGCAAAAACGGCCCTTGTTGTCTGTCAGGTTTTTGTATTCAGCAGTTTTCATCCAACAAAACATATATTTATTATGTCACAAAAACATATATTATAACCTATTAATCATTGTGTCTCATACACGTACTATTGATTAGCAAAGACAATATGTTTGGACACAAGTATACTATAGTCGTAACAAGGTACAAAACGTTATATATATTTGCTCAAACAACAACAAAAATGTACATTTATCGGAGTGTAGTTATGAACGCATAACTCAGTTATTTTCGGGTCGATTTTTGAATTTTTCACAGTCTGTGAAAGAACAAGAATACAGCTTTCCAAAATATTGTTAGTGATTTTCGTAAGAATATTTGCAAATTTTCGACTTTGCGTGTCTACTTGGCTTCCAAGAGACAAATATAAAAATGTAGAATTACATTTTCTATGTAAGCATGCATATTGGTATATACAGTTTTCAAGAGATTTATATTTATGCAAAAAGATTGAGTTGTATTTCTTTCAAATCGGTTAACAATTTTAAAAGTTATTTAATTTTTCTCGAAAGTGGTTTCAAAATCACTTGATATCCCATAGAAAGGGGTAAAATAAAAATAATGTAAAAATTGATTGAGAGTGAGTGGTACAACCTGGACACAAATATATCACCCTACCAGAAGATGCTATAACTATTGCAAATGGCGAAAAGGGACAGTTTTGGTTTCATATTTATAAAGTAAATTGATCCATATTGCATGTCGAGACGCTTGATGAACGTTGCATCACAGGCATAGGAAGAGCGGATACCAAAAGACCAAAAAGCAACGTAGCGACGAACGCTTGCCTGGCACAGGTCATTTATCGCTGGGTAACAGTTATGGCACCTCTTGTTTAAAACTCCTTAAAACAACTAAATTTGAAACATATGGTAGGGCCAAAACAAAAAACAGAACGAGACAACTACAGTTAGAATAGTTCGTTCTATAAATAGAACTTTCAAAACTTCTGCATCAGTGCGTGTAAGTAGGAAAGCAATGTGTAAGTACCGACAATCAATCACTCTGCACACAATCAATAAATGTCTTCGGTTAGTGACTTGTGTAAATACACACCGCAGTGGCTTAACGGGCTAGACGCTGCTGAAGATGATGCTTCACAAACATCGAAACAATCGTCCAGCGAATGTGAGTTCGAATCCCTCCCGCGGCATTTACATTTTGTTCACTAACCGGAGAAAACATGATATCTTACAGCCTTAAAGGAAATTAAAATTTTAAAAGGGTTGATAGATCGATCATTTGCTGTCAAGTCATGGAACTCCTCAATAGCGTGGAATACTCCTGACTATTTTCATGTGAACGGATATGTAAAAAATAAAGAAAAGGGTTTCCTATTACATCCCATGAAGGAAAGGGAGAAGCTGTACGCTTTTTACTCCATGAAAAATTTATCTTTTTTCTTGTTTGAATGCATATATAATATGTGTTTGGATGTCCAAACACATTGTGTTTCCTATTCAATATTACACTTGTAGGACACATTCATTAATATGTTATATTGTATATGTGTTTGTGATCCAAATACAGCTTTGTTTGTGGTACAAATACAGCAGTGTTTGTTGCACTGTTCGCTTGATTTTTTGCTGCTAAGCTCGGGCAAAAGTCAAATAATAAATGAGGGAGAAAGAGGGATTGTTATCCGCCTAAGTTAATGTAAGTGTAAGTATGCACGCTGAAAATCTATATTTTTTTGTTCTTTGGATGCAAATATAACGTGTTTGCAGCTCGTCGCAAATATATTATACTTGTGTCCAAACACATTGTGTTTGCGATTCAATATTACATGTGGGAGACATAATGACTAATATGTTATAATATAGGTTTTTGTGGCCCAAAAATGGATTTGTTTGTTCAAAACTTATGAAAACAAAAACGTGACGGACAGCAAAGAACCCAAAAGGCAACAGATCTTCTACGCATGAAAACAATATTCCAAACATACAAATAGTTCTGGCATAATGATACAGGGGCATTTTTGCATTATTTTTTCATTCAGTATTTTATAGTTAGATCTGAATGCGTATGTAAATGAATTGAATGTTTTTTATGATGACTGATCTGTTTTATCTGTTCTGTTTTTTTTTACTTTCATGCATTCAGTCGTCAATCGTTCGTTCATTTGAGAGGAAATACGTGAATGCTTCGACGTAAGTATATGAATGTTTGGAATGAAATACGCTTTTGGCTAATGTTAGCATTTAAATATAAGTGAGTTTTAGGACTTGCAAATATATGAATATTTTTGGAGTATGTTTCAAACATATACATGGTTCCTGCAAAATCTATTTGAGGGGATTTGTTACAGAGGCCGGTTTTTTTTCAAATATAACGCGTTTGTAGCTTGTCGCAAATATATTATACTTATATCGAAACACATTGTGTTTGCTATTCAATATTACATGTTGAAGACACAATGATTAAGAGATTTTGTGACGCAAATGTGGTTTTGTTCGTTAAAAAAAAACTGAAAACAAAAACGTGACAGACAATAAAGAAACATAAAAACAGCAGATCTTCAATTCATAACAACAATGTTCTAAGCATAGACGTGGTTCCTGGAGTATGTTGCTGGGACCAATTTTTCATGTAAAGTAATGTATTGGGACTAGAGGGCATGTTGTTCCATGAGGACTATACAACTGTACATGTAGTTCGTGGGACAATGAGTTCCCGGGTTGTCTAATGTCTCGTTATGGCAATTTTCGGTGGCCAGCTAGATCGCCGGATTGCACCAGCCCGGGCGTGCTTCGTTGGGTTTTTTGAAGCCACGGTTCTATGTGTACAAGCCACAGACTCTGGAAGCTCTAAGGCCGAAGTTTTTGCCAGAACTATTAAAAATTCAGTAAAAAGATCTTCAATTTTCATCTACAATGGCGGCGCCCACAGGATGAATATCATCTTCAAAAAAGTAACGGAAGAAAACTTAAAGTTCCAGATAAACATTTTAAGAAAATTATGAAATTATATTGATACATTTTAAATATATAGCAAATAAAATTCTGGTAATAGTTTCTGGACCACCCAGTACTTCTTGAACAACATCGTGTAAAAGTTACATTTACGAGCTTATGAAAATTTTAATAGCTTTTAGCAAGTATGTTTGCTCTAAGGGTTAAGGATCCTGAAAATCTGTTAAAAAATCTAAAAACGATTTAGAAATAGCTGACTTATGGATTTTGATGCCTATCACAATTTTTTAACACGGTTATATTACGTATTTAATGACATGACTAGGTGATTTGGAAAGTTTTAGCAATTGTCTTTTTTGTATTATAAATCATTGAGGTTTTTTTTGGTTCAGAATTAACGTATTTTAGCATCTCCTATCAAATCACGATCGTGTCTTAAATCTTTCGTATTCTCGCCTCACACTAATTGTTTTAAAAATAAATTCAAATTGCTGCTATCAACATGAATCATCTTCAACGATAAAAAAATTTAATTCAAATTATTTTTTTTATTTAAAATATTAAGGAAAAAAGTTTACGCAATTTAGTATTCATGTCATGTGCATCAGCAAGAGAAAAAAGAATAACATGCAATTTTTTAAAAAGACAATTATTTTCCATTGCTTTTTTTCTTGTTTTAATTTTTTTTATTGAAAACGATTGAGAAGTCAATGAATAAATCGTGTAATCAATTGATCATTTCTGTCTGATATTTTAATTTTTTTTATAGAAACTTTAAATGGCTGTAGTTAGATGTTGTTGTTATTGCGAATTTTTGTTGAATTTCTGTGCTTCTTCTTAAGCATATTCAACAATTCATTGGATTGCATTCAATACACAATAGAAACATCTATTAGCCTTATTAATCTAAGTGTTATTAGCAACAATTTGTTAATAAAAAACAATAAAAAAACATGAATTTTACTTTTTTTGTAGTTGCAGTTGAAGATGGAGATAGGCAGATATATGCATTACATGGGTAGAAATAATAAAAATACATAAGCTAAATGTACATAAAAGGAAACTCTGAAAAAAGTATAAAACGAACATAAAACTGGCTACATTATAAAATAGACATTTCTTTTTTTATGTATTTTGTCTTTAAACAAAACAATTAAACATGACAAATCTGTAGTTTAAAGTTCTTAATATCATAATTATTATTAGTAATTAATGATCAACCGTAAATGCTTTCCTGTTCCCCTATGATCTGTTAAGATGGTATTAACAACGACAACATTGTCTCTGATTGCTTAGCAACATTGTTTGATGTTGCTTAGCAACATTTTCCATTGTTGTTAAAGTTTGTAACTTAAGTCTTTCGTATGCTCTGAGTCTGTGCGTTTATAGCATAAGCATAACATTGTGTGTTGCCAGTAGGGTATTAAGCCATACTGCCATTGGTGTGGCAACACTTTATTGTAAAGTGGCGTTTTATAATGAAATCATGAGTTATCAGAAAAAAATAACAAAAACCAAAAATACAACAAATTCAGACGGAGGGAACAAACAATTTAACATTCGCCGCCGGCTATGCGTTTTTCCCAAACTTTACACGAAGCCGGCAAAAGTGTGAGCGTTGCTAAAAAGTAACAAACTCAAACAAAAAGAAACAAACTATGAAGCGGACGTTGAATGAAACTGGAAATCACCTGTTTAACCGTCTGCTTGTATGTCTGTTGCTGCATCTGTCTGACGTTTACATTACAAAACTTTAAAGTCAAAACAGGCTTGGTTGTGGTTTCTTTCTTTTCTTCTTTCTTTCCTTCCTTCGCGCTCAAATAAATATTATGTCATCTGCAAATCTAGTGCTGGTTACCTTATGGTAGCAGCCTTAAAGTGTGGCAGTAGCTGTTGGCCAAGTAGAGTGTAACGCATAAGGGTGTGGAGGGGTATTCAAAGCATATGAGTACTCTCATGATGATAATAATGAAATTGTTTTAATTTCTTTATATACTACTTACATTTTCAAAAAAATATTTTTGTTTACTTTTCCCTCATTTTCTCCTTGTTTATTTTCTTTACTTTGTAGTATATTTTTAAGCTTTTTCTTTACCTTCTACGGCGGTTTTTTGGCACCCAAAAAAATTACTTAATTTTTTCTTGGCTAACATGACATCTTTTCGAGCGTTTATCTTATCTTATTTTTTGGTTATGTTTTGGCTGGTGTTTTTCGTTTGTTTATGACTATTTATCTTTTTTTTTTTATATAATTAACTATATATGGTAGTTACCCTCAACGTTACAACTTTTTATATACAGTTGTTTTTTCAAGACACTTCATATTTAGCACCGTGTTGTCGGGTGGTTTAGACACGTGTCATTAGTACTTGTTTCTGTTTATTTTCCTAATTAGTATTAATGAAAAAATAATGGAACTCGCGTTTTCTTGGAAATGTGGAAATTATTCAACTGAACAAAAACAAACAGCGGTTTCAAATAGGTAGTTGTTTGTTCTACAACATTCGATATATCCTTCATTTATTTAAAAAAAACAGAATAAGTAAATCGTTTCCCATAATGTCCCATGAAGGGACTGGGGAGAGCTTCTCTGTTTTACACTCACTGATTGGGACCTACACTTTTACACGTATTGTAGGATTTTTTGAGAAGCTAAGTGCGCGGCACTTGTGCATGCGAATGTGGGTTCGATCCCTGCTCTGACCACCTTAAATTTCTTTCGACGACGGTCACCTCGTTTAGTGACGGCGGCACTATCGAGTACTTAGCCATGAAAAAAGCTTCTAAAAATACCGTTCGGAACCGGTGTAAAATTGTAGGTGCCAAAACTAGAACGCGCACAGCTCACTGGTTTGTGAGAAGCTCTCCCTAATCCCTTCATGGGATGTAACGGGAAACAATTTGTTTTTATAAGTACTCGACATCTGCACAAGAAGTCTTGACTGACTATTTTCAAGTACTTATTTCAAGCCAAGTACTGCAGTGAACTTGCGACAACCAATTACTTCGCTGTACTGTCGACAAAGTGTTCGTTTATGTGTATGTACACATGTAAAAGTACCCAGTAGGCCGTTTCTATAAGACATCATCAACGAATCGTGGGCGACCTTGTGATATCTTAAAAGACAAACTGAGGACATTCCTAACAAATCGTCGAAGACATTTTCATACATATGTCCCAAAAATCGTTGACGACGAAGTAATCGACATTGTGAATGATCTTGTCGTTGACGACGAAGTAAGCGACATTGTCAATGAATGTAACGTCCCAGTCGGAAAAATCATCCTAGACGAAGTAGTCGGCCACGATTCCTGCTAGACATTTTTATTTTTGTCGCTCACGACTCTTGTCGCTTAAACTGTCTTTAATGAAGTTGTGATGGCAATTTTCGTTAACGATCAATTGCATGACAAAACATTTTGCTCGTCGCGTACCAAATATTGTCGTCGTTCTTAACATGGTACTCGATATGGTGACCGATAATCTCTTTAGGTTGTCACCCATCAGATACAATTTGACGTTGTTGTCGAAAGAAATGTAAGAAAAAACGACAAACGAGACGAAAGGTGAACAAAAAATAACGGGACACAATAACTTTTAATCGAAAGAGAAATATAATCGATAATTAAAATTATCAGTTGAACTTGAACGTCGTGGCGAGAAGATTATTTTCAATTTCATGGTAATACTTCAAAATAAAATTGACGTTTACATTTAGGGAGGAAATGTTTTGCTAATTGTACTCTCGATTGTGACATTAGGGGATATAGCTTCGCCAAACTAATCGTCGTTGACCGTATTGGCAAAAATTTTCGGCCAGTTGGCCGTCAACTATAGGATTGTCATGATGTCGCCCACATTGTCGTTGGTGATTATATGAAGGATAATTTCACCAGGAATGTCGTTATTGATAAGATTCCCAATATGACTCCCACGGGGTCGTCAACGACGCTATAATCGAAGTGTCAATCATTTGTTCGTGTGCTTCACACACATACTCGATTGCTTTTTTTTCAGAACACTGCACTATGTGGTAGCCGCGACTTGGCTACAATACATGTCTTGAAAAAACATCAAATGTCTTGAATGACCATTCAATGTCTGCGTCACTAAGCGAGGTGACCGGCGTTGAAACAAATGCAAGATGGTTAGGGAAGGGATCGAACCCTCGTTTTCAAGTTAAAAAGCCGCGCACACTAACAATTGCTCCACTAATGGACATTTACTAACTGATTTCGAAAATAATAACTTCAGCGTCGACTAGTATAATTGTGAAGAAACCTCTCCAGGCCGATTTCTAGGAAAAGATTTCAGATTTAAAAAAAGATTTCAGTTAAGACATACAGCCAAAGTTGAAGTTTTTTTTTTGTGAATCGAAATCTGTCTGGTCCATAATTGTATTTAAAAAATCCCTCGCTTCCTTTAATTATTACTACACACAGAAAAATCTGTCTTTTTTGTTGTTTAATTCTGGGGAGCCCAAAATGTATTACTCTATCGAAAGATGCTATAACTTTTGCAAGTGGTGGTCACGGATATTTGCAAGTGGTGATATTTGTGAAGTAAACAGATACAGAATATAAGCCATAGATCGCGACATACTAGTGACTAGTTTTTCACGGAATTTTTCGTCTGGGATTTTGGCGCAGATTTTACGGTCGACATACGCCAACTGGTCAAGCACTAAGGAGTTTAGGCGCTCGCTGGGGGGTTTCTTGATCAAACGTAATAAAGGAACGAAAGACTTACGAGACTAAAGTTCAGTAATACGGTCTAAACAATCAGATTAACTAGAATATTTCAAGCTCTTTGAGACTGCAAACCAAAAAGACTGAATCGAATTGTAGATTTCTAACTCTTGGAATTAGAGAAACAATCTAAAATTAAAATAAATTGCTTTTATTGTTTATGATCCTTATTTTTCTTAAATCAAAACACAAGCAAAAATACAAACGACTTGAGATAATTTAATGATTTATACTAATGAGAATATGAAAAATATATAATTCAAACATGACTGGGACTGGATCATTACAACACTATGCCCACAGAGAAATACAACACTGTGGGTTTTGAAATAAATTAATCTCAAAAGACTGGAACTTTGAGAGAATGCGCGAAGAATAAAGAACATGTAGGAAGAAAGCCTTGTTCTGCTCTTGTGTTGGAATAATTGAATTTTTAGTATGTGAGTTGGTACTTAGGGATCTTCGATCGCATGTGCAAATTTCTTATTAGAATTATTATATATATGACTGATAATCTACCGACGGTATTAATTCAGGCACATAGTTCGGCATATGATGATGAACTTGTCATGGAGTTTGAAACGAGGCAGCATAGTGAGTGTGCTTTCTTAAATGGTGAATTATTAGAACAAAAAACAAACTATTATTTCATAAGAATATTTCTAGATCTATCATGTCTTTAACACAAAATCTATATCAAATTCTAGATTCTCAAGAATTGTTGTTAGGTCTTTCTGCCGTTGGAATAAAGTAGCGAATTTTCTAGCCTCATTCGTGGGTGAAGATGATCACTATGTTACAGTCAATGGGGTTGCTATCGCGTCATGTTGAAAGACTATGACGTCAGTGATATGTGCTTGCAACAAAATGTAGCCACATGATACACAGCTGGTCAAACTATTGACCTATTGAAGAGGAAGTTGAAGAGTCAGTTAATAGAATTTTAAAAATTTATAAGTCAAATTTGAATTGTGGTTGTGATTGAATAAGTGATTGTTTTGAATTTTTTCAGGAAAACATTTTCGATTTGAAACCAATACAAGAAAAATGCGTCTCAAAGTAGTGTAGCAATAAGATGTTCTCGTTTATGAGTCAACCCAATCTCCAAAATTGTTCATATTCATGTGATAATTTATATCTAAATGTATTTTGTGTTTCGAATTTAGTTTGTGTCAAACATTATATGTTCACATTTTAATTATTAAAATGTTTGTAAAATGTATCCAAACATGTTCGTAGTAGTACCAGCAAACATATGTTTGTTGCATACATTTTTTCTACTGCGTCTGGGTATGAATATAAACACGGTTGTTCAAAAATGGGCGGCTCGAAGCCCACAATTTTTTTTTATTAATATTGGGATGGAATTTTAATTTTGGTAATTATGGGTTTCAATACTGGCAATGTCAATAAAAAAATTCTCACCACCAGTGAGCTGTGCGCTTTCTAGTTTTCCGCTCACTGAATTGTACCCACAATTTTACCCCGCTTAGGAACGGTATTTTGAGAAGCGTTTTTTAGTGTCAATAGGATACATTTTTAATTACATTTTCCTGACATTTCTGGAGGTGGTCGTTTGTAATAAAATGGTTGTTTTTAAAATCGGGTTTTCCAATATTGTATTGAAATATTGCCTTTTCTAATTTCTAATTTGTGGGCATGAGCACCCTTAATGTGTCTTTTGGATTTTTTTCAAAGTCAATATTTAATTGCTACCTTCTAATTGAAAAGCAAATATTGATTTACTGTGATGAAAAAACCATTCAAAGGGCACTTATATTTATTAGTTGTTTTAGAGTGACATTGTCATCGTTAGTTGTAGGAAAAATATAGAATTTATACACAAACTAAAGTTATCTGGAAATTGATATGGAAATTGTAGTTCTACATTCAGTACGGAATATTTTAAACCATTTTTAAGAGGAATCATAAAAACTAGTCTCCAATTAGAGTAAGAACAAGAGCAACGATATTAAGGACCCGATTAAGATCGACATTTATAGCTCAAAAATGTTTGTGACAATGACTTCTGTGTTTTTTCTGGACGACTTCTTTGGATATAGGCAAGGAAGAGATTTTGAAAATACTTATTTTTCCTGTTGTAGACACTAATGTATC
Organism: Phaonia tiefii; assembly: GCA_963931995.1. Classification (NCBI taxonomy): domain Eukaryota; kingdom Metazoa; phylum Arthropoda; class Insecta; order Diptera; family Muscidae; genus Phaonia; species Phaonia tiefii. The sequence continues at coordinate 129,825,198 of OZ008370.1, forward strand.
CCATTTCAAAATTTATTGAGAAACTCTTTTCTGAATTTAAAAAGTTTTCAATATAAAATTTGAACTCAAACCAGATTTCGAATGAGAACACGATCTTAATACAGGGCGCCCCAAAATGTAACAGCCTTTTGCAAATGGCGGCAACTGACAGTTTTGTTTTGATATTTGTGACATAAACAGATTCAGAACGCACGACGATACATGGAATGTTATAATCCGGCAGAACGCGGACTTCTCGTGACAATTTTCTTACGAAATTATTCGATAGAGATTTTGGCGCAGATTTTTCAGGTCATCAGACAACTGGTCAAACACTAAAAAGTTTAGACTATCGCATTGAAGAGACGGGAACAATTCGCGACAGAAGAGATACCGGAAGATCTGATTTAAGAAAGAAATCAATGAGTGTTCAAACTCACGGGCGATGTATTAACACTTTTTTGTTACACGGTACCTGTTCGATTTCTATGAACACATTAGTAAATGTTACAGTTTTTGTGCTGAAGGCCCTTTTGCTATTGCACTTTCCTTTTCTTACATCTGCTTTAACATTACATGTAATATTGTTAAAATAAATAAATCAATATTCAGCTCACTGAAATAATTGTTTTTGTTTTGTCATAAACACAGCGACGACAAAAAAATTGAATAGTATAGAGAACTTATTGCACTCTTTTTCCGCTCACATGTATAGAGTCTAAGAAAAAGAGCATAAACGAGTCTTATTCTCTTTACAACATCAAAAAAATATATATATATTTATTGAAGATTATGTTCTTTAATAATTTTTCCGGTCAAGATCAATTTCTATGAAAAAGTACTTTTATATCAAAAAGTATATCTTCATAGAATATATTATTAAAAAAGTAATGTGAAATTGATTATTATGGTTGGGAATATAGCTATTTCAATGCCCATCAAGGCATGTCATCATATCCCTTATCCACAAGTATTTAGGTATATCATCACACATTATAGGGATAAACAAATCTCAACTGCTCGAGAATTGTCTCAACTGATACTTGTGCGAAAGCAATTTTGTGAATATTGATATTTATGGCAATGTATTGTTGTGGATGTTTTCGCAAATTGTAACTCCAGTGCTAATGACATAAGTCGGATTAACTTAGAGATGAATCCCTGACATCGAATACTCAGAGGCCCGCATTCTACTTACACATATGTACTCCAATGGAGGAAATAACATATTAAAGAAGAATCAAAAAGCTCTCTCTCTCTCCTGCTAACGAAAATGGGTCAGTTGCATTTTCCAGAATATTTTTTCGTATATTGGTGTTGCTCTATTCGACCATCTATACTGTGTATTGGACCAACGGCATACCAACTAAATTCACCCCATTCCATCAAATTTCCTCCTCCGTGTTTATTGGTATTTATGGTGTAAGTAGGATCCAACGATTTGCTTAGTGACAGTCTTACGTAAGCTTTTCCATCCAAACCAAACAAATTAAACTTTGATTCGTCGTTCCATGTTATTTTTCTCCAAAACTTAATCGGTTGTTGCAGGTGCTCCTTTGCAAATTTCAAACGTTTTGCAATGTTTTTGCTTGAGACATGCGACTTTTTTCGTGCAATGCATCCATGCAGTCCAGCTTCTTGCAATCTACGTCTTATGTTTCTAGATAAAATGGTTCCTGATATTCGGCGAGATTTGAAGCGTTGCAATAGTATTAATCCCACATTTGGTTAAACAGGTTAAACTTTTTCTGCCGGCACTCTAGCCTTATTTAATCTAATTTGGAAGCCGGTTCGCGAGCCGGGTGCCAACAGGTTTAAGTTTTCCTCTCGACTCGTTACCTAGCTCACAAATCTCAACATGTTTGCTACTGACCCGCGAACCGACACGTAATTTTGGGAACCGGCTCGCGAGCTGGTAGTCGACATGTCAAGAGTATGCTCTCAAATTTGGGAGCCGATATATTAAATTTTTGGCTCGACAGTGGCTACCTCGCATAGTAACACGACACCATCGAGTATATAGCCATGAAAGAGCTTCTCAAAACACCGGTCGGGACCGGTGTAAATCTGTAGGCCCCAATCAGTGATTATAAAATTTAAAAGCGCACAGTTCACTGGTTGTGAGAAGATCTCCCCAATTCCTTCATGGGATGTAATGGGAACCCATTTAGTTTTTATTTTTTAGATGAAGTGGTGTCTCAGATTTGGTGACAAATTTTTTTTCAAAAAATTGCCTCAATACAAAATTCGATTAAACAATAACGTGGGCCTAATTCGGAAATAGAGTATTCAATTCCCAAAATAACGTAATTTTTGACCAGTGTTGAAGGCCTCTACCAATGAATGTCTTCAGCAGTACAGAATACATATTCGACAAGATATAGAACGTTATACTCCTTAAGAACACGGAACACCCGTGTCTAATTTTTTACGATATTATGCGACAGAGATTTTGGCGCAGATTTCCCGGCCTCCATACGCCAACTGGTCATAAACCTCGAAGAGACTGGAACAATACGTGACAGAAGAGGCACCAGAAGACCTGGTACTACTCGTTCCGACGAGAATATCACAACTATGACTGCACATATCGATGAGGAGCCGTCAACGTCGATAAAAAGACTTTCCACTTAATTGACCATTATAGTTTGCCTGTAAAGCATTTTGGTGAAAGACTTGAAGATGTTCCCTTACGAAGCATGTTCCCTTACGCTCACGCTCTCCTAAATCTCAGTGACGTTGTGGAAGATTTTGGGTATAAGTTTATTTTTAAATATTACTTTAAAAGTTAATGACCATCTTTGGTGCAATGGTTATCGCGCGCGACTTTTGTACATGACATTGTCGATTCGATCTTCGCTCTGACCATCTTACACTTACGATGACGTTAACCTAGTTTAGTGGCGACGGCACTATCGAGTAATAACCCATAAAAAACCTTTTTAAAATTCGTTCCAAACCAGTGTTTATCTGTAAGTCCCAATCTGTAGGTATCAAAATAGAAGGCGCGCCGCTTACTGATTGTGAGAAGTTGTCCCCTGTCCCTTCGTGGAATGTAATGGGACTGAATTTATTTATTTATGAATTTCGAAAGATCAGTCCATACATGATGGACATTATGAATAAAGGTTTTATTTTATTGCCACTACTGACAATGTTTTCTAAAATATTTCAAAATATTTCAAAGATTTCACTAAACCTAATGTTTTATCTTAATGTTTAATTTTGTGTTAAGTCATCATGTGTTAATCTTTCATCAAGTCTCACATTGCTAACAGGTACATAAACTTTTGACATTAACAAACAACAACAACAACAGCAAGAAAACAAGAGATGACAAGAAAACCGGTAACTAAATATGTTAATATATATTAACTTAATTAAGATGTTTAGGATTTTGTAATAAACAATTAAAAACATATTATAAGAACAGCTGTTGTTGTAAGTTTAAATACAAAGTTTTGTTAAGCAAGAAAATTAATAATTCTTGTCTGTAACGAGAAAAACTAAAAGTTTCAGACAAATATTTTAAATAAATTATTAATTTTTTTTCCTTTGTTGGCTACCAAAATGCTATCGGGCTAACTCGTTTTTCGGCATACCAAAAAAAAAACAAACTGCAACGAACAACTTAAGACGCCTACTGTGGTTAACACTTAATCCGTATTAGAAATATTAATTGAAATCACTTTTTTAATAAATGTGTCAGCTCAAGAATGTTTGCCAATCTTAGAAAAATTAATGACGACATGAAAACGAACGACTTAAGACACGAACATGATGTAAATATTACACGTTGCATATTGAGTATCGAATATAAGGATTAGAATTCAGTGCAATCTTAAGCGACTTAATTTGTATTAAACAACAATCATTCATTATCCCCCATTAACCTTAGAGCTGAGTAACCTTTAGTTAGAGTTAACCAACACTTATGGTTGTCACATTGTATTAAATATTAAATATTTAACTATTGGTTAGCTGTACTAAGACATGGTAATAATTATACTTAGTATATTAATTTTATTTAGTCTTTGCGTACATAAATTGTAATATTGTGCATTTGTGCATTTGTCCCAGTTATACGCAGTTACCGATGTAGGTTACACGTTTTTATTTTAGGCAAGTGTTTCATTGCGAATTTTGTCTTATTTTTTTTTGTAACGTTAACATTCAATACTGCTAAAATCCAAGCACATTTTATAAATATACACAAACAAATATTAAAAATAACAAAAGACTTAAGAAACGAACTTGAACTACTTAACACCAACACTCTTCGCGAAGTGTGGTGCAAACCTATATTTAATGTGTCAATATATTTTTTGGCAGATCAATTATTTTCAGTTAAATTTAACTGTAGTGAAGGTTAAACGAGAGAATGTTACTATTATGCTGTCGTGTAGATATTTTGAAACAAATATCTTTTAGAAACAAACATAATATTGAATGAAATATAAAAAATTTCAAAAACTTTTTAAGCGACTTGTCATTCATGAGCATGAGATTGGTCGATAACTTTTCATCAGACTGATGAATGTGAAGTAATATTGCCAAACAATTTTGGGCTGGGAACAACTTCGATTATATTCCTGTTTGGTATCAAGAAGGGTAGTAAACCGACAATAAACATCAACGATAGCTGAATTCCACCTATTCAATCCTTACAGTGGATGGATGAGTTGTATAGGGGTTTCCAATAAGGCCACACAAATTTAATATTTAACTAATACACAGTTTAATTGAGATATCGGCCTGTACAGTACACATGTTGAACTTAAGTATGGAGTTCGATCTGGTTCATACCCAGCCAACCAACGGAGTCCGCAAGGTGCCCCGTTAGATATCTCCACATGGTGCGCTAACGCTCCCAGCGAGGCTTTGAACAGAGCATACTCGCCGGAGAAAACAGCATGCTCAAAATATATGAAAAAGTGCACCCTAAGAACTCGTTAAATGAGTGTTCATGCTGATTCCCTACATGCTGATTTAGATAACCGTGCGGACTCCTTCTTTCGCCTTTAGTTTTTGGAAAAGGTGTCCTAAAATTATACGAAAACAACCCAGAATGAGTGCTTCGTATTGGTTTTTTCCAAATGCTCCTAAGTTTATATTTAATTAATGCAGATCCTCTGCAATGCATTCTGTTTATATCTACATATTGACTGTGTTATTTTTACATAATCTTTTAATATTTCTTCCCGTTATTTTGGAGGAGTTTCTCATGATTCAACGCTCCTAAAAAAATCATATGCGGATCTTTTTCGAACGCCAAATAAAATACATTTATTGAAGATTCTCTTCGATCGTCGCAGTGTTGGTAATGGCTCGGAGCTGCTCATAAGGTAAAATAACAATGTAACATATTGAGTATTGGCTCTCAGGCGGCTAACAAATTTCAACATGTCAGCTATCGCAGTCTGGTCTCAACTCAAGCGTTCTTTGGCATAAATTCACAAAAATTTAAAAATTTAATCGTTTTCAAAAAAAAGAATACATTTCCTAAAAGCTAACACTCTAGAGGTTCTAGAAATCATAAACAAAAATTTTTTCTTGGAATATCATTTCAATTAACCTTCATATGAGTCATGAGTTTTTTGCACGAATTTCTCAATAATTTAATCGAGCTTAATAAAGCATTTCCATTTTTGTGGACCTAGATCAATGTGGATTTAAAAGTAGATGGGCCACATGTTATATTAGAAATAAAGTACAATGGGCTTGGAACAAAAGTATTTTAGGAAAAATATTATTTCTTTACCACAAGGCTTGTAATATGTTATTTTTGAAAGAACTTAAAGAAAAATTGTTTACATGTCATAGAGGATAATTATATTTGTGCACGCTTGTGCACGAATCTGTGCATGCAAGATTTCTTGTTAAAGGGTCCCCTAACATGTCATATATGCGTCGTTTGTGCCTTTTCACAAACACGGTCCAAAACCAGCTCCTTAAAAATCACAGTTTTTGTCACAAATAAACAAACAAATTCGGTTAACAAACAGAATCACATCGATCAAATATATTTTTAAGCTCTTTGTATTTGTGTGGAAAACCGCCACTACAACTAAACAGCGCCATCTGCCGCAAATAAACAAAACTATATAAGTACTATGCTATGATAATTTGTATTACTTTAACACTCATTCATACCAATATCGATCAAAGATTTCCAAATGATTTTCGAGTCAATAAAGGGTAGTATGAAATCAATGGGGGTATAAAAGTGGGCGTGGCCCGACCATCGTAAAAAAATATGAAGTTCATATTTGTGACATGTCTTACAAACACGCAAAATTACAAGTGTCTAACCACAATATTCGAATAAACAATACGTGACAGAAGAGGCACCGCAATGCAAAAAAAAAAAATATTTGGGACCATTGTGTAACGGCTCGTGAGGCTGCACTCAAATTTGGGAGCCGACTCGCAAATATGAACATATCGGTTACCGGCTTCCGAGCCTACAGTCAAATGTGGTAGCAGGCTCACGAGCCAGCTCGCAAATTTCATTATGACCAGTACCGGCTCGTGAGGCGGATCCACAGTAGGTTAAACTGATTAAACTTTTGCTGCCAGCTCTCGAGCCGGATGCACTCAAATTTGCGAGCCGCCTCGTGGGCGGGAGGCCAACAGGTAACTTTTGTTCCCCGCTCGTGAACTATCTCTCATATCTCAACATGTCGGCAGCTGACCCACGAGCCTGCACGCAATTTTGGGGAGCAATTGTTATCTGGCGAGGTGGTTGTTGACAAGTCAAAAGTTTGCTCTCAAATTGGGGAGCCGAATGAATAAATTTTAAAAGGAGAGTTACGTACTTTGGCTCGGCAGCGGTTGCAAGCCACTTTAAACTAAATGTATTTAAAAGTTTAAAAACATAAAAAAATAATAAATAAAAACATAATAAAAAATAATTTACAAACATAAACAAAATAATTATTATTATTATATATTTAACTTTTTCAATCATTATCCGGTTCAAGATAAGTTTCTCCATTAAAAATAATTTTTAATAGAAAACGTTTCTAAAAGAGGAAGTGAAATTGATTATTTCGCTGGATGGTTGGGAATATAGCTATTTCGATGCCCACCAAGGCTTCTCATCAGCTCCTTTCTCCATATTATGTATTATATTTTATTATTCAAGCTAAAAACCATTCTACCTCTGTATTAATAGAGATATATCTTTTAGTAAATAAGTTTAGCAAAGTGCCTCCTCATGATTCCTACAAACCAACCGTACAGCTATTTCTGATCTAGCCATAGATCTTCATCAGCGGTTATTTGGAAGGATGCCATTGAAAAATTCATCAAACTAAATGCAACCTAAAACTCATTTCAATTGAGGATTTCCTCTTATGGAAGTGTTCGAAAAATATTGCAAGCAGTTTTTAAAAGCTATATCTATTAATAGAGATATAGGATGGTCTTGAGCTTGAATAATAAAATAAAAAGTACCAATAAATGGATAGAATAATCAAAAATCATCCCTGATAATAATTTTTAAGCGTTTTGCCTCAAATATGGTGGCAGCTTTTATTTTACAAATACAAAAATTGCTTTAACACGATATATAAGTACATGGGTATATATTGACCTATAATATTAAAATGGGCCTTAATCGGAAACAGAGCATTCAGTCCTCGAAATAAAGTCATTTTTGACCTGTTACAAGCATGTCTTCAACATTACGCCAAAAGTTTTGTTGAAAATAAAGCTAAAATTAAATTTTCGCTAAATTTGTTTGGCTCGCTCCCGAGCTAGTACAAGCTCTGAATCATACACAGACCTTTAATCAAAAGACTTAAGATACATACGAGCTGTATAACATTCAAATGTAAATTGATTCTACTATTTAGTGCTATACCCGGAAAAATCTCTGTTTTTATATTGTTTGAATGTAAATATAAAGTACATGCTGTAACGAAAAGACTTAAGAAACAAACGCGCTTTTGCATTAAAGAATTAAATGATTCGATGGTTGCTAAGAACCTGCATTGTTTTGAGTAGTTTAAAAAAACATACAAGTAAATTAATAAATATTTTCCCATTATATCTCACAGAGGGACAAAGGAGAGCTTGTCACACTCAGGAACATGCGCACTTTCAAGTTTTACACTTATTGATGGGGAGCTGCACTTTTTGGGGAAGATTTTTCATAAATAATTACTTGATAGTGCACCGTTACCAAGCGAGGATTCCGTTGTCGAAAGAAAAGCAAGGCCCAAACATTTTTTGACATGTTTTCTTTTGGCTAATTACTCAATAGTGCCACCGTCACTCTGCAAAGGAGACGTCGTCGAAAGAAATGTTAGGTGGTCAAAGCAGGGATTGAACCCACACTCTTATGTAAATGAGCCGCGCGCAGTAAACTTTTCATTATTGAAAAAAATCAATGTAAAACAAATATTTTACTGAGAAAGTGCAATAGAAGAATATAATGCAAACGAAAGACTTAAGGCACATACAAGGTTGTTTAGGAGTTAATCAACATTGAATTATTTCTTCATGGGATGTAAATTGAGGAAAATATATAAGTAAAGTAATGTCAAGTGATTCTAAGATTTCTTAGTTATTCAGAAACTTTTTCTGGAAAATAAATCAGCACAGAAATGTTAATTGGATTAAAGATTACTAATGGCCTGTTTCCGGATTTCGAACGAAAGCTAATTGAATAAAAGCCAGTCACTCACTCACATTCACCCAACACGACCATATTGTCCAACCCTAATGAACTTTCTTTCGGTTAGAATATTAGCGAAAGCTTTCGTTTGAGATCGAGGAACAGACTGTAAAATATGCAGAAACCTTTTGTGAAGTTTGACTGAAATCAGTATGATCCATTTTTGTGTTGTGTTATAGAAAATCAGAGGCTTTTTCAAATTCTTTGTGTCGCGTTTTATGTGACGAGGCGGGAGAATACACGCACGGAAAATTTTGCTGCAGATCATTGCAACAATGTGGAAATGGTTGAAAGTTATTAAAAAAGAATTTGGCGGTATTGGCTTCCTGTAAAATTTACTATGTTATTCAAATTTCTATATCATTTAGGAAAACAATTGCCCAACAATTGATTGAAGATACAAAACTTCAAGATTATATACTTTAAAAATAAAAATTTATAATACTTTAAGAATATAATTTAAACTAATACAAAATATGTTCTTTCATAATTTTTTGTTCAAGATCAATTTCTATGAAAAAGTAATTTTATAACAAAAAGTAAATTTTCATAGAAAATATTGTTAAAAAAATGTGTGAAGTTCAATATTATGGTGGATGGTTGGCGATATATATATTTATGAAAGATCAAATAATAAAAACTAAAACGGAAAAAAACTGGTACAAAATATTCCTAAGAACCTTGATTTTCTATTATTATTTCTGAAACAAAAGTCTTCGTCTATCAGAGTTTAGACTATGGCCTCTTAAATAATCTAAACTGGATTTATCTGTTATTAGCCGAGTTACACAACTTGTCTTTTATTGTGTTATGTACAATACCAGCCTAACATTACGATCATGATGCTATAATGGTGATGATTATTATCACATTGGGTTGTTGCAAAGTCATCCAAAATCTTAATTAAATGCTTCGTAAAATATTTCCATTTGTGTTGTTTATATTTTAAAATTCTAATATTTTTATTATGCGGTTATTTATTGAAAAATGTTTTCTTTTAAATGAATTTCAAATTGAATCTAAGAGGGATGAGAAACAAGTTTCAAAATCAATAAAATTTAGATCCAATTGAAATCAAGACCATATAACAATAAAGTACAATAATTTATGTATTGTTTGAAATACTTGTTTATATCAATGATTCCTTCTCAAAAAAAAAAGACTTAAGACACAAACAGAATTTTGAGTTTGTTCCTATTACGACCTATTTTATTCTAGAAATACATGTTGTTGTATGAGAAACAAAAGTCCAAGTCTGTTAAAATGTTTTTTCCATTATGGTTTGTGATTCTTTCAGATTTACAAATCTTATACAAACTCAACTTGATTTAGAATTTGTAACCCCGTATTTTGTCTTTGGTGTCAAGTCGTTAAATTCGCACTATTATTTGAAAGATTATTGTGTCAATGTGGAATTGTTTGTAAATGTCATTTGCTTTCTCACCGATTGTGAGATGCTATGCCCTGTCTCTTAATGGGATATAAAGGGAAATATTTGTAATTGTATTTAATTCTCATTGTTTTTATTGCACAATGTTTTCGTTTTATAAATTTCTTCTTTAATTTAAGAAAGACTAGAAATAGGTTTAACAAAATCGATTAATATCAGGCTAAATTTGAAATCAAGAACGTTTTGAAATTGAATACAATAAATTCTGTGTTGTTTGAAATACTAGCGTACTAAAGATTTCATTTCAAACAAAAGAATTAAGACACAAACAGAAATTTTTGCACTTTTTTCCTATCATGACCAGATTATTGCTTTCTGGAAAGTTCTAAACAAAAGTTCAAAATAAAGTGGACTCAATTAAAATAATGAATTTGAAATATTTTACAAATCTTTCGACAGGAATCAAGTTGTTATTATTTTGAATATACATTTTTCAGATTGCTTAGGTCATGTATTAAAATACTAGAGATTTTCCAACTTGCTCTTGCATTTTTGACTAAAGGGACTCGAGCGTCTGGAAGTTGCAAGTTTTAACATCAAGAGAAGAATTCTGTCGTTGAGGTTTGATAAACACAGCCGTAATTGTTGTTGCAAATGTACAAACTGTGTAAATATATGAATCACGTGAATGTCAAAAATTTAAAATTTTGTTTGATGTTCGCACAATTCGTTGTAAATCCGTGATCAAACACGGCAATTTTACTTGCGCAAGTATTGAGTTTATAGGAGAGAAAGGGGAAGAGAATGGAAGAAGAGATAGAGGGGAAAAGAATGCAAGCTCTTCCCCTCTCTCTCCTATAAACTCAACACTTGCGCAAGTAAAAAGCACGGGGTCACGCTAATTTAACACCAAAACAGCTGATAGATGTTCGATTCTTCTTGGAAAAAGCATAAAGTGGAACGTCAGATAAGAGGGTTTAGGCATCTTGTATAAGTTAAACTATGGTCTAGGTCTTATGGATTTGTAGGTAAATGAATGAATTTTTTTGTTAAACAAATTTTTTTGTTAAACAAAAAGCTAGAGCTTTTGCAATAATTTTTCGTGTAGACTAATTTTTCTAAATTCCTATTGCTATAGATTTACTTTTAGAAAAATTTTTTGTAATTCCGTTTGGAATAATTTTCTTTTAGCAGAATTGTTCTTCTTTTAATATAATTTTTCGTAACTCCTATTACAATAATTTTAGTTTTAGAACAATTTTTTGTAATTCTTTTGAGATCCATGTTTCTTCTAGAACAATTTTTATTTTTAGAATAAGTTTTCTTTTAGAAAAATTTTTCTTTTAGAATAATTTTTCGCAATTCCTAGATTTAACATTAATTGCACTGAATGTTGTGTAAGAAACAAAAGACTTAAGACACGAACTGCTATTACCCCAAAAACATTGCGATTTATTATTATTCTTTAAACAATTATATTGATTTAAATCAATAATTCTAGATCTTTAATGTGATTCGTTTTAAGAAATAAGTATTCAAATCATTGTCTCTATTTTTTGTTGTTGTTTTTTGTGTAATTTGTTGGCACATTAGTTGGTTTGTCGCCTACAACTGCTACATTTTTGTGTCGATTGAAATTGCATTTTTCTTCATACAAATGCAATTAATTTTATAAGGTCTTTTAATGGCGAAAACATGTCTGTCTCATTGCCAATAATCAAAAGTAGCATGGACTAGGGTTTAACGATTTTCTTTTGGTTGGAAATATCTCAATATCACTACAAAAACAACGGCAGTAATAAAAAATAAATAAAGCGTCAAAGCACATAATTACACAATAAATGGTTAGATTTGCTAAACAGCTTGATGTGAAAATAAGTGAATGATAATGATAGATATGATGCAGAATGGAACTTGCTAATTAGGTATCAAAGAACAAGAATTTTAACACATTTTGAGTAAATTTTTAAAGTTCAATAAAAAAACGTCTTGGTTTAAATGTTTTTTCTTTCTGATTTTAGGGAATTTTGGGGAATTTTTGGGAAGTTTTACCCAATTCGTCAAGTTCTTCCCTCTAGGCACCTGAGTTTATATTACACAGTATTCTAAACAATGATTGATTTAAATTTTTCCGCCGCTGGCTTTAGTTTACACTATTGTTGGTACAATTTTGTGGAAAGCTTTTTTTCCTTTAATTTCAAATGTTCAAATTTTCAGTTTTTCCTTGCTTTAGCTGTTTTTTTGTTTGTTAAATTTCATAGACAAAACACTAACAAAATTATATTTGATTTATTTTTTGCTGTTTGTTTTTTTCTTTAAATTTTCCATTCAATTTGAACATTTGGCAACACATACATTTTTTAGTAGAAACGTTGAAACTTGTTGTTGGTGTTTGATTGAGTGGGGTGGGGTGGGGTTGTTTTTGGTTTTTAGTTAACGATTTTGTCTGCGAGTATCCTCAGTTTTTGGATATTTTGGTATTGAAAAATAAAACGTTTTTGTTTATTTCAAATCGATTTAAAATCAACACTGGACTAGACGCGCTTTAATGTCGAGTTGTGTCTATGCTATTGAAGTTGCAATTGATTACTAACGTATTTTTATCACACCACAACAGACTAAAGCTCAAATCGATCTTTGGTTTAATGAAACCCTCCCCAAAAACAACTAAAGAGCTAAACAATCACGTTAACCAACACAAGTTTGCACACTCAATCACTTCGTCGCAGCGTATAGTGTCAGTGTATGATCGTCTGTATATGTATGTGAGTTATTGTTTAACACAATTTGTACTTGTTAAAGCCTATGTGCTGTTGCTGATGTTTGCTGTTGTTGTGTGGTACGCGTTATAAAAAGGAGGCTATATTCGCCCTCTGTACCGTAACACACTATAGTTATCTCAACTCTTAACGCCTCTAAGAGCAGCGCCAGTTTGCTCTTTCATACGTAAAGCTTTTTGCCCCTAAAATCACTCATAATGAAACTGAAAGTATTCAAAAATGAGTGAGAGTGATTAACCATAATACACACACACACACATACTCTATCACACACATACACATAGTCCAACACATATACACTTACATCTGCACATATGTTTATAGAGTCACCATCACTTAAGTCCCAACAACAACTCTGGTTTATCTGACACTGCTGACACCGTTTTTACGCAAAAAAAGCTACAACCAACAAAACTAAGCGCCCATAATCTAAACTGGATTTTTCTGTTATTAACCGAGGCACAAAACTTGTCTTTTATTATGTTATGTATGTACCACATCAGGCTAACATTACGATCATGACGACTGTAATGATGATCATCATCATCGCCATTGCTCACACTATTGGGTGGTGGTAAATTCACCCAACAACTCAAGTAACCTAAGACAGCATTCCAGACAAAAAAGAAGCCTGATGTTTGTCTAAATCGTTGTTGTCAAGAGTAAAGTAAAGCGGTAAAAGTGCCTAGTAATAGTGCCAAATTTTTCCGCCTTTTAGAGATCACGATATGGTGACATGTCGTAAATGAGTTTTCCTTTATGGCACAGTGTGAATTAGGGATGTACAAAAGCTTTGGAAAATTTAAGCTGCAAGAGCTGTTTGATTTTTAAAAGGAAATGGGAACACCTAAGGATTTTATTGAAAATTGATCAAGATCTTATGTAATACATTTTGTTTTAAGATTAAATACAAAAAAGATATTCTATTCAATAAACTGCGAACCAGAGCGAATTTAAAACCAATACAAATATTTCAGTCGGGTGAACCGACTTAATCATAACCTCACCCTAAGTCATCCATTGCGTGGGAGATCTGTTAAAAAACGCCTGTATTCAAAAGTGACCATATTCAATAGCAGATTCACATAGCGCGAAATAGTATTTAATACCCAAATTGGCATGGCAAGTTGTTGCCAACATTTTGAACAGTACCACATTTTATTAAGATCTGTTGTGACTTATTGGAGATATCGAGTCGGCAAACCGGAAATACACCCATCTTTTATATTGGTGGTTCGAATCTGGGCGTGGCACGGTAGTCAGTTATTAATTACACAGAAGCTGTTAGCAAAATATTCAGGTCGGTTGTAGTTTACGAGAGTTATCATGTTGATCAACCCATCATCCGCCCAACTTTTGTATGGGAGGAATCAGAATGGGTGTGGCAAAACCCAAACTAAATATTGACTAGTACAAAATTTCATAATGATTGGTTCGGTTTTGAGGGACTTCTTGTGCCGAACAACCAGACGGCCAAATAACTTTTGTATGAGAGGTACCAAAATGGGCGTGGCAAAATCACCCTTGTTTTAATCAGCGATTGGCGTTTGATGGCGTGAAACGCGAATTATCGGATTGCCAACCCGGACGAACAATCAGTTTTGCATGGGAGGTACCCTAATCTCAGCCATTTCCTCCAGTTAAGTAGACATTTATAGATTATTAACCAATGTGTGAGTTGAAGCTAATCACATCTACCAGAAGACAGGTTTGGAAAAAATATGGCTATGTCCTAAATGTATCTATATGTATGAGAGGTACGAGAAGGGGCATGGCCAAAGCGACCATTTTCAATCCCGAACTAACTTTCTACAAATAATAGTCACTGACAAAATTTCATTGTGATCTGTAAAGATTTACGGCAGTTATCGCGTTGACAAGCAAGCCAGATAGACAGACAGATATTTCCCAATCGTCTTAAAAAGTCGTAAAACTAATTTCGTCCAAAGATACTAAGGGATTCACAGAGATGTGGCTGTATCCCACCGATGATGCGTTGGATCTCGGATTTGAGCTCAGGAACTATTTCTGGTTTATTTGCGTAAATCCCGGATTTCACAAAAAACCCCAAAGAAAGAAATCGCACGGCGTAAATCGCATGATCTTGGTAGCCAGTTGACATCAGAATTTCTTGAGATAATTTGTTCTGGAAATCGTTGCTGCAATAAATCGATTGTTACAAGCGTGGTGTGGCAGGTGGCGCCGTCTTACTGAAACCACATGTCGTCCAGATCCATGCCGCCCAGTTGAGGCCACAAGAACTCCGTTATGTTCCTGTAACGAATGCCATTCAATTTCTCATCGTCTTCAAAAAAGTACGGTCCAATCACGCTGCCTGACCAAAATCGGCACCAGACAGTTGCTCGTTGTGGGTGCATTTGTTTCTCTAGGTTTGCTTGAGGATTTTCTGAGCCCCGAGTTGGGCAATGTTGTGTACTCACGAAGCCATTCAGATGGAAATGCTCTTCATCGGAGATGATGATTTTTTTTTGAAAAATTGACATTGACTTCACTTTGCTCCAGTACTCATTGAACGAATCGCCGGCGCTTTCCATGGTCTGCTGGTTTGAGCTCCTGAGCAAGCTGAATTTTGTACGCATGAAGGTGGTCTTTTGTTAAATTTCGCTGCGTAGTGCTTCGTGAAGTTTGAAGTTCTTGAAATCGGTAGCGAATTGATGTTTTCGGGTTTTCGTCAAAACTTGCATTTATAGCAGCAATGTTTTCAAGAGACCGACCTCTACGTTGACACACAGGAGTCTTTCTGTCCATAAACGACCCAGTTTCTTAAAATTTGTTGAACACTCTTTGAATGGTTGACACATTAGGTGCCCTTTTTTGATTGAAAATTCTTCGAAGTTTGCGAGCGGTCTCAGCATAACTTTCCAAATTTTTGTAATAAGTTTCCACAATTATAACGCGTTGTTCTTTCGTAAAGAGCTTCATTTTTAATAATCGGAATAAACATATGTGAAAGCTGCCAAATGTCAGAGTTGCCACTTGAACAAAGAAATGACACTAAATTTAAAAAATGCTATCTTACTGAGACATCCGTTATTTATTGTTCCTCATTATATGTCTGAGATATGAGACCATTTGATTTTTAATGGTTAAATTATCATTCATCCTTCTTAGAACGTCTTCATTTGTAACTTTATCAGTCAATGGAATTTATAGAAAAAAATTACACTAAATTTAAAAAGTGCAATCTTATTGAGACACCCTTTACAATTTTACACTGAATCCAAAAGGGGTTATCAAAAACAAATCAATGGTTTCGCCATTACTGAGTGAGGCGAGTGTCGCGGCAGGAAATTAACTGTGGTTAGTACAGGAATTGAACCTATGTTCTTATTAACAACGTGTACAGCTCGCTATCCATTGCATTATCGACGCACAGTGGGCCAAATTTCCAAGAAGACCTCTAAAACTTTTGAAGAAGTATGCAGACTGGTTTTGTTGAATGGAAAAGACTTGAAGCTATTTCATCACAAATATAGAAAACGTTTATGAACAAGTGTAGAATGAACAACTGTATATACATACATCATTCAAATGAACAACTGTATATACATACATACATCATTCAAACTATCAAGTAAAACTAATATATTGTTCATCTTCGACTAATGCCTGTGATATCTCGGTATATGAAAGCGCGGACTTTAAATCATGGTGCCTGGATTCAACTCCGTTTCAGGAAAAGTTTAACTTCTAAAAGACAAAATAAACAAAAGTACTTCTCTTGTTATGGTACACTTTAAGGCATATACGGTGTTCATCTCCCTGACGATGCTACACAAAGGGCAGCGAAATATTGGAGAATCCAATTATTTAAAAAATTACCACCCGCTCGAACATTTTAATTTTGAATATAATACGAAAGGTCGGATAAATCATCACTTTTTCAGTAAAAAAAAGTAATAAAAATACTGTCACAATGACCGTTTTTCGTTTCTCATGATCAAAAATGATCGTGTGCCGCAAGAGAATTTCCATTGCGTGTAAAATAATGGAAAATGATTAGACTATTGTTTTGTTTTACAAGACTGCAAATGTCTGAAAATTTTATTAAAAACTTTTTCAAATTCAATTCAAATTCGATTTAACAATTAAATAATGAAACTAATCCGGGTTATACCTAGAATCGAAAAAACGAAAACATTTGCCCAAACTACGACTACATCTGTCGAAATTGTTGTCCCATTGATTCCTAGAACTCATTACAACTGTAGACATTTCACACAAATATTTCCAATGAAATAACGTAGTCTATAATTACACCCTTTCCAATCTAAATTTAAAAAAATCAAGTGAAATTTAAGAATTCCAGCGGAAATTTACTTCATCAATTAAAATTCCATTACAACAATTTAAATTCAAAAATTCCATTACAAACTTACGGCCGTATCATAAAAAAATATGAGAGGTTTGAGAGACGATTTATCACACAAAAAACTGTCTTAAATCTGTCACAACCTTTTATGAATACGGCGGTTAACACATAAGTAGAATTTAAAAGTTCAAATTGATATTTTTTATAATTAAATTAATTGTTTTTTTTTTATTTTAATTACAGATGCTGTAGTTCTACAGAACGCATTAGTGTTTGGCAAAATAACCCCAGGAAACACAGGTAAGAATTTTGAACCAAATCCATTGACTTGAATGTGTTGATATCATGTATTCTGGCGAGAAATATGCGTTCTGGGACATATTGTAAAGTAAGTACATGTTTTGCTGGGAACTTGTTGCAAGATGTTAAGTATACA
This sequence comes from Phaonia tiefii, assembly GCA_963931995.1. Classification (NCBI taxonomy): domain Eukaryota; kingdom Metazoa; phylum Arthropoda; class Insecta; order Diptera; family Muscidae; genus Phaonia; species Phaonia tiefii. Next base: position 129,842,799 of record OZ008370.1, read on the forward strand.
ACCGGATCGTATATATTTTTGGAATAGCCTGAAATTTACATATCAAGACTTCAATTAATTCGATCACATTGAAAGGAAAAGCTTCGAAATTGAAATTGTTTGCTGACTCGACGAATATTTTAATCGATAGCGAGATAACGTGTAGCCGCCGTTGGTGCAATTGTTAGCCTCCCGGACGCTTGTATATGGTACTGGGTTCACTCCGCGCTCTTACCACATTTCATTTCTTTCAACGGTGTCAAATCACATCTTCGAGTAGGCCATTTGATACCAAAACGTACTATCTATCTATCTATCCCATTAGGTAAGGGAAAATCAGAAAGCTGTACACTGCTTAATTTGAGGACCAAGCTGTAGTTTAACACCGAATCCGAATGATTAGGCATACAGAAGTTAATTCGTGGCTTGTAACTGGATAGTGTCGCCGTCACTAGACAATGTTCCCATTGTCGAAAGAAATTAAAAGGCAGTCAGAAAAACGACATATTACACGAGTACCGAAGTTACTGTGCACAACTTCGATTGTTTGCCCCAAACTGCTGAACAAGGGTCAGTCAAATCCATGTCCTTCATTTGTTGGGGGATAAGTCGGTCTGCATATCTTTGTAGTTTTCTAAAGTGACCAAAAATTATGCAGCTGTAATGAACGCTATGAACGAGTATGGGAACCACTTCAGCTGTGCATACACCAGGTGCGGTTGTGTCCGCTACATCTGACCACGACTCGAGATGCTCCTGAGCCAAAATTGGATATAGCGGCTCTTAGCTAGAGACACACTAGAGATGCATGATTCAATTTTGGATCCCGGCTTGCGAACCAGCCCTCAACTTTGGCTCCCGATTCGCGAGCCGAGATCTACAAGATTAAATGTTGGTTCGGAAGCTGATCGCTAATACCAACCCTATTTCTAAGACCGATGATGGTGCAATGTTCCTTGAGGTTCAGTTCCACCTAAATAGATTGAACATTTACGACCACAAGAAAAATAGGTTGTAGGTTGACTGTGGCTAAAAATCAAAATAAACATCTCCCTGAAGAAGCCGGGAAAATCCGGAGAAACGTTGGAGAAAATTGAAATTAACATTGTTTAGTTTTCATTGAAAATTGTTGACCAGTACAGCCAAGTTAAAAATATCGAGAATTATTTATAATCTCTGGTCTAAAATAAAACCCAACACTATTCTAGTTTTTACACGGTTGGTATTTCAATTTAATTTCTGCCCATTTTGTATTTTCTTCATGTTTTCCCAATTTGAGAAACAGTAAAAATCTATTATTAATATGATCGCCTCCATATTCCATTTATTTTCAAAGTCTTCTATAAGTGATGATTTGGCCGAGCTTTCGTATTATATTCAAAATTTAAATTGTTCGAGCGTTTGGTCGTATTTTTAATTATTTTTATTCTTCGATATTTAATTAATATTTAAAATAATTAAAAAACGACAAAACACTCGAACAATTTAATTTTTGAATTTAAAGTCTTCTTTTAGTTTGATGTCCATTGTGATATTGTGTGTGTACATAGTTGCAAAAAATAGTACTAAGTTAAAGTTCCGTAGCATACTAAATTCCCAAAAAATTCTGTTTCGTCGCATAAACGATGGCTACGTTGAGGTAATGCAATCGTTTCGATAATTATACATGTTAGACACAATACAATAAAAAATACATCGAATATTGTGTTTAAATATCAAACACGTATTTTTTTTATTATTTAACCGTATTGATCTCTAAAACGTACAATAAATGTCTTCATTGTGGCTACGCAAATTTAGTTGTTTCAGCAGGGAGTTTAGGAATTTCCTAAAATGTTAACAATTTCCGTTCCAAATGCGCTGTACTAAAATTCTGGACTTCGAATCCATCTCAGACTCCAACACCGACTCAGACTCCGCGAAAATGTCCTAAACTCCGGCTCCTAAACTACAACACTAACTTCGATACCCATAGTTTCAGCAATACAGAGATGAACGTCAACAACTTTAGTATAATATGATTCTGTTGCAGCAACGGAAAATTCGTCGGATGTACGAAGCATTTCATTGCTGCAATGTAACCACTAACAAACATTTTTCATACCTCGCGACATAACGTGAATTTCTATCGTTGCATGTCTTGTTTAATTAGACTGCCATAGATTAGGAAAATATACAATTTTCTCTCTTTGCCAATTTTACTTTTCGAATTGCACCATTTGCCTGCAGTCCTAATAAAGGTATCTCCAAGCACTGTAACTCTTTGCAATACTCGTATTATGTACATTCAATCCTAATCACGTTGTTCAAATCTTGTTGCACTTTATCACAATGTTTCTTCTTTTGTAGTTGAATTTCCTTCGTCTTGTGCCCAAAGAGCAACCCAGTATGCAAAACATTAATTTCTTACATAAGAAGGCATGATTTTTTATGTAAAAAAAAATTGCAAAAGTTGCAAAAAAATCGTTAACTAAATTGTAAAATCATCCTACTTGTGTGTACGAACACACTCATGTACATTGTATTTGCACTAGTATTTACTTTATCTACATTAATGTGGGTGTAACGGCACAAATGAAAATTTCGTGTATGGTTTAATACAGCAAGCAACAATGTATGAATAGAATTTTATGTTGATTTTTATAGTTGATTTTAAAAAAAAAACCTATAATTTGGCAGCATTGTGCAAATGCTTTGTCACCTCTTTATAAGACTAAGGTTTAAACTCTTTACTTACACACTAAGCTTACCTCAAACAATCCAGTGGGATTAGGAGCCCTACACAACGAAAGTAATATATTTCTCCAACCAGCTCGATCTTTCCAGTTGGTAACAGTAAGCGTTCGCAACCATTTGTTCACATTATCCTCCAACGGAGTCATACACGCTGAAAAATAACGGCTCCTCTAAGATATGCTCTCAAACATATTTCGCAGGAATAGTGTATGTGTTTGGAACACAATTTAAACATTCATATCTTTGCAAGTCCCAAACTTAACTGTATTTAAATGCAAACAGTATCATGTTTACTGGTAAACGTGTATGCTTTTACGTGGAAACATATTATTGACTAGCAAACACAATGTGTTTGGACACAAGTATATTATATTTGCGACAAGCTCCAAACACACTTTATATTTGCATCCAAACAACAACAAAATATAGATTTTTCAACGTGTAGTCATCTTATGTTGGAACTGTCTTTGGGTACGTTTACTACAGCCTGGCCAAGAAAATTATTTTGATTCACTTAACTACTAATACAATTCACACAGCTCGTGGTTGTCTCTGCTCGTTGAAATCATTAATTTGTTTTCCCCTCAATTGTAGCCACTTTTGCTAAATATTCATCGATTCTCCAATATATCGGCCGCCCAATGATATCTATATCACCAGCATTGACTCATTGGATGTTTCGTGTTAACTGCAACTTTTTAAAGTTGTAACTCCTTTTAGGCAAAGAGATCACGTTTCTTTCGATTAGTTCTTTCGAGTAGTTGGTAGATACTCCAATCTAACTAAAACTCCAATCCGCAGACATACATTCGCCTAACCAAGTTTTGAATTTCAGCTGTAGCAGCTGGTGTTGCGGCTAACGGAAGAATTGACATACATACGTGCAGCGTTCTTTTCATCATTTTCCATGCGATACACTTCGTCGTACCATGGCTACTCTTGGGCGGTGTTTCATAACAAAGCATGGCTGTTAGAGCTGTTGTAACGCAGTCGAAAATGTGTACACGCTGAAAAATCTGTCGTTTTTTGTTGTTTGGATTCAAATGTAATGTGTGTTTGGAACCTGACGCAAATATAATATACTTGTATGCAAACACATTGTGACTGCTATTCAGTATTACATGTTTAATACATAATGATTAATATGTTATAACTAGCTGACCCGGCAGACTTCGTCCTGCCTTCAAAAGTATTTATAATATCAGATGGTAAACAATGATTAATATCTCGACGTGGGCGCCATCTAGTTTATCAATACCTTTACTTTTGCCTAAGAATTACATGTTGCGAATTTGAAACAAATCGGTTCATAAATAACCTAATCGACATCAGCGCCACCTACTTTGCAGCGCCACCTATTTATGGAAATTATGGATTTTTTTTTGTCTCCCACACACTTTTTACGAAAAGAGGTTATGTATGAGTCGGTGTCGGGATACTTAACGCCGCCACACGCCGATTAAGCACCCAACGCATTCAGCGAGTTCTTGAGTTACGGTGCAAAAACACAAAAAAAATAAATATCACGCCATTTGTCGGACGAACTTCATACTACACAGAAACACTCCTCACGGCCCATAGAGCATGCATATAAAATTTGGTCAAAATCGGTCCAGTAGTTTTTGAGTTTAGCGATCACGAACATTCACGTAATTTTTATATATGTAGAGATATATGTGGTTGTGGGCCAAATAGGTATCCTGATACAAATATACAGCAGTGTTTGGTGAATAAAAGAGGGACAACGAGAGAGTATATCTTGTAATTGTGTATCGGGATTTTTGCACTGCTCTCTCAGACAGTGATTCATAAATATTCCTGAATGTGCGTGTAAATTGCAGATGAAGTTTGAATTGTTCATCGGACAGAGGATATCAAAAGGATATCGGATATCGGACGGTTAAATGGTTTGTGATGATGCTTTGGTTTTTGTGTATGTGTTACATATATATGTATCTGTGTTACCAAAGTGAGAATCGATTTCAAGGAAATAAACTGGAAAGGGCAACAACGTGAGGCTCTTTGTCTGTCCGATCCTTTACTGAGAAAATCGGAATCGCGGACCATTTGTGAAATATAATAAAAAAGACACAAGTAATTAATACACGCTTGGCTTGCATGAACTAGATTTGTATACAAGTCTATTGTCTGTGTACCAACGCATAGTTGAAACCTTCTGAAAACAAAAACGTGGGAGACAACAACGAAAGGAGAAGCAAAAGAGCAGCAGATTCTCATTTCAGAAACAAAAAAATAGATACTGCAGTCAATGCAAGTAACTGTAAAAAGGACCGTTTAAAATATTTTAATTTTTTATGTTAATTAGTTATTACTGTGGATCAATATTAATAAAATTAATTAAAACAAATAATACAAGTATATTGAATTCAAAGAATAATTCGTTTATAAATATTATTATGTTTAGAAGGAAATACGAACATGCTTCCACGTAAGCTTATGGAAGTTTGGGGGAAAGACGCGAATGCTTCCACGTAAGTGTATGGGTGTTTGGGATGAAGAACGCATATGTTTCCACGCAAAAACATACATGTTTGAGAGTAAAAATGCTGCGTTTTGCATTTAATTACAAGTGTGTTTGGGACTTGCAAACATATGAATGTTTGCAGTGTGTTCCAAACATATACATGGTTCCTACAGAATATGTTTGGGGGGACTTTTCAGCGTGTATTCACTGTATTGCAGTGCCATGGTGGTGCGTTCTGCATTTAAGTAGGCTGGGGCTACCTCTCGCAATTCCAGTTTTCCAATGTCTAGCTTTCTCTGTGCCTGGTTTTGTACGATTTTCTCTTTGTATATACTTGTCCGATCCGAATCGGCATTAATATCTCCAATCACATGAACGTCCATTACACTGGAAGAGTGTCTTCCATCAATTACCAAGTAATCAACCTGATTCTTGGTTTTCTGATCAGGAGATGCACGCTGAAAAATCTGTATTTTTTCGTTGTATGAACGCAAATATAACGTGTTTGTAGCTTATCGCAATTATACTATACTTGTGCCCAAAGACATTGTGTTTGCTATTCAAAATAACATGTTTGAGACACAATGATTAATAGTCTATAGTATATGTTTTTGAGACCCAAATGTGGCTTTGTTTGTTGAAAACCGCTAAAAACAAAAACGAGACACAACAAACAAGCAAAAAGGCAGGAGCTCCTCAATTCATGAAAGCAATACGTGCAAACATGTACATGTTTCCTGCGATATGTTGCTGGAGCCGTTATTTTTCGGTGTGTACCCAAGTAGAGTTGTGGAATCTCTTAGTCTTTGGCAAATATCAAATGCGCAACTAATTTCATCCATAGCATGTCCTGCATAGCTGTAACGTCATGGTTGTAATTCTGGAGAAAATCGTCAGTTTTATCGAGGACTGTATAAGATTCAAGTACATATTCTTAAATTGTTCTTATAATGTTTGCGGTGGTCGTCAATAAATTGGTGTTTTATTGTATTATTTTCTTGTGTATTTTCGTTGCCTTATCGGGCTGTAATTATAATAGTGGACTCACCTCTTTAGTGTAGGATCTTAAGTATATTGCAGTTGCTTGTACATGGGACATTCAAGTACACTCAGTCCAAGTGTGCTAACACTAAGTACAATTTAACTTCGAATGAATTCAACAATTTTTGAGTTCAAATTCAGTTTTTTTCTTTTAGTTTTATGAAACTATAAATTAGGAAGTGCCTTATATGAGTTTTTTGCTACAAAATTGGAATAGTTGCTTTGATACTGCTGGTCCGCCACAACCGCCTGAATGATTAACCTTCTGGCACATACGTGGTAAACACACACTCCCGCGGCACTTGGATTAGATATTACTTCGAGGGGGCTGGTTAGCATATATTATAGCATATGTTATTATTTGGTCGCCTATTTTGGAACTATATTATTCGTTGTCGTCGAAGAATCGTTCAATTCGTCGCAATTCTGTTAATAACCTCATGATAACGCTATTCACCTTACCTTCACCTTATCGCGTATTCTCCAGAATGTATTCTCGCAGCAGCTATTATGTACCCGCGTCGTTCCGACCGCCAGAATATCAACATATATTATTCCAGTAATTACTAATGCAGCCTTTTCTTCGGAAAAAGCTGAACAGTCTCAAAGCACTTATACGATATAAGGACATCAGTTTCTTCCCCTTTGCACTAACAGCCATTGCTTTGGCCTAAACAGTATTAGCACACATAAGAAGAGATGATTGGCTTCTGGCAGCTTTTCCTGCGACATATGTTTAGCCTATTATCGAATGATCAGGGCTTCGAAATACTTTAGTGTTTGTGAAGATTGAATCATATGAAGCTCGTCTTGAGCTTTACCTTTTTGCGTATGTTTATTAGAACGACCTTCATCCTATGTCCGCTACATATAGACACGACGAGAACTACACCCGAGCCAACATTTAATACAGACGCTCTCAGCCTCGGGTCCTAACTTTGGCAACCGGTCCCCAAGGTTCAGTTCGGATAATCAGAATAAATAAAAACATATCTCCAGAACTTAAAAACTGAATAAAACTAATAAGTCGCATTTTTATTTTTGACCAATCATTGTAAAGATTTTTGGAAATCGTCGGATATGAACAAAATTAAATACGACAAATAACCTGGAAATAATGCATTAGACTGCGAAAACAGATAAACATAAAAAACAGAAAAAATACAAATCTGGCCATAACTTGGAAGCGGAGAATCCAATCGGCAAAAAGCAAGTATTTTTTGACATATTTAGCGTCATCTACTAACACATGTCTTCAATATGAAACCAATTTTGTATAAAAAAAATCGATAATATAAAATGCTTGCTAAGGCTGTGGGCGGATTGGTTGAAATATTTTGCACGGAACAAAATTTTGAAATTTGCGTGGTGAATTTCTAGTGTCAAAAATTAGACTAGCCCCAGAGCTACTTTAACTTTTGGCGAATAACCAAATAATGACATTCGTTTAACAACAAGATGTATTCAGTAAGGTGAAAGGCTTTCTCCACTGCCGTTTCTTACGCCTAAAGAGACGGTTTACCTCCTTCTTTTCACCCTATACCGCTCAGTCGCAGCTCGCATTACAATTGACTGAAGCATTGCCATGCGTGCAGCGTTCTTTTCATCATTTGCAATGCGACACTCTTCATCGTACCATGGTTTGCTGCGAAGCGGTTTTTCAAACCCAAGTGCGGTTGTTGCGGCAGTTTTTATAGAGTCGAAAATGGTTTTCCACTGCGCTTCAGGATCGTCATCGGGAGGGGGTGGGTTCTGTGCCAAACGTTGCGAGAGCTTCCTTGAGTAGGCTTTGGCTACCTCTGGTAATTGCAGCTTTCCCTTTCCGATGTCTAGCCTTCCCTGCGTGTGGTTTCGTACGATGCGACGCGGACTCGTCAGGTGAAAACCCCATCCACGAAATATTTACGAAATAGTGATAAGAAATCGTTCGAACTGCCTTTACTTCCTTGTTCGAATTTGCTTGGATTAATTTCCAAAATTTTTCCCATAAGTTCACTTTTTGCCGATGTGAATTTGTATTAAGTTTCTAAAGGATTTTATGTGGCAATTTATATGTGTCTACTTCTCATCACATTTATACTAGCTGATATATTGCGTTTGTTCTGAGTTTTGAATAGATTGCACTGTGATAGTTTTTGGTAAAACTTTTCCATGACAAGGCCAGATGGAACGGTTTTATCCTAATTCGGGCAGGACGAATCGAACTGCATCATTAGTTTTTTGAGTTACAAATACGGTTTCATGGAATTTTAAATAGAGAAGAAAATTTACTCATGGAGTGGGATGCCAACAAAGAAAACGAGTGAAGCGCCTCGTTTCCCTGCTCTCTCTCTCTTACTCTCTTCGTTGACTATTTAAATACACGAGCAGTTTTCTGATGATGTTACAGTATTTAACTATAGAAATTCCAACCATGTTTGAATAAAATTACATAAGCTATGTAAAAAGTATGAAATAATCATGTTATGGCGCGAGAAAGAAATGCGTTTAAGTGAATTGCGTCGACTTTTTTGGTTCTCTTCTACGAGGGTTGCCAAAATGCGCAGTTTTTTCTTCTCTACCTGTACATCCTCTTTGATTGTGACTATCAGAGTGCAGTTTTTTTTTGATTTTTCGATTTTGACAGCCACTAACTTCTATTTGGTTGGTTGTACCGGCAAACTTTCTTCATCAAAGTTCTTCCAAACGTTATGGGCTTCAACTTTAGGGAACACAGCTTACCTCTAAAACCAGGGGTTTGAGGGGTCTCGGATTCAAAGCAATGGCAGAAAATGACTTTACAGACTTTCTTTTCACAAATTGAAAAAAAAAAATTTTTTCTGTTCACAAAGTGCAAGTAATCCGATTCTTTCGTCAAATAAGAAAAGCCTTTCTCTGTATAACTATATTTATTTACTCATCTTCATTTTCAATGTCGAATTTCACTTAATTATCAATTTGACTTAATTTTACTTTCTCTGCACTAATTTTTATTTTGGGTAAAAACACCTTGTTAAATTGGGGTTTGAACCAGAGGAAAACATAAAAATCTACAAAAAAAAAGTACAATGGTTGAAAAAAGTACTTTCGCCTACTTTTTGATGGGTTACGTAGAAAACAGTACAATGAACAAAAAAGTACGCGTACTGTTGTAAACAGTACGTCTAGCAAGCCTAAATATATTTTGCATGAAACCGTAATTGTAACTTACATAAATAACTAATGATGCAGTTCGATTCCTCATACCTGAATTAGGGTAAAACTCTTCTGCCTTGTCTCAGTTTTCGACTTCCATAGTGTTATAAAATAGTTCCTTTCGAAACTAAGATTGTTGAGCCAGATCGGAAAATTAGTTTTCAGCAGAAGTTTAATATATTTGACCCTCACACGCTGAAAAACCTGTCTTTTGTTTGCAAATATAGTATACTTGTGCCCAGACACATTGTGTTTGCTATTCAATATTACATGTTGGAGACACAATGATTAGTATGTTGTAATATATGTTTTTGTGACCCAAATATGGCCTTGTTTATTGAAAACTGCTGGAAAAGTGACTGACAACGAAAAACGTCAGATCTTCAATTCCAAACATATACATGTTCCAAATATATATATGGTTCCGGCATAATCTTACATTGGCCGTTTTTCCCCCAGGGTACAAGATACATTTTCAGAATAAGAACAAATTTCCAGGAGAAATTTTCATAATAAAAATTATTAATTTCCAGTATTTAAGTTTAGTTATTTGTGTTTTACTTTTAAATATTTACATTGCATTTTCTACAAAAACATAATTCCATTTTGATATGCGTTGAACCCTAACGAATTGTTGGCTTTTTTTTATGTATTGGTCAGCTGTCTTAAGACACTTGTTTTATTATTTATTAACAATATATTAAACTTATAGTAAATGCAAGATTAATATTTAGATTTATACACGCTGAAAAATAACGGCCACAGAAACATATTGCAGGCACCATGTACATGTTTGTAAGCATTGTTTTCGTGAATCGAAGGTCTGCTGCTTTTTGTTCCTTTTTTGTGTGGCACGTCTTTGTTTTCGACAGTTTTCAACAAACAAATCCACATTTGGGTCACAAATACGTAAATTATAACCTATTAATCATTGTGTCTCAAACATGTTATATTGAATAGCAAACACAATGTGTTTGGTCACAAGTATCCTACATTTGCCACAAGCTACAAACACGTTATACAATAAAGAAATAAAAATTTTTGAGCATGTAGCACTGGCGACTAAGACGTTTAGTTAGGAAACTTGTTGGTTTTTCATTTAATCGTCAAATATAATTTGTAAATCATTTTTTGTTTTTGATTATCTCGAAAATAAATTTTCGAAATGGAATATTGTACTTTATACAAATTTCCATTGTGCTTAACTATCATGTCAAGGCGGTTGGTTATATATTGGCTTGATTTAGTTTACATTAATTCATTACACCCAATTGGTTAAATTATGGAATCAGATTTGTGGGTGTATAACTCCATGTTTAATAATTGTCACTGCAACCTGATAACTCCCTTCCAAATTGATCTGGTTTCGTCACACGATTAAAAACGGTATTAATCTTCCACGGCAACAGCACAACATTTGCATAGAGACTCGTAGCGATTTCATAAGTGTTGTGTATGCAAATTTTAACACAGCCAGCCACTGACATTTGGACTTCAGTTTATTCAGTCTAAAATTTATTCAATATACCATCAATGAAACCATCACATAGCCCCCTGAGACTTAAGGTGAAGGTTACTACGAAATTTTGGCCAACTAAATGTGCATAAACCGAAATAGGAACACAACTCAATGTAGTTCTACGTTTCTGGCCAACTTTTGATGTTTCCTTGGTTTATTGCCGTCCAACAATTTGAAGTTGGATCATCATCAACAACTTCATTTTCGATTTATGGAAATACGATTTAGTGTTGCTTCTTTTGTAATTCGAAATTTTAACATTTTAGCGATTAAAATCGAATCATTTTGTTAATCACAGCGAATAATCGCAGGGAAACGGTTGTTGGTGTTGTTCTGTTTTTGGCTGTGGATGTCTTCATCTTTAGCCATTGCTTTTTGAGAAGTTTGTTAAAGTTGTTGTTGTTGTCGATTGTGGTGTTGTTGCTGGTTGCTACACGGTAGCTAGCTACCTAAGCTATTGCATTGGCTAAGATGTAAATCACCTAAGACTGATTTGTTTCTGCTTAGATGGTGGCACAGTGGTAGGTTCTTGAATTCGTCATGGAATTGAGAATTGGAAATTGAACACAAATATGTTAGAGTCTTTATGATATAATGATCTTGAGTCAGATCGATGATAATCACATTACGATTTTTAAATTAGTGCTTAACTTTTAAATTATAGCTTAGTTTTGTTTAATTTAAAAATAATGCAAAATAATATCTCATATCACAATTAAGAAATCTAGCTAGACGAATGCATGGCCCATCGTGGAAAAGGCCATATATCCATCGCATGCAAGGTCCTCTCGAGAGTAACGTGTGAAAGTATAATGCTGTTTGTTGCAGATCTGGTCGAACCTTATCAGTGTGGCTTTAGGCCTGGAACGCCAACAATCGAATAGATATTCACAAATCGATACCTACCACCTCTTTGTAGATTATGACACTGCCTTTTATAGCCCGATACGCAGAAAACTGTGCCAAGCTATGTCAGAGCTTGATATTCCTGCTAAGCTGGCTCACCTTTGTAGAATTACACTGATCGACATGGACTCCTCAGTAAAGATTGGTAAAGATCTCCCGAAGCATTAAAGAGGCGATATCCCAGGCAGGGCGGCAGTCTATCATGCGATCTCTTTAACAGTTAAATTGAAATCATCGTGAGAAAAGTTACAAACAACTCGAATAAAACTATCAGCAGCAAAGGTCACATGCTGCTCGCGTATGCTGATGATTTAGACCTCATTGGGCGAAATGTGCGAGAAGTTTCAGCAGTATTTTCAAGAATCGAGAATAAATCAGTAAAAATGAGGACCGTTGTGAGAGCACGGGACGTCATATTCCGTCATCATTGTTGAGCCTGTATATTGAACCGGTATGGTAAGGCACGTTCACACCATATGATGCCTCATGCCGATATTCCAGGATGTGGCTGAAGAAAAAACGTGAAGAAAAACGTACTGGCGATCCAATTAATACTTAGCAGAAGGGTTCTAAGATAGTTCAGCTTAACTTCCTGAATGTCTGTTAGATGGAACATGAGGAAAAATCCTACTCCTACATACCAAGTAATGAAAAGTGAACGAAATTTTCGGTCCATGAACTTTTCGTTTATATTTTATGCACGTACTTCTTATGGCAACGAAAATTTCATACAAACTGAATACCGGACTTCTAGCAGAACACTGTTCAGTGCTAAATTCCAGAGGAGTGGAGATAAGTCTCCCACTTAGGGGTTCCTGTATTCACATTTTGAGTTAAGGTTGTGTGTCCCAGGGACGGGGTTATGCGCCTTCTCTTAAGTAATTCATAGATCAAATTAATGATCCTCTGGTTAACATCTTGCAAATAGATGCTAGTTTTGGGCTCAGCAAACAGTTTAAAAACAAAGCTCTCTCTCGACGGACAAAGGTCCAGCTATACCAGACTATCATTTTGCCAGTCCTAGCATATGGCTCCGAAACTTGGGTCATATCGCAAGCGGAGTATTCGAGACTATCATTTTGCCAGTCCTAGCATATGGCTCCGAAATTTGGGTCATATCGCAAGCGGAGTATTCGAGAGGCAAATTCTCCGTAAAATATATATATGGTCCTGTTAACGAATATGGTCCTGTTAAGGAAAACGGCGAGTACCGACGTCGTTGGAACCAAAAGCTATATGATTTATATTCCGACGTGGACATCTCGGATGGATGAAGATGAGCCAGCGCGAAAAGTTTTCGATAACGTACTCGATGGAAGCAGGAAAAGAGGACGACCAAGACTACGCTGAAAAAACCAGACAGAAGAATCCTTCCGTATCCTTGATATTGTCAACTGGCGTCAAAAGGCGAGGATAGAATCAGTTAGAGAAACATGTTAAAATTATTTTATGTTAATTAAAATGTGTATGACATCTGACCTCATGAGGTTGTATAAAAGTCAATAAAAGTAAAGGTTAACATCAAGTGCCGTTAGAGCTGTTTTATTTCGATCCTGGTAAGACGTTGTCAAATGAACCCCCTATATCGATCAATTCGGCAAGGTTGTAGTCCTTTATCTAAATAGAGTTATCTATGAAGCTCACTAACGTGTACAGAGCGCTTTCCGTAGATTTGCTCTTGTTGTAAGTGTGCTGGCATGTGACCAATTGAGAAGTATCTATGGACGCCATCATCCCCTCCAACGACTTCAGACGGAAAGATAAGAGATTGATTGGTCTAAAGTCCTTTGGACTAAGATGCGGTGAATAAATACCACCCTGTATTCTCTCCATATAACTAATAAAACAAATGGTTTCCCATTACATCCCATCAAGGAACTGGGGATAGCTTCTCACAACCAGAGAGTTGTGCGCTTTCTTGTTTTATACTCACTGATTGGGACCTACAGTTTTACACCGGTTTCGAATGGTATTTTGAGAAGTTTTTCATGGCTAAATACTAGAAAGTGTCGCCGTCACTATGCGAGGTGACCGCCGCCGAAAGAAATTTTAAGGTGGTCAGAGCAGGGATAGAACCCAGGATCTCATGTACAAGAGACGCGCACACTACCCATTGCACCACCAACGACCACCCATCTAACTAATAGCTAATAATTAATAGGAATGATAGGATAGCTAATAACTAATAGGATAGCTTGATCATATAAAGATACAATATCCAAGCAGCCAAAATATGAAGTCCACTTTGTAGCTCCACTGGTGCTATACCATCTGGGCCAGGTGATTTGTAGGGTTTAGAACATACTAACACACATGTTTCATTCCTGTGACGAAGCATTAGCCAGTGTTAATTAGAAAAATTAAATAAATATTTTCCCATTACATCCCATGAAGGAACAGGAGAGGGCTTCTTACAATCAGTGAGCTGTCCGGTTTCTAGGTTTACACTTATAGATTGGAACCCGTACAAGCTGAAGATTTTTTAATTTTTTGTTGTTTGGATGCAAATGTATCGTGTTTGTAGCTTGTGGCAAATACAGTATACTTGCGTGGAAACATATTGTGTTTGCTATTCAATAACACATGTTGGAGACACAATTTTTAACAGGTTATAATATCTATTTGTGTGCCCAAATATGGCTTTGATTTTTGGCAACTTCTAAAAACAAAGCCGTGACAGACAACAAAGTAACAAAAGAGCAGCATATCTTCAATTCATGAAAACAATGCTTGCACGTACGTATATGGATGCTCCAAACAAATACTTGGTTCCTGCAATATGTTCCTGGGTGCGTTTTTTCCAGCGTGTAGTTTTGCACCGGTTCTGAAATGTGTTTTGAAAAGCTTCTTCGTGGCTATTTACTTGATACTGTCGTCATTACGAAGCGAGGTGGCTGCCGTCGAAAGAAACGTAAGGTGGTCAGTGCACCAACGAACCAACGTTCTTTTGTGCGAGAGTTGCGCATGCTAACCATTGCGGTATATTATCAAGTCATAATCTAAGAAAGCCACATTCTTAACAACACTAATGGAAAAACGATTTGCCAGAATCATGCCCTTATCCATATGCTGACAGGAGATGCAGCTATAAATATAGGTACATTTTTGCTCAGAAATGAAACACTCGCAAATGCATTCAGCCCACTGTGCGCTACACAATTATAGGTATATTGTAGCCGACTGAAGCTTAAAAGCCAAAACAATCAGATATCAAACTCCATGACAAAACGGATTTAATCTGTTTAGAGCAGAATAGGAGGCCATACACTTTATACATATATGTATATGAATATGAATACAAATGTGTTGGTATGAATATTGAGTAATCATATAATGTAAATTATGATTTAATGGGACGCAATACGATTCTTAGGATACAATGGCAATGGCTCGTGGCGTGTAGCTCAATGTGGAGTAAATGTGGAAATGTAATTGGGTGAAGGGAGGCAACTTAAACAGCAGCCACTTACAGAAAATGACAAAAATGAATGAATAAGAACTTTTGAAATCAGGTTTACGAATGGTACCTTAATTTGCCTTAACAGGTTGTGGCCGGAATTGACAACACACAGACCCAGCCGTGGCAGACATGCATGTTTTGTATGCTGAGCAATATGATTTCAATTTCAATATAAAATTTTAAAATTCGTATTACTATATTTTTTTTTCGTTTTATTCTTTATTTGTCGGCCTTAAGTTGATAATCGAAACTAAAAACATAGAGTTTGCAACCAACCAACTTGTGATTGTTCAATTCAACACAAAGTAGTTATCCTTCAAAACGAGACTGATACGAACGTAGTTTCTTCACGATTTCAAGATTTGTCTCTCGTTCTCTTGGCGGTGGATTTGAAGGCAAACAGTTTAATGTTTAAACAAAAAAAATATAAAAAAATAAAAATTTAATAAAAAGTGTAATTAAACACCTAAATATTGATTAAGACTAAAAGGCAAATACATCAGCTTCAGATTGTAGCAATTTGTTTTGAGAAAACAAAAGTGTTCAAAATCTGTTTAAAGTGGAAATAAACAAATGTCATGATGATGTTTAACTTCCGGTTCGAAGTTTGTAGTTCAGCTTCATTTGCTCTGAATGTTATAAAGTCGTTTAACAATTATCACCGACATTAAGTTGGATTTTGGAATCATTTGGCATCAAATCGGCAAAAACTTAAAAATACATTTGTAAAGGTTTTAAACTTCTAACGATTGTTCATAGTTATTGTAGTTTTTAATTAGAAAAATTATACTTTCAAACTGAATTTAATATCATTTAATACGATTGTCTTGTTTCCAAGTTATTTGTTTGTCTTGTTTCCATGTTATTTGTTTTTAGTGTTCGAAATCACAATTATTATGTTTTATTATTAAGCTGTCACATACCGCTGTGGTTGAGTGTTTGGCTTGTTGCCAAACTGCTGTGTATTACTTTAGAAGTTTGTTTCTTACAAACATAAGAGTTAATGATAATTTATTCTTGAAATCGGTGTAAATGGAAGTGGATTAGTTTCCTATCGGATTTGCCAAGTTGTAAAAGAACCGGAATATTATGACCTCAAATTTCGTGTGTACTTGTAAACAAGCCACAAAGTTGGGGTGTGTTGGGTTGGAAAGATGTATAGTACGATAGTGTCAAATATTTGTATAGTTCATTCACTATCTTAGTACTGCGATACAAGTATTGGTAAATTGAATGCAATTAAGTGTAAATTATTTTTATTGTAACACAAAGATTCTGAAATTGTAATGCATTTCAAGGGGAAAAAACAGCAACAATAACATTTCAAAATTTTGTTATTAAAAGTATAAATTATATTTTGTATAAGAGATTTGTTTTCCAAGGCCCATCATTTATTCTACACCATTTGTTCAAATGTTTTTCGTTAACAAACATCTTATTTTACAGCTTTTGACTTCCATATTGCAAGCATCAGCAGATTTTTACGTGTCATCTTGTCCAACTGACGGACCGGACCGTCCAAATAAATAGATTTTGGTAGGCGAAGGTCTAAACAGATAAAAGTGTGAGACTATAAAATATTTTATTTTAGAAAATGTTGCAATTTCTTGCTTCTTAGATTCTAGGAGAAATAAAATTCCAACGTTGCTTTCAATTCGACGACTTTATTACGAATGAATTATTACAATCTTTTGATATTGCTCTTAAGCCAAACATTCCAAGCGCAACAATATTCTTTCGCAACTGCATTGTCAACAACATTATCATAGAGAAGCTTCACAGTTTTGAGACATTATATACGTTGCTGTAACAGGGTGGATCAAATAATTATTATAAACAATAACATAAGTGGCATTCATTGGTGTACTTGAGTCGTTGCTTATTAAAACGCAAACATTAAAATTGATCACTTGCCTGGCTGCAACGAATTTACGCACAATATACGGTTCAGTAACTACTGGGAAAATTTCACCAGCGTATTCCTTGGCTCATTTCATGAAAATATATCCATCGAAAATGCAAGAGGGCGAAATAGCAGCGGCTTGAAAACTTTCGGATTGGTAAAATTGGATTTTGTGGTCGGATTTTTGTTTTTGAGCATAAAAAAAATTAAAAAAAAGTGAAAACGCCGAGCCCTACCTCTTACCTTTCCAAAATTACCTAAACGAAGCCCATACGTCTTACTGTTCCAAAGATATGACTTTTTTTTTGGAAGCGAAATAACAGCAAACATTTATTTGTTTTTGTAAATTAACACGTTTAAGATTTTATTTTATTGAAATTTTTGGCTGAAGAATCAAACACAAAGAAAAAAAACACTTGATGTTAAAATAAGTTTTCAATGTGGTTCCCGTTTTCTACTAAACACAATTGCAGCCGTTTGCGAACCACATCGGACATGTTTAATTCGTTCACCTTTTCACGAACTTTCACCGCAGCTTCCTCAATGCGTGCACGCAAGTGCTCACGAGTGTGGATCTGCACAGAATACACACAATCTTTCATGTAGCCCCACAAAAAGAAATCAAGTGGCATGAGATCTGGAGATCGTGGCGGCCAGGCGATTGGTCCAACTCGTCCAATCTAACGTTTAGGGAAATTTGTGTTAGGCCAATCCCGCACAATAAGCCCGTAATACGCTGGAGCATTTCAGTCAAATAGTCATAACTTTGGAACGGTATGACCTTTGGGCTTGGTTTAGATAATTTTGGAAAGACAAGAGGTAGGGCTATCTTCTAAGAGTTGAGATCTGCCATCTGGATGAGAAAATTGAGGTTATGTGAACGTTCTTATTTTATAGCTCCGAATCTCCGCAATTTAATTTTTTTTATGATTCAGAAAGGTCTCTTAAATGCATTTCCAACAAGCCCAAAAACAAAAAAAGTCCGACCATGGTTCAGAGCTTCGCAGATTTACCCTAGTAACCTCCGACCACCAATCCGCAAATTTTCAAACCTGTGCCATTTCGCCCCCTTGCATTTTCGGGGATGGTCGTAGATGGACATATTTTCATGAAATGAGCCAAGGAATACGCTGGTGAAATGTTCGGTCGTGACTGAACCACCCTGTATAGCAGACCAACAAATGTACTAAACTAAATACAGTGACTCATATATGCGAATAGCCATTGGCACTTCTAAGTAGTCCACATGCTAGTTCAATTACAACAACCGCAAATCTACGGAAACCGCTCTGCACGCGCTAGTAAGCTTCATAAATAAATCTATTTACATATAGGAATATACGTTTGCCGCACTTTTCGATATGGAGGATGCGTAACAACGTCTTGCCAGGATCGATACAATCGGCTCTATCCGCACTTTGCGTGTTTAAACAAGGAATCATTAATCTAACAATTAATTACAAGAAGGTGCATAACCTCGTCCCTGAGAAACACAACCTAAACTCGAAAAATGAATAGCGGAACACCCCAAGGGAGAGTATTATCACTATTCCTCTGGAATTTACCGCTGAAGAGAATTCTGCTAGAATTGGAAGGATAAGGTTGCACAGTTGTAGCACGTGATGACAACCTTGCAAAATACCCATCCGCGTGCAGAGATGTGATCCTTAATCAGGACACTCTCTCTGTGGGCTATGGTGAATGGATTGGACTGGACTGCACCAGAGAAACCTAAGTTCGTAGTATTTACCAGGAAGCAGAAGCTTCCCTATATTCATCCCTTGTCTCTATGTGGTACAGAAATTTCCCGAAAGGATAATGCAAGATGTCTACATCTGATTCTCGACCGAAGGCTTAATTTCACATCAAACACTATGGATAGGACCAGTAGAGCCACAGTGGCCCTATGACTGCCCAGACTTTTATATGAGTACGAGAAAATATAAAGGATCTTCATATTGGATCTACCAAACATTCAGGGAGTTAAGCTGATGATCTTGCACACTTAAAAACATGTGTGTTTTTTGAAAATATAACATTTTTGTAGCTTGTCGCAAATTTAGTATACTTGTGTCTAAACACATGGTGATTGTTTGTCAATATATTACATGTTGGAGACACATTGATAAATATGTTATAATATATGTTTTTGTGAGCCAAGTGTGGCTTTGTTGTTGAAAAGTGCTGAAAACAAAAACGTGACAGACAACAAGGAAACCAAAAAGCAGCAGATCTTCAATTAATGCAAACAATACTTGTACGTTAGTCTAGCGAGTTCAATACTTGTACGTTAATCCAGCGTGTTCCTAACATATACATGAATCCTGCAAAATGTTACAGGGACCGTTGTTTCAGTGTCTAGGAACTTCACGCTGAGCACTAATAGGTTCGCCAAACACCAATATACGTCTTTTCTGCAGCCACATCCTAGAACATCGATGTAGCTTGTACGCCTCTTAAGCATATCGGGCCATGTTATAGGTTCATCGATGGGAGCGGAATGTGAGGTCCCGTTGTACTACAACGGTTGTCATTGGACTGACTTGCGACAGCCACTTCTACCTAACCTTATCTAATACGCAGAGGAAGCACATCTCCCACTCTGTAGAAAACCGCCCAATATATATCGGCTCCACGAAATACCCCCCATGGAAATAACGCCCAGGAAATAGCACCCAATGAAATAAACCCAAAAAAAAAAGAAATAACATCCAGAAACAAAGAATGAAATAACAGCCAAGCAAAAATTAAATTAACTCCCAGGCAAAATGGAAACAAAGGCCAAAAAATGTTCTTATAAAAGGCCCATTTGGAAACCCCGATTTTTTAACTTCCAAAAAAAGTGAAATACTTCCCAAAAAATTTGGTTGTTTTTTCATATGAAATAACATCCAAAAATGCGTGAAAATACATTGGGAGATTATTTCATTTCTCGTTTGGTGGTTTTTTCCTTGGGGGGTATTTCGTGGAGCCTATAAATCGTGTTGCGTTGAAAATTGTCGTATGGCAAACGAGGAAAAGCACTTATCCTTAACCTAAGAGCAATTCCCGACTTATACTCAACAATGCTGTTTAAAATTAACAATGCTATTTAGACTAATTCATGTCAGAGCATTCGAACTTGGGAACTACTGTATTTAAAAGGGCAATCCTAGTTCAAGCATCAACTACTGTGTAAGAATACTTTTATCCAATGCATAGTAGGTCCTTTCAAGCGTATTGAGCAATTGTTGCAATTGACAATTCGTTTGACAATGGCTGCACTCTGGAAAATCTGTATTTTTTGTTGGCTGGATGCAAATTTAACGTGTTTTTAGCTTGTCCATAAATATTGTATTCTTGGGTCCAAACACATTGGTATTCAATATTACATGTTGTCGGCACAATGATTGATAGGTTGTAATATATGTTCTTGTGACCCAAAGTGGCATTGTTTGTCGAAAACTGCTGAACACAAAAACGTGACTGACAACAAAATAAAAAAAGCTGCAGTTCTGCAATTCATGAAAACAATGCTTGCAAACATATACATGGTTCCTGCAAGATATTGCTGGGGCCGTTTTATTCAGCATGTGGTTTGGTTTGCCTTGTAGGTTTAGTTTACTACAATATACTTGTAATTGTGTAGTCCACATTGGAGTGTTGGTATAGGAGAGTGTTTTTTTTCTGCGGTAAAACTTAAGAGTAAATTTGAACCAACATTGTCTGTCACCATATGGTTAAGTGTATGATCCTGACATGCCCTATTTGCTGTTTCATTGTGTAAAATTGTGTTCCTACTCAGCGGTTGTACAATCAGTAAAACACAAGTGACATCAAACAACTCTTTAAATGCATTCAATCAATACATTTCGATATTGATTTGCTTTAGAGTAACATACCATGTACATATATGTTACTAAATTGAATTAATCTAATATTATATTACTATTCGACATATGTGGATCGAAGATGCTTAAATTATTTGGAAATCATACTACCATGAACTCCAATACAACTGTGTGATTTATTACTATGCCTTGTACATCATAGGTTTGTGTCTTAAGTCTTTTGTTTGAGGTTGTTTTTTGTCATAGAAGCCTACCCAACACTCGTTTCAGTGACCCTAGCGACCTCAACGCGTATTGACCTCAATACCAAAATACCTGTAAAGATGCAATACGTTTATTTGCTTTTAGTTTTTCCGTGATTTTATGTTACCACCTGTCTCTAAGTTAATAGACGAGTTAATTTGTATTCGTTTTAAACCAAATCTAGAGCAAAATCGTTAAAGTTGAATGAACTATAATGGAATCGAAATCTTCGACAATCTCTTTGATAGCTCTTGCAGACAATGGAACATTGAGTCATTTTCTAAATCAATGGATTTTTTTTATATTGTTAACCAACACTTTATTTGTCTGCTACAAATTTATCGATAAACGATAAACACATTTTGGGGTTTTCAGTATAAATTGGATGCATTTGTTGTTGTTGGGTTTTATGTTGCTTGCCACTCCTCTTTCATGGTGTAGTCGAACGTAATTTGTTCATTGTTGTAGCAAATTTAACTAGATCATGCAGACTAAGCGTATATTTTTCGATTTATTGATAATTTGTAATGTTTCATTGTAACCAGGAATCATTGATTTTGGGAGAGGGAAGAAATCCACTTTAAGCCAGACATACAAATATTAACGAGATGAATTGGCGAAGAAAGACAATTAATGTTTTCAATTCATGTTGCACAGTAGTCTCGCTGGTCATAAATTCTAGATATAAATAATTGCGATATTAATAAATACCTATTCGCAAATCTTGCACATGAGAAGGTCGGTTGAGTACCCGCTCTGCCTACCTTTCACTTTTTCCGAATATTCTTTGGAGTTCGGAATTTAAAGTGTCTTATCAGAATTTCAACACTGAAAATGGCATCATGATTTTAATTGTGAGATGGCTTCGTATCGTAGTAGCCAATTGTAAGAAACTTCCCCCCGACTGCCTCGTTTCAGTAATACAACATACATATAAGTATATATGTAGAATAATCATGTTCGTCCATTTCATATAAAGTCGATGAAGGGTCGTTTTCTTTGTCTTCTCCTTTATTGCATCAGCTATTGAAACGACAAATTGATTGCTCATATTTTAAACTGGGAGCCAACGCAGCATGCACTATGCAAGTTTCGTTTTCATACTCGCAAAGAATAATATCACTACGCCGGATCAAAATTTCGGATAAAGGAACTTCGTTTTCGTTTTCGGATTGTAATTGCATTAAACGAACATTTATTTAGCCAAAAAAAAAATATCCTTTGTGACAAATAAATAAAATTGTTTACGATAACCGAAAAACGTTTACAACAAACGATATTTTCTAACTCTAAACTCAAAAAACAAAAACGTTTACGAGAAACCTTATATGCTTGTAACAAAATCTGTCATAAAAAAAACAAAATTAAAAAACACATAATTGGAATTACCCTGTGCATTCAAAATTATAATCACAGAAAGTGCAACAGTGTGTGCTACCAGAGATAAGCAAGACCTTTGCCGTGCCGTCCATCAGCTACTGGTACATAACTCACTCAAGCCTCATGATCTTAAAGCGCAGTGGAAGTGCATCTCCCACTCTATAAAACTGCTGTAGAGACCATACTTGGTTACGGAAAACCGCTTAAAGACAAACCATGGTACGCCGAAGAGCATCCCATGGCTAGTGGTGAAAAGAACGCTGCACGTATGGCGATACTTCAGTCAGTTGCATCGCGAGCCGCGACGGAGCGGTAAAGGAGAATAGGAGAGAGGAAATCCGGTTATTTAAGAAGGAACAGCGGCTGTGGAGAGAGTGCGGGAGCGAGCAAATTGAATTTTACAGAATGAAGAATGTGGGCAGTAAGTACCAAAAGTACAAACTCAAACCAACGTCCAGAACGGGAATCTAGTCGCAAATGTGCAGAGAATATTGGGAATATGGAGAGATCACTTCTCTGCTATTTTTGTTCCATAGAGTAATTCTAACTTCATAACGTTGGATCGTGGAATACATGGGTTCAATAATACCAGATAGAGGCATTAGCACAAAACATCCAACATGACAACACAAACGGCATTTCGTGTTTGTATGGTAAAATAGTTTTGTTAAATACAACATAAATGTATTCCAACAATAAGAGCCAACAAAAAAGTGTAAAATACAGTTTTGTACCAAACCGACTTGATAAAGTTAAGTTTACAGTTCTTGCAACTTCATGTGGTGTAAGTTAATTTCCGACGTACATCTCTCACTTACACAAACCCATGACGAAGACAGTGAAATGAAATATTCCAATTTACTCTATGACTTGTCCCAGGAGACTTCAATATATATGAGGATGTTGAGCAACTACAGGACGATTGTGTCGACAACCCCTCTTTAGAAAGCCAAAGCGAAGTTAGAACTGAAATTTCCCGACTTAAGAACAAGGAAGCCGCTGGTGCTGATGGACTACCGGCTGAACTTTTTAAAGCTGGCGGCTATCAGTTGGAAAGGTGCAGGCATCAGCTCATATCATATCCATGATCGTGCTAGACGAATGCTTGTCCAATGATTGGAGCCTTAGCATACTGTGTCCTGTTTTCAAAAAACGCGACACGAGTATATGTGCCAACTATCTTGGAAAAAGTATTTTATCCATTGCATAAAAGGTCCACTTCAGTTTAATGTGCGAACACAAAAGCCCTTTGTTGCGGACCTATTATGACCTTACAAGTGTGCCTTTAGGGCTGGAATATCAACTATCGACAATTCCTGGAGAAATCCCACGAAAACCAATCGGCACCTACCACCTCTTTCTAGATTATAAGACTGCCTTCGGTTGTCCGATAGGGGGAAACTATACCAAGCTATGCGGAGTTTGGTATTCCTGAAAAGCAGTCACGCCTTTGTAGAATGACACACGAAATCCTCAGTAAAGATTGGTAACTATCTGCCGAACCATTTAGCACAAGGCGATGCCTCTGACAGAGCGACACCCTATCATGCGATCTCTTCAACATACACTAAAAGAAAAAGCTTCATAAAGTTTATGAATTCTTTCATCAATTTCATGAAACATTTCCTGATTTTCCAACCTACGACACATTTTATTGAATTGATGAAAAACATTTCATAAATCTTTCATCAATATTTCATCAATAGTTAACGTTGATTCAACGACAATGTTCCATCAAGTTGATGTAAATTTGTCATCAGTTTGATGTAAGTTTGGCATCAAGATGAAGTAAATTTTTCACCTCTTTGATGTAAATTGGTCATCATTTTGATGTAAATTGTTTGTTTATGAGTAGACAAACTTTTTTGCCTATTTTTCATCGCAAAAAAACCCGCAAGAACAGGGTATATGTAAGTAAAAGGGCTAAATGAAAAAAAATTAAACAACTTTTTTTAACCGTATTATGCTACAACCCAGCATTGTTTTGTGTTTTTCTTATAGTATTGCTTGCATACTTTTAGGATTTCGTGGTTTAGTGTTTGAAAGTTCTATCAATTCGTTTTGTTGGTTTTATTTTATTGAATACCTTTAGACATAATATGTCAATGGAGTGTGTGGCAAAGATTTGTGCAGTCAGTCCTTCATCCACTGAAGTCAGGAACCGTAATCATTAAAATCTTAAATTAAAATTTAAAAACTTTTATAAAAAGTACCTTTCTTGAAGATCCATTTAAATTACCGTATTTTTCAACGGGCGCCTTAGGCGTGTTGGAACGAACTATATGTAATACATAATATATAGCGAAAGGAACTGCGTTCCAACCGGGTGTCCCATGACACCTCATGTGATTTTTTCTATTTATTTTTCAATACTACGTCCATATTTTTAATCGATTCCACTAATCAGTTCCATATTCCTATGAGCTATGTCAGTAGAATGGATCAGAATGAAAAATGGCAAAAATATTGGAAGACGTACTCGAAGGACATCGAAAAATACAACGACCAAGAATCTTCCTGAAACATCAAGTGAAGTATAGCCTGCGAGACTTTGGTGTTACCAACTGGAGCAGTAAAGCTGAAGATCGAGCCGGTTGGAGACACATGCTGTCCTCATATTCTAAGGCATTTGACACCTCCGGGTTGTTTGTGGCCAACCAAATAAGTATGTAAGTAAGTGTGGTAGATTAATTTGACGAGAATTGACGAGGAAAGGAATATTTAGGTTTTTCTTGTGCTGGAATATGTAACTTTCAGTGTGAGTTGGGACTTAGACAGTTTCCATCAATACGATCTAATTCGCATATGTAAATTTCATATAAGACTTTGTCAATGTGGTTATATATTCAATTGATGATCGATTGATGTTACCCATTCAGGCACAGTAGATGGGTATCTGATTTTGAACTTGCAACTAAGTTCGAAACTATGAGTGCACTTCTGTAAATTAATTTTTTTAATTTTTTTTTATGAAAGTTGAAGATTTTCCACTACAAAGTGCAGGCAGCTCATCATGTGCAAACAATGTGTAAACTACGCTCACGGTCATCTTAACGTGGACGATTTTCACTTGAAATTTATCGCAAACGACAAGGACCATTTTCATCTTTATGGATATGTAAACAAACAAAAATGTCGCTTCCGGGGCACTAAGAATTTACGTATCATTCACGAAAAGCCATTACATCCACACAAATTAACTGTATGGGGCGCCATTTATTCCGGAGTTGTCATCGAGCCTTGTTTTTTCGACAACGGTTAGTGTCAGTGGTGAACGATAAAGAACCATGATCGAGTTTTTATGGCCGCAAATTATTGAATTGCAACTGGAGGATATGGGGTTCCAACAATTCGGTGCAACTGCAAGGAACCCAGAAACATCTTGCTGACAAGTATATGGTAAATTTTATTGAAGGTTTGTCCATCAGGTGATTCCAATGTATACTTGTGTATATTTTTATGGGGGAATTTCGTTCCGCCGGTAAACACTTGATGGCGAGTACAGAAATCTATGAGCCTGCCACCATTATGATTCCTCACAGTTACAAGACCATGCCTTCCCATCACTTCCTGAAGGTTTTTGTGGTCGTGGCCCACTTTGGCACTGAAATCTCCTAGAAATATGTTAATGTTACCAGTTGACAAGCAGCCTACAGAAAAATTCAGGTGGCTATAGAAATCTGTGATACAGGCGCATGCTCAGTACGTGCATGCGCCTGTATCACAGAAATCTTGCGGAGTTTCGAATTAAAACTTGTACTGACGATGCGATCAATATAGCTTTGTATGATATTAGAGCATTTCTAGGCCTAGGTGAAAGAAGGCCTAGGTTGCCTATCCTTGCCGGAGTAAATAAAGCAGTGACCAGGTGGTAACTGAGAATTGCCACTATTAAGCTAACGTACTGCGCTTAGATTTAGGATGTCCATTTTGTGGGATTCAATAACTCGTTTACCCTGGTCGAAATTTTCGGAGAGAGTTCTAACATCGCAGGTACCAATCATAAACCGTTGCTTAAAGCCAAGTGTCGTTATCGAGGCAGATAATTTTTCTTTGGATTAACACGTTGGGGCAGCATACAACCTCTAGGCAGGTCTGCACCCTATATTAGGGATGTATTTTTATCGACGTACTAGTCTAGACCCGTAGTGTTTAGTCTCTTCACCACGCACTACGGTCTTGGCTGGAACTTTTTTTTGTCCTTGTGCACTACTAACTCTACACTCGCCACAAAAATTTATATTTTCGTGCAATTTTCTTTCTCAGAAATTTAGAAGTGGATTATCAAGAGAAGAGTGCACTAGTGAACCATTCTACAGTACTGTGGACAACTGGTATAATAAATTAAATTCAGGAAACATCGATGCTGTTTGCGAACTGTTATTGCAAGATCGTCCCATATATTGAATACTGAATGAACATTTGGCTGTAAAAAAGTCTTTGCTCCCGGTAGATACAGAATAATTTGTCAATAGCTGTAAAAAGTGTGGTGCCGATTGGGGCAAGGAAATGTTGAAACAACTCAATGACAGCAAAATTACGAGTCATGGATCTATGCATATTAACCTGAGACTAATGAACACTCGACCATAGGGGTCTTCCAGGACGAGTCACATCCAACAAAAATTGTTTGCGCACGAAACACTTCCATTTAAATGATGACCCGCTTCTTCGCCATAACTGGTCATATGGCAAAAGTTCCATTACGGTTAAATCTGAATGGTACATAACTATTTGTGCGCCGAATTTTTTTTGCTAAACTGAAGAAAACGAATCCCCAAAGAAGAATCAATCCCCATCACGACAATGCCAGCATGGCTCAAATAAACGCGTATTTAACCAATATCAATAATTAGATTTCATTTATAGTCCTTGTATTTCACCTACTGACCTATTTTTATTCCCGCATATTACCAACAAATTTGCGTGGCCAAGTAGTTAATTTTGACTCCTGAAGACGCGGGTAGGAGCTGTTTCATTCGGAGAGGCGAAAGTGCTTCGAGAATTGGTGCAAACGCATGCAAAAGTGTCTTGATATAGATGGAGTATATTTTGAAAAACAGTAAAACCCATTTAGGTCCTTAACATTAATTTTTTCATTATTAGTCAAGAAATAATGGCTGATTTTTTGCTATTTAGTTTTTGAAAATTGTTGAAAACACAGGAAATTTGATATTTATATTTCGATCGATAAATCAATGCCTGCCGTTCACTTCTTAAAGATTATTTCATCAACATGTTGCCTACGCATCCCGTGGTCCATTCTAAAAGCTAAATTTTGGCACACGTTTCCAAAATTTTAGCCGGTATCTCATCAATGATACGTGTAGTGTTGTCCTCCAAGGCAGCAATCGTGGTTGGTGCTTATGCCTATAGATGAGAGACTTCCCGTGCCTCTACAAAAGTGGGGTCAAATCGCATGAACGAGACGGTCAATAGCCGTGAGATTAATTGCATTAACTGCCTCTCAATTGGTTCATGATATCGAGTTTAGTGTGGCATGTGTCATCGTGCTGTTGACGGTCAACCATGTCCAATTCTTCCATTTTGGGCAAAACATTGCGGCCACAGCTGTCTTTGCAGAAGTACGGCCCAATGATGCCGTCAGCCTATAAACCGCATCTCTGGCTGCTCTTCGGAGTAAATGCGGCAATTCTGTTTATTGCCGTACCCATTGAATCAAAAATAAGCCTCGCCGCTGAGGATAATTTTTCGATAAAAAAAGGTGATCTCTTCAGCTACTCTAAGTCCCATTTACTGAAAAGACGATGTTGTGGTAGGTCTTTCCGGTTTCAGCTTATGCACCTGCTGTATTTGGTATCGGTTTAGAACGAGGTGCTTACGTAAAATTTTACAGGTGGTCGAATAACACTAACCCAATTGGTGCGATCGGTGACGGGAGGACATATCGCTATCTTTATTTACACTGGTGCATACAGCATCGCTATTCTAAACGGTTCGCCTTCAAAGTATACGCGTTGGTGGATTGATGTGCAATAGAGTTAAACTGGTGCGAAATTCGGTCACAAGGGCTTGAATAGCCTACTTAGTGGATCATATATGATGACCATAAAATGGGCGTAACTTGCGAAACACAATTTTCAGAGAGCACGAATTTTGATGATAAAACTCAATGATATGCAATGTTTTCCAAATGAAATGGCAAGACCAACTTTTTTGACTCTGACACTTAACTTGACACTGAAAAGCCAAATGGTAAAAAAATTAACCGTATTACCAGGTTTACATTGATTTCGAATTTCGCCCTTTTTGTTGCCGATTGGCAGCGCTATGTCATCATGATTGAAAGAAAATTTGGAAACAAGTTTGTGGTCTAGGACTCATGTTCAAAATGTTCGCTAATTATTACACCATGACGTTGTTCTCTTTACTACTGACTCCAAAAGTATTAGATGTAATTGATAGAAAGAGAAGAAACAAACATTGACGATACTTGGTACGAGTTGCTGGAGAAGCAGACCAACTCGTGTAGCTGGGTATTTTCTGATCTTGAAAGTTTGGAATTCTGATCGGTAATGTCAAGGTAGTGATTCTGAAATTGAACATATAACAAGAAGTCAAAGATCACATTGTGTCTGACCGCCCATCTTCTTATTTAGATGGACAAAGAGGGTGAAGCTTAGACAATCAGGGTTTTGTGATTAATCACATTACTAAGATTGAATTCATTTTAACGTATGCGTTTGCTTATGAAGCATTCCAATTATGATTCATAATCGAAGTTTAAGTCAAATTTCTGAAACTTGACTTTTTTCTTTTGACTGTAGTTTATGTTTTATGAACTCATACCTCATGCCTGTTTAGAATTCAATACAAGTGCAACAGAAAAACATAAACGAATCTCTTATTATAAAATTATACCTGAAATAGCTTCTTCTAAACCACTGCCTCTCACTGGACAACATTTCATTTATAACTTGCTGTCCATATATGAGATTATTACGTATTAAATGATAACAATAGACGCCGTTGTCTGTCATTCAATCGGTTTACCTCAGTTCATACCGATTCTGTTATATGAGTCTCTGGTGATATTCAAAATATTCGAATCAGTGTGAAAACCATTCGTCCAAAACTACAGCAGATACCCAATTCACCCCAAAAGCATTAAATGTTGAAATATTTATGGTCTTATAAATCTATGATGAAATGCATAATTTGCAAATTTTAAAAAATATCCAAAATAGCGAAAATATACAAAAAATATTCGCATTCACATTTTGAATAAACATACGAAGTTGACGTAAATGCACAAATGTGTTGAACGGATTTTGAAGAGGTAAAGACACCACAAACATGAAATATATGTGATACAAGTACGTGACGTTTCATAAGATTGATTAATAAAGTTGTTAAATCGATCAGTGTGAAATAGAAATCCTTGGTAAGACGACAAAGACTTCTAATTTGTGAAGACGACAAAGTACCGACATGTCCGAATGTGTCGGCAACATCAACCACCGCAAAATGTTTATTTACGTGTCTTTGTTAATTGTATTTGGAAAATGGAACGTATTTGATTAATATCTTCATAGTAATTGCCAATTTTACGCATCTACATGCAGTAGAAACAAGCGACATTTCTTCGTTCACGTTGCAGCAAATTAAGTCCCATTATCATCTGTTAATCGAAATGGGAACGAAAGACAATTGTAAATGAACGGATAACTTGTGTTATCACATTGGAGTGATCCATATCAATTTTGAAATCAATGTCAATTCGAAATATTGAAATTCAAATTTTATAACCGAGAACTTTCTTCTTCGTTTTTGTAAACTTGTTAGAGGATGAGACAAAGGATTTATAAAAAACCAAAAAAAACCTTTTCAAAAAAGGCGTAAGTGTTTTTATATAAAAGGAGTTTAAAGAAACTTTAGGATGGGTTGGTTTAAGATAATCCTACATAAATATTTGTACTTTATTAGCATTTCAAAATATTTTCCAAAATTCCTATAGAAGTTATAATTTTTGTATTTGTTACTCTATTAATTCATTCAAGCTCAAGACGATTTCATATGTATGTCTATTAATAGATGCATCCTCATGATTCCTGTCAAGCCGAATAGCTATTTCAGATCTAGCTTCAGATCTAGCCACAGATCTTCATCATTTATTTATTTTTTATAATTTTGACCAACAGTCAGGGGATACCTTCTACAAATGCAGTGCATTGTATTGACTTTAAGCAGTAGGGATAGGAGTAGTGCGAAAGTGGGAATAGTGTTTGTTGATGTTTGCCTTATACCTGGACCGTCAACATTCGCCAAATCGACGACGGGCGTTTTTTTACGAGCTTAAATATGACTTTTCCGTTTGTTTTGACCTCATTTTTGGTATAGCGTTAGTCATTTGCAGACTGATTTTCTCCGGAATAGTAGTAAAAATTAACTAAATTAAAAAATAACATTCTGTTTGGTTTCCATTTCTGGTCACGTTATTACTTATAAAAGAAAAATGTTTCCCATAACATCTCATGAAGGGATTGGGAAGAGCTTCTCGCAATCAGTGAGCTGTACTCGTTTTAGTTTCACAGTCACTGATTGATTGAGACCTACAGTTTTACACCGGTTCCGCGCAGTATTTTTGAGATTCCCATAATTTTTGTTTTGTGTTGTGTTCACTTTCTATTTTGGGCGATTTTTACTTGTGTGAGGTATCACAAGGCATCATAGAAAACGGTGGTCAACAATGTGATGATAAGTTCCGGAAAGTTAATAAGTTTCTTTAATTCTTAACTATAACCGCAGTTCGTATTTACCCTCCATGTGTAACCCACACACATCGCCGTGGGTAATGTGTAATGAATGTTTAGCACTTACCCACAGGGTATGGGGAAAATAATGGGTAGCTACCAGCGAAAATGAGGAATTATCACGATTACCCACTACCGTCGGTGGTGCAATGGGTAGTGTGCGCGCCTCTTGTACTTGAGATTCTGGGTTCGATCCCTGCTCTGACCACCTTAAATTCCTTTTGACGGCGGTCCCCTCGCATAGTGACGGCGACACTCTCGAGTATTTAGCCATGAAAAAGCTTCTCAAAATTCCATTTGGAACCGGTGTAAAGCTGTAGGTCCCAATCAGTGAGCATAAAACCAGCAAGCGCACAGCTGATTGGTTGTGAGAAGCTCTCCCCGATGCCTTCATGGAATGTAATGGGAAACAATTTATTTATTTTTTATTTTTTTATAATGGTTAGCTACCCACGACAATGGGAAATTACCTATCACGAGTACCTATTACCCACAGGGTAATGAGGAAAATAATGGGTAGCTACCCATGACGATGGGTAATGGATTACCCAGGGTAACCCATCCCCAATTTTGATTGAAAAAATGAAAAAAATAGAAAAAAGTCTAAATCTCAAAAACGGAGCTTCAAATTCGAAAAAATATCAATTTTTTGATGGTTTCTAAGGGTTTTTCATAAAGTGGACCAATTCGTAAGTAGATTTTTTTTAAAAATCGCCAAAATAAGAAAATTGCTAAAATAAAAAGAGGTGTATAACTCGGAATCGGTGCGACCAATCGCAAAAATTATAAATATATGTATGTATTCAATATGGCATCACTTTTTTTTCAAAAAATTACTAAAACAAATTTATCGAATAAAAATCGCTAAAACGCCTTCATGTCTATATCTTGGAAGCAGAGCGTCCAATCGAAAAAATTATCAATTTTTGAGGAATTCGTATGAAAGTATTTTTTTTCAAAAAAGTCGCCAAAATAAGAAAATCGCTAGAATAAAAAAGTGGCTATAACGCAGAAACGGTGCCTCCAATCGCAAAAATTATATATTTTGTACCTCTTTTAGAGGCTTTAGTCAACACATGTCTTCAAAATGCCATCAATTTTTTAAAATCGCTAAGACATATGAGCGTTTTAGCGATTTTCCGACTTATAGCCACTTTTATATTTAACGATTTTCTTATTTTGGCGATTTTTTGAAAAAAAAATCTTTCATACGAATTGGACCACTTTATGAAAAACCCTTGGAACCCGTCACAAATCGGTTATTTTTTCGATTGGATGCTCCGTTTCCGAGGTATCGACATGAAGGCGTTTTAGCGATTTTCTATTGAAAATTTTTGGCTTTAGCTTTAAAAAAAATGTGAAGCCATATTGAAGACATCCATTGGCTAAAGGCACCGCTGGAGGTTATTTTTGCGATTGGACACACCGTTTCCGAGTTATAGGCACTTTTTATTTTAGCGATTTTCTCATTTTGTCGATTTTTTCAAAAAAATTGTTCCTTAAGAATTGGACCACTTTATGAAAACCCCTTAGAAATGCATAAAAATTGCTTATTTTTTCGATTGGACGCTCCGTTTCCGAAATATAGACATGAGGGCGTTTTAGTGATTTTTTTTTACAAAATAAAGTGATGCCATATTGAAGAGATCCATTGCTTAAAGGAGGCTTTATTATTTTTGCGATTTTAGCTTTAGTCAACAGGTGTCTTCAAAATGCCATCACTTTTTTAAAATCGCTAAGACATATGAGCGTTTTAGCGATTTTCCGAGTTATAGCCACTTTTATATTTAAGCAATTTTCTTTTTTTTTGCGATTTTTTAAAAAAAAATCTTCCATACGAATTGGATCACTTTATGCAAAACCCTTAGAAACGCTTAAAAATTGGTTATTATTTCGATTGGAGGCTCCGTTTCCGAGACAGAATTTTTTTAATTTTTTCATATTTTCGATCAAAAATGGGGATGGGTTAACCTGGGAAACCCATTACTCACAAAATACGACCCCTGACTATTACACTTACCAATATTACCAATTTCAATGTAAGTTCAATAGATAAAAGAAGAAGCGAAATGTTTCTGCAGTTTTGAGTCGGTGGTGCAGTGGTAAGCGTGAGCGGGTCTAGTACGATACATACAAAACGGGTCCAATCCCTGGGCAATAACCACCTTGCATTTCTCTCGGGGATGGTTTGCCATTGTATTAAACCATGAAAAGGCTTGTCAAATAACCATTCGGTGTCGGTGATAAAGTATATCTCACTAAGAGTGAGCCTAAAAATAAAAAGCTCACAACTCACTGATTGGGAGAGTTGGGAGTTTTTTTTTATGTGGTACCATTTCAAATACGAAATTCTTCTACAGTAACCTGACCTAATTTCGATACTAATAAAATTATTAAAGTCATATCAAAAAGACATACGTTATGTTCAATTAACGTTGAACAAAGACTCTCGAGCAAACCCCTCCCACTACACGAACTTTTATTTGATCTTAGGTAAATATCTTGAATTTTAAATTTTTTTTAAATTAAATTAAATTTCTTAATAAACAAAAGGCTTAAGCACAAATCCATGGTAACCATGGTAACGATATTTAACCTACTCGCGATGTATTTCACTTATACATATGTGGTTTCTTGTAAATAGTACTCGTACTAACGGAACCACACGTAGTTAAAATGCTCCAATAATTTCTGCAGACTACAAGTTTAATAACAATTTCTTATGAATGAATTTTAACCAAAAAGAAAAAACCTTAATCGAAAAATATACAAACCAATGTAAAATCCCACTTGTGTTTGCATACAACTTTATTATGTTAAAATATTAAAAATTGTCTGAAATTATAAGAACAAAACACAACATGAAGTCATGATTTCTTAACAAAATGTTAAGTTGTATTTTTTTTTTTTGTAAATTTTTTGCCTCCTTTTGATAGCAAATATTACTACGTGTTACTAAAACAAGGTCTTTGGTTTGTAGTGAAATACAATTTTAATTTGACACAATAAATACCGGATTTAAGCCTTTACTTTACTCTGACTTCTTGAAAAATAAACTGAAATCTAACATAGATAATTTTGAAAATATACAAAAATACTAAATCTTACAACTGAAAATCTTACATACATATAAAAACCTGAAGGCATTAAGAAATTCTAATTATATTAATCATGATTTGTATGACTTGAGACACGAACTGTATAAGACACAACTCACAGAACGACTGCTAGACCAAATGTAAAATGTATACCGAAAGACTTAAGGCACAAACTTGTTGTATTCATAATTAACAGGAGATCAAGCGCCGACTTAGCTTAATAAGTTTCTACACGTCATTGTTGTTGTAGTCAAATTGAAAAACTCTTAATACTATCAAATGAACGATTGTTAAATGTTCATAAGTTGAAAATGATTCATTTACAAAAAATTCACAATTATTAATTTGCTTTCAAATACAAGTACCCCTAAGGAGATATATTAATTGTATGGTATTTTACATATACTAGATGCAACAATTATTTTCACCATAAGGAATTTGATTCCGGAACAAATCTACGGACATAGCTCCTATTTTTAAATTCTTTATATTAACTTCACCTGTCTGCGCACCGAAAAAACGTTGGATTGATTTTTAACCCTTTTAACCCCTAATTACCCTCGTACAATAATAGTTTGACGTTACCGTAATCAGCTCTTCAATACGCATCTTTTGAGTCCTCTAATCCCTCAACAATTTCAATTGCAGAAAATGATCAATGACCATGCACCAATATGATAGTTGCATTACTTAACCTTATGACAGATGTAGAATCAATCTGCTTTCACATAATGTCCACCGGCAGCAAATGTAGTATTACTTTCAGTGCATCATTGGGAGTGGAGCGCAGAGCACCTATGGTGCATATGACATTCTCTGAAATCTAGTTTTTTATATTTGGGCAAAAATTTGTGACACAATGTTATCCGTGGGGGAATATTGCAGTATTTTCTAGTAAAGGGTTTTTCAACAGAGACGCTACAAAAGTAAGTCGATAGGGACAGCAAACAACGCCATATTTTTTCCCGCTCTTTTGACATTTCTCTTCAGTAAGGTTTGCCATTTCATCATGGAAAGATATACGAGCCAACAACGAGTCGAAATTATTAAAATTTACTACCGAAATTTGGAGTCAGTGGCCTCAACTTTAAGAGCGCTACGTCCAATTTATGATGAGGCTCATTTCTGGCTGAATGGCTTCGACAATAAGCAAAATATGCGTTATTGGTCAGATAGCTATCCACACGTAATCCATGAGTCATCATTGCATCCCGAAAAAATTACGATTTGGTGCGGTTTATGGGCACGCGGCGTCATTGAGCCGTACTTCTTCCGTGATGATCAAGACCGGCACATTACTGTGAATGCGAATCGGTACCGTTCAATGATAACCGAATATTTTTGGCCTCAATTGGATAATATGGACTTGGGGGACATGTGTTTCTAACAGGACGGCGCCACAAGCCACACAGCGAATGCCACAATCAATTTATTGGAAACCAAGTTTGGTGAACGTGTTATCTCACGAAATGGCCCAGTCGATTGGCCGCCTTGGTCGTGCGATTTGACGCCGTTAGATTATTTCCTGTGGGGCTACGTCAAATCTATGGTCTATGCCAACAAGCCAGCGACGATTAATGAACTTCGTACGAATATCGAACGTGAAATTGCAGCAGTATCGGCCGATTTATGCTTGAAAACCGTCGAAAATTGGGTTCAGCGTCTGGACTTCTGCAAGCGTGTCCGTGGTGGCCATGCAAAAGAAATCGAGTTCCATACATAATGGCATCAAACGTACTTTCACAGGAATGAAGAATTTCATTAGTATCTAAAACCAGTTTTGTTTTATTTAAAAAAACTTTTGTAGCGCTATTATTGAAAATATTCTATAGTCAGCGACTTCTTCTACCTTCCCACTCTGTGGCGAGTATCTTAAAAACGGTTCTACTTTTGACCATTCTGAGTTATTCGGATTTAGCGGATAATTTTGTGACACAGTGTAATTGGAGAAAAATAAAGGTGACGATATTTGCTATAAAATATAGCTTTCTCATTTGCGATATCGTACCCAGATGCAGGATATTCAATAGCTTGCTCGAGATGCAGTGTGACCTATAGCTTTTTATGACTTAAATACAGGGTGGCACGCGAATCGTGCTACAAAAACAAATCGTAATACATTTTCTGTGTGAGCAATGGGCATATTTTTATTTTATTTTGCAGGTTACTGTTTAGATATATATAAGTATATGTACATAGCTATACTGGTTATGGCGGTCTTCCAACGAAAATTCGCAAACAATAAATAAAATAAATATCCAGCAACTCCTCTTTCCGCTGGCCTCCAAGTTTACCTGACCTGACTGCACCAGATTTTTTTTATGGAGCTATGATAAGCAAGAGGTTTACAAAACGAAACCAAAGAAATTTACTTAATTGAAACGGTCCATTAAAGCCATAATTAAGGCGATCCCTACTTCAACTCTTCAGGCCGCAATGAATAATTTGCTGATCAGGTGTCGCATATGCCTGGATGAGCAGGGATACCATTTATGGTCTATCATCTTCAAAACCAATTAGTTATATAAAATAAAATTTAAGTTTCTTCACACTATAAAAAATGTAGTGAAATACATTTATCGAAAGAAAAATCTTATTTGAATTTCCAAATGTAGCACAATTGGTGCGCCACCCTGTAGATTTCTTGGATATGGGTTCGTTGGCGAAATATTTACAGAATGAAACCGCTCGGTAGAATAATGTGTTTCAATCTTATGAACCGACACCCAAGAAATTTGCTCTACATCTTATGATTTGATCTGGCTGTACGCCAAAGTCGAAGTTATCAGGACAGTACGTAGTTGTAGATATAAGGATAATACATTAAGTTCGTAGCGAAACTTAAATTTCATACCGAAACTTAATTTTTCATTAAAATGTTTAATGCTTTTTAATAGTAGTTTATTAATAAAAAATATAAAAAAATCTTATTCTAATGACACATATCAATTTAATCACTGAGACTACCATTTTCCTCCTCCATCCGGTTTATTACCAGCTGAGCTGCCAGCAAACAAAGTGGCCGAGGCATGTGAAGCTCCTCCAGAAGCACCCAAAGCGGCGTTCAATAATAAACTGACCACACTACCCACCACATGGGAAACGACGTGCTTTATGAAGGCTGATGAATCGGAACCTTTATCATTTTCGGGCACTTTATTGTGATTGTGATCCTTACGTTCCTCGGACTCTTCTTCAGAAGCCTTGCGATTTTTCGCTTCCAGAAAACTACTAAGGACATTTTGCAGAAATATTAAGGGCCGCGGAGGGACATCGTCTTCTTCGGGATCCTAAAATACCCAAAGAGAATAGAGATTACTAAAGTACAATAAAGTGAAAAGAAGAAGAAAGATAAATGGACAAAAGAAAGGTTGGGGTGCCAGACATGAGTATTTAACTAAAGGGGTTAGAAAAGAGTTTGGTTGAGAAAAATTAAGCATAAAAAAAGGAATATGTACTGCACTCAGTTGGGCCACCACAGTGCCAAGGAAGTTACCAATGAATTGGCCGTTGTTGATCTGTAAAAATAAAAGAATTTTCACATTTTGATATTAGTTTCAAAGTTCACAGTTAGTACTTACAGCTCCTCCACCTCCGGATAAGCCATCAAATACCGTGCCCACATATATGCCCAAGACGGTACCGAAATTTCTATTGCCCTATTGAAAATCACACAATTCATTATTAATTTTTGTTGTATTTGACGATTTTGTTAAACTTCTCTCACCGATAACAAACCAGCTATCAAGGAAGATGCTGAACTCAATAGACTTTCAATATCCAAACCGTTGGGCTGTAAAAGAAATATAAATCAAACCCATTACTACTATATGGGCACTTAATGTAGGTGTACACAGAAACCACTCACTCCAAACAGTTGGGATATTACACCAGTCAACGCTCCTATTAGAGCTCCAATATCTGAACCACCTTCGCCCTGCAATTGATGTCAATGTGGTTGGTTAATATTTCCGCGGCTACAGTTTGTTGCCTTTACTTACCCCACTCAAACTGGTTATGATGCCCACCAAACCTCCGCCTCCTCCATCTCCACCGCCAGGCATGTCCCCGTCATTATCTAAGAGCTCTGGCGAACCTTCTTCCTGTTTGGCAAAAGTCATGTTGCTACTGGCAGTCGTCGTCTGTGTAGTGGCCATGGCTCGTACTGCCACTGAGATGTTGCTATTAGTTTCAATAACATTCTTTCTTAGACAAAAAATTGCATTTATAGTTTCTGTTTTGTTGGCTAACAAATTAATTTGGGTATAAGTTTGTGATTTAATGGTAACATGATATTGGTAGTTATGATTTATGTTGGGGTACCCCAGCCTTTCTATGTGTATTAAGACTATATTTGGCTTGGTTGACACTCACATTGGCTGCCAACAGTAAGTTGTCGTCATCGTCCAGATCCAAGTCATCAGTGCCGCCCTCGATATTTTTCTCTTCTGGTACTGAGATAACGAGGTTATTACGAAAATCGTCCTGTGAAAGATTGGAATAAGAACAATTATATAAATGTTGGTATTTTTATAAATTTTATTACACAGTGCAACACGGACAAAAATATAACCATAAAAGACCAAAATAAAAGATCCGCGTCTCCCAGTTTTGCCCAAAGTCAAAGATTTGGGGCCTCGGTGTCATTCTTGCAAAAAAGTGATCATTTGTCAGGCTCATATCTTGCAAATCGCTCGGAATTTTGATTTACTACCTCAGGGAAAGTTGTAGCCCTTGTCATAAAGAACATCGTTCAGAATTCTGATTTACTCTCTGAGGGAAAGTTCATATGTTCTAGAAAGTTGTTTATTGAGACCTTAGGTACATTTCAGTAGTTGATTGTTTCCTTGAATTTTTAACGGTTTGCTACCTATGGACCTGAACAGGGGGAAAATGTAAAAAAATCGAATTTTTAAAGTTTTTTGTGATTTTGCCCTTGAAGATGAAGTTTTTTGATTTGATATGTTCACAATTTTGTTCTTTATGATAAGAGCTACAATTTTCTCTCAGAGAGTAAAATTCAGAACGGTTTGCAAGATATGAGCCTGTAAAATGGTTACTTTTTTTGCAAAAATGACATCGAGTTCCCTAATCTTTGGGGGCCCATAAAACTGGGAGACACGGGTCTTTTTTTTGGTCTTTTATCACATAGTGGTGTCGGTATATGGTTATATTTCCATGACTTAAAAAATTACACACAGTGTTATTTAACATTTTCGTTATCGTTGTCATTGAGTTGTATAAATTCCCTTAAAGTTTCTGAGATTTTTTTAATTAACAAAGTCATCTGATTTAGAGTCTATACTTTTAATTTTATATCTGTTAATTTTAACGATTTTTTCAAGGGTCATCGGTCTTCCAAAAACGAAGAAGTAGGTTTGAATGGTAGGGCCATTCTTAAGGGGTTTCTTTTCCAATTTATTGCGACTTTTCACTGTGGTGCATTTAGATTCTGTAATTTTTCTCAAGAACTAAATCACAGATTTGAATCAAATTGTATGCTTTTTCGGTTTTGTCAATCGGTTGGCGGATTCGGAAGATACTATGTATGTACTCATATACTTTTCGGGAACAAAACGTATTTTTTGTCAAAAACTTAAATGTCTTCACTTT
The DNA here is from genome assembly GCA_963931995.1 of Phaonia tiefii. NCBI lineage: Eukaryota > Metazoa > Arthropoda > Insecta > Diptera > Muscidae > Phaonia > Phaonia tiefii. Next base: position 129,882,940 of record OZ008370.1, read on the forward strand.
GAAAATCTGATATAAAAATGGGTTGACGATTACATCCCATGAAGGGATAGGGGAGAGTTTCTCAAAGCCAATCAGCTGTGCGCTTTCTAGTTCTATACTTACTGAATGGGTCCTAAAGTTTTACGCCTGTGCCGAACGGTATTTTGAGTAGCTTTTCGATGGCAAAGTACTCGATAGTGTCGCCATCAGTAAGCGAGATGATCGTCGTCGAAAGACATGTAATGTGGTCAGAGCAGGGATGGAACCCACGTTGTACAAGACCCACGCTCACTAACCATTACGAGTATATCACCGACGGCCATAAAAACATTTTTTAGAAAATGAACTTAACATCTGAATAGATGGACTAAATTGTACTAAATATGTTGGGATATTGCTTTCGTAAAATCATTAACAAACAACTAAGTTATTGCTTTTTCAGTAAATAAATTAATAAATTTTTGAATATTTTTCTACAACTGGGTCAGGCCACGAGAAGTGTGACATAGTGGGTCAGGGATTTTGACCATTGGTCCATATATCGAAAGGTTATGTTTAGTGCATAATTAAGGAAGAACAATAAAGATAAACAGTTATAAACTTTGCATTTCAGGCATAAAGGTCGACCCACAAAAATGGTGTATCTCAGAAATTACTTGAAAATACCAATTTTGTTTGTGAGAGATAATTAAATTTCCTAAATTCTCATTCTTCTTTTATTTAAAATGCGATTGATTTCTTTAAACTACATTTCCTATTTACTGATTCTGATTTTTTTTATTTTTTTCCTTAATTCTCCTTAAAAACTATTTTTTTTTTCAAATATCTCAAGTCGTTTCGAGATATACAATTTTGAATAACTCAGAAAAATACAAATTTCCTAAATTTTCAAATTTGAAATTACAACAACATCAACTTCAGGAATTTTACTTTTCTTTTTGGGGAGTTTTATATATTGACATAACATTTCGATATATATACACCAAAGGTCAAAATCCCTGACCCACTATATCACACTTCTCGTGGCCTGACAAAACTTCTGCAATATTGTCGAACGGTGTAGTGCAAAATTTTCAACTGCTTAGAATTTCTTGAAATAAAATCTAAAATAGACCCCTGATTCTCAGCAGAAATCCTCTTTGAACTTTAAATTAAAATTGTGATCATCAGGGACAGAACCGAGTAGAGATTTGTCTGACCACGTCCATGTAACGGGCGATTTGTTGCTATTTGGGGCAAAAGTTGCGAATACCAAGTGGGCCTAAAAAACACCAAATTAGGGTCAAATATTATAACAACAAGAATGTAAAAATAAGTCGGGTCCTGGTGGTCCCTGTGTCTAAATACGAATCTGCCGTTGTGATCAACGTTTCTTGTAGAGTACCTCAAAATATCAGGAAATACGAGAAATACACTAAGAAAATTAGTAGTAACGCAATTGCGTTACTATTGCGTCACAACTCAGTTTCAGCGCAAAGAGCATGTAGCGCAAATGGGTCGGAGCAATTAACCCAGTAACTCAAAGAGAGCATACAGCGCAAAGAAGCCTATAACGCAAAGAGAGCATAATAAATCAGGGAGGCCAGGCAAGAAAAAAAAGGAAAAAATAAACGAAATTCATTATTGAATTTCTAGCCGTGGAAATTTATTCAATTGAAAAATTTTCAGTTATCAAATAAATTCAATAAAAACAATATTGTTTTTTTTTAATTAAAAACAAAAATTAATAATATTATTATTATTTTAATAAATTATAAAAAAAATATTTAAAAAATTAATATTTCATAACTTTAATTAAAAAAAAAAGTATTAATTATATTATTATTACTATTTTAATATTTTAAAATAATTTTTTTTGAATTTACTTTTCATGAAGAGTGTACTCGTTTTATTAAATTTTAATATAGTGAATCATAAAAAACTTTAAATAATTTATTTTTCATTTCAGTCAACAATCTTTTAATTCTTTCGTTTAAAATATTATATATAAAAAATTATATGAAGCAGGCGACTCCCTATTGACGGCGCGCACAAGAAAAATAACACGGATTTGTTTACATCGATCATTGAGGGTATCATTGAAGCAAATGCGCCATAGCGCAATTGCGCTAGCGCATTGCGTTGATACCGAACACTGCGCTTGCGTTAGTGTATCAGCGCATCAAAATTGCCTGCGTTACCAACCACTAATCGGAATATAAAATTTAGAAAAACGGGGTTCGACGACTATTTTAAAAAAATACCGTTTTGATGACCGTTTTTTGTAGAGTAACTCAAAATATGTCGAAAAAATTAAATAACATTTGTGTGTAACTCGCTTAGTTAACCTGTTATCGGAATTTAATATATTATATTTTCCCTCTCATTTTTAAGATTTTTGTGTTATAAAACTTTCTGCGTACACAGAAAAAAATATTGGCCTGTAAATTTCAATTAAAAATATAATTGAAATTTCAATTAAAACTTAATTGTGTCAATTAAATTTACATATTTACAATTTATTTTTTGAGTTTACAACAGAACTTGGAGTTGGCAAGACGCAAATCTACGGCGCTTAAAATGTTTAATTTTTGAGTGCATTATCCTTTTTTTGCTGTGAATCTTTCTAAATTAATATAAATATGCATGATATGTTTTTAATAAACCTTAATATAAACAATTTTTGGAAACAAAAATTGTTGTGATAATGTATTTTACAGAAAGTTGAATTTTACAGCGCCGTTGGGAGGCAATATTTGTGGCGGCTGAGTCACCAGCCGTTGTCGTCACTTTTCGTACGGCTCTAGTCTTTGGTATACAACACTGTTGTTATTTTTATTGTTGATTGAAAGATTATATTTTGTGAACTTAAAGAACTATAGTGTTAAATTGTTTTTTTTTGATTAAAACTGCGTTTTTTGTAATTGTGTTTAATTGGCAAGTGTTTTTGAATAAATTTTATTAGAAAAGAGTGATTGCGTTGAGTGTTGCGTTTGCAATGAAAAATGTGGTTGTCCCCAAACATTTTTTATGCACTTAAAAAGACACAATTTGCCGCCTTATGCCACATACAATTGTTGACACGAAAACTGTTTTCAAAAATTTCACGTAAAAAGAAACTTTAAGACTCACCTTCTTAGACATTTTGAACGTGTAACACAAAAGTGCCCTAAATTGGAGCAATACATTTCTCCAACAAAGCTGTGAATATGCAGAAGAGATAGAATGCGACAATGGAGTGACTGTTACTGCGGAAGGAGCAGATATATTGAATGTTTCTAAAGAACCACCAGATGTACCTATTTTTTTTGTATTTAATACAAATCGTTTAAACATTAACTGTTTAATATATAATAATAATAGTTTAAGAAAACCGGACATTAGTTTCGATTATGAATCCAAATTCTAAAAAATGTAATCTTTTGTCGATATATGTACATGTGTATCTGCGAAACCTTGAATAAAGTCGCTTTAAAAATAGAACGTTTTAGTATTTTTTAGCGTCGTCGCAGGTGGTGGGGGTTTCATGCTGAAAAAATCAATAACGGTTTTAATTAATTCAATTCAAAATTTAATCAAAAATCGCGAAAAAATCAATAATTTTTTGACGTTGAATACGTCTTACCTTACGGTATGAGGAGTCATGTCAGGTTTTTATTGTTGTAATCTTTATTTCATTGAATTTGAGGAAACGGCTAGATGAATTTTTTTAAATTTTTTTTGCAGGTAAATGAAGATGTTATCTTTCGTTTGATATACATTTCATATTGGTTGATATACTTCTAGTATTTTAATTTCTCAAATGAAAATTGTTTAAACACATACACTCAAACATATGTGTGGTGTTTGGTTGAGTGTTTTGGTTGCTCAACATTGCTTAGGAACATGTATCTAGTAAAAAGTGAAACGAACAGCAAGCTAATGTTGCTTGGCAACATGTATCTAGTAAAAAGTGAAACAAACAGTAAGCTAACGTAATAAAGCTTTTTTGCGAAAGCTTCAATAAAGCTGTTGTAACATTAATTTTGAATTGTAAAGCGTAAAGCTTTCACACAACGCTCGAATGCTAATGCGAAGACTCGATAAGGTAAACCTTTTTTAATATTAGGGCGGCCCTCTCAACATTCGCAGAACTTATTTCAATAAAAATATTAATTAAAATACATAAATTAAATTAAGTTTAAAAAAATTGAACACAATATTTTTTTTTTAAACGGACTTGAATCAAATGCCGTTGGTAAATATAAAAATTACAGCAGACAGTTGTCCGAGGCCTTCGGCCACGGACTGTCCCTGCAGGCTGTGTCAGACACACGACCATTAAATTTAACGTAGAATACGCCATCCGATAAGACAGAAAACATATATAACAATAAATGATAAATAATATTAGCAAATGAATTTATTGTTATATATGTTTTCTGTCTTATTTGATGGCGTATTCTACGTTAAACTTAATGGCCGTGTCCCTGACACAGCCTGCAGGGACAGTCCGTGGCCGAAGGCCTCGGACAACTGTCTGCTGTAATTTTTTGACGTAGAATACGCCTTACCTTACGGTATGAGGAGTCATGTCAGGTTTTTATTGTTGTAATCTTTATTTCATTGAATTTGAGGAAACGGCTAGATGAATTTTTTTAAAATTTTTTTTGTAGGTAAATGAAGATGTTATCTTTCGTTTGATATACATTTCATATTGGTTGATATATTTCTAGTATTTTAATTTCTCAAATGATAATTGTTTAAACACATACACTCAAACATATGTGTGGTGTTTGGTTGAGTGTTTTTGGTTGCTCAACATTGCTTAGGAACATGTATCTAGTAAAAAGTGAAATAAACAGTAAGCTAACGTAATAAAGCTTTTTTGCGAAAGCTTCAATAAAGCTGTTGTAACATTAATTTTGAATTGTAAAGCGTAAAGCTTTCACACAACGCTCGAATGCTAATGCGAAGACTCGATAAGGTAAACCTTTTTTAATATTAGGGCGGCCCTCTCAACATTCGCAGAACTTATTCCAATAAAAAAATATTAATTAAAATACATAAATTAAATTAAGTTTAAAAAAATTGAACATAATATTTTTTTTTAAACGGACTTGAATCAAATGCCGTTGGTAAATATAAAAATTACAGCAGACAGTTGTCCGAGGCCTTCGGCCTCGGTGTCTCTGACACAGCCTGCAGGGACAGTCCGTGGCCGAAGGCCTCGGACAACTGTCTGCTGTAATTTTTTTAATTGACTTGATTACATACATAATTAATATTTTTGAAAAAAATCAATAAATGTTTTAATCAAATTTACAAATTTTTTAATTGAAGTTTATTTTTTTTTTTTTTGATAAATTTACAAATACCTTTAATTAATATTATCATTTTCGTGATTACACCAAAATCAATTAAAAATTAAGCAAATAAACAAATATTTTAATTGAAATTGATTTTTATTTTTTCTGTGTAGCCAGCCTTGGCCGACTTACAGAATTTCTCCTTTGGGGTAGCACCAACACCAAGAACAAGCGGTGCAGGGAACATTTTTTTTCCAAAAAATCGAGCTACTTTTTTTTTACAAATTTTATTTTTCGGGAAGGAAGAGGCACCACTGTCAAAAATAAAATATATTTTTGATGTGTTAACATCTATAGGCGCTGTTAGGGACTTAACTCAGAAAGTGAACACATCCAAACACAGTTTGTCCGACTGCGATCATAGATTGTTTGGCGTTAAACTCCTCCGAAACGACCGGACCGATTTGTATTAAATTTTGTGTGGAAATCGCGTAGGCCTCAGAATCGGCCAACATCTATTTTTCATACCCCTAAATGATAAGGGTGACCCACCCCTATATAGAACACAGATTTGTCCGACTGCGAAACACAGATTGTCAGAGTGCGAAAAAAACACACTGATGTAGCCGCAGCGAATAGTTGTTTTCTTTGGGTGCGGAGCACTCTCAGAGCAAAGAGAATAATGAATAATGAATGAAGAATACCTTTGATTTGAGTACCCACACTTGCTAGTTGCTGGATGTCCCTAGGTGGATCCGTTTTTTGGTTAATTTAATTTTCGATGTTGTTATTTTTTATGGTAATTTTTGGTTTTTTTTGAGCCCCGCGTGGTATTTGGCAATTTAGCCCCATTTGGCTCTTCAGTCTTAAGTTTCTGTCAGTTCACACGTGATTCATGGCATGTGTGAAAGTCAAAAATGGTCAGCTTGCCTTGCCATTTCATCATGAATAGGCTTACGTTACGAATAGACAAAAGATAAAGTAAAACTGTGATATTTACTACAGCTGCCATGAGAGAAAGCACGAATTCTGGTGCGGATTTACAGTTGACAAGAGACTGCGATACGTAGTTTCAAGGTTCAACCACTCAGTGAATGAATACTCACAATTCGCATCAAAGCGAAATATTTCAACATCTCGTTAATTTGTGTGCACCAACCGACAGAGGATAAAGACGACGAGGTCAAAGCATCATTTTATGAGCGTCTGGAGGAAGTATTCGAACGCTGCCCTGGCCTCGACATTACGATTATTCTAGGCGATTTCAATGTCAAATTGGGAAAGGAAAGTGTCTTTCGACCAACCATCGGTAATCACAGTCTACATGATACCGCTTCCGATAATGGAATAAAACTGATAGATCCGAGAACGAACAACTAGATTGATCACTTGGAAATAGATACCGGGCACGTGTGATTCGAGGTGCCAAAATGAACTCGGATCTTTACCTGGTGGTTTCAAAAGTTCGCACGAGATTGAACAGGGCGAAACACGTATCGCAGAAGGATAAGCCATGGTATGATGAAGAACTTCGCATTGCATCTGATGAAAAAGACGCTGTACGTATGGAAACGAAACAGTCAGTTACGACGCGTGCTGACAATCGTGAACGGCAATCTCTCGGGGCTTAAGAATAATAAAGCCGCTGGTGTGGATGGGCTACACGCTGATCTTTTTAAGGCCGATGGAAAAGGACTGCCAGCCCACATTTATCAACTTATATGCGGTATATGATTAGGGGAATCTATGCCGGACGATTGGATTCACATTGTATTATGTCCCATATTCAAAAAGGGTGATCCGTGCGTATGTTCCAACTATCGCGGTATCAGTCTTTTATCGATCGCGTATAAAGTATTGTCGATCGTTTTATGTAAAAGACTAAAGGCAATTATTGAAAACCTGATTGGACCTTATCAGTGCCCAAGTCCACGACTGACCAAACGCTAAATCCTGGAATATACCAATGAAAAGCAAATCGATACAAACATCTTGTTGTCGATTACAAAGCTGCTTTCGATAGCCCCCATACGGGGAAAATTGTACGAAGCTATGTTATATTATATATGTTTTTGTGACCCAAATATGGCTTTGTTTGTTGAGTACTGCTGAAACAAAAACGAAGCAGACAACAAAGAAACAAAAAAGCAGCATATCTTCAATTCGTGAATACAATGCTTGCATGTAAGTATATGGATGGTCCACACATATACATGGCTCCTCAATAATGTTGTATGTTCCGTTTTTCAGCGTGTAGTCAGTAGAGTACAATAGGCAGTTTTCTCAAGCACCTGCCACCACACGATAACCCAACTCGCGGAGCCCATTAAGATAAATGTCCACACCCGAAACAAGGACCTAAAAGCTTTTGCAGGGTCAACATGAGACAAGGAGAAGAATTCAATTATAGTGACTTATAAAGATATAAGTCGCTCGTTCTTCAACTATGCCGTCCCAGTATGGCCGTCATTCCTAAGTGACTTCCAATGGTAAGGTCTGCAGAGGATCTAAAATAGTGCACTTCGAATCGGAACATGAGGAGACCAAGGTGCTGTCAGTGCAACAACAAAATGTATTATTGACGCCGTCTGCACGGTAACACAAACCGTCATATTCTGATGCAGAATCTACCTCCTCGTCACATCCGGAAGGACATCGGGCCTTCCTACTTCGCGGACATCTAAGACGTCATTCTATCTGACGTCAACAGACTGTTGATCACAGTAGCCCAGAAAATGTTGCAAAACACGGTAGTGTCAGAAGCCATAAGTGGTTATGCTAGCAACAGGGCCCTTAGAGACCCATAATGACATCCACTCTCAATTTCGAATAATATGCTTCTGCCCAGGAACACCAGAATTATTCTGGCCCAGTATATCTGTGGTTGGAGATATATTTTGGATTCATACAGAGCGTGGATAATCCCAGGCAAAGTAGACCAGTGCCTCCACTGCCTACATATTTTTAACTGTCCAGATAGGACTACTGATTTGCGCCCAGTAGACCTATGGGCCAGACTCATAGTACTTACTTACTTACTTATCGGGTCTCGAACAAACCCGAGGGGTCAGGGACCGTACAAAACGAAGATAACATATTTCGCCAACCAGTTCGATTTTTTGCCTTATCTCTCCAGTTGCCAATACCAAGTGTATGCAGGGATTCGTCAACCTGATCCCTCCAGCGAAATCTTGGTATTCTACTTTTCGTCTTCCTTCGAGTTCGGTTTCGAAAACCCTTCGTGCTGGTTCGTCTTCATCCATTCTATTGACATGGCCTAGCCAGCCCATTCGCGTTCTTTTGATTAACTATGTCAATGTCGGGATATAGCTCATACAGCTCATGGTACATGCGTCGCCGATACTCGCTGTTGTGCACTATAGGACCATACATTTTTCGGAGTATTTTCGTCTCGAAGACACCTACAGATATTTCATCTGCTTGCAATAAGACCCAGGATTCTGTGCCATAAAGCAAGACAGGTTGTATAAGAGTCTGGTAGAGTTGGACTTTTGTTACTCGAGAGAGAACTTTATTTCTAAAGTGGTCGCTTAGCCCAAAATAACATCTATACGCAAGCACAATTCTCCGCTTGATCTCAAGGCTGATCCGAGGTATATAAATTCGTTCACCCCCTCGAAATTATAACGGTTACCAACGTTCACGCTTTGGTCCTATAGCGTGGAGGCCCTGGTCGTTGAAACCATTAATTTTGTCTTGTCCTCATTTACTGTCAGACCCACTTTTGCTGACTCCTTCTCAATTCTCGAAAACACCGCAGTAACTTCTCTAACTGTGCGCCCACTGACATCTACGTCATCAGCATACGCAAGCAGCATCTGACTTTTGCTGCTGATGCTTTTATCATACTCATAGAGGTGGCACAATTTCTCAAGCACCCCACCGCCATCTCCAGAAACAGTGAAAATTTAGTTTTTATGTTCCAGGGAAGAACGAGTGGTAACAGACAATTTGTTACCACAACAAGACGATCAGCCCATAGAGTATTATCTCAGTACCTCACTACAGCTGAATATATCCAGTGAACAATCCTCGGAGAAAGCTACCATTTACAACCCATTTCCGCCTTTTCGCTGTTCGGTCTGAGACTAAGATTGTTTTCCAAAATATCATCCATGTATTTGGGCGTCGGTGGTGCAGCGGTAGTGTGCGCGGCTCTTGTACTTGAGAACGTGCGTTCGATCCCTGATCTTTCTTTCGACGGCGGTCATCTCGGTTAGTGACGGCGATCCTATCGAGTATTTAGCCATGAAAAACTTTTCAAAATACCGTTCGGAACCCGTGTAACTCTGTAGGGGAAAATCAGTGAGTGTAAAACGAGAAAGCGCGCAGCTCAATGGTTGTGAGAGGTTCTCCCAAATCCCTTCAAGTGATGTAAAGGGAAACCATGTTTTGTTCATGTGGCACATTCTACAATCTTAATTTAAGAACCCTTTAACGTTCCAAGATACGTAGTTTATAGCTTCGAGTAAAAATAACCAGCTCCATCCTGTCCGGGTTTACACCTAGTCCAGTTTAATACGCTCTTCTGCTCAAAGTCCATAGGCTACCCTGAAGAATGCCCTTTAGGGTACTTGGTTAGTTAGTCTTATGTTGCCCCTTATTGCTATTGTCACGTCATCCGCATTTGCAAATAGTTTTCACCCGCATTTCCAAGATTGCTCAGAATTGTATTCAGCACAAGCTGTGCTGTTCGTGTTGTGTGCGTCTGTTGACATACGTAGTAGAGCTCGAGGTGACCAATTCGGCTGTGACACGTCTTTTGGAGAGCAGGATAATGAGTGTAAAACGAGAGTGTAAGGGTCGAGTGGGCTAATTCAATCGAATTGGCGTGTTATTATTGAACGCACCCTCTATCTAGAGAAAGGCTACCACAACGTAGACTCCTTATCAGCCAATGATTTCTCTATGTTTCCATCAGTTCATGCAGTACTGTATCTGTTGGTATGTCTTCTGCGCATTAGAAAATAATCTTACACCAATAGTCGCTGTCAAGAATCCATCTATCGGCTATTCCAAAGTCTTCAGTGGGAACGATGGCAGGCTTATAGTTCTAAAGTTTGTACGAGCTGTGTGAGAGGCCTTTTCCGGTTTGGGTATAATCACCACTGTTTTATCCCACCACCCTCTAGGTATGCATCTAAAGTTTATACACGCGATGTATAACTTTGTCAGCCAGGGAACCAATAGTCAGGTCAATTGATGGATCGGTGGTTCAATGGTTCCGCTGGTGACACCATATCGAGCCTGGGAAACTTATAGGGTTTAAAATTGCCGATAGTAAGTTACAATTTAGTTACAATTTCAATGCAAACTTCTGATAATTTTCAATGGCAACCTCTGATCCCGTTCAGCGAATTGCCAGAGAATTGGGTGTCCATAAGGAGATTGAGTGAATCAACACTGCAGACTGCCACACAGCTCAGAAGAGTCCTTCAGGCACTCTTTCGTAGTTTTGCCTGGCGCCAGTATTTTCCTACGTATCGATGTAAACGCGATGTATAACAGTGTCATCCAGGGAAGCCATAGATCAGGCAATTAATGCGTGGGTGATGCAATGTCGAGCCTGGGAAACTTAAAGGATTTAAAGCTGCCGATAGCCCATTTTAGCCTGGATTTAGTTTCAATTTCAATGCCAACTTCTGATCATCGTCAATGGCAACTTCTGATCTTGTTCCACGAGGTGCCAGATAATTGGGCGACCGTAAGGAGATTGAGTGAATCACTGCGGGTTGTCCACTGCACAGAAGAGTACCCTTTCGTTGTGTAGCCTGGAGCAAACAGTTGCCGTAGCCTCGATGCCTCCGATGTGTCCTCTGTGGATGTGCAGAAGAGCATCCACGAGCTTTTTCTTGGTCCATCTGAGCGCTTTCTTATATCAACTTTGAATATACTTATCGTACCCCTTCTTGCCGCTTGAAGACTTGGCTTTATTGAGCAGTCGTCGCCATGACTTCCTTAACCCGCAAGTTCTCCATTACACATGGTAGTATTCTCCTTTCCCCTTGGCTTAATTTTTGGGAAACGAATTTGTATCGACTTTTTAAAAGCACTCGGACACTGTCCGCTATATCCTCTACGTCATCTACGTACCTTATCATGCCACATATCATGTGAAAGAATCGACTTATTGTGAGATGAGTACGGTGGGCAATTTATCTCTCCATGTACCATCTAGATCATGTCATTTGACGGCTCTAGACCATATTTTGTGTGGTCATATGAAGTCACTTCGATGAATTGGAAAACAAAAGTACACGTGTTATTAGCGAGATACCACAGCTCCAATTTTACATGAAATAATTCCGCTCAGACCATCTTAAATTTTTTCGACAGCTGTCACCCCGCTTAGTGACGGTGTAGAACTGTAGGTCCCAATCAGTGAGTGTGAAACTAGAACGTGCACAGATCACTGATTGTGAGAAGGTTTCCCCAACTCCTTCATGGGATGTAATGGGAAATCATGTATTGTTTTTAATCCTTAAGAAGTAACTGCCAGCCGTCGATTTAGCGAATCAAATACAAATTTCTAAAATGTTTACAATTTTCTCTGTGTTTATTTTGAATATAAAAAAATCAAACGCTTAACAAATCACCCGCTAGATGGGGAACCATAATTCACCAAAACTCTATAGCGGCTGCTTCATCATATTTTTGTTCCTACCTAGGGTTACTTGCAAATTTTAACCGCTGACAAGCGTCATTTGTACCAAAAGTCAGAGAAGCTGATGTGAAGCATTTGGCTGAGTTCATATATTTATACCCTTGGACAAAACGGTTTTTGAATTTAGTTCAAGAATTTTTACAAATTTTCGAAAATCAGTCAGTGCTAGTTTTCAACTTTTAAAACAACACTATACACTTCATAATTAGCGTTTGTGTCTTAAGTCTTTAGACTTGATATTTATATCTATTAGTAATTGCTTAGTGTGCTAATAGACTAAGTAGCTTCCATTATGTTTTCCAATCACCTCTTCTAATATAGACTTAATTTGCTTGATTTGTGCAGGTTCTTCTTTTTCCACTTGACGCTTCCGTATCACTCTATTGCTGGCCTTGGCTAATACACCATCTGCGTCAGCATGTTCGATCAAATAATCCAAGGTATCATCGATTTTATCGTCGACAACATTTTTCATCATATCCATTTGCTGCTGGATGTGTTGCCTTAATGTTGCCACACGTTTGCTCACATTACCATCATTCGCACTCGCCTGCAATGTCGGTGGGTTTTTTGTCGTTTCTAAAATGTCTTGCAGTTCTTGCTTAAACTGCTTAGCATCTTTGGATTTCATGGCTAAATCCATGGATTTGGTGAGGATTTCTAACGCCTTTTGATCCCGTTTCAATTGTTCTTCAATTTTTTCTATTTTTGGCAAAACATTCTCTTTATCGTTTACATTCGTGTTAAGTAACAGATCTTTGACGGCCTCAATCAAATGACGTTCCATTTGTTGCTCGGCCTGTTTAGCACCATTCAAAATACCAATGGCGGTAAGGGCGCGTAACTCTTCGCGTGGCAGTTTCGGTTCGAGTTTTTTATAAGCTGCCATAGCTTTTAGATAAAAAGGATTTAATTTGTTTTGTAAGGACTTTTGCACTGGCGCGGAGGATATTACGTCAGCACACACAATTAAAGTTGTAAATATTATTGATATACATGGTTTACGCATTTTCCTATAGCGGATTATATTTCTTAAACCGTTTACTTGAATTTTCCGTATTAAACTATTTTCCTAATTGCAGTTAACGAACTCTTTATAGTCAATATGCTTCAGTTGGTATGGGGAGGAAAAATATAGAGTGGGCGTGTCACTTATACTTTATGCTTTTGATTTTGAATATTTCATTTGTCATTCAATTACCTCAATAATATCGATATCGAGTGATACATGTCGTTTATTAATTTGTAATGCGTTTGGTAAGCGACGGATTTGCTTCATTGTTTTTTAGTTAAAGTCATTGGTTGGTACAGTGGGATTTTTGAAAAGTTATCTGTCTGATTGTGAGAGATATACATAGGTGATGTTTACTAGTGTTTGTTTCTTGTTTTTAATTATTTTCCTTTATTCACTTTTTATGGAACATAATAAAGGGTTTCCCAACAAGAACGCAATTTATAAATCTGGCAACATTCGAAGTGTCATTGTTTGACATTTGAACAATTGTTATTGTTTGCTAGTAGAAGGTACGAGGTTAGTAAAAATGGAGCGCTACACGAATGAACAACGCATTCTCATTGTGAAATTGTTTTACCAAAATGGTGAAAGTTTACAGTTCGCTACAATTCGCAAATTGCGATCAATTTGGGGTCACAATAATGCTCCAAAAGAGTCAACTGTAAAGAGATTAATGGATAAATTTGCCGAAACTGGGTCTGTTAGTGATGTAAAGACAACAACGAGCTATCGACCAGGTTGATCGACCGAAAATGTCGCAGCTGTACGTGATGATGTCGCTCAAACTCCAACCACCTCAATTCGACACCGAGCTCAGCAAATTGGTGTCTCCAAATCCACTATGCAGCGAATTTTGACGAAAGATTTGCATCTTCATGCATACAAAGTTCAAATGACTCACGAACCACATGGTCACAGGCGCCACATGTCATACAGCCAGAGAAACAATTCAATTGCTGCATCAGTCATTTCCCGGTCGTGTTATTTCGCGTTTTGGAGATCAGAATTGGCCGCCTAGATCCTGCGATTTAACACCATTAGATTTTTTTCTTTGGGGTTTTTTGAAGTCGATGGTTTACGCGAATAAGCCGACGATGACTCAAGCCTTAAAAGAGGAAATTGGACGCTGCATTAATGAAATACCGCAGCATTTATGCAAAACGGTCATCGAAAATTTCATTAAAATATCGCGTGTATGCCAGCAAAGCCGCGGCGGCCATCTGCACGATATATTGTTCCATACATATCCTCATTCTGTCTACTTTACGATATAATAAAGTTTCACGATTTTTTTTAAAATATCTGTGTTTTATTTAAAATTTAAAAGTTGCGCTCTTGTTGGGACACTCTTTACGTGTTAATACCCTTTAATGGAAATTGTTATAAACATATCCTTTTCAGTACAAAAAAGTAGCAAAAAATTTACTTTTGATGACAAGCCGCACATAAAAAGTACCAAACAATGGACTTTAGGAACTAATAATTGTACTTTTGATACCAGGAAGTACATATTTTGGTACCATTTATGTGCTAGTTACCATCAAAAGCACGTTTGTTGGTACATTTGTGTACTTTATACAAAACATTTTTTTGTTGCTTTATGTAATTTTTTACGACCAAAAACGACTTTCTCTGGTACTGACTGTTTTGACCCAAAGAGTGTTTATTGGTACATTTTATGTAAATTTTAGTATCAAACAGAATATATTTCGATACTTTTTATGCAGTTCCTTGCCGCCAAAAACGACTTTGTGTGGTTCAGTTGTTTGTCCCAAAAAGTACGTTTCTTGAGTACTTTTAATTTCCTTGTTGGTAACTTTCATGTTCCTTGTTGGTACCTTTAATGTTCAAAAATAACTTTTGGTTTCAAAAAGTATTTTTTAGTTATTTGTATGTACATTTTTTGGTGCAATATTTAGTGTTTGATATTTTTTAGTAATACTATGTACTTCTTTTGTACTTGTTACTTAAATAATATGAAATTTCATTCGAAAAAATTGTAAAAAAAATATATTTTGTTTTATTATTTGAGAAAAGTCTAACCTCCCAACGTCATGTAAGTTTCACACATTTTGTTGGTCTGTAGTAGTACAGATGAATGAACCTTTTGGTACAATATTTGGCATACTGTCTGTACGGTTTGACACACATTATGTACTTTTTTGGGTACACTTTATGTACTTTTGGGTACATTTTATTTATTTGTTGGTAGACTTTAGAACACTCTGACACAATATATGCAATTTTCGGTATAAGTTTACTGTTTGTTGTCACCTTCTATGTACTCTTTGGTATATTTTTGTACATTTTGTGATTTTTTTTTTGGTATTTGTTTGAAATATTTGGTACACTTTATCTACTTTTTGGTAAATTTGTTGTACATTGTTTGTAGTCTTCGGAAAGTTTTACATATTATGTACTATTTCCAAAATATTATATTCTCTATAAGAATTTCAAGGCAAGTCCGAGTCAGGTCAACGCACGCTCACGTTAAGGGGAGCTCATAAATTTTACAGAAACGAATGTAATAGCGAGTTGTTTTATTGCTCGTTTTTCGCACCTACTAAGAGCACGGGCGTTTAAAATTTAAATTTCGAAAATTCTCGCGCGGATGTGCGTTTATATACAATTAACGGCTTACGAGCTGCATTTTGCGTGCGGAAATATACGACTTGAATCTCGCGAGATGTATTTTGTGTAGTGAGAGGGATTTTATACGCACGGTCGCTAACGTTTACGATGCCTGCTTTAAAGTGAGAAAAATATTACGAATATGCCAAAATATGAAAAATTACAAAATCTTATATAAAGAGGTGGAATACACTATGCAGAAGTCTAGGATTCGAAAATTAATTTTAGAATATGTGATTTTGGCCACAAGTTTTCATTATTATTTTAATTCGTTCAATTAAATGTTTAATTAAAAAATTGATAATGCAGCGAATAAAGGTTCGATTAATGTCTTTAATTGAATAATGTTTATCTGGAATTTACAATGTCATTAATTAATATTATCAATTTGTTTACTGGCGCAAAATCGGTATATAATTAAATTGACCAAACAAATTTTGTAATTGAATAGGAAATTTGAGCCTCTTTGGCTCTTTGCAGAATTTTGGACTTAAAGTTGAACTTCCTCTCGAGTAAAAGAGATAAGAATTTTGCGATTTCAGAGTAGGGAGTTGGAATACCTACTAAGGAGACAGGTATAACAGTTGATACCTTATGCCTTCTGTTGAAATGAAACAGTTCCGTCTTGGTTGGGTTTACGATGGTATGAAGGAGCTGTTGCAGGGTGTCCTTATGGGTTCTTGGAAGCTCCCCCTAACCGCGATTGTCACGTCATCTGCGTAGGTAACAGTATTAACACCCATCATGCCCAGAGAAAGCAGAATACTGTTCATGGACAGATTCCACATCAGAGTCGACAGAACGGCACGTTGAGGCGTTCCTCTGATAATATATAGAGGTCCGTTGACCCTAAACTAGCCAGAATGAATTTTTTTGTAAGATGGTTGATATTGCTGATATTGCTATCAACTCCCCAGGCCGTAATGTGATGGTCGCAGTTATTACGACTGGATTTATATTGTTAAAGGCTTCTTCATCTATGGTAGCATGGTATATTCTTTAAAAGCAAAACAACCTTCTATAAAACTGACCGGATCATGCAGAGCGGTTTGCACCTACACTAGCTGTAGGTGTTCTGTTGAGAAGACAGTAGTTTGTGATCAATGATGGTCCTAAGGTAGCTAACGAGTAGACATCTACACAATACGTCTTGAATGGTCAATCAAAACATTTGCTCAATTTCAAGTTTCGGCAAACAAATACTTTACGGTTCTGAAATTAAACCATTTGTGTATGTGTGTGAAACAATATTAAATATATATATACATTTTTAGCGAAGTAAATCAATAAATAAATAATAAAATAAAATATTTCTGTATTGCATATTGCGTAAATGGTCAAAACTTTGGGGTAAAGTAAAGTTCGTTTACAATAAAAGAAACAACTTTTACGATAACGGTTTTTGATTTGTGTAATGATATCAACTTTTGCTGTCAACTGTCAGACTAATGAGCAAACGAGGTATTTTTGGGACAAGTGCTACTTTTTTGCCAAACAAGTCATTCAATGGATCCGATCGAATAAACATACTTACACGCTTGAAAATCTGTTTTTATTTCTGTTTGGATGCAAATATAACGTGTGTTTGGAGCTTGCCGCAAATATAGTATACTTTTGTCCAAACACATCGTGTTGGCTATTCAATATTACATGTTGGAAACACAATGATTAAAATGTTATAATGTATGTATTTGTGATCCAAATATATCTGATCTGTGTTTGTGATCCAAATATATCTGTGTTTGTGATAAAAATACGTTTGCTGCACCGTTTAAGCTATCTCAAGAGCAAGATAGTATATGTTGTAAGTGCGTAGCTGTATTTTTGCATTATTCTTTCCGTCAGTAATTCATAAATATTCCTGTCTGTGCGCGTAAGTGAGTGTTGTTTTGATTTGTGACGTTTTTATTCCGGATCAGAGAAATGTGTGCTACCAAAGTGAGAACGGATTTTCAGGAATGAAACTGAAAGGGTAACAACGTGCAGCCCTTTGTGTGCCGGAGCCTTTACTGAGAAAATCGGAGCTGCGGACCATTTGTGCAATTTTATTAAAAACATAAGTATTTAAACCGTGATTGGCTTGGATGATCTCGCTTTGCATATAAGTGCATTGGAGTACAACGTATGGTGGTAATCGTGGTTTAAAGTCTTGTAGCGTCCGGCGAAGTTGGAACCTTCTGAAACAGAAACGTTGGAGACAACAAAGAGAGGAGAAACAAAAGAGCAGCAGATTCTCATTTATTTACTCAGCTAAAAACAGCTGGAAAAATAATAATTTTACATATCTTCAGTTAAAATCTAAATGCAATATTAATGTATAATAATTAAAATGAAAGAACAGGAACAGTGATGAAACAGCAATCAGGAACAACATTAAACAACAATTAGTAATAAATTCATAGAGGAGATAATAGATTGAACAGGGACATTGATTATATTGGACGATATTAATAGCATTATCATACATAAAGACTAATTAGGGAGATGGGAATGAAATGAATGGAATAGGATAGATAAAGCAGGAACAAATGAAGCTGCAACAGATGAAACTGAAGGAAGTGATGAAGTAAGTGGAGCAGGTGCAGATGAAGCGAGAACAGATACCACAGGAACAGATAAGCAGGAACAGATGGGGCAGGAACAGATGTAGCAGGGCTGAGGTAGCAGGAACTGATGGAGTAGGAACAGATGAAGCAAGAACAGATGACACAGAAATAGATTAAGCAGGAATTGATGAAGAAGGACAGATGAAGCAGGAACAGATGATGAAGCAGGAACACATGAAGTAGGAACTGTTGAAATAGGTGAAGCAAGAACAGATAAAGCAAAAACAGGTGTCACGGAAACAGATGCAGCAGGAAGTGAATGAAGCTGGAACAGATGAAGCAGGACATATGAAGCAGGAACTGATGAAGTAGCTGGAACAGAAACAAATGAAGCAAGAACAGATGACAAAGAAACAGATAAAGCAGGAACCGATGAAGCAGGAACGGGTGGAGCAAGAACAGATGACATAGCAACAGCTGAAGCTGGAACAAATGAAACAGGAACTATTGAAGCAGGTGAAGCAGGAACAGATAAAGCAAGAACAGGTGTCACAGGAACATACGCAGCAGGAAGAGAATGAAGCAGGAACAGTTGATAAAAAACAAATAATGCATTTAATCTAAGTAAATGTGAAACAGCCGCATTAAATCTTTGATTTCCATTCAGAAAATTCATTATAATTCATTATAATGAATAAATAAATAATATCGTTAATGATATCGTTAGTAAATATTATTATGCACGGAAGCAAATACACGCATGTCTCCATTTAAGTATATGGAGGTTTTGGAGGAAACACGTAAATGATTCCACGTATGTATTTGGATATTTGGGATACATGTTTGCCAGTAAACATGCTAATGTTTGCATTTAAATATAAGTTTGGACTTGCAAGCATAAGAATGTTTGGAATGTATTCCAAACATATGTCTGGTTCCTGTAGAATGTGTTTGGGGAAATATGTTACAGAGGCCTGGGTTTTACAGTGCGTATAAATAATTAGAGTGACTCAGTCTTACAGTTAACTGGTTTCATATTAACTCAAAAGTGTAAAATGGTGTCACTTCTGCAATGACAGTGGAGCAGGTTATTTGTATAAGCCGAGTTAATTATTGGTAATTTTCCAAGTTTACTTACAATAAAAATATCTAGTGGCTGTCTTTAATCTACTTGGGTATTTTAACCAAAGTTACAACTAATTTATTTAACCCCACCGTTCAATAACCAGCCCATATACGAAATTCTTAGCTTTATATGGGCGCTGCTTCATTTGAATTTTATTCACCGAAGTCAGTAATTTCCTTGTCTGCTGCTTCTTCGCCCCACGGAAATTAAAGTTTTGCTTTAAATAACTGACTATTTCCTTTTTAAACTCAACAAAAACGAAATGATTAAATAATTATAAATCTGTAGTTACTTGTACGACATTAGACATCATTGTCGTTGCAATATTTTACTGTGTTGCTCTAGTATCTTTACAGCCAACTGAACATCATAAGCCATTCCAATTATTTTGTTTTTTTTTGTATTAGACGCACTTAGTTAAGGGTCTTCCTTGGGTCGGCATTTATGTTGGTTGGCTTACTTCACAGCAGTTACGCTTATTTAACATTTCAAGTGCATTTGGAATGGCATGACTTCCATATCCATCATCACTAGCTTTGTGAGCCATAACGATGGATGAAGAGTGGATGGTTGAATGGATCTGCGAGATATGACATAACTTTCATAGGTCGTTTTTATGTTTTATCTTTAAATATTTTTTATTTTTTTGATTAAAATCATTTCATTTGTTTGTGATTTCGTATTGCGTAGCAATTGTATCATATTATATATTGTTGGTATCTCTGGGAAGTCTGGTTTAAAGAGGGAAAAATCGTTTTTATGTTATAATTAAAATAAACTTGAAATTAAATAGTTTGAAAGATTAACGGAAAGGTTGTGGGTCTTAGGTTATTATTGTGGTTTTATAACATTATTGGAGATTTGGATGGGAACATGATAAATTGTTTCAGTTGCCGGCATTTTGACCTCTGTTAATGTCTTGTTAATTAACTTCACAGTCGGTCTATTTGTTTGATATTTTTTGGTGTCGTATATTCAAAGATGTTACATGCAAGGAAAAATTTCGTTACGTCAAAAAAAATATGCGGATGCACTGCGTTTGGGGGATGTCATTGAGGCAAACGAATCACACATATCATTTCCTTTGTGATAAATAAATATAATCGTTTACCAAAACCAAAAAATGTTTGCTAGAAAACTATATATGGTAACCCTAAACTTGAAAGACATTTACCAGAAACGAAAGACTTTTCCATTAACTGTTCTTTCATTAATAGTAGAATTGTATTAAATTTTAACTACAAATTTATTTCAGTATTTACGCTTTCCCTGAAATGCAGTTAAACACGGGTATCATCACTGCAAGTGTGCGCGTCAATTTAGTCCCAATGTGCTTAAAAACGGATACGAATCCGTTTCGACCCCGTTACGGGTCCGTAAAATCATAGAAAAGCGAAATGCTGGTTCTCGTACCCGTTTTGAGTTCGCAAGAACTTAAAAAATCGAATCAGTGAAATTTGTATATGGGAAATCCATTTCGAACCCGTTACGAGTCCGTAAAAACACGGAAAAGTGAATCAGTGGAAATGAGATTTATCGGATCCGTTTCGAACCCGTTAGTAGCCCGTAAAATCATAATAAAGCGAAGTACATGTTTGGGAAAGAAAATTTGAAAACATCTCGTGAGGAAACCAAACTACACACGAATAGTATCAACTATTGTGACCACCTAATAGACTAGCTACCAAGCGAGATATTTTTGGTGCCAAAAATATATTTTTGCCCCAAGCGAGCTCTAAACGGGAGTTTCTTTGCCTGCTGCTTTTCCACAACTTTTAGTATATTTATATATAAAGGGTGTCTCAGTAAGAATGCACCTTTTCTTCTAAAATAAAAACACGTATTTTTTGAAATAGTTCTGATTTTTTTATTGGATTGTAAAGAAGACACGTTCCGATTAATAAATGGAATAAAATATCCATCAAACGGCCCCCACGGCTCTGATGACAGGTCATTTTACTCTTTTCATAAAATTTTCCATGACTTTTTCACAGAAATGTGGCTGTATCTCTCCTCAGACGCGTTGGATCTCGAATTTGAGTTCAGGAATTGTTTCTGGTTTATTCGCATAAACTCGAGAATTCACAAAATCACAAAGAAAAAAATGGCACGGCATTAAATCACATGATATTGGTGGCCAGTTGACATCAGAATTTCTTAAGATAATTTTATCTGGAAATCGTTGCTGCAATAAATCGATTGTTTCATTCGCGGTGTGGCAGATGGCGCCGTCTTGCTGAAGCCATATGTCGTCCGGATCCAAGCCGTCCAGTTGAGGCCACAACAACTCCGTTATCATGTTCCTGTAATGCATTCTGTTCACTGCAATTTCAGGCTAATCTTTAAAACAGTAAAGCCCAATCACACCGCCAGACCAAAATCCGCATCAGACTGTTGCTCGTTTTTGTAATAAGGATTTACAACTTGAACGCAATTAATTAAAAAAGGGAAACAGAAAATTTATTTAAATTTTAACAGCAACGTTCAAATTATTTTTTCAGACTGACTCAAGAAACAAAAAGAATAAATATACAATTTAATTTTCCAAGTCATACAACATAAAACCTAGTTGATTGTATTCAAACATAAACATCTAAAGATTTTGTAAATATATCAGCTAATTGATCCTTGGTACTTATCGGCTCAACAGCAATAGTTCCATTTCTTACATGGTGTCTGACGAAATGATGTTTTATGTCAATGTGCTTGGCACGCTTATTTTCCAAGTTGTTTGCCATTCCAATACAGCCTCTGTTTTCTTCAAAAATTTTAACCTGGTAATCTTTCAAATCTTCTAGATCTTCCATAATTCCCCGAAGCCATATTGCTTCTGTAGCTGCCAGACTTAAAGCTACATATTCCGATTCGGAAGAGGAAATTGCAACCGTCTGCTGCTTCTTGCTGCACCATGATATTGGAGAACCATATATTTGAAACACATATCCACTTACAGGTTTTCGATCTATGTGGTCTGAAGCCCAATCGGCATCGGCATATCCAATAATAGGTTCCGTACCATCTTTCTTCAGATGCAGTTTCATTGTCATTGTGCTTTTCAAGTATCTCACAATTCGCTTTAAATGCTGCCAATGTTCATCTGTTGGACTCTGCTGATAGCGACCAAGATATCCGACTGGAAAACATATATCTGGCCTAGTACCTAACATAATGTACATAATACTTCCAAGAAGCTCGCGGTAGGGTTTATAATTTTTCTAATATTGTTCTCCTGTGATACGTATAGATCTCCATTCTTAAAACACATCGTCATACCAAGAAAATTTTTTAAAGGACCACAATCCGACATTTGGAACTTCTTGGATAAAGTAATTTTCAGTTCTTCTATACTCGCAAGATTGCTTCCCAGAATCAGCAAATCATCCACATATAAACTAAGAAATATCACATCTTCCTCTGTAATTTTACATATAAACAGTAATCGTGCTGTGATCTTTTAAAGCCCAGAGATGTGATAAATTTGTTGAACTCCTCATTCCAGCATTTCGGTGATTGCTTAAGTCCATAGAGAGATTTAACAAGCTTGCAGCATTGCCCTTCTTCACATTCTACGCCTTCAGGCGCTGCCATAAAAATTTCTTCCTTTAATTCCCCGTACAGAAATGCAGCTTTGACATCAAGCTGATGAAAATGATAGCCTCTTTTCACCCCAACTGCCAACACTACTCTCATTGTAGTAAGCTTTGCAACTGGCGCATATGTTTCATCGTAGTCTATGCCATGTTTCTGCTGAAACCCTTTTGCTACTAGCCTAGATTTGTACTTTAAAGGTCTTCCATTCGCGTCCTCTTTAACTCTAAAGACCCATTTGGCTTTCAACATCCTCGATTTGAGTGGAATTGGAACTAAATCCCAAATATGGTTGACTTTCATCGAATTAAGTTCATCATCAATAGCGGTTAGCCATTTATCGGTATCATTTCTATTAAAAATGTCTTTGAAATTATCTTGTGCGTTATTGGTTATAGTTTCGGCCTCAAATCCTGTAATATAATCAAGAAGTTTTCCAGGAAGGTGTCTTACCCTTTCACTTTGTCGTCGCGAGTATTCGGGTTGTTCTTCTTGGTCCATGACATCATACAATTCATTTTGACATGCACTTTCATTAAAAGTCTCGTTCTCAGGATCGGATTCAATTGCAGTACTCTGCTCATCAGAACGGCCGTTAACTTCATCGGACACAGCAACTCCACTTTCTTCCCCCTCTTGCTCGTGGCTGCTGAAAACTAAGAACGGCTTATCTGTCTTATCGACCACATCCTTGTAGGGAAAATAACCTTCATCAAATTTAACATCACGCGCCAAGACAATTTTTCCCGAATTTATGTCCCAAAGTCGATATCCACATGGTGCATAACCAACCATTATTGTTTTCTTACTCCTTGAATCCAACTTTTTCCTAAGTTGACTGGGTATCCAAGCAAAGGATTTGCAACCAAAAACTTTCAGTTTTTCCAGCTTTGGTTTCATTCCATACCACAACTCCCTTGGAGTAACTAAATCATTAAGTGCTCTTGTTGGAATACGATTTATTATATAGACTGCTGCAAGAGCCGCTTCATTCCACAAATTTTTGGGGACTTCAGATTGAAACAGCAGTGCTCTTACTTTTTCACAAACGGTCCTATTGAATCTTTCGGACACCCCGTTCTGCTGCGGGGTGTATGCAAAGGTCGTCTCAATCTGTATGCCTTTGCTTTTATACCAGTTATGCTGATCGATGGATAAGTACTCTCTGCCCTGATCTGTTGTCAAAGTAGAAATCTTTTCATTTGGAAATTTCGCAGAAACTAGACTCTCATATTCGCATAGTGACGGCGACACTATCGAGTATCTAGCCATGAAAAAGCTTCTCAAAATACCGTTCGGAATCGGTGTAAAACTGTAGGTCCCAATCAGTGAGTGAAAACTGGAAAGCGCACAGCTCAGTGATTGTGAGAAGTTCTCCCCAGTCCCTTTATGGGATGTAATGGGAAACTATTTATTTATTTTAGACTCTCATATTCCTTTAATTTCTCGAAAACCTCGGACTTCTTTTTCAAACAGAAGATTACAGCAAAGTGACTGAAATCGTCAACAAAAGTTACGAAATAACGGGACCCATCCCAAGCCACTGGTGTTATAGGCCCACAAACGTCCGAATGGATCCTTTGTAAAATTCGGATTGCCCGGGGTCTTGTCCCATCAAAAGGATCTCTACTTTGCTTGGCTTGTACACATATCTCGCACAGGCTCATATCTCTCCGTTTCAACTCACTTTTTAATAGATCTTGTTTTATCAACTTTTCCATTCCCGACTTTCCGATATGACCCAGTCTTTGGTGCCATACATCTATTTCTTGGGCATTGCAAGATACCGCTGTTTTATTTGCAATATCAACTTCCAATTCATAAAGTCCATGTTGCGCGTAAGCCGAAGCAACTATTTGATTGTTCTTTTAATCAAAGGGCCATTGTTCACAATATTTACTTCGAGACCTGAGGCAATCAATCTTCTTACAGAAAGCAAATTATCCCTTAAAGCTGGAACCAGCAGAACTTTTTCTATGTTTATCTCAACACCTTTGTTACTCACGCCGTTAATATCTCCAATGTATCTTGCTGTTATCGATTCTTTGTCTTTTGCCACATTTATTTCCACTGGACTATCCAGTGATTTCAAGCTGTTAAACCAGGAATCCTCTCTTACCATATGGTCGCTAGCTCCCGAATACAATTTGAAAATTAATTTCTTGCATATAGGATTTGCTGTAACATCATTTTTGTAGGCCATAAAGGACACTGCTTTCGTGTTTGCGGACCTTGCCTCTTTCTTGCAACAATTCTTGGCTTGATGTCCAAACTTATCGCAGTGGAAGCGCACTGGGCCCATAACCTTTTGTAATAAGGATTTAAAACTTCAACGCAATTAATTAAAAAAGGGAAAAAGAAAATTTATTTAAATTTCAACAGCAACGTTCAAATTATTTTTTCAGACTGACTCAAGAAACAAAAAGAATAAATATACAATTTAATTTTCCAAGTCATACAACATAAAACCTAGTTGATTGTATTCAAACATAAACAAAGTTCATTCGATTACAAGTACATATTACTACACTCGTTATGTTTCTCATTGATTGCATGAGGATTTGTTGTGCCCCAACTTCGACAATTTTATGTATTCACGAAGCCATTCAGATGGAAATTCATCTTCATCGGAGGAGATAACTTTTTTTTGTAAAATTGGCATTGACATCACTTTGCTCCATTACCCATTGAACGAATTGCCGGCGCTTTCATGGTCTGCTTGTTGAGCTCCTGAGTAAACTTAATTTTTTACGCAGTAGATCTTTTGTCAAAATTTGCTGCGTAGTGCATCGTGAAATGAGAACGATGCCGAATTGATGGTTTCGGGTTTTCGGCGACACTCTCGTCTACAGCAGCAATGCTTTCGAGAGACTGCCGGTACGTTGACGCACAGTTTCTTCACATTTCTTGACCACTCTTTGAATGACAGCTGCCGAATTTCAGAGATGCCACAGGCCCAAAAAAAATACACTAAATTTAAAAAGTGCAATCTTACTGAGACACCCTTTATAAAAGTTTGTGTTACTGACTCACTGACTCCCTGACTGCCAGACTGATCACTCCCCAGCCCAACCGGTGAAAGCTAGAATCTTGACATTTGACACTTAGGTTCGTTTGATGACGTAGGTGTTCGATGAGAAGAATTTTTGGAAATTCGGACTGGAATGGGGTAAAACAGGCGTGGCACCACCCGCACAGCTCGAAATTTGTAATGACTATAACTCAAGCGCCATGAGAGGTACAAAGATGGGATTTGGTATATATGTTGGTTGTGCAAAGAAAATTACTTTTTTGTGGAAAGTGGGTGGTGCCACACCCTTTTAAAAAAATCGTTATATCGGCCAAAGTAATATAAAGATTTCAATGAAATTTACACCGTGTGGTATTGTCGGTCTGGCATCTATCATAGGCTATATAAGAATATAATTAGACAAAGGTGTCTGGGACTGCCACCCCTCAAATCGTAATTTGAATCGCTCATATCTCAAGAGCCATTTGGAGTATGAAGAAGTGATTTGGTACATATGGTGGTCGTGGAATTAAAATTACTTTTTTTGTTGAAAGTGGGTAGAGCCATGCCCATATTAAAAAATCTTTATACCGCCCGTAATAATAGATCGATTTTAATGAAATTGTTATAGTGTGATACTGTCGGTAGGGCCTCTATAATAGGCTATATATATAAAATTACATGGTGAGTGACTGACTGCCTGATGACTGACTGGGTGGTTCATCAGTGTCCTGACCAAACGGCTGTAGAAACGATGATGTAATTTGTGGCGGTTATTCCCTTTTTGGAGTAGACGTTAGCTAAGTAGGGATTTTGGTAAATTTCAATTGGGGCGGTCGAAATGGACGTGGCGCTAAATCAGAGAAATTGCCGTAAAATGCTTGAATATATATTAAATAATAAATATTTTCCCATTACATCCCATGTAGGGATCGGGGAGAACTTCTCACAATCACTGAGCTGAGCGCTTTCAATTTCTCACTCACTGATTGGGACCTACGGTTTTACACCGGTTCCGACCGGTTTTTTGAGAAGCTATTTCATGCCTTATTACTCGATAGTGTCGACGTCACTAAGCGAGGTGGATGTCGGCGAAAGAAGTGTAAGGTTGCACCACCGACGGCCACAATGCGTGAATATACAATCATGAAATTTAGGGAGTAGAGTAAAAAATAAAAAAAAATAAAAAAAATAATTAATAAAATTGGGATTTTTTAAAAACCTGAATAAACGACTGAAGTAAGATTATGCAATTTGGTGAGGCTGTTACCCAAGTGAAGTAGACTTAGGCTAATAAGGGATTTTGAATATCATATCTAAATTGGGGGCGGATGTAATGGGCGTGATACTAAATCATACTAATAATTATTCCGACCAAACGAGTGGTTTCAGAATCCCGAAATTTGGTGTGGAGGCTCGTATTATAGAGTAGCTATAAATGCGGTTTCCGAAATTGGAATAGGGGCGGAAGAAATGGGGGCGTGGCATTACAGTGATTACAGGTTATTTAAAAAAAATTATTTTGTGAACAAAGTGGAATCCAGTTTTTCGAAATACCCGGTTTTACCGAAAATTAAACCGGTTTCCCATTTTTTGAAATGATCGTTCTTTGTAAACCCAAATTGAGGGGTGTTTGATCAACAAATTTTCCAAAAAACCATTTTCGGGTTTAGTTATGTAAAATGGGGGTATTAAGAAAAATATTTCCATTTTTTTGCAAAATCATTGACTGTCGATTTAAGTTATTATTCCTTTGCATAATTTATATACATGCATTTTCTTTAAACATCTTTCTCTTTCTTTTAACAGAGGAAAGGAGTATAAGAAGAATTGTTTAAATATTATTACTCTCATGAACTCTTTTCAATCATCAGCTAATTGACGAACTTCTCATCTTTCCCTTTCGGGAATTGTATTATAATGTCATTGTTGTTTCTATAGGTGTACAAGTAAATTAAGAGTCAGTTTTTTTTTACAGTTCAACGCTGTTAGAATATATAGATAAAGCTATACTCAAATTGGGAGCAGTAGAAATCAGAGCGTGGCAATAAATAGGATTAGTCGACGTCCCAACAAGAAGCTAGCCATATAAAATTTGGGACGTATATTCCTCTTGTCGATTAGATATTAGTTAAGAAATATCTTTTTAAATCGGATTAATAATTAAGAAAATCGGTAAAAATAAGCACCGCACTGAATCCAAGTAATATGTGTTACGACCGAAACCATAATTTTAGACTCATCTATGAGGAAGAAATTAATAAAAAAGGATTTTTAAATGTTATTTCGAAAATTTATAACTGCACGCTGAAAAATAACGACCGCTCTAACATATTTTCCCAAACATATTATATGTTTGGAACACATTTCAAACATTCATATGTTTGCAAGTCCAAAACTTGCTTGTATTTAAATGCAAACAGTATCATGTTTACTGACAAACATGAATGCTTTTACGTGGAAACATATGCGTTCTTTATCCCAGACATCCATATTCTTACGTGGAAGCATTCGCGTGTTTCCCCCAAAGATGCTTATACTTATGTGGAAACATGCGAATTTCCTCCCAAATATAATAATATTTAGAAACGAGTTATTCTTCGATTTCAATATAGTATATGTATTATTCTTGTTGTGGGGTATTTAATTTTCTGTGGACGATTATTTATTATAATTAATTTTAATAATATAAATCGATATTTATAAATAATTAATACATAAAAATAATAGATTTAAAACGGCCCGTTTTACATTTATTTGCATTGAATGCATTATTTGCTTTTTTTCATGAAATGAGAATCTGCTGCGCTTTTACTTCTCCTTTCTTTGTTGTCTCTCACGTTTTCGTTTTCAGAAGGTTTCAGCTATGCGTCGGTTATCACTATGCGTTGGAACACAAACAAGATATTTATATACAAATCAAGTTCATTGGATTAATTACTTGTGTGTTTTAAACTTATTTCACAAATGGTCCGCCGTTCCGATTTTCTCAGTAAAGGCTCCGACAGACAATGTTCTTTTCGTTGTTGCCCTTTCCAGTTTCTTTCCTCAAAATCGTTTCTCACTTTGGTAGTACACATCCATATACATATACGAAACACATACACAAAAACCAAAGTAACATCACAAACCTTTTAACCGTCCGAGCTTTCGTTTATTCTTTTTTCACTGATCAATCGCTTTTGATATCTTCTGTCCGATGAACCATTGTCGACTGAATACATGAAACTAAAACGCAATACATCAGACAAAATAAGAAACACTTCATCTGCAATTTACAGGCAAATTCAAGAATATTTATGACTCAATGACTGAGAGAATAATGCAAAAATACAGATTCACACTTACAAGAGAGACTCTCTCGTTGTCCCTCTTTTATTCTATTGCTCTCGAGAGAGCATAGATAGTACGACAAACACAGCAGTATTTGTATCACAAACATAAATATATGTGGGTCGCAAACATATATATTATAACATATTAATCATTGTGTCTTAAACATGTAATATTGAATAGCAAACACAATTTGTTGGATACAAGTATATTATATTTGTGACAAGCTCCAAACACACTTTATATTTGAATCCAAACAACAAAAAGAAACATTTTTCAGCGTGTAGGGTTTTGTGAAGAGCTTGGATCTTGACGAAAGTTGGGATCCAATTGTCTAGTGCGCCCTGAGTGCTTCAGGGTATACAACAAATATTTTCACGACATTGAAAAACGCCCCGGCAAAACATGGTGAACTTTCCCCAGCAAAATATGGTTTCTGCCGTCATTTAACTCAAACTGAAGTATAAATCAAATACTTTGAAATAAATTGTTTCTAATTAAATACAACAACATGGTGACTATTTCCATTTGTAAGTCATGTATTCATACTTAGTAATGAGCTTTGTATTCTAACATTTGTTTCCTAGCCATTGATTTCCTTTAAAATATTGACATGTTCACACAAAATCGCAATCAACAAAATTTTTGTTTTTATACAATTCAAATGTTTAATATTCATCATATTGAGTTATTGCACAATGTCACATACACGGAATGATTAGGCGGGACTTGCAATACTAATCGTGCAGAATAGTCGCGTCTTCTATACATACTCGTGTTTGCGTCTTAAGTCTTTTGTTTTAAAGTAGGTATCATAATTAATATTAACTGCACAATTGTGTCTGTTTACAGCAGAATTTCATTAAACGCCATCAATTATTTCGTGGTTGAACTCATATTCATCACAAAATTTTGCACAAATACATCATTAATATTTAGCAACAATCAATCATAATTGATCGATAGCTGATTGAGTTAAATGAAATGCATCATGAACTGATTTCGAACAATAAATCTAACACGATAATGTTTGTTTTAAATGATGTCGTTTTCTTTGGGCTTTTGTAGTTAAACATAAAATCTAGGTACAAGGAATTTCCCATACTTATAGGTTTAAATGATAAATAGGTACTTTTTTTTGAAAATTAATATGAGATCATGCAGTTTTGCGTTGTTTTTTTGTGAATTTAAATCTGTTGAGAAGCATGTGCTGCTATTAATTAACTGTATTGGATGTGAGTTATTGACAATTATTGAGGACGATGAAAGTGCCTCAATCAAAAGTGCAAAATTCGAAATAGATAGACTTTCGTGAACACATTATGGTTCCAATTATCGTTAATACCCAACATTGAGGGGCAGATAAAAGAAAACGGATTCTTCCTATATATTTGAACGTAAACAATTCTTGTTGTGGGGTATTTAATTTTGTAAGGGCGATTTCATTAGATATAATTTCTAATTTTATATTATAAAATATTTTGTTCCATCTTTTCGATGGCGATGTTTTGTAAAGCCTTTCGAAGGGTGGTGGAGCCTCATCGATTTTATTCCGATCGATCATCCTTACAACAACATGAAAATATTTGAAGTCCTAAACTTCGTTTTAAATAAGTTTTATTTTGAATTTTTTGTAGGTCGCTGTGTGCCGCCGCTATATTAATATATTTCAAATAAAGTTTTTGATTTTGATTTCCACACGCTGAAAAAATGACCCCAACAACATATAACAGGAATCATGTATGAGCATTTCGTCGCTTGGATGCAGAAGAAACCTAAGTAGCTACTAGATAGTAGGTAGTAGCTCGTAGATAGATTGGCTTTACATAAAAACTAATAGCGCCACTGAACACAGGCCAGTTCGAGGTTTGATCCATATGAACGCTAGTTGTAAAGATGGACTTACGATACTTCTGAATCCAATATAACGGTGCTTTTACTTTCAAATAGACATAAAATATAAAATTAGCCAAAAAAGGACGTAGGCTACTTCTGCATTCAAGCGACGATATGTTTGCATGAATTGTTTTCATGAATTGAAGATCTGCTGGATTTTGGTTCCTTGTTGTCTGTCTCATTTGTTCAGCAGTTTTCAACAAGCAAAGCCACTTTCGGGTTACAAAAACATAACATACTAATCGTTGTGTCAACAAAAATATAATATTGAATAGCAAACATAATGTTTTTGGACACAAGTATACTATATTTGCGACAAGCTACAAACACGTTATATTAACATCCAAAGAATAAAAAAGACAGATTTTTCAGGGTGCATACGAGTATAAATTCCCAAAAAATATTAAATACCTCTTAAGAATTATTTGATTGTTTTACTGAAATGACATTTTATTGTTTTTTATGTCTTTATTTCGCACCAAAACGATATCTCGAATTCTAGTATTTGGACTGGAACTAAAAAATGTAACTAAACTTATTTTACCAATAGAGGGCTCTCAGTTTTCTGAATAATTTGAGTACAAATATCAATTTTGTATAACTTAGATGTGAATTGGAACATTTTTAATTTTGCCAAGAATGTGACAATACTTGGAGATATGAGCACCATAAACATAACTTTCTTCGCATGAGAAACCAATAAACCGAAACGATATTATCTATCACGCTGTACAAATATATATTAGATGAATATATCGGTAAACAAATTATTTTTTTTCAAAAATTTTGAATTTTGATGGAAATGCTAACCTACGAGTCGGAGTTGTACAATTTTGGACGACAAATATCCCAGACTCCCACCCCAAGATTCAGAGTTCAACTTCAACTCCAGAGCACTGTTTATAATAGCGCTCAAATTTAGTTTGTAGTTGGCCCAGTTTGTTTTACGATCGTTTCGTGAAACCGATAATGGGGTGACGTTCCCTGTAGTGAAAATTGTAAGTAACGATAGCCGAAAAACGAGTTTTCATACGAGACCTTCCATCCTTTGATCAACTCGTAGGTATCATGTGATACAAAGGTGACATGTGGGATCTCATGTTATATCTTTAATAATAAATAGAGTTCGTATTTACCTCCCCTCAGGGTCATGGGGAATATAATGGGTAGATACCCACGACGATGGGGAATTATCCGTCACGATTACACATTACCCTCAGGGTAATGGGGAAAATAATGGGTAGTTACTAGGGTAACCATTCAATTAATCATTTTTCGGTTAATTGGTTAATCGTGCTATAAAATTCACCGAACATTTTAATAATTACATTTTTCGATTAACGATTAACTCGAACAAATCATAGCGATTAATCGATTAATGAAATATAAGTACGTGTTTATGGCAAATAGTCCGTCTTGAAACACTCCTACAATGTGGCAACTCATATGACAACGATTTGCGAACAAATTTCATAACTTTACACATATTTCGAACAGATTTGATAGTTTGTTGAGAGAAAGCGTCCACAGGGCTTTGGCTCATAGACATAATTGAATGCTTACCCTAGTAACTAAAACGCCCTCATGTCTATATCTCGGAAACGGAGAATCCAATCGAAAAATAACCAATTTTTACGGATTTCTAAATCGCTAAAATTAAAAAGTGGTTATAAAACAAATTAGTTTTAGCGACTTTTTTTAAAAGTGTGGTGCCAAATTGAAGACATCTATTGGTATAAGTCTGCTATGGAGGTAAAACTTTTATTATTTTTTTCATTGAACGCACCGTTTCCGAGTTATAGCCACTTTTTTTATTTTATCGATTTTTTTAATTTAGCGATTTCACGAGAAAAAAATCTTCCACGCGAATTGGAGCAGTTGAAATCCGTTAAAATTTTTTTCGATTGGTCGCTCCGTTTCCGAGATATAGACATGACGGCGTTTAAGCGATTTTTTTTCGACAAATTTTAGTTTTAGCGAATTTTAAAAAAAAGTGATGTTGTATTGCAGACATACATTGGTTAAATCAGGGGGTTTCTATGGCACAGCTGATCGAAAATGAGAAATGATGTAGAATGAGAGACCAAAGGAGACATACCGATTACAGACTATGCAGAAAACTAAGTTTAAAAGTATTTGATTGATACTAACGACACCTAAATTATGTTTGCATCGAACGAAAATATGCATTCCCTTTTATTTCTGTCCGTATTATGCCAACCAAGTAAACTCGAACTCGATGAAATGGTCTACTACCTCGTCGTCATGAAGAGGCATCGAAGGAGTAATGGAGGTTCTTTAGTATTGCTCTGTTGTTAAAGCATCCTATAGAGGTGACATTTTTATTATATATTTTAGCGATTTTTTGAAAAAAAAAATTGTTCCATACGAATTGGACTACTATATATAAAACCTTTGGAATCTGGAAGAATTTGGTTATTTTTCGATTGGACGCTCCGTTACCGAGATATAGAAATTTGTTCGAATTTTGTCATATATTCGATAAAACATGGGGATGGGTTACCCATAGTCAATGTGTAATCGTGATGGGTAATTCCCTATCGTCGTGGGTAACTACGCATTATTTTCCCCATTACCTTGTGGGTAATGTATAATCGTGATGAGTAATTCCCCATCGTCGTGGGTACACAGAAAAAAATAATAATCTATTTCAATTAAAAAATTTGTTTATTTGATTAATTTTTTAATTGATTTTGGTGTAATCACAAAAATGATAATATTAATTAAAGGTATTTGTAAATTTGTCAAAAAAAAAATCAATTAAAATATTTGTAAATTTGATTAAAACATTTATTGATTTTTTCAAAAATATTGATTAAGTATGTAATCAAGTTAATTAAAAAAGTTATTGATTTTTTCGCCAATTTTGATTAAACTTTGAATTGAATCAATGAAAACCGTTATTGCTTCTTTCAGCATGAAACCCCCACCCCCTACGACGACGGTAAAAAAAACTAATATGTTCTATTTTTAAAGCGATTTTATTCAAGGTTTCGCAGATACACATGTACTTATATCTATAAAAAATTAAATTTTTTAGAATTTGGATTCATAATCGGAACTAATATCCGGGTTTCTTAAACTGCTATTGTATATTAAACATTTAATGTTTAAACGATTTGTATTATTTGTATTTGTAAATAGGTACATCTGGTGGTTCTGGAGAAACATTCAATGTATCTGCCCCGTCCGCAGCAACAGTCACTCCATTGTTGCATTCCATCTCTTCTGCATATATACGGCTTTGTTGGAGAAATGTATTGATTTTATCCAATTTAGGGCACTCTTGTTTTACACGTTCAAAATATCTAAGAAGGTGAGTCTTAGTTTTTTTTTTACGTGCAATTTTTGAAAACATTTTTCGTGTAAACAATTGTATGTGGCATGAGGCGGCAAATTCTGTCTTTTCAAGTGCAAAAATATGTTTGGTGGCTGCCATATTTTTCATTGCAAACGCAACACTCAACGCAAGCAATCATTTCCAATATAATTTATTCAAAAACACTTGCCAATTAAACACAATTACAAAAATCTCAGTTTTAATCACGAAACAAAACTATTTAACACTATTATTCTTTAAGTTCCCAAAATAAAATCTTTCAATCAACAATAAACAAATTACAAATAACAACAGTGTTGTATATCAAAGACTAGATTCGTACGAAAAGTGACGACGACGGCTGGTGACTCAGCCGCCACACATATTGCCTCCCAACGGCGCTGTAAAATTCAACTTTCTGTAAAATATTTTATCACAACAATTTGTGTTCATAAAAATTGTTTATATTAAGCTTTGTTAAGAACATATCATGCATATTTATATTAATTTAGAAAGATTCACAGCAAAAATTCGATAATGCACTCAAAAATTAAACATTTTTAGCGCCGTAGATTTACGCCTTGCCAACTCCAAGTTCTGTTGTAAACTCAAAAAATAAATTTTAAATATGATTAAAAATTTAATTGATTCAAATAATTTTTAACTGGATTTTTTGAAAAAATTCAATTATATTTTTAATTGAAATTTACAGGCGAATATTTTTTTCTGTGTAGCTACCCATTATTTCCCCATTACCATGTGGGTAATGGATAATCGTGATGGGCAATTCCCCATCGTCGTGGGTAACTACGCGTTAATTTCCTCATTACCATGTGAGTAATGTGTAATCGTGATGAGTAATTCTCCATTGTCGTGAGTAGCTAAACATTATTTTCCCCATACCCTGGGGGTAATGGGTAAACGATCGCAATCCATTCCCCACGGCAATAATAATTACCCACCCATTAATCAAGCCATTACCCACGAAATACGAAGCCTGGTAATAAAGGTGGACTCCATGCCCTTGTTACTAACGTAAAGGTTAGTGAACAGAAGATACTCTACAAGTTTCTCTTCTCTACAATTTATACAGTGGCGGACATTCGTTTGGCCGCAATAAAGTTTTCGTTTGTAAATATGTTTTTTTCTCAGGACTTGTACAAAATGAGAGTTGATGGCAACTCTGGCTATTACGACACTAAGTAGGCAATGAGAATCAAGAACAGTTACTAGAGTTACTGTTTTTTGGTTCATAAAATACGCGTGTTTTTGAAAACAAGTGGAATTTTAGATGCGACATTCATTGGAACGGAAAATAAACGAAATTTTGCAGTTATCTGTTCTAACCCGAACCATTTCTCGGTGCTTGTAGTCTAGTCCATCCAATGGACGAACAACGAAGCTGAATGGACGAAACTGAAGTCCCAGCCACATTTAACGAAGGTTCACAACAAAAAATTAATTTAAAAACGTAATATTTTGTGACGAGAAATAGTTAAATTTGGATGGTCCTGTTTTTTTCAGAAGTGTCATGCCAGTGACTTAAGTAAATCAGAAGTGGATAGATGAAAGCGGAATTTCGGTGGTGGAAGTCTTATGGTATGGCGTACTTTCTCATGCGAATGTATCAACCAAAATGAATTCAGAAATGTACATCGAATTATGGGACTACGCTTTAATAACACATCTTTTTGTAGAAGAGGAAGAGTGTAATCCTATTAGAAACGTATGAGGCATTCTCACAGCAAAAGTATATGAGAGTGGAAGACAGTTTTCTACAGTAAATGAACTAAAATATACCCTTAATGTTCAGAAATCAACATTCAAACTATCGGAAATTTGGTAGACTATGCCAAATCGAATTTTCAGAATAACGCCGGACATATTAAGTATTAATTTGCAATGGTATTTCCTCAAATAGTGTGTTATGTATTGACGTCCGCACAAGGGACGATACCCATTTTATGTTTCTACACCTCGTCAATTAGCTTCCTCAGTTGAGGCGACTGCAGGGTCTGGTATCATCATAAGACTTTTAGGCTGACACTAGCCAGATTTGGGCATTGCCCGACTCCAGAGTGGCAGTGGTATCATCTCTGCGGCAATAGTTAGATAAAATAAATATAGGTACTATATTATGCAGGTATTTTTTTAAAAAAATTATTTCATTGATTTTTGTCATAAATTGCTGTTTATGTAGTTTTTGTTTCACAAACTGAAATATAAAAAAATTAGATACTAATACTATTCAAATATTTGGTTTGGTCATATTTCGTGCCATTACGCTTTTCACAACGCTGTTTATTAATATGATGAAATAACATCTATTAGTAATGAAAAACACCAACATATTGATGAGAAATGCACGACATGAAATTGATGTAACATTTCGCCAAATTGATAGAGCTTTCTATCGATTTGCTGATTTCTCCCAAACTGGTGCAGATATGTTGCGGCATTCCTATCATTTGATGGGCCATCAAAACATCTGTCATTTGCTATTGTATTTGCTTTTAGGTTCCTTGAAACAGATCATAATTTGAATTCGGGAACAAAAACTCTAATGGATATTACTTTCCTATTATTCTGTTTAAAAATGTCATAATCAAAAATACCTATGTGTTGTTTGTTTTTAAAAACAATTTAACATTTTAAAAACAATGTATTTTAAGACACGCGCACATGATTCCTTTCGAAATTTAAATTTTAAACGCACTTACACTTGGGTAAGTGAAAAACATGAGAAGTAAAACAACTCGTGATTATTTTCGATTCTCTAAAATTTTTTCTCCCTCGAATTAATTATTTCCAAAAAAAAAAACGAATTGAATGAAATTTGAATCAATTAAAAGAATTTGCCACGAATGAACTGAAATTCACGCCAATTCATTTGAATTGGATTGATTTTGAATTAATTCAACTAGGTGATATGCAAAGCGGTAGCAATGCTTGCTGTCTTTGATACAAACAAATGAGTTGGACAAGTTGGACATACTCTAGATATATTTACTTTAGTCTTTTTTAAAAATAAATTCAATTCAAATGAATTGGAAATTAATTGCAATTTCATTTATCTCATTCATTTGAATTAATTCTAAATCAATTCAATTCAAATGATTTGGAAATGTATTGCAATTAATTTTTGCTAAATACATATGAAATGATTCATATTCCATTCAATTCGCTTTTTGGTGAATATAATTAATTCAAAATTTTGCTAATTTAGTGCATGAATGATTCGCGAAGTAGTTCAAAAGAGAATGATTTGTTTACAGTCAAAGAATTAATTTTTCCAACTCAATTCAATTCAAATGAATTGGCAATTAATTGCAACTTAATTTTTTTTAATTCATTTGAATTAATTCAAAATCAACTCAATTCAAATTATTTGGAAATGAATTGCAATTCATTTTTGCCAAATACATAAGTATTGATTCAAATTCCATTCAATTCATTTTTTGGTGAAAGTAATTAATGAAAAATTTTGCTAATTTGCATGAATGATTCGAGAAGAAATTCAATAAAGAATGATTCGTTTACTGTACAAGAAGCACCTATGAATGATTTTCCGAAGAGTACAAATAATGTACATCAAATGTAGCAAAAAGTTTATTAATATTACAAAAGAATTCCAAAACGTCGCAAAATGTACAAAAATATAGCAAAAAGTACATAAAAGATGACAACAATCAGATAAGTTGTACTAAAAAGGGCAAAGATTGTATCAACGTGTTCTAACGTCAACAAAAAAGTAAATAGAATTTAACAAAAAGTGTATAAAGTGCCCCAAAAAAAAAAAGTAAATAATGTGTGCCAAAATGTACAGACTATATATCAAAAAAATCTACCAAAAAAATTGTATTGTTGTACAAAAAGTACGTAATGTGTGCTGGAAAAAGTGCACATAGGGTATCAAAAAGTGTACACCAAGCGCATTGTCTACCAAAACAGTTCATAAAATCTACAAAACTATTCACAAAATATATTGAAAATGTAGCAAAAAGTACGTAGTGTACATAAAAAGTATAAAAAACTACCAACAAAAAAGTGCATAAAATTCACAAAGGTACAAAATGTACATAGAAAATATATAAAAAGCTGCATAATATAACTTTTTGGTGTATTTACCTTTGTTGACACTTTTTGTGTAATTTTTGAACTTTTGCACATTTTACGAATTTTTTGGTTCTTTATACCCTCACCCATAGGGATGGGGGTATATATCATTTAATACGTAAAAAAATGAAACACATAGAAGGAACCATATTAGATCCTTAGTATCTTTGGACGAAATTCGTTTTAGGACTTTTTAAGACGTTTGAGCCATGTCCGTCTGTCTGTGTGGCTGGCTGGCTGGCTGGTCAACACGATAACTGCCGTAAATCTTTACAGATCACAATGGAATTTTGTCAGCCCCTTCTGGTACCTCCCATACAAATCGACACATTTAGCACAAAATCATATTTTTTCCAAACCTTTCTTCTTGTAGATGTGATTAGCTTCAACTCACACACCGGGTAATAATCTGTAAATGCCTACTTAACTGCAGGAAATGGGCAAGATTGTCGCGGTACCTCCCATACAAAACAGGGTGTTCGTCAGTGTTGTCAATGCGATAAATCGCGTGTAACACTTCCGACCTTAATGAAATTAGGTATACGGCTTCACGTTATCAAACGCCAATTATCGATTAAAACAAGGGTGATTTTTCCACGCCCATTGTGGTCCCTCACATACAAAAGTTGTTTGGCCGTCTCGTTGTTCGGCACGAGAAATCCCGCAAAACCGACCCAATCTTTATGAAATTTGGTACTAGTCAATATTTAGTCAAATAAAACTCTCATATAGATAATGAGATGTTTTACCACACCCATTCTGGTACCTCCCATATAAAAGTTGGGCGGATGACCGGTTGATGGACAGGATAATTCTCATAAACTACAAGCGATCTTAATAAAATTCGGTACTAGGCAAAATTTTTCTAAAAGCTAATGTGTAATCAATAACTGACTGTTGTGCCACGTCCAGTTGCGTACCTCCCATACAAAAGTTGGGCGTATTTCCCGTTTGCTGACTCGATATCTCCAATAAATCGTAACCGATCTTAATAAAATTTGGTACATAGTGATCAAAATTTTGGCAACAACTTGCCATGCCCATTTTTGTACCTCGCATATAAATATTGGGAAGGAAACTAACTAATTTGGATATTCAATAATAGTTAGCACAATGTCAATCTGAAATTGAATATGATCACCTGTGAGTATGGCCGTTATTAACAGAACTCCCACGTAATGGATGACTTAGGGTGAGGGTATGATTAAGTCGGTCCACTCGACTGAAACTTATGTACTGGTTTTGTATACGTTTTTTTTAAGTATAGTCTGTACTTTTTGCTACTTTCTTTTTATAGATTTTATGAACTTTTGTGGTACTATGTAGTTTTTTTTTAATTTTTTTGGTTCATTTGTTCTTTTTCACTCACAATGTACAGTTCTGGTCACATTATGTACTTTTGGGTCCACGTTATAAAGTTTGTGGTAAACTTTATGTACTGCTTTTTGGCTGGTTCTATGCACTATTTGGCACGGATGGAAAAGAGCATTGTCATTTTAGTACTAAACAAAATTATTTTGGGTACTTTTCCCCCTCAGAGTACCAAAATTACAATATTTTTTTTTTATATTTTTTGAACCAAACTTTACTATCTTTACTAACTTTTTAATTTGGTTGTTATACTTGCGATATTTTTCGAACACTTGCATTATAGTGAATTCTCAATTCAAATGAGATTTCGTTTGCATTTAGTTTGATGAATTTTTCAATAGCATCATTCCAAACAACCGCTGATGAAGATCTGAAATAGCTATACGGTTTGCCAGGAATTATAGAAATACATTTGCAGAACTCCTTTTTAAAACAACCATATCTCTATTAATAGAGATATAGAATGGCCTCGAGCTTAAACAATAAAATTAAAAAGTACCAATAAAAAGGCCGAAGAAATTAAAATCATCCCTGATGAATTTAAAATCATCCCTGATGAATTTAAAATCATCCCTGAATTTTTACTAACTATAGCTCTTCGCTTCTGGCAACATTTTTTTTTATAAACAGCTGGGTATGCAAACAAGTAAAATTGCCGGTTTGGGAAGAAACCAAATCAAACGAGGTCCCCCATGGAGCAATCAATCCGCAGTAAGTCACTCTTTGGTGTGTATTGATGTCCGCCGGCATCATCCGTCCGTACTAATTCGAAAACGAGGATGGCATTGCTAACACTGTCAATGAACCGATAAAAGCCAATTAATTTTTCCAAAATTGGATGATAGATATGCGAACGCATGTGCCACGTGCTACACAACAGTGAACATTCTGCACAAGCGATTTGAGAACGTGGTCTGTGGATGAGTTGGCATAAACTGCCACCGAGATCGTGCGATTTGACCCCGTTAAAATTTTTCTTGACGAGTTTGTTTAAGTCGCAATTCAATACGCCACAATGACTGGTGGCCTCAAAATCAACATACCCAACAAAACCACGGCGGTCACTCGAACAGTGCCATTTTCTGAACCTTATTTCTTTGATAGTCCTTTGAAAAAAACAACAAATTCGTTCATATCTCACACGTAACTTATTTTAATAAATTCTAACATCTACCCGTCCCTATTGGAAACCCCTTTAGTAAAAATTTTAATACAAATTAAATCTAGGAGCGTTTATTTTTAGAGCATAAAATTTCTTGTGAAACTACTGTATGACAACTGTTTAGTGCATCAGTTTTATCTTGGTAGTAACATGGTACATGGATGGATTAAATTGTATCAAAATAAAGT
Organism: Phaonia tiefii; assembly: GCA_963931995.1. Classification (NCBI taxonomy): domain Eukaryota; kingdom Metazoa; phylum Arthropoda; class Insecta; order Diptera; family Muscidae; genus Phaonia; species Phaonia tiefii. The sequence continues at coordinate 129,924,193 of OZ008370.1, forward strand.
ACAATTATACCCACTTTTCCTTTCCTGCTATTTGGTACAATTGTTGTAATCAATCGTACACTGTATGTACTTTTTTTGCTACCCATTTTATAACCATTTGTGCATTTTGTGTAGTTTTTGCAAAAGTTTTGTAAATTTTTGATGCATTTCACATATGTAACTTCTGTAACACTTTATGTACTTTCTTGAGTATGCTGCGTACTTTGTGATAATTGCATGTACTTTTTTGCACAAATTATGCTAATAGAAGAGAACGACGATCCATATTCATTTGTTGAATCTATTTTCTTCTACTTCTCTCTATAATAGCTGTTCATTTTACTCCTTTGAGACGAAAAAGATCGTGGGGAAATGCATGTACATATGAAAATAAACGCACGTGCTTTCACAAATGCTAATGAGTCCTCTACTTGCCTGGGTGCAAATTTCTTCCAAAAGATGAGTAGAATCGTATATTTTGGATTTTTTACATGTCAAGACTAACGAGTAGGTGTGTTTGTCCCCTCCTCGTTCTACGGCTCGTGGCGAATGTGCGTTTCCGATGCCTGATTATAATGATTACAAATTGGAAAAATATGTAAAGTATATAACCACAAATCAAATTTATAAAATGAATTGATAAAATAAAACGGTTTTTTGTACTCTCCTGAAAACCAGGTTAAAACACACAGGAGTTTAGGTCGACACACCGACAATGTGTCACATTGTATTTGAATATTTTACAAATAAAAACAGCAATTAAAGATTTGTCATGGTAGCAAAATTTGTGCCATCACCTTAATATTTTTTTTGATATAAAACGATAATTTCGCATATTTAATTTCCTTCGAAGCTGTGATGTTCAGCGGCAGAAATTTGCGAATCACGAATGTTTTTGAATACAACTTGACATGCGTCGTAAACATTATTGCAAATTTTGACATCTCCATGATGGGTGGGGTTAAATTGGATTAATGGCCGCCACATTGTGTAACCCGAAATGTGACTATTTTTGTCACCCTGTTATTTGGGTCATAATCCAATATTCGACAGCGAATAATATGTAACACAAATATTTGCCATTTTTTATGAGTTAAATCTTAAAAAACTAACCAAATAACAATAACAACAAATGAAAATAAAAATAAAATAAAAACAAAAATAAAAATACAAATACACACAACCACTCATTAAACACTAACAGTTGCATTCCCCTAGTAGCTAAGGTTTTAGGTAAGAAAAAACATTAACTTTAACCAGAAATCACGTAAGATTCACTGGAAACCCACAAATGCGCACTGAGTCTGCAGACTCTTGGTGGTTTTTTATGACCAAAAATCCAGCACACTCACATGTTAAATGCATTATTTTTCATATCCAATGAATAACGTAAATCTTTGAGAAACATTTTGCCAGTGTATGCTGTAATATTCATCATCTTTGATGACGTTTTCCTTTGTAATGTTGAAAGGGAAAGTGTTTTGGTTGTTTTTTTTTTAAAGTGATGAAACATTTGCGATTGGTGTTTCAGTTTTGGTTAAAAGCGACCTTAACAAAATCGGTTGCATTTTATTTCAAGAGGCGGAAGTAATGAACCTCCCAATTTTGTAAACTTAAAAGAAAAGCTTTTCTTTGTATTTTACGGTTGGAAAACAGAGAGCCTAAGACAGTTTAGTGTTCGTAGTTATTATGATAAATATTTAAATACAAATTGGAATATTTAAGTAGTAGGTAGCGGTTAACCCATTAAGATGGTGGAAAAATGTTAACTACATATGCGCTATAATTTATTCGCTTTAAACTGGGAATGGTAAAGTAGTATTAGCAAGTGTTGTGAGTTTGTTGATTAATAATATTTTCATGGTTCCAGGTTCCAGGTTCCGCAGGTTCCACGCAGTGAAACTGAGCGAGGCTTCAGGCAAGACGACATCTTATCGTACGATCTCTTTAACATCTTAATGGCGATCATTCTGAGAAAAGCTGCAGTCAACATAAATAAAACCATCAGCAGCAAAAGTCACATGCTGCTCGCGTATGCTGATGATATCGATATCATTGGGCGCACATTGAGAGAAGTTACTGCGCTGTTCTTGAGAATTGAGAAGGAGAGAATTGAATCGAGAATTGAAAAATCGCTAATACGCCATTATGTCTATATTTCGAAAGCGGGTCGTTCAATCGAAAAATAAACAATTTTCCGGGTTTCTAAGGATTTTTTATAAAGTAGGTTTGATTTGGTATGGATGATTTTTTTTTTAAATCGCCAAAATAACAAAATTGGCTATAACTCGAAAACGGTTCGTCCGAACGCAAAATTAATTTTTTTTTATCTCCATAGGAGGTTTTCACCAATGGATAGATGTCTTTCCAAAAAAATAAAAAAGCGGTAAAACGCACATATATGTGTAAGGCATAAGGGCGATTTCTGATTCGATAAACTTAGTTGTAGGGATTTAAATAAAAATACGTTCATAGGTTATATCCTCCTATGGAGGTAAAAATAATATTGGTTTCGCGATGGAATTCACCATTTCCGAGTTATAGACATTTTTTTATTTTAGTGATTTTCTTATTTTGGCGGTTTTTTTCAAAAAAAAAAATTCTTCCATACGAATTAAAGCACAATATGAAAAATTGTGTGTATTCGGATGCACAAAAAATCGGGGGTAAATAGTCGTATAAAAAAATTAAATAAATGAAAAACTACCCAAAAATTTCGCATGTTAATTAAATCATGTTTCAGGTGCACGAAAAATCGACTGAAACAGAATTGCCCAAAATAAATACAAAGTTATCCAACCTTCCCCGTATAAATTTGAGCGACAGTTAATACGAAATATCGCCACAAAGAATCGAATCATAGTTTTCCTTTTTTGAGCAACTTTTCTTTGGGCGATATTTAATATTGAAAAAATTGCCACAAATTTAAAATCAAAATCAGTCCAAAATTGCGAGTTTTTGTTCATAATGAAAAATTACCCAAATTGCCCAGTATTCGATTGTCGTTTTTGTATACAAATTTTATTTCACACCAAACTCTCGCGGGCAATATTCCAGTTGGTTTTTCCAGCGAAGTCTTGGTAGTTGTACCTTTCGCACTACTTCATTCTGATCCATTTCATAAACGCGTTATATTGATTCGCATAAATACGTGTGGTTCATCCGTCGTCGATATTATATCGTTTTCTATTACAGGACCATTTACTTTTCGAAGCCTTTGTACCTCAAAGTATACCAGTATTGCTTCATCAGCATGCGTTATGACCAACGATTCTGAGCCTTAAAGCAAGACAGGATGTATCAAAGTCTGCTGGAGTTGGATCTTTGTTTTGCTCACGGCAGATCCTTGGTAAATGAATTCGCCTATTAGATCGCCCCTGTAGTGATTACCAATGTTCACACTTTCATCCAATCGGCTGGATGTTCTGCTGTTCGAATCCATTAATTTTGTCTTGTCCTCGTTTACTGCCAAACCCACTTTGGCTGGTCCCGTCTCTATTCTAGAAAATACTGCAGCAACTTCTCGTAGATTTTGCTCAATGATGTCTATATTATCAGTAAACGCAGGCAACATGTGACTTTTGCTGCTGATGGTATTATTCGTGTTGACTGCAGCTTCTCCAACCATAATCTCAATTAATATGTGAGGCCTTGCCTCGTACTGAATGGTTCGATGAGATCTTTACTTTATCTTTAGTATCGGTCAGTGTCATTCTACAAAGACGTGTCAGCTTGGCAGGAGTACCAAATTCCGACATAGCTTGGTACAGTTTTCCCCGAGTCGGGATATCGAAGGCAGCCTTAAAATCTACAAAGAGGTGGTAGGTGTCGATTTGCTTTTCGTGGGGTTTCTCCACGATTGGTCGTAATGTGAATATCTGGTCAATAGTTGACTTTCCAGGCCTAAAGCCACACTGATAAGGTCCGATCAGGTCTGCAACAAACGGCTTTAATCTTTCGCACATTTCGCTCGAGAGGACCAAGTATGCGATGGATAAAAGGTTTATTTCACAATAGTTTCTACATATCTCGGGTCGCGCTTTTGATGTGTTAACATCTATAGGTACGGGTAGGGCAATCTATCAAAGTGAACACATGCAAACAACACAGAGCGTTAGCATAACATACGTGGTTGTTGTACAACAATAGTCTCTGCCTGAAAATGATGTTTAATGGTATTCATGTAGCCGCAGCGAACAAACAAGCAGGTCGTCGTCGCCAGAGAGTATTGAATAGTATAGAGAACTCATGGAACAAATTGTATTACTCAAAAGCACTGGGGACAGCTGGCGAATGATTCAAAACGTATTACTCTCTTTTTGTCATAACTTGGTCCATTCATAATTTTGATGTGAAACATTGATGCCTTTTGTATTGTTTTATGTAATAACATTGTCGAAATGGTGAATTTATTTTCAAATATTCTATAAAGAGAATAAGACTCGTTTATGCTCTTTTACTCAGACTCTCTACATGAGAGCGGAAAAAGAGTGCAATAAGTTCTCTGTACTATTCAATACTTTTTGTCGTCGCTCTGTTTATAAGAAAACAAAAACAAATATTTCAGTGAGCTAATATTACACCAAATTTTAAAGCAGATGTAAGAAAAAAGAAAGTGCAAGAGCGCAAAAACAAAAACAAACTAGTGTTTTCAAGGAAATCGAACAGGTACCGTGTATCAAAAAGGTGTTAACACATCGCTTGTGAGTTCGAACACTCATTGATTTTATTGGAAACAGAACACAGTATATTTTTTAAAGAGTATTTTATACAAATGCTTCCTAAGGCAACGCTTCACGTGGACCATTCTGAAAGTCAATTTTTTTGCACAGTACATTCAACTATTTTCACTACTATTTCCACAATATTTCCAACTTTTCCTTCCGGTATCTCACCAATAATGAGTGTAATATTGTCTTCCGAGTCAGCAATAGTGGCTGTCTTATCCCTATTGAAGAGAGACTTTACGTGCCCCCACAACAAAATAGTCTAGTGGAATCAAATTGCACGATCACAGCGGCCAATTCCTGTTGAAAACATATGTCAACCACGTCAAGTTCTACAATTTTTGTCAAATAAAAAGTTCGTGGTCATCGATCGGTGCCTTGCTCTATTGACTAACTATGCGGCATCGTGCTTTTTGAAAAAGTACGGTACAATGATGCCGCCGGCCCATAAACCGTACCGAGCAGTGCATTTTTCAGGGTACACAGCCAGATCCTGGCTGCTCTTCGGACCAAATACGGCCATTATGTTTGTTGACGACCCATTAAGTCAGAAATGGTCCTCGTTGCTGAAGACAATTTTGAGGTGATTTACTTCAGCGTGGTTAATAGGTTATAAAATTTGTTACCGTAATGTTTGTTTGTTTATTGAAAACTGCTAAAACAAAAGCGTCACAGACAGCCATGAAACAAAAAAGTAGCAGATCTTAAATTCATGAAGGAAAAATAAACATGGTTCCTGCAATATGTTACTGGAACTGTTTTTTCAGCGTGAATATTTGGCTCTCCTTGGGATAGCATCTTCAGAAAGAGGAGCAATAATCAAACACCACCTCATTTCAACATTCAATATTGAACAATACAGAAGATGCTATCCAAAGGATAGAAAAATATTGAAATAACTAAAATTTAAAGTAAGACCCAAAGATAACTAACTGACTAGAAATTAAACGCTGAAAAATTTGTATCTTTTCGTGTCTGGATGCAAATATAACGTGTGTTGAGAACTTCTGACCTACCGCATTGTGTCGGCTGTTCAATATTATATGTTTAAGACACAATGATTAATATGTTATAATATATGTGTTTATGGTCCAAATACTGCTTTATTTGTGATACAAATACAGCCGTGTTTGGAGCACTGTTTACTTCATATTTTTTGTAGCTATGTACTGTCGAGAGAAAAGTGATAAAAGAGGGACAAAGAGCGATTGTTCTCAGCCTATGTTAATGTTATTGAAAGTGTATAACATGCATTATTCTTTCAGTAAGTGATTCATAAATATTCCTGAAGGTGTGTGTAAATGAATTGAGTGTTTCATATGTTGACTTTAGTTACATGTTGGAAATACGATTGCTTAGATGCAAGAATATGGATGTTCGGAAGGAAACACTCATATGGTTGCACGTAATAATATGCATCTTTGCAAGTGAACATGCTAATGTTTGCATTTACATATAAATTAAGTGAGTTTAGCACTTGCAAATATATGAATATTTGAGTGTGTTCCATACAAATACATGGTTTCTGCAGAATATGTTTGAGAGAATGTATTACAGAGGCCGTTTTTCCAGTGTGTTTTGAAAAAAAAATTCGAACAAAAGGTCGAATAAATACGCAACTTAATTGAAAACAAATTGAAAAAATATTTATTTGTCCGACCTTTCGAATTATATTCAAAATTAACATGTTCGAGCGGTTGGTCGTTTTTTAAAATAATTTTATTCTCCAATATTTCGCTGCCCTTTGGGTATCATTTATCTTCCTGACGATGCTACCCAAAGGGAAGGGAAATATTGGAGAATAAAATTATTTGAAAAACGACCAAACGCTCGAACATTTTAATTATGAATTAAAAATAAATTTTTAAGTTTGAAAATATTCTTCAGTGGGTTTGCAGGTGATTCGGGTTAAACTATGCCCGGTCGACACAATAAATTCCGTAAAACCTAGGGCGATTTAAAATACTGTTGTATGATAAGGGTATGTCCAGGTCACATCTGTACAATTTGTTCGTGAGTTTAGTAATATTTACGGGTTTCTTACGCAATTTGACGAAATTGTTCACTAATCTGATTTTTGTTTTAAATTTTCAGATTTTCTACCCCACAATGGGTTAAAAAGTGAAATTTCATTTATTACTATTGTCGCCTCAAAACTGAAGTACCCATTAAGCTGAATCAATGCACCGCTCTGATTTTCTTTCGTTGTAAATAAAGTTGTAGAGAGAAATTATGTGATAGTCTGTCTGTCTTGAAACGCATTTCTTCCACTCTTTATTTATTTTTTCATTTAAACGATACCACTTTTCGTTTCGTTTCATTTCTTTTTCAGTTTTGTTTTTGTTTGTGCTTTTGTTTTGGTATTCATTTTCTATTTCACTTGACTGACGATGACATTTCTCTCTTTCGACATGACTTTTGGGTGTTGGTTGCTGGTGGTGTACGGCCGAATGAATGAAATGCCTTGAAAATTGCGTAAAGAAGAATGGGAGAAAAGAGTAAAAAACAATTTCACATTTTTTTTAAGTGTCAGTTACGCGTCGATCTTTCACAAGATAGTATGTACTGTAAATAAATACAAATTGTAAACGTTGAAAAGAAAACTAAAAATATTAAAAAATTAAGAAATTGTTTAAACAACTTGCTTTCAAATAAATCGTAATAAATTAATAATTTATTTTAAAAGTATTAGCGCGAGATAAAGAGGAAGGAAATAAAACAACATCCGCTTAAATTCAAAATATTTCAAATCTTTCAAAGAAGCAAAAAAAAATAAAAAAAGGGTTTTGTCTATTTGATCATTGAGCGTTGCCGTAGCAAATGATCTAATCATCACCTGTCAACTTCATTTATAAAAGAAAAAGTTTAACCCGAACCCATAAAAAAGAGTGTTAAATGCGATTTCGGTATTTTCGGTTATTAAAAGTGTTTCTCTCTTTCTCTTTTGATTGTGCTATTTTGCAATTGTTTATATTTTATTTGTTGTTGTGCTTGTGTTTTTAGGTTTATTTGTTTTAAAGTGTTGATTGTTTTTAGCCACGATTTCGTAAATCTCAAAAAAAAAAAATTAATTAAATTTAGTTTATTTATTTATTTAGCAGCTGTAAGCAAAAAAGATTAAGAAATTTTTGGCTATAATTAATTTTATTAGCGTTGCGTTTTCTGTGAATTTAAAGGTGAAAAATTAATTGCATTTTAAGTAAAAGCTATAACAAGAAATTACAACAATTATAAAGGTAGGATTTAATATATTCTCACTGAAATTTATTTGAATGTGTTTCAATTTACACCCATTAGTAATTATTTTTGATAAATTGACTATATTTGTAATTTTTATAAACAACACAAAACTCTTAATTATGTTCGTGTCTTAAGTCTTTTGATTTCATACGCATATGAAAAGAATTGAAAAGTGAAATAGTAATGCTTTTCTGAGAATGATTATTTCAAGTAGTTTAAATGAGTTTTGTTGACTGTATTCGAGGGTTTGAAAATTTGCAAAATTATATAAATAATCATTATATAAATAGGTTGATTTTTGACAAATGGCTCTATTTCTTTATAACAAAAGTAATTAGCAGTCTTTAAGCTTAGCGTTCCAAACTAATTTATGCACATTATATTTTGTGTTTTGAGATTCAATCCCAGAAATCCTGCGAGTAAACCCATTTTACATAATAAAAGTAATTTATGGTATTAATTTCTGTGCAGCCACTTCTACCTACTCCGATGGTCTGTATGTTCAAAGTTCAGTTATGAGACACAAAGTTATAAGAATGAGACACATTTTTAATCAAATTTCCACGCACGTACTGTATCTGGCAAGTCATGATTTCGAAAATAATTTTGATAATTTATGGCCACATATTAAGAATAACGTGTCCTCTAGAGCAGTCACTTCAAAAACCTGCACCAAAGGTAATCCAGAGGCGTTATGACGCATGGATTTGTAGTCAGTTCACAGATTAATTTTAAATCTAATCTTCTCAGAGTTCTTGCTTAATAAACCGATTGATACGTTACGCTGTGGATTAGGGAAAAAATTCAAAATACAATGGGAAAAATTCAATATCTTCTGATCTTTTGAACATTTGTGAGTTCGGCAAAAAACCGATTGTAGGTAAGGAGTCAAGGATTAGTGTGAAATTCGGATAATTTGGAATAAGATGTGTTACAGGAGCATTCCATGAATAATTGGAATTCATAGCCATTTCAAAATATTGAATTTTTATATACAATTGTGCATCAATTAGCAGGATTGTGTTTTTATCTATAATAATTTATAAAAGTTAGCTAGAGTGCAAACAAAAAAAATTATTTTATACGTTTTTAGTAGTAGTTGTTGGTATTTTATATCTTAAATACGTAGTTTAGTAGATTACAAAACCTGCTATACCTTATACACCGTAAATTTCCCATAAACATTTGGTTTGAGGGTCTATAGTATTTTTTTACGAGGAAAATTTTTCTCAAACATCCTACAAAATTTCCACAATTTCCATTACTTTTAATGTTTACAATTTGTGTTTGTCGAATTATTATGGGCAATGGGACAAAGATAGGGGGTAACTACTTAAAGTTAGTAATCTTACTCAGAAGTCAAACGTTAATTCGGAAGCTTTCTGTTTCTAATTTAGTCTCAAAGATCTTAACATTTTTCTTGGTTCTTTTTTATAATTCGGTTCTAAGACACATTTCTCCATGTCTAATAGTTTCGCTGAAATTTGGATTCAACTCTAACAATTTCCAATGATGGTTGCCTGGAACCGTCCCGTACGTGACGGGATTTGTTTACCTTTTTGCTTCCGTATTTCAAGAATTATCTAAAATGTTTCAATGTAGAATTAAAGACTAGGATGTAGGTATGTAAAAATTATATATCTCACGAATCAGTTAAGAACTAGGTACAATACAAACACACAAAATAGTTGAATTTGTCTGTACGTGCCCGTGGAATGCCCCTACAGGAAAATTCTATTTTTTAAGAAAACTTCTTTATCACGTCAAGCGGGTCAATATCATTAAAACAAATGTCAAAATACAACAGGTAATACGACTAAGACAAGAATTTAAAAATATATAGGGTGTCTCAGTAAAAATAGACTTTTCAATTTTAAACTAAAAACCCGTATTTTTTGAAATCGATGCGTTTTTTATATTGGATTATAAAGACGACAAGTTCCGATTAAGTATGAAATAAAATATCCGTCAAATGACCCCATAGCTCTCGTGACAGGCCATTACTATTTACATGAAATTTTCCATGACTTTTTCACAGAGATGTGGCGTTTGATCTCGGTTTTGAGCTCAGGAATTGGTTCTGGTTTATTTGCATAAACCCGAGATTTCACAAAAAGCCAAAGAAAGAAATCGCACGGCGTAAAATCGCATGATCTTGGTGGTCAGTTGACATCAGTATTTCTTTACATATTTTATTCTGGAAATCGTTGCTGCAGTACATCGATTGTTTCAGGTGGCGCCGTCTTGCTGAAATCACATGTCATTCTGATCCATGCCGTCCGGTTGAGGCCACAAGAACTCCGTTATCAAGTTCCTGTATCGAATGTCGTTCACAGTCACTGTAATTTCGGCTTCGTCTTTAAAAAAGTAAGGCCCAATCACGTCGATTGATCAAAATACGCACCAGAGTGTTGCTCGTTGAGGGTGTATTTGTTTTTCTTGGATTGCAAGAGGATTTTCTGAGACCCAAATTCGACAATTTTGTGTATTCAAGTAGCCAGTCAGATGGAAATGCGATTCATCGGAGAAGATAACTTTTTTTTGAAAAATTGGCATTGACTTCACTTTGTTCCATTAGACATTGAACGAATTGCCGGCACTTTCCATGGTCTGATGGCTTGAGTCGAATTTTGTACTCATGAGGGTGGAGGTCGTTTGTCAAAATTCGCTACGTAGTGCTACGTGAAATTTAAAATGTTTTTGAGAACGATGCCGAATTAATGTTTCCGGATTTTCGGCGGCACTTTTGTTTACAGCAGCATTGCTTTTAAGAAACCAATCGGTGCTTTGACGCACAGGAGTCTTACAACTGACCCAGTTTCTTCAAAGTTGGACTCTCTCGACTGAAAATTGGTCGAAGTTTGTGAGAGGTCTCAGCATAAGTTTGCAAATTTTTGTAACAAGTTTTCGCAATTATAACGCGTTGTTCTTTCGCAAAGCGCTTCATGTGTAATAGTCGAAATAAACATATGTGCTAGCTGCCAAATTTCTGAGTTGAAATATTGCAAATGTAGTACAATTGTGAACAAATACATTGTGTTTAATATTCAATATAACATGTTTCGAACACAGTGATTAATAGGGTATAATAGGCGGCGGATCAATAAGTCCGTGACTTTTCGAACTTCCCTTGTAGGTATATGAAATGCAACACTGCTCCCATAATAGACTACTGTAAAGTTTTGAGCAAGTTCCGTCATTTACTTTGCCTTTAGCAGCTGTTAAAAACATACAACCTCGTGCAGTTTGTTAAAGATGGAAAAAAGTGAATTTCGAGTTCTCATTAAACATAATTTTTTGCGAAACAAAACCGTCAATCAAACCAAGGAAAAGCTTGATAAATAAAGGGTTTTTCCATAAGAGCGCTACAAAAGTTCTTTTTAAATAAAACAAAACCGGTTTTAGATACCAATGAAATTCTCAATTCCTGTGAAAGTACGTTGGATGCCATTATGTATGGAACTCGATTTCTTTTGCATGGCCACCACGGGCACGCTTGCAGAAGTCCAGACGCTGAACCCAATTTTCGACGGTTTTCAAGTATAAATCGGCCGATACTGCTGCAATTTCACGTTCGATATTCGTACGAAGTTCATCAATCGTCGCTGGCTTGTTGGCATAGACCATAGACTTGACGTAGCCCCACAGGAAATAATCTAACGGCATCAAATCGAACGACCGAGGCGGCCAATCGACTGGGCCATTTCGTGAGATAACACGTTCACCAAACTTGGTTTCCAATAAATTGATTGTGGCATTCGCTGTGCGGCTTGTGGCGCCGTCCTGTTGGAACCACATGCCCTCCAAGTCCATATTATCCAATTGGGGCCAAAAATATTCGGTTATCATTGAACAGTAGCGATTCGCATTCACAGTAATGTGCCGGTCTTGATAATCACGGATGAAGTACGGCTCAATGACGCCGCCAAACCGCACCAAACCGTAATTTTTTCGGGATGCAATGATGACTCATGGATTACGTGTGGATTGCTGTCTGACCAATAACTCATATTTTGCTTATTGACGAAGCCATTCAGCCAGAAATGAGCCACATCGCTGAAGCTGATTTTCCGATGAAAATCAGAATCGTAGCGCTCTTAAAGTTGAGGCCACTGACTCCAAATTTCGGTAGTAAATTTTAATAATTTCGACTCGTTGTTGGCTCGTATATCTTTCCATGATGAAATGGCAAACCTTACTGAAGAGAAATGTCAAAAGAGCGGAGAAAAATATGGCGTCATTTGCTGTCCCTATCGATTTACTTTTGTAGCGTCTCTGTTGAAAATCCCTTTACTATGGGGACTCTGCACCATCGATTTCATTGGTAAAAAAGTGGTTTACTGACTTTCGTTGTTGTCGCACAAGTACAAGTGACGCTGAGCGTTCTGGACGCCCAATTGAGGTCAATACACCCGAAAAAATCCACGATATGGTGTTGGCCGATCGAAGAGTAAAAGCGCGTGAGATTGTTGATGCCATAGGAAGTTCATATGGCAGTATGGTTTCGATTTTAAATGATCAGTTGGGTTTAAGAAAGCTGTCTGCAAGATGGGTGCCGCGTTTGCCCTCAATTGACCATAAACGTAATCGTGTGACAACTTCAATGGATTGTTTCGAGATGTTTAATTCCGCCATATTCTCCGGATTTAGCGCCCAGTGACTATTTCCTATTTCCAAACTTAAAGAAATGGCTCGGTGGAAAGAGATTTAGCTCCAACGATGTAATTAATGATCAAACAAATGCCTATTTTATGGACCTCAAAAAATCCTATTTTTTGGAAGGATACACAAATTGGAGAAACGTTGGGCTAAGTGTATTGAGGTAAAAGGAGATTATGTTGAAAAATAAATTTATTTTTGCAAATAAAATCCGTGTTTCATTCAAAAAGTTGAAAAATAAATTTAGTTTTGCAAATAAAATCTGTGTTACATTCAAAAAGTCACGGACTTATTGATCCGCCCTCGTATGTTCAGATATTCGTACGAAAATCCCTATCAATATTTGATGTACATACTAGGGTATCGAATTATTCGGGGTTTTGCATTATTCGGGTAATCGAGTAACTCGAAAATAGGGTTTCTGGCTTACTTGAGCAACCGAGTAAAATTATTGTATAACTCGAGTTATTCGAGTAATTTCACTCTTCGGAAAATATTGCTTTAAAAGAAAAACGTAAATATAAAGCGGGTGCAATAACATTTTATTAATAAAAATACATTGAACTATATGGAATGCAAAACTTTACTCATTAAAAGTCTGATTTTAGATTATCTTGATGGCAAGATAATGTGCAAAGCATCATGAGATCAGATCATATTGTACACTGGTATTTAAGATCATTTATATATAACGAACCTGGAGAGTAAAGTTTGGCATTATTAGTTTGCCATTATAATTACGGGCAAAACTTTCTCAATAATATGGCAAAAAAATGCAATTTCTCTCTACCTGGTGCAGTTTATAAAAAATTACAATTATTTGGATGTTGATATATCCCTACACGTCCATTGAAAAAAGTTCATTATCTTTTATTATTCGTTGATCAAGATCATCCCTATTTATTAAATTTATCAAACCAGTTCCAAATAGCTGATTACCATGATTAAACACTTAAGTGTTTACATTTTAATATGACAATATTACATTATTAATTTCGAGGCTCCTAATGCTCCAAACTACACTGAGCGAAATAAAATAAATTTAAAGAAATTATCCCCACACCCACTTGGAACAAATATCATAAAGAAAATGTTTCCTATAGTCACAACGTCATGCAATCCATTTCATAACGCTTTCTAGGGGGGGAAACAGAAAAATTCCTGCTGTATGATAATAGTTCTTTGGAGAAAGTATCAAGCCTGGCTAGACTTTTGCATGTTTCGAAAAAATTATAACAAAAAGATTGAAATTAAATGGACTGTCAGAATAGCACGTGAGTATCCTTTCACACATACGCATTTTGACATATCTTAAAAAGTTTAGGTGCTTTGTAAATTTTAGAGCACCGTATAGTAATACATAGTATGTTATTTTATTGTTTCACGATTTATTCGGGTAATCGGTATAAATTACTCGATTAATTTAATACTCGAAATCAGTTGTTTTAAAATACTCGAGCAAATGTCTGACACAAATTGTTCGATTAATCGAATAATGGTTAACCGATTTGATTCCCTAGTACATGCCATTCTTCGTTTCTCCTTAATATGAGTAAGAATAACATTGTGCAAAATTTATAGTCCAGCTGATTGGGCGTATTATTCTGTCTCTTTAAAATTTTCTATGATTAAAAATAAACATTTCGATTTAGATTCAATTTAATTTAGATTTAATACGAATTTGATCATTTTATATACATATATTACAAATTATTGCAAAATATTTAAAACTCCAACATCAGTTTATTACGTTTCGTCTGTCAATCGAAAAGTTTAAAATAAATATATGTAATATACAAAACTCTATACGAACAAACAGTGAACAGCAAAATCCAAAACGCAAATTGCTATCCTTTCACATATTCGCTCGGTACAAACAACAATTGGACACCAATTTTCATCAAAAATTGAAATTGTATCCACTTATGCATGCACGTCTACGTTTGCGAAATTATCGAATACTTTGTAATAAAATTCACACGTCCATTAAAAATAGTAATTAGCAGCAATTATTTGAAATTGTATGAAATCATAACCGGATTTTAGATTTTTACGTTTTGCGCAGAAGCAACAGAACGACGTCCGACTGACTGACTGACTGGCTATTCAGATGCACTCATATCCTTGACTTGCCAACATCTGATTATTTCATTAACATTTCATTCTCATTGTTTAAAAATAATCATATTTAAATAATAAAATTTAATTGGACTAAAAGTGCAAATTTCATTGGACTCATTTATTTGTTATGGCTTAAATATAAAAGTTCAAAACAAACAATTTAAAACAACAAATTCTAAATAAACATAAACGATGTGACTACTGGGGTCATCGGAAAAATTGTTGCTTTTTTTATTGAATGCAAACATGAGTTTTATCACTTTTATGCCAAATGCAGCCCATATTGTTGTAGCTATAAAGATATAGTCTGATATTGAGTAGACTCATTAACCTATGTATGGCATAAACTTAACGCCGGATAATTATTTAACTGGCATAGATGATTGACTCTAATTGCCACATTTGAATCGGTTACGAAATTTAAGGCCATCGATATTAGATAAAATTAAAATTAATTCAAATGCTTTGAAATGTTTTGCAAACACTGCATTTGACAAGAATGGAGCTGTGAAAATTAAAATCATGAAGTCGTTTAAAATTAAAATTAAGTTTAGTGCATATAATAATTGAAGCCCCTGGTGGAAGAAGGTGTTAACTCACTTTTTCTCAAAAACAATATTTTCCTTCTTTTCATGTTTCCATGGTATCTGATTTAGTTTTAGATAAGAAACAAGTCAACATCTGACATTTAAATTATTAAAATTTTTAAATTTTTTTTAAATCAGATCCAATGCATTATTAAAACAAGGAAAATAATGTTTTTGAAAAAAGTGAGTTAACACCTTCCTCCACCAGGAGCTTCAATTATAACAAAAGCATGTATATCGGCTTTAAGTCCTCTATGCTAAATCTAGAAATTCTGCAATTCAAGTGTTTCCCGACAACATGCCAATGGCCATCGATTTTTTTATTGTTTGAATGCAAATATAACGTTTTTGTAACTTGTCACAAATATAGTATACTTGTGTTTGATAGTCAATATAACATGTTTGGGACACAGTGATTACTAGGTTATAATATGTATATGTATTTGTGACCCAAACGTGGCTTTGTTTGTTGAAAACTGCTGACACGAAAAACGTGCCTTACAATAAAGAAACAAAAAGCAGCAGATCTACAATTCACGAAACCAATGCTTGGTAGCATGTACATGGTGTCTGCAACACGTTGCTGGGGCCATTATTTTTCAACATTTATTCAAATATAAATTCTTACATAGAAAATGTAAAAAAAACTAAAACAAATTAATAATGAAATTTTTTAAATCATAAAAACTGAAAAAAATTAAACTGAAAAAATAAATTTAAAAAAAATAAAAATTTATTTTTTTTAAAATTTTTTTTTTTTAAATCAGATCCTTGGACGCGTTAAAACAAGGAAAATAATGTTTTTGAAAAAAGTGAGTTAACACCTTCTTCCACCAGGGGCTTCAATTATAACAAAAGCATGTATATAGGCTTTAAGTCCCCTATGTTAAATGTAGAAATCCTGCAATTCAAGCGTTTCCCTAAAACATTCCATAATTCCAAAGCCGATGGCCATCGATTTGTGTTTCGGTTGTAGATGTAGCTGGATCCCATTTGATTCATTGTATTCCGTACCGGCTAATATTATGGAAGTGGATTACAAGACACTCACTTCTATCTTTAAGAGAAACAGCTTCACTAATTTCCCGGAGAGACACGAGTGGAGGGGCGCATACATATCGCACCCTTACTACTAAACAGTCATAACTTAAAATTTACAAATTTTCAGTAGAGACAAAAAACTGGGTTTGCGAAGTTAACAAATGTATGAAAATTCTCAATAATAGATATATAATACAGGATTTTTTTTTGACGAAAGAGAAGAGAAACTGACGACAGATTTTTACACGAGATAGAAATGGTCCGTGGTTATAGTTCTTAAGACATAAATGGAAATCTTAAAATTTTGAGGTATGACGCTTTTGGAGTTAGGGTATTATTTGTTGTGGAACGTACTTAGGCTTCTACACTGATGGCTACAAACTAGATGGCAATGCTGGTTTGCAGTCTATTCTAAAGAGTGTTTTCTAGCGGAAGTCGTAGAAGTTGGACTCTGGCTGGGACGGAACGTCATCACGTTTGGGGTTCAACATCTATTTTGGCAATCAGTTAAATGCCTGACATCTGAATACTCGAATTTACGAACTGCTACGCATATGTAAATGAGATTGCCAAGCAATTCGATATCAACATAATATGCACGCTGGAAAAAATGGCCCCACCAACATATAGCAGAAACCATGTTTGTATTTGCAAACATTGTTTATATGAATTGAAAAATTGCTGTTTTTTGTTTCGTTGTTACCTTTCACGTTATTGATTTCAGCAAACAAAGCCACGTTTGGATCACAAATACATGTATTATAACCTATTAATCATTTTGGCCCAAACTTGTTATATTGAGTAGCAAACACAATGTTTTTGGACACAAGTACACCCAAACTTCCTATAACACGGTAGATAAGTAGGTTCCAAAAAATCTCATGTTATGCGAATTCGTGTTATCGGAAGTATGAAGCCAGTACATACAAAATTGGGGGATGCGTTCCAATATTATTAAAAAACTCCTTTATTTTAATTTTAAGGATGAAAAAACACAAAAAAAAATAAATTTAAAATTAATACATGTACACAAACAAAAATCCAACTTCAATGTAAATAATTCAATTAATATAAATAACAAAAAATAAACACAAATATCCAGGTATGTAAATACATACATATACAAAGTATAATTCAATAAAAGTTGTTGTGTTTTTACTCCTCTTCACTGCTCTCCAATATCAGCCGCATTCGCTTTTCTTGTTGACTGATTTCATCATTTTTTGAGACAACATCATCGCTTTTTTTCATTAAAAAATTTGGTATTTGGTCCTCCAACCTAACATTGTCGTTATAGATGACGCTGTATGGTAGCATACACATTTGAAGTTCTCTTTTAAATTTTAAACTTCTTTCAGCGCAAGGGTCCTCTGTTTGGAAAAATGTTTCAAGACTTTTTGCTAAGTTTAATCCCTCTTGAAGCTTTTTTAATGTAAGCTTGCATATTTCACAATCTTCGTCGTTACTTTGATCATCAGCGTCTAAGTCGTGATTTAATTCGGATGCCATTTCTCCCCTCCAGGCCCCTTCACCAACATCTTGTTCTAATAATATTTCCTGTACGTCATCATTTGTCTGTCTTCAAAACCTTCACCTCCGATCGACCTAGGCAGCTTCTAATCTCATCTTCGGGAAGTTGTTCCTAGCTCTTTACCACTACTGATGGCCATATATTTTCCCAACATGCATTAAGTGTTGAGGCTTTAATATCGTTCAATGATAAATATATTATTTCCAGGCATGTTTTCATATTGAACTCTTTCCAGGCTTGAATTACTTCAACCAATTTAGAATCAATCACTTCTAGAATCCACTTAAATGATCACTTTATGTATAAAGTTTTGAACGTATAACGTATAATAATTCTTTGATTTTGTGGTTTAATAAGTGATGTCGTGTTCGGTGGTAAAAATTCAATCTTAACATTGGGATGACTTAAATTTTGTGGATGTCCTGGAGCATTATCTACCAGTAATAGCAACTTGAAACTTCAATTCTTTCGTTTTAAGTAGCTTTCAACTTCTGGGACTAAGCAATTAAAAAACCAGTCTTGAAATAAGTCTGGCCTCATCCATGCGTTAGAATTTGATCTCCAATGTACTGGTAAGGTATTTTTATTTACGCCTTATGTGCTCTGGGTTTTAAAGATTTATTTATTAGCATTTTCTTTATCATAAGGTCCGTCGAAGCGTTGCTGCATAATAGTTGCGTAATGCGATCCTTAGATACCTTAAAACCGGATGCCCTTTTTCTGCTTTTGATATAAAGGTTCTATTGGGCATTTTTTTCCACCAGAGTCCGGTCTCATCGGAATTACAAATTTGATCTGGTGTGTAGCCCTGGTCTTCAATAATTTTCTGAAGTTTCTCAGGGTACTCATTGGCTGTTGCATGGTCTGCCGATGCTGCTTCTCCTTGAATGCTTACGTTATGAAGTGCAAATCGTTTTTTAAATTTGTCAAACCAACCTCCACTTCCCATAAAATCAGGTATGGTAGGATTTTCTCCATTTTCTTTAAGATGCTTGTAAATCTTGAGTGCCTTTTCCTTAATTATGACCCCGCAAAGTGGAATACTTTTTGTGGAACAATCTCCTATCCATATATTGAGCGCCTTTTCCATTTTTGAGCAACGGGCTCGGGCTGAATATTTTGAAGATAACGATGATCCTGAGACGACTGCAGTCTTAATTTCCTTCTCATTTTTCTTTATAGTTCGAACTGTTGCCTCATTTAAAGCCAAATGTTTTGCAATGGATGATGTTTTTCCCCTTTATCCAATCGATCAAATATATTTGATTTTGTCTCTAAAGAAATAAAATTTCTCTTATGGACAGTTTTCTTGTTACTAGACATTTTAAGACTCAAATAAATATATAAATCCTTTTGTGTATTTTATACATTTTTTAGATATTTTATAAATATTAACCTTAACCTCTTTTTTTAAGAACAAACTGAAAACTGTTTTAATAATTTAAGTGTTCATTCTAACACCACGAAGCGCATACTGAGTTTGTGTTGTGATGCTTGTAATACATATGAAGCTAATAAAGCTTATTAGAGGATTCCCCAATTTACCATTGTGTTGCCATATTGGTTATACAAATATTTGAGTACCAACGGAAATCAATCATTGCCATATAGATGGCGGGGCATGCGCTTTAACTTAAAGCGTGTTATAATAAGTTTTCCACAATTTTTATATTGTGTCAGAGCGAAAAACCGTGTAGTAAGAAGTCGTTTTATATGAACTTTCCGAAATTAACATTTCGTGTTAGAGTGAAATCGTGTTGTAGGAAACCGTGTTGTAAGAATGTTTACTGTACACTATATTTGCGGCAAGCTACAAATGCGGTATGTTTACATCCAAACAACAAAAAAAGAGCGAATGAGTAGGGACTACATTACTTGTGCCACTGAATGCCCCTTACAACATGACAGCTCATGCATAAAATCGTAGGTCTGAGGCAAGCGAATGATAGAAGATTTGGAGGCACAAAAGGCAAGATCACAGACAACCAAATTATGACCTGAATCGTACACTAAACTTGATATTTAGTCATAGACAAGATATCTCTATGCTAGTAGCTGTGATCGCTGTCAAGATTTGAAATCTCAGCTCACGGTTACTGCAGAAGCTGTGAGCATGGAGAGGGGAACGACAGCGTCGAACATCTTATATACTGCAGTCTGGTCTATGGTGTTAGTAGAATATAATTTTCATGATATTACTTCATGGGTCTAACAGAAAATCAATAATTTAAGATAAATGATCTTACTACCTTTATGCTCAATACTAATTTGTTCGTCAGGGAATAATTTACATCTCGTCTTCAGTCATATCCAGGAATATCGGGATAGTATCTCGTATGGCTTGAATGCTCCATCAGCATACCGAGCCATTTTACAGGTTCAACGATGCGATCGGAATATGACGTCGGTTGGTTGCTTGGCTAACTTAACCTAAAGTGTCACTGCGTTACAGTGCACGATTTTTCTAAACTCGGGGTGCTGATTGACTACACTGAAAGAAAATCACACATGCAATTTATGATTCTGTGCATTGTTTTGATGTAAAAGTTCATCGATATCCAACCTATGACATATTTCATTGGATAAATGAAAACACTTACTTTAATTTTTATTCAGATTCTTTCATAAATCTAATATAATTGTGGCATTATTTTGATGTAAACTTGTCGGAAATTTAATGCAAGTTATTCGTTGAGTTGATATAAAGTGTACAGTATTAGAATGTACTTGTGTGCGCATATTTATGAAATAATTTGAAAGTTTTATGTTATTCAATATTCGCCTTTTTCGGATATTGAAAATCGGAAAAAATGTTGTTTTTTTTCGGCTTTAGTGACCTGTATCTTCATAAAAAGTTATAATAATGCCAATGTTTGCTCTGTGATGAATTTCAGTACCACCTGTATGCAACTCACCCGCTAATTTTTAGCTGCGTACTTACTCTTTAAAGTGGCCGTCGGTGGTGCAATGGCTAGTGTGCGCGGCTCTTGTACATGAGAACGTGGTTTCGATCCCTGCTCTGACCACCTTACAATTATTTCTATGACGGTCACCTCGCTTAGTGATGGCGACACTATCGAGTACTTAGCCATGGAAATGCTTCTCAAAATACCGTTCGGAACCGGTGTTAAACTGTAGGTCCCAATCAGTGAGTATAAAACTAGAAAGCGCACATCTCACTGATTGTGAGAACCTCTCCCCAATCCCTTCATGGGATGTTAAGGGACACCATTTTTTTTTTACTTACTCTTTTAAAGTTGGTGAGAAACAAATAGCTATTCACGTTTTGGGGGAAACAATTGGGACATTTTTATTAAATTCACACTATCTTCTGAGGGTTCAGTTTGGTGCAAACAAAAGTTACCCTAAGAAATTGGAAGTCACTTCAGTCTTTACACTTGTGTATTGCATTCATTGAATATTATATTTCTTGACAAATTTAGTACAACCAAACTATATCAGCTATAAGAAAAAGTTAGACATCGCGTTAAAGCCCAGATACCCGCTTATCTCTTTACTGGAGGAAATTTGAGTGCAATATCTCGAAAACTGTATGAGATACAGTTCAATAAATTCGAAGTAACAAATACAAATTTAAAAAATCTTCCAGGTGGTCGAATAACACAAACCCAATTGCTGCGATCCGCAGCGGGTGGACAAATCCCGATCTTCATTAACACTGATGGATACAGGAGCAATATGCTCGTCAGTATACACTCTACGGATACGGGTGGATTGATGGCCAAATATCGGAAGTAAAGCGGCCAATGTTGTCTTCCAAGTCGTCAACAGTCTAAAAACTTTACACTTTTTGCCATTACATATGTTTCTTGTTTTTTTCTGCGAACCTGTTGATTCCACTGAGAAATAGTATAAGAATAGATTAAAGGTATTGTTGTTCTAAATTTTCTAAATTTATTCGGACAAACTCGAATACGTCGGTCTCGAGAAATGAAATTCATACCATTTTTAAGATACAATGTGGTCTTTAGTGTCACTTAGGGTGACTACACACGTTCAAATTGTATTAATATGTTCACAAAATACCATGGCTAACATTTTTCTAAATATGAGGGTTGAAATTTATGTTTCGGGATTAGAGACCGTCGGTGGTGCAATGGGTAGTGTGCGCGCCTCTTTTACTTGAGATCTTGGGTTCGATCCCTGCTCTGACCATCTTAAAATTTCTTTCGACGGCGGTCACCTCGCATATTGACGGCGACACTATCGAGTATGTAGCCATGAAAATGCTTCTCAAAAATTCCGTCCGGAACCGGTGTAAAAGTGTAGGTCCCAATCAGTGAGTATAAAACTAGAAAGCGCACAGCTCACTGGTTGTGAAAGCTCTCCCCGATTCCTTCTAGGGATGTAATGGGAAAACCATTTATGCATTAGAGAACAAAAACAAATATTAATCATCGAAAATCACTTCATTGTTTTTCAAAATATTCCCCATGAAGATTTCTACACTTTTGCATGCGTTTGAACCAATTGTCGAAACACTTTTACCACTCTGATTGAGGTATCTCCAAAACATGAAAAACGTTGACCTCTCAGTTTGTTTTTTACGTACGGGAATAAAATGAAGTCATTCGGTGCCAAGTCAGGACAATACGGCGGATCAACCATTAAATCGATGTTTTGGGTGCTCAAAAATGCAGTTGTTTCAGCCGATGTGTGAGAGCTCGCATTGTCGTGGTGAAGAGTGATCCGTCTTCGGCGGTTGGTTTTCCTGATTTCTTGGAAGACAACTGGCAAACAAATGGTTGTGTACCACTCAGAATTCACTGTTCTGTGTTGTTCTAGTAGTACGGTTTCGACATGTCCGGTTTTTCCGAAAAAACAGGCGACCATTTGCTTGGAAGTGCTTCAGGCGCGAACAGCTTTGGCTCATCTTGAAACACCCATACAGTTGATTGGTGTTTACTTTCGGGCTCATACGCGTAAATCCAGGATTCATCACCTGTCACGATGTCATAGACGTATTTCGAAGCACCGCGATTGTATTTTTGGATCATTTCTTTCGACCAACCGACACGAACCTTTTTTTGAGCGATTAACAAATTGTGTGGGATCCAACGCGACCAACTTTTTTTGACAGTCAAATGTTTATGCAATATTGAATGTATGCTGGTCCCACTAATGTCTAAGATTGTCTCAATCTCACGATAGGACACATGACGATCTTGCAAAATCAGTTCGCGAACAGCATCAATGGTTTTCGGAACAACAGCTGATTTTGGACGACCTTCACGAAATTCGTCTTGGCGAGAACTACGACCAAGACCACCATAAACACTGGTCCTTGATGGAGCTTCATCGTCAAAAATTGAATTAAGTTCATGCATGCACTGTTGGTGAGTTAATCCGCGTCGAAAGTTGTAAAAAATAATCGCACGAAAATGTTCACGATTTAATTCCATTTTTGGACCGAGATGAATCTTTTAATTTTAATTTAAAAAGCGCTCGTATGTCAAAACGTTCTGAGTACGCATAACCTCAAAAATGTCCAACTTTATGATAGAGCTGTCAGTTGCCAGATTGCAACACTAGGGTTGCCAAATCCCAAAACATAAAATTCAACCTCGTATTGTGATTCAAAAATTTGGAACCCCTTGAAGTTAATGCGAAAAAACGTGAAAAGGATATTTTTTTTTTATCAAAACAAGTGCAGGATTAGTAAAAATTGGATTCGATTGAATTAGTAAAAATCGATTTTTGCAAAATTTTGTCGTTCTACAGACATTTCATGGGTATCGATCAATTCAGTAGCAGACTTGCCTCTAACCGATGCACTTTACTACAACGTTTATAAATTTTTCGACTACAACAGTGGAATCGCACCACTGTGCAAATCATCCTTGGTAGAGGTTATAAGTAGATGATTGTGTGTGTACATGCTATAAGTACAATGATTTTTTCAGTTGACTAAAACCGCTTTTAAAATTTTCCTCTTAAATTTCGAAATTCCTAGAATCTTTGACTACAATGTTGCAAAAGCATTTGTTGTTATTTATTTCAAGAATTGTCATTCTGTCAAAAAAAAAAGATTATTATTCGACATAAAAAATGTCAAAGTCCGTATTTATGATTTGGTATTGTTGATTTTGAAAAGCATAAGAACATTTAAGTTTAAACATTATAAATCTAAACAGTTTAACGTACACTCAGCCGAACATCTACTGTGATTCGATATACATAGCTGAGAATCGTTGTTCATAAAATGCCATCAAGTTAATGTTTGAAATATGAAAGGCTATAAAAGGTCGAATGTGTTTTAGACACATGTCTGAAGTCGAGCTTCTCTTAATGCGTTAATCTTTAACATTATTTGGGCGTAGATTCAATTAATACGTTAATGTTAGGCTATAATTTTTTTGTTATACACTATAACGAATACCGGCATAAAGTTACACTGAAAGAATTATGATATGAAATTGTAAACTAACTCACAGCTAAAATTTTGAAATTGCATTCAAATAAAAAAATAAATAAATGGTTTCCCATTACATCCCATAAAGGGACTGGGGAGAACTTCTCACAATCACTGAGCTGTGCGCTTTCCAGTTTCCTCTCACCGATTGGGACCTACAGTTTTACACCGATTCCGAACGGTAATTTGAGAAGCTTTTTCATGGCTAGATAATCGATAGTGTCGCCGTCACTATGCGAGGTGACCGTCGTCGAAAGACAATTTGTAGGTGGTCAGAGCCGGGTTCGAACCCAGGATCTCATGTACAAGAGCCGCGCACACTAACCGTTGCACCACCGACGGCCATTCATTGCATTCAAGCTGACAGTTAAAACTTATTGTTAGCTTTATCGGTATGATAACTGGTGATGGTGATAATTGGGGCACAATTGATATTTTTTTAAAGATATCATAAACCGGTAAACTTGTTATAACTCTGAATAGGTTTTAAATCAGTTTTAGTTAACAATATTTTTGAAATGGTTTATTTTTAATTAATTCATTTGATATAATATATTTTCAGTGTAACTGCTTGTAATAAAAAAAATGTGATACGAGAAAACACCTTGATGAAATTGTTTTCGTGAAAAACAATAAGAAGGCAACATGTAATATTTAATAATTTCTGATCAAACTTGTTATTTTTCTTCTCTTGTAGTTTGTTTCGTTCGAACTTTGTTCGTAATGCAAGTAAACCAAAGACTTAAGAAACAAACTTGACATCTAACCCACAGTCGTCGTATACGAAATATTACAATCATCCATAATGATGGAATGTTTTTTTAGCAACTGAAGTACAATGACTGTTGAATGATACACTAATAGTTTCGTTTGTTAACAGTCTTGCAACCGATAATGCTCTGAGAAGGGTAAAGTGTTTGCTCAGAAAGCAGGTGGCAATAAAATTTCTACAATCTGCTCATTGTGGAACTGAACAATTTCTAGCCCATTCGAATTTTCAGTGAAAATGTAATGGTGAATGCTAAACATGAAGCAGTATCTGGATAGTTCTATTATATGATTGATATATAGTTGAGAGTGATGTAGTCATCTAGAAAGGAATTATATAGAATCTGCAATAATGACATGGAATAGAGAAGAAGTTGAACGCCAACTGCTACTGACATCTTATTGTGTAGAGTTTGACAATGATAGGTAGAAGTGGCTGCCAATATTGATGCACTGAGTCCATCGTTGACCGTTGTGTCGAACGTCATATTCCGATTCCACACTGAAAAAATAATTGATCATCAGCAGAATGAATACGTAAAAGTTGATGCAAAATGTCACTGATGTTATGACAATTGTCTTTAAATTAACGATCTCGATTTTTTCAAATTTTTACAACGTCATTGAATTGAAGACGTTTTTTTACATCATTTTGATGAATTTTATATTGTAAAAGCGATTAGGTCTTTTTCGCATTTTTTATAAAACTAGCTGAACTCTCGCCCGCTTCGCCAGGCAAAAAAGTTTTTCCAACGATTTGGATAAAATTGAACCCCTAACTCGCACATAACTGTTTTCCCTATAACTTTACTAATAGAGCATTATTTTGCGTGCATTCTCATATATAAGCGTGAGCGTAATGTTATTTAATTTCTCTTCCGGTTTTTTTTTAAATATTACTGGAGTTTTTGTTGTACCTATTACCTTCATGCCGTAATTATCTACAATAGGCAGCTGCGCTTGGGAAAAAGAGTAGGCGCCGGCAACAAACGGCTCAGATTCTGATCGGCTTTCCATTCTGATTGCTTTGGATGTAGTTCGTTGTATACTTATAACGGGTCCGCCAAATAACTTTTTTTTTGAAAATGGTATAAAAAACAAACAACTGAAGATTTTCTCAAATTTCTTTTTTTATTTGAAAGTACAATCCTTCCGGTTAATAATGGAAAAAATTCCATTCAAATGGCTGCCTCGGCTGGCCATGCAGTAGCCAACACGATCGGTCCAATTTTTAAGCACATTATCGATTGTGTGCAGCTGTATTTCAACAATGGCTTCACGAATATTTTCCTTTAAAGCGGCAATTGTCTCTGGCTTGTCGGCGTAACACTTATCTTTGAGGGAACCCCACAAATAATAGTCCAACGGTGTCAAATCGCAGCTCCGACGTGGCCAAACGACATCAGCTCTGCGGCTGATATCTTCAAAAACAGGGCGCAAAACATCGAGCGTAGCTTCGGCTGTGTGGCACGTAGCGCCGTCCTGTTGAAACCAAATGTTGCCAATATCCTCCTCTTCAATTTTTGTGAACAAAAATTCGTTCAACATGGCCCGATAACGATCGCCATTGACTGTAACGGCCACTCCTTGCTCATTTTCGAAGAAAAATGGCTCAATTATGCCTCTGGACCAAAATCAGCACCAAACAGTGACTCGTTTTGGGTTCATCGGCTTCTCAATGTATGCGTGTTGGGTTTTCTGTGCCCCAAATACGACAATTTTGCTTGTTTACATTACCGGCAAGATCAAAATGAGCTTCATCTGAAAAGATGATTTTTTGGCAAAATCGGCATCTGCAACATTACCATGATTTTCAAAGTAATGTCGCAATATTGCCCAGCGTTGTTCAAGCGTATACACAACCATATTCGTTCAGCGGAAGGATAAACCTAATTATCTTTTAAATCTGATATGAGCTAAGTGTTACCATTCACGACAAAGGGGAAAAATTGGCGAAAAAGACTTGACTTCAAAATACAATAAAATCCGTTTGGAATGTTAAAACTAGTGGGTAAAAAGGGGGATAAAGTGGTAAAAATGGTACAACATGCAATAACGGCAAAAATATTTAGAATTGATTAAATGATTAAAAATAATATCTTTGGGTAAAAAGCTGTAGAAGGGTCATGAAAGGGCACAACTACAAAATGCGAGGAAATCCGTTTGGAATGATTTGGAATATGTGAAATATAGTGCACGTGGGCAAAAAATCTATTTTCGGGCATTTTGTAATTTTACCGCATCATACACTGTTTTCATTCGCAATTTTCCAAATGATTTGGTCGCATTTTCAAGTTTTACTCTGTTTGCCCCCTTTTTGCCCGTTTTTAACCACATTAACAATTTTTTCCACATTCCTAACCTTTCCAAACGATTTTGTTCTTATTTTCTAGTTTTACCCCTTTTATCCACATACACAATTTTTGCCTCATTGCTAACCTATTCAAAAGAGTTTCTCGCATTTTCTAGTTTTACTCTTTTCGCTCCCTGTTTTATAATTTTTTAACCGGATTCACAATTTTTGCCACATTCGATTTTTCTTGCATTTTAAAGTTTTACACTTTTTGCCCTATTACCCTTTTTACCCCCATTCAATATTTTTCCACATACCTAACCTTTCCACAAGATTCTTCTCGCATTTTGAAGTTTTACCCATTTTGCCCCCTTTTTACCCTTACACACACATTTACAATTTTGCACATTCATAACCTTTCCAAAATATTTTTCTCGCATTTTCAACTTCTATCCTTTTTGCACAACCCCCCGCCTTTACCCTTTTATCCACATTCACAATTTTTGCCACAATTCTAATCTTTCCAATCCATTCTCCTCTCATCTTCATCATTTACCATTTCGTCCACCTTTTACTGCATTTTGAAAATTTGCGTTCAAAATCATTAGATACGACTTTCGGGAGCGAGAAATATTTTAATATCATTGAAAAAAAGTGTAAAAGATTTAAAGCTTCAAAGAATTAAAAATTAAACTCCCTTGCCGATTTAAATTTTTCGAGCGAATCGAAACTGAATGGCTCTCCTTACTCTGGCTTTACCCCGGTTCCGAACGGTAGATTGAGAAGCTTTTTTCATTGCTAAGTATGGTTAAGTGGCGTTCAAGCCATGGAGTACCCACATCCGGTATTCCAGAATGTATTTGAAGAAGAGACGAACTTTGATCCCTGACGTCCCAATTGGCGAGTTGTAAAAAGGTCCTAGGATCATCCAGCTTAACTGCCTGAATGTCTAAGTGAAGTAAAATCTTATATGTATCCTATTCACAATAGACCTAGATGTTGTGTAGGAGATGTTCGGTACTCTCGTTATCCTTTTCATCACGCCAGCTTCTGCAGTAGTTATGTGCTAATATTTCAAGGTGAGATGCGATTAAACAGTGAGTATGATTCAGGTATGATTAGAGTATGATTCAGGTCATAACATAGCCGTACTTGCTTGGTTATCCTGCATTTTGTGTCTGAAGACCATCTATCATTCTCATGTCTGAGAGTTTCGGGTTTAACCCTTCGACAGCCACACATTTTTGGCCGAAGCGGTTTAATTTTTTTCGGATTATTTTCGAGATCTATGACCTAATAATAGCTACTCTGCAAAAAATGGGGTCAACAATTTTGGTTTTGTACATTTTATTTAGTTTTTTTTTTATTTGACACACATATTGCACACATATGTTTGGTCCACATCGAAATTCGTCCTTACATTTTCAAAACGTTAGAGCTTGGCCTTAAGACGTACCCGAATTTTCCCACACGTGCACCCCTTTTTTCGACACATTGCATCCCTTTGTGGTAAGGCCGCTTTTCGACACATTTTGATAACTCTTGGATATCAAATCGGATCAGTTAGAAAATTGACGGCTATTACACTATTGTTGCCCCATAAATCAGCCACATGTATATTTGTTCTCTTTCCTACCTTATATGTGTCAAAAACCACAGGGACAATATACTTGCTGTGGTCGTCAAAGGGTTAAGTATGAGCTTGCATGCAGAAAAAGAAATACCCCTAAGCTCCACATCGAATGGAACCGGGAAGATAGTCCCTAATCTCGCTAACTCATCTGTTCCAGTGTTACCTGGAATGTTCTTTAGCCCCAGCACCCATATAAGGGGGAAATCGAACTGCTTGGCCATCTTACTTAAAGATGTGCGACAGTTGTGGACAGTTCTTGGATTCAGGAATGCAGATTGCAGAGATGTTAAGAAAGCCTGAATGTCAGAGTAGATGTGCATACCCCAGAATGTGATGAAATGTCGTCCCAGTCAGAGGTCAACTTTTCTGATTGCCATAACTTTGGCCTGATAGACACTTCAATGGTATGGTAGAGCCTATAAGTAAGCATGAAAACAGCATACTCACATCTTCCATATCCAGTGAAGTAGTTGATGTAGTCCCTAGTCCGCTATACGGTTCCCCGGAATATTCGTTCAAGCTAGAGGTTGCAATCAAGTAATCCACGTCTAACATGGATAGCCGCAGGTCACTTAAAATCGTCCATAGCAAAGAATGTTTGACTTGGATTGCTAACGTTCCAGTTATTTGCCTGTTCAGCGAATCTAGTGGTAACATGTGACGAACAACCCCCAACAACTCAGTAGAGGTTGCGCGAACATGTAGTATTTTTATTGCAATATTAAAAATCCCGTTTTTGGGTTAACATAAAAATTAACCTCAAAACACTTAAAATAACTTTGATTAGCATTAGTTATATTCTTTTATATTCTTAGTTGCGTTTAAATTCCACAAAAACCATATGTAAAATTGACATTTACTTGAATTCAAATATTATATTGCTATTAAATATTAAATCTACAATTCATATTCAGATATAAAAATTCAAATATAAATATACAAATTCGAAAAATAACATTTATAATCGTATGAAAATGCAAATTGGATAATAATACGAGTATAAAAATTTGAAAAGATTTTCATGTTTGAAAATATTATTGGCATTTAAACTAGGTACTGCAGAGATCGCCGTGTGGCTACGCTGCAGCATGGATTGGAGCGAAGCGTTCCTTGAAAGTTATACATTTTATTCATTCAAACATGTAATTCAAATATAAGTGATTATACAAAAGAAAATACTAAACTATTTTGATGATTCTAATCTTGCCAATTCACGACGTTTTACAATTAGACTTTTCTTATCATTAACCTGTTTAAGTCTATCGAGTGGGAAGGCAGGATCCAGAAAAGACCATTAAGCATTCTTACTCGTGATAGCGCCACGTATGTCATTTCCAATGCAAATTCTCTTTCGCCAATACTGACAACTACTTGATCTAATGTCAGACCCTGTGAGCTATGGATACTTATTGCATATGCCAGTTGCATAGGAAATTGTTTCCTAGTGAAAGTGTTTGAACCTTTCTTGAAATAAACTGTTTCAGGTCGGATAGGCAAGATATAAGTGCCATAGTATTTCGGCCCGCTGTAGTTCTAAAACTTGACCATTATACACCTTGGGAACTGGTTGTTGAATGACACATTGTGACATGGTTCATAAATTATGCTAATAAGTTCGCCAATTGTTCCATTACACAGACGTGCAGATGTGATTAGGTTTTGCCGATGTATAACTTTAGCACCTTCACACAAGTACAGCAAAGGCACTAAGCTTCTAACTTCACCACAAGCTACCAGAGCTGCTCTATGGTTGTTATGTACAGCCTGGATCCTGACTACTGGTTTGTTTAGATTCCGAAGCTTTTCCAAGTTAAAATCTTCGATCTCCGCATTAGTAGAAATCAGTCTCCGGACATCTCGCGACTGAATTACCATTTATTTGGTTATTAACGTTGAATCTTGTGATTAGAAATTGATAATCTGCTTCTGTGATTTCACCACGAGCAACTCGCGTCAATCATTCTCTGAACTGCTTTTGCTCATCGCCAACTTGATGTGCCCATAAAATATATGGCCTTGGATAGCATGGACATTGGACGGTTTTGGTGTACCACACAATGGAAACAAAGTAATAAATACTTTCCCTTGACATCCCAATAGGGGGAAAGGGAGAGCTTCTCACAATCAGTGGGCTGTGAGTTTTGTGTATTTACACTGACTAATTGGGACCTATTTTTTACACCGGCTGCGTACTGTTTTTTGGATAAGCTTTTCATGGCTAATTAGTCGACAGTGCCGTTGTCACTAAGAAAGTTGACCTTCGTCAAGATATATATAAGCTAGTCTGAGCAGCGTTCCACCACAAGTTCCCAAGTACAAGAGTCGCCCACATGCATGCGCAACCGAATGCATGCGTAAAATTTCTGGGAAAAAATAATACTTTTGTCGAAAATATAGTTCAAAACCCAAATATGATTTATGACATTCCTAACTTTTTCGCTTGAGACATTTCAATGCCAATTTCTATTCCAAGGTTTCTCATTAAGTTTTTTTTAAATGAGCGCATATCGTGAAATCCCAACCATGGTAAAATAAATTTCAGCTAATTTGCAAATTTATTGTCTGAAGATTTAGGCAAAATCAAAAATAAAACGAAATAATCTCCTACGTGGTTCGTTCATCTTCATAGACAAATCTTCAAACGGCACAACCACAAATCTATAAACAAAGCGACCTTAAATGATTTGTTAATTATCAAAATTGCGAAACCCAAATAGATTTCATCGATCTGTATCAATAAAATCCAAGTTGTTGGAATGGATATGCATTAGATTTGAAATATCGCGCCGCAAACGGATTTGATAACAAAAAATTAAATTCGAATCACATGAACCACATATAAGTATAATATGAGGCGGCATTGCATGCATATTAACAGCTCTATAATGAGGTTGGCAATTTAATTTTTGTTAAAAAATCTTAATAATATTTATATCAAAATTTCCATATACAAATATTACAATTGATTCGTCATACCATTCGGTCAGTCAACTTTTATGGCATAGTCTACATTTTGGACGCCTTCGAATTAGTTGAAATTATTTATTTAACAAAATCATCGATTGCAGTTTATTTTATTAAACAAATAGACGATAGCGATCGTGTTCATGTCTGATGATGTGAAGATGTTAATGAAGCTGTCGCTTTGTTTTACTATGACAAAGCAGTTTACCGGTTATATCACTGTCCGGTTAGTGCAAATACCATACAATCGCTTCGATACAGACTTTAGATAACAGGCTTCTAAATATCACAGTGTTGTAGGTTTTTATATTAACAATTAAATGATTAGTCTGTATAACAATTGTACAAAGGAGCGCTGAATCTTGCTATGAACTGAAATCTTTCACTTCTTCGGTTGATTCTTGACATCTCTTCTAAGATATTTAAGAGCCACCGTCTACGATCTTCCAGTTATTATTTTTTGTTTTCTCAATCATAGTTCAGTTTAAGATCATTGTTTTCTTTTAGATATAAATTTTAGTTGAAAATGTTTGTTCAAGCAGAAATGAAATTAACTATTTCTATGCACGCTGAAAAAAACGGCTCCTCTAACATTATGCAGGAACCATGAGTATGTTTGAAACATCCATATATTTAATTGCAACAATTTTTTTCGAATTTAAGTTCTGCTCCTGTTTTGTTTCTTTGATGTCTGTTACGGTTTTGTTTTCAACAAACAAAGTCATAATTAGGTCACAAATACAAGTATTATTATATTAATCATTGTGTCTCTTCATGTCATATTGCATAGAAAACACAATGTGTTTGGGCACAAGTACACTATACTTGCGACTAACTACGAATACGTTATAGTTGCCTCCAAACAACAACAAAAGACCGTTTCTTCAGCATGCGAGTCATTCCGAAAATAATGATGTTACCGTTGCCCATTTCCTCGATCGATTCAACATTGACACCATCTACCAACATTCCAGTGATAAGAGCGGCGGAAATTTGATTAGATAAATCACAAGGGTGCATAATCTTTTCAGCCAAAATAACGCAATAGTTTTCAAAGAACAAATCCTTTGATTTGTGTCACCAACGATGGATTCATTCCATGACAATGTTGCATACGGCGCACATCAATTTAATGACTTGCAAACGCATTTCCTTGCCTTCGAAGAGTTGCCATTTGAATACAAGGCGCGAGAGATGTTCTCAGCCTAATTTAAATTTCATCGGAATACATCAAAACATTCGCTAGATGTAAACAAACGTTGTGCGATTCAGTAAGACCGCAGATTTTCTTTTAAGAATATAGTACACCGAAATTGTCGAAGTGTTTTTTTATATTATCATGTTTCCTAATCTCTGACATTCATATATGATATAATCGTACAGGGTGTTTTCCATTTCCAGGCCGATATTTTTTAATGTGTTAACATCTATAGGCGTGGGTACGGCCTAAATTCACAAAGTGAATACATCCAAACACAGTTTGTCCGACTACGATCACACAGATTGTCAGACTACGATCACACAGATTGTCCGACTGCGATCACACATTGTTTGCGGTTAAAGTCCTCCGAAACGGCTGGACCGATTTGTATGAAATTTTGTGTACATATCGGGTAGGTCTCAGAATCGGCCAACATCTATTTTTCAAACCCCCCTTGTCGGTCTTTTATGAGTTGACTCAAAATCAAGTTAACTTTTTGCTAACTCATTTACACCTGACTTCTAGCTAACTCAAAAGTTATGCAGACTTTAGTCAATTGTTTTTTTTTTTTATCAATCGGGCTTCTTCCCAATAAGTAATGAACTAGCTTTTTGCTCACTCAAAACTGATGCAGATGTAAGAAAACCTTAAGCCATACTAACAAAATTCAAAAGAAAAAAATAAGAGAATAAAACACCACATAATTGTGAAAACCTTATCATTAGCTAGTCAGTTAATAGGTAACTTAGAGTGCCCTCGTGTATTATGCGCCAAAAACTAACTCATAGTGAGCTTACTTGTGGTTAACTGAAACTTATGCAGAGTGAGTGAGTACTGACTCACTCTGATGACATCACATGTAAAAACTGAATTTGTAGCTTTTGAATCACTTATGACTCATCTTTAGCGAACCATTTGATAGCTTAAAGTTAACTCAATTCCCGACAGGGCCTGAATGATAAGGGTGACCCACCCCTATGTAGATCACAGATTTGTCCGACTGCGAAACACAGACTGTCAGACTGCGAAAAAAACACACACTGATGTAGCGGCAGCGAATAGTTGTATTGTGTGGGTGCGGAGCACTCACAGAGCAAAGAGAATAATGACGTGGTTATACGTATATAAAATGAGATAGCAAAAGAGCAACGAAAATTGTGTGAACTTGTGTAGCGTATGTACGAACATAAGAATGTTGCTTTGCATTCTCTTTGTTTTTTTGTGGGAATAAATCAAAAAGTATTAAGCAAGAAAATAATGACACATGTGCTTGCACTGGTCTTTAAATAATTCTAAGTATTAATATTATTTAAATGAAACGTCATCATATGATTGAACGCTGTTTTTTATTTTCCAATGTAACATTTACTAATGTGTTCACAGAAATCGAACAGGTACCGTGTAACAAAAAGGTGTTAACACATCGCCCGTGAGTTCGAACACTCATTGGATTTTTTTTACCTCTTGACTACATTTCCGTCTCCGCATATGGTAATTTTCCAAAATATTTTTTGAGTTTTCTGAACAGATTTGACGAAAACATTTGAAATTCTTGTGGACGGTGTTTAACTGATGTGGCTGGGCTTTCATCAACATTGTCTCTCACTGCAAGTTCGGCCAGATTTAATTTAATCGCAAAGTTTCAGAATTCTTTACAATACGCTGAATACGCTCGGCACATTATTAAAAAGAAGATAACATATATCGCCAACCAGTTTATGTCTCCAGTTGGCAATACCAAGTGTACGCAGGGATTCGTCAACCTGATCTCTCCAGCGGAGTCTTGGTCTTCCTATTTTGCGTCTTCCTTCGAGTCCAGGTTCGAAAACTCTTCGTGCTGGTTCGCCTTCATCCATTCTACTGACATGGCCTAGCCAGCGCAATCGCGTTATTTTGATCCGCTTAACTATGTCAATGTCGGGATATAGCTCATACAGCTCATGGTTCATGCATCGCCGCACAGTGGCGCCCGTAGAGCATGTTATAGGAAACTTTTCAACGATTTCAAATATGCTACTCTTAATAATATCACATTTTTAGTTTAGAAGATATAACCGTTCAAAGTTGACCGACTTTCGGTTTTCAAAAAAACACACAATTTTTAGTCAATTTGTTGCGATTTCAGGTGTAATATCACGAAAAATAGGTAACGAATCGCCTTATTTTTTGTTTGTATTTATTGATGTATTTATTAAATGTATAATGATAAAAAAAATTAACTGTTTGCTTTGTGTTTCTCCTGGTAAAACACTATTTAAAAACTATCCGTTTTTTCACTATTTTTCATCAACTTTGACGGAAAATAAAAAAAATCTATATTTGTCTATATTTGCCATATTTTCAAAATATGTTCTTTGAGTATTCCTTTACATAATTCCAAAGGTTTTATCTGCCTCTAAGTGCCCCTTTGGCTTCTAGAGGTCAAAGAGTTAAAAAAGACATGGTTCTTGAGTGGGAAAAATCAAATCATTAACCCTCCGTCATACACATGTTTCTATAGTCACATTCGTAACACATGGGTCAGGCCAGACCAACTGTGTATTCATTTTGTAAAACAATAAAAACAACTCGCGTAAACTTCTGTAACTGGCACTCATGATAGAATTATTGGGAAAATTAGCTGTACGGACAGCATGGGATGCCATCATTTCCAACATGAAAACCTTTTTTGTCTGAATTCGTGGAAAGAACTAACAATTCTTGGAAAAACAAAATTACGTGATAAAATGGACGCAACAATTGTCATCCAGTCCACACGCATTCGTATTTTTAGAACCTGTACACGATGTGATTGGTCACCCGCCCTGTAGGTAGGTAGGTAGGCCAGCACTCCACCACACCACGCACAGTCCAACCCCGTTAAGACTCCGCCCACAAGAACCCAAGCGCACACTGGAAAATTCTACCTCATTTACCAATGACCAAAACATGGTGGTAAAAACCTGCGTCATGCACAGCTACTATATAAGTGTAAACACTTAGCGTGGTTTCAACAAACCTGATTGTGCTATTATTGACCAACCATCTAACCGCGAGTTATTGAAAACATGGCGTTGAACAATTTAAAATTATTTGAACTGTTCAGAAAGTCAACCACACCAAAATTTTTCACGGAAGCTGCTTTAGAAGAACTTGATAGCTTATACGGAAATATTGAGAGAAGCGAAATTATAAAAAATAATTTTTATCTGATATATGCAAATATTAAGGCAAAATGGGTGAAAACTAATCGAACCATTCAGAACTTCAACTCCAAATACGAGGACTGGCTTAATGAAGACACCATCCTGGATATATTGCCAGTA
Source organism: Phaonia tiefii (assembly GCA_963931995.1). Classification (NCBI taxonomy): domain Eukaryota; kingdom Metazoa; phylum Arthropoda; class Insecta; order Diptera; family Muscidae; genus Phaonia; species Phaonia tiefii. The sequence goes on from OZ008370.1 coordinate 129,960,675, forward strand.
GATAAACCCACCACATCAACCAGAGGAGCAAAAGGAAGGCAAAAAAAAAGTATTGAGGAGTGTTAAATTTTCACAAGAAAGAGGAAACTTGCCGAGGCCACCAATGACTTGACCACGAAGCATTTATCGGACGCGCTGTCTATTAAATATACAAAGGATAGTGAAAGAGTGAGGTCGCAGATTACAAAATCTGTTGCTGATGCAAGCCCACTGCGACTAAAAAGGATTAAGGAAAGCATTCCCACGCCCACAAACGCACACATTAAAAAGTATGGTTCCGAAGAAGCCTTGGCCTTGTTTATGGACTTAGAACTTTCCAAAGAAAAATATGAGATACTACGGGCATCCTTGATGCGACACGGGGCTGACGTTTTACCAGGATACAAGCATATTACGCAAGCCAAAATAAATTCACGACCACTGCATACGGAGTTTACGGAAGTCTCTGTGAAAGCCAATCTGCAGGATCTAATGGGCCATACAGCAAAACGGTTGTTGGAGAGTCTTCCTGAAAATGAGGTGAAAATTCTTCCTGAGAAACTGCCATTGATCAGCAAATGGGGCTGCGATGGATCAACCGGACAAAGCATTTATAAGCAAAGGATATCTTCCGATGACGCTACAATATCGGACGGAAATATGTTTATGGCATCTGTTGTTCCTTTGCGGCTAAAATCTGATGTTTCCCTACACTGGAAAAATCCACGTCCGTCATCAGTGCATTATTGCCGACCAATAATATTTCAGTTTGCAAGGGAATCGACAGAACTCATAAGGACCACGGTGAAGGACATTGAAGAACAAATAAGCAAGATTAAGCCTGCAAAGCTGCAAATTGGAGAAGGAAAATATATTGAATGCAATTACGAGTTCCACCTGACCATGGTTGACGGAAAAGTCGTAAACGAACTGACAGGAACAACCTCAACATTGTCATGCCCGATTTGCAAAAAGAGTCAGAAGAACTTTGGTAATTTAAACGATTCTACAAACGAGGAGAATTACGAATATAGAATGTCACCATTGCACGCAAGGATAAGGTGTATGGAGTTCTTGCTAAAACTGGCGTATACCCTACCACAAGAGGAGGAAAACTTCGATGAAAATACATCAATAAAGGATAAGGAAAATATCAGAAAGAAGCAAATACAGGATGCTTTTTTCAAAGAAGTTGGACTAAAAGTAGACTGTCCCAAGCACGGATACCGTAACTCAAACGATGGAAACACTTCTAGGAGATTTTCTCGAAAACTGCATCTCTTTTAGCAGAAATGTATCCACAGAAGAAGTTGACCCCGACCGTCCAAAAATATTGGCGCATGGCAAAGACATAATTGAGTACCAGTGTTTGCCAATTGGAGAGCATTCTGAAGAAGCACAGGAGTCTCTTAACAAATTTTATAAAAAATATAGATTGCAGAACACATTCAAAGCATCAAGGGTAAGGCAAAATGAGGACCTCTTCAACATGTTGGCAGCATCTTCCGATCCACTTATTTCTTCCCTGCGGCATGTGAAGTCACGAATAGAGTTAGAAAATAATTATAGTTTAGAAATGATTAGTCTTTTAGATATACCTTCTCCTACGAATTGTGATGAATATTTTACAGAAAATTGAAAAAATAAATTTGAAAAAGAAGTAATTTTTTTTAATTTGTTGGGTAATAATTTAAAACATAAAACCCTAAAGAAAAAAAATAAAAACAATCTAAAAATGTAAAAATAATTTTTTTTAGTTACCATAAAATTGATTTTTCTACAAATTTTAACTTTGATATCCCATAAGTAGGCCCCTACAAAGCGTAGCACCCTTTCCAAACGCTCATTTCATAGGCTGAACAGTTATCTATCATAATATATTAGGCTGTTTAAACTGTTCAATTATCTTATTCGGTTCAAAAGATATGATTTTTGCTACGAAAAAACTCAAATGGCGCCACTGTGCGCCGGTACTTTCCGTTGTGCTCTATGGGACCATACATTTTCCGGAGTCTTTTTCTCTCGAACACTCCTAGAGATGTTTCGTCTGCTTGCCATAGGACCCAGGGTTCTGCGCCATAAAGCAAGACAGGTTGTATGAGAATCTGGTATAGCTGGACTTTTGTTACTTGAGAGAGGGTTTATCTCTAAAGTGGTAGCTTAGCCCCAAAGCATATCTATTCGCAAGCACAATTCTCCGCTTGATCTCAAAGCTGACGTTGTTGTTTTTGTTTACGGCAGATCCGAGGTATATAAATTCGCCCACCACCTCGAAATTACAACGTTGTTGGTTTGGTCTAATCACTCCTTGAAACCGTTAATTCTGTCTTGTCCTCATTTACTGTCCGACCCACGTTTGCTGACTTCGTCTCAATTCTCGAAAGCACCGCAGTAAGTTCTCTCATTGTCCGCCCAATGATATCTATATCATCAGCATACGCGAGCTGGTTTTATCCATGTTGACAGCAGCTTTTTCATAATGATCTCCATTAAGATGTTAAAAAGATCACACGATACAGTGTCGCTTTCCCTGATGCCTCGCTTAGTTTCAAAACGTTCGATAAGATCCTTACCAACTATCACTGCGAATTTGGTGTTCGTTAGGGTCATCCTGTAAAGGCGTATGAGTTTTGCAGGAATACCAATCTCAGACATTGTTTCATAGAATTTCTCCAGTACCGGTCTATCGAAGGCCACCATATAATCGACAAATAGATGATAGGTGTCGGCTTGTTTTTCATGGGTCTTATTCAGGATTTAGCGTATCGTGAAAATCTGGTCAGTTGTCGATTTTCCAGGCCTAAAGCGACACTGGTATGGTCGAATCAGGTCAGCGATAATTGGTTTTAGTCTTTCGCACATTATACTTGGTAGAACCTTATATGCTATGTATAAAAGGCTTATTCCACGGTAGTCGGCACAGAGACTAAAAATGGAATGGGCGTAGTTTCTGATAATCTTGTGAACGGCGGCTCGTTGTTCCCGTACAAGCTATGCCACAAGGTCACTTGGGTGTCTCCAGATGGGGTCACTGAAAACCAAATACACCACACAGCCTTGGCAGAATCTGGAGAGGGAGCCTACTTGATGTGCGTGTCAAAAGAAGTGCTGACGTCGGGTGTGATCACAATCTACACAATACGCCATAGGACGCCAAGACTGAACAGAAGCAAGAACCAAATTCAACCTCAAGAAACTCACAAAACCAGGAACTAAATCGCCGTTCATCAGCGAATTAACACCACTAAAGCAGGAACATCGAATAGCGCAATCGCTTAACGTGGAATCGAACTGGTACTATGTAAACTTAAAATGCATAGATGCAGACAATGAAGTACTCGGCCCCCACCCACGGCAAATAAAAGCCTGGATGAGCGTCGACATATGGGACATCATCAAAATTCGCCGTTACGCAAAACACCGACGAGACATGGTTAAAACTAGAAGTGAGAAACTGCTTGCCTCGCAAATATTCTATGAACTGTAAAGACCTGCACAACGGTCGTGAAGAGGGGTTATATTCATCTCATACGAAATCCTTGCAGAAAGGGTAGAAAGGGCAGAATCTGTAGCCGAGTGTAAAAACATGAAACTTCTATGCGACATGACGAGAGAAATTGGGGGAGACAACATCATCAATTTCGGTCTCCTAAGGATAGAAAGGGCAACACAATCACGTGAATAGAAGGCCAACTTCAGCTATTTAAGGACCATTTCTCCGAAGTTTTGAACAATCCCGACTTTCCAACTCCAATAGCCGCAGGTACTACAAGCGACCAGATGTCCTGGCGGAACACAACACGCAGTCCGCAACTACCGGAATTAATCGAAATTAGGAAAGCTGTAGAAGTTACGAAGAACGACAAAGAGCTAAAAGTCGACAACATATTGGCTGAGATGTTGAAAGCCTGTCCTAGAACCACCGCTCAGCTATTACAAACGCTCTTCACGAAAATATGGGAGACAGAAAAATTGCCTCAGGTATGGTTGGAAGGAACGCTGGACACAATTCCCAGAAAGAGTGATTTTAGCCAAGGCAGAAATTACACAGATATCATGTTGCTGTAAATTCCGTCAAAGGTCAAAAGTATAAGCGAAAAACTGGACTCAACCATACGAAGACTGCAATCTCGTTTCCGTCTCAACCACTCTTGTGTCGACCACATTACTCGTTCGTGAAGAGCTGTTATCGAACAGTCAGCCGAATGGAAAACGGCTGTATAAACAGGGACTGGATATGGGATGCTTTACGGCAAAGGAGCATAACACTAATGCTGATAAAGCTAATAAGGCCACCGAACGACGGCTTTAGCTGAAGGGTCCTCCATAATGGTAAATTATCCGAAAATTGATGATGTGGAAAATCGCAAAATTCGGTGGAACTTCTAACATTACCTGGAAGAGCAGGCATATGCCGCCGAGATATACCTGATGTCTTCGAGACACTGCGACATGCAAGGCAAAATTGATGGCATCATTACCGAATCGCATATAGTTGGCTTTAAGATCAACTCTAAGAAGAGTAAGGCACAGAAAATAAACTCGCTCGACCCTAACGTAAATTTTGAAGCCGGTAATGACATTTTTGAAAATGTCAACTCCTTCACCTACATTGGGCGTCTAAAGCGTGACATTAGAATACTCCTTCACCTACATTGGGCGTCTAAAGCGTGACAGCAGAATATCTAAGACCCAAGGCGCCTTTCCACGGCCTTGGAGAATCTGGAGATCATCCTCTATATCAATACGTACAAAAATGCGGCTATTTAACTCTAATATAAAATCAGTTCTGCTCTACGGCTGTACGGTGAGGAAGCTCCAAAGTTTTAACAACAAGTGTCGGAGTAAAATCCTTAATATCAGGTGCCCGAATACAATATCGAATGCAGAACTGTGGGATAAATGCAAACAAATCCCGATATATCTAGAGATCAAATGAATTAGGTGGAATTTGATAGGGCACACTCTACGGAAACAAACAATCCAAATCTGCAGACAAGCCCTCGAATTGAACACGGGGAAGACCAAAACACATGTAAAAAGTATATCGTAGATGTATGTCTTGGAAAATATATATACTTTCAACGAGGTAAAAAAAATGGCAAACGATCGAAATAGATGGCGAAATTTTGTTGAGGCCCTATAATACTCCACTGGGAGTAAAAAAACATAAAAAGGATAAGAAGATAATTATACAAGTTTAAGTCTTGTAGGATATATCAAATATATAATTCTAGGGACATTTATTAAACTTCCTTAACGCAATGAAATTGAATAACATCACTTAATATCCAAAAAATATCAAAAGATTTTAAAAACACATAAATTGATATGCTAGTGATATGAATTGAATTTTAAAATAATTGAACAAACGGAACTACGTGGAAATTACATGATTGATTAGATTAGATAGAAAGTGTTAAATCCGCTGTTTCAAATCCATCTATAGCCGGTCAAAACCAACCATACGGTACCTTACACCACTAAATGATACACCTTCCAGATCCGATATAACCAAGTTTGGAGGTTGAATGTGTATGGAAGCTAATGTATCATTATGTGGACTCCACGTTCTGGAGTCATGTGAAATATGTGAACCACTTTTCTAAAGTCTCTAGAAAGATTCATTACATTTTGAGGTAACCCACGTCACTATACTACAGCATAAACAACCAATGTTGGTATGGGATTTATATCAATACATAAACTCGTGTGGCCTTTCGCAGTCTTTTTACGGAGATTGCCATTCCAATTATCGCTCGAAAGTGTGATTTCTACACTGAAAGGAAATGCTTCGTGGGACTAGAAAATTGGTTTATAATCGATGACTTTGAATAACTTTGCTTTGAAGAAGTATTTATATTTAAGTCAAACCTTAAACTTAATTCGACTGATTACAAATATTCCTTCGCCTTCAAGAATTTGTATCTATTTAACTTCAATGAAAATGTTATAATTTGCTCTAAATCTCATAATCTTAATCTTAATAATTTGCTACTTAAACTTTAATGCTGATAAGAATTCAGGGATTTCGTTGAAATGTCATTACTCTAAAATTGTTCCACTTTAAAACAAACAATTGTCATCATGATGTTGCTGATTGTCTTTGTCATTGTCGGTACAAGAGTCATCAACAATAACGTCGACAGCGCCATCTATTCCCTCATTACGATTGAGATTAAAAGCTGACATTTTTAAAATGGATATCGGCCGCATTGCCAGAGTGCGTTAGTGTGAATTTAACTTTTGATTTGTCGTATTCACATGTTGCATGGTTTAGTTTATAAGGTTTTGAACTATAAACATCTCATCATCATATATTTGTTACAATTTCATTGCCGCTGTCGACTTAACTTATTTGCTGAACGACCTTGAGACTGTTACCGGTTTTAAAATGTATCTTTTACTCTGGGTTTCTTTACGTTTTTGTCCGTTCCTTCTTCATTCACTTGATTCGAATGTCTCGAATGTTTTGATATTGCTCGTTGATGGCTCAGATGTTGTTCGCATCTCTGGTCGGGCATTGTTGTGATCGAAAAAGGGGGTTTATTGCTGCTGTTTCTCCATGGAATGGAGTTTAGTTCATTATTATTGCCATGTTAATCAATTTCGTATCCATAACCTAAATTTGTGTTGTTTTCCATATGTTGGTTGACTTGACTATCTTAGGGTTTTATTTTTTATGATGGGTCGTAGCTTATGTATTTACAATGCTATTAAAGTATTTGTAAGATACAATCTATGCAGTTTTAGTAAATTTAAATGAGAAATATAATGCGAGCAGGCGTAAATGCATAAAATTCATTTAATGTTAGGAAAGTTCCGGAAAACGGAAAGGGAATTTTAGCTCATCCAACTTAATGCGAGCGCATGTGTCTTAAGTCTTTTGTTTTGATGACTTGTGAGAGGTCACATGATGTCTGTTGATTAAGTTTGCAAAACAACATCAGTTGATGTGAACTATAACTTGAAATTGTGCATGAGAATGCAAGGCAATTAAATAACGTGATATGTAAAGATTTCATGTTCCAATGCAATGTATGACTGAGCGAGTTTGAGGGATGGTAATGAAATATTGAGTAAGAGGTTAGTACCCTGGGAATCCAGCAAAAGTTTGCTAGCATTTCTGGGGATCAAGCTATCAGGGGCAAAAGAGTTGTAGCTACTGAATGGACATTTTAATCATGTACATTTGTTAGATGTGTATTGCTTCTCTCAAGGAGCCATAACTTGGGAAAATTTATGTACTAAAATTATTGTAGAATTTGATCTGTAGAATAAATATTGGTAGCACATTTTTTGTGCTTGCTAGGAATTATTCGAGGAAGATTTTCCGATAGAATTTTACAAAACTTTTCATTGCCAACGGTTCAACACATGTGACGTATTGATATTATGGCACAATGAGTGATTTCTTGAAAACAAATAAAAATAATTCAGCTATTTTTAAATGTAAGTAACCCGCGAGAATCTCAAATCATCACACTAGGATGCAAACTAAGAAGACCCTCACCGAAGGAACAGAGGATCCATCGCATGGCAGTGAAAATTGTAAATGCAAGCTGTTACACAATTATCCCACAGACAGAACCATGGGCGGAAGGATCCCAGTCGACAGCAAGTGAGTAATCCACTTTTACACTGATGGCTCTTGGACGAATGAGAAATGGTAATGGAACACTTAATCCATGCTCGAGAGAGCTATGAGCGGAAGGTTTCCAAGTCGACAGCAAGCGTTTAAACCACTGCTATATTGACGAATCTATGACGGATGTACGATGGGAATAAGAGATGCACGAGAAAGCTTTGGGTGGAAAATATAAAAATGAGAGCAAGCGAGGAATCCACTATTATACCAACGGATCTAGAACGGGTGGAAGATGGGAATGGAACATTTCATTGCGGCTCGAGAGAGTTATAGGCGGCAGGTTTCCAAAACGACAGCCAGCGAAAAATGTACTGTTATACTGACATATCTACAATAGATTGATGGCGGAAAAATGACACACATATGATCCTAGATATTGTTTTCAACTCACAAAAGAGCCCGAAAGTAGCGTAGGAGATACTTGGTCCAATGAAGACCGTTGTGCTACCACATGAAGTCATATTAGGTCCCCATCTATGAACCTGTAAATTGTCCGGGTATGGTTTAGGGGCGTTCAAACCATATGATACCCCCTCCAAATATTACAGGATGTGGTTGAAGAATAGACATCCATATGTTAGTTGTCCGTAAAAATATCCTAAGATCATTCATCTTAGCTCCCTGAATATCTGTTAGATCCAACATGACGTAATATCCTGGATACTATTTCCTACTAATACAAACGCCAGGCAGTAGCACAGGAGACGGTCGACACTCTTTGTCCTCCTCGTCACCTGTACAGGCTCTGCAGTAAGTCTTTACTGAGATTCCAAATCTACACATGTATCTGTCTACCAAACAGTGACCAGTGGTCTCAGCACCTAGCGCAGAGATATCATGTCTAGGAGGAGATGCCACGCTTCAGGTCATACCTACCTGCAATTTATGTCTGCAGAACATGTATCATTCGCATGCCTGAGAGCTTTGGATATTTCTATGAGCTTATGTGTAGAAAATGACATATCCTCAAGTTCCATATCCAGTAGAAGAAGTAATCTAGTCCCTAATATCTCTAGCTTATCCGCCCTATTGTTCCCTGGAAAATTTATGTGGCCGACGAACAGTGGTTTCTCTCAATAACTTTTAATCCTGAAAGCATTTTTAAGTTCTTTCAAAAGTAATTGTAAGCAAGGAGTCGACGATTATTTCGGTGTATCAATATTGATATTCGCACAGTGATGTATTTTTCAGAAAACTTCCAAACTTGACTACTTTTTTTTATTTCCAAGAAACAAAAAATTTTAGTTTTTTTCTTTTTATGTGTTTTTACGTATCTAGTTTTGCATATTAAGTTTTTTTTTGGAATTTTGAAAATCGAAAAATTTTGATCTCTTTCCGAATTGCTTCAGCTGTATTTCATTCAGTTTTAGAGATATTGAACTCAATTTTTCGTTATTAAATAGAGTGATTGGATGGCTTTACCATAGCGGCAATGTGTTGCTTCTAGCAGTTACAGTTCGGTTGTACTAAATATTTTAAAAAAAATTTAGTTTTTGAAAAAAATTTGACTTTGGACCAACGTAACTCCTATGCTTCAAAAGGCTTCAATGAATATGGACAGGCACATCTGTTCCTGTTGGACGCTCATCTGTTCCTCAATTTTGCAGGATAGGGTTTGCTGCCGCCTGATTACACACGAAGAAGGTAGTGCTAATTTAATGAATTAAGTCAGATTTTTTAGTGCCTGAACGTAAATAACTAATTTCTTTCTCATCAACCTTAAAAAAGTAGTCACGCAGCTAAAAATATGATAAAATTCTCTGTCTTATTTTGGTTGTTTTATACTAATCGGAGTTGATTTGTATAGTTATGTACCAAATATCCCTTACAACACAACAATTAGCATATAAATTTAATTACTGTCGTTGAATTGCAAACAGGTGTTACTGAAATTCATCAACATGCAAACATTGGCGGTATTATAGTGTGTTCATATCTGAATACTTTTAAAAATTGCCTTAGTAACAGTAGTGGACGAATTTTATCGTCACTGAGGTAATTTTATTTGCATTCAGGTATAAAAACATTATAATAATGCCAGTTTTTACTGTTTGATGAATTTTAGTACCACCTATTTGTAATTCAACGGCGTAATATCTCTACAACTGAATGGGATACATTTTCAGATATTCGAAAAAAGTGATCAACATTTTTCGATTTTCAAAATTTGAAAAAAAACCGAATATCTGTAATACGAATAACACTAATCGGAAAAAGCACGATCTGTTTGTTACCCTTCCTCTAAGGGTAAACAACAAGTTAAAATTTTTTTTTAATTTTTTGAGTGCATTGTGAAAAATTTTGTCAAAATATTTTAAAAAAACATAAAAAACTAAATTTTTGTTATCTTGGAAATCGAAAAAAAAGCAGAGTAGTAAACTTTGAAAATTGTTCTGATCTATATCCCACTGTGCAAATTTCAATGTTTATCTATCGCAATAATCTTTGACTCCTTGCCTACAATCAAGTTTTTACAGACCTTAAAATGTGTATTAGTTTATTAGATATTGAATTTTGGCCGATGGAAATCGATTCTGTACCACTGTGCGGCGTCCATACATCTAAGTGGCCATCTTATTTAGACATGTGCGGCAGTTACGAACAAGTTTTTGAATCCAGGAATACGGGTACACAGATTTTACACCAGCCTGTTGGTTACAGTAGATATTGATAACCCAGGCAGTGATGATGTTTCGTTCCAGCCAGAGGTCAGCTTCATTGGTTGCCATATCTGCTGCCTGAAAGATACTACAATATATTTTGTGCGAAGTTCAGGCACACTTCTTTAGAATATACTCCAAAACCTAATCTGCCATTTAGTTTGTAGCGATCATTGTATAAGCATAAACGCCTTATAGTACCTGGTTTTCATCCTTTCCAGTCCTTCGTGGCAGAAATATGACTGAAGGAGTTTTACCAGGGATGATTTTTATTTTTTAGGCGTTTCACTGGTACTTTTTTATTTTATTGTTCAATCTCAAGGCCATTCTATATCTATACTAATAGAGATATAGTTTTTAAAATGTGGTTTTGCAAAATGCATCCTCATGATTCCTGGCAAACCGTATAGCTATTTTAGATCTAGCCACAGATCGTCATTAGCGGTTCTTTCGAATGGTGTTACTGAAAAATTCATCAAACTAAATGGAAACGCAAACTCATTTTAATTGAGAGTTTACCACTATGCAAGTGTTCGATAAATATCGCAAGCAAAACACACAAAAAACTTTTTTCTCCAAGATAGAGGCAGAACCGTTAACTCGTGCCATTCCACATTGCGAAGAATATCTCGATGTTTAAGCAAGTGTCCCGAAATTAAACAGTGTCCCGCAATTAACGCAAGGTGGATTAGTAATAATTGCATTGTTCTCAGGATAGATGCCATGTGGCACTGTCTTGTAGAATCCTGACGTTGTTCACATGCATTTCATGCAGATTAGGAACAACCAAGCTAGATTATAATGTCGCCACAGAGCACCATTGACTGTTATTATCCGACTAGCCCCATTTTCGTGAATGGTTCGATAATTCCCCCAGTCCAAAATCTACACCAAACAGTGACACGTTGTTGCTCAACAATCACTCGTATACACGCTGAAAAAACGGCTCCTGCAATTTATTGCAGGAAACATATATATGGTTGTATATTGTTGTTGAATTGAACATGTGTTGCTTTTTTGTCTCTTTGTTGTCTGCCACGTTTTTGTCACATTTGGGACGTAAACACATATACATATATTATAACATATTAATCATTGTATCTCCAACATGTAATATGAAATAGCAAACATAATGTGTGTGGACACCAGTATGCTATATTTGAAACGAGCTACAAACACGGTACATTTGCAGCCAAACAACAACCATAGACAGATATTTCAGCGTGCAGTTCCTGAAGCCAAAATGCGTCAATTTTGGCGATTAACGAAGCCATCGAGACGAAAATCAGCTTCATCGCTGAAAATAATTTGTATCCATTGGGATGGGGGTATATATCATTCAAACAAATTTAACACATAGAAGGAGCGATATTAGGCCCTTAGTATCTTTCGACGAAATTCGTAACTTTTTTAATTTTTTTATTTATTAGTTCGGAGTGCCATAAGCCCTTTTGGGCCAAATTAGTCACACCAGTATGTGGCAAAACAATTAATTTTGCTTGACTCATTTCTACATAATACAATTCATTTCTCTTAATAAACTAACCCACCAGCCAGGTACAAAGACATACAAAACTCTACATTTTTGAAACAGTGCCGTAAAAGGAGACCCAAAGGTTAGTTAAATTTAGACTATTATTCACAAAGTTTAAACTTTAGCAATAAAAATATCCCTAAAATTGTTTATGGAGATTGAAAAGTGTCTGTGTTGGTAAGGAATCTTAGAATTCCACTTGCGAGCAACGCGAACTACGAATGATTTAGCCATTACAACATTAGCCATTTAGCCATTTTAGGACTTTTTGAGACGATTGAGCCATGTGTCTGTTTGTCGTCTGTTTGCCGTCTGTTTGTCTATCTGGCTCGCTGACTGGCTGTCCATAAATCTTTACCGATCACAGTGAAATTTTGTCAGTGACTAATATTTGTCCAAACTTAGTTTCATATTTCTTCTAATCCTTTTTTCTGGTAGATGTGATTAGCTTCCACTCACACCTTGGCTAAGAATCTGTAAATGTCTACTTAACCAGAAAAAATAGGCGAGATTGTACTTCCCATACCAAAGCTTTGTGTTCTTCCGACTTGTCATCCGGTTAATCGCGGAAACACTTCCGTCCGTAATGAAATTACGTATAAGGCTTCACATCATCAAACTCCAATCAGAGATTAATAGAGGGGTGATTTTGTTTGGCCGTCTGGTTGTTCGTCACGATATATCCCGCAAAACCGAAACAATCTTTATGAAATTTTGTACTAGACAATATTTAGTCAAATGTTACTCTGTTCTGAAACTGGGCGGTCGTGTCACACCAATTCTGGTACCTCCCATACAAAAGTTGGGCGGATGACGGTTGATCGACACGATAGCTCTCGTAAACCACAACCGATCTTAATGAATTTCGGTACCAGGCAATATTTTGCTAAAACCTACTGTGTAAATAATACGTGAGTACTGTGCCACGCTCAGTTTCGTACCTCCAATACTACAGTTTGGCGTATTTCCGGTTTCCAGACTCGATATCTCAAGTAAACCTCAACGGAACTTAATACAATTTGGTACTGTTCAATATTTTGTCAAATTCTACTACGTAATAAAAAATTAAAAACTTCTCCACGGCCATTTTTGAACCTGCCATATGAAAAGTTCTCCAAAATCACTTAGGATCCTAACCAAAGTGGGTATTAAATAATATTTAGCGCAGTGTCAATCTGTTTTGCGTATGGTCACATTTGCCACGCCCTTTCGTTCAACGCATGGGTGAGTATAGGCATTTTTTTAACAGAACTCGAAAGTAATGGATCACTTAGGATGAGGGTATGTTATGTCGGTTCCCTCGACTGAAATTTATGTACTGTTTATGGTTACAACAACAATCAGTTAGTATAAAACTAGAAATCGCACAGCTGACTGGTTATGGGAAGCTCTACCCAATTCCTGCATGGTATGGGAAAACATATTTTTGCTTTGTTTTTATGATTGCAACTCAACTAGAACTTAAAAAGAAAACATATTGCCCCTGTGGAGGGCTCGAAGAGATCTTTTCACACTCTGTGTTTGCGTTCCCTTTTTTAGACCCATTGATTGGAACCTGCAGTTTTACTTCAATTTCGAAAGGATGTGCTGAAGTGTTTTCATACTGTCGTAGTGTCGCCACCACTACGCATGTTAAAAAAATGCCGAAAGAAAATTAAGGTGGTCCGTGTGGGAATTGAAACCGCGTTCTTATGCATAGGAGCTGCTGATGCAAGCCATTGCTATACCGACGATCTCGCTCTACTCTCTTTACAACTTAAATCAGAATGCCACAGGTCACCAAACTAGCGAAGTTCGCTTCTTAAGTCTTTAGTTTTTTTGTAACTCTGTTCAAGTATGCATTAAATCTGATTGCAATATTTATGCATACAATAAATTCTGTATATGCATTAAAATTAATCCAATTAATTTCAGGTAGCTAGTTTATGTGCGTTTGATTTCCTTGAACTTAAAGATGCTAAAATATTTCAATAATAGTAAAACAATGTGATAGTAATTAATTGCATGTATATCATAACTAATTTATCTAATATTATAGAAATATTTCGTAATTACAATTAGCCGGTCTGCTTAAAAATATTTGCTTAATTAATGAGTTACAAAGTCGAATTTCCAAATGAGAATGAATGACTTGATTCTCCTAAGGTGTTAAAGTGAATGCTACATTCTGTCGCTATGGAATTTCCAATAAAAAAAAGGGAATACCAAAGTGTTACGAGTGAAATATGGTTTTTGCAAATCTAATTTAAAAGCTGAAATATCTAGCCATATTTATTTTACTAAAATATGTATGATTCAGGATGCAAGTAGCTTTCTTCAATATGAACCCACACTCTTATATCGAGTTGGAATATCATTCCCTTTCTAACACAATTATAAGAGTAACTATTTCAATTGCGACTGTGACTAAAGATAATCATCCACTGCAGGTACTTTTTTGTAGCCCCGTAAAATAATTATCAATATCCCTTCGTCGCAAGGATGAAAGACGTTCATAAGTGTGTTTACATTTCTGCAATGAAAAGTTTTCTACATCCGATGGATTTGCTATGGCTTGATGGAATCGTGTCAGATACGAATTGTTAACCATCGTCGTTGCAATGCTGCTTCATTTCAAAATTCGTTGCTGCAACAAAAACGTTTATTGTGTATTTTCAAGGTTAAAAATTTATAAAGAGTGTTTTTTAGATGATATATTTTCCAATATGTTCTAATAGTGGTCAATGGGTACATAATAAACTGAAACCCAACCCTCTGGTTTATCCTAATATTCTGTTCAGTTAATAGGCTAATTTTTGGCTCAATCGTCATGCGAATAAGCCACATCGCCACTTTTGGAGTAAAGAGAATATACGAGAGATTTACGAGAAACTCACTGGATTGTGTACTTTATGAGACGATGGAATCACTGGTTCTTACTTCTTTAAAAATGGAAAAAGCGAGCGATCTCCGAATTGAATGGAATGCTGACTAAAGACATGTTTTCCAGGAGGACGGCGCTGCACGCCGTACAACGCGACAAACAATCGACTTTTTGATGGAAACAATTGGTGAATGCGTCATTTCTCGTATGTCAATTGGAAACTTGGGACGCCTTCGAAGACAACGTTGTGCAAACCACTGCGGAGATACGGTCGCATTGCTTGAGTGGGCGAAAATTTGACTTCGAGTATGCGCCACATACGAGCCGGCCTCGGCGCCCACTTGCCGCTAATTATATTCCAAAACTTACTTACTTACTTATCCGGTCACGTACAACCCCGAGGGATCAGGGACCTTACAAAACGAAGATAACATGTTACGCCAATCAGTTCGATCTTTTGCCTTATCTCTCCAGTTGGCAATACCAAGTGTACTGATCCCTCCAGCGTAGTCTTGGTCTTCCTATTCATCGTCTTCCTTCGAGTTCGGTTTCGAAAACCCTTCGTGCTGGTTCGTCTTCATCCATTCTACAGACATGGCCTAGCCAGCGCAATCGCGTTATTTTGATCCGCTTAACTATGTCAATGTCAGGATAAAGCTCATACAGCTCATGGTTTATGCGTTGCCGATACTCGCCGTTGTGCACTATAGAGCCATAAATATTGCGGAGTGTTTTTCTCCCGAAGACTCCTACAGATGTTTCATCTGCGTGCGATAAGACCCAGGATTCTGCGCCATAAAACAAGACAAGTTGTATGAGAGTCTGGTATAGTTGGACTTTTGTTACTCGAGAGAGGTCTTTATCTCTAAAGTGCTTGCTTAGCCCAAAATAACATCTATTCGCAAGCACAATTCTCCGCTTGATCTCAAGACTGAAGTTGTTGTTTCAGGTATATAAATTCGTCCACCACCTCGAAATTTTAACGGTTATCAACGTTCACGCTTTGATCTAATCGCTTGGAGACCCTGCCCATTGAAACCATTAATTGTGTCTTGTCCTCTTGTCCTTTTCCTGACTCCTTCTCAATTCTCGAAAACACCGCAGTAACTTCTCTAACTGTGCGTCCAATGACATTTATATCATCAGCATACGCGAGCAGCAAGTGACTTTTGCTGCTGATGGTTTTATTCATGTTGACAGCAGCTTTTCTCAGAATAATCTCTATTAAGATGTTAAAGAGATCGCACGATTGGGTGTCACCTTGTCTGAGGCCTCGCTTAGTTTCGAAAGGTTCGGTAAGATCCTTACCAACTTTCACTCCAACACTAATGGTATAAAATTGTCTTTCTAAAAATGTTAATTTTCAGTGTGAAATTATGTAGTCTCATTTTAAAGTTCCACATGTCAAAATAAACACCCATTACAAGTTTGATTGTTTAAGGTATAATCATTATCTCATCTATTATTTGGCAATATTTCACGCAACCATTCAACGGAGGCAGTCATGAACGCAGGGATTCCTAGACGATGCGCGAGCGGGGAATCCACTGCTGTACTGACGGATTCATAACGGATGGAAGAACGGGAATATGACTCTTCATCGAGGATCTACATATCTACTGAATGGTATTTTCGCTTTCCTGATTACAATAGCGTGTTCCAGGCAGAGGTTAAGGCGTTCGCGGAATATCTAAGATGGCTGAAGATCAATGCGATATCATTGAAAAGTGTTAGTCCAAAACGAGAACAAGCGACGAATTCACTACTATGCTGACGAATCTAGAACGGATGGCAGATGGGAATGGGACACCTAATTCCGGCACGAGAGAGCTATATGCGTAAGGTTTCCAAAACGACAGCATGTGAGGAATCCACTATAACACTGATAGATATACAACAGATTGATGAAATACATATCATACTTTAACAAGGCACTTCGCAAGGAGGAGAGAAACAAATCCTCCGCCCCTTTCGTCCTTGGTAATATACATATGTACGCCAGGGCACCATGCCGTCTTCGGATACGAAAGTACTGTAACCGGTGAACTGTGAATATGGTAAACGTGAAACCTTTTCCGGCCATAAAGACCGAACTTATACAATGGGCAAGAGTATCCCACATAAGATTAGAGATTATGATTACAATACCTCTCAGGCGATGCAATACCTAGTCTGGAGTTACAAAGGAAACGGATTGGAGGACACTTAGGATAGTTTCACGTATTTCCTATAGAAAATTTTTGTTTTTGCTTGAATGCAAAGTTCACAAAACAGGTCTACCAGAGGATTAGGTTTATGTTCGGAAATGGGTCAGGAATAGAGTCACAAAGAATGCGAATTCTCTTTCTCAGTCTAACCTATTTACTTACCCAATTGGCCAGAAGCATCGAGGGATGTTAAGTGCCTTACAAAATGCGACCCTTTTACCCCAGTTCTTCCAGCGGATTTTGGCTCTCTTATTTTTCGGCCTCCTTCAAGTACTTTTTAGTTAATGTATGAGCAATTCATACTACAATCTTACAAGGTCAGGAACATTTTTCTAATTGAAAAATGGTTGGTCTTTCGTCCCACCCTGGTTACGCCCTGGTTCATCGTTGTCCATTCTACTGACATAGCCTATCCAGCATAATCGCGTTATTTTGATTCGCTTTATCACATCGATGTCGGCACGCAATTTATACCTCGGAGGACGAGGACGATACTCACCGTTGTTTATTATAGGCCCATTTATTTTCACAAGAACTGTTATTTCGAAGACTCCCATTGCTGATTCGTCTGCTGGCGATATGGCCCAAGAGTATGCGCCTTAAAGTAAACAGGATGTACGGGAGTCTGATATAGCTTGTTTTTTCTTTTTCGAGGGAGGGA
Organism: Phaonia tiefii; assembly: GCA_963931995.1. Lineage (NCBI taxonomy): Eukaryota > Metazoa > Arthropoda > Insecta > Diptera > Muscidae > Phaonia > Phaonia tiefii. Next base: position 129,978,227 of record OZ008370.1, read on the forward strand.
AGTCCATGCTTAGCTCGAAATATCGTTTATTTGGAAGTACATTTCCCTGATTGATGTAAAGGCAGACATTTTTATTTGCATTTACTACAGAACCGAGGTAAAGAAATTCGTCCACACACCCTACATTTATTTAGTTTGTCAACGTTCACGTTCCAAACGAGTCGCTTCAAATCTTTTGCTCGATGAAGCCAATTGGAAGAGGAAGCTTCACTGGTGTAATGGAGAACTTGCAGATCTAAGCCAAGTCTTCGAGAGAAAAGGATCAGAAGTTGCCATTGAAGTCATTTCTAAATCCAGGTTTAAATGGGCTGTCGGCAGCTTCAATAACCCACGGTATCACCAGCGGAACTGCAGTCTGTGGCCGGTCTTTTGATACCCTGGCTAATGAAGTTATACATCGCGTGCATAAAATTTGTATAACTACCTAAAGGGTGGAGAAATATTAGAGTGGTGCTTATACCTCTCACGTAGGTTTTAAACACATTACGTTTATAAACCTGTCATCATTCGTTCTGAGAAAATTGGACTGGCTGATAGATGGACACTTGCAGACCACTATTGCTGTAAGATTGTTATCTGGAGCACAGCATGCATACTGCACGGGTATTCCAGTACCATAAGGGACATTCAGATGTAGTCACGGCCTAATAATACAAATCGTTTCAGACTTAACATTGGGAAATGCCGAAAAAGGTGACGATGGCTATATAAGTACATTGTTGTAATGTGGAGTTTTTCTGATAATTTTTCATTGAATGTATACAGCAGTGGCGAGACCGATAATGCTTTATGGAGCTATCGTTTTGGGGGCATGAGCATGAGAATCACACCTATAGTGCGATACTGACTAGGGTTTAGAGGATGGCGTTTAGGGTGTATTGGGGGTGCTATACACAAGATTTGGATGCATTTTTTATTTGTTTCTGAATTTGTCGCCTAGTTTTATGCTGCCACCGTTATTGAAAAATATTGCAGTTTGCTTTCGGATAAACTCCTTTTTCCATTAATTTAGAATGGAAAGGTGATACTTTGGCTATTGATTATGACTTTAATACTGCTCTTCTCACACCACAATGATAGTAATAATTTTGAATACCTGTAGCAAAAACTAACAAATATGATAAGTAGCCATTGTATTGACCGAATTAAAACAAGTTAACAGATTAATGTCACATAATTATAAATACAATAACAAATATATTTATAGGTGGACTGGATTGGACTTATGGAAGGGGTCAAAAAGGTTGAAATCACAAATCAAAAAAAGTGGCCGCAAAAAACTTGTATTTACTAAAATGTTGCATGATGTTGGATACATGATTTTCACAAACAAAAAATCGAAAAAAATGCTAAAATGCATATTCAAAAAGATGCAAATTAATGCTTGAAATACTTAATGCCGGTGTTAGTTTGAATATTGTCAGTGGTATTGGTAAGCTTTCGAAATTGTGATTTTTTTATGCTGAAAATCACTCAATTTTGAGTGGAATTGCAAGTGAAGAGTTAAGAGAATTTTTAGTGGTACTAAATTTATAAACCAATACAAATGCATTGTGTCCGACTGTGTGTATATGATATAGATATTGATTATCAATGGCATTCTGGTGTTTGCTGTAGCTGAGCTTGACTTTTGTTGGTTGTTTGCTTAGGTAAGAGAGTGATAGCTCTTAAGCCAAGATCGGGTTTTTGCTTTGGTATCAACTCTTTTGACGACTTGTTGATTACAGGTCTCACAGTGGTTTAATACTCTTACAGATGGGTATAAAGCGCATGAGCAGCACGGTGCTTATGGACAACAGCAATATGTAGTAAAATCCAAAGTCTAACACAACCACAGCAACAACAACAAATACAAAACGCCAAGGGGAGCTTCTGGAAGTTTAACAAACTCTGAATGTGCTATAGCAACACCCTCTCACTTGTTGCCGGTCTACCCCTGCGCCCTGCTGCCATTTGTGTCTTAGTGCTCTCTTGGCGGTTTGCCATTGTGCTTTTGGGCCAGCTGAGTAGCTACCAGCCAGGTGTAAGCAAGTACATGGAAGGCAGGCTAGTTGCTCGCTGCTGTTGCGATGTTTGATGGTAGAGGTGTGAGGTGTTGAAGTGTGAGGTTATAGTCATGTAATGGTGTTAGTGGAACCAGGCTGTGGGCCGTTGTAAGCACAATTTTGGCCACTGCTAAATCACAGACAAAACCTATGTCTGCAGTCATTTGCTTAAAGTTACTGAACGCAATAATAACGTAAATTTTTCGTACCACCGCTTACCCATAGTTGCTCCTGCCAAAATTTAAGCAAGTCGTGTTTGTGATTCTGGTAATACTATACAATACAATACAATATGATATTAAGCAAAAAATTAAAAAAAAATTTAAAACAAAAAACAAATGAAGTATTGGAAATTCAATATATAGAGCTTAATTTTTAACCACTTGTAATTATAAACATTTTGTAATAATTTTCCTTTTATTTGGTATCTTGTTGTTTGCTTTCAGTTTCCTTGAACAAAAGTTTCTGTGTAAAGTTAAGAAACCCACGAGTCACAGAGGATTTAAACTGTTAGAGTTTTATGCGCCTGCAGCTGGTGAATTACAAACCGACAATCCAAAGCTAAGAGCTAACTTTTGAGCGTATATTCCAATACAAGAAAGAAGAAGAAAATAAAAGCAAATCCCCTCCCCGGTGACCGTACATAAACAAATTCATCAAAATGCAACCACTCAAGTGCAGTTTAAGTCTTGCAATGGCTTTGGGTTTGTGCCACATGTGCATAGCCATGCCAGGACGTTATGCGAGGGCAGCAGATGGTGCGGAAGATGATGCATCTTTGGTTAGCCTGCAGTTCGATAACAATGAAAGTGATTTGAATCCCATCAATTCTGAGGTATGATTACAACTCTGTTTTTTTTACGTCTTTCAAAACATTTCCTGATTATGATAAGCTGGAGGATTTCTCTTTTTTTATGTGGAAGTTTTGGGGAATATTGAAATCTTAAGCAAAAACTGCATTCAATGGCTATTTGGGTTTAACGTTTCCTTTTGTTCGTTATTATTTAAACTGCAAGTTGACTTGTGTTTAATGGTATTTCTTGTATTGTCCGTTTGATCATTGTTTTAAGATTTTTTAAAATCAATACACACTCACACAAAAAACTTGGCAAAAAGAGAATGTAATGCAGCTACAAGTGATATTTGTTGGTTTTTTCTTCAGATCTGAATATGCCTTTGTTGCAAAAATCTCCAAACCCAACAAACCCAATTTATATAAATTTTGAAAGTATTTTGTAATTATTAAGAAAAATTGCAATGCCAGCCGTATTGTTTGACGTATTTTGTATTTTTCGGCTCGAGTAATTATTTTAAATTTGTTTGTATAATTGTTTCCTACCTTTGGAAAAGATTAAGCTAAGTTTTTGTATTAAATGTGGAACAAAATTGCATAAAGTGGAGACACAAATTTGCACCGAAGTTGCTGCCGAATCACGTTGGTGTTTGGACGGCTTTAGCAACACTTTGTGCTGACTGTAAAATACAAAGATGTGAAATTGCTTTGGTGGAAAATAACGTGAAAATAATTTGGAGACAAACACTATTCAGTATTTTCTTTTGGCCGTCATTAAAATGTCTGGTACAAATAGTACTACCATGACTTATAGTTAACGCACAGAAAAGTATGTATACTGAAATCAAATTCGAAATTTGTCAATTCAATTACATTTATACAGGGTGATTCAATAAAAGTGAGCGATTTAATCATTTCCATTGTGGTCTGTTTTTTAAACATAAATTTTTTAAATTTATTCAAGCTCAAGACCTTTTTTTCTATAATTGTTATTTATGTTGTTCCAATGTTAACCAGGGCTGTCGGTATAGCTATTTCGTAGCTTGCCAAGATCTTCAGCAGCAGACGTTTTTGATGTGCTTATCGGTGAAGTCATCAAAATTATATGTATCGCAACAATCATCTTATTAACGAGAATCCCATTATACATACGTTCGAAGAATACCAAGCATTAATATTGGAAAAACTTTCTTGCTCGACTTATTTAGCTCCTGCCGAAAAACAGACATGATTTCAAACAGACATGATTTCCTTTTGTTTTGTCATTTACAAAACAACAAAACAGCAACAATATTATTGTTTCAAGCTCGATTAATTTGAAAATAAAACGTAAATATCCGAGTAGTGATATTTTGATGGCATAATAAACTAGACATGTTCCTATTAATTTTGGAATAAAATATAAGCACTTGATCTTTGCACGAAGTTTTTAATGATATTTTGACAAAGATGTGGCTCTATCACGGTTGGGCAATGGTTGTGTGCGCGGATCTTGAACATGAGAACGCCGGTTCGGTTTCTGCTCTAACCACCCTACATATCTTTCGACGGCGAACACCAAGCATAGTGACGGCGACACTATCGAGTAATTAGTCATGATAACTGTTCGAAACCGGTGTAAAACTGTAGGTCCGAATTTGTGAGTGTAGAAGCTAGAAAGGACATAGCTCACTGATTGTCAGAAGCCCTCTCCCTAACACCTACATGGGATATAATGCGAAATTATTTTTTTTTGTGGCGCTACCACACCGATGTGGCCGTCGTTAGTGCAATTGTTAGTGTGTGCGCCTCTTGTAAATGAGATCCTAGGTTCGACCCCTGCTCTGACCACTTTAAATTTTGTATTGTGACAGGGACACTATCGAGTATTTAGCCATGAAAAAGCTATCGAGTGATTAACCATGATAATCGTTCGGAACCGGTGTAAAACTGTAGAACCCAATTAGTGAGTGTGGAAACTAGAAAGGACATAGCTCAGTGTTGTCAGAAGCTCTCCCCAATTTCAATATGGGATGTAATGCGAAATTTTTTTTGTGGCGCTACCACACCGATGTGGCCGTCAGTGATGCAATGGTTAGTGTGCTCGCCTCTTGTACGTGAGATGCTGGGTTCGATCCCTGCTCTGATCACTTTCAATTTTGTATTGTGACGGGGACACTATCGAGTATTTAGCCATGAAAGAGATTTTCAAAATAGAGTTCGGAACCGGTGTAAAACTGTAGATCCCAATCAGCGAGTATAAAACTAGAAAGTACACAGCCTACTGGTTGTGAGAAGCTCTCCTTAATTCCTTCATGGGATGTAATGGGAAACCATTTATTTTGTTTGTGATTTATTCGCATAGACCAGTGATTTCACGAAACCCCAAAGAAGCAAATCGCAACGCTTGAAATCGCACAATGTTGTTGGCCAGTTGAAATTTGAGTTTCGGGAGCTGATTCGGTCTGAAAATCATTGCTACAATAAATCGATTATTTCATATGCGCTGTGGCAGCTGGCGCCTGCCTTCGGAAACTACCATGTCGTCCAGATGCATACCGTCCAGTTGAGGCCACAACAACTTTGTTATCAGGACCCTGCAACGAATGACATTCACGGTCATTGACTAGTATTGGGATGTCCATACAATAAAAATCGTCGATTTCTGTTCGTCCATCTGCCAAATGGTTCAGAAAAACAGTGCTACCGTGAGAATGGTTCACGCAGAAAAAATACGGCCTCTGTAACATATTCTCTCAAACACATTCTGCAGAAACCATCTATATGTTGGGAACACAATCCAAATATTCCAATACAATCCAAATATTCAACTCGCTTACAGTAGCATGCTTACTTGCAATATTTTTACGTCGAAGCATTCGTATGTATGTTTCCTCGCAATCGTCCCAAACGAACGATTTATGACCAAATGCATGAAGCTAAAAAGTCAAAAACAAAACTTTCATTTATTCACGCTTACACTCTGAAAAATCCGTCTTTTTTGTTGTTTGGATGCAAACGTAACATGTTTTTAGCTTGTTGAAAATATACTATACTTGAGTCCAAACACATTATGTTTGCAGTTCAATATAGGATATTTGAGACATAATGATTAATAGGCTATAATATATGTTGTGGGGACCCAAGTGCCGCTTTGTTTTTTGAACACCGCTAAAAACAAATACGAAAAAATAGCATCAGATCTTCAACTCATGAAAAAATGCTTGCAAACATGTACATGTTTCCTGCAATATGTTGCTGGGGTCGTTATTTTTCAGCGTGTAGCAATCACTGGCTGAAAGAATAACGCAAAAAATACAGTTATGCATTTGCAATAACAGTAACTTAGAGTGAGAATAATCTCTCTTTTCCCTCTTTTATTATTTTGCTCTCGACAGAGTCTAGCGACAAGAAAATGAAGTAAACGATATATCAAACACAGCTGTATTTGTATCACAAACAAAGCTACATTTTGATCATAATCACACATCATACACAAGCACATATCACATAACATATTAATCATTGTAATAATAAACATAAACTTGTAATATTGATTAGGAAATATAATGTGTTTGGACACAAGTATGCTATATTTGCGACAAGCTACAAACACACGTTATATTTGCATTCAAATGGGGAAAAACGATTTATTGATTGGATGAATAAGTGTGTTAATACAGTTTGACCCTCTAGGGTTTAAAATGACCAATATCCATTTACACGCTAATTCACTGCCTAATGAGCATTGAAAACAAGCGGGAAGACGAGAGATTTGAGTGGCACTGATATTTGAATAAACTCAAAATTCGCTCCTGCGACGAAATAGTCTTTTATGCAACGAAACTGCTTTGTATGGCATTAAACTAGGAAATTGTCATATATAAAACTGTGTTTACTCAGGGGGTATCCATGGCACAGCTGATAGACTATGAGGTAGAAAATTTATAGAAAACAAAGTAGATAGGTAAGAGAGGGAGAAGCTAACAGAAGCAATTCATGCAGCAAACTAAGTTTTAGGAATGACAGTTAAATTATGTTTTATGTTCGTTGCATCGAACGAAAATACGCATTTCCTTTTACGTTTGTCTGTTTACAATCAAACCAAAGCGTAACGTACAAAAATAACTCGAACTTGATGTAGTGACCTACAACCTCGTCGCCATCAAGACAACGTAAAGAGAGGGATAGCAACTCTTACCTATTGCTCTATGGTTTACTACAATAAATTCACTTACTACTTTTCATTGCAACCAATACAAATACAGATGTAAATACCAGAACCATAGAGTAAAACCAGTACATAAGTTTCAGTCGGATGAACCGACTTAATCATACCCTCACCCTAAGTCATCCATTGTGTGGGAGTTCTGTTAAATAAAAACGCCCATACTCAAAAGTGACCATATTCAATAGAAAAATATTATTGAATACCCAAATGAGTTAGTTTCCCTCCGAATATTTATATGCGAGGTACAAAAATGGGCATGGCAAGTTGTTGCCAACATTTTGATCAATACCAAATTTTATTAAGATAGGTTATGATATATTGAAGATATGGAGTGGGCAAACTGCAAATACGCCCAATTTTTGTATGGGAGGTACGAAAGTAGGCGTGGCACAATAGTCAGTTATTGATTACAAAGTAGCTTTTAGCAAAATATTGCCTAGTACCGAATTTTATTAAGATCGGTTGTAGTTTACGAGAGTTATCATGTCGATCAACCGGTCATCCGCCCAACTTCTATATGGGAGGTACCAGAATAGGCGTGGCAAAACAGCTCATTTTCTATAGGAGGGTTTTATTTGACTAAATATTGACTAGTGCAAATTTCCATAAAGATTGGTTCGGTTTTGCGGGACTTCTCGTGCTGATCAACCAGACGGCCAAACAACTTTTGTATGGGAGGTTGCACAATGGGCGTGGCAAAATCACACTTGTTTTACTCGGTGATTGGCGATTGATAACGTGAAGCCTTATACCTAATTTCATTAAGGTCGGAAGTGTTTCAAGCGATTTATCGGATTGACAACCCGGACGAACACCCTGTTTTGTATGGGAGGTACGAGAATGGCCGTGACCATCTCCCCCATTTCCTCCAGTTAACTAGGCATTTACAGATTATTAACCGGTGTGAGAGTTGAAGCTAATCACATCTACCAGAAGAAAGTTTTGAAAGAAAAATGATTTTGTGCTAAATGTGTCGATTTGTATGGGAGGTACCAGAAGGGGCGTGGTCACAACGCCCATTTTCAATCCCAAACTCAATATTGGCAAATAATAGTCACGGACGACATTTCATTGTGATCTGTAAAGATTTACGGCAGTTATCGTGTTGACCAGCCAGCCAGACAGACAGACAGACGGACATGGCTCAAACGTCTTAAAAAGTCCTAAAACGAATTTCGTCCAAAGATACTAAGGGTCTAATATGGCTCCTTCTATGTGTTACATTTTTTTACGTATTAAATACCCCCATCCCTATGGGTGAGGGTATAAATACATACAGGAGCCATTGGTCTCATCTGACGTTTCATTTCACACTCTTCGTCGATAGGTAGGTGCCATAGAGACATGTCCCAGGTAAATTGACTTACACCAGGTAGAGTTACAAGAACTGTTGACTTAAATGTGCCATGTAGTTTTGGTGAAGTTATTGTTAGTATACATTTGTGTTGTATTTGACACAACAATTTTAGCACAGATACAGGAAATGCCATTGTTGTGTTCTTGTTGGTTGTTTTGAACCAATGTCTCTTCTATCTGCTATTAGTAAATCAATATTTTTCAACATCCAACGTTCATATCACACCAGGCCAAATGTCAGAAATTTTGTGAGCAAAAGAATAGCTCTAGACATTTGAATATGTGTCCATTTTAACATAACTAAGACTTCATGATTACAAAATTAGGAAAAGAAAATTTTTTGAAATAGTAATCACATGATAACCCATAAATATTTCCACATTTTGCAAATGGATTGATACACCTACGTTTGCCTTAAAGTGGAGGTTATAAAACGAATTCCGATCTCATCCCATACAAACGACTAATGCACCTTCTAAATAAATTGAACTTTTATGACAGTTATAAAAATAGTTTGTCAAAACAATTAGCATTTTATTATCGTTAAAAGCGACATTTAGACTGAAAAATGCTCATACAACTCAGTTTTGGACCTTTGAACACTTTGGGGGGTGCAATCGCTGAAATCAATGGAATGTAGTTGCGAACAGACGATTGTTGTTCTATTGCCGATTTAAATTTAGTTTGAGCAGAATAAAAATATAAACACATCTCAAATTTATTGAAGTCAATTAACAAAAATTACCAGAACAATTGTATCGTGGTGGAAACTTTGATATTGCGATAAACCACTGCTACATAGACAAAAAAAAAATTACAAAACTTTTCAAGTGACCTAGTAGAGGTGATAGGTCTGGTCGAGTACATAAAACCCTGTTTTTTTTTTGGGGACTTTGTTCAGTTTTAAAGTCGCAGCTTAGCGCAAAATAATTTCAATATGGTCAATATGAAGCTCAAACGACGTGTAATGGCGAGCATGTATCGCATTTTATTCTTTTGCTAAACTACAGTAGGTGTCGATAGTTCAACTACCGGCAGGGAACTAAAAGTAGCCTGGTATAACAATTTGCACGTTCCCATCAGCAGCTCTTCAATACGCACCGTTTGAGACCCCCCCATTTGAAATTCCCAGAAACTGTACAGAATTGCCAGCAACCAAGTAAATTTAAAAGTATCAAAAGCATTCCCAAATTTCACTACATTTGGCATCCGGTTGCACAACCATGCACTTGTATTGTCTGATCAAATAGAAGTGTAAAATATTTGAACTGTAATTGCCACCAATGGTAATTCTATTTCCATTTTATAAAGTAATGCAAATTAAAATCCAATGCAAACAGGAGAATCCCAATACTGAAATAATTGAATAAAAGTTGAATATTCAAAATTACAAAATGCACTAAACAAATCGACATTAAAAATGATACACAGCGAATTTGAATCCTAACCTTATTCCATACCCGCTGAAAAAATTGTCTTTTTGTGGTGTTTGGATGCAAATATAACGTGTTTGTAGCTTGTCGCAAATGTAGTATACTTGTGTCAAAATACCATATGTTTGGAACATAATTATTTATAGGTTATATTACATGTATTTGTGCATGTGGTTTTACTTGTTGGAAACTGCTGAGAACAAAAACGTGACAGACAATAAAGAAATAAAGCAGCAGATCTTCAATTCACGAAAACAATGATTGCAAACATGTACATGGTTGTTGCAATATGTTGCTGGGGCCGATATTTTTCAGCGTGTAGTTTCGCCACATGAGTGAAATTGTTTATTGACGCCTCAACGAAAATGTTTGCATCAAAGTAGGGGTGGAACACAGATTCATTGTTGCGACAAATAAAATGATATACTGAGGTACATGCAATGACGTTGTTACAATAATTTAAACTAAACACTTCATTCTATACAAAACGAAAACTCGCGCCTAATTATCGCATCCTTTTCCTATCGTAATCTTAATTACGAAAGTGTTTTTAAAGGAAATTTACTATCAAACTTCTAAAAAATAATATTGATGAAATCTTATTCCACTATTAATTTGATTCATATAACTATTTCTTACAATTACATTCAAGTTCCAACTGTACTCCTATACATCCAAAACCGTGATTACGATACAAAACGGATGCAATCATTAGATTCACCAATACCATCATTAGATTCACCATCTCCACCAAATACTCAGATCGTTCGTGTGATAAATATTGAGCAACATAGAGTGAAATCGGCCAGAAACATATCACTATTTACGGCTGTAGTTGTCACTGTTTTTAAATACTTGTCATACTAAAAAAATTACAATGAAATGAAAGAGAGTCGCCAGGATGATATTTTTCTCCTTCATTTGATTGGTCGATACATTTCTCTTAGAAACATTAAAAAACTGCTTGAAATACATGGCTGTTATTTATTGTTAGAATTACACTAGCAGAATTTTTCGTCGATATTTTGATTACATGTTTTTTATGAAGTTTTGTAAAATTTCCCCTTTACGTTGTGCTTAGTACGGGCCTCCAGCTTAGTAAGACTTACACTTTTCTAAAAATAACTCAGATCGGAGGCAATGGTATTTCAAAAACAATACAATACATACAACATTTATTGCGCTATTGTGCGGACTTTTAAGTCAGACATGTAGTCAGCAAGTCGTTTCCCGATACCTGCATTGGTTTAGCAGTTAGGAGTACTACTAAGGTCTACATTGTCGAACAAATCATCTAAGAAAAATTTAGTTTTCTAATCTCCTGAAAAGTTGTCAGAAAGCACAGCAACGATGTGGTAGAGCCAAACCAAAAAACATTGGTCCCAATAATAGAATATAAAATGTTATAGACACGGTTGACGAACAATGTGAATGAATTAGTAAAATATTTTTAACATTGCATTTACACGCCTGACACATGGTTCTTCCCAGTGTGCCTCATAACGAATCCGTTTGCGTATGAAATTGCTCTCGAAAACGCGAATAGAACCAGTTGCGGGTTCGTTTTTGGTAAATAGAATGGATTCGAGACGGATCCGCTTTCATAAATTTTTGCAGATTCGAAACGGATTCTTGGGGATATTTAAAAGATATTTCATGATATTAAAAATTGCACCGTTGGTGGAGGAATTGTAGTGAGAACGTGGGTTCGATCCCTGCTCTAACCGCCTTAAAATTTCTTTCGACGGCGGTCACCTCTCTTAGTGACGGCGACACTACTTCTCAAAATACCATTCGGAACCGGTGTAAAACTGTAGGTTCCAATTAGTGTGTGTACTGCTCACTGGCTTGTGAGAAGCTGTCCCTAATCCCTTCATGGGATTTTACCGAAAACCATTTTTTATTTTTTTATTTAAAATTAAAGCTGGTAATGAACCGTATTTCCTACTTCTAATCCACTGAAATTTTTGTCGCACATTATGTATTAATTTTTATGCTTTTACGGAATCGCAATGGACTCGAGACGGACTGTTTAGCGTTTTATGCTTTTAGGGACTCGTAACGGATTGGAGAGGGATTCGCCAAATCGCAATATCACTGTTTCGCTTTTTATGACTTTATGGCACGTTTGTGTGCACATTTGGTTCACATTATGAGAATGTTGAAGTGAAAGTACGTGCCATAGACTAATACATTTATAGACATTTCGTTCAGCAAATTTCTGATATTTGGCCTGGTGTCATATGACCGTTGGATGTTGGAAAGAATTACTTTAATAATACCAGATAGAGGCAATGGTTTAAACCAACGAACAAGAAAATTTTCATTTTGGGGTTTAAAATTATTGTATTAAATATAACACATCAAATGACATGACGAAGAGTGTGAAACGAAACGACAGATGAGAAATATGGCAGCTCTATATGGCATTATTATATGACTAAAACCATCGACTGAGAGTCTTGTTAATGAAAATTTACCAATTAAATCGAACAAAAAGAGGCACACAAGTGAACAGAATCAAAATGTAATGAAGTGTTAGAGTAAAATTGTACAGAATGCAATTAAAACGCAAATTGTTTAAACCACAGAGTAAATCTTAGCAGAGAAAATATTTGGCTCATCTGACGTTTCCTTTCACACTCTTCGTGATGCGGTCGGTGTGATAGAGAGATGTTTGACGAAAAGTGACATACACCAGGTGGAATTAAAATAACTTCTTGCTTTAATTTTTCATGTAATTTTGGTGAAAAACTGTGAAATTTAAATGTGTTTTAAACTTTTTTATTAACTGTTATTGTTAGCATACATTTGTGTTGTATTTAACACAATAATTTTAACACACAAAACGAAATGCCGTTGTTGTTATTTTGTTCGTTGTTTTGAACCATTGCCACTATCTGGTATTAGTAAAGAAATTCTTTTCAACATCAATCGTAAATATCACACCAGGTCATAAATTTGGTGGGAGAACTATTAGATCTACCATAAGTATTAATCTATTGTTTAAACTAATGAGTTTTCTCTTTCGCTATAAAGTCGCCAACTAGTTTAGTGATTTTCTAAGGTTTCTGGTGAATGTAAAACCGGTGTAGCACAGTTTTGTTATATTTCTTTATTATTTTATATCAACGGGTCGGCGTGTTCTATTAGAGTGGCTTCGTAGTTCTTATCAAATCCATAGATTTGTACATAACGTGCGTCCTAAAATTCACGAAAGATTTGAATTTCGTGTCATGCGCGCGATAAATGGTTGTCGTTGAAAAAAAAATTACAGCGTGACGGCTGACAGTTTAGGGTTGAGAAAAATGGAACTTTAAATTAAAGAACAACGCATTTTCATTGTTGAGAAATATTTGAAAAATAATGAAAGATTTTCGATCAAATTGTATTCAGTGATGAAGCTCACTCTCAGCTTTATGGCTTCGTTAATCGTCAAAATTGTCGCATTAGGAATTCAGAAAATACAGAAGAAAATACGACATTTGGTTTTAACGAAAATTATCGAAATTTTAAATTCTATGGTTATTTTATTTTTAATATTTTGAAAGTAAAATTTAAAATTGTTTAAGACATTTCTGCACGGAAAAGGGCTAGTCCGATGTTGTTAAAAGTGAGAAAAATTCAGATTTACATTACCTTCAACCTACGTCTATATGATTTTCAATCCGATCATTAGTTGAGGAAATATCAGAGTTTATTTCGAAAACTTCAAAAAGTGGTAAATATTATTACTTATCGTAAGAATAAAAAAAGGTGCATATTTAGACCCGGATTTAGCCAAAACCCTACTTAGACTATTAATCCTATTCTTCAGAATATTGGTAGATGAAAATTGCTATGGGAATTACATTGATGTTTTTTTATGATTCTAGGAATGTTTTTTTATGATTCTAGGAACTACAAAATTAATTAATTACCCCGGTTTTTTGATAGCTCCGAAACTTTTAGTCGGATTAAAAAATAGTGTACAAGGAAGTTGAAGGTAATGTACATCTAAAATTTTCTAAGTTTAATTAAACAAATTTGGTTTATTAGTTTTCGAGTTACGATAAACTATGTGGAGAAATGTCTAAAAAAATGAAAATTGTATTAAAGAATTTAAAAAAAAACCTATCCATAGAATTTAAAATTTCGACAATTTTCGTACTTAGGGTATCAAAGTTCATCATGTATATAAAAATTTATAAAAAAAATGGTTTCCCTAGAGTTTAAGATTTCGACTATTTTCTCACTTAGAGGACCATAACAGCTTGTCAAATCTGTACCAAAAAATGGTTTTCCATTACATTCCATGAAGGGATTGGGAAAGAGCTTCTCACTACCAGTGTGGTGTGCGCCGTCTAGCTTTACACTCACTGGGAATTGCTGTTTTACACCGGTTCGAAACGGTATTTTGAGAATCTTTTTCATGGCTCAGTAGTCGATAGTGTTCTCGTCACTAAGCGAAGTGACCGCCGTCGAAAGAAAATACAATGGGGTTAGAGCAGCTATTGAACCCACGTTTTTATGTACACTTTTGCACCACCGAGTAGTTATTTTTTTGCAATTTGTTGGTCTTTGTCATAGTATATGGTGCATAAATTTACGTGCATGGTTATTGTAGGTGTAGTTCGGGTTCGGAACTTCACTTAGACGTTACTTGGTTATGGCTATGGTGCAGTAAAGGTGTATACGCTGATATATCGGCCTTTTTTATGTTGGGATGCAAATATAACGTGTTTGTCGCAAATATAGTGTACTTGTGTCCAATCACATTATGTTTATTGTTCAATGTTACATCTTGGAGACATGATTAACAGATTATAATATATGTTTTTGTGACCCAAATGTGGCATCGTTTGTTGAAAACTGCTGAAAATAACACCGTGACAGACAACAAAAACAAAAGAGCATCAGATCTTTAATTCATAAAAACAATGCTTGTTGGAATGATTTTTTTTTTATTATAATCTGGTACATAATTTCATGAAATATATGATTAAATATGACTTCCGGCATATGTCCACCGCGGCTACGAATTACATGGTCCATTCGATCAGTCCAATGCTTAATTAGTATTTCCAATAACTCTGGCCATATGGCGTCAATGGTGGCCTGAATATTGGCTTTCAATGCTTCAAAAGTTGTTAGTTTGTCGGGACAAACCAATGCCTTAACATATTCCCAAAAAAAAAAGTTATGCAGAGGAGTTAAATCGCACGAACGAGGGGGTCAGTCAACAGGACCATTTCTGGAAATAAAGTTGTCACCTAATTGATTTTACAATAAATTGATTGTTAAGCGCCCTGTATGGCAAGTTTCGCCGTCTTGTCGTTGTCGTTTAGCTGATTAATATTTGGAAACAAAAATTCAGTCAACATGGGTCGATAGCGCTCGCCATTCACCGCAGCGTGTAAATCGCACCAAACTGTAAATTTTAATTGGTGTAATGGTGATTTGCTAACGGCTTGAGGATTGTTTTCGATCCAAACGATCAATAACTGCACGAATTGCTTGCTCACTAGATCGATTATGTTGACCGTCAAATGGGCGAACTATGCGAACAGATTTATTTTTTTCACAATAAATTTCTACAATTCAAATTTTCAAATCCTACCGAACAGAAACATGCAACAAATTACGTACACTTGTCTGGAGGAACTAAAGAGTGTCTGATTGAGAATGCACCTTTTAATTTCAAAATAAAAACACGTATTTTTTGAGATAGTTTTGATTTCATTTTTGGATTGTAAAGAAAACATATTTCGATTAAGTATGGAATACAATATCCATCAAATGGCCCCCATAGCTCTGATGACAGGCCATTACTCTTTTCTTGAAATTTTTCACAGAGATGTTGTTGTATCTCACCGATGGCGAGTTGGATCTCGGATTTGAGCTCAGGAATTGTTTCTAAACCCGAGAGTTCACAGAACCTCAAAGAAAGAAATCGCACGGCGTTAAATCGCAAGATCTAGGTGGCGAGTTGATAGCAGAATTTCTTGAGATAATTTGTTCTGGAAATCGTTGAGGCAATAAATCGATTGTGTTTCATGCGCGGTGTGGCAGGTGGCGCCGTCTTGCTAAAAACCACTTGTCGTCCAGATCCATGCCGTCCTGTTGAGGCCACAAGAACTCGTTGTGGCTGTTTTTTTTTCTGAGGATTTTCTGAGCCCCAAATTTGACAATTTTATGTATTCGCGAAGCCATTTAGATGGAAGTGCGCTTCATCGGAGAAGATGACGTTTTTTTTTTTAAAAATTGGCACTGACTTCAATTTGCTCCATTACCCATTGAACGAATTGCCGGCGCTTTCCATGATCTGCCGGTTTGAGCTCCTGAGTAAGCTGAATTTTGTACGCATGAAGGTGGAGGTCTTTTGTCTAAATTCGCTGCATAGTGCTTCGCGTAATTTGAAGTTGTTGAGAACGATGCGGAATTGATATTTTTTCGGGGTTTCAAGAGACCGACCGGTACATTGACCCACAGGACTCCTACTGTTCCTAACCGACCCAGTTTCTTCAAATTTATTGACCACTCTTCGAATGGTTGTTACATTAGATGCATTTTTTCGACTGAAAATTCTTTGAAGTTTGCGAGCTTTCGCCGCATACCTTTCCAAAATTTTGTAAACAATTATAACGCGTTGTTCTTTCGTAGAGCGCTCCATTTCGAATAATCGGAATAAACATATCAGTATGTGAGAGCTGCCAAATTTCAGACTTTCCACTTGCACAAAATAAAATTATATTAAATTTAAAAAGTCCAATCTAACTGAGACACCCTTTATTATTGTGGATGACACAAATTTGCTTAAACATACATGTAATATTTCTAAATTATATCTGTCTGAATGTTGTTACAGAGTTCGCGTTTGCCCTCCACGTATAACCCATACACATCACCGTGGGGAATGGGTAAAGAACGTTTACTCATTACCCAGAGGGTATGGCGAAAATAATGGGTAGCTACACACGACGAAGGGAATTTTTCCTGTGCGTTTATCCATTACACATGGGGAATGAGTAGTCCATTACACATGGGGATTGAGTGTTACCCAGGGTAACTCATCCCCATTTTTGATCGAAAATGTGAACAGTTTAGAAAAAATTTCTCTATATCGGAAACGGAGCGTCAAATCGAAAAAATAATTTAGTCTTGAATACGGCATCACAATAATAATGTTTTTTTTTACTTCCATAAGAGGCTTGAATACGGCATCACTTTTTTTTTTTAAAAAATCGCTAAAACTAAAATTTCTGGAATCAAAAATCGCTAAAACGCGCTGATGCCAATATCTCCAAAATGGAGCGTCCAATCGAAAAAATAACTAATTTGGAGCGGTGTCTAAGGGGTTTCCATAAAATGGTCCAATCGCATGGAAGACATTTTGTTTCACAATATCACTAAAATACGAAAATCGCTAAAACAAAAATGGCTATAATTCGGAAATGGTGCGGCCAATCGCAAACAGAATAACTTTGTTACCTCTATCGGAAGCTTTAACCAATGGAAGTCTTTCCTCATGCAGCTGAAAACCGCCCTGAGTGCGTTTAGAAAAAGCTGTCAAACAACATCCTCATCCGAAACACCTCACGATTAGTGAATCTAATTGAAAAATTTGCCGTATATATTTTTTCTATTATAGGTTAATACAGTTTTTAAGCTACAGGAAATTTTCAAAATTGTCACTATTAACTTTTGTACATAAAGACTAACAAGTTGTTGTATTTTTTCTCCCAGTTTGGATCCAACTTACATTTAATCTAAATCTGTATCTATCATCTGAAATAACATGTACATAATCATTCTACATCGTACATAGTCATTGAAATTATTCGTAGTTAATGGTGTAGGGAATACTGTGATCGATTTTGATCGTCTCTGAAACTTCTATAGTGTATACAGCATCATCAGAATCACAATTGTCTCATAAATATTTAATTCATTTTTTAACATGCAATAAATTTGCAATCAAATTTTCTCAAATAACAAATAATTTTACAATTAAACACATATTTATCCATCACTTTGCTAGACTTATAATGTTGAAATCAAACTAGTTTTTAATGATCACCCAGGTCAAAATTTCAAATATTAAAGTAACTAATACAGCGACAATCATAAATTCTATTAGACAAACATTTACAGCATAGAAACAAAGAATTTAACAGCAACAAAATAAATAAATAAACAAAAATACATCGTAAAAAAACTTATTGAATTACCTTCAATATCAATGTTATTCCATACGTTTCATGACTAGTAACTACACGAAACTAAAATTTCGTCCCAAGTAATGTGTGTGACATGCATTCAAACTATTAGGAATTAAATTAAACAAAAGTGAAGAAGAAACCCCAGATACTAATATCAAAAGAAGTCTGAAAAAAAACGAACAATTTCATTGGAATTATAAGTACAATAGACAAATAACAGTAATCAAGAAGATAAAGAAAAAGTATTTTTAATTGACTCAAATTTACTCAGTGTAACCACCATGATACGATAAAAGTGGGCACTTTGAGTCACTCACTCGTTCACTCACTATGGCAAAAGGAAATGCAAGTAATCAAATGCTTAAGTCTAAAAGAAATGAAAACAAAACAAACAACAATTGCATAATTTCTTCGTAGCGTTACATTTAACATAGCTATGTTAACAGTTACTGTAAACTCAAGTTAGAGAAATTGTAAGGAAATGGTAGAAAATTGTACAAGTCGGTCATTTAGACTAAGAATTCACTATTTTAAGAAACAAATACATGATATTATTAAATAAACTGTACATAGTCCATAGTCACATAAGGCGTGTTTTGGTTACAACGCTGTATACGGCATTAAAACCCATCAAGAGTAGCGTATTTCGAAGGTTAACTCCGTTAACCCACGCTAACCCAGAAGATTACTCATACAATTTTAATCCGTAAAAACGGAAGTTTAATTTTTAACTGGTGTACAATTTCCTGAGTACCAATAAAGTGCAACCGTAATAAAAACAAAAGAACAACTATTTGACAGACAGAAGTCGATCGAAAATTCGAAAACGCGTCGCCGCCACCAAAATGGTTTTAAAGCTCTCGTCAGCGCCGAAATAATTGGCTTACATGGGTTTAAAATATGAACCGATTTAACCAACTGGACCGATTTGACCGACTGGTCCAAATTTAAAGTTTCACTTATATCAAACATATTAAAAATTTGTACAAAACTGGCAGAACCAAGAGCTGCTAATTTAATTTTTCTGTTGTGCCGTCGTCTTCGACAATTTGGTCTCGCGGTCTCGATCTTGTAAGGATGTAGGCCAAGATCTTTTCGCAAAATTCGCCACAACGACGTCACAGGGATGCCCAACACTTGAGAACGACGTGTGAGAGACACATTTGGGCATTCTTGAACTGAAGCCTCAGCGGCAGCAATATTCTCGACACTACGGGCACTTCTTTGTCTCACTGGCACGGGAACATTTTGTTCTGTGCCTGTGGATTCAAATTTTTCCACTAGACGCTCAATTGTTGATCAGGTAGGACGATTATGACGACCATAAATTGGACGTAGCGCTCTTAAAGTTGAGGCCACTGACTCCAAATTTCGGTAGTAAATTTTAATAATTTCGACTCGTTGTTGGCTCGCTTATCTTTCCATGATGAAATGGCAAACCTTACTGAAGAGAAATGTCAAAAGAGCAGGAAAAAATATGGCGTCGGTTGCTGTCCCTATCGACTTACTTTTGTAGCGTCTCTGTTGAAAAACCCGTTATATACATATGTCTCAATTTTTGTCATGTTATCTTTCAGATCAGATCTAATGCTAAAAATCTCATTATTTTAATTGACTCTGATTCTGTAGAAGGTTTAGCACATATTTTGGCATAACTCATGAACAATTTGTCTGATTTGGTTAAATAAACAATCCAAAAATCCGTAGCAAAATAAAGATTTCCAAGTTACACCTGCACTGTTTTTAATTAGCTCAATATTCTCGGAATTTTGTTTTGCGTGGATATATTTTCATTTAAAACGCCTTTGTCACGCCCCTGCACACAAAAGCGAAAATGTAAAATTCGGACTTAAATTGATCTACCAGAACGAGAGTGCTATATATGAACAAATTTTCAGTCTTCTAGCTCTAAACAAATATTTGCCACGATCCCACCCCCCAGCCAACAAAGCCGAGAATGTACTAGATAATATGTACCAATGTTCAGCCTTCTCTCATCAAAGGCATTTTTGCCACGCCCCGTCCGCCCATAAACTGAACTTAAGCGAAACCTTCCTGCCGACTAGACCAACATATTGTCCAAGTTTGGTGTGAATCCGTGTACCGGTTCTCGAGTTTTATAAGACCGTACACGGAGCGACAAATTTTTACATTAGTGTATTAAGAAGTTTCTTATTATCTTTTCAACTAGCAAAGGCTTGTTAAAATCAATTGTTTCAAATAACTATCGAAATAATTTAAACTTTGTTAGCAATCAACTACGTTATTATTTAACGGAATTTTATCGGTGAACAATTTGTTTATATTAACATTAATATAACATTATAACATAAACTACATTTTGGCAAAATTAATAGGTCTGCCTAAAACTGAATGGCCGTCGGTGGCGCGATGGTAGTGTGCTCGGCTATTGTACATGAGTATGTGGGTTCGATCCCTGCTCCGACCACCTAGTATTTCTTTCAACGGCGGCCACCTCGGTTAGTAACGGCGACATTATCGAGTATTTAGCTCTGAAACAGGTTCTCCAAAATACCGTTCGGAACCAGTTTAAAACTGTAGATCCCTATCAATGAGTGTAAAAGTAGAACGCACACAGCTCACTGGTTTGTATGAAGCTCTCCCTAATCCCTCCAAGGGCTGTAATGGGGAATCATTTCTTTTTGTTAAATCTGAATTGGAATTTAATTGTATTATATTTGATTTAACTATAAACGACTCTTGATTGATTTTTAGTATTGAGTACTAACATATTAGTCTAATGTACTAACATATTAGTCGTATCTACTATATGTATATTAGCCATATCTACTATAGATATAGCAAAAATTCACCAAACATTAGTCTTATCTACTATTCCTTCTAATTTTACTCTATAACATTCCATTTGACTCATCTACCTGCTGTAGTGTAGTGTAACGTCTCAAATAAGAAATAGTTAACATAAATTATGTTAACGTAGGTCATCATCATCGTTAATTGGCCAGCTGACTTCATACATTCATATACATAGATAGTTGGCTGACTGGCTGGCTAGTCGCTGACTGCTCATGCGCACAGACAGGTTGAGTAGAGTAGCTCGTAACTTTTTTTGATTTCATTTTTTATATTTGTGTTTGTTTTGTGTTATTGTTTTCATCACTGTTTGGACATTTGGACATGCAGACAATCTTTTTCGTTTTCGTTTCCATTTATTGGTTATACATTTTGTTGTCTCAAATTGTTCGTTTTCAGTTTTTGTTATTGTTTACACTAAGAAATGGTTTAAATTAACATTATGTTGGTGGTTGACTGTTGAGCTTTTGGCTATAAATTTTGGCTATAACTTAAATGTTGTTGCTTTCTGGTGGCTTTTGGCTGACGATTTACGACCATGCGAGTTGTAGGGTTTTTTGTTTTCGGAATTTCTGGATAGTTGTAGTAGTTTGTAAATATGGTCTGTCTGTTCATCAAGGTCATTTGGTTCATCAGATATGTTGGTGGATTGGTGAGTGAGTGAGCAAACGAGTAATCGAGTGATGTCAACAGCAATCAAATGATGATGATGTTCACATATTTGTTATTGCTATTGTTGGTTGTTGGCTATTTGATATTGTGATGGTTTGTGTATCATTTTATGCCACTTTTCTGTCGGCTTATTTTGATTTTGAGTTACGCAGATGAACTGAGCATTTAAATGGGAGCAACGAAAGGAATTTTGAATGAAATTTAAGCGATAACAGGTGGTGATGACCCTCACTAGTTTCAATTTATGGCTATCATTTTGGGGAGAAAAGACCTGACGACATATACATAGGTTGTGTTACGTCATATCATATTTAAGGCTGTGCAACTGCAGCGACACGATTCTGTTGAGGTAAGAAATCATTTTTATATGCGGATACAATTACCCTTCGAAAAATCTGTCCTTTTTTTTGTTATTTGGACGCAAATATTACGTGTTTGTAATTTGTCACAAATATAGTATACTTGTGTCCAAACGCATTGTGTTTGCTATTCAATACTACGTGTTGGAGACATATTGATTAATATTTTATAATATATGTTTTTGTGAACCAAAGTGGTTTTCTTGGTTGAAATCAGCTGTAAACAAAACCGTGACAGACAATAAGGGAACAGAAAAGCAGCAGGTCTTCAATTCATGAACACAATGTTCCAAGCATAGACGGGGTTCCTGCATAAAGTTACAGAGACCGATTTTTTTTGGTGTAGTAAATACTATGTTGCAAGTAATATAAAAATATGAGTTATTAAAATATTCCATTTTGCACCATATAACTAAAAGTTAGAACCAGAGGCTTTATCGATCGATCATTTGAATTAATTCGTCGACGACCTAGGCAATATTGATGGTTGAACCCGTACATAATTTGATTTAACCGATACTAATCGGAGTGAGGTGCCGTTTCTTTTGAAGACGTTTGTTATACATTACTAGGGGTAGGTTTTTATCATAGACTCTATTACCCACAAATTTTAACAAAGTCTCTTTATTCTTTTACATACTCTTCTCTTCTGTTGATTTATCCCAGTGTCGTGCTTTTGAATTTTTCTTTCGGAAACTATCTCGACAAAAATGAAATGAACAATGATAGTAAATATAGGTAAAATCATGACACTATTTTCCAAAAAAAGAAGAACAACTGCAAATAGTTTTGTCTTTGGCGGGGATCAACAAATTGTCCAATCAAAATCAAATATTGTAAATGCGGTCTTGCACTCGGGTTCCAACATTATCCCAAACCAATTGCAAGTTTAAACGTACTTTCCAAGACGTGATACAGCCACACGCTGAAAATCTGGATTCTTTTGTTGTTTGGAGCAAATATAACATGTTTGCATATTGTCGCAAAAATGGTATACTTGTGTTCAAATATATTGTGTTTGTTATTCAATATTCATGTTGGAAACATTATGATTAGCAGGTCATAATATATGTTTTTGTGACCCAAAGGTGGCTTTGTTTGTGGAAAACTGCTAAAAACAAAAACGTGATAGACAACAAAGAAACACAAACCAGCGGATCTTTAATTCATAACAACAAATGCTTAGAAACATACATACTTCATAAGTATACATAGTTCCTGCTAAATGTTGCTGGGGACTGTTTTTTCAGCTTGCATATACCTTCACCTATCAAATGAAATGTTGCTGGTGATTATTAAATGCAAAAACTTCCTTCCATTCGACAAAGTTAGTACAAAATTTTGTTTCTTCTAGAATTTGTTTTCAATATATTTGCTTAACTTCAACTCATGTGTTGGTAAATATTCTGAAAATGTTTATTTAACTAGGGACAACCCCATTCTGGTAGATACTATTCAAAAGTTGATTGGTCGATCGGTTGGTCAACACATTAAATCACATAAAACAATGTCGATCTGGTTGAAAATTCGCAATAAATTATAGGGTTTTTCAACAGAGACGCTACAAAAGTAAATCGATAGGGACAGCAAATGACGCCATATTTTTCCCCGGTCTTTTGACATTTCTCTTCAGTAAGGTTTGCCATTTCATCATGGAAAGATATACGAGCCAACAACGAGTCGAAATTATTAAAATTTACTACCGAAATTTGGAGTCAGTGGCCTCAACTTTAAGAGGCCTCAACAATCAGCGATGAGGTTCATTTCTGACTGAATGGCTTCGCCAATAAGCAAAATATGCGTTATTGGTCAGACAGCAATCCACACGTAATCCATGAGTCATCATTGCATCCCGAAAAAATTACGGTTTGGTGCGGTTTATGGGCCGGCGACGTCATTGGGCCGTACTTCTTCCGTGATGATAAAGACCGGCACATTACTGTGAATGCGAATCGCTACCGTTCAATGATAACCGAATATTTTTGGCCCCAATTGGATAATATGGACTTGGAGGACATGTGGTTCCAACAGGACGGCGCCACAAGCCACACGGCGAATGCCACAATCAATTTATTGGAAACCAAGTTTTGTAAACGTGTTATCTCACGAAATAGCCCATTCGATTGGCCGCCTTGGTCGTGCGATTTGACGCGGTTAGATTATTTCCTGTGGCGCCACGTCAAGTCTATGGTCTATGCCAACAAGCCAGCGACGATTGATGAACTTCGTACGAATATCGAACGTGAAATTGCAGCAGTATCGGCCGATTTATGCATGAAAACCGTCGAAAATTGGGTTCAGCGTCTGGACTTCTGCAAGCGTGCCCGTGGTGGCCATGCAAAAGAAATCGAGTTCCATACATAATGGCATCGAACGTACTTTCACAGGAATAAAGATTTTCATTGGTATCTAAAACCGGTATTGTTTTATTTAAAAAAACTTTTTTTTTTTAAAAACTCTTATTGAAAAACCCGTTACTTTGCCGATGCCACACAGAAAAAAGAAACGAATAAAATAAATCGTCATCACAGGAAATTCAAAAAATGTTGTTATTGAATCCGTGATTTTCGTATTCAAATGTTAAAATAATTTTTTTGTGTTATCACCTACTGAAAATAATTGATGATTTGCCATGCCCATTATGGTACCACTCGTTACAATAACTTCCTTTAAACACAACCGAGCATAACAGAAATTTTGTATTTTGATTATTTTCTGTTTGGTGGCCGTCGGATTGACCGAAGCGGTCACTCCTGTCAACCACAAACAATTTTAATGAAATTCGATACTGTACAATAGTTTATCAAACAGCAGTTTGTTATTGAAATGTAACTATTTAGCCACGTCCAGTTTCGTAGCTCTATACAATTGTTGGGGCGTACACTTGGGTGAGCACTTTGTGCTACTGGCGGGCAGTCGAAAATCAATCGGCAGCAAAAAAAAAGTCTGATAAATTTTTGTCATGTCTTACTTAAGTACTAGTTCACCACTAGAATGGTACTAGAATTTTGATACCATACAAGTAGTACTCGTACATACATACAACTGTTCAAATTAACATGGCGATGTCAAACGCTTGGGAGAAATTGTGCCATATCTCTCACTTTTGAACTATGTAGTTGTCTACCAGACCAACGTTACTAGTTCGGAGAGACTTTAGATGGTTCCGAACCATTGCTTTTAAACTAGTTCTCTACTAGAAAGCGTAGAAATAGTCCTGTACTCGAGGTTTTAAAATAAAATTTTTCGATATTTAGCTGGTTATAAAGTTATATAGGATTGAATTTTAATGGTCTATAACTATAACGGAGTTGTACGATTATTTATTTAATAATAAATAATAAATATTTATTTATTTAATAAATAATTAGAAACAGACGTAAAAAATAATGAGCTTTTCAGAGGTAACATACATATTATATTAAAATTTGTATCCAACTGTTTCACTTAAGGTTATTTGGTCCGCTCGTTGGTTTATTTTAGTTTATGCGTTTTGTCCAAAAAGTAATATAATTCAATTTTATAAAGGGTGTCTCAGTAAGCATGCACTTTTTCATTCTAAAATAATTTGTATATAATGAGAAAAATAATAATTTAATAATATCTTTAGTTGTGATTTTTTTATTGGATTGTAAAGACATGTTCCGATTAAGTATGGAATAAAATATCCGTCATATGGGCCCACGTCTTTCATGACAGGCCATTACTCTTTTCTTGCAATTTTCCATGACTATTTCACAGAGATGTGGTTGTATCTCACCGCTGACGCGTTGGATCTCGGATTTGAACTAAGGAATTGGTTCTGGTTTATTCTTATAAACCCGAGATTTCACACAACCCAAAAGAAAGAAATCGCATGGTATTGGTTGGTAGCCATCTGACAACACAATTTCTTAAGATAATTTGTTCTGGAAATCGTTTCTGCAATAAATCGATGGTGTCATGCGCGGTGTGGCAGGCCGTCTTGCTGAAACCACATGCCGTCCAGATCCATGCAATCCAGTTGATGCCACAAGAACTCCGTTATGTTCTTGTAACGAATGCTGTTCACAGCCACAGCAATTTCAGCCTCGACTTCAAAAAAATAAGTCCCAATCCCGCCCCAAGAACAAAATTTGCTCGTTGCGTGTACATTTGTTTCTCATGGATTGCATGCATGAGGATTTCCTGAGCCCCAAATTCGGGAATTTTGTGTCTTCACGAAGCCATTCAGATGGAATATGAATTTCGGAGAATATGATGTTTTTTTTTTTGGAAAATTGGCATTAACTTCACTTTGCTCCATTACCCATTGAAGGAATTGTAGGCGCTTTTCATGGTCTACTGGTTTGAGCTCCTAAGTAAGCTGAATTTTGTACGCATGAAGGTGGAGGTCTTTTGTCAAAATTCGCTGAAATTTTAAGTTGTTGAGAACTCTCATTTACAGGAGCAATGTTTTCAAGCCGCCGACCAGTACGGTGACGCACGGGAGTATTGGTGTCCATAACCGACTCAGTTTTTTAACATTTTTTGACCACTCTTCGAATGGTAGACTCATTAACTGCACTTTCTCGGCTGACAATTCTTCAAAGTTTCAAAGATCGCTCATCTCAGATAACTTTTCAAATTTTTGTAATAAGTTTTCACAATTAAAACTCGTTTTTCTTTCGTAAAGCGCTCCAAATTTAATAATCGGAATAAACACATATGTATGTATATTACAGTTGACAAAATTCAGAGTTGCCACCTGCACAAAAAAAATACACTAAATTTAAAAAGTACAATCTTACTGAGACAATGTGATTAAATTTAGTGCAATTTCCACTAGACCTTTTACTAGTAAGTATTGTAGTATCTAGTATCGTAATCTAGTATCACTAGAATATATCAAAATTTCTATACTTCATGAAGTAGTACTTTTTTTTGACTAGTTCGTCGTGTTAAATTTGAATCAATTTTTTAAATTAAATTTTAAATTTTTCAATTTATCTCGTTTTTGTGAAAAAAGTACGAAGGTTTGAGAATATTGCACTCAAAACATGCCCGCCGACGGGCTCACTAAATTTCACACTACACTTAATACAACTAGACATTGTAGCAAACAACACATTGCATCTTCTGCCCCTCCACGGGTCTCGGGATAGATAATTGGCCGACAAAGCACATGACCTACTATCACTGAGCAGGAATAAGAATTCTTCCTCATTAGCTGTTTCTGTTTCTTTTCTTTTTTATTTCAATTTTTATTTTTATTTTTTTCTTCTTCTTCTTCTTTTTTTATTTTTCTTCTTCATCTGTTTCGTATGTTCTATTTTTTTTTCTCCTATTTCTATTCTTCTTGTTCTATTTCTTTCTTCTTGTTCTTTTCTCCTCTACTTCTTCTTCTCCTCTTCCTTTTCTTCTCTTATATTATTTAAAACATGGTTTCCTCCTTCCAGTCACTTATCGCTTATTCTTTCATTACACTATATTCGCTACTAATACTCCGACTACCAAGTCGAACAGCTGTTTCTTCGAAACTCCCTGTTTTGATGTGTATACATATGTTTGAGACTTTGATGGGCACTGTCTCTTCAAATTCATAAAACTGTACAATATATTAAGTACCAACCAAAATTGCCAGATATCATCAAATGTTTTTAAAATAAGTAAATTACTGGGTCAAACTAAGTTATAGTGACACCCTGTATATCAGGCTCTCTTAAACCTTTTAGTTCATTGTGATACTACGGGGATAAAAGGAAAAAGATGGGATTTTCCAAGTCCCTTCCGTTGAACCAGTTTGATTGATTTAAAAAGCTCAGTAGTGGGCGGGTGATAACATCAGCCAGGTTTTGCTAACTCCTGAAAGAAATGTGAGCCTAGTGTAGCCTGCTGTATTCTTGAAAGATAGCTTCACAGACACAGAAGGTGTTCTATCCACTCTACTTCCTTTTCGTTACCACATCTTCTGCAAAAGTAATTTCTCAAAGCTTTCAGTCTCTCTGCGTGCTCCCTAAATGAGACATTTATTCGTCATGACAATCACGACAAGTGAGACATCCAGTGTCGATATCGACAGCATGGCGTTAATGCGTTTCAAGTTTAGGCGGTTCCACATAAGCTTGGATTGTACACGGTTCCCCACTAGTTGAGCTATTTCATTAAGAGATCTGCAACAGTCGAGAGCAGTTCCCGAATTCAGGAATACAGATTCCAGGCACTTAATGGCAGCTTGACTATCAGATACACAATTGATTCCGATTTTAGTCAGAACATTACTCCTCAGCCATTCCTCTACTACTCTAATAGCTAAGATTTCTAGCAGGTAGACACTACAGTGATTAGGCAATCTTTTTGCGTTGGATAGCCTTATGTCCTTAGAAAATACACCAAATAAACCATCTGCATAAAAGTTCACGAATTTGTTATGTCCAGAAATGCCACCAATCTATTCGGATCTATCAGGTATAAGAGTGTGGTACTAGTTGTTAAAGTGTAATCAACAATGCCTGGAAGTTCAGGCATTATGTAGACAATGACCTGCCTCCTAGCTATAATGTCTAGTTGTATTAAATGTAGTGTGACCTTTTCATTCACTGAACTTTATTCAGTATTGCACAGTAGGTGGATTTACAGCGCAAATGCAAATGATATATAAAATGTCATATAATAAATTCGTCATGTGTATGGTACTTGGGATCTCTGATCGATATGTAAACTTCATACGTTTCATTACATACGATTGATGAAATACCTATGGAAATACACAGTAGTTTGACATCTGATGATGAACTTGTTCGAAATCAACCACGTCTGTATTGTCTGTCTAATTCCAACAACAAAAATCATATTTTACACTTAGAATAATGTGTCTGCCCAGTTGGCTATAGAATGGCTTCTATACAGATATATAAGTACATTCGTTTACTCATAACAAATATTGATTTGTTTTGTTTACCAAAATGAATGTCAGAAATAAGTCGATGTTTGTCACAAAATGCAAAATTTCTACATTCTTTTCTCGAGACAATACGTACAACTTTCAACGAGTGATTTTAATATTTTTAAAATGTTGCCTCCCACAAGAGCAACATTATTGTTCAGAACTGAAATCACCCTTAAGGTGAGGGGATGTTTAAGTTATACACACACTGCTACTTAAAAAAAATAAAAAACTATTCCGGGGATGAGTACAGACAGGAGGTCTGGTCGAGACTAGATAATAAATTACATATGTATAACCGTATTTAAAAATTGCGATGCGCCCGCAAAATCTTAATTTTCCATAAAATCTCCGTCTTTGGTTAATTTTCCATAAAATCTCCGTCCTTGGTTGAGTTTAATCATTCGTAACTTAGTCATTTCTTAATTGAATTATTTAACGGGTTTGGAACAGTTTTCGGATACAGTTTACAACAATTTTTTGGATACAGTTTACAACAAAATTTTCCTTTTTTATACTTTAGTTTAAAGCAACAGTTATAATTCCAAATAGAATGATTGACCATTCATTAAAATTGTTTAGAGATTGTACAAGTTATTAATATTTTTATGTAAAGGAAAATCTAGATTATACACGATATTGTTGATGAAGTCCCAATTCACTAAAAAACAGTTCATATTCTCACTTGATTTTTTCCCGCTTGACCGTATAAAGAGCTACAGACATTTCCTTGAAAGTGGAATAACTTTTAAAATCTGTCTCCGATTCGAAAAGCAAAAAGGCCGATTTTTTTAGAATAAAATTTCTGTGGACAAGTCTACACGCCTCTATAGAAAATTGAATACAGGAAAATAGTCAGCATCGAAAGAACTGAAACGATATTTTAATTTTCATAAAATGTAGTTGCTTGGAAAGTTTGACTCTTTTTCTTTGCTAGACTGACACAAAAACCAAAATCGGAACGAAGCTTACTAAATTTTCGAAGCACTCTGAAACAGAATAACCAACACTGGGTGTGTTTTAACGGGGGTTTTCAACGTAGCACGGTGCAATGCATCACAACATTACATTTGGATATGTTTTGATAAATTCAAATTTTAATACAGTTTCTAAATATAAAATTTTTAAAAAAAAATTTGGAAAATTTACATTAATTATTGTTCATTTAGAAATATACTTGTTGATACACTTTAGAAAAATGTACTTTATTACTTATGTATTTGAATGTGAGGATTGTCATTTATATTAATGCACCGGAATTCGGTAACAAAATTTCCGAATTTTGGTTATTTAACTACCGAATTATATCGTAAAAAAATTACAGAATTCCGGTACTGGCCCATACACTTTTCAGTGTTGCCACATGCAATCTGGCAACACTATTATACTGTAAAGGGTTTTTCAATTAGAGTGCTACCAAAGTTTTTTTTAAATAAAACAAAACCGGTTTTAGATACCAATGAAATTCTTTATTCCTGTGAAAGTACGTTCGACGCCATTATGTATGGAACCCGATTTCATTTGCATGGCCACCACGGGCACGCTTGCAGAAGTCCAGACGCTGAACCCAATTTTCGACGGTTTTCAAGCATAAGTCGGCCGATACTGCTGCAATTTCACGTTCGATATTCATCAATCGTCGCTGGCTTGTTGGCATAGACCGTAGACTTGACGTAGCTCCACAGGAAATAATCTAACGGCGTCTGGGCCATTTCGTGAGATAACACGTTCACAAAACTTGGTTTACAATAAATTGATTGTGGCATTCGCTGTGTGGCTTGTGGTGCCGTCCTGTTGGAACCACATGTCCTCCAACTCCATATTATCCAATTGGGGCCAAAAATATTATGTTATCATTGAACGGTACCGATTCGCATTCACAGTAATGTGCCGGTCTTGATCATCACGGAAGAAGTA
Source organism: Phaonia tiefii (assembly GCA_963931995.1). Taxonomy (NCBI): domain Eukaryota; kingdom Metazoa; phylum Arthropoda; class Insecta; order Diptera; family Muscidae; genus Phaonia; species Phaonia tiefii. The sequence goes on from OZ008370.1 coordinate 130,008,952, forward strand.
CGGGCCAATGACGCCGCCGGCCCATAAACTGCACCAAACCGTAATTTTTTCGGGATGCAATGATGACTCATGGATTACGTGTGGATTGCTGTCTGACCAATAACGCATATTTTGCTTATTGACGAAGCCATTCAGCCAGAAATGAGCCTCATCGCTGAAGATGATTTTCCGATGAATTCCACTCTTAAAGTTGAGGCCACTGACTCCAAATTTCGCTAGTAAATTTTAATAATTTCGACTCGTTGTTGGCTCGTATATCTTTCCATGATGAAATGGCAAACCTTACTGAAGAGAAATGTGAAGAGAGCGGGAAAAAATATGGCGCCGTTTGCTGTCCCTATCGATTTACTTTTGTAGCCCTTTATTACAGTTTTGACATTACCGGTAATCAGAACGTGTTGACGTGGAGCATTATTTCTGATTTTTTTTTATTGACAAGCAAAATTCATCTCAATCAAAAAATGGAATTTGCGTGTGAACAATTTTGTGTTATACCCTCACCCATAGAGAAAAAATGTAACGCATAGAAGGAGCCATATTAGATCCTTAGACTCTTTGAACGAAATTCCTTATAGGAGTTCATAAGAAGATTAAACAAATAAACTTTGTCAGTTCATAATATTTTCCCAAATTTAGTTTGGGATTGAAAATATGCCATCTTTCCATGCCTCTTGTGGTACATCCCATACAAATTGACACATTTGTTTCAAGATCAGATTTCTACTAAAACATTTTTCTGTTATATGGGATTAGCTTCGGCTCAGACATTGGTTAATAATCTGTAAATGTCTACTTAACTGGAAAAATTTAACAAGCCTGCCAAGACCATTCTGGTACCTCCTATACCAAAACTGGGGCCATCCGATTTGCTGATATAACAACAACATTACCGATCTAAATGAAAGTAAGTATTAGGCTACATTTTACCAAAGGCGAGGCAACTACTAAAACAAGAGTGATTTTGCCACAGCCATTTTCGTACCTCCCATACACAATTTGTGGGGCCGGCTGGTTGGCCAAGACAAGACAAATTCCGCAACAATCAACCAACCTTTATGAAATTTGGTACTTGGCAATATTTAGTCAGCCGCCACTCTGCTGTAAAAATTGGGTGATTTTCCACATCCACCTCCTCCTCCTGGTACCTCCTATAAAAAAAATGGGCGGTTGTTCTATTGATTGATGCGCTATCTCCTGTTAACTACAACCGATAATAACAAAAGTTAGTTCTTGGCTAGCTTTCCTCAAAAGGCACCTTATAACCAAAAATAGAGAGCATTGGCACGCCCTTTTTTTACCTCCCATACAAAAGTTGGGCGGCAGTCCGGTTGGTCGACAATATTTTGTCAAAAGCTACTTTGTAATTAAAAAGGGGCAGCTTTGGTACATCTATTTGTGTACCTCCCATAAAAAAATGGACGACTGTCCTGTTGAATAATCGAATATCTCACGTAAACCAAAACCGATCTTAATGAAATTTGGTACTAGCCAATATTTTGTCAAAAGCTACTGTGCCATAATAATGTACTACTGTACCACGCCCATTATTTTACCTCTCATACAACTGTTGGTCGATAAAGCCTCAAAAATACAACAGGAACTAATTATCTTGGGAATTAGAAAATATAATTGGCAACGTCAATCTGCTATTGAATATGGACGATTGACCGACCACGTCCATTAGGGTCACTGAATGTTGGTGGGCTTCAAAATATATAAACCTTTTTTAATGAAACTTGGACACAGTGGCATTTGACTGGGTGAAGGTATATTTAAGTCGATTCAGCCGTCTGAAATTTCTGTACTGGTTTTTCACAACGTTCGTGGTGGATTACAATATACAACATTTTTCCTTCTTGTGTAAAATTTTTCGAAGTACTTATCGAAATTAACAAAACTCAATTTGGGTTTTGCTAGTTTAGCTGCTGTTCGGATTTTATGGCCTCATGTATATTTTGGCTAAAACTTAATTTTTCCGCAGAACATGGAAGTTTTCTCACGGCTATATCCCGGAAACCAATAGGAATTTTGTTTTTCTGTCTTCATCACAATTGTAGGTATACACTTGAAGAAATAACGTGTCAAATATACTAACCCCAAAAAACTGCATCTAGTGCCTCAAAATTGCAAAAATATAGAAAAATTTTAATTTTTTCTACCTTTTTAACCATTTTCGACAAGAATTGCGTTTTTTGCTTGGCTTCCATAATCATGAGTAATTAATATTTTTATTTAAAGTCATTCAATTTTAAATACTTTCCGAGATATAGCCGTGAGAAAAATTGCATGTTCTTCGGAAAAATTATGTTTTAGTCAAAATATACATGAGGCCATAAAATCCGAACAGCAGCTAAACTAGCAAAACCCAAATAGGGGTTTGTCAATTTCGATAAGTTCTTCAAGCAATTTGATAGGAGGAGTTGGGATTTTATGGGCTGCACTGTGTTATCAAGAGAATATTGCATTGATAAACTTAAATCTTTATATGCCGATGAGGCACCATCCTATAGTACTGTGAGAATCTGGTATAAACGAATTTAAGTGGGCTCGACGTTCGCTTCAGGATACATTTCGTGTAGGTCGTACAAAATCGGTTGTTGTGCTAGAAATCATCGAGGCTGTGCGTGAGCTGTTATTTGCAAAATCTTATGTGACATGCCGTGAGTTAGACCGAACCTCGGGAATTACTTTCACTTCCATACATTCAATATTGCATGAAAATTTGGCCGTAAAACAATTTGTTGGTGGTGGATACCGCATAACTTATTAATCGATCACAGAAAAAAGTCTCGCGTCGATTGGTGCAAGGAAATGTTGAAAAAAGATCAATGGGGGTGCTTCAAAACATATCTATAACATCACGACATGCAACGAGTCACGGATCTATTTAACGGGTTCGCCATGTAACGTTTTTTTTTCAACTAGTGCTTATTTCGTGAATGGTAACACTTAGCTCATGTCTGATTTGACAGATAATTAGTTTTATCCTTCCGTTGAACGAATATGGTTGTGTATACGCTTGAACAACTCTGGGAAATATGGGGAAAATGGGCCTACGATCGACTTACAGAAGATGCCGATTTTGGCAAAAAAAAATCATCTTTTCAGATGAAGCTCAATTTGATCTTGGCGGGTATGTAAACAAGCAAAATTGTCGCATTTGGGGCACAGAAAACCCGCACGCATACATTGAAAAGCCGATGCACACAAAACGAGTCACTGTTTGGTGCGGATTTTGGTCCAGAGGCATAATTGGGCCATTTTTCTTCGAAAATGAGCAAGGAGTGGCCGTTACAGTCAATAGCGATCGTTATCGGGCCATGTTGAACGAATTTTTGTTCACAAAAATTGAAGAGGAGGATATTGGCAACATTTGGTTTCAACAGGACGGCGCTACGTGCAACACAGCCGAAGCCCCTGTTTTTGAAGATCGCATTATCAGCCGCAGAGCTGATATCGTTTGGCCACGTCGGAGCTTCGATTTGACACCGTTGGACTATTATTTGTGGGCTGCCCTCAAAGATAAGTGTTACGCCGACAAGCTAGAGACAATTGACGCTTTAAAGGACAATATTCGTGAAGCCATTGGTGAAATACGGCTGCACACAATCGATAATGTGCTTAAAAATTGGACCGATCGTGTAGGCTACTGCATGGCCAGCCGAGGCAGCCATTTGAATGAAATTATTTTCCATTATTAACCGGAAGGATTGTACTTTCAAATAAAAAAAGAAATTTGCGAAAATATTCAGTAGTTTTTTTTATAGCATTTTCAAAAAAAAAAAAAAGTTATTTGGCGGACCCTTTATATGAACTTAAGACAGACAACATCAATCGACTGTATGGGTCTTCCAAGACCAGGCAAATTCAACGAAAGATATTCGCGTACGAACTGACTCAAAGTAAATAGTGGCTTGTTTCTTCCGGAACTGAGGAGAAAGAACCACCAAATACGAATCATTCTGCATCACGACAATGCTAGCTCTCACACATCGGATGAAACAATGGCATATTTGCCCAGCAAAACATTGATTTGAAGAGTCATCCACCTTACAGCCCCGATTTGGCACTTAGTGATTTTTTTTAATCTTGCAGTTTAAAAACAAATTGCGCTGCCATCGTTTTTTGAGGCAAGAAGACGCGGTTGATCCGTTCAAAACGCATCTCATTAGGAGTGGCAAAAATGCTTCGATAAATGGTTAAACCACATGCACGCTGAAAAAACGGTATTTTTGTTGTTGTTGTAATGAAAGTATATCGCATTTGTAACTTGTCGCAAATATAGTATACTTGTGTCCAAACACATTGTGGTTGCTATTCAATATTACATGTAGGAGACACATTGATTAATAGGTTATATTAAATGCTTTTGTGATCCAAATATGGCTTTGTTTGTTCAAAACTGCTGAAATGAAAACGTGAGAGACAACAGAGAAACAAAAAAGCAGTAGATCTTCAATTCATGAAAACAATGCTGCAAATATATACATGGTTGTTGGGGGCCGTTTTTGTGTAGCGTGTGCAAAATCATCAATATTTGTTTTGGCCAGAAATATAAAAAATAAATAAATATAAAAATAGTAGAAACAAACAGTAAAATATTTTGAAAAGTAGATTTTGGCTAAAAGTTAATTATTGGTACACTTTGTATAGATTTATAGTAATTTTTGGTACATTTAGTCTCATTATTGTTTGATGTTTGAACTTGTTGATTTAACATGTTGTTGATTTAACATTACGTCACAGTTTGTGGATAAAAAATAATATGCATTTGAAAAATTGTAGAAAAACAAAATGAACAATTTGTGATTAAAATTCAAAGCTATTATCTTTTGCCTAATATTTCTTTAGGGGCCCATGGAAAAATCGAAAATTGTGTTTGTGTTTCAAGATTCTCTTTGCCAAAATTCACGACATGCTCATCTTCAATTTTCTATAACTTTTTAATCGATCACTTTATAATGACCTCCATTAATAAATTTCATATTCATGCTTTATTAAACAAAACAAAACGTAACGTAAATGCTTACTTAATTCCATTGGAGATCTACTAATTGACTTACAAAAGAAACAAAAAAATAATAATTTCAGTTTTGAAATACTCAACTTTTTTGTAGTACACATTTACACGCTGTGATTTGAACTTAAATACAATTTATATGTGTTTATAATTATTATTATATTGGCTTGAGACATTGTCGCCTCTTGCTAAACTTGACCCGATTTAGAAATTCTTGAAACAAAGTATAATTTCAAAAACCTGTTGACGTTATGATTGTTTTTTTTTTCTTCTCTCTCTCTTTTTCCGATACTAAATCCACATAATGATTTAATAAGTCCACATAATGATTTAATAATCGAGGTTAATGTCAAAAGAACAAGATTAAAAACTTGAGCGAACAATTCTGATTTGAAGCAAGAGGCGTGTCTTTACAACTTCAATCAACAGTAGTTTGATTAAGATTATTTATTATCCAACTATCATGAAATATATGGTTTACCATGAAAGGAATACAGTTTTGAGTTGGAATCGAAAAATACTCTTTACGGATTTGTGATTTCCTTCAATTACTTTGTTTAAATTTAAACATATTTCAAGTTTTTCCCCAATATGCAGGGAGTCTGATGCAATTTGCTACATTAAGAAACTGAAATAACTTTTTTCTGTACCTCGTTTCTGTAGTTCTCGAATCGACAGAGTTTTCAAATGAAACATGTGAATTGAAACAAAAACGCTATGAATCGGTACAAAAACTCGCTTCTCACATGTGACTGTTTCTACAACATTTGTCTTGCGAGAACTTTCTGGGACGTACTGGTTTTTTCATGCTTATTGGAAAAATGCGAGATAAAATGTGTCTAAAAAGTAGGGAGTCGAAAAATTTAAAACGTCAAAAATACTCACAAATTAAAACGGTGCGAGATTTTGATATTTTTTCTACAAAAAGGCGTTTTAAGAAATTAACAATTTATATTTTAAGTGGAGAAGATAAGAATTATATAATTTTTGTTGTATATTTCAACTAATTTGTCCTAAATATTACAGAAAAATCAAAAACCAACAAGATAATATAGTTGAATATACGAGCATGTCAACTAAATGGGAATTTGCCAGAGACAGTTTTGTGGGTGAAATTCCAACAGAAATTGTAAGGAGCACTGGGAATCTGTTTGTTGTTATTTTTTGCACTAGCTTATTTGTTTTGTTTATATTTTTTTATTACTTGACAGCTTTCTTAGAATATTCCAATAAAAACGTCATCAGTATTGCCACTTTTCTCATTGATATGCAGAAACACTGTTTACTCACAAATCGAGAAACGATGGAAATTTTTGTTTCATGTTTAATGTAAAAACCTTTCGATTCGAGAACTACAGAAACGAGGTACTGAATTCATATACATTATTTGTTCCTTATTTGTTAGAAAACTAATTCACTTCTATTAAATCTTTTTAGGAGATTTTAAAAACTATTAAACCTAAATGACCTCTAAGGCTCGGACACTCGTGCACGACGCGACGCCTTACTTCATTACTGCCTGAAGAGATTGTCTCGATTATATTTCGAATGTGTTTCTTTAAATGATCCAAATTTATACTGTCTGGTTTGCATACATGGGGCAAATTACCAAGTTGGAAAATTTGTCTTGAAGACATTGTCATTAGAGTTTCCTTAGTACAATGTCAGTAGCTGCTGACACTTTATATAAGACATGTTCGTGCAATATCACTAGTTTTGCCCTAGATTCCATAAATTGTGATTTGAATCTATCTATCTATCCTATTTGGCGTAGTCAAAAATTCACGTTCTGTGAGGAATGTGAAAAAAAATTTTCGAGCCAAATTTTGTTCAGCCATGAGGCCCATTTCCGGCTCAATGGGTATGCAAACAAGCAAAATTGCCGCATTTGGGACGAAGAGCAACCTGAAGAGATTCAACAGCTGCCACTTCATCCAGAAAAAACAACGGTTTGGTGTGGTTTGTGGGCCGGTGGAATCATCGGTCCATATTTCTTCAAAAATAATGCCGGTGAGAACGTAACCGTCAATGGCGACCGTTATCGTACCATGATAACCGACTATTTGATGCCGGAAATTGAAGCTCGTGATCCCGGAGACATTTGGTTTCAACAATGTATGAAAATATCGTCGAAATGTATGAAAATATCAGGGGGTGTCATGAAGTTTTTTGTATAGCAGCGGATCGGCAAGTCATGAGGGAAACTGTCATGTCACTTCTTAGTCACTGATGAAGTCTTTAGTAAATTTCCAACTGAGTAATTATATAACAATTATAGTTTGTAGTTTAATTTAACCTCTAGCTCTACAAATGCAAATTCAAAAAAATTAAAATATCATTGGGAATTGTACTAATTTTCAAAGCCTTGCCTTCATATCTGGAAATATTTGGTTTCAAACATTTTATACAGTAGATAGAGGTTTATTAATTTGAAAGTTCTACGTTCTAAGTTCTAACACTAATGGAAGCCACAAACCTTTACATATAAAATACTTTAAAAACAGAATTGCCAATAGTCAAACAAATTCAAAATAATTAAAATCAATCCCATATTTCATTACAATTGGCGCCCGATTCCTACTTACTCGAACAACCCCGGGGGGTCAGAGACCTTACAAAACGAAGATAACCGCTTTATCGAAGGCCGCTTTATAAACGACAAATAGGTGATAGGCGTCGATTTGTTTTTCGTGAGTCTTCTCCAGGATTTGGCGTAGCGTGAAAATCTGGTCAGTTGTCGATTTTCCAGGCCTAAAGCCACACTGGTATAGTCCAATCAGGTCAGCGATAATTAGTTTTAGCCGTTCGCACATTATACTTGATAAAACCTTAAATGCTATGGACAAAAGTCTTATTCCACGGTAGTTGCCACAGAGACTCGGGTCACATTTTTTAAATATGGGATATAGTACACTGAGACTCCAATCGCCGGGCATGCATTCATCCAACCAAATTTTGCTAATGAGCTGATGCATGCAACTTATCAGCTCATCGCCGCCAGCTTTAAACAGCTCCATGTTGTAACCGATTGTCCCATCGTCGTTGGATATATCAGGTACCAGTAACGCGGAGAAATGAACTCTCCATATTTCCAACATGCTCTGCTCTACAGAAGGGGGCCTGGACCATGTTCGTTAGTTCCGTTTTTGACTTTTTGGTAAAATTTTCGGGCTTCGCCTAAAGAGACGGTTTACCTCCTTTCTTTTCTCCCTATACCGCTCAGCCGCTGCTCGCGTTGCAATTGACTGAAGCATTTGCCATGCGTGCAGCGTTCTTTTCAGCATTTGCAATGCGACACTCTTCATCGTACCATGGTTTACTGCGAAGCGGTTTTTCAAAACCAAGTACGGTTATTGCGCCAGTTTTTCTAGAGTTGGAAATGGGTTTCCACTGAGCATCAGGATCGTCATCGGGAGGGGGTGGGATCTGTTCCAAAAGTTGCGAGAGCTTCTTGGACTAGGCTGTGGCTACCTCTCGTAATTGCAGCTTTCCGATGTCCAGCTTCGTACGATTTTTGCTCTACTTAATCGTGTGCGAACCTTTGCTGCTACCAGGTAGTGATCAGAATCGATGTTGGCTCCTCTGATCACTCGTACGTCCATTACACTGGATGAGTGCCTTCCATCAATTACCACGTGACCAATTTGGTTCTGCGTTCTTTGATCAGGGGATACCCAAGTAGCCTTGTGGATCTTGTACCACTAATGACCATGTTTTTTGCCGCGGCAAAGTCAATCAGTCTCATACCATTGTCGGAACTGTTAGCATGTAGACTAAATTTGCCAATAGTTGGATGAAACACATTCTCCCTTCCTACTTTGGCACCCGATTCCACAACCTGCATTTGCAATGCCTGAGCAAATGGAAATTGAAAACTTTTTAATTGTAATTGTAATTCCTTGTATTTGCAGTAGTTAATACGAGTATAATTCAAATTTAAATCCAACGCAAATTGAAAAATCCCAGGACTGACGTTTTGTGAAATTCCAGTTTGCAATAACCTTTCTGGAAAAGACGAGTGCAGTAAACTCAGGATATCGTGGGGCCAACGGAATGTTAGGTTTCTTGAAATCAGCTTATTAGGGAATTTTCACTGGAATTCTGTCATAACAGGGTTGGCCATGTGATAAGTTTTACCATCTAGTTGACACCATACAGAGTTGAAAGAGATACTCTATCGGCGTAGTTCTTGAAAAGAAACAACGGTGTCCATTACGACCCTTTTCTTCGAAACAGTAAAGCCCGTCAATGCAGGTAGATGAAACTACACACGACTTCGTGAGTCGACTAGATGTAATTCCACCTCATAGAATACTCGTATATCCACTCCATATTCGACATATTCCATATTCGAGAATTTTTTTTGGTAACATTGTTGGTTACATTTGTTCAGTTCAACATTTGTTCGCCCTAAACCACCACTTGAATTTCACACATTTCGCACATTTCCACGCGAATCTGCAAGTCTGCCGCATTCAGTTTGATCGTTGTTTGAGTTTTATATAGACGAAAATTTAATCCCTTAAGCGGAATTATGGATAGTGACTGTCTGTTGATATCCATTTAAGCAGATAAACTCCTCGTCGAAAGTCTACGATTGACTTGTAAAGGGTGTTTTTTAAGGCCGATACAAGTTAAAATTGAAGAACATAACACAAAACATTTATTTTTAATCAAACAAATTTTGTATTCGAATGATCAATACATTTTAAAATGTTTTTAGGCATATGGTTACAGGGGCATTCTGGATGTCCAATTTTGGGTCACTTTTTTGGGGGTACTGATGCCCGTATGTCATGAATAATACGAAAAATTGTGGCCTCCAAGGCGTCAATTGTTGCTGGTTTATCGGCATAAACCAGTGACGCACGTAGCTCCACAGGAAATAATCGAGTGGTGTCAAATCTCACGACCTTGGAAGCCAATTGACAGGTCCATTTCTGGAAATAAAGTCGCCAAATTTTGAGTTCAATAAATGGATGGTTGTGGTCGCCGTATGGCCCATAGCGCCATCCCATTGAAACCACAGCTCGCTTGGATCTAGGTCGTCAACATTTTCAAATAAAAAATCATTGATCATGGTCCGGAGGCGATATCCATTGACCGTAACGCGAGCTTCGGACTCATTTTTGAAGAAATAGAGTCCAATGAGTCAAGCGTGTAAACCGCCCCAAACGGTGCATTTTTTGTTTGTTTTGGGTATAATGGAGTCTGTAGGATCTGTTGTGGATTAGTCTCACTCCATATGCGGCAATTTTTTTTATTTAAAAACACTTTGAGCCAAAATTGAGCCTCATCGCTGAACACAATTTTGCGATAAAACAAACATAGTTGTTGGGTACATGGGAGTTGCCGATCGTGTGTGTGTGAGAAAAGTACGATTATTGTCTGCCTCGCGAGGCTATGGGTTGGTTACCACTGCTCTAGAGCCCAATCGGAGAAATAACAAAGCACATGATGGTCTCGTGGCTTTAAATCCTTGACCAGCAGGATCTTATGATGGTTGCGTAGAACGAAGGTACTCATTCTCTTTTATTTCTGTTCGTTTTATGTCCAACCATTGAGTAACATACAACAGCAACTCGATGGAAATTCCAATTACTGCGGTGATCGCAAAACAGCTGATTGTAACTCAATATGAGTCTATGCATGGATGCAAAAGTTTTGTACTTAAATTCTGTTTTCTTTTCACTTAGATTTAGGAAAATTTATATGTTACATATAACCATGAGATTGTTCATTGATGGTTCTATGTTTTATTTGGTCTCTCATTCTATATCGTTTCCCTAGTATCTTTCCGATCAGCTGTGCCAGAGCAACCCTCTGCATATACACAAACATACAGACAAACTGGAATTACACTTGGTGGATGATTTCCTCGCTGCCGATGCCATAATTCTCGTTAGACTGTCAGTTTTAATTATTTGGACGATTTAAATTTCAGAATATAGAAATATGTTTCATTTGAACGAAAACCGGAACACAAATGAATAGAAAAGTCAATAATTTTTCAATAGAAGTGTCGAAGCAATACAAAATTTGAATATAAGTATATATATTTTCGAATATAAAAAGAGCTCTACTGTAGAGAGATATAGATTTGATAGAGCGTAGAGCATATGTATACATATATATATGCCCGGGGTATACATAGAGTAATTCTTTGAAGAGACTTATCGGGCGTTTCCTTTCACACTGTTCGTGATGGGGTCGGTGTGATAGAGAGATGTGTGACTAAAAGTGACTTACACCAGGGGATTTCTATGGCACAGCTGATCGAAGAGGTAATAGGGAAATGATGTAGAATAAGAGACCAGAGAAGACATAGCGATTATAGATCATGCGGAAAACTAAGTTTAAATAGTGTTTGATTGATACTAATGACAGCTAAATTATGTTTTATGTTTGCATCGAACGAAGATATGCATTGCTTTTTATTTCTGTCCATTTTATTCCCAACCAAGGAGTACAACATTATACTCCAAGAAATGGCCTACTACCTGCTCGTCACCGAGAGAACGTAAAGCGAGGGATAGAAACTCTGTCTATTTCTCTATGGTTGCCCTCAGAATAGGCCAACATTACACAAGAGATGTGCAAAAATTATCCAAGATCACTTGAAATTACAAATTTTTTTATTTTCTTTCAACGATAAACACTTTTTTTCCATTTAATTCAAATCCACCGCTCCAGCCTGTCTATTGCTATCATCGATTGAACCCTTCTTGGTGCATAATATCTTCCCGCTTTGAAATGTCGGCGGATCACAATAAATTTTGAATTAAAGCTTAAACCCGTATTTTGAAATTATTGTACTCTTTACCAAAAAGGCACTTCTCGAAATTAAAAATTTGGAATTTTCACAGCAATAGAACAATGAAAATCCGAAGAGTTAAAGTATTTTCACAAGCTTTCCGTGTTGAAGACATTTTTCAAATATGTCAGACCATAGTGATTATATATCCCAACTTTCACGAAAAATTCTAATCAGAATCCACTAAATTGATTACATGAAATAACATCACTATGCATCGAACAATATTTTAAACATAGTTGTCAAAATTGACATGATGCTGGTCAACTATGTTACAAAAACAGATTTGTGGATCAATGTTTCCCTGGAAACGGAGATTTCAAAAAGTATATGGAAATGCAAATTTAAAGTTTCAACACATGACATGTTTGGACAAGTGAAATTATACAAAAATGTCATTATCCAAAAAATTATTCAAGCAGTTTGAAATTGCCCCATTTTTGGATAATTATCCTGAAAGTGGAAACACTGGGATAGAGATTCTTGCCTATTGCCCTATATAGAGACTGTAGAGAACTCTCGCGTAGAGTTTGTAGTGAGCTCATGTGGCGCGGTGCACAGAGGGATTTTGCCGGCAAAAATACCCTTTTTCGAGTGTCAAATATCAAAAATGTAATGATGCAGTTTTGTAGAGAATTGTTTAATTAAGAGAAATAAATCATTAGTTTTTTTCAACAAATTTTGTTTTTGTACAAAAAAAACGCGGCAAAGTCAACAAAATAAAACTCTGCAGTAACCTGCCTAAGATTTTCATGCATTTCTATGGGCTGGAAACATAACTTATTTTTGTCGTATCGATTTGGAATATGTATATTTGAAAAATATGGTATTTCTACATTAAGTTTTAAGAAAAAATAATTGAATAACAATAACAGATTATAATATATTCATGCTTTTATGATGACACTCAAAAAACTAAGTGTTTTTAGTTTTTCTTGGACTAAAAAAAGGTGGTCGTTATCGATCGTTGTGGTCTGGTTGCTAAAATGTGCAAGGTGGGAGTGTATTCTTTTGATTTCATAAATAAAATTCCCATAATATTTTATACTGTTGAACAAAGTTATAAATTTTTTATAATAATAGTTTTTTTTCATTACAAAAACGGATGAAAACACCATATAAAATGGTGTATACTTTTAGGCATATGTGTTTTAATGCTGTCGATAATTTCAATAATCCGAAATTTCAAAGCCCTAGCTCGATTCCTTCTAATTTTTGCCGCAGGTTCTCTAACTCTACACAAAAATATCTATACCAGACACTTGGCATAACAGTAAATATCCAAACAGAAAAGAGTAATAACTCAAAAATATCAGAATTTATTTTTTCGTTAAATCAATTATATTTTCTGTCTGCTGTAAAAATCTGTCGGCATATTCGCTTCTCTTTCCCGAAAAAACATCGTGAATGGATGTGTCTATTATTTGGAATATGTAAAATTTTGAGTTATGACTCTTTTGAGGTTAGGGTGTGATATGCATTTGCTATCGTGTTCTACAACCTTTCTGAAAAGTAATTTATTTCCTTAAATAGAGTTCATTTGTTACTTGCGTTTAGTATGAGTGAACTTCAAGTATGGACAAACTAATTTGAATAAGGAACAAATTTCATCGAGCAAAGTTCAATTGTTACATAATGTAAGTACATATTTTTCAATTATAGGAACATTCGCCCTTATTCCCGTTGTCGTCGTCGACGTCGATTCAATAACGACACCATTTTTACTGGCGCCTTGAAGGCATTTGGACAAAAAAAAAATTTGCGTAATGTTTTAAGAGGGTTGTTTTTGGATTATAAACATCAAAAACTTTGTTGTTGTCGATGTGACAATACATTTATAACGTTCTAAAGTTGACAAAAATCAGATGACGACGACAACGGGAATAAGACCGATTTTCTTGTTAAAGAAGACATATTACACTATTTTCTCAAATCAGGTTCTTTAAATTTAGTAAAAACGAACTCAAAATGAGGAAATATATTATTGAGTACGAGTTTCCTTAATCGTAGTTATAATGTATGTTAATACAGGCCTTTTAAATTCTTGACACTAAACTTCGACAATCTATTCAAACAAAAGTCGATTACTTGTACAATAGCCATCATGAGCTAAATGAGAATCATGAATGTAATACATAAATTACTCAACACTGAATGTCGAAATGTAAAGGCAAACTGCTGTATTGTTTGTTAATCTAGTCAAGTATAAACATTATTAAATTAAGTACGAATTTTCCATATTCAAATTACATTACATCAAATTAAACAAATGCCATTTGTTTTTAAAAATATTCTAAAAATTTAGCTAATTCAAGTACAACATGAACTAAATTTTAATTTTTGAAATAATTTATGGTCCAATGCGAACTTAAAATCGTTGTTTCTATACAATTTGTTTTCAGTTGCGTAATAACAACAATTTAATATGTGTTTGCTTGAACTTAGTATAATTTTTTAAATTTCAGTGCAATTCCACTGATTTGGAGGAAATTTATGTTAAGCAAATTTGAGGAAATTTATTTCCCTTTTATAAGTTCATATTCCATTTATGTACGTGTACTCCAGTTAAGTACGATTTTCTCAATTTAGTTCAGTTTCCTAATTCTAAGTACAACTTGACCACAATTGAGTACAATTTAGAGAAGTTTGTTCCTGATATGTCTTTTTTTGTTGTATTCAAATTATATTTTTCTATTCCAGTTATCGATTTTTTATATGACAAAATTATGCCTATTAAATGACATCCTAGATATAGGATATTTATATTGACATCTTCCAGAGTTAATTTTCACTTAAACTTTTTTTTTCCAAAAAACCAATTTTTAAATCAGTTTTGAAAATATTTGAAATTAATATTGTCAATTAATAAATTAAACACAAATAAATTTGAATATAAAGAAACTTAAATCAATTCTTCTGATTTTGTTACCTCAACCCGTATGTTTTTTAAGAATACAATTTTAACCTTAACCATCACCCAACTTTAAATTATGATTTTAGGTCCCTTCAATCGATGGGTTAGACCGTAACAAAAGAAAAATTCCCGGTGCCACATTTGAGGCTAAGAATGCTGTCTTAGGTTTTGTATTCGGCGTAAGTATTTCCGTTTGTTCGCGCTTTAACCAAATATGTGGAATAAACTATTAATCTTCTTAATCCGTTTCCCCTTTCCCCTTTTTTTCTATCTTTCTCACTCTCTCTCTCTTTTGTCATATAGAAAATCGATAACTTCTTGGATACCAACATTCGCATCCTTGACCAATTGGATCGTGCCAATGTTGAAAAGAACAAGCAATGGGACATCCCAAAGCCCGTCCCAATCAATGATGTTCAATCTTTGATCACTGCCGTTGTTTCACCCAAAATTCGTGCAGTTGGCAACATTGCCAATGATTTGACCACCGGTGTTTTGACGACCATAACCGCGTTCAGTGGCGGCTCTTCGGGTGGCAACTCCAACAATCCCAATGCTGGTTTAGGCAATATTGTATCGAAATTCCTCAGCCTTTCTGGACCCATATTGCAGGGTTCATCGGGCAGTGCTGGTGGTGCTGGTTCTGGTACTACTCCAGCACCGGATTCCGATGAAGCCGGCTATTAAGGAGCTACTGGCCTACACTACATTAAGTAGACACATACACACAAACAAAAAATCACAAAACAGCCACAACAACAAAAAGAAGGTGTTAGATTTACCTACATACATTGATAAGGAGTCATAATCCCTGATCTGTTACCAAAATTATAACACATTTTTATTGTATATTTTTTGTTGAATTTCCTAGTTTTAGTTTAGTTTTGATTTTATACATTTGTATGTATTTTTTATTCATTATTCCATCGAATTTGCATTCGAAGTGTTTCAACATACTTTTCTGACACCCATACAATCATGATAATAGCAAAATTTAGTTGTTCAATTGGACAAATCACATATCTATAAATCGATTCGCATACATCTCTTTTGATTCTATCCTGTACATTATTTTGACATTCAATTGTATATATATTTTGCATTAAATACTTTAAATATCGAACTACTCTCCTCTACAAATTTTCTTACCTCCTCTATCGTATTCATTATATTTTATGTCTGTAATTTGAAATAAAGGAGAAAAACAAATTAATAAAACAATTGTTTAAATGTGTGGGGGTATAAAGTAATAATAATAATAAAATAATTAATAACTATCGTAGTAAATAACAAATTCTTTATAGTCTTTATCTTATCTTCTTTATAGTTGAAATGAAATCTTAATCATTTTACTTCACGATGGAAGAATTTTCAAAAGGCAAATTATTCCATATACAAAAAACTACTATAACTTCAACATTCTACATTTGATTCTCACAATTACATCTCAAATTAGAGTGACCATAGACTAATACTTATAGTATACATAATAGTTCTCTCACCAAATTTATGACATTTGGCCTGGTGTGGTATTTACGTTCGATGTTGAAAATAATTGCTTTACTAATACCAGATAGAGGCAATGGTTCTAAACAACGAACAAAATAACAACATCGGCATTTCGTTTTGTGTGTTCAAGCTATTGTGTTGAATACAACACAAATGTATGGTAACAATAACAGTCAATATAAAAATTTCAAACACATTTAAATTTCACAGTTTATCACCAAAACGACATGAAAAACTAAAGCTAGAAGTTATTGAAATTCCACCTGGTGTATGTCACTTTTCGTCAAACATCTCTCTATCACACCGACTCTAGTATGAGATTACTCTATGAGTGTAACATTATATACCATGATGGGCTGAAGAGAGTTTTTCGCAATTAGTAGGATGTGCGCTTTACATACTAAAACCCACTGACAGTTGTTATAGCGATTCCGAACGGATATGCGTTGAGAAGCGCTTTCATGGCTAATTACTCAAAATTGTCGCGATGATCGGTGAGGAAAAGATTCCGCCCTAAAGGGTATCAAAATTTATATTTATGTTTTATCTCTATCGCAAGAGTGATTGTCATAAATACATCAGTCTCGCAAATTGCATGTAATGTGATTGAACTTCAAGTACACGCCAAAAATGACGGCTCCAGCAACATATTGGAGGAAGAATGTACATGTTTGCAAGCATTATTTTCGTGAATTGAAGATCTGCTGCTTTTTGTTTTTTCATTATGACAGACACGAGTGTTTTGAGATGTTTTCAACAAACAAATCCACATTTGGGTCACAAGAACATATAATCTATTAATAATTGTGTCCCAAACATGTTGTATTGAATAGCAAATACAGTGTGTTTGGACACAAGTACACTATATTTGCGGCAAGCTACAAACACATTATACACTCCGGTTCACTTATTTAAAGGCACTAAACGTTCCATATACCCTATTGCAGAATTTTAAAATGGAAATGGAAGCTAGACATCTTGAGATATAAAAAAATCATGACAATAGTGGTTTCTTAACTAAAGAACGTTTTGTGAGCAATTTATAAAAAAAAGTCCAAAAAATGTGCTATTTTATTTGGTTCACTTGAATAAAGGAACTTTAACTAATTTTATTGAAAAACAGTGTTTCTTGTTTTTTAAATTTATTTTACTTTATTTCAGAACTCAAATATACGGGTTTTTATTGAGAGTTAAAGAGAATTTATGTAATCCAACGAAATTTGATTTCATACGTCCTTAATGGCCTGAATTAGTGACTGCTTGTCATCAAGATGTCTACCTCCTTCATAGACCATACGAGATAACCAACCCCACACATTTTCCATAATGTTAAGATCTAGCGAATAGGGTGGCCAATGAAGAATATTAACATTTTGACTTGCGATGAACTCGTTTACTACTCTGGCGTTGTGTATAGGGGCATTATCCTGTTGAAATATCCAAGATATGGGACAAAATAGTTCACAGAACTTCGGAAAAGCCGATTCCAATAACGTTTTATAGCTTAAACCAGTCATTTTTGCACTTTGAAATTCAAGATCGATGGTGCCATAGTACGTAATAGCACATCGCACCATAACGCCGCCCTCTCGGCTGTGATGTTGGTTCAAAAAACGCTTTTCTTTGCGCAGATCATGGAAACAATAGTTGTAGCCATCAGGCCCATTCAAATTAAACTTCTTCGTATCCGTAAATACAACGGTTCTCCAGTCATTTCCAAGACCCCTTAGCTGCACATCCCATACCATGTAGTCTCTCGCGAATTGAAGCCGCTTTTCGTTACGAGGAGCACTAAGTAGCGGTTTTTTTTTAGTAATTGCAGGTATTTAAGATACTCACGGCTCTTAATTACTCTGCGTACTGATGACTTGCTTGCTTCCACTCCAGCTTGAGATCTTATTTTTGACAAGGATAAGGCAGAATTACAATCAATTGTGATGATTTTTCTTTTCTCATACTTAGATAGAGACAATGAAACCCCTTCCTTTAAAATGTTTTATTTATTTATTTAAATAATATTAGTTAAAATATCCATCAGAACGGCAAACATCGATTTTAGTTTTTTCCGATAGATTTAAAAATTTTTGTTTTGCCATTTTGACTCGTAAAATGATTAAGATGTAATAAATTGTAATAAACAAACGCTCCCTATAAAAAATCATCGCTTACTTTAAAAATAATAGAAAACTAATAAAGTGCCTTTATTCAAGTGAACCAAAAAAAATAGCATATTTTTGAACCTTTTTTTTATAAATTACTTAAAAAAAGTTCTTTAGTTAAGAAACCACTATTGTCATGATTTTTTTTATATCTCAAGATGTCTGGCTTCCATTTCTATTTTAAAATTCTGCAATCGATTACAAATTGCAAAAGATACAGGCTGCTGAATATGGAATTTGTAGTGCCTTTAAATAAGTGAACCGGAGTGCATTTGCATCCGAACAATAAAAAAGGGAAAGTTTTCAGCGTGTATAAGCAAAACGTGAAGTATTAGGACCGTATTGACTTAAAGATATCAAGTACCGTAAATTATATCCCCAAATTACATCCCAGAAAGATTTAACTTATGTACACCATTTATTGTAGAATCTTCACGTGTAAAATACCTCTAAAATGCTCCATTGAAAAAGAGATAAATTGGATATAAGTGATTTTTCCATTTCCAGAAAGATAGTGTAGAGTGATAGAGTTTGGTTTTTGACGGGCTTGTTACATGCAGTATTTCAATAATTATATGCCAACACTAAAAATCACAAAAGAGAAATTGAAATAGCACTGTCTTATAGTTGTTTTCATTCAGGCACCAGATATTTTTTTACGCATTTTATTACATTAAAACACTAAATTGGCAACACTTGTTGTGCTCTTAAAAATTTCTAACCAGATGTCGCATGGAATATTCATGACCAAGTATTGACTTCCATAACAGGACTAAGCGATAAAAATTTGATTTTAATTGGAAAAATTTTGAATGAAAAAAAAACAAACAATTTTCGAGAATAGAAAGTATTATGGACTTATGGACTTGTTGGAGGGAAAGAAGAGCCTGTGACCCTATATTCGAATAATCAGAATCCTGTCCAACTATGTTATTAGTAGCCAGCAACAAACTGCAAACCTTAATTAGGACAAAAAAACTGTCATGGAATCAAAACCACCAATTACTTAAATCTGGAATTATGAAATTTTAGAAATACTTATAAAGTATATTCGAAATTGG
Organism: Phaonia tiefii; assembly: GCA_963931995.1. Taxonomy (NCBI): domain Eukaryota; kingdom Metazoa; phylum Arthropoda; class Insecta; order Diptera; family Muscidae; genus Phaonia; species Phaonia tiefii. Next base: position 130,028,429 of record OZ008370.1, read on the forward strand.
AACTTTTAAGCGGTGAAAAGGAAGAGTGATTAGAGAAGCGCGATTCATGAAAGATGGGATGTTTATTAAATTTCAGGTGTCGATATCTTAGAATCTTTTCATAGTGCTATTTTATTTTCATCGTTTACTCCATTTTGAAATAGATTTTTTAAAAACTGCATACAAATAGATGATATTAAGACACACACCTTTTCACACCTTAGAAGCCAACGACATTTACTGGACGAGCCCAATCTTGGTTCCCACTGCCGTCGCTATCCTCCGAATCATCTACTTCCTCTATATCATTGTACATTTCTTCCTCGAAATCATCCACTTCGATTTCTTTCTCGGACGATTCGTCCACCTTATCGTCACACAATTCTTCCTCGTATTCCTCTTTTCTCCTTATCATTTCCATCGTAACAGTTTACGTGAATCCTTGGTTTAGCATCACCATAGCAACCGAAACTCCAAATAATGATTTGAATCCGATTGCTGGTTATGAGTCAATTGATACGATTGTGTTGCAACGATTCGTGAAGAGATTCTGTGCACATCTCTGGCATCTTAGTGATAAAGCTGTTGCTCTTTCATTATTTGATCCAAATACGCCCTGTGGCATCAAGCGGAAAATGGAGAATGCAAATCATGTATTTGAAGAAGAGAAAGAGTAATTCAGGGAAAAATTATCTGATGATGAGATGGATGAATCGTCCGACGAAGGCAGCGAGGAAGAAGACGACGTGGATGACGTCGAGGAAGAAGAAGACGATGATATAGGGGGAGAATATGATTTGGAGGATATCGAAGGCAATGACAACCAAGATCGGGCTCGTCCAGGAAATGTTGGCTTCGAAGGTGTGAAAAGAATTACCTTGAAATCGAAACAAGTGAATCAGGAACTTATGAAGAAAGATTTTAGCCATTACGTCACACCTGAGACAGCAAAATTATTCCCTCGCTTCGGATAGTCAACAGATTCATTAACTACAGAGAAACCAGGGAAGAGAGCGTAAATTACATGTTGTCAAAGACGCTGCTGAAAGAGGTGTAACATTAATAGAGGGCTATTATAGCAACGTGTTGTGCCGTAACGAGGCGGTACAAATATTTTTGATTCAGGTCGTCGCCGAAAATCGGAAGAACTTCATCGCATGATAAAAATAAATAAATTTGATTGACATTTTTGAACTACATACATATAAACATTTTCGAATTTTAAAAACACATGTTTTTACACTCAATTAAAACGGAAATTTATTATCGTCAATAAAAGCGAAAAATTTTAACGAAAATATTATTTTGTGGAAAAATTGATTTTTTTTGGTTTTGGTCGTTTTTAAGTGCATAGTGTATTGGATCTTCCCTATGGTATGTCCAAACAAAATTCTGGGAGAGAGAAATAAATGTGAGTGGATCCTACATTTCACTCCTCTAGGAGGCGCCACAAGAGCGGCATTTAATAAAATATACGCGGTAATTAGGTTTTTTGTACTGCAGGCTGTGGCAGCACTGTTGAACGAAGAGAGTGGAGAGTGTGCGTGGCTCATAGTGGCTGACGGGAGATTTGTATTCGTCTGCCTTTCCGTTGCCATCATTCATTGGACACGTGAGGAGAGGACATTTTGTGTTGAAGCGTATTTTTCAAATGCGCATTCGATCATTGTAGTGCAGCGTGCTTTTCGTTTACGATTCGCTGTTCCCCCACGCGGAAGTGATGGAAATCAATTGTAAATTGGGTAACTTCATTGAGAACAGCAGGGAATGTGTCATATGCGCCGTATCACGAGTAGGCATCATTGGCGCTTAGAGTTCATGAAAACTAAAAAAAAAGTATGCAGCAGTGTGTGGATAGCGAAGGTCGACATTTGCCAGATACACTATTTAAAACCATGTAATTTACAAATTCCCTTACTGTTCATTATAATTAAAATATAAAATACATTTTTCTAAGGTTCATAATTTTTTTATTTCATTCCCAAATAAACAAATTACTGCGCTCTATCCTGTATATGAAACATTTGCATGGGGACCTTAAAGATTGAATTGTTAAAAAATTTGAATTGTTGAATTGATTGAATTGTTAAAAATTGTTGGAGTCCGTGATACATTTGACACTTTTAGGGGCACCCATGGGGCAACTATGATAGTGTGGGAGCTTAGGGGGTGAAGATAGGTGTATGTTTTAAAAAAATTTTGGGAGGGGAAAATTTAGTAGGTGTCGGTAATACATGTCACCCCTCTAGTTGCAACTCCGGCGCAGTTGTTGGGCTTGTTTTGGATTTTTACCCCTTCACCACCACCCCGATTGCAACCATTTAACCCCATCCCACCAGCCCCATTCTTGAGCTCACGAATTTTTTCAAACCTCACAAAATTTGGGGTTGATCCGTGTTCAAATCTTGTTACTAAAAATCTGCATACCACACTATCCCTCCCCTAATGAGGAACACCATTGTTCCGGCAATCCCTTTCAGGTATTAGAGTTTGACATTTCACATCGAGTAATGGTGCCGCTTTCGAGTAGTCGACATATGCAGGAAAGTTGAGAGCCTTTTGCAGCCCTGTTGCAAGACCGACACCAATAATACTCCATTGTGACAGAGGCCATAACTCTCAGAACCCTTGTATGTAGTTGACAATATGCGGGTTTCTCAAACACCTGCCACCAAACGATTCCAACCACCGCTGTGTAGGTGAACAATCCTCGGAGAAAGTCATTATTGGAAAATTTTTCACTAAGTTTGGAGTTTGAAGTTCGGTCTGAATGTTGCCCAAACCACTCTGATGGTTGTCCAAACTAACACTTGCGAACATTTCAGGCACACAATGTGCACAATTTCAGGCACATTTAATATGATAGGTTCCAAGGTATATAGGCATATTTTACCTTCGGTTGTCAGTCTTTATCAGATTTAGATCTAATCCATTTTTACCCTCCCATCACCAAAAGTACGTAAGCCACCTTAGTGAACATCCTTTAGGGTACTGACATACCTCGTGTTTACTGCTTTTGCCACGCCATCCGCATAAGCAACAATTTTCCTCTCCACATTTTTGAGAGGAATGACCACTAGGGTAATAACTTTTTGCATTTTTTGCAAATATCAAATCTCCCAAGACAAAATCGTGTAGGGCATGGACAAATATTAAGAACTGCGGTTTTAGATTTTCGCTATCGTTAAAAAAGGTTACGCACCAAACGCGTTAAAGTTTTGAATCAAACGTGGAATAAAAATAGTACAAGATATATATCCGCTTTGTAAAACATCGCGTACTTTGAACCTAAAGTTTATATCTTACAATACCTACTTTTAATCATTTATTGTTATTATTTGTTTACATACTTTACATACAAAAAATTGTTATTAAAAAAATTAAAAAAATATATATTAAAGACATTTTAGAAATCGCTGTCGGTGCGCGTAAGGTTATTTTTACCAAATTGAACTGAAATAGTTTTTTTTTTATCATTAATACAATATTTGCCATTAGAAAATCCCTGGGGAGAATGTTGTCTAAAAAAAGTTATCACCCTAATGACCACCAATGTGAAAAATATTACGTACACTGTAAAAAATTTAAAAAGAAGGTTGTTTGAAAATTCACGCAATATTTAAATTTCGTTCCATGTGAGCTGAAAATTCTTGTTGTTGAGGCAAAAGCATAACGTGACAGCTGACAGCTTGGGAATATTAAAACTACAACTCTAAATAAAAGATCAAGACGTTTTAATTTTTGAGAAACATATTCAAAATAATATAGGAGTTTCAAACAAAATCATAATCAGCGACGAGGCTCACTTTTACCTTGATATCTTCGTTATAATGATCAAGAGTGTCGCATTTGGGGTTCAGAAAATTCACGAATGGTTGTTGGGAATCAAAACCATCAACAACATGTCGCTGTTTGGTGTACAGCTCAGATTTTGGGCTGAGCACAATCGATCTATTACACTAAATTGTGCTCGATCGGTTTCAAAAAGGCGGTGCCACATGACATTATTTCCGAGAACAATACAATTATAATTGAATGTTTCGCGAATATCGGGACATACGTGCTTACACCGAGTCCGAACGACTATGTATTGAGAAGCTCTTTCACGACTATCTACTCGCTAGTGTCGCCATTACTAAGTGGGGTGACATACGTTGATAGCAATTGAAGATGGTCAGAGTGCCTTTATTACCTGTGATATCATGTCCAATAGTCAAGCACGATAACCACGCTGAAAAAATATATAATATTTTTTTGTCAGCAATTTAGCGAAAATGTGTCATATAAAGGGTGTCTCAGTATGATTGCACATTTTAAATTTAGAGTCATTTTTTTTTTGGTGCAAGTGGCAACTCTGTAATTTGGCAGCTGTCTCATATTTAGCATAATATAAATTAATTAAAAATGGATTGCTGCACGAAAGAACAACGAGTTATAATTATGAATACTTATTTCAAAAGTTTGGAAAGTTATGCTGAGAACGCTCGCTAACTTCGAAGAATTTTCAGTCGAGAAAGTAAAAGTAATGTGTCAACCAATCGGAGAGTGATCAAAAACTTTGAAGAAACAGGGCCGGTTATGGACAGCAAGACTTCTGTGCGTCAAAGCACCGTTCAGTTTCTTGAAAACATTGCTGCTATAAACGAGAGTGTCACCGAAAACCCGAAACCATCAATTCGACATCGTTCTCAACAACTTCAAACTTCAAACAGCAAATTTTGACAAAATACCTCCACCTTCATGTATACTAAATTCTGCTTAGTCAGGAGCTCAAACTAGCAGACTATGGAAAGCGCCGGCAATTCGTTCAATGGGTAATCACTTCCAATTTTTCAAAAAAGTGATCTTCTCCGATGAAGCGCATTTCTATCTGAAGGGCTTTCTGAATACACAAAATTGTCGAACTGGGGCTCAGAAAATCCCCAGCAACGATTTCCAGAACCCACATCTCTATGAAAAAGTCATCCAAAATTTCATGAAAAGAGGTTATAGCCTTTCATCCGAGCCGTGGCGCCTTTTGACGGATATTATATTCCTTACTTAATTGGAAAATGTATTCTTTACAATCCAATAAAAATAATACGTGTTTTATTTTAAAATGAAAAAGTCCACCCTTACTAAGACACCCATTACATAGGTAAAGAAAATGTGTCATCAATTAAGGGTCATTATCTCAATGTCTGTGGTTAATTAACAGTTACAGGTTGTAAATTCCATACAAACTGACATGTAACACATTTAGTTTTAACGGTAGGATAACTTGAGCGACGATTTAGTAAATTATATTAGAAACTGTAGACTGTAATTTGTAATCGAAAATTACGTAAGCAGTGAGTTGATATATCTGCTAAATAGTGTCTTATGACGAATTTTTTGGGCATGGCACCGGTAAGTGGAATCCTATTTGTATAAAATATGTTATTCGGAGAAAGAGAATTGGTTCTCCAGTTTTGGGACAGACTTTTTCCATTAGTTTATACTATACTATGTTGTGAGAAGCTCTCCCTAATCCCTACATGGGATGTATCGGAAAACCATTTATATCTATGTTCTAGAGGAGTAATTTTGGGCTGTCAACAATTATCTTACACAATAGAGAACGCTCTTTCCTGGAAAATACATAACTATTCAAACATTAAACTCTTTCGATGCAAAAAAGTTATATTTTTCCAAAGTAATTTTTATAACGATATTTTTTAAAATTTCATTATATTCGAATAAACAAAAGCGTTAAGTCATATTTAAGTCTAAAAATGACAATTTCTAATTTAGGCAACTTGAATTATTACTTCTGGTGGTTCGTGCCCCTAGGCTTTAGTCTCTGCCTAAATCCGGCACTGTGTGTTACACCAAGGGAATCGGTTCATCTTTCAACGTAGGTCTATTTGTGAAAACACATATTCAAAACTATAAACAAGGAGGATGAATGAGCTCAGAGGGGCGGAAATATACTCAGAGATGCTATTCTGCAAACCAATAGATCATACATACGGACCTTCAAGCCAAAGAAAATTACTGTCGTCCGTTAGTTGGGTTTCTCCATATGAATTATCCATTTTACTGGCCACTCGCTGTACGAGGAGACTGATGAATGTTAAAATATAGTATCACCAGCGAAACCTCGCGCTATGGCCGAAATAGTAGTAGTGTTTTGGTTGCAAGCAAGCGATTATCGCAAAGATAGACGACCAGAAGATGTGCGCAACTTGGCAACCCTGGTAAAAGAGAACCAAAAAGTGCTAGGAGTTCACTCAAACGCATTTCTCTCTCGCTTTATATCTTGCTTATTTCATACTTTTTGCATAGTTTATGTAATTTTACTTCAACATGGTTGGAATTTGTATAGTTATATACAATAAAACTATCAAAAACCTGCTCGTGTATTGAAATATTCAATGAAGAGAGTAAGAGAGAGAGTAGAGAAGTACTAGGGTTTCACTCGTTTTGTTTGTTGGCATTTGAATGAAGAGAAATTTTGACTGTCTACTTGATTATCGCTTGCTAGGTTGTAAAGAAAACGGATATTTAGCGATAACTGATTTTATTCAAAAATATGAAAATGGGTTGAAAACGGTGAAAGATGCCATAAAAAATTTTTTTTTTTAACTTAGCGAAAATGATTCTCGTAGCTAAGTTCTCGCTAAGTCTTCGCTAAGTGCTTCATACAAAACAAGCGATTATATAAGCAAGCGGTGTAACCAACACGTTTAGTGATTCCCACGTTGATATGATTGTATATTAGGGCGGGTTGAATTGTAGGGTACCGAAAAACTGTAAAAAGGCTCATCGCGACTCTTGTTCTATAGGTCATTTGAAAAAAGTTTCCGAAGAAACCATAGTTCTAAAATGAATTTCGAGCCCCTGGAATTTTCGAAATAGATTTTTTTTTCAATATTCAATAATCGAGTTAGATATTAGACTAAAAAGGCAAAATACAATTTTATTTCCTCTAGTTAAATCTGTTTTTGGGTCAACAGACCATTTTTTACATTTATTTTTGAGTACCGCCAGAGGGCGCTTTCGCCCATTTTTTGGATTGTATCGCCTTTTTTGGGGGAAAATTTACGAAATTGTTGTGAAACTTGGCGAATATTTGAGTTTCTCAGAATGCAGTCCCACATTTTAAATAACCCATAGTGTTCAGCGCTATAATTTAGTGGGGGTACTTATTCACGACCTATATCGATTTCATTCAATTTAACATAAAGAATGAAAAAAACTATATTTTTTCCTTATTTTACTTTAATGTTTTTCTTTAAAAATTCAACTTAAGGGATAAAAGCATAAAAATGTAAATGAAAAAAAAATTCAATTGAATCCAGTAACAAAAGGAACAGAAACCCAACTTTAAGAAAATAATAGAGACGGAGTTTTTTTGTAAGTCCTTCTTGCTTTCAAGTCTAGGGAATTTTTAAAGACTTTCTAATATCATCGCCATAACTCCTTCTCCATTCAGTTCCACAACTCGTTTGGACACGCTAGCGAGCAATTGAATGTGTCTTTCCGTTCCTTGTATGTGTAAGGGAATTTTTGGATCAGGCAGCGGTGGATCATTGTCTTCTAGATATTGTTGTAGATATTCATAAGTAATGCTTACAGAAGGTTCGAATATGATTGAATTATCATTCATGTTAATTATATTCGTATAATCCGTGCAATTGAAGTTTATTGTAGGTTTCTTGTAAACTATGCTCATAATCAATATCCTTATCTTCTTCTGGTACGTACATATGTTTGACCCCGGCTCTCTTCAAATGTTTCTATTATTGTAGATGAGGGCTCTTCAATTTCTGTCTCGTATTCCGGTATCGTAGATCTTCTCTCATTATGTTGATCCATCATGAAGTCTTTCAACTATTCTGGAATCAATCCACATGACCATAGAGCTGCTTTCAAGTCACATTTACACTTTCCAATATAAAGTAGTTCTTTTATGGATTGTAGGAATGCTGTGAGAGTGGAATCTTGTAGTCACCATTTATCTTCAACGTACGATAGCATTTGTCCAGCAAAGTATTAAATTTTCTAACAACATTTCGTTTGCATGTAATTTCAATATTAAATTTGCTCCAAATTTCAATCAATTTCTCTGTCACGTGGGGAGTAAATGTTTTACTTTCCATTTTAGCACATCTTAAAATATCCTGTTTAGTTGGCAGATTAAGACCACACAAATCAGAAGACATACCAAAATCAGGCATATTGTGAGAAGGAATATGTTTCAATCTACTTGCACTTTCGGTACTTGTTGATGTTGGCGCGGCTTGCGATGTTGACGGCACTGGATCCATGGTTGAACTGATGTTATTTTATGCACCTTTCAAAATATTTCTGGTTTCTTTAGTTTTAAAAAAACTGTTTGTTGGAGGCTCGGTTTGCAGGTTTTTTGAATGTTAATTCGCCGATGTAAGTTTTCGCACGATATGTTTCAGCGTCGTCCTTGCAATGTGCACGAGGCTGGTTCGAATGGATAAAGAGTTTGAAAAAAACATACGATAGTAGGTGTGTAGGTAGTAGGTATAACAACGTGTGTGTAGGAAACGAATAGGGTTGCATGAACAACACACAATCCAAAAACTATCAATTCCGAAGTAATAAAGAGCCAATGAATACAGTTTGGCAAAGCAGGGTGGTAATGACATTTATAAAATTCGCATTCCGCGAATTTAAAAGAAAAAATTACATGAGGTGTAAGGAGACACCCAGTTGGAACGAAGTTCCTTTCGCTATATATTATGTACTAGTTAGTTCCAAAACACCCAGGGCGCCTGTTGAAAAATACTGTAATTTAAATGGATCTTGTAAAATGATAAACTTTTGTTAAGAAATTTTTTATTTATTGGATGTATTTTTTTAAAAAAAAGTATATTTTTAGGACCCTTTTGTAAGAGTATGTATTATATTTTCCCGAAAAGGTCCTTTCTTTGATGAGAGGTACTTATTTTATTAAAATAAAAAAAAATGGTTTCCCGATAAATCCCGTGAAAGCATTAGGGAGAGCTTCCCACAAACCAGTAAGCTGTGCGCGTTCTAGTTTTACACTCACTGATTGGGTCCTACAGTTTTACACCGGTTCCGAACGGTATTTTGAGAAGCTTTTTCATGGCTGAAAATTTCCCATTAAACAAGAAATATGTTAGTCTAGACACAAACCAAAACTACGAGTGTTAAAGTGCTGCCAAATTTAATTCCATGCTGAGGGTTGTGTTTCATGGATTTGCCAGTCTTGCACTTTGGCTTTTCTAAGTTTACATTTTATTGGGTTCAAAACTACAAAATGTAATGTGTAATACACAGGCTCCACCTAGAAAACTGCCCTTTAAACCAAACCAAAAGTACCCAATATAGTTGATAATAATGGGTTGTAATAAAGTAGTTAAAAAAAAAGTTGTTTAAAAAGTTTTCATTTAGCCTCCATCCCGCAAATCAATAACAACACGGGTGTATGAAAACGAAAAGGGTTGCATGAACAACACACCAAAGGGTTGCGTGAATAACACAAAAACCAAAAAATATCATTTGGGAAATTCCGAAGTAATAAAGACCCAATGAATACAATTTGGCAAAACAGGGCAGTAATGACATTTAACAAATTCGCATTCCACGAATTTAAAAGAAAAAACAATAACAAAATGTGTGAATGAGAACGAAAAGGGTTGAGTGTCTTGCTTAATCGAGGTGGGGTTTGCAGTTCTATGCATTTCTAAAAAAAAGAAAGTAAGCTAAGGAAAAAATATTTTTTTTTGCATTCTTTGTCTTAAGTTGAATGAAATCGATATAGGTCGTGAATAAGTACCCGCACTAAATTAAAGCGCTGAACACTATGGGCTATTTAAAATTTGGGACTGCATTATAAGAAACTCAAATTTTCGTCAAGTGTCACAACAATTTCGTAAATTTTTCCCAAAAAAGGCGATAAAATCCCAAAAAAAAAAATTGGCGAAAGCGCCTTCTGGCGGTACTCAAAAATAAAAATAAATGTCAAAAATGGATTCGTCTACCCAAAAAAAAAGAAATAAAATTTTCTTTTGCCTTTTTAGTCCAATATCTAACTCGATTATTGAATATTGAAAAAAAAATCTATTTCGAAAAATCCGTGGACTCGAAATTCATTTTAGAACTATGGTTTCTTCGGTAAACTTTCTTCAAATAACCCATAGAACAAGAGTCACGATGAGCCTTTGTCGCAAAAAAATGTTACCCACCCTAGTGTAAAGTAATGATATATTATAGTGAAGTCAGTATCGGCTAGGGAGTATGCAATGATTTCTTTTCTTAATATTTAGGGTGCATTCAATAACGTCAATCGCCCTTGGGGTGGATGTAGATTCAATTAGAGACGAGTCATGACCTAATTGTACACCTTGACCTCTACCAAAAATGTCAAGAGAGTCGCAGGTTATGGACGGAATCTTGCGATAAATGGAATACTGGTTCCTCTCAAAAATGCAAGTGTAAAACTTATCCCTGTACCCTTAGAGATAATCTACAGACTTTGGTCATATGTGTGGTCGCAAGAGCGTGAGTGTAAAAACTGCCAAGACCGAGCTGACAATTTTTATCACTGCCACTTTGAACGGGTATGAAATTAGGCTTTCAAAGTTTTCCAAAGATTTTGACAGCAACCTTAGTTTTATACCGAAAATAGTTAAAAGGGCGAAAATGTTGACTCATGTAAGGTTGTAATTGGATACTCTTTCCGTCGATTGAATTTTCTGAATCTATAAATCGGTTTTGAGAACGCTGTTGATGCACGGGGTTATCGTGTGGTGGCAAATGCTAGAGAAGTCCAAATACATGGTCATTACTGACTAGTGTTCAGTGAATGACGGCGATGTTCTGCATGGGTGCTGAGCTTATCACTTCTACTCTACTGATGCATTGAATTGAATGTTATATTTGTTGCCGGTGGACATTATAGGTGGGCAGATTGCTTCTACGTATGCCATCAGGTTGAGGGAGCTCTCACAATGGGGCATGGTCATGGAATAGTGTTGAATGGTACTCCTAACATTCCTGCAGTTGCCGACTACTCGAAAGCGGAACCACTATTCAATAGGAAATATTTGTTACCGACACCGGAAATGGATTCCTGGAACAAAGAAGTTCCTATGGTGTAGGGATATGAACATTGCTACACGGATGTTTCGAATCTGAGTGAAAAGGATGGGTATGTAATCTACTCTAGAGAACTAGAGTTGGCACTTTCACGTACATTACCTGATTATTGTAACACTGTTCAGACAGAAATTTTTGGCGTTTAGGGATGTGACTGGCTGGCTGAGAGATAATAGTTCAGCAGATATGAAGGTCACCAGTCAGGCTACTATTAAGTCTCTAGAACCACTGTTCCTGAACTCAACCTCTGGCCAGGGCTGCTGCAGATGTCTCAAAGGGATCGCTCATCAATGCGTAATTCATATAACGGGTTTTCCAATAAGAGCCCCTACAAAAGTTTTTTTAAATAAAACAAAACCGGTTTTAGATACCAATGAAATTCTTTATTCCTGTGAAAGTACGTTCGATGTCATTATGCATGGAACTCGATTTCTTTTGCATGACCACCACGGGCACGCCTGCAGAAGTCCAGACGCTGAACCCAATTTTCGACGGTTTTCAAGCAATCGGCCGATACTGCTGCAATTTCACGTTCGATATTCATCAATCGTCGCTGGCTTGTTGGCATAGACCATAGACTTGACGTAGCCCAACAGGAAATAATCTAACGTCGTCAAATCGCACGACCGAGGCGGCCAATCAACTGGGCCATTTCGTGAGATAACACGTTCACCAAACTTGGTTTCCAATAAATTGATTGTGGCATTCGCTGCGTTGCTTGTGGCGCCGTCCTGTTGAAACCACATGTCCTCCAAGTCCATATTATCCAATTGGGGCCAAAAATATTCGGTTATCATTAATGTGCCGGTCTTGATCATCACGGAAGAAGTACGGCCCAATGACACCGCCGGCCCATAAACCGCACCAAACCGTAATTTTTTCGGGATGCAATGATGACACATGGATTACGTGTGGATTGCTGTCTGACCAATAACGCATATTTTGCTTATTGACGAAGCCATTCAGCCAGAACTGAAATTCTGAATTCAGAAATTGGACGTAGCGCTCTTAAAGTTGAGGCCACTGACTCCAAATTTCGGTAGTAAATTTTAATAATTTCGACTCGTTGTTGGCTCGTATATCTTTCCATGATGAAATGGCAAACCTTACTGAAGAGAAATGTCAAAAGAGCGAGAAAAAATATGGCGTCGTTTGCTGTCCCTATCGATTTACTTTTGTAGCGTCTCTGTTGAAAAACCCATTACATGGGGCAAATTAATTATATGAATTGCCAGCATTCAAACAAATTCAAAAGAATTAAAAGCATTCCTATATTGCGTTACAATTGGGATCCGATTCCACGACCTGCATTTGCATTGCCTAAGCAAATGAAAATTCAAGAATTTTGTAATTCCCATTGCAAGCAATGAAAATTCTTGTGCATTTGCATTAGATAAAGTAATGCAAATTAAAATCCAATGCAAATTAAAAAACCCATGTATGGTAATTCACACTACATGGGTGCCTGGGATTAGAGACATTTCGGGAAACAGCAGAGCGGTTGAGCTGTCAAGACTAGAGACTACCTTACCGTTCCACAGGAGGTGGAACTATTTGGCAGGCGCATCGTATGTGAGCATATCCAGCGTGAACACTCCTCTGCGATAATTCTGGAAACGTAGACGAGACGGACAGATTGTCCATACACAAGGCAAAAGGTCTGCCATAGGTTAGGAGATCTTTGAACCTTCTTTCTCTATCTAGGTCCACGTTCTCAATGCTTGTGTCAGTTTGACTAGATACTCTATGATTGAGGCGAGGCTGAATTTCATGGCAGACGACTTTTGCGAAAGTTGTTACGATGAGGAGGTTGAAGAGTCTACTGCACGTGCTCAGCAGGAGAATTATTTTTAAGGGACCTATGGGAATTGCATTTTTGGAGCATCGTTGGAATTTTGAGCTTGTTGAAGAAGTTTATACGGCCTACATTTCGTTGGGCCGCTTAATGTATTACAATGACAGTTCAGGGCCATTAACAATGGAACTCTAAGTTGAAGAACAACAAATTGTTGAAAAATATTTTACAAATCGTCAAATAAAATGCAAAAGGCCGTAACTATACTTTTTAGCTTTTTACAGGAGAAAGAATAAACGTTATAAATATTTCTTAAAAACTACTTTTTTCCATTTATTTGTCTTTCAGAAACTAATCCGTCTTTATTTTCTAAGCTTGAATCTAAAATTTGAATATTAAGTTTTAAGTAGTCGTTAATTTATAACGATTATTCCTTCTCCTGGCAAAAACTGAAAAGTGTAGTTACGGCCATTTGCATTTTAGGTGACGAAATAACGATGGTTTAACAGTTACAGTTCGCAATTCAGCATCTTAAGCGATAAGGTTCATTGTTATATTCATCCATGGCTTCGTTACTTGTCAAAATTTTCGTATTTGGAGTTCAAATACTGAGAAAAATGCAGCCCAATGTGTCACTGTTTGAGGCGGCATTTGGTTCTGGAAGCATCAAAGGACCACTCCTATTCGATACTGCGGCTGGTCAGGCAATAACAGCTAATTGTGCTCGGTATTACGATATGGTAATCCAGTTTTTGAGCCAAAATTTCGAGATATGAATATTAACGGCATGTGGTTTGAACACAGTTGTATCATATGCCACATAGTCCGAGAAACAATTCGCTTACTAGATAAGTAATTTCCTCGTTGTGAAAATTTCACTGTTTGTGATCAGAATTGGCCGTTCAGTTCATTCGATTTAATGGCAAGGAAGTTTTTTTTTCAGATTTTTTGAAGTTTAAGGTGTATACCGTCAAGCTCACGACATCGATGTGTTGAAGGAGGAAAGTGAGCGTTGTATCAATGAAATTTAGACACATGTATGCAAATCGGTCATGGTAAATTTCAATAAACGAATGTATGAATCAAAAAAAAAAATTTTTAAATTAAAATCCTGTAATTTCTATTAAAACTGCCTATTGCTTGAACTTTAGGACGCCCTATATCGAAGTTACAAAACCGGTGTTGGCATGATCCCGAATAGAACATTTCTACACTAAAACAATATACCAATTGTCCTGCAATAAGAAATTCAAATCACTTTTTTGATGAGTTAACATCTATAGCACGGGTTGGGCAATCTATCAAAGTGAATACATGCAAACAACACACAGCATTAGCATCACATACGTGGTTGTTGTACAACAATAGTCTCTGCCTGAAAATAAGTATGATGGTATTGATGTAGCGGCAGCAAACAAACAAACAGGTCGTCGTCGCCAAAAAGTATTGAAAAGTGTAGTATATAAGTAGAATAGAAACATTGATGCCTTTTGAAACATTTATGCTTATTGTATTGTTTTATGTAATAACGTTGTCGAAATTGTGCATTTATATTGAAATATTCTATAAAGAGAATAAGACTCGTTTATGCTCGTTTACTCAGACTCTCTACATGAGAGCGGAAAAAGAGTGCAATAAGTTTTCTATACTATTCAACTCTATACTGTCCAAAACAACGAAGAGGAAGAGGAAAAGCTGTGTAAAACTATAATTTATATTTATAATAACTATAAAAAGTATAATTTATACAATTTAATTTTATTATTCAGGGTCGAGACCATTCTATACTTCTATTAATAGAATTATAGTTTTCAAAAAGCAGTTTTGCAGGTGTATTCATTTCTAAAATTCCTGGCAAACCGTATAGCTATTTCAGATGATGCTATTGAAAATTTCTCAAACTATGTATATGCAAACGAAGTCTCATGTGAATTGAGAGTTCACCATATGCATGTATTCGAAAAATATCGTGCGCAATTTGGTTCTGGTAGTGTTACTACGATATCAACCTCAACAACCCTACAATAATAGGCATTTTGGTTTGTCTAGTATTTTTTTGCACAATATAGGTCAGCGCAAATATATTCCAAGAATAAAAGTAAAGAAAAAGCAGGAAAATAATATATTTGAGTTTGAGAAACAGGAAATACCAAGAAATGAGAAAAATAAATAAGTCGGCTATTTTTGTCGTACCACCATATCATTGCGCCGTGACAAAAACGATGTATAAGTAGACAGTCAAAATTTTTCTTCACTCAAATGCCAACAAACAAATCGAGTGAAACCCTAGTCATTCTCTGCTCTCTCTCTCTTACTCTCTTCATTGAATATTTCACTACACGAGCAGCTTCTTGATAGTTTTGTTGTATATAACTACACAAATTCCAAATATGTTGAAGTAAAATTACATAAACTTTGAAAAAGGAATGAAATAAACAAGATATGACGCGAGAGAGAAATGCGTTTGAGTGAATTTCTGGCACTTTTTAGTTCTCTTTTACCCGGGTTGCCAAATTGCGCACATCTTCTGGTCGTCTAATTCTAAATCATATTTTGTTTTGGCCGTGATTAAAATGGTTGTAAAGGAACGTACTTTTCATGCGTAGTGTGAGATCAAAAAAGATGCCCAAGTAGAGAAGAAAAAACCGGCGGAATTTGACAACCCTAGTAGAAGAGAACCACAAAAGTCGACGCGATTCACTCAAACGCATTTCTTTCTCGCGTCATAACTTGATTATTTCATACTTTTTACATACTTTATGTATTTTTATTTAAAAATGCTTGGAATTGCTATAGTTAGATACGTATATAAAGTTTTCCACGATCTTCAATTGAAATTCTTCTTATTCCTTAAACGAGCTTAAGATCTTTTATTTGTTTTGCTTATTTATCTGCAATTTGTCGTATAATAAACATAATCACCCCTATTCTGCGTTACAATTACGTTCCCGCTCTACGTTACGCATCGATCGAACTTTGGTATTCCAAAAAAAAACGTAATCGAAAGAATAAGAAGAGGAAAAGTGTGTTGTCACAATAAGCAGATTGGCTGTGGAACGTAAAAAAACAAAACAAAACAAATAATCATTTGTGTAAACATTGAAGTTAAAAGTGTAATTTTGTGCAAATAAAACATATTTTCATCTGTTAAAACACAAAAGAATATAATTTATAAATTTATTTATTAAATAGACTAGCGCGTGTGAAAAGTTAAAAAAAAAAACACAAAAAGAGGTATTTGTGACCAAAGAGTTCAAAAACCAGTTGTGCCGGAGGTGAGTTTTCCTTTTTTGTTAACATCATTACAGCACAAAAATACATTTTGTTTATTTCAATAGAAATGGAAGTAATAGCAGCAGCATTTTTGTTGGGAGATGAGAACAACGTGCTCCAGAATGCGGAGGCAAGGATTGCCAAAAGAGATTTGAGGGACAGTTGCAATCCGTTCGAGATGACCGATCAAAGGTAAGACATTTGTTTTAAAAGATATGACATGTTATCTGAAATAATTCGTTTGCTTTTACAGCTTCAGAAAAAACTTTCGCCTGAATAAACACGCTTTTAAGTATGTGCTAATTAATTCAATGTAATTATTAATTCAATGTAATTATTTCAATGTCACATACTTTCTTCCATGCTACTCCGGTTTTTGTTGGTGGCCCCATTGAATTAAGTGTTACGGTCACCTCTTCCCAAAATGCCTGCTGCACTTCTTCTTTTGGTCTCTGATGGTACCCACCCGCAAGGTCTAGTTTTTTGGCCATTAATTCCGCCAGCTTCTCGTACTGATCTTGGTTTGTTTGTTTCGACCTGTAATAAATAAAATAAAACTCACTATTTAGTAAAACAAATTAAAAACTTTATTAAATATATATTTAAATTACTACTATACTTACATTTCTCTGAATTGTATTAAAAATTTAACTTTTTTACACACTTTATTGTAAACAACAAAGAACCATTATGTTGTTCAGTCAGACCTTTTGCAGCGTAAGAAAACGTGAAAAACGTAACTAAAATTGCAACGCAGAATACGTACAATCGAAAGAAAAACGTAAGTGGAACGTAACGTAACGCAGAATACCGATTTCATCAAAACGGAGAAAGTTCGATTGTGATTGTAACGCAGAATAGGGGTGAATATTTTGTTCCCTGCAGAAGTCGCCCAATTTGGAGACGAAATATTGGAGATAAATAAGCAAAACAAATATAAGATCTTAAGCTCGTTTAACGAATAAGAAGTATAGTTAGATACAATAACATTATCAGAAAACTGCTCGCGTATTCAAATATTCAACGAAGAGAGTAAGATAGAGAGCAGAGAAACGACGCGCTTCACTCGTTCTCTTTGTTGGCATTCCGCTCCATGAGTAAATTTCATTCTCTATACCATAGTTGCTTTATGGTAACATAAAACAGGGTTGCATAACGCAAATCAACTAATTTTTTCGAAATTCTCAGACAACCAGGAAAAAATACTCGATTTGTTCTTTGTCAAAATCAATCACATTTTTTCGATCTCTGCTTCAAATCAACAAAAGTGCTAAAATCAAGAAAATCGATATCAGTATGAATGCCATATAAGCGAATTAAGTAATTTAAATATTGAATTGTTTTGCTGCAGTACTGACAATTTTTATGTATTCAAGTTTTTGCAAAATAATTCCTCAGATTATTATCGAAAATATCTTTTTTTATTTTTCTCACAGTTTTTATAAAATTTGAAAAATCATAGCTATCGCTTATAGGTATTTGGTACTTATAACATTTATTGCATTCACTATATTTTAATTTATAATTATTTAAATTATTACACATTTTTTCTCTTCTCATTTTAGACTGAACATAAACGCATCAAACGTGCCGGTGGTAAAACCTATCCCGACGGAATTCCCGAATTTGACCGTACAAATGTATCGCTTGACTTCCCCGATGAACTTTTCAATCAATCATTTTCAACTTTTACGAAAATATCTCAAACTTTTTCCAGACTCATTATGGTAACGTAACATTGCAGAAATATATTGCTAACATTAGACTGTAGCTTTTTAGGTAAAATCAAGCTTCGTTGAGAAGTTAAAATATTGCAAGCTTTTAAAAGCTAGATGTTGCTATAATAAAGCTGCTGCTAATTTTAATAATGTTAACTAGCTGGTGTTAATGATTAACAGAAAGCTAAGCTAAACTTTTGTTGGATGTTGTACTGATGTTATATTTTCCTTTAAATTTAACAGAATTCTGCTCGTCGTTACTCCCGTTTTGTTTTGTTCTTCAAGCCGATATTTGGTGATGCTTTGGTGGTTAAAGGTTCCGAGGATCCCACTACCACAACAACTACAGCCAAACCTAAAACGACCACTTCTAATCCTAGCGATAATGAAATTTAAATGTTACCCTATAATAATTGTATGCATATATATAGATGTAAAGCGGTGTTTTATATTTTTTATAATCTTAACAGTTTTCTTATATATGTACTTATACATATATACTTTCATATATGTATATTAATAATATTATTTACATGTGTAGTTGAAGTGGAAAAAAGTGGTGACAAGTTGTATATAATTGTAAATTTTTGTTAAATATAAATTTTATTATTAAATCTGTGTTGAATTAGTTTGGCTTGAGGTCATAAAATCATAATGCCAGCGGGTTTGACTGTTTTTTCAAGATTTATCAAATATTCATAATATTTCGATTAGTATCGCTAATCATCCTCAAGGTTGTCTATACAAAAATATTTAACATTAAGGACATATCGGTTTGACAAAATGATTGACAATAATTACATGTATAATAACTCACAAAAAACAAATTTCTCGTACGCAGTGTGCAACTAAAGTTTGCCCCCCCCCCCCCCCCGTGTCAGTCCATTTTTAGCCGTTATACCCGAGCGCATCGGTCAATGTCGGTCCTGTAATCGAGTCCTCTGCCTGAGACGACGTCAATTATGTGCAACATTTAGAGCGCAAATCGTCGTTAGTAATTGCACTCTTCCGCTAAATAGTCAACGCAGTCAAAGTTAAGATCTCCGTTCCACAGGATTATAGGTGGCCCTTATATCCGATCCGTGGGAAGACAGCCGTGTCCTCAAATCCGCCATCGTCGTGCCAACGTATACCCTTTGGCATACGTCAGTCTTGTCCCCATAGCATTCCATCCAATACACAATATTATACCTATCCCTTTTCGTCACCTTAGCCTATACGCGGCCAATAAAACTGTCTTGAGACACTGGTTTGCATATCACATCACTCCGGAAAGTCCAAAGTACCGTGTCTATATCCAGCCTGTTAATCGGAGATACCTCATTAGATCCCCTGGATCTATCTCGTGTATCTCAGTGAGGTTATACAGGAAGGGACGGCCCATAGTCTTCATGAGCAGGACAACTGCAGAGGAGATGCACCACCGTCTCCTCCTCTTCAGCGTCATCACCAATACCGTTCGGAATCGGTGTAAAACTGTAGGTCCCAATCAGTGAGTGAAAACTGGAAAGCGCACAGCTCAGTGATTGTGAGAAGCTCTCCCCTGTCCCTTCATGGGATGTAATGGGAAACCATTTATTTATTTATTTATTTATTTCAACCGTCTTGTGTGATTACGGATTGGCCAGTGCCCGGTCAGCACGCCAGTTAGCCTAGATATGTCTCCCCGATTATGGCTGATCAGGGAGTTAGTCCGGTGAATGTTATATTTTGGCCATGTGTTTCTGGATATGCGGGCCGTTTCCATCCTATCCCATCCAGTCTTCGCTCGTTCAAGGTAATGCATGAAAATACCTCTTTTGACCAACCCTATAGGCGTTGCGACTGACACCATGTGGAGTTCGGTGGAAGAGGATCCTGCCCTAGCTAGTTCGTCTGCCTTTTAGTTCCCTATGAGACCCTTGTGGCCTGGTATCCAAGTAAGAACCACATTGGCCAGCCGACCTAACTCGACAAGTTTTTCCCTACATTCACTAACGAGATTGGATGCAGTGTTGTAAGATTTGAGTAATAGGAGAGCCGCTTGGCTATCTACAAATATTCCAATGCGCTTTATTCTTCGCTATAGTTTAAATGCGGCGCAGGCTTCTTTGATGGCCAGTATCTCCACTTGGAAAACACTGCACTTGTCTGGGAATTTAAATGATAAATTGAGGCCTGCCTCTTAGGAGAAAACACCCGAGCCGGTTCCACATTCCATTTTGGATCAAAACATGTACGTGGTTCCCCTTTATCCCGCTCTATTCTCTTGGGAAACCTGACATCGAATAGGGTGCAGTAATCGATTGTTATATTGAGTTCTCTTGGGATTGTCTGTAGCATACTCGCAAGTCCATATGGTCCAGGTATATACGCCAGAGGTTTCCAAATTCCCGGCGGGGTTTCATCTTGTCGATCCTGCCGCAGTGCCGAAAATCGTCCCGTGTTCCAATTCCGATCCAGCAGGTCCTCTATAGCCCTGACCGGGCTATTCACTTATCAAGAATCATATTCAAGAAATTTGCCGCTGTGTTGACAAAAATCCCCCTAGGGTGCACAGAGTCAAAGATAATTAACCTTCCGGAAGCTATAGTTTTCCAGTACTGATCAAGGTCGAGCAGGTTGCCCTGTCGAATTACCACCGAGTTCAGGCATGGTAATCTGTTGTCCCTCTCCTGTTCCATCGGGAATTCTACCTGTCCGTTGTATGTGTTAAGAGCCTGAAGCGTGTTGTCCACTTCCTCCTCATCACACCAAATCAGACATCCACATACTTTATCAAGATATTCAACCTCGTCAAAGTTTCGTCAAGTAGGCCATCAAAGACGGTTTAAACGAAAAGGGTCGTGAATGACAAGAATCAAATCGTTGACGACTACTTCATGCAGGACGATTTTACCAACTGACTAACACTGCCAAACTGAATTACAGCAGGGGGTTCTATGGCACAGCTGATCGAAAAGGTACTAGAGAAGCGATGTAGAATGATAGACCAAAGAAAACATACAGATTATAGAGCATGCAGCAAACTAAGTTTAAAAATGTCTGATTTATACTAATGACAGCTAAATTACACTCAGAAAACTAATTGTTTGAAAAGAGGTCGTAGCAACCGTAAATTCGGCTGTTACACCCGAATTGAGGTTGCCACAACCGAATCGAGGTTACCACAACCGAATTGAGGTTGCCACAACCGGATTGAGGTTGTTACGACCGAATTTAGTCTCCACAATCGAAATTCGGTTGAAGCAACCTCGTTTCATAGTTGATTCGGTTGTGACAACTGAATCTTCAAATTATATTCGCTGAGTCAACTAAATTTTTTAAAATTTCGGTTGAAACAACCGAATTTCAAATTAATTCGGATGAAATAACCGAAATTGGTACCTAATTCGGTTGGGGTAACCGAATCTGGTCTTAACCAATCTCAATTCGGTTGTAGTAACATAATTTGACATCAATTCGGTTGTAATTATCGAATTTGGTTCAATTCGGTCGCAATAACCGAATCTAGCCCTAATTCGGTTGCAACGACCGAATTTGGCGTCAATTCGGTTGATGTAACCGGATTTCTCATGAATTCTGTAGGTACAACCGAAATCATTTTCAATTCGGCTACCACAACATAATTCTATGTATTTAAAATCTGACGTTTAAAATTTTATAATCAAATATTATTTTAAAAAGGTAAGTAAAATATATTTTGTATTAAACCGTCTTATTTTGCAGATGTTATTTAGGCAGATATCAACAGCAGATATATATGCGGTAGTCTGGATACAAAACGGCTTTGGACCTAGAGCAACCGATACAACACGTCAGAATTAGTGCGGTGTCCCATGATGGCCGGGACTTCAATAAAGGTTGGAAGAGACATGTAAATTAAATGTCTTATTCTACTTATATAGATTACCCCATATATATGACTTTATTTTCTCGCTTTTTAATTTAAAATTCAAGAAATCATCACTTAATAATAAAAAACTTTAATAATTCATTTATGACAGTATCTAAATTCGGTTGTAACAACCTCTAATTCGGCTGTGACAACCTCTAATTTGGCTGTGACAACCTCTAATGAGGTTGTGCTAACCTCTAATTCGGCTGTGACAACCTCTAATGAGGTTGTGTCAACCTCTTATGAGGTTGTGTCAACCTTCAATTAGGTTGTGTCAACCTCTAATGATGTTGTGTCAACCTCTAATGAAGTTGTGTCAACCTCTGATGAGGTTGTGCCAACCTCTGATGAGGATGTGTCAACCTCTAATGAGGTTGTGTCAACCTCTGATGAGGTTGTGTCAACCTCTGATGAGGTTGTGTCAACCTCTGATGAGGTTGTGCCAACCTCTAATTCGGTTGTGACAACCTCTTAATTCGGTTACGGCTAATTCGGCTGTCTCAGCCGAATTTTTCTGTGAGTGTACATTTTGTGCTGTTTGCATCGAACGAAACGAATTCCCTTTTATTTCTGTCCGTATTATGCCAACCAAATAGTAAATTACAGACGCAACTCGAACTCGATGGAATGGCCTACTACCTCGTCCTCATTAAGATAATACGAAGGGAGTCATAGAACCTTTTTTCTATTGCTCTGTGATTACAGTAGTATTGCCCAAATTATTGTAGTATTGTATGTCTTCATATGCTTTCATTTTGCTGATTCTCGGGGTATTCGTAAATTTAACTCCACGAAGTTGGAGTCGGTTTAAAACATTCTGGTCACATTTCTTGAACTCCGACAAAGACTCCACATCCCTGATTATCTATATATTATTTGATTTCTGACTGTTAGGCCTCCTATAAAATATCCAAATGTTTCCACACCATCCATTTTTACACTAGACGCTGAGCAACCCTAATATGCAGTAAATTCCAATGTATGATTTCTAGAATTTTTTGTCAGCTTTCACAGGTCGCGTAATTGCATATCACGTGACTTGAGCAGCAGAAAAGTCAACTGATTACTCATAGTTTTAATACTTAGTTGATTCAGAATTCCCAACAATTTAATATAACGAATTTTTTCAAACAAATTTCAAAGTTTATTGAATATTATTGTTGCTATAATTAAAATGCAATTATAATAGAGTGCAAGTGTAATTGTAAACTTATAGAAAGAAGCAGACAGTTGTTTATCTAGTGACACGTAAGTGTAGTAAAATAACTAACGCTGCGAGAAACGCAAGATTAGATGTCACCAGTGAGGAAACCAATTTAAGGGAGAGCGATATCAATGAAGACGATGGCGACAAGTGACACAAGTTGTAAATCTTGGTAATATTACGTTGTTTGTTTACTAATTGCAACGATTTTTTGGAAATAATTGAAAATAATGTTTAAATAAAAATTATTGGTGATTTTTGTTTATAGAAAATATTTATATATAATAAAAATATATGTGGTACTTTATTATAGTGGATGGTAGATAAAAATTTCGTTGCTCACCAAGGCAAAACCACTCCTCCCTACACTCTCCACAAGTACTATATTTGGATATCACACTGTATAAGGTTAAACCAAACTCAAATATTCGAGAATTATTTCAAAACACTAACAAATGCGAAACATCCCTACAATACTTCTCCATAAACATCAAGACTCATAAATATCTTGTCTATGCAGGCTGTCATTGAATGCCAGTGCATGGATGCTGAATTACAATATAGAAACTACGATTGCCATGAGTGTGGCACTACAGTGTACCGCCTGTGTATTATTTCCGCCCTTGTTTGTTTTATTCAATCTTTCAATTTCACACTAGTATGTTTTTCAATAATTAATTTCAATACCCGCTCTGACCACCTTACATTTCTCTCGGGGACGGTCACCTTGCTTAGTGACGGTGCGACACATTCGATTGGTTACCCGTGAAAAATCTTTTTAATAAACCGCTCGGAATCGGTGTAAATGTTTTGGTCCCTATCAGTGACTCTAAAAAGATAAGGCGCGCACCGATCACTGATTGTGAAAAGTCCATCCCTTCATGGCATTTAAAGAAAATTCGTTTGTTCTCTACCAATTGATCCAGAGATTTGGAAATAATAGTTTCCAACTTGACGACTGGTAATTACATTTTTCCCTTTCTATCTATTTTTAATTATTTCAACGTTAACAAGTACCCAAATTATTCGTAACGTCGTGGGAACGCATTCTTCTCCAAACTACGAATCTCTCAGTGACGCCAGAGAAAATAAAATAAATTTATTTGAGTGCTGTGACGACGATCACTGTGAAGTCATTTTGTATATGAAAGGTGACCCAAATACAAGCATTTGCTTACAAATTACATAAAATGAACTAAAATCAATACTGAAATTTGAGTCGGGTGAACCGACTTAAACATACCCTCAGATTAAGTCACCATACATTGAATGAATGGGTGCTCAAATGTACCAATATTCAATAGCAGAGTGCCATTGCGCTAAATATTATTCAATACATACTCAACATAATTAGGATCCTAAGTGATTTTGGGGATTTATCATGACTACCAGCCAATCGTCCGCCCAATATTTATATTCGAGGTACACAATTTAGGGCTGCGATATCGACATCGACGTTTTGAAAACATCGATGTTTTTAAAAAACATCGAGTACTTTTTACATCGATGTTTTAGTGCCGATGTTTTTCCAACATCGATGGTTTATATCGATGTTGGCATCGATGTTTTTCTGTGTGACGATTGTAACAAATTGCCTTAATATAAGGAAATATAAACCATAAAATATTAATATAAACTCGAATTGTTCATATTTGCCCATTTATTCGCCGCCAGACGTCAACCACCACCATGATGCGTAGCTGGTTAAACATGGGATGTAATGGGAAACTATTTATTTTAATCAAGTTTTGTAGTTTTTCACCTTTATATCGGGGAAAAGGGTGATTTATATGTTGATAACACATATCTAAAAGAGAATTGCAGCAAATACAAAACATCGGCAAAAGCATTGATGATCGAAGAAACATCGATGTTTGTGACCAGTGGTGTAAATTACCTCTTCTGTTTCAATTTTGGTACCCCGATTTCGAAATATTGGAAAATATTAATAAAATTGTAAGAAGAAATACTTGAAGTGTTTTCTTTTTATTCTTATGACCTTAAGCCGAAACAACTGAAGACTAAAAAAAGCCACCAAAAATTAAACATCCCCAAAAACATCGATGTTGGGGGATGTTGGAAAACATCGATGTTTTGAGGTCAATGTTTTATCGACATCGATGTCTCTTATTTGAAACATCGATGTTTTGAGTTCGATGCATGGAAAAGTTTTTAATTTGTTATTACACAGTAGCTTTTGACAAAATATTGATCAGTACCAAATTTTGTTAAGATCGGTTGTGGGTTACGGGATATACCGGATCGGCCAACCGGAACGAACGACGCCCAATTTTTGTATGGGAGCGACCAGAATGGGTGTGACAAAACCACTCATTTTCCACGGGACAGTGGCATTGGACTAAATAATGTCTAGCACCAAATTACATAAAGATTGGTTCGGTTTTGCGGGAATTATCTTGACGAACAATCAACCGGTCAAACAACTTATATATGTGAGGTACCAAACTGGGCGTGGTATAATCACCCTTGTTTTAATCGCTGGCTGGCATTTGATGACATGAAGCCTATTACCTAATTTCCTTAAGATTGCAAGTGTTTCATGCGACTTATCGCATTGAAAACCCTGATAACTGGCGGGGTTTAATGACATGAAGAGGCACCAGAATGGGCGTGGCGAACTCGCCCATTTTCTCCAGTTAAGTTGACATTTACAGATTATTAACCAATGTTTGAGCTAAAGCTAATCACATCTACCCGAAAATGTGTTAGATGAAACATAATTTTGTACAAAATATGTCGATTTGTAAGGGAGGTACCAGAAGGCGCGTGGTCAAAGCGCCTATTTTCAATACCGGTAAAGATTTACGAGAGCTATCTTGCTTGAACAGGCGTCCGAACAACTTTTGCATGGTAGGTACCAAAATGGGCGTGGCAAAATCACCGGTTTCTTAGTCGGTGGCAGGCACTTGATAACGTAACGCCTAATAACTAATATTGTTATGATCCGAAGTATTTCACGCGACTTATCGCATTGCCAACCCGGACGACAACCAAGCCTTTGTATGGGAGGTACCAGATTGGGCGTGGAAACCTCGCCCATTTTCTCCAGTTAAGTAGACATTACAAATTATTACCCAACGTTTGAGTTCAAGCTAATCGCATCTACCAGAAACAAATTTTAGAAGAAACATTATTTTTTACTAAATCTCTCGATTTGTATGGGAGATACCAGAAGGAGTGTGGTCAAAATGCCCAGTTTCAATCCCCAACTAAGTTTGGACAAATAATAGCTACTAACAAAATTTCGTCAGCCAGCCAGCCAGCCTGCCAACCAGACAGACAGACGTACGGACATGTCTCAATCGTCTTAAAAAGTCCCAAAACGAATTTCGTCCAAACATACTCTAATAATTTTTCCGTATTAAATGATATATAAACCCATCCCTATGGGCGAGGGTATAACTAGTCTCTTGGATTGATATATGTACCCTTGGTAGAAGTGACATATATTTCCATTAGTTATGGAACACGATTTCATTCCTGTGGCTGCCTCTACTGGCTTCGCAGTAGCTCTTCCTGTCAGTCCATGTTCCCAAGACTTTGTTCTAAACGGGTTTTGTTGGTTTGAAAGCTGATGCCATATTGGAGACAATTCTTGATTGATAGCCTCTACAGAGGTCAACAATAGATTCTTCTTTGATTGGACGCACCGTTTCTGAGATACAGACCTATTTTAATTTCAGCAATTTTCTTATTTTTGCGATTTTTGTAAAAAAAATTGCCACCATGCTAGAGGTACCATATTCTACAGATATGACATCAGTTTGGATTGCGACCCTGATTGGGGCTCGGGAGCGACTAGCTCGCAACTCATTTTTGTCTGTTAAGGTATGTTACTGATAATCTATCAGTGTCAAAATAACATATGATTTAAAATGATATATTTCGGCCACCTAACACATATGTACACATATCCAAAATTTTAATTCAAACCCTCTTATAATGTAATTCAGACAAGAATAACGGTATTATATACGGTCGTATTTTTTTCTACATAAAATTTGTAATAGGAGTTTCATGAATTTTAATTTTTGTGAAAAGAGGAGGAGGGACACAAAATAAATAAAATAAAGTATTGTGTTTGGTTGGTGGAGCCACGTCCCTCTACCCAATCCCAATATTATATGTCTAGAACCCAAAACATGAGAAGTATTTAACCAAAAATAAAATTTCAAGCGCGTCTGGATAATATTTTGACACATAACGCAAAGATTGCAACTTCTACAAAGGGGCGTGACAACTGTCATGTTTCCATACACAAATGAATCATACACCATTATCATCCTCATGCCTATAATAATCCCAGAAATGTGGTGATTTGAAGTTTCGGGTTCTATAATCGCTGGCACAACCCAGATTTTTCTTTGTTTCCACGCACATCTATAGCCTCTGCTTTGCACATCTACATGGAGGATGTATCGAAACAATAATAACCATGATCTCATATAACTAAAATCATAGTTTTTGACTACAAATTCTTTATATATGACCACGCCCCTTTGTCCAATCCAGCCCATATTTACATTTTTGTCGTCGCCATTACTTTGCCAGCGAAGCTCGATTGGATCACGGGACAAAGGGTTAAAAATCAATCTAAAGTTTTTTCGGTGCGCAGACAGGTGAAGTTAATATAAAGAATTTAAAAATAAATCAGAAATCTTTGAAACTAACATGATAAGTGTACTCGGTTTAGAGGTTAGCATAGTTACTGTGTGGGGAGATTTTTTCCTGTGTAACGATTTGGCCCCATTTTCAGTACCGAATCATCTGGGTCAATTCGTTTGGACGCAGGTGGGATTCCCACAAGCTGACCGACGGATATGGCTGAATCGTCTTAAAATTTTGTGACGATCAACAATATAAAGGTTGCCCAAAAGTTAACGTATTATTGAATTGTAATATAGAGCAATAGATAAGAGTCGCTGTCTCTCTCTTTACATTCTCTCGATGACATCGAGGTAGTGGTCCATTTTATGGGGTTCGACTTGCTGTTGTATGTTTCTCTTTGATTGGACATAAAATGAACAGAAATAAAAGGGAATGCATATTTTCGTTCGATGTAGCCAGCATAAAACATAATTTTGCTGTCACTAGTATAAATCAAACACTAATAAAACTGAGTTCACTGCATGGCTTACTTCTGATTGCTTATCGCCCTCTCGCCTATCTACTCTGTTTTCTATCAATTTCCTACTCCATAGTCGATCAGCTGTGTCATGAATACTCGTGTATTTTCTGAACCCCGAATGAAAATGTGCCTCGTCGCTGAATATGATTTTGTTCGAAAACCATTATATTTATAATATTTCTTAATAATCTCCTTGTTCTTTAATTTAGAATTCGAGCTTTAATAACCCTGAACAGCCAGCTGCCACACTGTCTGTTTTCTTCAACAACAACAACTTACCGCACACATGGCACAACATTTAAATCTTGCTCGAATTTTCGGACACACTTTAAAGAATATAGCCCCCGGGAAGAATTTCGAGGTATTACAAACGGAATGGATAAGTGTCTATACTATCGTGGAGGGTATTAAAATGTACTTAACTGTAGTCAATTTATACTTAAAACCAGTACAGAAATTTCAATCGGGTGAGCCCGCTTAACCATATCCTCACCCTAAGTCATACATTGGGGTCGAGTACCAAAAAGTGTTTTTATTTTTTTTCAGTCGACCAACATTTTGATTCCCGAATGGACGTGATAAATTCACCCATATTTAAGAGCAAAGCATCATTGAGCAAAATTGTACTTAATTCCCAATTTAGTTAAGACCTGGCATTTATTAGGACTACCTGAAAATTGTCCGTCTATCGGAAGCTATGAAAATTGGCGTGGAAAAGTTGTCAATTTTTAATTACACAATAATAGCTATTGAAAAAAATATTGCCTAGCACTAAATTTCATTAAGATCGGGACTGGTTTATACGATATATCGCGTCGATCAACCAGAAAGCCACTCAACTTTTTTATAGGAGGGACAAAAATGGGTGTGGCATGTATGCCAACTTTTAATTACTCAATAGCTTTCGACAAACAAGTGCCTAGTATCAAATTTCATTAGGATGAGTTTTGGTTTACATGAGATATCGTGTCGATCAAGGCCCAAGCCACTCAACTTTTGTATGTTGGTTAAAAAATGGCCATTTTTCATTCAAAAGTAACTTTTAGAAAAACATCGTCCAGTACCACATTTCATTAGGATGGGTTGTGGCTTATGGGAGATACAGCATCAGTACAGTAGTCCATTCTTGTGTTGGTGGTATCAGAATTGGTACCTCCATTTTCCACAACAGAGTGGCGTTTGGTTAAACATTGTCTAATACCAAATTTCATAAAGGTTGTTCACACGACACAATGTTTCGTTCACACGATGGATTTGTCAAAACCACCGTGGTTGATGTGCGTTTGAAAAAATGAAGTCTAATACCTAATTTCATTAGGATCGGAGGTCTTTTACTCGATTTATCGTAACAAAGGGGACAGGCGCCAAGCTTTTTATAGCAGGACCGAATGGGCGTGGCACACTTTCCAATTTCCCCAGTTAGTAAAATCTAACAGACTAGTAATCAACATCTGAGTTAAAGCTAGACACGTTTACCAGAAAATCCATTATGCAACGTTCAGGTATAATGAGACCAAGAGCCTACCAAAAAGTAAGTATATTAGGGAATTTTTATTAGAAAAGTGAGGTTAAAAAATCGATTTTTAATTAGCTTCCCAATAAAAATAAATATGTTTATGCCTTGATTTATAGAATTTATTAAGACCTTTGCAATGATGCCCATTTCAACATGGGCGGATTATAAATGCCTGAGATATGAGTGATTATATACTCAAGTTTTAACGGCCTATATCTCAAGATGTTGGACCGAAAGCGGGGGTGAAAAACACTTTTTGAACTCAGCGCAGAGGCTTTGGTCGGTGGTGTAATCTTGGTGTAGATCAGCGAGTTGGTGCTAAAGTAAAGTACTTCGTCTATTTGCCGTGGATGAGCAGGTGTAGTCTCACCGCTTAGCATCTCTGGATATTCCTCGAGGAAGGCAATATAGCATTCCAGCAGTGTCTTTGCGGTGCGTTCAAACTTCCTACGTAATAGTGTATAAAAATATTTTACTTTTGCTTTTTTGCAGTTTTCATTTTGAGCAGAAGACCATATGTTTTTGTTTTGTTTTCTCTGCTTTGGCAACCTGTTGTTGTGAGGTGAATTATTTGTTAAGTGGTGAATTTTTCGTTGTAACAGTGTTGCCAGAATACCCGATACAAACAATGGTGCCAACTTTGTAGTAATTACAATTAGTTCCAACCGACATTGAGCAGCCAACACCAAACTACAATTTCCCGGAATACTCGCATTAATTTGCGGTTCTGTTGCTTTCTGCGGTTTTGTTGCTTTCTGCTTGAAGTAGCTTTTAAAATGTTGTTTACTAATTAATTAGATTTGGATTGTTCACTATTTAGAAAACTTCATGAAAAATTTTTGGTAGTAACTATATCGGGAGTTCACTATATCGGGTGTTCACTATACTCAGAAATGACTGGAGCGTGAAGCATTATTATTACTGTCCCAATTCTCATTTAGTTCTTTGTGGTGATCGTCCAAGTAAGTCAACTTTCTGTCGCTTATCTTGCCATGTTAAGGAGATTGTACCGGATATCACCAGTCTTTAAAAGGATGAATTACGTGTCATGTATGCGTTGCAGTGGTGTTGTTGAAGAATAAAACACAGTGTGGTAGTCCAGGGTTATTAAACATGGAACTTCGAATTAAAAAACAATGCATTTTCATTACTGAGAAATATTTTACAAGTAAAGAAGAACGAACCAAATAATCTTCTGCGGTGGGGCTCATTTTGATTGGTGGCTTCGTAAGAATTCGGGTTTCAGAAAATACACAAATGATTGTTGAGATACAAATCCATCAACAACGTGTCAATGTTTGGCGTAGATTTTGGGGTAGGGGCATGATGGGACCATTCTTCTCCGGAAATGCGGCTGGCCTGGCAATAACAGTCAACACATATCTTTGGATCCATGCTAAGCTTAGTTTTTGTTAATTTGACATTAAATATAGGCTCAATTATATTTTCGCGACGCTAATTGTGTATACTACACTAACAAATACATTGCACTCTAATTGATAAACTCTACTTCAGTATTCTTAAAATTCTTCAGATGCTTATGAATGGTATGGAATTGCTTCGCTTTTGTTGGCGCTTTCGTAGTAAAATACTAAATACGATTCATGTATAGCAAAATGTCAGAGTATGTTTTGACTTTCTGTTGGGGATTCACCACAAAATGACTACACATAATGCTCGCTGACAAGCGAGTAAAGCAAACTATTGCGTTTGCCTCTACAGTGAACGGCCATTAAATTATTAAATGTGTGACAATTCATATTTTAATTTATTTTAAATAACGATGGAGTTCGATTTTGACAATATTGATTATAAAATATTTTTAAAATTTAATAGTACTTAATTTACCTATGTAACTTCTCAATCTCTATTTGCGTACCACAAACAACTAAATCAACTATAAATCCATTACATTGG
Source organism: Phaonia tiefii (assembly GCA_963931995.1). Lineage (NCBI taxonomy): Eukaryota > Metazoa > Arthropoda > Insecta > Diptera > Muscidae > Phaonia > Phaonia tiefii. The sequence continues at coordinate 130,059,975 of OZ008370.1, forward strand.
TCTCTATAATTTATTTTAAAATGCGGGACACCGCCCAGTTTATCCTGTCTTATTTCGTTCAATAGTTCATGAGGCCGGCCATTCAATTGGAAGTTCGCAGTCATAGACTACTTTACTGTGGTTCTTAGGCATATACATATATCGGTGGGTCTTGTAAATATCGTTGTATATGACGTGAACTGACTGTGAAGGTTGCCCGCACCATGATGGTTTGCCTTAATTCAACTGATGTCAGATTGATTTTTTATTTCAGATGTGTAATCGTAATTTGAATAAAATGATTCTCAGCATGTAATAACATGTTATCTTGCGCGATGGCTCATCCGAAATATGTAAGACATTGAAAGAAACTAATCGCAAATAGCATTTATATATGCTTAGATCAAGTAGAACTAAAAGATATGCAAATAATTACCTTACAGCCTGCTGGATTGACTTGGTGTATTTCAAAGTGATATCCATATTCAGCAAACGGATAATAGAAAACAGAATAGCGTCTGTTTCACATACTCTGTGTACTGTCCCGTCGCGATGCAGAATAATATTGTGCAACTTGAAGATTATTATATTATCTATTATAGGAGTAATAAAATGCTGTTGGTGTTGTTCAGCTGACATTCTGTCAGCATTGCAATGAAATGATCGGCAGATCTCAATCCCAAATCATATTTTGTTTGAAAACCGGAGTTATACTCTTGTATACTTGCTAAAAATGTTTCGAAATCGGTGTGTCACCAGTTACCAAACAAAGCAAGGGCTCTGGTAGTGGAATTAATTCAGGTAATTTAATTTGCCGTTTGCAACACACAATCCAGGCTCCACTATTTTAAACGTAAATATCACGCAATGACTGCAAACAGTAGTCACTGATCGACTTGAAACCGTCCTATGAGAAACGTAAGAAAATTTTGCATCATCGTTGAATGCTGCACTCTTCAAAGTACACATACGGACGTGGAACTTGATTTCGCACAGCTCTACCACGTGTCGTAGCATTTCGAGCAGCCAAAATATTATTTGAACGTTGTTCGTTACTTTTTGTAAATGTTCAGACACATTTGTAGCATTGCGTGTTCGATGCTCCAAATTACTAATTCTACGTACTATTTTGTGCTCAAAAATGTGGCAACACCGTCCAAATATTAAACTAATGAATTTGATTTATTCGCAGAAAGAAGTCATGAATTGAGAAACATATACATATATACTGTTTATAAGTACAAAAACAATGGGATGAGCTTTCACTCTTAGATGTACTCTATGGCACACAATGAATGACGAAACACGATCAATCAAATCAAAGCAAAATTCAATACTTATTAGAATATGTCCGTAAACTTATCGAAACAAACATTAAGTTGTTTTTTTTTACACCGCTAAAGTTAATTATTGCTTAATTAGTACGGGGCAGCTAAGCGATATTAAGCCTAATTTCAATTTCTCACATAAATGCCGACTTGAGCAATGACAATAGTGCCACATGTTTAAATTCAAAAATTGAAACGAAAAGTTATCTTAGATATATCTTGTTATCATTTCTTTTGAATGAACACGTTATCAAGAAGAAGGGACTCAAAAACAGAAATTTTCAAAATGTCTTACATATGGTAAATAAATTTAAATTATTTTATTTAATGGAAAACAACTACGTACATTTTTATATCTCTAAATTTAAAGGATAGATTTTTATTTTTGATTGACGCAACAACTCTCGGGTAAATGTTATAAAGAGTGTTCCAACCAAAATGCACGATGTTAATAGTAAATAAAACAAAATATTTCCAGAGAATTATCTTAATGCCGAAATGCTCGCCACGGCTTAGGTGGCATACCTCTTTCCGATGGTCCATATTTTTAATGACTCTGACATAGAATTGAGGCTCAATGTCTTTAATGTGCCGAATTATCTCATCCTATAGCTCTTGAATTGTACTTGGCTTATTTTCGTACAGTTTTTCTTTTAAATATCGCCAAAGAAAGAAGTCCAACGGTGTCAAATCACATGATCGTGGCGGACAATTAACATCACCACGACGTGAGATAACACGGCCATTGAATTTCTAGCTGCAAAAGACACATTGTTTCGTTGGCTGTGTGGTAAGTGGCATCATCCTGTTGGAACCACATATCGTCCAGGTCCATATCCTCGATTTCTGGCCACAAGAAGTCCTTTATAATGCTGACCAAAAAAATTACGAAGTGCACGAAATGCATTTTGATTTGAACGACCATTTTTTTGTAAAAGGCAATCTTAACGCGCTGCTCAATTGTGTACCTCTCCATGGTTGAATTTGTCAAACACTGAAACAAAGAAAAGTCAAATTAAGTTGAACAAAAAACTTGACGTAAGGTGTGACTCTCAATTAACATCGTGCATTATGGTTGGAGCACCCTTTATTTTACGTGGGCCATATTTTATTATGACCAACAATTTTATAGGAAAATGTTTGGGAACATATTTTGGCAAAACAATCTGCATATCTTGGAGTTTTTTGGGTATAATACCAATACCAATTTTTAAGACGAGGTTTGCTTTAAATGCCTTTCATTTTATTCGCAGTGAAGCTCAGAAGTCGTCGAAACTCAGACAGCACCCAATATCCCAAAAACAAAAAATAAATACGTAAAAAATATTATTACGAAAGTTGGGAAATAACCGGCCAGCCTAGACCGAAACCCAGTGAAATCTGTTTGTTGAGAACTGTCGTATTTATAATATCGCCAGGACAGTTTGGACATAAAACCGGTTAACGCGTTAATCAGTATCGGTTTTGAATTCCCTAATATATAATAAGCCTGTTCAATCGTATGCACTTTCAATATAACGGGTCCGCCAAATAACTTTTTTTTTTTTTAAAAAAGGCTATAAAAAAAAACTACTGAATATTTTCTCAAATTCCGTTTTTTATTTGAAAGTACAATAATTTCATTCAAATGGCTGCCTCGGCTGGCCATGCAGTAGCCTACACGATCGGTCCAATTTTTAAGCACATTATCGATTGTGTGCAACTGTATTTCACCAATGGCTTCACGAATATTGTCCTTTAAAGCGTCAATTCTCTCTGGCTTGTCGGCGAAATACTTATCTTTGAGGGCACCCCACAAATAATAGTCCAACGGCTCTGCGGCTGATAATGCGATCTGCAAAAACAGGGAGCAAAACATCGAGTGTAGCTTCGGCTGTGTGGCACGCAGCGCCGTCCTGTTGAAACCAAATGTTGCCAATATCCTCCTCTTCAATTTTTGTGAACAAAAATTCGTTCAAATGGCCCGATAACGATCGCCATTGACTGTAACGGCCACTCCGTGCTCATTTTCTTAGAAAAATGACCCAATTATGCCTCTGGACCAAAATCCGCACCAAACAGTGACTCGTTTTGGGTGCATCGGCTTTTCAATGTTTGCGTGCGGGTTTTCTGTGCCCCAAATGCGACAATTTTGCTTTTTTACATACCCGCCAAGATCAAAATGATCTTCATCTGAAAAGATGATTTTTTTGGCAAAAATCATTCTGCAACATTACCATGATTTTCAAAGTAATGTCGCAATATTTCCCAGCGTTGTTCAAGCGTATACACAACCATATTCGTTCAGCGGAAGGATAAAACTAATTATCTGTCAAATCAGACATGAGCTAACTGTTACCATTCACGAAATAAGCAGTAGTTGAAAAAAAACGTTAGATGGCGGACTCTTTATTACTCACGACCATAGAGAAATACATGTCTGGAGAAAATATCTCGCTCAGCAAATTTCTGACATTTGGCCTGGTGTGCCTAAAACTACAACAACCATATATTTGTTGGCACTGGCTGCAAACGTGTTGCCGTATCGCATTACAAAAAATGTTGCCACAGTTCGCAGTATTGAGTGTACATAATTCTTTTAAAGACATAAATGGCAGCACCTTAATGGAATAAGAAAACAGGCGTGTTATTTCAAAATCAAAAACTGAGAAACATGCACACTCTGTTTATGCGAACAAAAACAAGGCGAATGTACTCAAGTCATACAATAAATGACGCCTATAAATAAATTTGCAATGAACAACTCAATGTAAAAAACACGAATCTGAAATGAAACTGCATTTAATTAGATTATATTTTAAACGAACCAAATGTCAATGTGCAAAAATACCGGTAGCTCAATTAAAATAATCGATTGAGTAAAATTGAACTGAATTTGAATACACAAGAAAAAAAACACTTGTATTGAAATGAATAACGCTAGTCAAACCAATGAGACCTGCCAAGTTATTCCATTTATTTTCAATTTGAAACTATTTGCAAATATTTCCCCATATACAGGGTGTCCCCTAAACTTTTGTCTAAACTTAAACACGTGATAGCTGAGAACAAAAGCTACAATGTTTGTTCTTACGCCAATTGCCTAGGTGGCTTCGTTTTCGAGATATTCGTGTTTAAAATAATTGCATTTTTGAATGCATTTTCAATAAATGCATAATTTACTTTTTAAATGAAAAAGAAATATCATTGAAAATTGCTTCAAAATTGATTTTAAATAATTTATTTTTTCGTTTGAAATGAAAACGAATTTTTTTTAAAATGTTTTCAATTAACGAAAATTTTCAAAATGAGAGCCTTGTTGCGTTATGCACTTAGATAAGCGATCTCTTATTTCAGTTGTAGTTGTATTAATAGTCATTTCCTAGCCATCTTACCTAATTTGAATCACAGAGTAATATATAAGAGTCTCCATCTCTCTCTTAGCATCCTGCGGTCATCGGTGTAGTAGGAAATTTCATTGAGTTGCTGTTGTATGTGACTCTTTAGTTGCACATCAAACGGACAGATATAGAAGGGAATGCGTATTTTCGGTCGATGCAACCAATATAAAACATAATCCAGGTGTTATTAGTATCAATTGAACTCCCATCTCCCATCTACTATGTTCGCAATCAAATTTGAAGTACCATGCCATAGCTGACATGATAGTTACAATTTGAATACACAGAGTGACATTGCGAGCTCCATAAAGAAATTTAAATGCATATAACACTTTGTTATAAATGGAATGACTAACTTAATATACCCCCCATCCTTTGATGGATGGTATACACATCATTAGTCAAAACCAGTTACGGAACATATTGGTTATTAGTTTTCCCTTTTAAGGAGTTTTGCTTTTTTTTATTTAAAGACAAATATGAAGATGTGAAATTTTTGAATTGTTCACAATACAATGGCAGAACACATTATATTTATAAATATTTCTGTGTTCCCTACTATGGCTGTAACTCACTGGTCAATTCATTTGCAACAAATTCGCTTATGGGAAATACAATCCAACGAGGTCTGAGACAAAGTGACAGCTAATAGCCATGCGATCTCTTCAACAGTTTAAGTGGAAATATGGATAAAATGAACAAACCCTTGTACAGCACAAGCGACACGCTGTTCGTAGTTATGCTTGTGTTATAGATTTCATCGGTAAAAGAATAAGAACGTGTTCTCGTACAAAGAATGAGAGGTAAAGAACTGCACAGGACAACGTCAAAATCCTTATGTGTCAGTTTATGATGCAGTTGACCACTTCATATTTATTATAGGTATGTACACTGACGAGCAAAATTGTAACAGGGTTGACACAGTTGGGAAATAAATTTGTAATAACGCAAAAGTCAACGCGAACGCCAAAGTCGAAAAATGGTAGTTTATACATCACTTCGCGTTTGCGTTCGCTTACGAAAGCTGTCACTGACATTTGTGGTTTATAGAGTTGCCCAACTAAAATAAACAATTATAGACTAGAAAAAGTTATCTTGAGTGACATGTGCAGAATGAAAAAGATTACAAAATTTAGCTCTTTTTCAAAATATCAACAAATTTTTAGATTGCTATTGTTTATAATACTGCAAATACGAACAATATTCACATGAAATGTTTAAAAAAAAACCTATGTTATTTTGGGTTGGAATGTCGAACAAATTTTCCCATCTATATTAAATTAGTTGTCTTTTCAAAAACACGTGCCATTTGGCGGTATGTATTTGTTGTAATCTATTGGTTCCATTGTTTATTATTGTCAACATCCACTGATGTATATAATTTTTTAAATATAATTATAATAGTTTTGCAAAGCATTATTTATTTGAACTTTCCATTTCTAATTGTATTGTTCTAAATGAGAATTTGAATAAGTAAACATTATAATTTTGAATTATTTTTTAAAAAAAAGTTTGAGCTCTATCTTCGATCTACATTTTTATTTAAATTTGTAATAATGAAGTGATCAAAAACGTTGCGCTGCGTTTTATAAACTACCCATTAAAGAACGTAACCCAACGCAGGAAGTCACCGACCAGCTGTACCGATTTATATACTAAAAAAAACGACAAAAGTCACGCGATGTGACTGATTCACGACTTATAGAATACTACCCTAAATCAATTTATTCTTCTCGCGTGAATAAAAGCAAAACAATTTTAATTCTGTGTTGACATATAAAAAGTGAATAGAAAATACATATTGTAAAGTTATACAAATGTTACAATTTTGCACTCCGATTTTATGTTAATTTTATAAATATTTTATCCAGTAGCATTTGGATTTTTTAAGAGCTTGAATGCGGCGAGGCATGTTGTTGCAACACTTTGCCATCATTTCCGGTGGAATCATATCCCGAGTTTGTTTTACACTATCCCCTAGCTCGTTTATACCATTTGTGGCATCTTGCTACTTGGCGAGCTGAGATTTTATGTAACTCCCAAAGTTTTCGATCATCGTTGTTTCGATTGTTGACTGTTTCACCAGTTTTTAAAGATTTTGCCGAATGTATTGGATCGTTGTCATGCTGATATATCATTCTTTCAGTAGCAGGACATGTTTTTCATTAGCAGCTATTAAATGATTTTGTAGAATTGGAGGATACCGTTCTTTTATCAAAATACCTTAAATTTTAAAGTTGTAATTTCCTTTAAGGCTGTAAGAGATCATGTTTTCTCGGGTTAGTAAAAAAAGTGTAAATGCCGCGGGTGGGATTCGAACTCACATTCGCTGGACGATTGTTTCGATGTTTGTGAAGCATCATCTTCAGCAGCGTTTAGCCCGTTAAGCCACTGCGGTGTGTATTTACACAAGTCACTAACCGAAGACATTTATCGATTGTGTGCAGAGCGATTGTTATCGCTACTTACACATTGCTTTCCTACTTACACGCACTGATGCAGAAGTTTTTGAAAGTTATATTTGTAGAACGAACTGTACTAATTGTAGTTGTCTCGTTCTGTTTTGGTTTGGCCCTACCATGTGTTTCAAATTGTAGTTGTTTTAGATCCTCGTTATGTCTAAAGTTGTAATTTCCTTTAAGGCTGTAAGAGATCATGTTTTCTCCGGTTAGAGAAAAAAATGTAAATGCCAGAGGACCTACTGCATTCTTCGTAATACATCCACATACCATTATGGATTCACCACGGTTTTTCATGGTTTGTGTTACTGCGTTTGTGGTAGTTGTATTTGGATCTTTGGTACAGTACCAAGCACTTCCGTACGGCTCAAATCGATTGATTTTAGTCTCATCAAACCATATAATCGGAAACACAAGGCGTAATTTTATTTTTACTATTTAAAACGTGTCGAATTTAATACTTTTCCTGCTTCCAGTCAGTTTTCGTAGACCTGCACGCTGATAACTAACGGCCCAGCAACATATTGCAGCAACCATGCACATGTTTGCAAGCATTGTTTTCGAGAATTGTAGATCAGCTGCTTTTTGTTATTATATTGTGACAGACAGCAGTGTTTTCAGCAGGTTTCAACAAACAAATGCCAATTTGGGTCGCAAATACATATATTATAACCAACTAATCATTGTGTCCCAAATTTGTTATATTGAATAGCAAACACAATGTGTTTGGACACAAGTATACTATATTTGCGGCAAGCTACAAACACTTTATATTTGCATCCAAACAAGAAAAAAAGACAAAATTTTCAGCGTGTGGGAGAATTGTTAGCGAAGATTTATATTCTTTTGTGTTAAAAAAGGTTTATTTTTCTTCTCCGCAGCCTTAACTCCCAATGTTTTGACACTTCGGCGAGCAGTGCACTCACTGGCGTCAATATTTAACGTCTTTGGTGCCACAGCAGGGGTAATTGCAGTGTCATTTGCACTGTGTGTTATTTTTTAAGTCATGGAAATATAACCATATACGGACACCACTACGTGATAAAAGACCCAAAAAAAAGACCCGTGTCTCCCAGTTTTGCCCAAAGTCATGCAACTTTTTTTATGGGCCCCAAAGATTTCGCGCCTCGGAGTCATTTTTGCATGAAAGTGATCATTGCTTTTGAGTTTCTGGATCTTTAAACTGTTGAAAAGAGTGCAATGTAGTAACATTGCAGCGAGTGCATTTTTGTAACATGGGGGTTTGTTTACATATTGCGTTCTTTTAAACATATATGTATAATTGTTGTAAATTTAATTGTTCATTATGAAAGGGACCATATCAAAGAAAAATTTAAATAGATGCTTTCGTTCTAAGGTTAAACGCGGCTAAAATTTATAGTTTTAAACTTCCATTATGGGAAACGTGTTAAAATTTCGCTCGTCACTGTAAGTATCTGAAGAACTCCGTTTAAACATCCATCGCATTTACAAGTCTTACGTATCTTTATAAGATTACGACATCAATGTGTCATGAAGACACGCGACAGATGACTGTGAACATTCGTTCGTATATGTATATGTATGACTACTCTAACGAAATGAATTGTGTGAACAGAGAGTTATAGCAAACTTAAGTTCGGCTGTTGACACCGAATTGCAATTGTCACAACCCAATTGAGGTTGTAAGGACTGGAGTTTTTCCCCGCATCTAAAATTCTATTGAAACAACCTCGTTTCATAATTCAAATTCAAGACAATTTATTTATTTATTCTTCCATAATATACATATTTATTACTGGTTATATATAAGTACCTACAATTTGTTTTCAGAAATTATCATAGATATTACAGCAATTAGTATACCAGTACTTGTGGCGCTTTTATTTATATTCGGTCTATCAACTAAAATTTCAATAAATTTGGTTGCAACTACAGAACTTTGATTTATTTCGATTGCAACAACAGAGTTGGGAATCAATTCTGTTGATACAAACGATTTTTGCAACAACCGAAGTTGGTTGATCAAACGAATTTGGCGAATTTCTCATGGTTTGTGGTGGTACAACCGAATTCACTTTCAATTCGGAAACCACAACATAATTGTACAATGTACATACACACATATTTATTACTGAATTTGAATTCATTTCAATTTCAAACCTTATGAAATATTACATTAATTACTATAAAGGAATTGATTCCTTTGCCTGTTTAACAATATTTGTTTATTAGAAGAATATTTTTCAATTTCCTTACAGCTACACAGATCAGAAGTTATTACTGTAATTAAAAAAAATGTAAACAGTCGGAACCAGGATTTGACATCACATTGCGGAAGATCGATTCGAAGTTTGTGACTCTTCTCATCACCGCTTTAGCGTTCCGTAATCTTCACCTTGTCACTACTTGCTGTTGTAGTCGTCGGGGTTTCTCAGCTCTTAAAAATACCAGCAGATGCCATCAGTTCTAATCATTTTGAAGATTGGTCATTTCAGATTTAGCGATATATATGCCAAAATGCATGGCAGCATGCCATCATCTTTGTAAAGGGTGATTCCATAGGAACGCATATTTTCTTTTCTAAATAAAACACACTAAAATTTTTTTGAAATTATTTCTTTTTATTTCAACATGTTTTTTTGTCTATACCATTTATGTATGCAGCACAATATCTGTTAAATGACAACCACGACTCCTCTGGCAACACAGGGTGCGGAGGACGAGTACGCTGATGACCCACCGATTGACGCCTAATGCCAGGGAACAGTGACATCAGTCCGTATATTTTAGAGAATATTTTGAAATTATTGTGGAAAATGTCATCTGAAACTTATTTTGCTTTGTACGAGTTGTAATAAATATATTTCTGATCAAATGTTGATTTTTGAATATTTTTTTCATGACTCTGAAGTACTTTTTTTAGTTGGGAAACTTTAAATTTGATTTTTCTCAAATTCCGTTTGGCGGGACTTAGGTCGTTCTTCCCCAGCACGCTTCAGGTATGATCTTAAATCTTAACGATCTGCATATTTTCTTTTATTTGACATTTATTAGGAAACATTTGTTTGACTTTTCTAAATTTCTTCCCTTTTTTATTTTAGATTCAAATAAATTAAAACCATAATGAGTGCAAAAAAGCAAACGAATATATTACGTTTATTTAGTAATTCAAAAAGTATTGACAACGATAATAGTAACAATAATAGTACTTCAGCTAACATCGAACTGGTCAATAAATCAGACTCGCCACAGACTTCATCAGGCACCGTTAGGAAAAACGTTGGAACGGGCGGTGGAGAGAAGAAGAAATGCAAAGTATCAAGGAAATATCATTCTGACTACTTAAAATTTGGATTCATTGAAGAACCTGACAGTGAGCTGGATCCACGGCCTCCCTGTGTTGTATGTTCTGAAAGCTTATCTAACGATGCATTAAAACCTTCCAAACTTGCAAGACACTTGAATTCAAAACACCCGGATTTGGCTAAAAAACCGCTGGAATCTTTTAAAAGAATGCACGAAAATACGCAAAAACAGGTTACTGTTCTAAGAAAAATGACCATGGAAGATAAATCATTACTAACACCTTCCTATCTCATGGCAAATCAGATCGCGAAATGCAAAAAGCCGTACACGATTGGACAAGAGTTAATTAAGCCTTGCATGTTAAAAGCCTGTGAGCAGATTTGGGAATGCAGGCTGTCCAGAAATTAAAAGCAATTCCTATGTCGGCTAATACTATCAAGCACAGAATCGAAGATATGGCCAAAGACATTGAAAACCAGGTAAAAAAATGGTGAAACGTTCATCAATTTATTCTATACAACTAGACGAATCTACGGACTTACAAACAAAGCACTTCTTCTTTGTTTTGTGAAGGTTGAGTATGAAGGAGAGTTCTATGAAGAACTACTTTGTCCGCTTAATTTGTCGGGTAGAACAACAAGCTCTGAGATTTTTGAAGCTCTTAATAGTTATTTCAGGGAACATGAAATTGACTGGAAAAAATGTATTGGGATATGCACAGACGGTGCCGCAAATATGACTGGACATCTTTCAGGAATTGTTGCAAAGGTGAAAAATGTTGGTCACCCAGACATTTTATCTACGCACTGCATTATACATCGAGAACAACCTGCAACGAAAAAAATGTCCCCAGAACTACACGAAGTATTATCAAATGTCATTGAAATTATAAAGGTAATTCGACACAAAGCGCTCAATTCTCGACTATTTCAGGCACTTTATGAAGAAATGGGTTCAAAGTATTCTCATCTACTTCGTTATGCTGAGGTGAGATGGCTGTCGAGGGGCAAAATACTGACCCGACTGTTCGCCTTGCGGGAAGAAATCAAATTATTTTTCCAGGAAAAAAATAATGCGAAATTGCAAAAATTCTTGTCCAACAATGAATGGCTAGCAAAGCTTGCATACCTGGCAGATATTTTTTCCCTGTTAAATGAACTAAACATATCCTTGCAAGGGCAACTTAAAGACGTCTTCATACTACGAAGTAAAATGGATGCGTTTCAAAAGAAAATATTACTGTGGCAAACACGGTTGGTTGAAGACGATCTGCAAATGTTTTCTAATTCTAATTCGGGCTGTATATCATTTATACCGTTTATGATTTCATTCTTCTCCTCTGAAATCGTCTCGAGCTTATTGGCATCGACCATACTTTTCACGTAGCCCCAAAGCAAAAAGTCCAAGAAGTCAAATAGCAAAATCTCAGCGGCCATGTCACCTCGATGCTTACAGATTTGAAAGAAAAAGAACGAGTGGTTGCAATTTCATAATGCTGCCGTAAAATAAAAATAGCTAACAAAGTTTTGAAAATATATTTATGTTTTTGTTGGTTGAACCCACGAAGAATCAAAACTTCAACGGCCGATGGTTGACTGTAAGTACTCTTGTATAAAAAAAAGTTTGAGGTTCCCGTTATCAGCCCTTCAATAAACATTTTTTTCACTACACCCTATAATGTGTGCCTCTCGATTACTTCATTACTGTCGAAATGAAATCGTTTGCGTTCATCTTGTACAGTGAGTGAATGCGTTTATGTGTATAAAGGCAGTTAAGTTGGTTTTTTTTGCCATATTTCGGTCTATCCATTTTTCCGTCGGGGTTGCAATATTTGGCACCCGAGTCTCTTATGCGCGAGAACGTAGGTTCGATCTCTACTCTGACCACCTTATACATCTTTCGACGACTGTCGCCTCTCTTAGTGATGGCGACACTATCAAAAAATAAGGCATGGAAACGCTTCTCAAAAACCTTTCAGAAGCAGCGTGAAACTGTAGGTCGCATTAGTGAGTGGGAATCAAGAAAGATTGTGTGACAAGATTCCTTGTCTCTTCAAGGAAATTAATGATTTTTATTATTTACTTTTTTACCCATTTGCTGAAGTTTTGTGTATACATTTTGTACAGTTGTGTACGTTTACGTATTTGTATAACTACATTTTGTACATTTGTGTAATTTTCACTTTATGTACTTTTATGTGCGCTCTTTTACTTTTGTATACTGTCTAGTACTTTTGTGAAAACCTTTGTACCATTTTATATACTTTTTGGGGGTTTGTTCATATTTTTTTGTACTTTTTCGTAAACTTTTTGTACTTTTGCATACACTTTTTTTGGCGTAGAATACGTCTTACCTTACGGTATAGGGAGTCATGTCAGATTGTTATTGTTGTAATCTTTATTTCATTGATTATGAGGAAACGGCGAGATAACTTTTTTTAAATTTTTTTTTGTAGGTAAATGAAGATGTTATCTTTCGTTTGATATACATTTCATATTGGTTGATATCTTCCTAATATTTAAATTTCTCAAATGAAAATTGTTTAAACACATACACTCAAACATATGTGTGGTGTTTGGTTGAGTGTTTCAGTTTGTAGCGTGAACACAAACTATGCTGCTGTTTCAGTGTGGACACAAACCTTCGGCTGTTGTTTTGATTGATGAAATATTGAAATTTCGTATATTTACTTACTTATGTATTTAAGTGAAACAAAATGTTAAATGTGAATTTGAATTTAACATGGATATATAATTATAAAAAATATATGAAAAAATTAATTCATACATTTTGGCGTAGAATACGTCTTACCTTACGGTATAGGGAGTCATGTCAGATTGTAATTATTGTAATCTTTATTTCATTGATTATGAGCAAACGGCGAGATAACTTTTTTTTATCCTATTTTTCCTATCATAAGCCCATATTATCAAAAGTAACTTTCAGATTGATTTGCGTCTGTTATTTATCATTTATCCTTACTCTTTTAATTTAAAAACATATTTATCCTACCATGAGCTTATGTATATTATCAAAAGTAACTATCAAATAAATAAATTCATTTGCTTATGTTATTTATCATTTATTGTTATATATGTTTTCTGTCTTATCGGATGGCGTATTCTACGTTAAACTTAATGGCCGTGTCTCTGACACAGCCTGCAGGGACAGTCCGTGGCCGAAGGCCTCGGACAACTGTCTGCTGCTTTTTTTGTATTTCGTCTGTCTTTTGTACGTCTGTTGTTATTGTGTGTACACTTTTTGTGTAACGTGACATGTTACCCCCACTCTATTTCCTATAACGTGACGTATTACTCCCACTCCATTTCCGTCCCACTCTATTGAAGCTTCACTTCAAAATGTACAGCCACAGTCATACCGTTCACAGTTTCTGTAGTGTGTTTACATTTAATCTCTTAATATCGCATAGGGTATCTCAGTGTCGCCTCTTGCAACATTTCGCCCGCGGTTTTGTGGTGATACTGTGTTGAACTTTTGTTGGTCGGTAGGTGCCATCCAGTACTCATGCACATACATATGTACATACATACACTGAGTAGGAAGTACTTCGCGTCACTTCGAGAGATCTACTATATAAAATACTGTTGGTTCTCTTGAACCACAGCAATTGCAACAACTCATAAACAATAAGAGTACAGAACAACTTAGGAAAGGAAAAATAACACAACGATCAGTTGCAATCGGAGAGCTGTATCAAGTGAACGCGTTATCAGATATTTAGTATAAAACGTAGAGATTTTTCCTCGTAAACAAAATGTTCGTACTTGAATACAAAAAAATTCTATTTATTTTCGTAATAATTATAAATATACACAAAATATGTTATGGATTGCCGGGTAGAGGCATTGTGTTCCCTTCGGATGATGACGAAACCATGCACAGCCAAATGCCGTCCAATTCTCAGTCTAATAATACTGGATTACAAAGTAGACTGGGAATGGAACAACCACAACCAAAACCACTACCACAGCAACCAAATTCATCCCAGCAGCAACTTCAACGAAATATGCAACTGAATTTGGTATCTAACCAAGAAAGTTTAATAGTGCAAGAATCACCTGATGCAAATATGAACCAAAAAACTCCAAGTAAGAGTTCATCACCAGTGGTACCAACTAGCAAATCAAAAAACACCAACACCACCTCAGATGAAGATGATGACGATGATGGAGAACTCGAACCCAGATACTCAACCAGGACGATTCTGAATTGTAAATGTAAGATTGGTAATAGATGCGCTCGAACGGACAATTGTTGATAACATTTAGACGATCGAATGTGGATTTTTCGTTTTAAGTTTGTGATCGTTTATACTTAAGCGTTTGTACTAATAAGTGTATTTTTAAGTGATACTAACACGCACATACATACATATACTCGAATAAATTGTAATAAATTATTTTATACACTCATATAAAAAAGTTCGTATACTAATGAGTACTTAGGCGTTCAAAGCATTTTCGCTTAATGATCGGTGAGAAAGTTATACGGTCTGCTTTTTTATTCTCTGCTGAACTAATTTTTCGCCCACTTTGTATGGGGAGTTGAGTGACAGTAAGCGATACAAAGTCATCCAAACATTAGTTTAGCGGGAAATACAAAAAACACGCTTATAGGGTTTTTCGGCAGTTACGTGTTGAGGTTTCCGTACATTTGTTATTTAGCATTTTCTTGTTTTTTTTTGGTGTAGAAAAAGTTCACTCAGGTATTTTAACTATAACGTTTCAAAATATTACTTGAGAATTCAAATATAATTGTACAATTATCAACGATTACTCGAATAGAAAAAAGCAATATTTCCAATTTAAAACAATTCCAAATATTTCCATTCAAAATAGGTTCGCTGTATCCTGTATTAGTGTGTACTAGACCGGGTCACGAAAAAAAAATTTCCAATGTCGAGGGCAAATATTAAAGATCATCTCGGGGCAATTTAAAAACAAAAAAATCCTTTCCGATGCCATGGAAACTAGACAAATTAGTTTTTTATCGTCGTTTTTTTTTTATTTGTGGTTCGATCTTAACCTACAAGCCATCGTTGTATAGGTCTCGATGACTACAACATTTGTCCTATAAATGTCGCTGCCGTCAGACATCATTTTCTAATGAAGGCCTCATTTAATGCAGTTTCTACCCCTAAAATTTAAAATACTTTTTTCTAGAATTACAGCCTTTTAAAAACCAAGAAAAATTTGCTTTAGAAGTATACAGTTTTATTCAAAAATAAAAGTTACGTATGACAAGATATATTTAAATTATTGCATATTTTTAAGCGCTATCGAAAAATTTGATAAATACAAATTATTACATACTTTTTAGCACAAATCATTGCATACTTTTTAGCGCTGTTGAAATTTTTAAATATTTATATTGAATATATATATATATATATATTAGGGTGGACCTTGTGTCGATATTTTGGTAGATGAGGGCTCTATTCCGTGCCTTTTTGAAAAAAAATGACAATGCCGAAAAAAAAAATTAAAAAAAAAAACATTAGGGGTTGCGCACGAGCCGAGAAAAAGGTCCACTTTGCCAAAATTAGGGGGGAAATTGCCATAGGTCATCAGGGGTCACCCCTTGGGGGGAAGAATGTATGGCCGACCCCCATTAACTTTTTACCGCCAACATTTTCCCCCAAGACACCCACCCCCTATCTCCTCCCCTTAGGGGGGTCACCATACAAAAATGGAGGTTGCTCAGTATTTTCGAAAAACACCATAGGTCATCAGGGGTCACCCCTAGGGGGGCAAAATATATGACCGACCCCCATTAACTTTTCATCCCCAACATCTTTTCCGAACAAACTTACCCTCTATCTCCACTCCTTGAGGGACTCCCCATACAAAAATACTGAAAATCTATGTATTTACAGTTGCACAATATCGAGATTTTTTTGATTTTTTTACAGAAATTCCACCAATATTCAAGAGTGGTCATTGTTTGGAAAGTCTTGAAAAATTTGAAACGCACACGTGCTGAATCAGGTACATAGGCACCCTTAGCAGATGCCCCCATTCATCAGTACCTGGCAGTAAAATATTGCAAAATACGTAGTAGTTATAAATAGCAGTTCATTCATCGATTGTTGTCATTCAACAAGTGCCGACGACCGCGAAAAGTAAATTGATTTTTCTCCCGTTTTTTAAAAGTTAAGATGACAACACGACTTAGATCGCGCGACGATATTTCTTTGATTGGTTATCCAAGCATGAATATTACGGGGAACAAATTACCGTCGAAGAAGCAAGTGCTAAGAATGCATTTCTTCAACATTCGCAAACGAAACATGTCGAACAAAAATAGTGCGGTTATAGTAGTCGCGGACGCAGTGATGATTTTTTGGCGCCAAGCAGCTATTCCGACGAAAGCCAGAGGAGATGTTACAAGAAAAATAGCTGCGCTGCACGATGAGTGGGATGCTTTAAGAAAGTCATCTCACAGAAAGACTAAGTCCACTAGAGAAAAAGAGAATACGTTTTCTGATAGCTTGGATAATATTTTCGACATCGCACACGCCAACGCCCTTGAGAAAATGACAAATACCGAAGACATTGAGTTTCTGCTAAAGCAAAGAGAAGATGGCCGGCCAGGAACTATGGGAGGTGTGGACGCTACTGAGCGCGAAGAACAAGAAGAGTTGCGACGCAAACGTGCAACGGAATCTAGTAGAGATCGGTTCGCTAAAGGCGGTAAGCTATTTCGCGCTTTGTGTGTTCGTCCAATGTTTATATTCAAATGAAATTCGTTCAATTGCAGTGGTTAAATTTTCAAGCAGTGATTCAAGCGATGATAATGGGAGACAGGACGAAAACTTCCCGGCAGAAGCTGGCCCGTCAAATGTTGGTGACAGAAGGGGTCACAAACAATGTTTTACTGAACGAGTCCTATCAGCTTTGGACAAGTGCAAAGTGACTGACCGAGACGCGGTCGGCATTATGATAGCGGCGGCAGAAGCATTTGGACGCGATCCTCAACAATACACAATAAACCGTACGTCGCTTCGGAGATGTCGGCGTTCAAATCGAGAGAACATGCTGAGTTATGTGAAAGACAATCCAGAAGTAAGATCGCATAGATTTATTTGCTCTCATTCAGAATTCTTATTCTTCAACGCGTTTCATTCATCTCCAGCTTGTCGCAGCTAAATCCTTCGTAGTCCATTGGGATGGCAAAATGCTTTTGGATTTTGTGGGTACAAAGAAGGTGGACCGTCTACCGGTAATTGTCTCGTACGGAGAAAAATAACAACTTCTTGGAGTTCCCAAAGTAGAAGATGGGAAAGGAAAAGGCCGGAGAATAGCACATGCCGTTTATCAACTGTTGGCATCTTGCCATATGACACATCGAATACAAGGACTTTCTTTCGACACGACATCAACGAACAGTGGCCCATTCTCCGGAGCCGCAGTTGCTCTTGAGCGGCTGTTGGAGAGAGAAATCTTATATTTACCTTGCAGACACCACGTATACGAACTGGTGCTAAGGGAAGTTTTTGAGACAAAAATGGGAAAGACCAGTGCACCAGGCGTTCCTTGCTTTGACCGTTTCAAACAGGAATGGGACGCTGTAAAGGTTAATCCATTCCATTCTGGCTTGATAGACGATCAAGTCGTCTGAAAAATTCCTATGGCAATGCAAGTCGGCATAAAGAAGTTTTGCTTAGATCAATTGAAGGAGAAACACCCTCGCGATGACTACAAAGAAATGCTACAATTAATTCTTTTGTTTCTGGGTGAAAAACTTGAGAATTACCATTTCCGACCTCCAGTACAAGTCCGTTGACCAGGATTTATCTCGGGTAATGATAAAGAAATTTATCGGTCACCTATGGTATCTCGCCGATGAGCACATAGCCCTTGCCTTTTTCGATGACAAGGTTTCAAATGAGTTGAAGGCCAAAATGGCCCAAGCATTGCTAGAAAATGAGAATGACGAAGGTGAAGAAGATGAAGAAGACGAAAAAGTTGAAGAAGATGAAGAAGACGAAGAAGGTGAAGAAGATGAAGAAAACGAAGAAGGTGAAGAAGATGAAGAAGACGACCCGGTTCCCCCAGCTCCTCGCGTCGTAATCAAAAGCACCAGCGTTAAAAAAATCGAGGTGAAATTCAAAGATGTGAATGAGGAATTCTTGGCTAAAGACTTGAGCAACTTTGTCTCTCATAATACCAAAAATTTATTTGTACGATTTGGAATATCGCAAGATTTCATTCTTGCAAATCCAGCAACCTGGAAATCTCGCGCAGACTATCAAGAAGGTCGTAGAATTGTAAATAACTTGCGCGTTGTGAACGACACTGCCGAAAGAGGAGTAAAAGTGATACAAGATTATAATAGAATAATGTGTCAAGGCGAAGAAGAGAAACAGTATTTACTACATGTTATCGATTCTTACCGCAAGAAATACCCATCAGCGAACAAAAATATGTTAATTTGACTATATTATATTAAGAGTGCTTAGTAGTACTACTCAATTACAGCTTCTTTTATTTTTGTATGGGGAGTCCCTCAAGGAGTGGAGATAGAGGGTAAGTTTGTTCGGAAAAGATGTTGGGGATGAAAAGTTAATGGGGGTCGGTCATATATTTTGCCCCCCTAGGGGTGACCCCTGATGACCTATGGTGTTTTTCGAAAATACTGAGCAACCTCCATTTTTGTATGGTGACCCCCCTAAGGGGAGGAGATAGGGGGTGGGTGTCTTGGGGGAAAATGTTGGCGGTAAAAAGTTAATGGGGGTCGGCCATACATTCTTCCCCCCTACGGGTGACCCCTGATCACCTATGGCAATTTCCCCCCTAATTTTGGCAAAGTGGACCTTTTTCTCGGCTCGTGCGCAACCCCTAATGTTTTTTTTTTTTAATTTTTTTTTTCGGCATTGTCATTTTTTTTCAAAAAGGCACGGAATAGAGCCCTCATCTACCAAAATATCGCAAAAATGTCATTTCAAGGTCCACCTTAATATATATATATATATATGAAGTATCGAGGGTCAACCTAACATTTCGTTTTCTTTCTTATATTATAATATTTTGTTCTAAAGAGTTTTTCAACAGAGACGCTACAAAAGTAAAACGATAGGGACAGCAAACGACGCCATATTTTTCCCCGCTCTTTTGACATTTCTCTTCAGTAAGGTTTGCCATTTCATCATGGAAAGATATACGAGCCAACAACGAGTCGAAATTATTAAAATTTACTACCGAAATTTGGAGTCAGTGGCCTCAACTTTAAGAGCGCTACGTCCAATTTATGGTCGGAAAATCATCTTCAGCGATGAGGCTCATTTCTGGCTGAATGACTTCGTCAATAAGCAAAATATGCGTTATTGGTCCGACAGCAATCCACACGTAATCCATGAGTCATCATTGCATCCCGAACAAATTATGGTTTGGTGCGGTTTATGGGCCGGCGGCGTCATTGGGCCGTACTTCTTCCGTGATTATCAAGACCGGCACATTACTGTAAATGCGAATCGCTACCGTTCAATGATAACCGAATATTTTTGGCCCCAATTGGATAATATGGACTTGGATTACATGTGGTTCCAACAGGACGGCGCCACAAGCCACACAGCGAATGCCACAATCAATTTATTGGAAACCAAGTTTGGTGAACGTGTTATCTCACGAAATGGCCCAGTCGATTGGCCGCCTCGGTCGTGCGATTTGACGCCGTTAGATTATATCCTGTGGGGCTACGTCAAGTCTATGGTCTATGCAAACAATCCAGCGACGATTGATGAACTTCGTACGAATATCGAACGTAAAATTGCAGCAGTATCGGCCGATTTATGCTTGAAAACCTTCGAAAATTGGGTTCAGCGTCTGGACTTTTGCAAGCGTACCCGTGGTGGCCATTCAAAATAAATCGAGAAATCGTAAATGGCATCGAACGTACTTTCACAGGAATAAAGAATTTCATTGGTATATAAAACCGGTTTTGTTTTATTTAAAAAAACGTTTGTAGCGCTCTTATTGAAAAACCCGTTATTACAGCAACAACAACAAACAGACTGTGTTTTGTCGATTTGCTTTGGTCAGCCTAATATTGTTGTTGTTATTTGTTTATGCAGTCGATATAAGTTAAAAATAACAACAACAAAAGCGTAGTTGCCAAGTCGCTGTGTTGTAATTGTAACTGTTATATTTTTATATTTTTGTTTTTCCATTAACATGAGTCAAGACCTGTAGCATTTATTAGTGTTCAACAATAAAGCCATCAAAACTAAAACAAAGATACCGACAAAACGCGAAGTGGTAGAATAGTTGTTGTTTTTAAAGAAACAAGGTACGACATATGTATATACCCAAGACTAACAGGGTATTTACTTATTTATCAGGCGTGATTAATGATCTTTGTTGTGGTATCGTGCCAACATTGCAATTATTTTGGAATCGTCAGTATGGAGGCGCTAATAAAAAGTATGCATTAATTTTTATTTACAAAATTTTTTTATAGCGCTAAAAAGTATGCAATAATTCGCGGTAATAATGCAAACAACTTTGTTTAATGCTGTAACTACATCTTGTCATACGTAACATTTTTGCAGTTTTTAATAAAGCTGTATACTTCCAAAGCAAAATATTCTTGGGTTTTAAAGGGCTTTAATCCTAGAAAAAAATATTTTTCACGGATGTAACGTGAAAACAATTTTTTACAGTTTTACATCGATTTCAGAATGTGTTGCTAGATAGGAATTTTGCATAAAAGACGACTAATATTTAATTATCGTGCGACTATAAAAATGTTTCGTCACACCTAAAGGCATATGAAAGTAGTTCGAGTATTATATGACTTTAAAGCCATTTAATAAAGTTGACCACCAGTAATTCAGCTTTGAATAAAGTTTCTCGTTTCCTTCCCCCATGCTCTCCCATTCTCTTGTTGCTGTTATTACATTACATTGAATTTCTGGAATATTATCTTACCAATGAATGGTACCAATTCAGGCACAGTGAGTATGCATCTGATGATGAACTTGTTACGGGATTCGAATTGTCTATTACTACAAAGAAAAAAGATAGGAAAGAAAACAAAGAGAACCAACCATTTTTCACTTACAAAATTGTATCAACCCTTGAAAGCTTGTAGTGTTCTGAACTGCATGGGCAACTACTAGGGTGTTCAAACTCTAGGGTGTTCAAACTACTAGGGTGTTCGGAAAACCGGTTTTCGGTTTCACGGAATAATTTTTGGTTTTTTCGGTTCGCATCGAAAACAATATGTTGAAATTTGTTTAGAAAAATTAATACAAAAGAACATTTTCTTGTCTTGTTCATTTGCCCGTAAAAAGAGTGATTATTATTCTGAAAATATAACAGCATTTGTGAGATTTTAAGATTTTTAATTTTCCGTTAAAAACTACATCAGTTAATTCAATTCAAAGCATTGCAATGCAATTCTATTCAATTCAATTCCATCAATTTAGTCCACGTCAATTCTATCCAATCCAATCTAACATAGTCTTAAGTTCAGTTCAGTTCCTTTTATCGTCTTAATTGAATTCAACTGAATTGAATTGGTTTGTGTTGAATTGAATTGAATATTCATAATGTTGTTTCAATCTCAAAACATCACAGCTGTATTTAAATTTAACAATAACGTTTTATTTTTAAATTAAAATGTAAATCATATTCTAATTTGTAATGTCTGGTTAATGTAAAATTGACAAGTTTAATTCATATTCACATTAAACTTATTTAAATTTTATAATCATGTTCGAAATTTAAAGCAATTGTTGGGAATGATAATCTTATGAAGTGTGAAAAATTAATTGATATACTAATTTAAATTATTATTTGTTATTCAAATGATGAAATCATTACGAAATCAAAAAACTGTTTAATTATGCCTTATTTTGTTTAAGTATAAAAGTTTGTAAGGATTTTTAACACAAATTGAGTATAAACCAGTTAACCGGTTTTCGGTTTATTCGAAAATTATTTTTTTTTAAAAACCGGCACACGGTTAATCGCAAGAAATCCGGTAAACCGGGTTCTCCAGTTTCGGTTTTGAACACTCTTCTAACTACCTATTATTTTCCCCATTACCCAGTGAGGGGTATTTCCCCATAGTTGTGGGGGTAGCTACCGGTTATTATCCCGATATCCTGTGGGTAATAGTCATTACCCATTCCCCAATTCGATGTGTATGGGTTAATAGGGGAAGGTGGGTAAATACGAACTCTGCTAGTTTAAGTTGGAGACCAATCAACATCAATTCTACTTTCAGAGGCATTAATTGACATTTAAGATCAATCAAAATTTAAAAAGCATTAATCAAAATTTAAAAGACATCTTTTGCAATTTAAAATGCGACAATCTAATTTTAGAAGGCATTTTAAGACATCCATTGTAATTTAAAATATTTCAATTGAAATTTAAGACGTTAATAAAAATTTAAAATAAATAAATTGTAGTTTAAAATGAATCAGTTGAAATTTAGTTCATATCAATTGAAATTTAAAGGACCTCAAATTACATTTAAAACACATCAATTGAAATTTAAGACATCCATTGATATTTAAAACACATCACTTATAATTTTAGACACATCAATTAAAATGTAACAGATATCAATTGAAATTCAAAGGACATTAACTGAATTTGAATAGACATCAATTGAATTTTAATATATGTCAATTGTAATTAAAAACAATGCAGTTGTCAACTGACAACGCAACTGAAATAAAAATTAGTATTGTGTACGACAACTGGCAACAGATAGCAATGTTTTGCCGTACAGAGTTTCGACACTATATAAATATAAATCTAAAGTGAGTTTGAGAAATAAAAGCGGCTTTAAAGAAAATCTACAAAGACGAACTACAAAGACGATGAGTTCTGTGGAATTATTTTTTCATGAGAAGACAAAGTACAAAACGTGGCATGTATTAGAAGACACTTAACTGTAGGACCAGATGTAGTTTAGGTCAACTGTCCAAAAACTATTATTTTTATTTTGACGGGTAGATCACATCATTTTAACAAAAAAAAAAATTAAAAAAAATAGGCACCGACTCCTATTTTCGGAGTTATGGATCCTCAAAATTTGAGCGTGCTGGAGAGCGTTACATTTGTGGAACCATCTTAAGTCCTCAAGGTTCTGCCTTTTTCGAGTAGGGCACGTCAAAATAAGCACACAAAAAATTCTACATTTTGCTTGGTTATCAATATATTAAATGTTTAATTTTTAAAAATTATCGAATATTTAAAAAAAAAAGAAATAAACCCACAAGATATAATACAGCTTTCCCTATGGCCTGTCTTAGGTATATTCTCCTCTGGGGCTTCGGCATAGTATTGCCCGTGTTATAACAATGGCATGACTAAACTTACGTTGTCGATGGCTTAAAGGAAGTGGTACATCTAATTACAAAAGATTACTTAAAAAAGAAAAGGTCCGAAATAAAAACTGGTCTTACTCGAAAGCGAAGTTTCCTGGCATTGTCGGATGTATCATGGGACCGAAGGAAGAAGTTCGCCATTTGTACATAAACAGGAAGGGCTACTTTAGTTTAAATTCTTTGCCGGTTAGTTATTATAATATAACCATTATTTAATTGTAGACGTGCGATTACTAACAGCACATAAGGTATTATGACGATAGACATCCGCTCTATTCACGATGCCTTTATTTGGAACAACAGCCCATTGAAGCAACAGGTTGCCGTCGGATACTAGGGCGGAATTGCCGGAGTTCAGGCGCAGCACACAACTTGATAAAAAAAATCCGAAATTCGAGAAAAATATAAGAACACGAAAAATATGTTATCTTTTTGTCGGACGGACTTATGGGGCCCACAGGGTCTGAAAAACGGCTCGAGACGGCTAAATACAGGCAACTGGGGGTAGTCAAATGAAAGGTATTTTTATCACAAATTTAATGGTGGCTTTATTTTCTATCTATGCACCCAGATAACCACAATTTACCTTATTATAGTATGTCTTGAGAATTGGATTATATCAAACACTTAGTGTGGGTACTCAAATTAAAGCGAATGTGGAACCTGCTAGTCATTTTGAAAACTTTCAATAAAAATGTTACAGACTTTAATCACAAATGTTGTAAAACGATTTTTGCAACAACCGAAGTTGGTTGATCAAACGAATTTGGCGAATTTCTCATGGTTTGTGGTGGTACAACCGAATTCACTTTCAATTCGGAAACCACAACATAATTGTACAATGTACATACACACATATTTATTACTGAATTTGAATTCATTTCAATTTCAAACCTTATGAAATATTACATTAATTACTATAAAGGAATTGATTCCTTTGCCTGTTTAACAATATTTGTTTATTAGAAGAATATTTTTCAATTTCCTTACAGCTACACAGATCAGAAGTTATTACTGTAATTAAAAAAAATGTAAACAGTCGGAACCAGGATTTGACATCACATTGCGGAAGATCGATTCGAAGTTTGTGACTCTTCTCATCACCGCTTTAGCGTTCCGTAATCTTCACCTTATCACTACTTGCTGTTGTAGTCGTCGGGGTTTCTCAGCTCTTAAAAATACCAGCAGATGCCATCAGTTCTAATCATTTTGAAGATTGGTCATTTCAGATTTAGCGATATATATGCCAAAATGCATGGCAGCATGCCATCATCTTTGTAAAGGGTGATTCCATAGGAACGCACATTTTCTTTTCTAAATAAAACACACCAAAATTTTTTTGAAATTATTTCTTTTTATTTCAACATGTTTTTTTGTCTATACCATTTATGTATGCAGCACAATATCTGTTAAATGACAACCACGACTCCTCTGGCAACACAGGGTGCGCGTATTAAAATTTTCCATGGATTTTTGACATAGTTCGGGCTGTATATCATTTATACCGTTTATGATTTCATTCTTCTCCTCTGAAATCGTCTCGAGCTTATTGGCATCGACCATACTTTTCACGTAGCCCCAAAGCAAAAAGTCCAAGAAGTCAAATAGCAAAATCTCAGCGGCCATGTCACCTCGATGCTTACAGATTTGAAAGAAAAAGAACGAGTGGTTGCAATTTCATAATGCTGCCGTAAAATAAAAATAGCTAACAAAGTTTTGAAAATATATTTATGTTTTTGTTGGTTGAACCCACGAAGAATCAAAACTTCAACGGCCGATGGTTGACTGTAAGTACTCTTGTATAAAAAAAAGTTTGAGGTTCCCGTTATCAGCCCTTCAATAAACATTTTTTTCACTACACCCTATAATGTGTGCCTCTCGATTACTTCATTACTGTCGAAATGAAATCGTTTGCGTTCATCTTGTACAGTGAGTGAATGCGTTTATGTGTATAAAGGCAGTTAAGTTGGTTTTTTTTGCCATATTTCGGTCTATCCATTTTTCCGTCGGGGTTGCAATATTTGGCACCCGAGTCTCTTATGCGCGAGAACGTAGGTTCGATCTCTACTCTGACCACCTTATACATCTTTCGACGACTGTCGCCTCTCTTAGTGATGGCGACACTATCAAAAAATAAGGCATGGAAACGCTTCTCAAAAACCTTTCAGAAGCAGCGTGAAACTGTAGGTCGCATTAGTGAGTGGGAATCAAGAAAGATTGTGTGACAAGATTCCTTGTCTCTTCAAGGAAATTAATGATTTTTATTATTTACTTTTTTACCCATTTGCTGAAGTTTTGTGTATACATTTTGTACAGTTGTGTACGTTTACGTATTTGTATAACTACATTTTGTACATTTGTGTAATTTTCACTTTATGTACTTTTATGTGCGCTCTTTTACTTTTGTATACTGTCTAGTACTTTTGTGAAAACCTTTGTACCATTTTATATACTTTTTGGGGGTTTGTTCATATTTTTTTGTACTTTTTCGTAAACTTTTTGTACTTTTGCATACACTTTTTTTGGCGTAGAATACGTCTTACCTTACGGTATAGGGAGTCATGTCAGATTGTTATTGTTGTAATCTTTATTTCATTGATTATGAGGAAACGGCGAGATAACTTTTTTTAAATTTTTTTTTGTAGGTAAATGAAGATGTTATCTTTCGTTTGATATACATTTCATATTGGTTGATATCTTCCTAATATTTAAATTTCTCAAATGAAAATTGTTTAAACACATACACTCAAACATATGTGTGGTGTTTGGTTGAGTGTTTCAGTTTGTAGCGTGAACACAAACTATGCTGCTGTTTCAGTGTGGACACAAACCTTCGGCTGTTGTTTTGATTGATGAAATATTGAAATTTCGTATATTTACTTACTTATGTATTTAAGTGATACAAAATGTTAAATGTGAATTTGAATTTAACATGGATATATAATTATAAAAAATATATGAAAAAATTAATTCATACATTTTGGCGTAGAATACGTCTTACCTTACGGTATAGGGAGTCATGTCAGATTGTAATTATTGTAATCTTTATTTCATTGATTATGAGCAAACGGCGAGATAACTTTTTTTTATCCTATTTTTCCTATCATAAGCCCATATTATCAAAAGTAACTTTCAGATTGATTTGCGTCTGTTATTTATCATTTATCCTTACTCTTTTAATTTAAAAACATATTTATCCTACCATGAGCTTATGTATATTATCAAAAGTAACTATCAAATAAATAAATTCATTTGCTTATGTTATTTATCATTTATTGTTATATATGTTTTCTGTCTTATCGGATGGCGTATTCTACGTTAAACTTAATGGCCGTGTCTCTGACACAGCCTGCAGGGACAGTCCGTGGCCGAAGGCCTCGGACAACTGTCTGCTGCTTTTTTTGTATTTCGTCTGTCTTTTGTACGTCTGTTGTTATTGTGTGTACACTTTTTGTGTAACGTGACATGTTACCCCCACTCTATTTCCTATAACGTGACGTATTACTCCCACTCCATTTCCGTCCCACTCTATTGAAGCTTCACTTCAAAATGTACAGCCACAGTCATACCGTTCACAGTTTCTGTAGTGTGTTTACATTTAATCTCTTAATATCGCATAGGGTATCTCAGTGTCGCCTCTTGCAACATTTCGCCCGCGGTTTTGTGGTGATACTGTGTTGAACTTTTGTTGGTCGGTAGGTGCCATCCAGTACTCATGCACATACATATGTACATACATACACTGAGTAGGAAGTACTTCGCGTCACTTCGAGAGATCTACTATATAAAATACTGTTGGTTCTCTTGAACCACAGCAATTGCAACAACTCATAAACAATAAGAGTACAGAACAACTTAGGAAAGGAAAAATAACACAACGATCAGTTGCAATCGGAGAGCTGTATCAAGTGAACGCGTTATCAGATATTTAGTATAAAACGTAGAGATTTTTCCTCGTAAACAAAATGTTCGTACTTGAATACAAAAAAATTCTATTTATTTTCGTAATAATTATAAATATACACAAAATATGTTATGGATTGCCGGGTAGAGGCATTGTGTTCCCTTCGGATGATGACGAAACCATGCACAGCCAAATGCCGTCCAATTCTCAGTCTAATAATACTGGATTACAAAGTAGACTGGGAATGGAACAACCACAACCAAAACCACTACCACAGCAACCAAATTCATCCCAGCAGCAACTTCAACGAAATATGCAACTGAATTTGGTATCAAACCAAGAAAGTTTAATAGTGCAAGAATCACCTGATGCAAATATGAACCAAAAAACTCCAAGTAAGAGTTCATCACCAGTGGTACCAACTAGCAAATCAAAAAACACCAACACCACCTCAGATGAAGATGATGACGATGATGGAGAACTCGAACCCAGACACTCAACCAAGACGATTCTGAATTGTAAATGTACGATTGGTAACAGATGCGCTCGAACGGACAATTGTTGATAACATTTAGACGATCGAATGTGGATTTTTCGTTTTAAGTTTGTGATCGTTTATACTTAAGCGTTTGTACTAATAAGTGTATTTTTAAGTGATACTAACACGCACATACATACATATACTCGAATAAATTGTAATAAATTATTTTATACACTCATATAAAAAAGTTCGTATACTAATGAGTACTTAGGCGTTCAAAGCATTTTCGCTTAATGATCGGTGAGAAAGTTATACGGTCTGCTTTTTTATTCTCTGCTGAACTAATTTTTCGTCCACTTTGTATGGGGAGTTGAGTGACAGTAAGCGATACAATGCGGCCCCCCATACAAAGCCATCCAAACATTAGTTTAGCGGGAAATACAAAAAACACGCTTATAGGGTTTTTCGGCAGTTACGTGTTGAGGTTTCCGTACATTTGTTATTTAGCATTTTCTTGTTTTTTTTTGGTGTAGAAAAAGTTCACTCAGGTATTTTAACTATAACGTTTCAAAATATTACTTGAGAATTCAAATATAATTGTACAATTATCAACGATTACTCGAATAGAAAAAAGCAATATTTCCAATTTAAAACAATTCCAAATATTTCCATTCAAAATAGGTTCGCTGTATCCTGTATTAGTGTGTACTAGACCGGGTCACGAAAAAAAATTTCCAATGTCGAGTTCAAATATTAAAGATCATCTCGGGGCAATTTAAAAACAAAAAAATCCTTTTCGATGCCATGGAAACTAGACAAATTAGTTTTTTATCGTCGTTTTTTTTTATTTGTGGTTCGATCTTAACCTACAAGCCATCGTTGTATAGGTCTCGATGACTACAACATTTGTCCTATAAATGTCGCTGCCGTCAGACATCATTTTCTAATGAAGGCCTCATTTAATGCAGTTTCTACCCCTAAAATTTAAAATACTTTTTTCTAGAATTAAAGCCTTTTAAAAACCAAAAAAAATTTGCTTTAGAAGTATACAGTTTTATTCAAAAATAAAAGTTACGTATGACAAGATATATTTAAATTATTGCATATTTTTAAGCGCTATCGAAAAATTTGATAAATACAAATTATTACATACTTTTTAGCACAAATCATTGCATACTTTTTAGCGCTGTTGAAATTTTTAAATATTTATATTGAATATATATATATATATATATATATATATGAAGTATCGAGGGTCAACCTAACATTTCGTTTTCTTTCTTATATTATAATATTTTGTTCTAAAGAGTTTTTCAACAGAGACGCTACAAAAGTAAAACGATAGGGACAGCAAACGACGCCATATTTTTCCCCGCTCTTTTGACATTTCTCTTCAGTAAGGTTTGCCATTTCATCATGGAAAGATATACGAGCCAACAACGAGTCGAAATTATTAAAATTTACTACCGAAATTTGGAGTCAGTGGCCTCAACTTTAAGAGCGCTACGTCCAATTTATGGTCGGAAAATCATCTTCAGCGATGAGGCTCATTTCTGGCTGAATGACTTCGTCAATAAGCAAAATATGCGTTATTGGTCCGACAGCAATCCACACGTAATCCATGAGTCATCATTGCATCCCGAACAAATTATGGTTTGGTGCGGTTTATGGGCCGGCGGCGTCATTGGGCCGTACTTCTTCCGTGATTATCAAGACCGGCACATTACTGTAAATGCGAATCGCTACCGTTCAATGATAACCGAATATTTTTGGCCCCAATTGGATAATATGGACTTGGATTACATGTGGTTCCAACAGGACGGCGCCACAAGCCACACAGCGAATGCCACAATCAATTTATTGGAAACCAAGTTTGGTGAACGTGTTATCTCACGAAATGGCCCAGTCGATTGGCCGCCTCGGTCGTGCGATTTGACGCCGTTAGATTATATCCTGTGGGGCTACGTCAAGTCTATGGTCTATGCAAACAATCCAGCGACGATTGATGAACTTCGTACGAATATCGAACGTAAAATTGCAGCAGTATCGGCCGATTTATGCTTGAAAACCTTCGAAAATTGGGTTCAGCGTCTGGACTTTTGCAAGCGTACCCGTGGTGGCCATTCAAAATAAATCGAGAAATCGTAAATGGCATCGAACGTACTTTCACAGGAATAAAGAATTTCATTGGTATATAAAACCGGTTTTGTTTTATTTAAAAAAACGTTTGTAGCGCTCTTATTGAAAAACCCGTTATTACAGCAACAACAACAAACAGACTGTGTTTTGTCGATTTGCTTTGGTCAGCCTAATATTGTTGTTGTTATTTGTTTATGCAGTCGATATAAGTTAAAAATAACAACAACAAAAGCGTAGTTGCCAAGTCGCTGTGTTGTAATTGTAACTGTTATATTTTTATATTTTTGTTTTTCCATTAACATGAGTCAAGACCTGTAGCATTTATTAGTGTTCAACAATAAAGCCATCAAAACTAAAACAAAGATACCGACAAAACGCGAAGTGGTAGAATAGTTGTTGTTTTTAAAGAAACAAGGTACGACATATGTATATACCCAAGACTAACAGGGTATTTACTTATTTATCAGGCGTGATTAATGATCTTTGTTGTGGTATCGTGCCAACATTGCAATTATTTTGGAATCGTCAGTATGGAGGCGCTAATAAAAAGTATGCATTAATTTTTATTTACAAAATTTTTTTATAGCGCTAAAAAGTATGCAATAATTCGCGGTAATAATGCAAACAACTTTGTTTAATGCTGTAACTACATCTTGTCATACGTAACATTTTTGCAGTTTTTAATAAAGCTGTATACTTCCAAAGCAAAATATTCTTGGGTTTTAAAGGGCTTTAATCCTAGAAAAAAATATTTTTCACGGATGTAACGTGAAAACAATTTTTTACAGTTTTACATCGATTTCAGAATGTGTTGCTAGATAGGAATTTTGCATAAAAGACGACTAATATTTAATTATCGTGTGACTATAAAAATGTTTCGTCACACTTAAAGGCATATGAAAGTAGTTCGAGTATTATATGACTTTAAAGCCATTTAATAAAGTTGACCACCAGTAATTCAGCTTTGAATAAAGTTTCTCGTTTCCTTCCCCCATGCTCTCCCATTCTCTTGTTGCTGTTATTACATTACATTGAATTGCTGGAATATTATCTTACCAATGAATGGTACCAATTCAGGCACAGTGAGTATGCATCTGATGATGAACTTGTTACGGGATTCGAATTGTCTATTACTACAAAGAAAAAAGATAGGAAAGAAAACAAAGAGAACCAACCATTTTTCACTTAGAAAATTGTATCAACCCTTGAAAGCTTGTAGTGTTCTGAACTGCATGGGCAACTACTAGGGTGTTCAAACTCTAGGGTGTTCAAACTACTAGGGTGTTCGGAAAACCGGTTTTCGGTTTCACGGAATAATTTTTGGTTTTTTCGGTTCGCATCGAAAACAATATGTTGAAATTTGTTTAGAAAAATTAATACAAAAGAACATTTTCTTGTCTTGTTCATTTGCCCGTAAAAAGAGTGATTATTATTCTGAAAATATAACAGCATTTGTGAGATTTTAAGATTTTTAATTTTCCGTTAAAAACTACATCAGTTAATTCAATTCAAAGCATTGCAATGCAATTCTATTCAATTCAATTCCATCAATTTAGTCCACGTCAATTCTATCCAATCCAATCTAACATAGTCTTAAGTTCAGTTCAGTTCCTTTTATCGTCTTAATTGAATTCAACTGAATTGAATTGGTTTGTGTTGAATTGAATTGAATATTCATAATGTTGTTTCAATCTCAAAACATCACAGCTGTATTTAAATTTAACAATAACGTTTTATTTTTAAATTAAAATGTAAATCATATTCTAATTTGTAATGTCTGGTTAATGTAAAATTGACAAGTTTAATTCATATTCACATTAAACTTATTTAAATTTTATAATCATGTTCGAAATTTAAAGCAATTGTTGGGAATGATAATCTTATGAAGTGTGAAAAATTAATTGATATACTAATTTAAATTATTATTTGTTATTCAAATGATGAAATCATTACGAAATCAAAAAACTGTTTAATTATGCCTTATTTTGTTTAAGTATAAAAGTTTGTAAGGATTTTTAACACAAATTGAGTATAAACCAGTTAACCGGTTTTCGGTTTATTCGAAAATTATTTTTTTTTAAAAACCGGCACACGGTTAATCGGAAGAAATCCGGTAAACCGGGTTCTCCAGTTTCGGTTTTGAACACTCTTCTAACTACCTATTATTTTCCCCATTACCCAGTGAGGGGTATTTCCCCATAGTTGTGGGGGTAGCTACCGGTTATTATCCCGATATCCTGTGGGTAATAGTCATTACCCATTCCCCAATTCGATGTGTATGGGTTAATAGGGGAAGGTGGGTAAATACGAACTCTGCTAGTTTAAGTTGGAGACCAATCAACATCAATTCTACTTTCAGAGGCATTAATTGACATTTAAGATCAATTAAAATTTAAAAAGCATTAATCAAAATTTAAAAGACATCTTTTGCAATTTAAAATGCGACAATCTAATTTTAGAAGGCATTTTAAGACATCCATTGTAATTTAAAATATTTCAATTGAAATTTAAGACGTTAATAAAAATTTAAAATAAATAAATTGTAGTTTAAAATGAATCAGTTGAAATTTAGTTCATATCAATTGAAATTTAAAGGACCTCAAATTACATTTAAAACACATCAATTGAAATTTAAGACATCCATTGATATTTAAAACACATCACTTATAATTTTAGACACATCAATTAAAATGTAACAGATATCAATTGAAATTCAAAGGACATTAACTGAATTTGAATAGACATCAATTGAATTTTAATATATGTCAATTGTAATTAAAAACAATGCAGTTGTCAACTGACAACGCAACTGAAATAAAAATTAGTATTGTGTACGACAACTGGCAACAGATAGCAATGTTTTGCCGTACAGAGTTTCGACACTATATAAATATAAATCTAAAGTGAGTTTGAGAAATAAAAGCGGCTTTAAAGAAAATCTACAAAGACGAACTACAAAGACGATGAGTTCTGTGGAATTATTTTTTCATGAGAAGACAAAGTACAAAACGTGGCATGTATTAGAAGACACTTAACTGTAGGAACAGATGTAGTTTAGGTCAACTGTCCAAAAACTATTATTTTTATTTTGACGGGTAGATCACATCATTTTAACAAAAAAAAAAAATTAAAAAAAATAGGCACCGACTCCTATTTTCGGAGTTATGGATCCTCAAAATTTGAGCGTGCTGGAGAGCGTTACATTTGTGGAACCATCTTAAGTCCTCAAGGTTCTGCCTTTTTCGAGTAGGGCACGTCAAAATAAGCACACAAAAAATTCTACATTTTGCTTGGTTATCAATATATTAAATGTTTAATTTTTAAAAATTATCGAATATTTAAAAAAAAAAGAAATAAACCCACAAGATATAATACAGCTTTCCCTATGGCCTGTCTTAGGTATATTCTCCTCTGGGGCTTCGGCATAGTATTGCCCGTGTTATAACAATGGCATGACTAAACTTACGTTGTCGATGGCTTAAAGGAAGTGGTACATCTAATTACAAAAGATTACTTAAAAAAGAAAAGGTCCGAAATAAAAACTGGTCTTACTCGAAAGCGAAGTTTCCTGGCATTGTCGGATGTATCATGGGACCGAAGGAAGAAGTTCGCCATTTGTACATAAACAGGAAGGGCTACTTTAGTTTAAATTCTTTGCCGGTTAGTTATTATAATATAACCATTATTTAATTGTAGACGTGCGATTACTAACAGCACATAAGGTATTATGACGATAGACATCCGCTCTATTCACGATGCCTTTATTTGGAACAACAGCCCATTGAAGCAACAGGTTGCCGTCGGATACTAGGGCGGAATTGCCGGAGTTCAGGCGCAGCACACAACTTGATAAAAAAAATCCGAAATTCGAGAAAAATATAAGAACACGAAAAATATGTTATCTTTTTGTCGGACGGACTTATGGGGCCCACAGGGTCTGAAAAACGGCTCGAGACGGCTAAATACAGGCAACTGGGGGTAGTCAAATGAAAGGTATTTTTATCACAAATTTAATGGTGGCTTTATTTTCTATCTATGCACCCAGATAACCACAATTTACCTTATTATAGTAGATATGTCTTGAGAATTGGATTATATCAAACACTTAGTGTGGGTACTCAAATTAAAGCGAATGTGGAACCTGCTAGTCATTTTGAAAACTTTCAATAAAAATGTTACAGACTTTAATCACAAATGCCGACATTTTTTTCTGAAAATTTTTCGTTAGTCAGTATGTTTTTCTTTAAAGTCTGCGAAATTTTTCCTGAAAGTTTTTAAAATAATTTGCAATGAAGCAGATTCATCATTCCCTTTAATTTGAGTGCCCACACTAAGTGTTTGCAGTTTTCCAATTCCGAAGACCCAGTATAATATGGTAAATTGGGGTTCTCTGGGTCCACAGATGCTACTCCACAAAAATAAAGTTACCATTAAAATTGTGATCAAAATATCTACCCCACAGCTGGCTTTTTCAAGCCGTCACTTACTGGACCCGTGTTTTGGACATAGGTGCTGCCGACAAAAAAAAATATATTTTTCGCGTTCTCTTTCTCTGTGGCCGTCGGTGGTGCAATGGTAGTGTGCGCGGCTCTTGCACATGAGATGGTGGGTTCGATCCCTGCTATGATCACCTTACATTTCTTCCTACGACAGCCACATCGCTTAGTGACGGCTACACTATTTAGTACTTAGCCATGAAAAAGCTTCACAAAATACCGTTCGAAAAAGGAGTAAAACTGTAGGTCCCAATCAGTTAGTATACAACTAGAAACCATACAGCTCATTGGCTTGTGAGAAGCTCTCCCCAATCCCTTCATGGGATGTAAATTAGGGTTGCCAGATTCAAATGGCCTTTTGTCTGGAATTTTGAATAAGTTAACTGGATTTTATAAAAAAATCTGGATTTCGCAAATCCCCAAATATGAGGAATAAATTCTGTTAAATTCATGCATTAAAATTATTTAATTAAATTATAAAAACATAACAAAACATTTATAATTCAGTCTTTTCCATTTATCGGAAAATCTTGTAAAATTTATTTTTCTAGACGGTCCAGCTTCCTCATGGCTCTCCATGTTTATTGACCGAATGTTTTGCTTGCAATGTGAAACTCTGTATTTACATTTGCTGTCGATCAGCTGTTAACAATTGTCAAATTATCAGTATTGGTCACACAAATCAGAGATGGGGTAATATGGAAATACTGCGTACTATTATTTTCTCTCTTTGGGTGTAATTGAGTGCTGGCTAAAAGTAATTAGCACTCAAAAATCACCATATTGAGAATGAAATAGATAAATAACTAAACGTATAGTCTTTCCTATTGAAATATTATTACAAAATGTATATTTAGCTGGAAAAATTATTGAATAGCTTGTAACTGGACTTGACATAGAAAATCTGGAAATTCCAGCCCATTCCAGCTCATCTGGCAACCGTAGATGTAATAGGAAACCAGTTTTTTTTATATTTTTCTCTAATTTCGTGTTTGTTCTATCAAGTTTTGAGTTGCGCCCGAGCTCCGGCAATTTTGCCACTACTAGATTCTATTTTCTATAAATAATATTGTATTATCACAAATTTGTATATACATTAAAATTTGGCAACAAAAAATTATGATTTCCTTTAGAACCACACCTATTGGCTCGTTACCGTTCAGCTGAAGGTTTGGTTTGATTTAAAAACTATACAGCATCCAAAAATTCGTGGTAGTGAATATAACCCCTACCAAACAACTGAAGTTACCAGCCAGTTGCCATATGTAATAACTTTTCGGCAACCGGTAACGGAATTGAGATTCGGTTGGTATCGATAATCGACCCATAAGTTTGCCAAAACCTATAGTACCAATGGGCTGAAAAAAAATTAAAAAAACTAAAAATTAGCTATCACAAATGATTGCTGCCAAATAGCCGGTTACAATTGAATCACCCTGTATTAATGATGTACACTTCCGCCAAAAAGAAATCAAATTTTGTGAATTATAACTTGTTTGCGGAAAATAAAAAAACAGTTTGTCACAAACAGTATTCGTTCCTTGTAAAAGTTTTTGCATCTTTGGGGTAAACGAAATTTTAATTAATAGAAAGTTTTGGTTTTTTTTTTGATTTATGCCATTTGTTGTTAACGCCTTTCGGTTTAAGTTAATGATATTATATGTTTATCACGAAGGAAGTGATCTATTTGATTCAAAAAACTTCCCAAACGAAGTTCAATTATCTGAATTTTGCTCTGGATGAAATAAAGTTTTTATTCGCGTATATAAACAGTACATTTGTAGACAAATGCAAATTATTTAAAAAAATTTAAAAAAAAAAATTTAAAACAATTTAGCAATTTTTAAGACAAAAATGTTCGGTTCTGTCCCATTGTGCTCTGCTTTGTATTCGCAAATATATTAAAAAATTATATATAAGTCTGCATTGCCGGTGGGCCTGCAAAAAGAGTTATGTGTCATTTTGTCAATTTGTGTTTCCTTGCACAGTTGAGAAGCACTTTTGGTCTACATGTACCCACAAAGACGGTCCCCGATATTTGCATTAATAGTACTAGCAACTTCAAAGTTGTCAAACAAGTTTTCTCAGAAAATTTTACTTTAATGGTTTTCCGGCAATGTTGTTAAAAGACACATAGCATTTTTTGACAGCCCAGCTACAAAATGTTATAAATAAAAAGATTTCTAATCAACGCAAACAAAAGGTTATATTAGTTCCTTTTAGGTAATCATGCCAACACGCTCAAGGTTTTTGGATTTTCCGAAATTTATAATACACAATCAATTTCGCCAATTTAAAATGATATCGCCAATAATTTCTAAGGTCAAGACGGGTGAAGTCTATGAGCCCAGTCTTATTTTTTTTAGTTATTCCAATGGAACTTTTCCCAATTAACTTATTTTCAAATCAATATTGAAATTTCAGTCAAGTGAATTGGATCGTTCTGGTTGTTAATGCCGACAAACCTTCTTTTGCTGTAATGGGGGTTGGAAATTTGTTCGTCTTCCGAGTTGCATTGTATAATATATTGTCGAATACCAAATTTAATTAGAATATATTGTTTACGGGATTAATAGTGTCTGACAGCTATCCTCCCAACAGTTGTATAAGAGATACCGAAGTGAGCGTGTCAAAAGCTGTCTTTACATTTCCAAAGTTGCGATGAGTAAAATATTGGACAGCATAGATTTTTATTAAGATGGTGCGTTGTGGGAGAGCTATAACGTCGAATCACATGTCGACCAAATCCAAGTTTTGCTTGGCAGATATAAAATAGGAAGGACAAAATCCCCTATTTTCAATAGCAGACTGACGCTTAACAAAATATTTTCCTAATAATGAATTTATTAATGATCGATTCTGTTTCAGGGAGGTTAAACTGGCGACCATCAAGCTTGACTTCTGGCAGGTGCCAAAATGAGCGTGGTAAAATCTCAGATTTACAGTAGGTGAATATAAGATACACGAAATAAGGGTGTCTCAGTAAGATTGCACTCTTTAAATTTAGTGGCATTTTTTTTGTGCAAGTGGCAACTCTGAAATTTGGCACCTATCACATATGTTTATTCCGATTATTAAAAGTGGAGCGCTTTACGAAAGAACAACGCGTTATAATTGCGAAAGTTTATTACAACAAGTTGGAAAGTTATGCAGAGACCGCTCGCAAACTTCGAAGGATTTTCAATCAAGAAAGTCGAGAAAGTTCACCTAATGTGTCAACCATTCGAAGAGGGGTCGATAAATTTGAAGAAACTGTGTCGGTTATGGACAGTAAGACTCCTGTGCGTCAACGTACTGGTCGGTCTTGTGAAAACATTGCTGCTGTAAACGATAGTGTCATCGAAAACCCGAAGACATTAATTCGGCATCGTCCTCAACAACTTCAAATTTCACGAAGCACTAAGCAGCGAATTTTGACAAAAACCTCATCCTTCATGCGTACAAAATTTAGCTTGCTCAGGAGCTCAAACCAGCAGACCATAGAAAGCGCCGGCAAATCGTTCAATGGGTAATGGAGCACAGTAAAGTCAATGCCAATTTTTCAAAAAAGTTATCTTCTCGGAAGAAGAGAATTTCCCTCTAAATGGCTTCGTGAATACACAAAATTCTCGACTTTGGGGCTCAGAAAATTCTCATGTAATCCATGAGAAACAAATGCACCCAGAACGAGCAACTGTCTGGTGCGGATTTTGGTCGGGCGGCGTGATTGGGCCTTACTTTATTGAAGATTAGGCCAAAATTGTAGTGACTGTGAACAGCAATTGTTACAGGAACATGATAACGAAGTTCTTGTGGCCTCAACTGCATGGCATGGATCTGGACGACATGTGGTTTCAACAAGACGAAGTCGCCTGTCAGACCACTCGTGAAACAGTCGATTTATTCCAGCAATGATTTCCGGAACAAATTATCTCAAGAAATTCTGATGCAGACTGACGGATGTTTCATTCCATACTTGATCGGATCATGTCGTCTTTACAATTCGATAAATAATCACAACACAATCAAAAAATACGTGTTTTTATTTTATAATGAAGAAGTGCATTCCTACTGAGACACCCTATATAACTTAATACAAAGTTTCTTTCATATCGGTAATGCTTTACGGGAGTATTTATGTCGAGCAGGCCGCACAACCTTTGAATGGGAGGTCCCAAAATAGGCGGGGCAAATTCGGCAATTTGTAGTTAAGCAAATATTTGGAGAACATTTACCAATACCTAAGTAGACGTTAACACATAAAACGGACTTTTTTTTAGAAAAAAAGAGCTTGTTCACATGAAGTGGTGGGGCCATACAACAAATGGTTCCCAGGACATCCCTCGAAGGGATTGGGGAGAGCTTCTCAGAAGCAATGAGCTGTGCGCGTTCTAGGTTTACACTCACTGATTGGGACCTGCAGTTTTACACCGGTTCCGAATGGTATTTTTGAGAAGCTTTTTCATGGCTGTGTCCCCTTCACTCAGCGAGATGACCGCCGTCGAAAGATATGTTAGGTGGTCTGAACGGGTATCGAACGCACATACTCTTGTACAGGAGCCACATACACTACCATTGCACCACCGACGGCCACAAATCCCATGTTTAATTCCAACCTAAGTTCTCGCCACATTTACAAATTTGTTAAAAAAAAAATATTCGACAGTGTTGTATGTCCTTAATCTAAATATACCCTCACCTCAAGCACCATTCGCTGAAAAATCTGTCTTTTTATTGTCGTTTGGGTGTAAATATAAAGTGTGGTTGTACCCAAACACATTGTGTTTGCTATTCAATATTGCATGTTTGAGACACAATGAATAATATGTTATAATATATGTGTTTGCGACCAAAATATATGTGTTTGTGATATAAGTACAGCTGTATTTGTTGCACTGTTTATGCTCTCGCGAGAGCAAGAGAATATCCTGTAAGTGTGGATCTGTATTTTTGCATTATTCTCCCAGTCACTGATACGTAAATATTCCGGAACCCAGCAGGAAAAGGGAATGAATAGGAAGCGAGAAGGTAATGTGTAGCGTGTATTAAACGTTGATTCCAGAATACTATATTCTTAACACAGGGATGTCCTAGGAAAAGAATGAATTATTTTAATGCGTCCATAGAATTCGTGGACTTCGTTCTTCTTAATGCATTATTTAACATGTTATCAGGAATAAATTATATAATGCATTACTTATAATGTATTCTATTGTTAATGAATTAAGAATTTGTTATATAATGTATTCCCCCGACATACATATATGGATTAAATAAACTATTTATTTAAATAAACTATCTATCTTCACATCTAAACGTTGCAACACAAACTGACTTATTTACGCGATTCTAATAGAAACATGTAGACGAATACAAGGTGTATAAATACAATGTTAAGCCATTAGAAAAAATTCCCGTTAGATGACGTATTGTGACAAACTTCAAAAAGAACTGGATTGTCAACTCTATGTCTGGCTACTATTACTTAAGATAGGTACGATTTCATGTGAAAAAATGTGTGTTTTGCAGCGAGTTAGCAACCCTGTAATTGAAATCACTTTGACAAAATTGCCAAGAAATAAAACAACAAAGCAAAACGTAAACGTAAAATTTGTATGCGCTATGAATGGGGCGACAGATAACGTCATTCCGAATGAAAGAACAATCGTCACACTCAGAAACAACACATTCCATCTTCGCAGATGTGGTAATGCACTGGGGAGGGGAATCAATGTGAAATTTTGCCAAATGACATTACCCCCTCGTTTCTTTGGAATGTCTTATATAATGTAATTATTATAATAAATTAAATAATTCATTCTCAATGTAATGCATTCTTCATTTTCCTGCTGGGAATGTGCTTGTAAATTGCAGATGAAGTCACTGGTTCTTATTTTTGCTGATGTATTTCGTTTTAATTTCATGTATTCAGTCGTCAATGGTTCATCGCACAGAGGATATCAAAAGCGCTTGATCAGTGAAAAAAGCACAATCGAAGGATCGGATGGTTAAATGGTTTGTGATGTTGCTTTGGTTTTTGTTTATATGTTTCTTATATATGAATGTATGTATGTGTGCTACCAAAGTGAGAAACGATTTTGAGGAAAGCAACTGGAAAGGGCAACAACGTGAAGCCCTTTGCCATTCCGAGCCTTTACTGACAAAATCGGAACGACGGACCATTTGTTATCTCAGAATAGTAAAAAAAAACAGAAATAATTTACCTACGCTTGGGTTGCATGAACTAGATTTGTATATAAATTCGGTCGCGCCTGTTTCGTTGGGTTGTTATTTGGATTCAGACAAAAAAAGACAGACTACATACCTTTGTGCGGGCAGTCGAAGTTAATGAAAACGATGAAGTCAATGAAACAAAGTGTTTCAAGTACGACGAACATAAAGAATAACAATTCAACGTACAATCAAATGAATCCAATCAAAATTTTAAGAAATTTGGTTAAAATATATAAAAGAGCAGGTGAAGAAATTGTATACAGAGCGATCACTGGATTAATGACCCTCAACCCTTAACACAACAACAATTGCTTGATTTAAGCAAACAATGATGTGGTTCTATGTTAAAGGTGTAGAGCATATGGGAGTAGTGGTTATGGTCATGGTAAGTACAGACATAGATATGCAAATATTTTAATAATAAATTCCTCATATTTGTTTTTAATTGCAGGACCTGAATACAACGGCCACAATGACACTCAACCCCACGACTACCACAATCTTCTCCAGACGAGTGTTTCAACATGGAATGAATATAATCCATTTAGCAAATTGATACCATTTTCGAAACAAAAATTCAAAAAATTATTATCAAAACACCTGCAATGTAATACTAACAGTGTATTTATGTACAATTCTCAATTAAATAATTTCAAACACACTTCAAAACATTCATTGCAGCAATGAAACAAAATCATTGTAGTAACAAAACAAATTCATTGCAACAACGAAACCAATTCGTTGCAATAATGAAGCAAATCCATTGCAGCAACAACCATACTTTCACCACAGTAACGAAACATTTGCAATTGATGAACAGATTTTCATAACGGGAATGAAAGTGTACTTTAGCTCACTTTCGATGACAAAATTTTGTTTGGTGATGAAAATGTTCATCCCTGTGACGTTGCATTTCCGTTCAGTGTATGAATGTTTGAAGTGTGTTCCAAACATATACATGGTTCCTGCAGAATATGTTAGAGAGGCTGTTATTTTTCAGCGTGCATACATTTCTTTCGACGACAGGTTAGTAATGGCGACACTATCGAGTAGTTATCCATGAAAAGGCTTCTCAATGTACAGTTCGGAACTTGTGTAGAACTGTACGTCCCAATCAGTGAGTGTTAAAACAGAACACAGAATTTGAGAAGCGCTCCTATATTCTGTCATGGGATTATATATATACTTTAT
Source organism: Phaonia tiefii (assembly GCA_963931995.1). Taxonomy (NCBI): domain Eukaryota; kingdom Metazoa; phylum Arthropoda; class Insecta; order Diptera; family Muscidae; genus Phaonia; species Phaonia tiefii. Next base: position 130,102,199 of record OZ008370.1, read on the forward strand.
AATGGATTTTCCAAATGCAGGTAATTTTTTAATTCATATGTCATTGTGGCACTGCTAGATTTTTTCTGGTCGAAATATTAACTATCAGTCAGTATCATACCTCCTCGGACCGAAACGAGTCGCTGTACGCTTGAACAACGTTGGGAAAAATGGGCCAGAAGAAAAAGCTCCAATCGAACATCGAACTTGATCGAAAAATTATATTTTCCGACGAGGCGCATTTTCTTCAAGGCGGCTACGTCAACAAATAAAATTGCCGCACCTGGGGTAGAAAAATCCGCTCGTCACTGCCGACAATTCAATTCTTCGACAGAGAGTGAAGTTTGGTGTGGATTTTGGAATGGTGGCATCATTTGCCTAATCTTTTTAGAGAATTGTGCTGAAATCGCAATTTCAGTCAACGTCGACCGCTATAAAGCCATGACGATTTGAACTTGGATAATACTTGGTTTCAGCAGGATGGCGCACCATCTTAGACAGTTCATCAAAAAATCGATCATTTTCTAACTAAGTTCGGAAATCGTGTTATCAGCCGTCTTCGCGATGCCAATTTGTCACCTAGAGGCTGCGATTTGACTCTTTCAGACTTTTTCTTGTGGGGTTCTGTTAAAGACCGACCCACATCCTTAAGGCGATTATCATATGGGCCATTCGTGAGATAGAACAAGAATCCATCAACAAAGTTTTGGAAAACTGGACTGAGAGGATGAGCCACTGCGAAGCTAGTCACGACAGTGACATGAATGAGTTCGTATTCCATAAATAATGGGAATCTGTGTTATTCCTACTAAAGTCATAATATACCAAATGAAACTAGGAAGTAGGAAAGCAACGTGTAAGTTGTGCCGAATAAGCAGTCGACACAATAATAGACTTCGGTAGGTGACATGTGTGAATACACACTGCGGTGGCTTAATGGGCTGGATGCTGCTGAAGATGATGTTTCCAATACATTGAACGATCGTCTAGCGATTGTGAGTTCGAATCCCACCCGTAGCATTTACATTTTTTTTAATAACCGAAGAAAACTTAAAGGAAATTACAACTTTAAAAATATATCGGATCTAAGACAACTAAATTTGAAATTAAGTTCATTTTACCATTTTCTTTTATTATTCAAGCTCAAGGTCTATAACTCTATAAATAGCGATAGTGTTTTAAAAGGGACGAAGTTTTGCAAATGTATCCTCATTATTTCTGGCAACCTGCATAGCTAGTTAAGATCTAGTTACATATCTTCATCAGCGGTTGTTTGGAATGCTGCTTTTGAAAAATCCATCAAACTAAATTCAAACGAAAACTCATCTGAACTGATAAATTTCCAATATGCAAGTGTTCGCAAAATATCGCAAAACACACAAGAAAACATTTGCAAACAACTACTTTTCATCTCCAGAGAATCATCGGTCCGCATTAGAAATGATTTTTGTTGTTGACTAAAAGACAACACAATGTGTACAGGCAATTACAGTTGTCTGCAGATTCGTCGTCCTCTACTTTCATCAGGGATGATTTTTATTTATAAGGCCCTTTTATTAGTACTTTCATAGTTATTATTTTTTATTTATTAAAAATATACTTCTATTTGGACCACCCGTATTTATATGACCGTACGCTATATGAAATGCTACAAAAATAAATAAAATAGAATTCTTGGTTAATTCGGTGACAACAAAGTTTGGATTTTGGAATTTGAATACTTTTCCCAATATTCTCGAAAATATTAAATATTTATTTAGTTCCCGAACATTATCTTGTAATTGATTACACTGAATCAAATTATTAAATGGTGAAAGTTTTAAAATGCTACCCTATTTGTAAGTAGTCAAAATCCGAGAAAGAGTAAGGTTTGAAAAAAGAACATTTCATGTTTGTGTACAAAAAAAGCGTTTAAATGAACGGGCTTTTAACGGAAGTCTGAAAGTAATATGTCAGACTTTCTAAACGAGTTCTTGGTGAGATGATGGGTTAAAATAGGGTATCTCGAGAAAAAAAGAGTCAAGATTAAAGAATAACGTTTTATTCAATTTTTTAGCAGTTCTCATGAAGTACGGCCAGGTATTTTTTAATTGTTTATAAAACTTAAAAAAGTCGTGTTGCTAATGTGTATATTAAAAGTATCAAAATGACAGGAATGTACTAGTTGGAATACTAAATAGAATTAGTATCAGAAGTTCAACGCAATTAAACATAATAAGTGCACATCAAGATTTTTCCAACTTTCCTTCAATGATGAATTCGACTGCGGAAACTACACATTAAATAAAATAAGCAACAGAAGTTGAAATTTTCCATGACTTGTTCACACAGATGTGGCTGTATCTCACCGATGAAGCGTTGGATCTCGGATTTGAGTACATGAATTGATTCTGGTTTATTCGCATATATCCGAGATTTCAACAAACCCCAAAGAGAGAAATCACATCAGAATTCCTTGAAATAATTTGCCCTAGAAACTGTTGCTGCAATAAATCGAGTGTTTCATGCGTGGTGTGGCAGGTGGTCCCGTCTTGTCGAAACCACTGTCGTCCAGATCCATGCTATCCAGTTGAAGCCACAAGAACTCTGTTATCACGTTCCTGTATCGAATTCCGTTCACAGTCACTGCAATTTCGGCCTTATCTTCAAAAACGTTATGGCCCAATCACACCGCCTGACCAAAATCCGCACCAGACAGTTCCTCGTTGTGGTGCATTTGTTTCTCATGGATTTGTTTCAAAATTCGACAATTTTGTGTGTTCACGAAACCATTCAGATGGAAATGCGCTTCATCGGAAGAGATCAGTTTTATTTGAAAAATTGGAATTGAAAATTGGCATCGCTTTCCAGGGTCTGCTGGTTTGAGCTCCTGAGTAAGCTGAATTTAGTACGCATGAAGGTGGGGGTCATTTCTCAAAATTCGCTGTGTAGTGCTTCGTGAAATTTGAAGCTGTTGACGATGCTGAATTGAATTCATGGAACCAATGGATTTCGAGCCTGGTTCTTTAGCCAATGTTATATGCTTTTCTACCTCTGTACACAGTTGTACTTGTTGTAAATGCTGTCATTTCTAACTTCTATCGTTGTGGTTGTCGGTGGTGCAATGGGTAGTGTGCGCGCCTCTGGTACTTGAGATCTTGGATTCGATCCCTGCTCTGACCACCTTACAATTTCTTTCGACGGCAGTCACCTCGAATAATGACGGCGACACTATCGAGTATTTAGCCATGAAAATGCTTCTCAAAAATATCGTTCAGAACCGGTGGAAAACTGTAGGTCCCAATCAGTGAGTATAAAACTAGAAAGCGCACAGCTCACTGGTTGTGAGAAGCTCTCCCCGATTCCTTCATGGGAACCATTTATTTTTTTATCAGGGAGTATTCACGACGCAATTGATCGACTATGTAGTAGGAAAATAATAGAAAACAGAGTGGATGGGCGAGAGAACGATAAGCAACCAGGAGCAAACCATGCAGCAAACTATGTTTAAATAGTGTTATTATGTGTTATGTTGGTAAATACGCATTCCATTTCACATCTCTCCGTTTTATGTCTAACCAAAGAGTAAAGTACAACAACAACTCGAACTCGATGAAATGGTCTACTACATCGTCGTCATCGAGAGAACGCAAAGAGATAGATACATACCCAGAGGTGGGATTCATGATCTGGAAGGCCTGAAATCATGACCAAACAGGCCTTTAAAATACGGAAGGCCTTCCCTACACATTACTTCCTCCATTCTTTTTAACATTGCGTGAGATTGAGAGGCAAGGCCTAAAGAAGGCCTTCGAAGGCATTTACTTTAATTTATTTTTGTTAAAGAAAAATAAAATGAAAATAATTTATTTTGTCACAAAATTATTATCCACTTCTCTTAGAAAGTTTTACCACGCCCAACTTCAAATTGAAAATTTTAAAAATAGCCTGAAAAATATTAAATAAAGAATATAATTTTAAAAGTGAATGAAATTTCCCAATTAAATATCTTCTTCTTGATTTTAACTGATGAATAAATGCATGCATTCCGCAGGCCTTATTTTAGAAAAGCATTGCAAAAGAACCATTCCGCATGCCTTATTTGTGGAAGGCCTTGCGACATCCGCCGCAGGGTCCTCTTGTCTATTGCTCTGTGCTTTTATCGACTGCATAAACAAATAGCAACAACAACACGCAGGCTGACCAAACCAAATCGACATAAACAGTCTGTTGTGGTTGCTGTAATAGTTCAAAATATAATATAAGAAACAAAACGAAATGTTAGGGTGACCCTCGATTTTAGTGTTATAAAAAACAATAATTTTAATTTTATATTGTTCGATCTTTCCGTTATTATGTTTTTAACAATTGTCAGGTTCAAGATCAATATCTATTAAAAAGTACTTTTTCTTTACATTTCTTTAGTAATATTTCTTTAAAATGTACTTTTTCATAGAAATTGATCTTGAACCGGACAATTATTGGAGACATAATAACTGAAAGATCGAATAATATAAATTTAAACGGATACAATTTGAAAACGCCACACTCTAACGCCAATCACATGGCAATCGTTGTTTCTTTTTTGAAACAACAACTTCTATGCAATGGCTTTCGATGAAAGCATGCAAAGGAAAGAAATGCTGTGAATATTGATGGTTAAGGTAAAGTATTGTTGTGGATGTTTTCGCACAAGTAGGAGTTTAGATAATTCTCGCTTAGTTGGGATTTGCTTATCCCTATAATCTGTGATGATATACCTACATACTTGTGGAGAAGGGAACTGATGATATGCCCTGGTGGACATTGAAATAGCTACATTCATAATAATCAATTTACTTTTTAATAGATATTGATCTTGAACCGGACAATTATTAAAAACAAAACAATAATTATTTGATATTTCAATATAATTGCTACCGCATAATTTTATATGGCGATCTCATCCGACAGGCATCGCGTACAATGGTAACTAGATTAAAAATGAATTATCCCAGGCAAATATTTAAAAAAATTGCAATAGCTCTAAAAAGTATGCAATAACTTGCGCTAAAAAGTATGCAATAATTTGTATTTAAAAAAATGTTCGATAGCGCTAAAATGTTTGCAATAACTTGCGGTAATAATGCAAACAACATGACAAAATATACATATGTATTAATGCTGTAAATAAATCTTGTCATACGTAACTTTTATGTTTTTGAGTAAAACTGTATACTTCCAAAGCAATATGTACATGGTTTGTAAAAGGATTTAATCGTTGAAAGAAATCGTAGAAACTGAATTAAATGAGGCCTTCATTAGAATATGATATCGCACGTCATCGACGTCTCTAGGAGAAATTGAGTACTCATCGAAACATAAACAACGATGTATTGTATGTTACGATCGAATATACGATAAAAAACGATTTTGAGTGCTTTTCACGGGTTCGGAAAGGACACAATTTTTTTCTTTTCTTTAATATTATCCCTCAACTTTGGGAATTTGTTTTCGTGGCCCTGTCTATTGGACATTATGTTTGACTATTACACTGTGATGGTTTTTGGCATAACATTTCGTAGACTAGACCGGATAACACGGTTTGACCCGAATTCGGGTATGAGGAGTCGAACGGTGTCATTAGTTTTTTGAGTTACAATTAAAGTTTAATACAATTGTTTTTTATTTTGACTAATAGAGTGGATCTTTTCTTGAGTTTTCGTTTTCGACTCACGTTTGACAGCCACTGTAATTTCTGTACTGGTTTTATTTTCCAACTGCTAGAGTTGACAGTCGAGAAAACTTCTGTCAAATTAGCATTGTTTTAATGATATTCATCAATCGTCGCTGGCTTGTTGGCATAGACCATAGACTTGACGTAGCCCCACAGGAAATAATCTAACGGCGTCAAATCGCACGACCGAGGCGGCCAATCGACTGGGCCATTTCGTGAGATAACACGTTCACCAAACTTGGTTTCCAATAAATTGATTGTGGCATTCGCTGTGTGGCTTGTGGCGCCGTCCTGTTGGAACCACATATCCTCCAAGTCCATATCATCCAATTGGGGCCAAAAATATTCGGTTATCATTGAACGGTAGCGATTCGCATTCACAGTAATGTGCCGGTCTTGACCATCACGGAAGAAGTACGGCCCAATGACGCCGCCGGCCCATAAACCGCACCAAACCGTAATATTTTCGGGATGCAATGATAACTCATGGATTACGTGTGGATTGCTGTCTGACCAATAACGCATATTTTGCTTATTGACGAAGCCATTCAGCCAGAAATGAGCCTCATCGCTGATTGTTGAGGCCTCTTAAAGTTGGCCTCTTAAAGTTGAGGCCACTGACTCCAAATTTCTGTAGTAAATTTTAATAATTTCGACTCGTTGTTGGCTCGTATATTTTGCCATGATGAAATGGCAAACCTTACTGAAGAGAAATGTCAAAAGAGCAGGACAAAATATGACGTCGTTTGCTGTCCCTATCGATTTACTTTTGTAGCGTCTCTGTTGAAAAACCCGTTATATCTACTGGGCTATAGCATGTTATGATTTTGCTATAACCAATAGCGAACATGTGGAAGACAGGTTTTCATTAACAACAGCGTTTTCTTGTGTTCTTTCAACAGGCCCGTGGAAGGCTTATATAATCATGCATTTCACTTGCTTTATTAAAGATGGCATACCAAAGAAGGATGCCGTATGCCTTATTCGTGGAAGGCCTGGCAAATTCCGCCGCTGGTATAGTACTACACACAAAGAAAAAACTCGTTCCTCCTAAACGAAATCTCAGATAACTGAAGTTCGTTTGGGGACTGTAGTTGGGAGAAATGAACTTCTGTTAATCCATACATGTCATTTCGTTTGGAAGAACCGGAAAATGTTTGCAGCAAACGAGTTATGAAAAATATAAGCTGAAACACGTTTGCGAGAAACGAAAAACGGTTCCGCCGACTGTTGTTTTGGTTACAGCAACCGAGTGGTAGTTGCTCCCAACTAAAAAATCGTTTACGAGAACTGAAAAACGTTTGTAGTACACGAGTTATGGAAAATTTGATTTGAAAAAATATTTGCGAGAAACGAAAAACATTTCCACCAACTGTTCTTTCGGTTACATCAACCTTGTTGTAATTAAAACTTTTATTTATGGCTTCCATAAGTTCTTTTTTGTTTGTTGCTTTTATGATTTTGGTTTTACCCAAAAAGTTTTTTTGAAAAAAGTTGGAATTTTTGTCCATTTTTTCACTGTCTACTTATACGTCTGTCTCGCCGTGCATTCAAAAAACAACTAAAAGCGCAGCAAACTACAAGGCGTCAATTGTCCATCCGAGATATGTATATTGACAAGGTAGATGCATTAGAGTGTGTGATCACTTTTATGTGTATGCGTGAATGTGTATGCCAAACGAGTGGATAAGACTGTGTATACAGTCGATAGAATGAGAGAAATTTACGTTCTTCGTAATCTGTGCTCTCATTAGAAAAATGGCTAATTTCAGTTATCGCAAACGTTTTTAAAATTTGCGGCAACTGTAATTTTGTACGCGTTTGATGCAAACGAGAACTCGTTTGCAACAATATGATAGACATTTGCGATTATAGGAGTTTATTTGGGACAACTACATGAACGATTGCGATTAATAAATTAACACAAATCAATCAAAGTATTGTTAAGGCAACCGAGCAATAAACTTTTTTTTTTCATTGCATGTATGTATGTAATAGGTGTAAAATATTTGTGAGCCAGAATGGGTATAAAAGTGTTACAAAAATTCCAAACGTCGACTGCATTTATCTCGAAAATCGATATATTTTACATGTAAAAAAAAATGGTTTCCCATTACATTCCATGAAGGAATCGGGGAGAGCTTTCTCACAACCAGTGAGCTTTCTTGTTTATTATACTCACTGATTGGGACCTATAGTTTTACACCGGCTCCGAACGGTATTTTTGAGAAGCATTTTCATGGCTAAATACTCGATAGTGTCGCCGTCACTATGCGAGATGACCGCCGTCGAAAGAACTTTTAAGGTGGTCAGAGCAGGGATCGAACCCAGGATCTCAAGTACAAGAGGCGCGCACACTACCCATTTCACCACCGACGGCATGTAATGATCACTATGCCCCAGCAAACATATTTTCTATGTGTGTGTGTTGAAAAATAATGTTACAGTCAGAGAACGATTTGAGCAACGTCGGATTAGAGTAAGAGCTCTGTTATCGCAATTAGAAAATATTTAATATTGCAGGTTTCATACGGGCCGTTGATCAATATAACTATTAAATGCGAAATTATGATTACGTTGTAACATATTCTATTCACTTTTAGTATGACGGAGATTAAAACCATATAGAGTTAATATAATAATGTAGCCATTCACGTAGCTCAAAGGCAGAGAGTGGAGCTGCGATGGCTTGGCTAAATATTTTTTGTATAGCTCCCAATATAAGTTAGCGATAACTGGGTTCAGTATCGGGATATCTGGGATTGCGACTTTAAAATTAGATAAGTTTTTTGCAGTATTGTGTGACCCAAGAACTCTTTGAACGCAGAATATATTACGGGTAAAGGCTTTATGCGTGATCAGCTGTCAGATGGGATTAACACCACTGACTGGCTTTGTTAATAAAACCCTGCAGAGTGCCCGGATTTTCTCTTTTGGGGTGGCTCTAATACCGACTTCGGTATACTTTTTTTGTGGTTCTTCAGATCTCCACTATTATTAAAAACTTAGATTTGTCTAATATCAATTTCCGAGATAGCAATAACTAAGTGACTGATTGAAAATTTTGATTTAATTTGTACGCCTTTTTTGGTGTCTGCTACAGAAAAACACCAGGTTGTGGAGCCTCATTCATCGTACACTACAGCCGACACGCCGCCGCCACCGACCAACAATTGATTCAGCCTACGACAGTATTGTCGCGTTTCCACTCTCTACTCAAAGGGACTAATTAAGTTTATAACGTATTTTTCAATTTTTGTTTTACTTTTTATCCAAACTCATTATAGATCGTCCCTCACAAAATTGTTAATATCTACTGGTAACTTTTTAAAAATTAACATGTACTGTCCGGTTATCTAAGCTTATCTTTTACCACATCCGCTCAGAATTTTATTGGTTACAAACATTGAGCTGGAGCTGTAGATATATTAATGAAATTGCCACGAGATATTTATATTAGATGACGATGGAACAAAAATCGAAACAGAAAGGTCTATGAACACCATTCACAATTGTGTAATCTTGTGTTAAGACAAATGTTGTAACTCTGTCTCCAAAGTGGTTCTAGTAGAACTTGTTTTAATTACACCTATTACTAACATAAGTTAACGTTTACAGTCGCAAACAGTAGAGATCGACTAATAAAGTGTGTAGTAAATTATTCTCGGACGGCAATGAATAAATGATCAGATTTATGATTATTAATTGCATTGATAAATTCCATATTCGCCGCACTGTGGCAGAAAATATTGACAAAATGCAAAAGTAAAATGTTTAATTTGTCTTAATAACTGGAAGCAATAAAATCCCATTATCACAATATTCCATCAAGGGGGAAAGAAAATGGGTCCATCTACAACAAAAGTTGCAAGATCAAAAATTAAATTAAAAATAATATCAAGTTAGAATTTGATGATAAGGAATTTATAAAAAGCAGCAACTTTTATTTAAAACTAGCTAAAGAACCCGAAGGTGGTCGGGATAGGTTCAAGAATGTAAGTAGAAATATCAGAAAAAATATTCGATTCTTTCGTTAAATCCTGAACACACCGCATTCGAAACCACGATCTCGTATTTCGCGATTTCGTTTCACCAAACATCTGTTTTGCAATAATCAGCTGTTAATTTTCTCGAAATCTCGAAATGAGAGTATCAGAGTTCGTATATTTTTAAAGAAAAAAAAAAGTGATGCCGGATTAAAGACATCCCTTGGTTGAAGCCTCCTTTGGTATTTGTGTATTTGCTATTGCACTCACCGTTTCCGAGTTATAAACATTTTTTTATTTTAGCGGTTTTTTGAAAAAGATAAAATTCTTCCATAGAAATTGGAACACTTTATAAAAACCCCTTCGAAAGGTTATATTTTCGATTGGACGGACGCTCCGATTGTGAGATATAGACATAAGGGCGTTGTAGCGTCCTTTTATTCGAAAAATTTTAGTTTTTAGATTTTTCAAAAAATAGTTTGGCTGTATTAAAGACATCCTCCTATGCAGGTAAAAATTATAATTTTTGGCATTTGACACATCGTTTCCGAGTTATAGGCATATTTTTTTTTCTAATTTTGGCGATATTTTGAAAAAAAACTCTTCCACAGGAATTGAACCACTTTATAAAAATCCCTTAGAAACATGCAAAAATTTGTTATTTTTTCGATTGGACGCTCCGTTTTCGAGATCTAGACATTTTTTTTCTAATTTTTTCGATCGCATACGGGGATGGGTTACCGAGTGAAACCCATTATCCACGAAATACGACCTCTGGAGAGAATGCTGATGCTGTGTGAATGGAGTATGCAACAAAAAGCAACATCTTTCCAAGTGCCGTTTTTGTAAGAAGTTGCAATTTGTCTTCAAAATGTCAATTTACAGTTAAAATCACTATTTGGTTGACTTTGTCCATCTACAAATTCGTAGCTCAATTAATACTGAACCAATTTTAGGAGTCTTTGAAAGGGGAATATTTGCCCTTTATAAAACCATATATTGTTTATTTGTGTAATGGAAATGTGTGGAGATTTTTTCGATAAAAATTAAAATTTTCAAAAAATTTTCCCAATCGTGAAAACAACCTAAATTTCGACTTTAGTTAAAGATTGAAAAAAACTCGTTAAAACTAAAGTTCACTCAAAAAACGAAATGGAAATGAAGGTTCCAATCAAACAAATATTCAATTGTTGGGGATTACTAAGGGTTTTGAATAAAGTGGCAGCCGTCTCCGAGATATACACTCCGGTTCCCTTTCTTAAAGGCATTAAAAATTCCATATTCAGCTGCCTGTATCTTTTGCAATTTGTAATCGATTGCAGAATTTTAAAATGGAAATGGAAGCCAGACATCTTGAGATATAAAAAAAATCATGCCAATAGTGGTTTCTTGACTCAAGAACTTTTTTTGAGCAATTTATAAAAAAAGTCCAAAAATGTGCTATTTTTTTGGTTCACTTGAATAAAGGCACTTTATTATTTTTAAAGTAAGCGACGATTTTTGAAGGCAGCGTTGGTTTATTACAATTTATTACATCTTACTCATTTTACGAGTCAAAATGGCAAAACAAAAAATTTTAAATCTATCGGAAAAAACTAAAATCGATGTTTACCGTTCTAAAGGATATTCTAACCGCGAAATAGCTAAAAAAAAATTGGACGGAGCCCAACAGTTGTCGACAATTACATCAAGGACCCCGAGGGGTATGGAACAAATTTAAAGGAAAGGTTTCATTGTCTTTATCTACGAATGAGAATAGAAAAATCATCAGAATTGCTTCTAATTCTGCCTTATCCTTGTCAAAAATAAGAGCTCAAGCTGGAGTGGAAGCGAGCAAGTCATCAGGACGCAGAGCTGTGAGTATCCTAAATACCTGAAATTACAAAAAAGCAGCCACTTAATGCTCCTCTTAAGGAAAAGCGGCTTCAATTCGCAAGAGACTACATGGTATCGGATGTGCACCCAAGAGGTCATGTAAATGACTGGAGAACCGTTGTATTTACGGATAAGAAGAAGTTTAATTTGCATTGGCGTGATGGCTACAACTATTATTTCCATGATCTGCGCAAATAAAGCGTTTTTTGAAGCGACAACACAACCGAGAGGGCGGCGTTATGGAGTAAGGTGCTATTACGTACTATGGCACCATCGATCTTGAATTTCAAAGTGTAAAAATGACTGGTGCAAGTTATAAAACGTAATTGGAATCGGCTTTTCCGAAGTTCAGTGAACTATTTGGTCCCATATCTTGATATTGCAACAGGCTAATGCCCCTATACACAACGCCAGAGTAGCAAAGGAGTTCATTGCAAGCTAAAATGTTCATATTCTGGATTGGCCACCCTATTCGCCAGATCTATACATTATCGAAAATGTCTGGTCTCGTAAGGACTATGAAGGAGGTAGACAATTTGATGACAATCAGTCACTAATTCAGGCCATTAGGGATGCTTGAAATCAAATTTCGTTGGATTACATAAATTCTCTTTATCTCTCAATGAAAACCCGTATATTTGAAGTTGTTCAAAGGGGGTTGTACTTAAATAAAGTAAAATAAATTAAAAAACAAGAAAAACTGTTTTTCGTTAAAATTAGTTAAAGTGCCTTTACTCAAGTGCACCAAAAAAAAAATATAACATTTTTGGATTTTTTTTTTATAAATTGTTCAAAAAAAGTTCTTTAGTTAAGAAACCACTATTGTCATGATTTTTTTTATATCTCAAGATGTCAAGCTTCCATTTCCATTTTAAAATTCTGCAATCGGTTACAAATTACAAAAGATACAGGCAGCTGAATATGGAATTTTTAGTGCCTTTAAATAAGTGAACCGGAGAGTATAGTGTTTTATCGATTTTTTACTTGAGCGACATTTAGTTTTAAGCGAACCACTGACTTGTCATTCATGAGCATGAGCTGGGTCGATATATCTGGCTGCTGAATTTGAAAACATATTACCAATAATTTTTGTAAAAATGATAGTGGTGCGAAGAACTTCGATTACATTCTTAGTTGGTATCAAGAAGGGCGGGAATCCGGCAATAAACATCAACGATACCTGATGTTCATGCTGAAGAATGACAAGTCTGTGGTTTCTTTTAGCAGTTTGGTGTCAGATTGAATTCATCGCTTGGTTAAAGCACCCCGTGAAGGTTAAAAGTGAAGATATATTCGCGATTAGATACACATATCCAAATACAGGCATTTTTTAAATCATATCTTATTTTAACACTGATAGATTTTTTTCTCTACGAAATACTGTCAATCAGAGTGAATCTTCAACGGATAAAAATGAATCGCTTTATGCTTGAACAACGTTGATAAATATTGCAAACTTATTTCTAAAGTGCGTGCTGTGTTGCCCAAACTGTGCGTCTGTTGAAGACAAGTTTTTGTAGAAACGAAGCACCCACCGCGTGTGCCTTACACCAGTTTATGGAGAAAGTTCGTGAGACTGGCTTGCTAGAGAACAACACTCATGGACCCATGGACGGTGCGTACCGACGATAATGTGGCTGCTGTAGCCGAAAGTGCGCAAATGAATCCAAAAACATCGACTTGTCATCGGTCTCAAAAACTCGTCATTTCACGCACCAGAAGGATGAGAGTTTTACACAAAGATTACCGATTATTCGCTTACAACGTCCAGTAGATTAGCAATTGACGGCAAACGGCAATCTACTTCGAGCTATCTGACATTTGTCCGAAATATCACAATTTCTGACTAGATGCATTTTCATCTCAGTGACTATGTCAACAAAAAAAATTGTCGCATCTGGGAATTAGAAAACGGGTACGTCATTGTCGCGAAGCCAATGCACCCACAGAGAGTGACCGTTTGGTGTGGATTTTGGAGTGGTGTCATCATTGGCCCATTTTTATTCAAAAATGTTGCTGAGATCGCCTTGTCGGTCAACGGTGTGCGCTGCAGAGACATGATTACGGAATTTTTATGGGATGAAATGGAAATAATGAAATTGGATAATCTTTGTTTTCAGCAGGATGTCGCACAAAAGCCACAAAGCTCATCAAACAATCGATCGTTTGCGCACTAAAATCGGTAATCGTATTATCAGCCATCTTGGCGATGTCAATTGGCCTCCACGGAGCTGCGATTTGACCCTTTTAGGCTTTTTCTTGTGGGGTGACGCTAAAGACAAATGCTATGCGCATACTCCAGAATAGATCCACACCCTTAGAGCTAATATCATCGGAGCCATTCGTGAAATAGAACAAGAAACCGTCAACAAATTCTTGGAAAATTGGACCGACAGGATAAGCTATTGCGAAGCCAGACGTGGCAACCATAAGAATGAAGTTACTTCTAATTTGTTATTTCTAATAATTTGTAAACAAAAAAAAAAAATTTTTCCCGTTACACCCAATGAGCGGATTAGGGAGAGCTTGTCACAACCCTGTGATCTGTACGCTTTCCAGTTTTACACTCACTGATTGGGACCTACAGTTTTACACCGGTTTCGAACGGAATCTAAGTACTCGATAGTGTCGCCATCACTATACGAGGTGACCGCCGCCGAAAGAAATGTAGGGTGGTGAGAGGTGGAATCGAACCCACGTTCTCAGGTACAAGAGCCGTGTACACTACCGAATGCACCATCGACCATTAACATTAAACTCCATTAATCTGATTATGTGTTAGAACCAATTAACCCTCTAGTGCCCAAGACCACCAATTAACCCTTATGACGAAATTCATTGCACTCTTATTAGCTTTCCAAATTCAGTTTTGGGTTTTTTTTTTTTATTTTTTTTTCTTATTCGGGAAATCACAAAAATTTTAGATTTCTTAACACTACAACGTTTGAAATTCACACTTTTTGAAAAAAAAAATATTCTGTCCGTATTTCACAACTAGATAAATAGATAAACCAAGAAGGAACACAAAAGAGATTTTGGAAAGCGAATAAGCGTCGAATGAAATTGGGTCAGTCTTCAAGCGGTCTTGGACACTAGAGAGTTAAGTAGCCCTACAAACCACAGTCTATTTGTTACCATTAAAATGTTAGTTTAACACACCACGAACTGTCCGTTGACATTCAAATGCTAATTTAACAGAAGTGTAAAGCAATGTGCGTAATATAAACAAGTGTGTTCGAGAACTTTTCTAGTAAAAATCATCAAGCGACTAGTTTCGGAGAGTAAGGATGGTTTTAGTCTCTCAGTAAACAGAATCACATAAAATAGTAAACAATATCACATCCAGTAAAATCAAAGAGTACTGACGTAGCGATTTCTCTCAGTAAATTTAAGAAGTGAATTTCAAAATTAACCATATCGGTATATATTTTAATATTGCTATAACACAAAATTTACTACCAGGCTTGGCAATTTCAGTGCCAGAGTTTACAAAAAGGCCGATTTCAAAAAAGTTGTTTCACAATATTCCGTGGGATCAGTGATGACAATTATTAACAAATACAAAATGAAACGACTACGTTATTTTCTACAATTTATTATAACACAAATTATTATACGCTCTAGCGTATACTACAATCAATCAACTTTCCTCTTACCCTCTTTTGCCACTGGTCACTATATTGTTGGCTGATATGTAAACCAACGTAACTACAATTATAAATTTATACAGAAGAAGTAAACAATTTTAAAAATTTTGTAAACACCACAGTGGCATTTTCAAAGACTACCCTGAGGTGGAAGTCGCAAGGCCTTCCACAAATATGGCATGCGGAATTGTTCTTTTGTAATGCCTTCCTAAAACAACGCCTGCGAAATGCATTAATTTTTTCATCAGATATAACCAAGAAGAAGATTTTTATAATATTGAGAAATTTCTTTTGCGATTCTTTTTAGCCGTAATTTAATTGGAAAATTTCATACAAAATTTTAAAACTCTATTTTTTAATTAATACGTTTCAGGGTATTTTTAAAATTTCCGGGTCCGCCATCTAACGTTTTTTTTCAACTAGTGCGTATTTCGTGACTGGTAACACTTAGCTCATGCCTGATTTGACAGATAATTAGTTTTGTCCTTCCGCTGAACGAATATGGTTGTGTATACGCTTGAACAACGCTGGGAAATATGGGAAAAATGGGCCTGCGATCGACTTACAGAAGATGCCGATTTTGCCAAAAAAAATCATCTTTTCAGATGAAGCTCATTTTGATCTTGGCGGGTATGTAAACAAGCAAAATTGTCGCATTTGGGGCACAGAAAACACGCACGCATACATTGAAAAGCCGATGCACCCAAAACGAGTCACTGGCTGGTGCGGATTTTGGTCCAGAGGCATAATTGGGCCATTTTTCTTCGAAAATGAGCAAGAAGTGGCCGTTACAGTCAATAGCGATCGTTATCACAAAAATTGAAGAGGAGGATATTGGCAACATTTGGTTTCAACAGGACGGCGCTACGTGCCACACAGCCGAAGCTACACTCGATGTTTTGCGCCCTGTTTTTGAAGATCGCATTATCAGCCGCAGAGCTGATGTGGTTTGGCCACCTCGGAGCTGCGATTTGACACCGTTGGACTATTATTATTTGTGGGGTGCCCTCAAAGATAAGTGTTACGCCGACAAGCCAGAGACAATTGACGCTTTAAAGGACAATATTCGTGAAGCCATTGGTGAAATTCAGCTGCACACAATCGATAATGTGCTTAAAAATTGGGCCGATCGTGTAGGCTACTGCATGGCCAGCCGAGGCAGCAATTTGAATGAAATTATTTTCCATTATTAACCGGAAGGATTAAAAGGAATAAAAAAAGAAATTTGAGAAAATATTCAGTAGTTTTTTTTTTATAGCGTTTTCAAAAAAAAAAGTTATTTGGCGGACCCTTTATAATTTACATACAGGCTTATAAATAAATATGTAGAAGTGGATAATGATTTTGTGATAAAATAAATTATTTTAAATTAATTTTTGTTTAACAAAAATAACTTAAAGTAAATGCCTTCTTCTAAGGCCCTCCTCTTTGCATGCAAACGGCAAGGAAGGCCTTGCCTCCCAATCTCACGCAATGTTAAAAAGAAAGGCGGAGGTAATGTGTAGGGAAGGCCTTCCGGATTTTAAAGAAGGCCTGTTCGGTCATGATTTCAGGCCTTCCAAGTCATGACTTCCGTCGCTGGGTACTGACTGCGCACCACACTTTTGTCAATCATGACAGTGGTAATCGGTGACATATATTGGCAGTTGTTACGTTACTAGTTCTCCAAACTTCTTATAAATATTAAAAAGATTATTTATTAACAACCTTAAGAGTATCAGTAGGTTATCCGTTTTTTTATAAAATAAATTAAATACAAAAAGATTCTGCTCTCACATGGTGATTCGTTATTAAGAAAACCATTATGTGTGAATGACTTTCTATGTTTGTAAGAGGAATACGGTAGAGATAGGCGCCAGTTACGTGATTTGCGTCAATGTGAATGTGTTTAGAACCAAATTTTGCTCACGTGAGCGTGCCTAAACGTGAGTAGCGATACAATCGTCGTGCGTGAGTTCAATTATTGTGTGAGTGAGTATCATGCATATTTTTGAACGTTTGATTTCATTTAATTTCGATTTTCTTACTAAAGGGTAAGCTATGTAAAATTTGGAATTTGAACTCACCGGTTTTTGAAGCAGATGGCTAATTAGACATTTATGTTTACACTGTGCTCGAATGGGTATATTCATTTTGTAACGAGCTGACATTTGCGATCGAAATTTATTGTTCCAAGTACCTAAAAAATACAGAAATAATAAAATTAAAAAATTAAAATTTGACTTCAATATGAAATTGCTAAACTGAACATTTATGAAAATACATTAGTTTAATAATTTTTTATTTTTTTTATGTTTTGCATTCATATTTATCGATAAGATGCTTTTTATGCTTTATCAAAGTTATCTTCACGTATCCGAAAAAGTTTTTCTTTGGGAAATTGACTTTAAAGTTGCAACAATTTGTATAAAAAAATTGGAGTGAAAAAAGTGGTCCAGTATTTTTGTCAGTACTAGTACAACGATTGGAGTAAAAATATTCAGTCATTTTCATCTCCAAAAAAATCATCTTGCTGGATTTGTAAGCTTCCCACAGATGTAGCTAAATGAATGCAATCTATTTGGACACTCTCTCGTTTCGAAAGGATTACATGCACATAAATTAAATTTATTGTACTTTGTACTTGTACTTTCCGCGTTCGAAGACACTTGTTGAATGACAAAAATCGGTCAATGAACACCTATAAAAACTACGTATTTTTCAACTAAAGTAAATTTAAAAAATGTTATCCACAATTTTACTGGCAGGCACTTATGAATGGACGCTTCTGTTAAGGGTGGAATGTCTACCTGATTCAGCCTCCTGATACCAGGGTTCAGACATTTTCATTATTGTGCGTTGATTTAGCATCATTTATGAGTTTGTTCACGAACATGTGCGTTTAGAATTTTTCAAAACGTTCAAAATAATGAGCAAAATATTTAAATTCATTCAGTACGACCATCCAAATTCATTGAAACAAAAAAATCAATATTCTTGTCAAAATGAAAAACCTTCACTCATTTGTGAATAAGAGCGAAACGCGTTCATTGATTTCCAAGAGCTATGTCTCATTTACGTGAAAGCAATAGGACTCGACACATTTTTCCTTTTTGGATGTTTCATGATTTTTAAAAATACAAAATTTTAATTTTGTAAGCAAAATGTTATTTAATATTTATCAATATTATAATATTATTGAGTAGTAGATTAAAGGTATTGCACTCCTTAATTTTTCTGAATTTGCTGACACAAACCCGGATGAGGCGTTCTCGAGGCGTCTCTCTGAGGCGTTCTCGAGTATAAACACACGAAACTAGCTCAAAATCGAAGCACCAAAGTAAAAACTTTAAAGAAAAATTTGTATTAAACTATCATTATAGGCCAAAAACCTAATGATACAGTTCGATTCGCAGGACCCAATTAGTGTAAATGCGTTGAGTCCTCTTCTGTTGTTTTTGTTTTGACATGCATAGTGTAATTTTCGATCTCAATTGTCTCAAAAACAAGAGAGAACCTAGAAAAATGGTTAGCACCACTGGATTGAGCGTAATCGAAATGGTTTTACCCATTGGGTCCCCCGCTTATTACGGCTTTGAACTAGCATAGTGTTATTAGGTAAATTATAGAAATATACGAAGTTTAAAAACTTTCCTCTAAACTTCTGAGTCTGGAGATGAGCATTTTTAGACCAAAAATTCCAATGAAGCTCATACTCACCTCGGTTGCTATGTTAACAAACAAAATTGTCGCATTTTGGACTCCCAAAATTAATCCGTCGTCCATTGAGCCTTTAAAACACGAAAACGAAGCTGTTGTGCATGAGATAGAAGTCCAAGCAATCGAAATTGTACTGAAAAATTTGCTAGGATATTGTGCGTCATTCATAAATGTCAATGATAACATAAACTATGATTACCAAGAAAATCAGCATTTTGAATAAATGTCTATTAGTATCCTTTTCTATAGCGAAATTAAATAAAACTCCAAATGGCACATGGTCGATCCGTTACTTAGTCTTACAAAGTACTATTTATGGAAGGCTTGTAATGTTATTTTCGTCTCACAGAGCTTCGCTAATCAGCTGCTACATTTCGAGGAGTTCAGATACAAGTGAAGGAGTGTTTCTTCGTCTAGAACAGGGATTCCCAACAATATTTGTCCAAGGACCCCTTCATACATTCGCTATAATGACAAGGACCCCCCACTAATTCCTAAACCTAAAGCTAGAAATGTTCTAGATGCTCTAGAAAGTTGTTTATTGAGATCTTAGGTACATTTTTGTAGTTCATTGTTTCCTTGAATTTTGAACGGTTTGCTACCTATAGACCTGAACAGGGGAAGAGGTAAAAAAATCGACTTTTTTTTAAAGTTTTTAGCGATTTTGGCCTTGAAGATGAAGTTTTTGATTTTATATGTTCATCAAAATTCCGAACGGTTTGCAAGATATGGGCCTGACAAAATGATAACTTTTTTGCAAAAATGACATCGAGGCCCCAAATCTTTGGGGGCCCATAAAAAGAAAGTGCATGATTATGGGCAAAACTGGGAGACACGGGTCTTTTGTTTTTGGTCTTTTGTCACGTAGTGGTGTCCGTATATGGTTATATTTTCATGACTTAAAAAATTACACACTGTGTAATCAGAGTTATATTTTAAAATTTTTGCAGTAGGCTTAACACTGATCTTGGACGAGCTTTGTTCGAGAGACGCCGACGAGTTGGGTTCAAGAGACGCTGACGAGTTGGGTTCAAGAGAAACTGATGAGTTGGGTTCAAGAGACACAGACAAGTTCGATTCGAGAGTCACTGAGTTATTAACCTTAAGATCAGAGGAATTCTCTTCCTCTTCTTCTACAGACCTATTTCGTTTTAACGATCCTCTTTTCAACTAACGATCCATTTTTGGTTGGTTTTTTTGTAATGTCTAAACTAATGATATCTTGCGGACCCCTCTGGTATGGCTTGCGGACCCCCAGGGGTCCGCGGACCACCTGTTGGGAACCACTGGTCTAGAAGAATGAATACTAGTGGAAATAAGAGCACACTTCTTTGACATTGAGGTGATAAAATTTTGTTTCGGTTTAAAATGGTTTAGGTATAAAAAAACGACACTCAATTTAAGTTAGGGATGTGTATTTAAGTGTGGAAGTGTCTAATACCTGAATTTGATTTTATTTAACGTAGTTCACAAGTTAAGTTGTACGAAAAATGTTTTGGATATTGTTGCTAATATTGGTTTGGCCGTCGGTGGTGCAATGGTTAGTGTGGGCGGCTCTTGTACATGAGATCCTGGGTTCGAACCCTGCTCTGACCACCTACCGTTCGGAATCGGTGTAAAACTGTGGGTCCCAATCATTGAGTGAAAACTGGAAAGCGCACAGCTCAGTGATTGTGAGAAGTTCTCCCCGGTCCCTTCATGGGATGTAATGGGAAACCATTTATTTATTTTTATTTTATTGGTTTGAAAATACGGCAAAATTTTGAGTTTGAATTTTGTGACCGATTTTGTGAGTTTTACATAATGTATGAGAAGTTCAGTTCATACTACATGCTTACAAGGACCGTAACATTTTTCTGGTTGGAAACTGGTTGGGTTTTGTTGGAATAATAGACAATTCAGTTAAGCACACTCACGGGCATGACTAGTTTCGAACTTCGTGACAAGTTCATCATCAGATGTGTAACTACTGTGCCTGAATTGATACCATCGTTTGATCATCAATCGTATATATACAGTCACTCACATTTAAAGTCGGGCAGTACCATGAAAATATTTTCAGTCCAAATATTTCTGTGTTTATAAAAGAAAATATATTTTATTTTTTACCCCTTTTGTTACAAAAACTCTTGGCTTTAAAAACAACTACAATGAAATATATGAAATATTCAAAGTACTTTTATAAAAAGCACATGAAGTCTAAACTAAGCCTTCTACACTTTTTTGCCTCACATTGAAAGTCGGGCATAATAAAAAATATTAAGAAAAAAAAGTTAATATTTTGTTGCTCCGCCTTTTTGGTTCGCTACAGCTTGTAGGCGGCTTGGTATTGATTGAACAAGTTTTTTGCAAAAATCTGGATTAATATTGTTCCATTCTTCAAACAGAGCATTTTTCAGCGGATCTTTTGATGGACAGAGCCTGTCCTGCATCCTGCCTCCTAATTCGTCCCATAAATGTTCAATGACATTGAGGTCGGGTCTTTGTGCAGCAGTTTTGATCACCTTCGGACAATTATATAACAACCACCTCTTAACATCGTTTGCCGAATGATTCGGGTCATTATCTTGATAAAATTTGAAGTTTGATTCAATGCTAAGTTTTTTTAGGCTATCTTTCAGATTTGTCTTCAAAATCGTCAAATACACATTCTTGTTCATTATTCCTTCGATAAAGTGTAAGTTGCCAACTCCTGAAGCCGCCATACACCCCCAAACCATCACGGACCCACCACCATGTTTGACCGTTTTTCTCAAATTTTTTGATTCTAGTTCTTTGCTTGGTTTGCGCCATATTTTACCCCTTCCATCGCATCCAAATTGATTAAATTTACTTTCATCAGTAAACAGTACCTAATAATAGATTGTTAAAATCATAAAGCATTATTTTTTGTCCCCACTTACAGTGCTCTAGAAGTCAAAGACCTTGGCCATATATTGATGGGCAAAAACAAGTCAGTCATTTTGGTTCTTCTTGCTAATGAGGTGCTTCTTCCGTGCAACTCGGCCATGAAAGTTATTTTTTCGAAGAAATCTTCATACTGTTTCTGGGTTAACCTCTGTCCCAGAAGCTTCTTTGACCATCGCAGTTAGATTTGGTGCAGAAATAAAGGGATCTTTCTTAACTTTTCTTAAAACCATACTCGCATCCCTAGAGGAGAGTTTCTTTAATCGGGGTAGGCGTTGTTTGTTGGCAATCAACCCATCTTTTTTATATCTAGCTATGATGTCATGAACCGTTGATTTGCTTTTCTTCACTAGTTTCGAAATTTCGCGTTCAGATTTTCCTTCTAAATGCTGATCAATAACTATTTTGCGTTCTTCCAAGGTGGACTGTTTAATATTACGTGGCATTTTTACAGAATATTTTAATTGACTTCACTGAGCACTTGAGAAGATAACAATGACCAATAATTTTAAAAACAATTACAGAAAACGAAAAATTAACGGTATATTTACTGACTTCTCGCTCAAAACATTGCTTGCCCGACTTTCAATGTGAGGCAAAAAAGAGAAGAAGTCTTAGTTTAGACTTCATGAGCATTTGATACCGGTACTTAGAATATTTCATTGTAGTTGTTTTTAAAGCCAAGAGTTTTTGTAACAGAAGGGGTAAAAAATAAAATATATTTTCTTTTATAAACACAGAAATATTTGGACTGAAAATATTTTCATGGTACTTACATATGCGATTTAGTATCGATCGAAGATCTCTAAGTACCAACACACTGAAAGGTCCATAATTCCAACACAATAACAGGAATGTTGCAGGAGGATTTACATAGGGTCGCAACTTGGTCCCTCGCCTATGATTTACCATTCAACACTAATAAATGTGTTCAGCTGTCGTTTCATCGTTGTAGAAATTTTATTAATTCATCTAATTATATTTTTAATAATGAATTAGAAGTAATTTTTGAATGTTTTAGGCGTTGTTTTCGATTTTAAGACGACGTTCACTTGCCATCTTAATTACATTATTCCAAAAGCATATTCGATGTTGTATTTCATCCGAAGACATATTTCTGCGTTTTCAGGTCCATACACAAAACAGGCTAGGCTTTCTGCTTTTGTTCGCTCCAAGCTTGAATATGCGTCTTTTATTTGGCACCCAATTGCGGCTATTCATGCAACTCGGATTGAGAAAATTCACAAATCATTTCTGAAGTTTGCTTTAGGCTGTCTAAACTTTACAGGCGCTATTGCTTCTTACGAAAGCCGTTGTTTGCTTATCTCTCTAAAGTCATTGGTGTCCAGAAGGGATATGGCCTCTGTTATGTTTCTTCATGGAAATATTTCTGGATCTGTCACTTATTCGTTTTAATGCCCCATCATGCTCTCTACACCATTTTAGTACATTTAATATTGAAACACATTTAACAAATTATGCTTTAAATGAACCTGTTTTTGTTATCCTTTGAATATCACCATGTCTAAAAATGAGTTTAAAAATTGTTCTTTAATTTATTAGATTAATAAATATAAGTATTTTAATGTTGACATTAGGATTTGTTTTTAAATATTTATTTATAAATGTGGTAGTCTGTAAGGATGTATTTCCATAGACGTAAATATATGAAATGAAACGAAACATGCAACTCTGTGATATGGTAAAAAAACTCACCACAAAGCAATGCAACAATACGTATGCAAGACGAATAGAAGAACATGGTGGAAAAAATCTTGCTATTCCTGCGTTGGAAGTATTGACTTTCAGTGTGAGTTGGTACTTAGGGATCTACGATCAATAATAATTCGCATATGTAAACTGGATATTTGCGTTTGTATACGATTGGTGACCAATCGATGGTATCAATTCAGGCAACATGAACTTGTCACGGAGTTCAATACTAGTCATGCCAGCGGGTGTGCCTAACTGAATTGTAAGAAATTAAGTTTAGTTTATTTAATTAAATTTTAAAAACATATTTGTATTTTCATTTGTACATACATGGTTCCTGTAGAATGTGGTTGGGCCAGTATGTTACAGAGGCCATTTTTTCAACATGTAGAACCAAATTATGAAGGTATCTACACGATAAAAAAAACTGTCGTTTTTTGTTGTTTAGATGCAAATATAACATGTTTTTGGAGCTTGTCGCAAATATAATATACTTGTGCCCAAACGCATAGTGTTTGCTATTCAATCTTACATGTTTAAGACACAGTGATTAATATGTTATATGTGTTTGAATCCCAAATATATCTGTGTTTGTGATACAAATCCTGCCGTGTTTGGTGCACTGTTTATGCTCTCTCGAGAGCAAGAGAATAAAAGAGGGACAACCAGTGTGTACATCTTGTAAGTGTGATTGTGGATCTGTATCTTTGCAATATTCTCTCAGTGAGTGATTCATAAATCTTCCTGAATTTGCGTGTAAATTGAAGTAGTGTTTCTTATTTTGGTTGATGTATTGTGGTTTAATTCACTCAGTCGTCAATGGTTCATCGGACAGAGGATATCAAAAGCGCTTGATCAGTGAAAAAAGAATAAAAAAACACTCGGACGGTTAAATAGTTTGTGGTGTTGCTTTGGTTTTTGTGTATGTGTTTCGCTTATAATTATGTGTGATATCAAACTGCGAAACGATTTTAAGGAAAGAAACTGGAAAGGGCAACAACGTGAATCCCTTTTTCTGCCTGAGCCTCGACTGAAAAAATCGGAATGGCGGACCATTTGTCAAATATAATAAAAAAACACAAGTAATTAATACACACTTGTCTTGCATGAACTAGATTTGTATATAGTTTGTGTACCAACGCATTGTGATAACCAATGAATAGCTGAACAATGAAAACATAAACGCGAGAGACACCAAAGTAAGGAGAAGCAAAAGAGTAACAGATTCTCATTTCATAAAAAAAGTAATGCATTCAATGCATGTAAATGTAAAAAGGGTAATTTTATATCTTTAATTTTTTTGTATTAATTATTTATAAATGTGGATATATACTGACAAAATTAATTATAATATATAAAGGAAGAAAGAATAATTCGTTTCTAAATATTATTATGTTTGGGAGAAAATACGCATATGTTTCCACGTAAGTATATGGAGGTTTGGGGGAAACACGCGAATGCTTCCACGTAAGTATATGGATGTTTGGGATGAAGCACGCATATTTTTCCACGTAAAAGCATAGATATTTGTTTGTATACACCTGAGTTTGGGACTTGCAAACATATAAGTGTGTTCCAAACATATACATAGTTCCTGCAGAATATGTTTGGGAGAATATCTTACAGAGGCCGTTTTTTTCAGCGTGTATGATTAAGGAGATTTAGATTGTGTTTTTAATGGTGATTGCATCAGACGAAAGTACGATTTTTTGTATTTCTGTTCGACGGGACTTTCTCAATGTATTTCGCGAATTTACTTTTAACACTTTAGTGTACATCTGGGCCTGGTCAGAACTTTTGCGACTTTGTTTCAATTTTATATTAATAGTTCTGTTGTGTTTACGATATTGAAGGCTATTTGGGTTTTATATGGGGTAGTATTTTATGGCAAATATAAGATAAAGAAAATTGATAATTTGATTGACAAATTTGGAAGCAAAATCTTGATTAAGAGTTCCAAATGCCTCTGTTTAAAAAAATATTCCGTCAAAATTTTGAAAATATATTTTTCTTATTATGCTCACCATAAAAATACACTAGGAATTGACATTTCAACGCCTGGTAGGCGACTATAAGTACTCTCATATAAAATTTGTTGTTCCCACAATCAGCTCTTCAATATGCAAGTTTTGAGATGGCCATCCGTCCCCAATATATGAAATTTCAATAAAGAGTACACCCTTATTTCCAATCCAATGTTAGCATTTTGTTACGACACACACTTTTTTCACAGTTTTTCTCATATACTACTCGTGGGTAATATTAATTTTTTACCCACAAATCCAAAAAGTGTAGTGATTTTTTTAAACTTGCAACTGTATCTTATTTGACGTTGAATAAAACCAAACTGGTATCTCACAAAAAATAAACTTCTTACAATAATTTGCTACTTTAAATGCCCAAAATATACTAGTTGACATGTTGTTTAGCTGTTACACAAATGCTGTCTGTCCCTCCCAACCAGTGTTTTATTTAAAATCTATCTACGATAAGGCAATTGTCAGAACTCAGCTCATCGCTAGATAGCCCCTGTGAACTTTTTCAAATAGAGCTTTTCTATGATATAAAAACAACAGTTTCATGTGAATGTTCACATAGAGTAGGAAACTGATAAAGACAAGGCAGTCATTACATTGCACTCTACACTATTCATAAGTAAGTGGTTGATGCTCTTGCAGCGGCATTCAAAATACATTCTGCGACTGGTAATCGCAAAAATGTATATCTATAAATTGTACACATAAGTATCAAAAACAAAAACATAAACATAATAAGTTAACCAACTTTTTACAAAGTAGTAATTCAAGACAAATATTTAACCACTGGAATGTAATGTGACATGCTGATTCACAGCTGCTTAAGCAAATAGTTTAAATGTCGCTTTTACTTAAGGATTTGATGTTAATAACTATTGATCTGAGGTTATTGTATAGAATTTGTAATAGTAATAACTATTAATCTGCGGTAATTGCAGTTGAATTAATTAAACCGTTGTAATCTGACTCATTGGCATTTGTTTTACATATACGGAATAATCACCTTATCAGACGGTGGAGTCTATTTTCGTTAGTTTGATCTCATTCTAACTAGTTTTTCCGTTTTTTTTTTGTTTGATTTGATTTATTGATTTGTTGTTTTGTACACAATCTGCACGTAGGTATCTTGTTGCAGCATAAGAATTTAAATTTATGAGAGATTTAAGAAGACAAAATACCAAACGTAAATAATAATCATTCTATAGGACACAATTTCATGAGTTGGGATACACCCATGGACCCATGATATTTCGACAGGCGGGTTTTGTTTGAAAAAAAATCATATTTTGGTATCTACAGTTTTGGAAAATTGTAGTTTTTGTGCCAGATACGAGGACGGCAAAAATGTTGATTACAATTCCACACAACACAAATCGCAGATAATAAATACTGCGAAAACCACAGGGTACTATCTATGGACGATGGGAACATGGCGAGAATCACGAAAATTCTTGAGGACAGCAGCTTTCTCACAAAACTCGATCGCCAATTAATAGGTGCACAAGGGAAGTATCGTGAACGGGAAGGCCAATGGGAAATATCTCACACGGGCAGATAACAGTAATCAGAGAATAGGCGAGAGAATATTTTACAGTGTAAAATACATCCCTGGTTTAACCATGGGGTGTCCATGGCACAACTGATCGACTATGAAGTAGAAAACTATTACAAAACAGTGTAGGTAGGCGAGAGAGCGATAAGAAAGCAGAAGCAAACCAAGCAACAAACTGAGTTTAAATTGTGTTTAGTTGATACTTTCTTACCTACTTATGGGGTATCGAACACCCCGGTGGGTCAGGGACATTACAAATCGAAACTAACATATTTCGCCAACCCGTTCGATCTTTTACCTTATCTCTCCAGTTGGCAATACCAAAAGTACGCAGAGATTCGTCAAACTGACCCTCTAGAGGTGTCTTGGTGTCCATATGTTTCGTCTTCCTTCGAGTTCGGTTTCGAAAACCCTACGTGGTGGTTCGTCTATATCCATTCTACTGACTTGGCCTAACCAGTATTTCTCTCTCGAAGACTCCTAGAGATGTTTCGTCTGCTGGCGATAAGATTCTGCGCCGAAAAGCAAGACAGGTTGTATGAGAGTCTGGTATAGTTGGACTTTTGTTACTCGAGAGAGGACTTTATAAAGTGCTTGCTTAGCCCAAAATAACATCTATTCGCGAACACAATTCTCCGCTTGATATCAAGGCTGACGTTGTATATTTTTGTTTACGGAAGATACGAGGTAATAAATTTGTACACCACCTCGAAGTTATAACGGTTATCACCGTTCACGGTTTGGATTAATTTTGGTAATAATTATATCTTGTCCTCACGTACTGTTAGGCCCACTTATGCTGACTCCTTCTCAATTCTCGAGAACGTCGCAGTAACTTCTCTCATTGTCCGCCAATGATATCTACACTCTGGTTCACTTATTTAAAGGCATAGACCTTACGAGATAACCAACCCAGACATTTTCGATAATGTTTAGATCTGGCAAATAGGGTGGCCAGTCAAAAATATTAACATTTTGGCTTGCAATGAACTCCTTTACTACTCTGGCATTGTGTATAGGGGCATTATCATGTTGCAATATCCAAGATATGGGACCAAGTAGTTCACTGAGCTTCGGAAAAGCCGATTCCATTAACGTTTTATAGCTTGCACCAGTAATTTTTGCACTTTGAAATTTAAGATCGATGGTGCCATAGCACGTAATAGCACCCCACATCATAACGCCGTCCTCTCGGCTGAATATGGAATTTTTAGTGCCTTTAAATAAGTGAACCGTATAGCGTAAGCATGCGTGAGCAGCATGTGACTTTTGCTGCTGATGGTATTATTCATGTTGACTGCAGCTTTTCTCATAATTGGAAGTTAAAGAGATCGCACGATGAGGTGTGGGCTTGCCTGAGGCCTCGCTCAGTTTAGTAAGATCCTTTCCAACTTATACTGCGGATTTGGTGTTCGTCAAGGTTAGGGCAGGAATACCAAACACAGAAATTGCTTCGTAGAGTTTCATTCGTAACGGCCTAGAGAAGGCCGTCTTATAATCGACATATAGATGATAGGTGTCGATTTGGTTTTCATTGGGTTTTGCCAGGATTGGTTGTCGATTTTCCAGGCGTAAAGCCACACTGGTAATGACGACTAAATTATGTTTTATATTGATTGCATCAAACGAAATGACGCATTCCCTTTTATTTCTACCCGTTTTATGTCCAACCAAATAATAACATACAATACACTCACAGAAAAATTCGGTTGAGACAGCCGAATTAGCCGTACCCGAACTTAGAGGTTGTCACAACCTCATTAGAGGTTGTCACAACCTCATTAGAGGTTGACACAACCTCATTAGAGGTTGACACAACCTCAGTTGACACAACCTCATTAGAGGTTGACACAACCCCAGGAGAGGTTGACACAACCTCAGTAGAGGTTGACCCAACCTCATTAGAGGTTGACACAACCTCAGTAGAGGTTGACCCAACCTCATTAGAGGTTGACACAACCTCATTAGAGGTTGTTGCAACCTCATTAGAGGGTGTCACAACCGAATTTAGATTGTGTCAGAAATGAAATTTGAATTTTTTTATTATTAACTAATGATTTATTGCCCAGTATTCTCATGAAAGACATTAGAGAGCGAGCAAATAAAGTTATTTATATGGGATTATCTTTAGAATAACACATTTATTTCATGTCACTACCGACCTTTTTTTGAAGTCCCGGCCATCATGGGTCACAGCACCAATTCTGGCGTGTTGTATCTATTGATTTAGGTCCTAAACCACTTCCTACACAGATTTTTGCAGCATTATTGCATACCGAACTTGGGAAGCTTCAAAACTCTTGATATCGGTTTGGACATACTCTGCAAAATAAGACGATTTAACGCAAAATCACAATTACAATATTTTTACATACCTTACCGCCAACAACACCGTGACGAGAACACTTATAGACTCGGTAACTTCTTTTAATATAATATTTGTTGAATTGATACCAAATTCGGTTACTGCAACCGAATTGATGCCAAATTCGGTTATTCCAACCGAATTTGGTACAAATTTCGGTTGTTGTATCCGAATTAATTTCAAATTCGGTTATTCCAACCGAAATTTTAGAAAATTTAGTTGATTGAACGAATATAATTGAAGATTCAGTTGTCACAACCGAATCAATTATGAAACGAGGTTATTTCAACCGAATTTCGGTTGTTTCGGTGGCAACCTCAATTCGGTGTTAACAGCCGAATTTACGGTTGCTACAACCTCTTTTCAAACAATTAGTTCTCTGAGTGTAGCAACTCGAACCCGACGAAATTAACTACTACCTCGTCTTCATCGAGAGAATGTAAACATAGGGATGACGACTCTTATCAATTGCTCTATGAGTAAACTGACGTCACCACAATGAGAGAGTCAATAACAGCGAAAATCATATGGTTTGCCTATGGATCCAGTGGGAAAACAACAACGATACAATGCTGTTTACGGGGAATCATGTGAAGGTGATGATAGTTCAGACTGTGACCTGATATACAACATAGGAACGACGAAGCGGTTTCTTGAGTCTATAATGAGTGAGCACGAGACGGTTATTAGAAGGGGAAACTACATTATCACATCATATGATCAGCGATGGATTTAAACCCGATTTTGACAATGTGACAATATTGGTCATGGCGAACAGGGAAGAAAAGGGGTTGATTACGGAGAGAATGTGAATACAACGGCGGTTACATAGGATGGTAAATTTAAAGGACGCAGCCAATATCAGTATTAGTAACAAAGTTGCGATAAAGTACAAAAGTCTGTGATACGAACTTTAAGTTGTGTAATATTTTCTGGCTGTTTTTGTAATTTCACGTTTTTGTAACGTAAAATTTGTTTAAATGTTTTATGAAATACATATTTAAAAAAAAAAAATGGAAATTGTTTTTTTATTTAAATGGATGAAATCCCGTGAAGACGCCATCATAAAAGTGACGAAACGTCTCGACAATGTAGAACAATTAATTTTTGTTTACAAGCAAATGTTTGGCCTTATAGCTGAAAAGAAGTATAATTATACAAAAATTTTATTATTTATTGTTATTAATTTTTATTATTAAATTTTTGAGTTTTTTTGCCGATCTATTCATATGATCGGGTTGATTTTCTGCACAAACGTTGTTTGAAACTACACCCAAAGTAAAATTAGGTTGAGGCAGCCGAAAAAACCGTAACCGAATTTAGAGGTTGCTACAATCACACTAGACGGCTCGCAACCGAACCAGAGGATGTCTTAACCGAATTGGAAGTGGTCTCAGCCGACTTAGTAGTTGCAATAGCCGAATTGGAGGTTGTCACAACCGACTTAGTGGTTGTCACAGCCGAACTAGAGGTTGCCACAAACGAATTTGAGATTATCATAACCAAATTAGAAGTTGCCACAACCGAATTAGAGGTTGTCACAACCGAAC
Source organism: Phaonia tiefii (assembly GCA_963931995.1). Lineage (NCBI taxonomy): Eukaryota > Metazoa > Arthropoda > Insecta > Diptera > Muscidae > Phaonia > Phaonia tiefii. The sequence continues at coordinate 130,133,203 of OZ008370.1, forward strand.
TAGAGGTTGTCACACCCGAACTAGATGTTGTCACAACCCAATTGGAGGTTTTAACCACCGAATTAAAGGTTTTAACAAGCGAATTGGAGGTTGCCACAATCGAATTAGAGGTTATCACAGTTGAATTTGAAATTATCACAATCAATTTTAGATACTGTCACAACTGAATTTTTAAATTGTTGTCTATTAATGATGATTTATTTGCGACGATTTATTTCCAGCATTTTCATAGATAAAGCTATGAACTGAATCTTATGGGGTAATCTATATTATACAGTTTATTTAAAACTTTTGTTTTGAATCATCAAATTTCTCTTCAAAACCAGCTACGGTGGGCTAGAAGAAGAGGGATGTTTGGGTACTTTGGGTGGAACGTAGAGCATATTGCGATTCATGATAATTTCCAAATCCAAAATACCAAACCTTAATACTATCACTTCCGACCGTTTTTGAGGTCCCGACCATCAATGTCATCGCACCAATTGTGAAGTGTTGTGCCTGATGATTTAGGTCTTTAGCCTTTATATAAAAAGACGATGGCAGCACATGTCGAACGACCGATCTTGAACAACTGAATAGTTCAAATCTACATATTTGTGCTGCTCGATGATAAATGTGGGTATATTCTGCAAAATATGACGTTTTAATGCAGACACAATATTTACAATATTTTTACTTACCATTTTTAGTAACAAAAGGCGAGATATCACCGCGACCGCAACAATTCTAATATTTTAGCTTTTGTAATATAATACTTGCCTTTAAAATTTTAAACGTTAGGTTTGAAATATATAAAATAATTTTGTAGTAACCGAATTAAAAATGAATTCAGTTGGCGGAAACGAATTCATGAGGTTACAGCAAACGAATTGCTGCCAAATTCGGCCGTTGCATCAGACCAACGCCAGGTTCGCTTATTGCGACCGAATTAATACGAAATTGGATAGTTGCAACCGAATTGATATCAAATTCGATTGTGGCATCTGAATTGATGCCACATTCAGTTGCTGCAACCGAATTTGGTACCAATTTCGGTTGTTGCATCCGAATTTATTCCAAATTCGGTTGTTGGAACCGAATTTATTGAAAATTTAGTTTACATAATGAATATAATTGAAGATTCAGTTGTTGCAACCGAATCAATAATGAAACAAGGTTGCTTTAACCGAATTTCTGTTGCGGAGACTGAATTCCTTCGTGATAACCTCAATCTGGTTGTGACAAATGTAGTCCGGTGGTGACAGCCGAATTTACAGTTGCTTCAAGCTACTTTCATACAATTAGTTCTCTGAGTGTACTGTGTACTATTTTTGTATTCACTTCATTAACTGGTACCCTTTCTAAAATATTAAATTATAACTAGCGGTTTGTTTGCAATTCTGCCGAAACAATCCCCATTTCGCAAAATCATCATTAAAAGAGTACTTATGGACTAATTTTGTATTAAGTTTGTTTTCGAATTTATTACATAGCACTGCCAACAATTCCTATCAGAATTGGCAAAATCATTTAAAATAAAATATGATAAATTACCCAAAAAGTTATGAAGTCAATAGAAAAATTTTAACATCTTAAATTATTAAAAAGTAGTTTTCCAGCGACCAATGTTAAACCTTGTATTCGTTTATTTTAAATCTGAAAATGTATTAATTTTCAATATTAATTCCGGTTTGAATCATGAAATGAATCATTCTTTTTGGTTTCAATTCCTTACGAATTAGCTAAATTTTGAATTAATTCTTTTCATCAAAACCAAGAATTGAATGAAATTTGAATCAATTCAAATGAATTTGACAAAAATGAATTCCAGGTCCTCTCTAATTCAAATAAATTTGCAAAATTAATTGCAATTCATTCCCAATTCATATGAATTTGGCAAAATGATTTGCAATTCATTTCCAATTCAAATAAAATGAACTACCGTCGCTGACGCTATGGTAGTGTGCACGGCTCTTGTGCATGAGAACGCGGGTTTGATCCCTGGTCACCCCGCTTAATGACGGCGACACTATCGAGTATTTAGCCATGAAAAAGCTTCTCAATATACCGTTCGGAACCGGTGTAAAACTGTAGGTCCCTATCAGTGAATGTAAAACTAGAACGCGCACAGCTCACTCGTTGTGAAAACATCTCCCTAAGCCCTACATGGGATGTAACGGGAAACCATTTGTTGATTTTGTTAATAGATATACCTGCATATTTTTTGTAGACCACAAATATACAAAACACAATATCCTGTAAAAACCAAATTTAAAGTTTGACAACGGTTCAAATTTGTCTGATTGCCGAGGTTGTCACTTTTGGGCCCCACTGTGCGGCTCCATTAATATCTTAGGAGTTCCAACCTAGCTACGTCAATACTACTAGACTTCAACTAGCCATATGTGAAATCTCATCGTGATCGGTTAGGTCTTTTAGAAATGTCTGAACGGGAACGGGTTTCCCGGGAAATCATTCCGATAATTAGTATTTTCGCCGGTTTTGGTCTATCCCGGACCGGCGTTTCTGCAGTGTTTAAGCAAACGTCACAAAAATTCGTGGAAATGTTCTACTAATGTTGTTCTTCAATACTGCAAACTCGTGATCCATTTTCGTAAGTATTTTAAAACTGATGTATGAAAATAGTAGAAATTTCTTCGATCACGCACCGGCGTTTGAACATGCGGCCCATCAAATGGCATATTTTTATGGGACAATATATCGAAGTGTCTGTTTATGATCTCTGCAAAATTTCAAGCCATTATGTGCATCTTTGCTTAACAAACCGAAGAAAAAATCATTTTGGTATTTCTAGGCAATCCCGGGATTATCAAATATATCAATCCCGGAAAGGACCGGAAATCCCGGGAATACGGTTTCCCGGGAAATGTGGACCTATTGCATCTAAAAGGCAAAAAAAAACAAATTGTCGAATATTGAAAGAATCTTGCGTACAGATACTTCATGATGTATTGCCGGGACTTTCTTTTTTGAAGAAAAGGATCGTTCTGTTACGGTCATTGGGGATCGTTGGTTAAACATGTTTAAATAAGTAACTACTACTAAACTGACGGAAATATTTCGTCAATATTTCGCAGGTATTTCTTCTCTTTGGTGCTTTGTGAAATTGTACACTAAATGTTAAACCTAGTACCGACCTTTGTAGGTTAATTAGATTTAAAGTTACACTGATAAGGTCCGATCAAATTACCTATGGTCGGGTTTAGGAATACTCACAAGTATACACACCATCATGATCCTGACGTTTGCAAAACAAAAAATAAAATGCGTCATATAATATCAATTTAATTATGACAGAAACCAATTATTACTCATCTTCCGGCAACTTAACGTCTGCTAATGATTCACATGTCTAATTTGTTTTTTATCCCAGAACCGATATTGTGGCGCCAACAAAAACGGTAAATGAATAACAGACTGGAGATATTGACTGCCACAGAAAAAATACAATTTATAAATCTGTATTTTAAATAATATTGTTTTTATTAAGAAAAATATGATTGGGATTAGAGCCAAAAAAAGGTAAAATATTTGTGATTCACTGTGGTTTACAAATTTGTAAACTTTCCTTGCGAATTGGTAAACTTTTGTTATAGATGTATCTTCGGGAGAATTGCATGCCGAGTGTTTGAATAATTAGAATACAGACCTGATAGAACTACTATGGTATTGGCCACCCTTTGTTACACAGAGTTTTAGTGCAACAGACAACCAGTCGAAAAAATAACCAAATTTTGCGTGTTGCTAAGGGTTTTTTTGATGAAGTGGTTCAATGCATAATGGTAGAACAATATTTCAAAAAATCCCCGAAGTAATAAAATCGTCAGATAAAAAAAACCCCTAAAATAATAATATGTCTGTACCACAGACGCGATGCCTATAACACCCAAAACAAACTTAATTTTGTCGAACACAGGGTGTTTTGACTATGCGATATCTTTAATTAGTTAATTTACTGAAACTAAAAATACGTAAATCCGATTTTTTTTTATTTTGCCGATTTGTGAATAAATTTTCCAACACGTGAGGGATACAACATCACTTACTCCTTACGAGTCACTTAACCTGACTCACCGTTTCTTATATATTTTACATACAACTGGTGCGATTTCTCTAAGAACTAATGAAGAAATTCTTGGTTAAAGCCTTTTAAAAAGTTCAAAAATAGGATATATTGAATATTGGATGCACCGTTTTTCTTTTAAAGATTTTTTTAAATAGATTTGTTGAAAAATTTAAAAAAAAATTAGCTAATTTTACTCCCAATCCACACACGGAAACTTTTATCTTTAAGACTTATGGCATTTCAAGTATAGAGCTGCCATTGTTCTCATCTAACATTTGTTTCACAATATTCGTGGTGCGGTCTTACACCAGGTGGAATAATTGTTGACTTAAAATCGTTTTGATGAAAGACTGTGAAATTTGTACGTATTTTTTTCTTTTTTTGATATATTTTATTGTTAGTATATATTTGTGTTGTAGTTATTTACCCAAAAATATTAAAGCACAAATCGCAATGTCGTTGCTGATTTGTTGTTGGATGGTTTCAGCCATTGCCTCTATCTGGTATTATTAAAGCAATACTTTCCAACATCCAACCGCCCATCTGCAGCACCCCAAATGTCATCAATATATTGAGAGAATTGACATATCTCTATGGTAGCGCCATTACTCTCTTCATCGAGTTCGAATTGCTTTGGCAATTTACTCTTTGGTTGGCATAATACCATAACTAATACACACATAGATACTTTTATTCTCTCAATAAATTAAACGTCATAGGTACGGTGGAAAGTAAACATTGGATGGTGGAAGACATGGGTTCAATAATACCAGATAGGGGCAATAGTCAACAACGTTCAACAAAGGAACAACAACCGAATTTCGTGTTTTTGTGGCAAACTGGTTGTGTTAAATACAATACAAATGTATACCAACGATAAAAGTCAACAAAAAAGTTCAAAATACATTTAAATTTTTCAGTTCGACACCAAAACGACATGAAAAAGTTAAGTGAAAATATTCTGCAACTCCACCTGGTGTAAGGTAATTTTAAATTGAATTTCCCTCATTTCCACAAACCTACGACGAAGAGTGAGAAATGAAACGTCAGATGAGAGAATAAAAGTATCTACGTATGTATTAGTATATGGGTTTAATGGTTGAAGGGAAGCGAACTAGTGTTTGAACGTCAAGAGACGAATTCTGTCTCTGAGGTTTGACAAACACAGCTGAAATTGTTATTGTGAATGTTCAAAATATGTAAGTATATGAGCATCGTGAATGAACAAAACTAAAAATGGAGAATTTCGTTCGACGTTGCTGACAGAAGTTCGATTCCACATTGAAGAAGCGGAAAGAGAAACGTTAATAAGACGGATAACAAATCTATTTATAAATCAATACATGGGAATAACCAAAGTAAAACAATTTTCTGTTTTCTTGTTTTCACGTTGCCATTTTAACATGTTTTTGTTTTTAATTTTTAAACAATAACAAACCTATTTTGTTTTAGCGGTATAAAATACTACGAATGAATATTAAAACAGAATGTCAAAATCAATATGCAGCCAACCTCATTTAAGGACAACATCAAAGCATGTCTTCCCTCCCTCTCCCACGAACTCGAGTCTCCGGCAATAAAAGTTTCCGTATGTGGTTTGAGACTTAGAAATTTGGCGCACTGTTATCTATTTATTGACATATTTGTATTTTAGCAATTTTTATATTTTGGCGTTTTTTTTAAAACTTCTCTGCCATATGAGAACCCTTAGCATTACGGAAAAATTGCATATGGGCATTTCCACAGAAAGGTCAACCTTTTGTCACATCACGTCACTCTCGATAATTACTTATATTTTAGGACCAGTTTGTTTGATTGTATTATTTTATTTTAATAAATATGTAGTTACTTACATTCTGTATTTAGGAAAAGAATAGAAAACAGTCGAACCACATGGTCATAAAATATAACCAAATAACGAGGGTGACGTGATGTGACATAGGGTGGCACTTTCTCTGGAAATGCCCATATTTGTCGCTTGGATATGAGCATTCGTTAATTTTTTCATATATGCAAACAAAAATAGGTATGAGTTACCCTGGGTCACACAGGGCGGTAACTACCCATCGCTGTAGGTAATGTGTAGATGCCGCTACCCATTTCATATATGCAGTTCTGTCCGCAGCGGAGGTTCCGTTGGAATGTTCCTTCTAGGATTGTGATGTGAGTATGCCGTCGAAGAAATACCCTAATTTCCGTGATGTGAAAGTGCTGACAGTGTTGTAAAGAATTCACGCCGTCGCTCCACATGTTGATCAGGGGATGTAATATATGTGCCATCGTTGGGTTTTAAAGATACTGTACTTCTGTGTTTTTGCCGCTGAGCTATTTTTGAGCAGTTAACGTAGCCTACGGCGAATGATTTTTTAATGGGAATGAACCATGTACCCTATCTTATATGGAATAGAATTTCAGTATAGGAATCTGTACTAGTCAAGGGTGAATTTTTCCAAAACTGCTGAAAAGAAAAACGTACCAAAACAGCAAAAAAGCAGCAGATGTTCAATTCATATAAACAATGTCGCAACCATATACGTGGTTCCTGCATAAAATTACAGGAGCCGTCTTTTTCAGCGTGCAGTAAGTTGAATCTGTCACGGGAAAATGGGGTAAATATTGAAAAAATAAAAAGTGTAGTGAAACGGCAGCTAATGTTGAATCTGAGGCACCTAAATTAGGGAGTGGTAACTGCAACCGAGATACTGACTTCAGGATCGCCGGCCGCGTGCAATATTTTATATCATAATTTTCATAGCTTAGATAGTATCGCGAAAGAGATCCAAAATTTTGTTAAGGTTAGAATATTGTTACTCATTTTTAAGGAGATCAATGTTAGCCGGGTACAAAAGGTGTTCGGTTTGACGTCGAACGTTTCATAGAGAGCAATTTGACAACTCCTAAAAATGTAACGGTTATGTAAAATTTTAATTTTAATTAATGCACATTTTTCGAAAATATGTCTTTATTGTTAAGGCCCATCATTGAATTTTTTGAATAAAATACAATCTCACTCGAATAGCTTCCACGCCTTACTTTAGAGCACCTCATTCGGTCGATCCAATTGTTCAGTACAGTTTCGACTGTTTGGGTCCCTATCTGGTGAACAACGTTGTCGGTTTCATATTTTAAGTCCTCAACGACCTCAGAATTGTGTGCGTAACTCGTATCTTTAATGGCGCCCCAGAGATAATAGTCCATCGGATTAAAATCGCAGCTACGAGGTGGCGAATGGACTTTCGGTTGATTATGCGGCTTTCGATCACAGTGCGCAAAAAATCAATTGTAACGTTGGCTTTATGGCACCCAGAGTAATTCTGTTGAAGCTATACGTCATCTATGTCATCAACTTCACCAACTTCAGGGCACGGTAGTGCTGGCCATTGACGGTAACGGCGGCTCTTTGCTCATTTTCGAATAGTTATGGGCCTATGTTGCCGCCATGCCAACAACCGGGACTCAGAACTTTTGAAGACAAATTTAAATAGTTCCCAATTTGCTTCGAGCGCAAAGGGTCAATTGCGTAAATTTCTAATCTTTGCAATTTGCTATTTGCTCCGAAATAACGGGGGGTAGAATTTCAAATTTTGCATGGCCTTTTTCAACAAAAAACTTTTGTTTTCAAAATTGGTCTTCTTTTACCCCGATACATATAGTGCATCGGTTTTCCTATTTGTTTATTTCCTTTCGTCGAGGACGTTGGTCGAGCGTTGCTGTAACCACCTTACAGTTATTCCGACGGCGGTCACCGCGCTTAGTGACGGCGACACTATCGACTATTTAGCCATTAAAAAGCTTATAAAAATTCGGTTCGGAATCTGTATAATACTGCAGGTTCTAACCAGTGAGCATTAAACTGGTTGTGAGAAATTCTCTCTAATCCATGGAATCATGGGATGTAAGGGGAAATGATTTTTAGTTTATTTCCTTCCAAATACTAGGTCTTCTCAAGGTCCTCAAAAGAGGTTTTAAATTCAGTGCTACCCTCTTCATTCGAACCAAATCTCTTACCGCCTATTCATTTTTTCATGTTTCGAAACAGAAAGTAGCCACTGAGAGCTCAACCTGAAGAATACAATGAATGACGTAGCAATTCGTAGTCAAATTTCTAGACTTTTGCCATGGTGATTTCACACCAGTGCTCCTGTGCGTTGTCATGGTGGAAGATCAGTTGTTAATTCGCCAAATGCGGTCATTTTCGCTACAAATCAATGTAGAATCTGTCCAACAGCTGCGAATAATATTCGGCGGTGATTGTTTAAAACTTTTCAAGGTAATCGACGCGAATGGTATCGCATGCATTCCAAAAAACTGTCGCCATCAACCGGTGAACCGGTGCCCTTCTTTGGTACACGTTCACCTGGAGAACGCCACTGCCTTGACGGTTCCTTGTTCTCTGGTGTGCTGTGATGGGTTTATGTATCGTCCACGGTTACGAAACGGCGCAAAAACTCCTTCGGATTGAGGTTGAACATTACCAAATACTCTTTTGAATCGGTCATATGGTGGCGCTTCTGATCGACTGTGAGTAAACGAGGCACCCATCCCGCGGATGGCTTTCAATCTACAATCTAATATCATTCCATGGATTTTATCGACGAATTCTGGCCTGACGACCTCTTTTGGCTGACCTGAACGTTCGGCGTCACTTGAGTTGGTACGCCTACAACGGAATTCAGTGATCCAATTGTTTAGTTTTGAAATTAATGGTGCAGAGTCATAAAAGAATTTATCAAGCCTTTCCTAGGTTGCGGTGATAATATTTTATGTGAAAGATAATGCTTGACGAGGACACGAAATCGACTTTTTTAAATTTTCGTTGAAATTTGGTTCCTGTTTTCAAGGGCAGTCAAACACTTGTAATTGCTTGTAATCTTACAGTAGTCTATTAATAGATTCTAGTACTTTAGAGAGGAGAAATGCTAATTTTTAAATGACTATGAGGGAAGTTGAAATATTCACGGAGTTTTCAAACCGTCTTAGGTAGTTTAGAAGTTATGATAACAAATGGTCTGAAGCACCTGTAACATAGTTATAAAAACTTTCACGTTATTAAAAAACATTTCATCATGAAAAATGAAGACGTGTCTGTGAGTCAAATTGGTAATAATGGTGTCTTCACTGATTTCATACAGGCTGAATAAACAGTTTTTGTTGTTGTTTGGATTAAGATATAACGTGTCGCAAATATAGAATACTTGTGTCTAAATACATTGTGTTTGCTATTAAATATTAGATTATGGAGACACAATTATATATGTTTTTGTGAGGCAAATGTGGCTTTGTTTGTTGAAAACTGCTGAAAACTAAAACATGACAAACAACAAAGAAACAAAAAAGCAGCAGATCTTTAATGTATGAAATAAAGGCTTGCAAACATGTAAATGGTTCGAGGTATATGTTGCTGCGGCCGCTTTTTCCAGCATGTACCCATCCCTCTCTTTTATTCTATTATAGCCGTAAAATTATGATTAATTTGTTCAAGCGCCTTTTGGAGGTTAAGACTAACCTAGGTAGACATTGCCGATTTTTTCTTTTGTACACATTTTCATCTTAACTAAATACGGCATATGGGAATTTCTAGAGAAAGTGCCACCCTATGTCACATCACGACACCCTCATTATTTGGTTATATTTTATGACCATGTGGTTCGATTGTTTTCTTTGCTTTTCCTAAATACAGAATTTAAGTAACTACATATTTATTAAAATAAGATAACACAATCAAACAAACTGGTCCTAAAATATAAGTAATTATCGAGAGTGACGTGATGTGACAAAAGGTTGACCTATCTGTGGAAATGCCCATATGGTATGTATTTTGTAGTTTTTTACAATTTAATTGAAGTGTACTGTAGTATGTTCTTTCTACTTGTGTAGCGCCTTACACAGTCGTCGACGACTAATTAAAACGATAAATGCATTTATTTTAACTTATTGTTGGTCTATCTCTAAGTGTTTGTATTATTTTACTATCAATTCCAAATCGTAATTTGTAAACACAATACTGTTTGTGTTTTGTGTTTTAATATAATTTGTCAGTAATTAAAAAGAGGTTCAGTAATATAGAAGTCCCAGGGAATAAAAACAAACGCATTAATCAATCAAGAAAAACATATTCATTTATTCTAAAAAGCAAATCAGAATAACTTAAACAGAAAAGAAGAAAAAACAAATACCAATCACACAAATGAATAAGTTAATTCTTATAACTTTATTTCTGTACAGCACCCAGTGTCTGGGCAACGTTTCACCTTACCGGGGTATAGTATTTCCCAAAGATGATGATAACGAATCTGGGGAGACAAATGCGCGCACAGCTTTAAATAATTATAATTTTGAAGAACAAGAACATCAAAATTGTGGACATGGCCAGGAGCAACATGAACGCCATTACCATCAATCAAATGCAAACTTCCAGCATGATCCTGCAGTTCATCGCCGATTTAATATTCCCTATCCGAATGGTGTCCAATATCCGAATCCTAATATCTTGATACCTCAAGATTATTATCACAGACCAGATTACGACACAAAGTCCTCAAATGATGCTGGTGCTAAATCAAATGGCGTCAACGAGTTATATGCATCACCTGATGACAGTGATGACAATAAAGATTATTCATCTGATGATTCAAATAGCACATTTTACTTGCGTTCAGTTTTAGTGGCGCCGAAAAACTGCAAAAGAATGACCGCAAGTGGCCGTTGCCTACCATAGTCACGTTTTTTTAGTTGTAAAATCTTTGTTATTTAATTCTAATTGAAAGTTATGTGTTAATTAAGACTAAATGGTCTTATTAGGAATGAAAGAGTGAAATAAATATTTACAAAATATCTAGTGAAATTAATGATTCATAGTCGTGATACAAATTTCACAACATTGTTTTTTTTATCTTTGTGGTTGACATTTACTAAGTGTGTGCGTAAACATGGGAGAAATGTATTGGAGTGGGTACTAGTGAGTGTTTTGATAGCCGGCCAATCTGAAGTTATTTACACCCGACACCAGACTGTGGTGGTGTTGTTTTTAGTTGGGTGCCGCAGATAAAAATCGAATTTGTTATTCATCAGGTTTATCTAAGTTCTGAATGACTCTAAAATACTGACAGGATATTGTTTTCCACATTTTTTTTAATGTTTATTTGGACATATAAATTTTTTTCCTTTACTTACTTACTTATCCGGTCTCGGACAACCCCGGGGGGTCAGGGACCTTACAAAACGAAGATAACATATTTCGCCAACATGTTCGATCTTTTGCTTTATCTCTCCAGTTGGCAATACCAAGTGTACGCAGGGATTCGTCAACCTGATCCCTCCAGCGGAGTCTTGGTCTTCCTATTTTTCGTCTTCCTTCGGGTTCGGTTTCGAAAACCCTTCGCGCTGGTTCATCTTCATCCATTCTACTGACATGGCCTAGCCAGCGCAATCGCGTTATCTTGATCCGCTTAACTATGTCAATGTCAGGATAAAGCTCATACAGCTCATGATTCATGCGTCGCCGATACTCGCCGTTGTGCACTATAGGGCCATAAATTTTTCGGAGTATTTTTCTCTCGAAGACTCCTACAGATGTTTCGTCTGCTTGCGATAGGACCCAGGATTCTGCGCCATAAAGCGAGATAGGTTCAATGAGAGTCTGGTACAGCTGGACTTTTGTTACTCGAGAGAGGGCTTTATCTCTAAAGTGCTTGCTTAGCCCAAAATAACATCTATTCGCAAGCACAATTCTCCGCTTGATCTCAAGGCTGACGTTGTTGTTTTTGTTCATGGCAGATCCGAGGTATATAAATTCGTCCACTACCTCGAAGTTATAACGGTTATCAACGTACGTACGAGGCGTACGAGTTTTGCAGGAATACCAAGGTCAGACATTGCTTCATAGAGTTTCTCCCGTATCGGACTATCGAAGGCTGCTTTATAATCGATAAATAGATGCTAGGTGTCGATTTGTTTTTCGTGTGTCTTCTCCAGGATTTGGCGTAGCGTGAAAATCTGGTCAGTTGTCGATTTTCCAGGCCTAAAGCCACACTGGTATAGTCCAATCAGGTCAGCGATAATTGGTTTTAGTCTTTCGCACATTATATATGATAAAACCTTATATGTTATGTTTAAAAGGCTTATTCCACGGTAGTTGGCACAGATACTCGGGTCACCTTTTTTAAATATGGGACATAGTACACTGAGACTCCAATCGTCGGACATGCATTCATCTAACCAAATTTTGCTAATGAGCTGATGCATGCACCTTATCACCTCATCGCCGCCAGCCTTAAACAGCTCTGCCGGTAATCCATCGGCTCCTGCGGCTTTGTTGTTCTTAAGCCGGGCAAAGCTGTTCTGACCTCGTCTTGGTTAGGAGGGGGGCAATCGACGTCGTCGTCCATATTGTGATCGATTGTCCCATCGTCATCGGATATCTCAGGTACTAGTAGCGCGGAGAAATGCTCTCTCCATATTCCTAACATGCTCTGCACATTTGCGACGAGATTTCCGTCCTTGTCTTTACCGAAGGGGGGCCCTGAACCATGTCCATTAGTTCCGTTTTTAACTTTTTGGTAGAATTTTCTGTATGTCTCAATTTTCTCACTCTCGCGCTTTCTCTACTGCCGTTTCTTACGGCTAAAGAGACGGTTTACCTCCTTTCTCTTCTCCCTATACCGCTCAGTTGCAGCTCGTGTTGAAGCATTACCATACGTGCAGCGTTCTTTTCGTCATTTGCTATGCGACACTCTTCATCGTACCACGGTTTATTGCGAAGCGGTTTTTCGAAACCAAGTACGGTTGTTGCAGCAGTTTTTATAGAGTCGGAAGTGGGTTTCCACTGCGCATCAGGATCGTCATCGGGAGGAGGTGGATTCTGTGCCAAAAGTTGCGAGAGCTTCCTTGAGTAGGCTGTGGCTACCTCTGGTAATTGCAGCTTTCCGATGTCCAGCTTCCTCTGCGTCTGGTTTCGTACGATTTTCGCTCTACTTAATCTTGTGCGAACCTTTGCTGCTACCAGGAAGTGATCAGAATCGATGTTAGCTCCTCTGATCACTAAAAATTTGTTTCCTTTACATTTTTCAAAACATACCGGTCAAGTGGGCGCCGTGATTGGTGGTGACCATTTGTGTTCTATTTACCGCATTTTCAATCTTCGCTTTGAGGGGTTCATGAGTCTGCGGTTGGTTCACATAGACCCGTGAGTTCAAAAAAAACCTCAAAGAAAGAAGTTTTGTAAATAGGCCGATCGTGCGTGCCACTGCAATCGACAAAAAGAGACATTAGGCGAGCCGGATATGCATCCATCAGAATGCCGATTGTCGTGTATGCTGTGAGTGCCGTTGATTCGTCTTTATCTTGACATACACCAATCACAGAAGCTGTGTCCTGGGAAATAAAGCGCCATGACACCACTGACATTAATGGCGAACCATATAGTGACCTGGAGTGAATCTAATGGCTTTTGGTGAATGATTCGTGGATTCTCAGCCATCCGGAAGGGCAAATGGTCATACTGACGGTATGCGAGTTAGTAATATATAAGTAGGGCGTTAATTATATAGCTTTTTTGAATTTATGTTCAAAAATTAGAGTAGACGCATTGTGGGAACCCGGGAATACCCGGGTATTTGTTTTTTACTTTATCACTGTTGAACTCTTTATACATATGCGTAAATTTGACGTAAATAAATTGAATTGAATTAAATCAAAAACGTCTAAGATCACATTTGCCTTCAAAATGAGTCTATCACCGGTGCTGGTTTATCGGTTAAAGGTAGAGTGTTCAAAAACCGTAATTTTTGAGTAACCGGCTTATTAAATTTTTCGGAATACCGACTTTCGATTTCACTGAATGGAAAAACCCGTTGAAACGGATTAATTTTCGTCTTTATCAATAGTTTTTTAATTGAATTGATCGTCCGCCAACGAGAGTTCAAATCCTGGTGCCGACTGATTACATTTTTTAGCTCATAAGAAATAGAAATAATATTCTTCTAAGAAATAACTTCAGATCGAATCATATACTTACGTATACAATAAGAATTGAATTTAATTGAATTGAATTGCATGGAATTGAATTGCATTTAATTGAAATGAATTGAATTGACACGGCATAACAGCATATGAGACATCGGTCTACTGCAATGAATTACAAAAAACACAAAACAGAATTATCCGAATACTTATGAAAAACTACAACTATATGTAAATATACAATTCTCAATATTACAATATTGGAAATGACAATGAACATAAAATTACCCAACCTATTCAGGACAACAACCCATTACAACAGAACTCGCAACTATGTATGTAATCAAAATCAAAATCAAATACACAACTACTCTATTAATACCAGCCACACCCCTAACAAGCACCCGAATGATATTGTACAGAACCTACCAAACATAAACGAAAACAGCAACAACCCGTTCTATCGATATCGGTATATCAACATTTCCACGGAGCTTGTGAACGCTTCCGTCAAAACCAAGCGTCTACTCAATATAAAAAAATCTATAAAACAACAATGATAAACGAATTTCACACAGAATCTACAACAACTCGATCACAGCAACAACCTTCAACGACTTGAAGGAAGATACAAAGTGCCATATTTTAGAACAGATTATGGAAAAAATGCAATAGCCATAGAACTGCCAACTATTTTAATTGGACTACCGCCAAATATTATTACAATTAGCAATAAGAAATGAGTAACGAAAAAAATAATTAATGAAACGCAATGAAATTATTTTTCTAAAAATTAATTTAAAGAAAAAACAAGCTTGTATATAGACATTGTTTCATATTTTTCTCCTGCAGACAAGCCCAGTGGTTTCGCTGAATCCAACATGTACATTTAAAAATACCAAAAAAGAATAGATCGAATTGAATTGAATTAAACTGAATTGAATTGAGTTGAATTTAATTGAGTTAAATTGAACTGAATTCAACTGAGTTGAATGGCATGAATCGAATTGAATTGAATGAAATTGAATTAAATTTAATTGAATTGAATTGAATTAAATTGAATTGAGTTGAATTGAATTGGCTTCTGTTGGATTGAATTGAGTTGTATTGAATTGAACTGAATTGAATTAAATTGAATTGAAGTGAAGTGAACTGAATTGAGTAGAATTAAATCCAATTTGATTGACTTGAATTGGATTGCATGTATATTCTTAATCGTGTGTAAATCTCAAATTGCATATCTGTAATCACGTACAAAATTAATCATTTTAATTCAAATTCGGTTTAAACTCATAATGTGTAAAAAATTAATTTATGTACTAATTTATGTTGGTAATTGTCATTTAAATTATAATATCGTTTTCAGTCTAAAAAAAAGGTTTAAAATCTTATACTTTATATAAATCATTCATGCTGAAAATATTTTGATATATTTGAAAATACTCGTATATTATCTTGTTACTTAATCGGAAAAATTCAAATAGTATTTGAAAATCATATCTCTATATGTTTAATTTTTAAAATTTTGTAAAAATAGTTAACAAAAATTGACCGGTTTATCGCCGTCAAATAAAAATTGGAAAATTATGTTTTTTCATAAACCGGCACATGGTTAATGGAAAACTAACACGGTTAATCGGTTTCTCCGGTTCTTCGATTTCGGAGTTTGAACACTCTAGTTGTAGGTAGGAAAATAATTTAAATACTATTAGATAGGGGAAGTTATACACGAAAGAAGAATGCATTGGTGTTTCCTATATCTATTACAAGTTAAACAAAAATTCAATTTGAGGTAGATCATTGTCAGCGGCAGAAGTATTTGATATGATTTACTTTTAGGTAGACCAAGTAAATAAAAAATACCGTTCGGACCCAGTGTAAAACTGTAGGTCCCAATCAGTGAGTATAAAACTAGAAAGCACACAGCTTACTGGTTGTGAGACGCTCTCCCCGATTCCTTCATGGGATGTAATGGAAAACCATTTTTAGGTATACCAAGTATAATACTATAAAATGATTATCAACTTGAAATAAGTAATTTTGACTTGTAATTTTCCAATGACAATCAAGAACATAACGTTTTTTTTATGCCATCAAAAATCTGATTGTATCCTCTTTCGAATGCTGCCAAATTGGTAAGTATGTATGTAATGCTCCGTCGCACAGCTGCTCAAAATCGCTTCCCAGCGACCAAAATACAATACCTTTTTTATCTAGTAAACATTTTAAATTCTGTAAAGAGTCGATAGCTGGCAATGCCTAAAGGATTATTTGGAGATTATCGAGTATATTTTAGGAAATATTCCAATGTTGACTACTTTTAATTTTTTTTTAATTTTAAAGGAAATAAAAAATTAGTTGTTTTCTATATACGTTAAGAAAATTATTCGTTTTTTCGACTGTATTGAACTGTATCTCATACAGTTTTGAAGATATTGTACTCAAATTTACTTCAATAAAAAGAGTGGTTTGTCGGCTTTAACGCCAGGTCTAAGTTTTGTTTTTAGCTTATATAGTTTGGTTGTACTAAATATATTTTTGAAAAAAATATTGACTTTGGATCAAGATAAGTTTTGTGATAAGTTCTGTGGATCAGAAGATTGAATTTAATTCACAGTTGAAAAGGCTGATGTATTCCTCAATTTCCTTGAGTAACTTTTGCCTGCATCAAATTGAACGCTCAGAAGATAGAATCAATTTAACGCAAAATGTCACCATTTAAACTTTTAAACTGTTTCCAGTTTAAAGATAGTAATAACTGTGTTGTCAAAATCCGATATCAAATTGTTGGCAACAATTTGTGCTGCGCTGCGTAATCGCTGAATAAAATCAGGAGATTTCCGGGCCACAGCTGATCAAAATGGTGGTAGATTGAATGCAAATATAACATGAGTTTGGAGCTTGTCGACAATAAAGTATACTTGCGTCCAAATTAGTGTGACCAACACCGAAACCGAAAAACCTGTAAAACAGGTTTTCACGCAATGCGCGAAATGCACTTCTTGCATTTCCATAAAATGATTGGATGACTTTTACCCGTTGGTCATCTGAGTCTCGCTCCATGACTAAGTTTGCTAAGTATTGCCCGTAGTCCCAATTGGCTGAAAAAGAAAACAAAAATATTGACATATTGTAAGTAATTGTTGTCAAAGATTTGCATTACTATTGAATCACCCTGTAATGTCGTAGGTTTTTAATGAGTTTGAATCCTTTTGAAAAGGGGAGTGGACCGCCATTTTTTTGTGTAACATTAATTTCATTCTTCGCTAATAATATACAATCTAAATGGCACCACCCTCTACCTTTATAATTATTAAAAACTTTGTGATTATTATATTGTGGTCAGACCACCTTTCATTTATACCGACGTCGGTCACGTTGCTTAATGACGGCGACACTATCGAGTATGTAGTCCTGTAATATCTTCTCAAAAATACAGTTCGGAACCGGTGTAAACTGTAGGCCATAATCAGTGAGTGTAAAACTAGATCGCGCATAGCTTAGTGGTTGTGAGAATCTTTCCCGAATCCCTGCGTGGTATGTTATGGGAAACCATTTTTTTGAGTTGCTGTAAATTATAACCTGGGGAGTACTAACTTACAGTGAAAATTGTATACCAATTTTGAAATTGGCTAAAAAGGGGCGTATCACCAATTTTCCAATAAAACACATAATCAAGCAATAAAAATCTTTGTCAGATTAAAATCATCGCTGTACAAACCAATAAAACAATGGTTTCCCCTTACATCCCATGAAGACACAGATTGGGACCTACAGTTTTACACCGGTTACGAACGGTATTTTGGGAAGGTTTTTCATGGCTAAATACTCGATAGTGCCGCCGTCACTAAGCGAGGTGACCGCCGTCGAAAGAAATTTAAGGTGGTCAGTGCAGGGGTCGAATCCACGTTCTCAAGCACAAGGGACGCGTACACTACCATTGCACCAGCGACGGCTGTAAATTGGGCTTATATCCTTTAAAAATAACGCATAGATGTCAATATTTCCGAAAAATTCGAATTTTTTATATTTGTATTTTTGGAAAAATCAGTCCATTAAGCTTAACATTATAAAAAATGTTTAGATGGAATTTTTGAATTTGTTGATGGCCATGATATCGAACTATTTACTGCCTGAAATTGAAGCCCGTGATTTCGACATTTGGTTTCAACAAGGCGATAAATGTGATTGTTTGAAGTTTTTTATTTTGAACTCTTTTATACGACCACGCCCACTTTATATTCTGATTCAATGTAAATATGCTTATAATAACATATTTATATGTTGGGCGTAACGAAATAATATTTTCGTTTCTCATAAAGTCTGAAATTTTATAAAGTTAGCAGAAAACGAGTAATTTGGTAGAGGTTGGTTTACTTCATGTATGGAGCAATTATTTTCCTCAGTACCGATTGTTCCCATTTTCAATGAAGAACTGCCTGTTATTATAAGACATACTTCAGGAAAACTGTAACCATATGTGTTAATTCGTTTAGACGCTAGCGTGTTTAGAACAGCCCGACAGTTTGGCATGATTAAATCCAGATCCAGACAGTTTGGCATGATTAAATGTCTTGATCAAGAAATCAAGAAATATCTTCAACCCTGAAGGTTTTTATGTTTTATTTTTGAGTTCAAAACCTATACATTAATTCATATGGGTAATTGTAACTATATATTTTTGGGAGTCTATAAAACAAAATGCTGAGTCATCAGCACCAAACGGTTTGGGGGTTTTATTATTCGTCAATTGGCCATTAGAATCGCTTACCATCGGGTTTCACCGTTTTTCAATAAAACATGTTGTGTCTTGTCATAGTATGGCTGATGTGCCTGCGACGAAGAGATGCCATAAGTATACCAGTTTCTGCTTGCTATGACGCAGAAAATTTGGATATATGCGTAAAAAATACCACATTTCATTGCGGTTAGAAAAAGCACCGATGACCGATTACAGCAGCGAAACGCACCGGAAATATGACAATAATTTCAATCGGAAATGAAAACACATTAGTATAATTTGGACACAACTTGGGGTATTTCCCAATATTTGTATTGTTTGGAACTTGTTTTTTATTGGTTGTAAATTCAAAAATATTAAACTGAAAACCGGTGCAAATCTATAGACATTTAAAGTCAATATATTACTGACTTTATGCTGTTGATTCTTCGAAATTTTAAATTTTTTTGATTGTACGAAGAAGATTTGATGTGAATGAAGGGACGTGTGAAAAGGTGGGGTTATTTTTTATTGGTTGGCCGTTTGTAGAGCAATGTTTAATGTTCGCGACTGTTGTTCATGTGATCATGGGTTCGATCCTTGCCTCTGGTTACCATAAATTTCATTCGACTACTGTCACCTCGCTTAGTGGCGGCGACACTACCGAGTGTTCTACCTTCAGAAAAATACCGTTCAGAACCGGTGTAAAACTGTAGGTCAAAGTCAGTGGGATGTCACGGGAAACCATTTATTTATTTTATTTTACCACACTTATATTTAAATGCAAATATTAGCATGATTTCTTGCAAAGATGCATACTTTTACATGGAGCCATAAACATACATACATATGTGTTTCATCCCGAATATCCATAGACTAACGTCTAAGCATTCGTGTATTTCCTACCAAAGATACGGTGAAGACTGAGTGCATGAAACTAAGACGCTAAATATAGGTCAACATAAGAAACACTCAATTCATTTGCACACACATTCAGGAATACTCATGAATCTCTGACTACACAGTGAACGGAAAAGCATCGTCACACGGATGAAAAATGTTCATCAACCCAACAACTTTTGTCATGGAAAGTGAGCTAACATAACGTTTCATTCCCGCTATGAAAATGTTTTCATCAACTGCAAATTGTTCGTTACTGTGGTGAAAGTATGGTTGTTGCTGCAATGAATTTGCTTCATTATTGCAACGAATTTGTTTTGTTGCCGCAATGAATTTGTTTCATTGTTGCAATGAATAGGTATCGTTCTTGCAAGGAATTTGCTTCATTGCTGCAATGAATTTGTTCATTGCTGCTATGAATTTGTTTCATTGGTGCAACGAATTTGAGTCATTGTTGTAATGAATATGTTTCATTACTACAATGAGTTTGTTTCATTGCTGCAATGAATGTGTTGAAGTGTGTTTGAAATTATTTATTGACAATTGTACATAAATGTACTGTTAGTATTACATTGCAGGTGTTTTGATATTTTTTTGAATTTTTGTTTTCGATCATCTATTTGCTAAATAGATTATTTTCATTCCATGTTGAAACACTCGTCTGGAGAAGATTGTGGTAGTCGAGGGCTTGAGTGTTATTGTGGCCGTCATATTCAGGTCCTGCAATTAAAAACATATAGGAGGAATTTATTGTTAAGATTTCTTAGTAGATATCTTAGTACGTATCTATGTCTCTACTTACCATGAACATAAGCTCTACTCCGCTATGCTCTACTCCTTTAACATCATTGTTTTTTGAAATCATTCAATTGTCGTTTTGTTGAGGGTTTTGATATTCAACTGTAGCGCCAAATCTCCCCGTCATTAAGCCAGTGATCGCTCTGTAAGCATTTTCTTTAACTGCTCTTTTATTTATTTTAACCAAATTTGTTAAAATTTCGATTGGATTCGTTTGACTGTACGTTGAATTGTTATTTTTATGTTCGTCGTACTTGAAACACTTTGTTTCTTTGACTTCTTCGTTTTTATTGACTTCGACTGCCCGCACATATGTATGAATGTCTCTCGTTTTTTTTCTGAATCCAAATACAGGCGCGACCGAGTTATGAATAAAACACAAAAACACAAACATTTTGTTGCGACTTGTACCATCACGCGCATACACACACAAAAGTTCAGTTACATATTTCGGTGTAGTTTTGCTGCTATCGATGCGTCACTTTCTCTGCTGTCGTGTTGCTCCTTGCTTCCATGAAAAAGCTTCTCAAAATGCCGTACGGAACCGGTGTAAAACTTGTCAGTGAGTTAAAAACTAGAAAGGGTACATCTCACTGGTTGTGAAATACTCGATAGTGTCGCCGTCACAAAGCGAGGTGACCGCCGTTGAAAGAAATTTCAGGTGGTCAAAGCAGGGATCGAACCCAAGATCTTGTGTACGAGAGCCCAGCACAATAACATTGTATTGCCAACATCCACTAGTAGCTCATATATGGGACTTTTTTTCCAACGGAATGTGGGTAGTCTAAAATTATTGTAAGCGATTTGAATTTTTCCCACATTATCAACGAATTTGTCAGCATAGTTTCATTGCTATTGCTTGACTTTTTCACCGATGGGGCCAATGACCAGAAGTGAACTATTTTCAAAAAATTTCAAAAAATAATGATAGCAATTTGTAACTGACATTTTGGAATACACAACAATACACAGATTTGAGTAAGGTGGCAACTCATAATTTAAAGCCAAGCTGTCAAAGTTGAAATTCTTTGTTGTGTTTCATTTTCTGACATTTGAGCCAAAATTAGAAAGAACACCATACGTTTGTTAAACAAAAAGTTTTAATTTTATACAAATTCTGTAATATGGAAAATACTCGTGCAGGTATGTAAATTAGAATATTATTAAGAAATTTTATAAAAATGTTGTTGTAGTATTTAATTGTGTGTGTAAAAGTGTGTCGTCTCTTGTATGTAATTTTAGTAATCGTCCCTGTGTTTCTTGGAGCAGCACTTTGTTTATTGGCGCGTATTGGTGGAGAAATGTATATGTGTGGAAAGGTAATGATGTGTACTTTCAAGTGTTCATAAAATCAGCTGCAGCAATTTGCCATAAATAACTATATTTTTAGATTTAGTTTGCATACAAACTAAAAATGCGGATATTGTTAAATATTGGTTGGAAAATAACCGAAATGCGAGTGATGTTATAAGCTGGATTTCTAAGAAATTTGAAAAAAGCCCTAATGAGGATTGTATGATAACAGTCGAAAAGAAAATTAATAATTTTTGTGCACAGGCCAACCAAAAGTGGAACAAAAACAAAAGGTGTGCGATGCAATTTGAAAGAAATGAAAGGTTGTGGTTATCTTATATGATTGAGCTTAAATTCTCAAAAAGTGTTATCATAAACAGAAAAGGGCGTCCTTGTGTTGCATACAGTGATGGAAGTGTACGGCAAACACGATAACTTGCTTCAAAAGTACCGTCCACACAGGCGAACGATACCAAGTTATTGGTTCGTGCTGCTTCAATTGCAGCTCACGCATCAAAAGAAAATTACTTGAATTTTGTCTTCAGGGAAGCTGCTTCATCGCCATCAAGGTCAAATAAAATGAGAAAATTACTTACTTCTGATGACAAAAAGCCATTACCACTCTCTCCTGCAGAAGCATTCGTATTTTTGATAGACAATAATTTAACAAAACAGCAGTATGTTAACATGAGGGTACTAAACAAGTCACAAAACTGTGATATTTATCCCAGTTACAAAAAAATTGAAGAGTACAAGCTGCAATGCCGACCTGAAGAACTTACG
Organism: Phaonia tiefii; assembly: GCA_963931995.1. Classification (NCBI taxonomy): domain Eukaryota; kingdom Metazoa; phylum Arthropoda; class Insecta; order Diptera; family Muscidae; genus Phaonia; species Phaonia tiefii. Next base: position 130,155,723 of record OZ008370.1, read on the forward strand.
ATAACGGAATCATTGGCACAAGTTCCTCTACAACAGCAGGCTGATCATACACCGAAGAGAATTTTATCATACCATGAAGAAGTGTTGATGCTAATGACTGATTTCAGTGAAGTCACCTTAATTCTAAGTTATAGTTTTGACGGTTCCACGGGACAAAGTTCATTTAAGCAAATATTTAACAGCAATTCCCCAGAAAATTTAGATAGCTCGATCTTTGTAACCTCAGTTATACCATTAAAAATAGTCACGTCAATTAATGCAATCGTATGGATTAACCGTACTCCTCAATCCGTCCATTTTTGCCGACGGCTAAAAATTGAATTTATAAAGGAAACCAAGGAGCATACTCGTATTTTGAAAGAAAAAAAGCAATCTGTCTTATGCCTTTTGAATCAAGTCAAGTCTTATGCCTTTGGAATATTTTTTGGTAAATGGTAGAAAGATTTCAGTAAAGTATGAACTTATTATGACATAATTGATGGAAAAGTGCTTAACGTGCTAACAGAAACAAAGTCTTGCCAGTCGTGTCCAATATGTGGCGCAAATCCGAAGCAGTTTTTATCGATAAAGGATTTATGTTCAGTAGTATTTCAGCCAATAGTAAATTCATTACAATATGGTATAAGCCCATTACATGCCTGGATTCGATGCCTTGAATTCGTTCTTAATCTTTCATATCGACTTTGTATTAAAAAATGCCAAATACGAAGTGCTGAGGATAAAGTACTGATGCAACAGAGGAAATAGGAGATTCCATAACAATTCTGGCAGAAAATGGGTCTTCATGTCCATAAACCGAAAAGTAATGGGAGCGGATCAACGAATGACGGCAACACTGCGCGAAAAGCATTTTCAAATCCAGAATTGTTTGCATCTATAACAAACGTTGATATCGAGTTTACAAAACGGTTGCATTTCATACTTATTGCAATTTCCACTAAGTGTCGAAAATTTAAAGAACTTTTGTTATGCAACTGGCGAAATATAGTTTAAAAATTTCGAATGTTAGCCAATGTCAGCGACCTGGCATAAAATTTTAGCCCATTCTTCGCAAATATTACAAGCCTCAAGTGTACCTCTGGGATGTGCTGGAGAAAACGCTTCTGAAGCAAGAAACAAATTCTATGAAAAGGACCGCATTGAGCATGATCGAAAGGATTCTAGAGAACACAATATAACGGATGTTTTTAACAGAGCAATAGATTTTTCTGATCCGTTGTTCTCTAGTATTTCTCTAAAGAACAGCCATTCCGCAAAGAAGAGGTTGCAGCTGCCAAGAGAAAGTTGTTGCTCTTTTAAAGATCCCTGAAATTCCTGAATACCAGTGGCCAACGATGTCAAGTGCTATTGAAAGTGACGATGCTTCTGATTGTGGAGAGGACACAGAAACTCTATATCATTTTGATTTTCAATTAGAAGCTGATGAAATGTTGAATGATTTTGAAGAAAGTTTTTCTTATCAAATACTAACTTTTAAATACACAATCAAAATTTATTTTTTGCAGTTGGATTAAATCTTTATGGTGTTGTCAGAAAATAAACATTAGCAAAACAAGGAAATTATTTTAGTTATTTTCTGAACTTAATTTTCGATAAACTTTAACTATTAGATTTAAAAAATAGTTTGCTTCTTAAAAATACATTTCTCTCATTGAAAGTGGGCGTGGCAGTAGGCAGATCAACTTGCAATTTTTCATGAATTCTTTTGTAATCCCCATGCTTGTATGTACCAATTTCCAGGCTGTACCTGCTTCCTGTGATTTTTTGCCTCCAAATCTGGCCATTAGCCCCATAGTGGCGATGGAACACTCTAATTTAAGACTACATTAACAATTACATATTTGTATCAAAGCTTTATTAGGAAGATTCGTCAATTGTCACAACTTTCTCTTCTGGCACATCTGCCATTTATTACACATCTACAATTTATTCTAGTCCTTATGTGCTGATCTGGATTTTGGATTTCCTTCACTATTACAGTCTCATTATCGTGTGGAATATCGACACTTGGAGTATTAACGAAATGCAGCCGGTTGAAGGTTCTATTGTGGATAGGCTTTTCGGGTTCGTGTTGTGCCATTGTTGACGAATGTCCATGTGGCTGAATATCAACATGAGAATTATTTGCTCTAAGTAGGTTTCCAAAATTACTTTGATTAGTTTGTGACCCAAACTGTGCAAGCGGCACTCTGAGAATCTGCTCTTGCGTCTGGTTAAAAGTGTTAGAGGAGTTGTAGCGATTTTGTGTTTGGCCATTGATTTGAGTAGCGAATGGTTTATTTGCTGCAGGTGGTACAGTTGGAACCAGCGCTCGAGACGGGTTTGCATTGTAAATCCTGCTACCAATATTTTGGTTGTCAATATTGTTTTGATTTATAGGTATAGAACCATCTTGTGGGTTAGTTGGACGTTTTCCTTGGGTTTGGTTATAAGCACTAAACATATTGGAGCCATTTTGGATTTCAAAGTTGCTGGCTGGTATTCTTCTTTCTGCTGGTGCCGCAGTCGGAGGTTGTCTGTTAGTGAGGTTTCTTACTTGTATTTTGGAATCGTTTTCAGTAGGGCGTATTGCCCATTCTGCTAATGGCGCAGTTGCAGGTTGACTACCGTAAATCTTTTCCGCAGTAGCATTTAAGACACGATGCTGATTCTGAAAGTTGCTGTGTTTGGGTTGTGTCTGTGTTGGGGGTTCAGTATAGGACAGGCTTATCAAATTAGCGCTTACCAGTTGATTGTGTGGCTTAAAGTTGCTTCGATTGGCTTGTAAGTCGAGCTCTGCCAGTGGCACTTGTGGACTTTGCCCCACATATAATCTTTCCCCATTTGAATTTATAGAATGATTTTGCAGTATGAGATTCCTTTGATTGACTGTCGAATGCTGTCCACCGAATAGATGTAGCATATTCGCATTGTTTTGGGTTTTCAAGTTACCTGCTTCAGACGCAGTAAATACTGCCCATTCAGCTAATGGCACTTTTGGAGTCTCTTCATGGCCTATATTATCATAGTTGAAGTTATAACGGTGATTGGAGTGTTCATTATTGATACTACTGGGCGTTGGATTGTTGGGTTGATTTTCCTCACTGGGTGGTTTTTCCACACTCGTGCTGTTGAAACGATTTGGGCGCCTAATGTCGGTACGACTGGCCAGCCATTCCCAATCGGCTTCTGTAATAATTGGGGTTTCTTGTCCGCCAGATGGTGACTGCGATTGAAGTGAAATCAAAATAAATATTAACAGCTTCAACATTGCGATGATAAGTTTTCCGAGTGTCCACTAATACGAAATATTATTTTTTGTATTTGCGCGCTCATTGCGATGCGATGGAGCAGGCCACTTTCTGTTATCAACGGGAGAAAGCAAATGAAACCGAAAATAAGTCAATAAGTCATGATCCGTCGTAATCAATCGCTTACCATGTACTGAGCGAATGCGAGAATTTCATTTGACAAGACTCTGAAAAGCAAAAGTCATATCTCAAATTGAATTTTTTGTTTTTACTTGTTCCGGCGGGAGAATTTAAATAGAATTTACCCATAAACTACTGATTAAAAGACTATACAAACTCTTAAGTCGTGTGGAACGAACAACACATTGCCTCACCCTACATAAGTAGGATTTAATATAATCTCTTCTTAGATGGCATGTCCGTGTTTCAATTAAAACTAAAATGCCATCAGTTTGCAGTGATTTCTACAGTTATATTTTTATTATTTGACGACGTAATCATACCCTCACCCATAGTCATCCATTGAGCCCAAGTTCTATTATAAAAAACCAGTGAGTGTTCGAACTCACGGGTGATGTGTTATCACCTTTTTGTTACCTTTTGTTACATTCGTAAATGTTATATTGGAAAATAAAAATACAACGTTCAATGATATGATGACGTTTCATTTAAATAATATTAATACTTAAAATTTTTAAAGACAAGTGCAAGCACATGCAGCATTATTTTCTTGCTTAACATTTTAGTTTTTTTCCCACAAAAAACAAAGAAAATGCAAAGCAACAGATACATGTAGGGTGAATAGGGCAAATTTTTTTTTTGATATTTCGTGAAAAAAGGCAATTTTTAAAACTTCAGGGCTCTTTCGGGCCGGGAAGACATAGTCCGATTGAGCTAAGACTTTTGCATTTGTATTCTTACACGTAATGGAATAATTCAAAACGTGAGCACTTATAAAAAACGAATTTTTTTTTTACAGCCACCCTAATGTACATACATTGTCTTAGGTTCGTAAGCTTTCGAGTAGCAAGACGTCGTCTTTTAAGACAACTATTCGCTGCCGCTAGATCAATACCACCATACTTATTTTCAGGCAGAAACTATTGTTGTACAACAACAATGCTAACGCCTCATACTTCGACGTAGATAACGCTGTGTGCTAACACTGTGTGTTGTTTGCATGTGTTGTCTTTGTTAGATTATACCCTACCCTAGAATTTAACACATTAATAAAAAAAGCAATATTTAGCTCACTGAAATAATTGTTTTTGTTTTGTCATACACAAACCGACGACAAAAAGTATTCAATAGTATAGAGAACTTATTGCCTTCTTTTTCCGCTCCGCTGTAAAGAGTTTCCATTTGAGTAACAGAGCATAAACGAGTCTTATTCTCTTTATAGAATATTTCAATATAAATCGACAATGTTATTACATAAAACAATACAAATAGCATAAATGTTTCAAAAAGCATTAATGTTTCACATCGAAATTATGAATGGACCAAGTTATGACAAAAAGAGAGTAATACGTTTTGAATCACTCGCCAGATGTCGCAAACACTTTTGAATCATACAATTCGTTCGATGAGTTCTCCATACTATCCAATACTCTTTGCCGACGACGATCTGCTTGATTGTTCGCTGCCGCTACATCGACACCATCATACTTATTTTCAGGCAGTGACTATTGTTGTTCAATAAGCACGTATGTGATGCTAACGCTGTGTGTAGTTTGCATGTGTTCACTTTGATAGATTGCCCTATCCGGGTCTATAGATGTCAACACATCAAAAATAAATAAATGGATTCCCATTACATCCCATGAAGGAATTTGGGGTGTGAGCTGTGCGTTTTCTAGTTTTATACTGACTGAGTGGGACCTACAGTTTTACACTGGTTCCGAACGGTATTTTTTAAGAAGCTTTTTCGCGGCTATATATACTCGATAAATATATATATACTCGCCGTCATAAATAATAAATAGACCGCCGCCGAAAGAAATGTAAGGCGGGCAGAGCAGGGATCGTACCCAGGATGTCTTGTGCAAGAAGCGCGCATAATAACCAGTGCACCACCGACGGCCACAAGTTCCATTATAAAAGATTGATATTTTATAGAGCCGACCAATGGTCAGCTACCCGAATCAGCGGGGTAAATTCCCCCATTATCAATAGCAGATTGTTGTTGAACCATATATGTATTATCTAATTCCCAAGTTAATTAGGCTCTGTTATGTTGTTGGGGAGTTATTGTGCCTATTACCTAATTGTCCGCTCAGCATTTGTATGGGAGGTACGAAAATGGGCGTGCAAAGGAGGTCATTGTTATTACACAGTAGCTTTTGAGAAAATGCTGGTTTGTTCTAAATTTCAATAATATCGGTTTTGGTTTACGGGGTTTTGTTTGTCGATAAACTGGAAACAGCCCAACTATTGTATGGAAGGTCAAAAAAAAAGAGCGGAAAAGGATTGTATGGCTTTGGTCCAGTTTCAATAAAACATTGCCCAGTTCCAAATTTCGTTAAAATCTGTTGTGATCCCGATTACCCCAACAACCGACTAAATTTTGTATAGCAGGTAAAAAATAGGGTTCACAAAATTGTTCATTTTTAGTTGCAAGGTAGCTTTTGACAAAGTATTGCCCAAAACCAAATTTCATTAATATTGGTTGTGGTTGACGGGAGATAGCGCACCAATCAGTATGACTAAATATTGCTTAACACCATGTTTAGTATGTAAATGGAGTTTTAATGCAACCAACCAGCCGGCCACACAACTTGTGTATTGGAGGTACCAAACTGGGTGTGGCGAAATCACATTTGTTTTAGTAGTTGACTGGGCTTTGGTAAAATGAAGCCTAATTCCTAATTTCATAAAGATCTTAGTTGTTTTTCTTGATTTATTTTATCAGCAAACTGATAAGTAAATTAGTTAATCATGTACACCAACAAAAAGTTGTGGAATAAACATGATTTTAAACTATATGTGCGAATTTGTATGGGAGGTACCAGAATGATCGTGCTCCCAAAGCCCATTTGCAATCCCAAACTAAGTTTGGACAAATAATATTCACTGAAAAATTTCATTGTCATTGCTGAACATTTACGGCACTTATCGTGTTGAGAACCCAGCCAACCAGACAGATAGACAGGATTATAGACAGGCAGACATACAGAGAGACGAACATGGCTCAATTGTCTTAAAATGACCTAAAACGAATTTCGGCCAAGAATACTAAGGGCATAATATGGTTTCTTCTAAGCGTTACATTTCTTCAGTGTTAAATGATATATACCCCCATTACTATGGGTGAGGGTCTACATATGGATCGATCTGACCTATTTTCAGAAATCATAATACTTGACCCAAGATAAGATTATGTACCAAATTTAGTTGGTTGGTTGGTTGAAAAGGCTGCAAGATAGCACGCTGTCTAGCAAACTTAGGCTAAAGAAGCCCATTGTGATACCTGCAGTTTTCTCTATAGCAACTATTGACTAGTCGTCTAGCCAATTTGCCCTTTCAATTAATTTGTCTATAAGACCTACAGGAATATCCTGTATGGCTACGGTGCTAACTAAATGTGTTCCGAATATCCTACTTCTCAGTCCTGCCAGAGCACGGCAATCCAAGAGAAGGTGTTTCGTCGTTTCCTCGTCCTCTTCTATGCAGAATCTACAGAGAGTGGAGTTTCTATGTCCCAATTTTAGGGCGTGTTTTCCTACGAGACAATGTCTTGTAGGTGTTCCTATCATTGTGGATAACCTGGCTCTCCGCTAGTTAAGTAGTTGCCTAGTCCTCTTCCTGTCCACCTGTGGCCAGAGGACCCTGGCTTGTTTCAAAGTTGAAGTAAGTCTCCACTTGTCCTTGAACATATTATCGGCCCACTGCCTGATCTGCAAACGGCAGGTAGAGATTGGCATACTAATACCTTCTTTTGCCGGAAGAACATGTGCCGTAGTACCCTGTCTAGCTAACGCATCCACTACGCAATTGCCTGGAATGTCGCTGTGTCCCGGAACCCAGATGAGCCTGATGTCGAAATACTCTGCCATCACCCTAAGTGATGGTTCTCACCAGGGATGCAGCGGCTGCCGATTCGGCCATGGTATCAGGAGTACGGATGTTCAGGATAGCACTAAGTGCAGTACCTGACGTCGTGCCCATTGCCCCACTAACGCTAATCAGTGCGAATCTTTAAATTTTCATCAAGGAATTCAGAATATATTTCTTTTGGAGGGACCTCCACCAAACTACGATGCCATAGAGAAGTATTGGTCTGACTATTGCCGTATAAATCCAAAATTTAAAATTTAAACCAAAAACCAAATTTAGTTAAAATCAGTAATATTTGTAAACTCACCGAACGATTAAAGCTGGGTGATAGAATTTGTTTGGAAAATACATATATCAAAATTTGGTCCGATGAGGCCCATATTTACAGGGGATTACCCTTCGCATAATACAAGTTCATGTACCATATTTTGTTGAAATTTTTTACATATTAGTGATGATAGTACCAAGCATGGTTGGAACATTGGTATGGGGCCCATATATTAAAATGTTCACCGATATAAAATTTGTCAAAAGCGATCATCCTTGCGAAATATTGTGTACCAAGTATTGCAAAAGCCCGTTAATATTTGTAAACTCTGCGGCCGATTATACCAAGCTGGCTGATATTATTCATATGGGGAGTATATCAAACTATGGGCCGATATGGTCCATTTTCGAAAGTGACCATTCTTGACATAAGGAAAGCGTATGAACCAATTTGCGTCGATATTGGTTCATATTTGTAGCCTTTGGAACGGATACTACCATGCTTGGTGGTTGGTACATTTGTACGTATTTTTAATGCATTTTCTTTATTTGCCATTGATTTATCTTTTGAACAAGTATAGGTTAGGACGAATCCCGGAAGGCACATTTGTGAGGGGGCTATATTAAATCGTTAACCTGTATTGCTCGTTTTCAGTTGAGTTCTAGCCTTTGATCGGGTTGTATATTATGTCTTGCTAAAGTCGATTAGTTTTTGCGAGCTGTACATTGATTACAGGAATATATGGGTAGACGGAAGGTCACATATAGACAGACGGACAAGGCAAACTGTTTCAGATATTGCTTATGACACGATCGTTTTTATTCTAAGATGCACCACTGAGTAGTAGATAAGAGTCTCCATCCCCCTCGTAGCATTATCTTGCGGAAGTCGCGTTAGTAGGAAATTTCATCAAGTTTCAGTTCCTCATGTCTCTTATTCTCTGTTTGGACATTAAACGGGCAGAAATAAGAGGGAATGAGTAATTTCGTTCGATGCAAGCAATATAAAATAGAATTTACCTGTCATTAGTATCAATCAAATACTATTTAAACTTAGTCTACCAATACCAACCATGGCGATCAACTGTGACATTGATACCCCCTGTATATGTCTGGAAATCTATATTCTTCTTTGTTCCTAGACTTATCTAGACTAGGAACAAGAATCATCTCGTACACTCGTACTAAATCGAAAACTGTATTAAGAGATTAACCCTGTATTAACACGGTGTTTCTGAATTTTGCAAGACTGATTTGTCATTATCCTTCAGTTAGAGCTAACGAAAAGTTTTAGCTGTCAGTTTGTATGGAATTTATAATTTGTAACTGTCAGTTAGCTTTAACTTTGTCTGGTGAAATTTGGCGTTAATCTACAAAATTTAGATCTTAATGATAGAGGTCGGATCAATAAGTCCGGGACTTTTTGTATGAAACACAAAAAAAAAAATTTTCAACACAATCTCCGTTTAGTTCAATGCTCTTAGTCCAACGTGTCTTCAATTTTCGTATCCCTTCCAAAAAATAGGATTTTTCATAGTGACTGGGGGCTAAATCCGGAGAATATGGCGTATCAGGTACCAATTCGTAGCCCAATTAAACAACTCCAAACAATCCTTTGAAGTTGTCACACGTTTACGTTAATAGTCAATTGAGAGCAAACGCGGCACCCATCTTGCAGACAGCTTTTTTAAACCCAACTCATCATTTAAAATCGAAAACACACTGCCATATGAAATGCCTATGGCATCAACAATCTTACGCACTATTACTCTTCGATCGGCCAAGAGCATATCGTGAAATTTTTCGAAATTGTCGGGTATTCGTACTTGTGCGATCACAACGAAATTCAGTAAACCACTTTTTTGCCATTGAAATCGATGATGCAGAGTCCCCATAGTATTTATCAAGCTATTCCTTGGTTTGATTGAGGGTTTTTTGTCGCAAAAAATAATGTTTAATGAGCACTCGAAATTCACTTTTTTACATTTTTAAAAGAATGCACGAGGTTGTATGTTTTGAACAGCTGTTGAACGCAAAACAAATGACGGAACGTGCTCAAAATTTGACAGTAGTCTATTAACAGGTGGTATTTGATGGGAGCAGTGTTGCATTTCATACATACGAAAAGCCACGGACTTATTGATCCGCCTCGTAATTGAACAATTCAAACAATTTTAATTTATATTTATCTTTAGATTTCACTGTCACACATTGTAATCAGTGGCAAAGTTTGATTGTGATCTTAGAAGTTTTTCGGCAGTTATCGTGCTGACCAGCAATGACCTTAAGAAGTCATGAAACGAATTCGATGCCCAGTTTCCTAGGGTATTATACTTTATTGCTCCTTGTAGACGTAACATTACTTTTCCGTATCAAATGATATAAACCAACATCACTGTGGGTGCGATACCCTCATAACTTCAGTCATCTAATTGGTGTGAGTTCCGTCAAAAGAGGTGTATATTTATTTTTCAGCTGACCAACCTACAGTAACGCAAATATTTAACATTTTTTAAATTGGTTTTAAATTAGAGCCAAAACTCATATTTATAATTTTATTAATACTGGTGCAAAAATTAGGAAATAATTTAATGGGTCAAACCAATTTTGAAATTGAATAGGATTTGATTTTTTTTGTGTACCCAGAGGCTTCGGCTTACTGTTCTTACACAGAAGCTTCAGCTTACTTCTCTTAGACATAGGCCTCGGCATACTTTTCCTTTGTAATTTAACCAATGACAACCGATCCTGAATAATTGCGTGTGCAATAATTGCGTCCCTATCATCTTAAACCGATCAGTCCGAAAATATTCCCAGAAGAGTGTTGTCAAGCCAATACGACTATTCCCGGAAGAGTGTGTCAAATCAAGACTAATATTTCTAAAAGAGTGTTGTCAAGCCAATGCTAGTGCCCACAGAAAACTGTTGTCAAGCCAAGACGAGTATTCACGGAAGAGACAATGCTAGTGCCCATAGAAAACTGTTGTCAAGCCAAGACGAGTGTTGACGGAAGAGTATGTCAAACCAGGACGAGTGTTCTCAAGTTAAGAGGAGTATGTTTAATAAGTGAATCGATTGATGTTATTTCTGTAAATCAAATTACTTTGTAAATAAAAGAGAAATAAAGTATCTGAATTCCAATCCCAGAAAACAGTATCCTATTCTGTTCATATTTCGAAAATATATTACAGAGCTGATCACAGCTCTCGACAAAACCACGTTACAAACTATCCGGCAACTATAAAGCTTCAGGTTCGAACTCTGCATAATTATCAGTTTCTCATTGGAGAAATAAACAAGTGTATAGAAATGTTTTTTGTCCTCACTTTGGGCAAAATCTTCAGATTTATTAGAACACTAATTAAAACACATTTCCTTAATAAAAAAAATTAGAGAAATCCAAACGGTCTGCTAAAATGTTTTCTCCAAATTGTTCTACTCAAGTTTACCACCCTATTCCATCCGGTCTCTTTACTTACTTTTATTGACTATTTTACAACCACTTGAAGTCAGACGTCGTACACATATTAATTAAACAAAGAAATTTCAACATATTCCTCCAACTGCACAGTGGTTCCGCCAAAGGCCAAAAATCAAAAAAACAATCACAAAATATTTAGACAAAATGCAAACAAATTGTCTCTTAAATGTCCAATCTTCTTAATAGCAAACCGGTTTTTGCTGAAAATCTAACGGGACTTTTTAAAAATAGAATTAAAAGCATGAGCACATGTTCATTTGTCAAACGCAGCTGAACGGTGGAAGAATAATTCAAAGCAAAAGTGAACTTCAAAACGGTCTTGTAATTGCTGTAGTCTACAAAATTAAATTATTTTCAATGGAATTTGAAGTTAAAGCTACTTATTTTATCTTCAGAAAATAATAAAAACTAACTTGTGTTGTAATTCTTGTGAAATTAATGTTTTAGTTAACCTATTTGTTTGTTCCTTTTTTGTGAAACTTCATTATGTTTACTTAAAGTTTTAGTTGTGTTCCCCCAAGATTCCCCCTTAGGTTTCTTTTTCATTGTATTAATCTGATTCTTATGATAATAAAAGTGCTGAAGTTAATTCCGAAAATTTCCGAATGTGCGTGTAATCTGTAATATACTAACCCGCCGTCACATTTTTTCAAAGTCAAATTTTCCCAAGGAAGCTTCTGTTCTGCCTTTTAATTTTGCTTTGTGTTCGTTTTCGTCGTTCGTGTTTATATACAATTGTCAATGCTCATTAAATTAATTGTTTTTGCATTTTTTGTTTCAAAATTTCTTTTCGGTGTTGGAAGGCGATTCGTATCAGTGCGTGTTTGCACGCCTACATATTTTCAATTTATGGTGCACAAAAAAGGGTACCAACGCAAAAAAATTACAAGAAGTGATCACTGATATACAACATAATATTGAGAATAACGGCTACATACCTGACTTGACCGAGCTTATGAAATCTATCGGCTACATATGTAAAAAAATTGTTGCTTTTTGGACTCGTTACGATTATAAAAAATCTTTAGTTCTCCAATATAAATGTGATTGGCTGAATCACAAGCAATCAATTTTATTAAAATGCACCCATAACGAAAATCAGCAAATAGTGGAAAGTGCACATCGTGGACGTCCAAAACTTGATTTTGCGGAGTCTTCAGCGAGAACAAAGCGACGGCGTATAGCTCAGCTGATCGAAAGAGATGAGTCCGCTGTTTCTGCTTTACGCAATGAACATCAAATGCAAAATGTATTGCCAGCAGATCCCAATGAAGTAATTTCACTTTTAATGGAGGCCGACATGTCTAAAAACCAATATTTGCTGATAAGAAACTTTGTGAACCGCAAAATATCCTTTGATTTATTTCCAAGCTATCAAAGTATACTTAATTCAAAAAAAAGAGATACCCTGAGAATATATCTGTAGATGAATCTCATGCTGAAGTCGAGTTGCAAAGTTTATTAGATAACACAGCGTCGAGCATATTAGAGCTTCAAGCTAATGTTGTCGAAACAGTCACTGATGATTCTGTTGAAAATTTAGTATTAATCGGAAAATGGGGATTTGATGGAAGTACAGGTCATAGCGAATACAAACAAAAATTTTCTAATAATCATTTGGAGGACAAGAGCTTATTTGTTACATCCTACGTACCTCTCCAACTAATTTCAAAAACTGACCATAAAATAATTTGGAAAAACCCCCGGCCTTCGTCAACAAGTTACTGCAGGCCAGTTCGATTCCAGTTCAAAAAAGAGACAACAAAACTAGCTATCGAAGAAGAAAAATATAGAAAATAAACCTTCTAAAGCCGACATAACTATTTATTCATAATAGAAAGATTAACGTTGAGTATAGTTTACAACTAACTATGGTGGATGGAAAAGTATGCAATGCCTTAAGTGAGTCATCCTCTGCCAAATGTTACATATGTGGTGCAAATCCAAAAGAAATGAATAATTTGGCCAAATGTTTAAACAAAGTCGTAAACAAAAAATATTTCGAATTTGGTCTATCTCCACTTCATGCAAAAATACGGTTCTTTGAATACTTTTCACATCTTTCTTATAAGTCCGTCATCAAAACGTGGCAGGTTAGAGATCCTGAACAAAAATTAAAGGTATTGGAAAGAAAGCAGAAAATTCAAAAGGAATTTCGTGAAAAAATGGGTTTAATAGTAGACAAGCCCAGAGATGGAGGTAGAGGATCATCCAACGACGGAAATGTTGCTAGAAAATTTTTTTCTAATCCAAGATTGGCTTCAGAAATTACAGGAGTTAATGAAAATCTGATCCATCGTTGTGCCACTTTACTTCAAGCTATGGCATCGGGCTACAAAATTGATGCCTACAAATTTAATGAATATGCCTTAGATACGGCCAAGGAACTAATCAAAGAGTATCCATGGTACTATTTGCCAGCTACAGTCCATAAGGTTTTAATTCATGGATCTGCTGTGATAGAGCATGCAATAGTTTCAATTGGAGAGCTTTCAGAGGAAGCTGCAGAGTCGAACAACAAAGAATTAAAAAAATGCAGACTTTATCACAGCCGGAAAATGTCACGCATTGCAACAAACACCGACATTTTGAATTCACTCCTTTTACGGTCCGACCCATTTATAACCGGACAGAGGGAGCTTGGAAAAAAGGATAAGTCAACGTTACATGAATCTGTATATGGCTTGCTAGAAGACACATTATAAATTTTTGTAATAATAAAGTATTACAATATTTAGTTTATAATTCGCTTGTTTCCCTTATTCTTCAGATTTTGTTTATTGGCTATAGTTATTGGTGGGGTTTGGGTTGGGGCGGTGTGCAACGATAAATCATGTCCACCTTTTTACCAATTTTTTAAAATATTTCTTAAGAGCCTTGGAGAAAATTTCAGCATTCTACTACCATTAGAAGTATTTTTGGTCGCGCCTCCATACAAGCGGATCCACGGTGAACTGGTTCCATCCTTCGCCTTTTCTCGCCAGTTGGTGACACCAAGGATATTGAGGGATTCCTCTGCTTGGTCTTTCCTGCGGAGTCTTGATCGTCCTCTTTTCCTGCTTCCATCGGGTACGTTATCGAAAACCTTTCGCTAGCCAACGCAATTGGCCTAATCTGATTCGCCTAGCTATGTCCACGTCAGAAAACAAGTGACACAGTACCTCATGGTTCCTACGACGTCGGTACTCGCCATTTTCCTTAACAGGACCATATATTTTACGGAGAATTCTTCTCTCGAATACTCCCATGTTTTCATCAGCTTGCGATATGACCCAAGTTCCGGAACCATATGTCAGGACAGGTAAAATGAGAGTCTGGTATAGCTGGACTTTTGTCTGCCGAGAAAGGAATTTGGTCCTTAAGAGCTTGCTGAGCCTAAAATAGCATCTGTTTGCAAGCACAATTCGGATCCAAGGTAGACAAAATCATCTACCACTTAAAAATTAAAACGGTTGTCGACGTTCAAGTGCGGACCAAGTCGAGAGGTGTTTCTTGTCGTTGACGCCATCAATTTTGTCTTGCCCTTATTAACAGGAAGAACCGCCTTCGCTGATTCCTTTTCGATTCTTGAAAATACCTCCTCAACTCACAAAATTTCGGCCAATGATGTCTATGTGATCAGCATACACCAGCATCATATGGCTTTTCGTGTTAATGGGTTTGTTTGTATTTACTGCAGCTTTTCTCATTATTATCTCCACTAAGATGTTGAACAGATTGCCCGAAAGTGTGTCGCCTTGTTTCAGTCCTCGCTTGGTACTTGGCTTGGTCTATACTCTCTCCCACAATCATTACCTCCTGATCGTCAGTGGAAAAATCTGAGTGGAGAAGCGCTGAAAAGTGGTATCTCCATATTTTAAGCAGATACTGTTCATCAGCCACCAGATTCCTATTCTCGTCCTTGCAGAAGGGCAGCCCATTATTCGGTAATCGATCTTCGATCTTTTTCGATATTCTTACCCTCTGGAAAAATGTTGGCGATTCATTATTCATCCTGCCTCTCGTACCGCACACTCGGAGCACGCATTGTAACTGACTGTTCCGTTGACATACGAGCAGCGTCTTTTTCATCAGTTGCAAAGCGACATTATTCGTCGTACCATGGCTTATCCTTCTGCAGTTTTTGATAGCCAAGTTCAGTCCTACCAGCGGTTTCCAAAGAATGGGAGAAACGTTTCCACTGCGCTCAGGGTCCTCGGGAGGGGGAGTATTCTGCTCTAGCAGGAGAGTGAGCTTTTGTTGATAGTACATTGATATCTCCGGTATTTGTAGCTTGTCAATATCTAGCTTTTCCCGTGTTCGGCTTCCTACCTTTTTCGCCCTGCTCAATCTTGTGCGAACATTCGCAGCCACCAGGTAATGATAAGAGTCTATAGTTTGCACCTCGAGTCACACGTACATCCATTACAATAGAAGAGTGCGCGCCATCTATTAATAAGTGATCAATCGGGTTCTTCGTTCTCTGGTCAGGAGATAACCAGGTCACCTTATGTATTTTCTTATGCTGAAATCGTGTGCAACTAACTACAGCGATTAACAATATCGGCAGCAGCGGCAAAGTCTATCAGTCTTGTTTCATTATCGGAGGTGGTATCATGCAGACTGTGATTACCGATGGTTGGTCGAAAGACACTTTCCTCTCCTAATTTACCATTAAAATAGCCTAGAAGAATCTTAATGTCGTGGTCAGGGCATCGTTCGTATACTTCCTCCAGACGCTCATAAAATGTTTCTTTGACCTCATCATCTTTATCCTCTGTCGGTGCGTGCACACAAATTAACGAGATGTTGAAATATTTTGCTTTGATGCGAATTGTGGCTATGCGGTCACTCACTGGGTTGAACCTTGAAACTAGGTGTCGCAGTCTCTTGCCTACTATAAATCCGCACCCAAGTTCGTGGTTACGCTCATGGCAGCTGTAGTAAATATCGAAGTTTTTCTTTCTGGTGCAACCATATCCTGTCCATCGAATTTCCTGGATCGCTGTGATGTCAGCTATATATTTTTCGAGGACATCCGCCAATTGGAAAGTGGCACCAGTCCTGTATAACGTTCGCACTTTCCAGGTACCTACCCTTAAATCGTGGTGCTTATAACGTTTGCGGGGATCGTCAACAGTTAGGGGTTTTCTTCGTTTATTATATTTTCCGTCCGGTCGCATTATATGAATATGTTGACATGTCCAATAAAATCTTTAATATGCTTTCTCTAATCTCGAACACGGCCATTATTGTGGATTTTGGAACACGAAAAACGTGGTGGGCATTGACCAAATACATTGAAAAGGATTCACGCTGTGCCACTTTATTTAACGCCCGTTGTGAAAGAGTAGAGATCCATTACTACCGTTATGATTCAACTCGGCAATAACCTACATGGCGATCATATGGTGACCGATAATCTCCTGTATTAATTGGTATAAGATCCAAAACATAGTTCGGTTATTTACTATAAATCAACTTGTTATTTCATCGTCCAAAATATTATAAGTGGACGGCAGACAAAAGAAACTTTCAAAATGAATTTGAGTACATTATAAACGAATACAAGGATCAATTAAAAGTCGATTCAGCAATACGAGATGCAGTAAGAATTTAACGTGCAATTAGCATGAATATCCTTGTATTTTATAGGAAACGATTTCGTTGTGTAACTTTGCAATGTATAAACTATCATCAGGAAATTACTTCTGTTGAGGTCGTCGGTGGTGCAATGCTGAAGTGCGCGGCTCTTGTACTTAAGATCGTAGGTTCGATCCCTGCTCTGACCACTTTAAATTTCTTTCGACGACGGGCATCTCGCTTAGTGACGACGATACTATCGAGTACTTAGCCATGGAATCGCCTCTCATATTACCGTTCAGGACCGGTGGAAAACTGTGGGTTCCAAGCAGTGAGTGGAAAGCTATAAGTAGAAAGCACACAACTCACTGGTGGTGTAAAGATCTTCCCAATTCCTTCGTGGGATGTAATGGGAAACTATTAATATTAAAGTTTTTGGTTTAATTTTTAATTCCTATAGGTGCCTCGAATAGTGAAAATAAGCTCTTCCCATTCACTTCATTGGATGTGAAATGGTAAACTAAATTCTTTGGTGTTAGCTCGAAATCAATAGTTTCTCCTAGCGCTATCGTATTGAAATCTTTTATAAACATAACATGTTCTATGCTTAGCAATATGTCAAAAAAAGTGGTTTTTCCAATTTAAAGATATATGTACCAAATTATATGTACTGATTTGGGGATACATTCGGCTATCCGAAATGCTCATTAGGGTGGCCCTCAATTACATGATATGTGAATTATAGGGTGTTCTTATTGTCATTGATTTTTCAACTGATTACGAATTTTTTCCTGTAATTTTATTAATATCCGAAAAACTGGAATTTTTTAATTTTTTACAATAAACTGGGTTAGTAGCCTTTCATTTAAGATGAATATTTCATTCGTACACTGAGAGAAAAAAAATTATTATAATAATAAGTGGTAAAGGTAGATTTACGACTTTTTCATTTAAAATGGCACAAAAACGGCTAAAGATTTTTGCCCAAAATTTTCTATTTCTCGTTTAGAACCTTAAAATCTTAAATTCTACCAAGGCGCTTCGCAGTACAATGTTTCGTTTGGAAAAAAAATTGAAAAAACTTCAAGGAAAATGGAAAAAATCCAAAATTTTTAGCTTTTTTACCTTCCTCAACTCATAACGTCCAAACTAAGCTTTGTGACGTGAAGCGCCTTGGTGGAATTTTAGATTTTAAGGTTCTAAACGACAAATAGAATATTTTGGCCAAAAATCTTTAGCCGTTTTTGTGCCATTTTAAATGAAAAAGTCGTAAATCTACCTTTACCACTTATTATTATAATAATTTTTTTTCTCTCAGTGTACGAATGAAATATTCATCTTAAATGAAAGGCTATTAACCCAGTTTATTGTAAAAAATTAAAAAATTCCATTTTTTTTTTTAAATTTAATTTTTTAATTTTTAAGCCCACGAAAATGGTTAAACTGTGTTATATTTTGAAATACAACTAATTTTAAAAAAAAAAACTCGTGGAATAAATATTGTTTCTGAGTCCCCAAAGATTCATATTCAACAATAAAAAAGTTCTTTTGCGCAAAAAGTCGTTTTTGACATATTGCTATCTGTGCTACAACTTTTTTATTGAGAAGATGTACTATTGACTACCTCTGTGCGACTTGTTGCAATTGCCTACACCTAATATATTATGATATATTATTTAATAAATATACTTCGACTTCTCAATAAAATTCTCCAACCAATTTTATATGAAAAAACAAAACAAAGGTCATGAGCAAAATCAAAACATGACAAAAAAATCTGCGGAAATTTGATGAAAAAAATTTACAATTAAAAATAAAAATTATGATAAGAATTCGCATGAGTTTGCTATAGACTCACATCCCATATGATAATACGTACGATTGACAATGCACCAAATACTATATAAATATTTTGCGATCAGTTGACATTTCGAAGTGATTGATAACACAGTGAGAATTCCTTCGAGAGATCTATACAAGAAATATGAAAAAAATTAAATCATCTATAATAAAGTGTATACTGCTAATGATGGTGCTGATGGTAATTGTTCAGGTGCATCCAATATATCCATGGGAACAGAGGGCAGATCATCCCCCAGCCTATCCTGAGTATGCTGGTTACAATTCCCTAACAGATGATCTACAGGAAGCTTTGTTTGAAACATCTATGGATCCGTATTCACGTCCATGTGATGATTTCTATCGCCATGCGTGCGGTAATTGGCAGTCAAGTTCTGAGCGAGACTACCAAGAAACTTTGACCAAATTGGATTTTGAAATTAAACAGGAAATGCATAACCTTTTAAATTCTTCCAATCAAAGTAGACGAAGGCACCCAAAGTTTGCCAGGGAAGTGTTTAACTACTACAAATCTTGCACTGCCACTGAATCCCCTGAGACTGTAGGCTACATGAAATGGCTGGAAACAAATGAACGGGGGTTAATTTGGCCACTCAGTACCGAAAATCATGATTATCGCTATTCTTATCGATATGATTGGATTGAAATGTTGGCGATGTTACGTAAATATGGTATGAATGACGTCATCTTCCGTGAATTCGCCTCACCGACTGATAGTAATCCCAATATACTGACATTGGAATTGGGACGACCGCAATCTGATAAGACGCTAGAGAATAATTTAAGATTCGATGTCGTCACGGGCACACTGAGATTCTTTATGGAACAAGAGAAATATCATGCTCTTTGGAGTGATATACAAGATCTTGATACAAAGCTTTTGCAGCTGCAGAGCCAATTTGAAGAGGAAGATACAGTGATGTTTGTTAGGCTGGGTGACATGTCGATATTCCCTTGGCTACACAGGTTCTTAGAGATTCTCCTGGAAAACGAAAACTTAGATCCCAATATGGAATTAGTTGTTACCAACTTGTCATACCTAAGGACAGTTGTGGAAGTTCTGGAAAGATACGATGCCAAGTTCGTGTGTGAATATTTGCAAATCAAATTTTTAAGTTATTTGAATCATAAACAATTTCAGCCTGAGTATCGCGACTGCGTCTCCAGCACTCGACTGTTATTGCCTTTGCCCTCGCAATACCTCTACGAACAGCAACATCCGGAATTGGAATATGAAATTTCTCATGTCAGTCGGATGTTCACAAATCTGAAACAGAGCTTGCAAAAAATCTTGGAGTGGAATATTTACCATTTTGATCAATCAACTTTAAAGTATCTTAATGCCAAACTACGCAATTTGCAGTTGAGAATAGGCTACTTATCCCCAAAATCCTTGGAAGAATTCTACAAGAATCTAAACCTAAATCCCCAGGATTACTATGGAAATCGTTTAAAAATCTATAATTATCATTTTAAGGCGACGCATCGTAGTCTGAATGTGCGGTTGAAACGTGATGCTTTGGAATTTTTACCTCTGGAAGAATATGATTCAGCTGCCGGCCTATTGCCTTCTCTGTTGTCACGGCAACGGGCCGTTGTTGTGCCATTAAGCATTTTACAACATCCCTTCTATCGTCCTGAATTACCTATAGCATATCAATATAGTTCCATTGGATTCCTATTGGCACGAAAAATCATTTGGGAATTTTCTATAGCCGACATTGATGTTAATGCTTATGGTCAAATATTTGCACCCATGTTGGATAAATTTCTGGCCGACCCAAATTTCAAATCAGACTATGATCATATGGAAAACTATCATCCTGGTGCATCGGAGCAGATCGATAGTGCTGTTATTGGTTTGAAATTGGCATATCATGCATTTATGGAGGAACAAAAGGGAGGCAATATGTCCAAATCGTTTTTCCTCAATTTCGCTCAAATATTTTGTGGTACTTTGGATTCCAATTACCATCGACCCTCGCAGAAAACTCACAACGAGAAAATCGTCAATAATGCTGTGACTCATGTGGGGGACTTTTTCCGTGTTTTCAGTTGCCAACGTGGACCGGTTCATGGCGTCCTATATTGGGGTTCAACACATGCTGATATTTATTAGTAATTTTTGAAGTAAATTGAAAGTTTTGAATAAATACTTTCTTTAAAATTTTTAAAAAAAATTGTTGTCTATATATCTTTTGGTAAGGGATACAAGGGGTAAAATATTTGTAAATTTGATTTAGATTTTTAGTACGAATTTCTCTGCAAAATCTATACTTTGTTGGTAACACTTTAAATTAAATTTATATTTTTAACAAAGTAGAGAACCGAAATAACATAACTTTGTACTCGGTTTTTCATTCTCAGGTCAATTTGTGTTTAAAAGGTCATCAACATTTTACATTTCCGTTCAAGTTGTGGTATAACAATATTGGTATCAAATGTAAGGTTGCATTTGTTTAAAAGATGTGGAACAAAAATGTTGAAAAAAATTTCCTTATAAATTTGTATCCTTGCAAATCCACGGCAGAAAATTCTAAATATATATAAGCACCTCACCCTTCGGTTACGAGTGTTCTAATATCGCTATTGTTCTATAGATTAAACATTAGTGGAAATAAAGGTAGGAGCAAATGAATATTACTTTTGCCTTTAGCAAGATTTTCAATATTGGCAATATCATTATGAAATCGCACCCCATATTCATCAACAAAATCGTCAAATTATCGGGGAAAACTTTAATATAATGAGCGAGGATAAATCTGAAGTTATTGCCCTACAATACGAATCTGCTAAATGTTCACCATTCACCAGTCTTGGAATTTAGTACTCCAAAGTAACCATAGACAGCCGTCACGATAAAGCAGCTCATCGACCTCCTAGTTGGAAATTTAATACAGCATAGTATGTGAGGGAATCGGCGAAAAAGTGAATTGAGAAAAATGGTTTTATGTTGACTTTTAGTGGCATTTTTAGCTTTCAAAACTTTTCCATATGCTGTCATAAAATCAACCTCATTCAAACATTAACTTACCCAGTGGTTTTCGACGACAATTTGGTGGAACAATAGAACCCAACAAAAGTAAAGTTGGCGTCGAAACTAATCCAAAAAAAACATAAAATTTAGAGAAATGTATGAAATCTTTATATAAGTCGATAGAACGATCTATATAATTCCGTACACGCTGCTTATTAGGAGTACAAATATAATCAAATGCCAATATGATTCAACGCTCCTAAAACAATTTCATGCGGAGCTCTTTCGGATGCCCTTTATAAGTGCACTCCGCAAACACTCCTCTGACAAGCGCTATGAGAGTCCGTACACGCTCCTTTTTTGGAGCACTCCGAATTTGGCTGGCTCCGTTGTGACTAGAGTGCCCAAAAACCGTAATTTTTTGAAAACCAGTTTTGGATTTCTTCGAAAAATTAAGTTTTCAAGAAACCGCTTTTCGGTTTATTCGAAAAATCAAGTTTTCAAGAAACCGGTTTTCGTGCTTTAATTTTGGCAAAAACCGGTAGAACCGGATTTTTTCGGGGTTTTTACTTTAAATTAAATTACACGTATAGAACTTACAATACATTTGTGCAGCGATCATTTCATATACCTATTTGTGTTTAAAACCCAAAATTTCACAACTCTATTTAAATCTGACAATTCCGTTTTAATTTTAAATAAATCAATTTTGTCATATTCCAATTTGGAATGCGTGTTTAATATGAAATTTAAAATTTTTGTTCAAATTTACATTTAACTTATTTAAATTCGAAAATCATATTAAAATTTGGAATAGATTTTCGTGTATGAAAATCTTATTAAGTTTAAAACATTTATTTTAAATTTGAACAAAAAGTTATTTCTTATTCAAGTCATAAAATCATTTTGAAATTTGTGATGTTCCACAGGAAAAGGGCCCTTATCTTCCCAAACCAAATTTTACAGGAGGACTAAAAATAGACGTTTTGGTAAATTTTATCGGTTTTCAGGTTTTGGTTGGTAACACTACCCAGACTCGTTCCGAACATTTTACAATCGATTGAAAGTCGATTATTATATCGGAACTACCAAAACAAGAGATTTTTGACAATCACTAAGAACTTCAAGAAGGGAAAGGGGAATCTTTTAATCTCATAATCTAGAAACTTGAGATTATCATACTAGAGTTTCAAGGTGCTATAACTAATCTAATTTTTGAAATTATTTGGCTATTGAGGTGTCTTTTTATTCCGAATAATGTGTCATTTTTGGAAATCCAAAAAAATTGATTTTGATTTTGGGAAGCTCAGGTCCCTTTTCCAATGGAACATCACATTTGATTAAAAAAAATTTTCGGAAATGCCATTTAGAACTAAAATCAGAATGTAAATCATGTTTCTTAATTCCAAAATTCGAAAATCGTATAATTTATTATTAATTTGTTTAAGGATATGAACACAATTTAAGTAAAACCCGTTTAACCGACGTCAAGTAACCGATTTCCGGTTTGTTCGAAAATTACGTTTTCTAAAAACCCTACACCTTAAAAACCCAACCGTTAAGAGCAAAAAATCGATGAAACCGGTTCAGTGCCGAATTTGAGCCAAATCGGTAAACGCTTTATATGAAAAAAATTTCAAAAACTCGTTAGCTTTAACAAAAATATGTACTTATAGATTAAGTATTTTAATAAAAAAAATACAGTAAAACTAATTGTTTGGAAAATGACTCTAATATCCACTTTGGGCCAAAGTGACCCACAAAAATATATATAAATTGCAACACTGTAAAAAAATTAAGTTAACCCCATGACATATTTTGGGCCAACGTGAACTTGACAAATTTCATTCGAAAAATGTTAAACAAATATTATTTTAAAAACAAGTAACTTATGTCGCAATAGACCTGAAAAAAGGGAAACAATATAAAATGCTAGAAAAATCTTTTGAAATGATTGGGAATGTATTAATACAGTGTATAAGTGTGGTAAAACATGTGTCAGAAGTGTGCCCATGACATCGTCCTCGTCAGAAACATCCAACAGGAAATACCTCGCATTGGTGGAATTCTTCGAGTAAAAACTAGTAAACAGTTGTAAAAGAGAACGCCATGCATTTGTAGTAATCTTTGTAGTAGTCTATCCTTTATAAAGTTCTATTTGACTATTATCTTTACACTATTTCTAGTACATTCCCAATCAATACAAACTAATTTTCTCGTTATTAAAAGGTTTAACATATTCCTAATCATTTCAAACTACTTTTTTAAACTATTTCAAATAAAATATAGTCCCATTTAAAAAATATTGCACTATTTGAATTATATATCCAATCATGCCAACTTTTTTTTGTGTTGCACAGTGCAATTACCTATCCGAGGGTGCTCTAACGGAAACTGTTGCCATCATATAATCGATGTCTGTTTAGGCTCAGGTTCAGCTGACTCGTGATCCATTGCCAACAAATTGTTTTCCGACTAAATGTTCATGCAGTATTGATGCCTCTATCTGACGGTATGTCACATGACGATCTTGCAATATCAGTTCAAGCACAGCCTCGATAGTCTTTGGCGCAACAACCGATCTTTAACGAAGTGGACGAAATGCATACTGAAGCAAACACCGGCGCGATTAAATCCATTATTCCAGTTTACCAGAGAACTATAGGATGGTGAATCGACGACATATAAATATTTCAGTTCATCAATTCACTCTTCTTCTGATAATCTACTTGGAAAGTTGTTGTTAAAAACCGTAACACTTTAAAATGGTGTTTAAAGATTGCACCTAGTAAAATCTCGAAAAATTATTAAATTTGGTTTTATATAATATTTTGCCATATACCAATATGCAGAATGGGCGTGGTAAAGACGTCAATTTTCAAGAATATAGTTACGGTTAACAAAATATTGGCCAGTACTCAATTCCAGTAATGTTGGTTGTGTTTTACTAGAGCTCTTGCGACGACTGACCAAACCTCACCTTAATGGGCGTGGTACACAATTGGTGTACGGTCAAACTTTTTATGGAAGGTCCATGATGGTCGTTGCAAAGTCATATATTTTAAGTCATAGAGTTTCATTAGACAAAATATAAGCCATTACCGAGTTTGATTAAGTTAAATTTTGTTTTGCAGGAGTTATATCATCGGCATATCCCACGTCTATAAAACTTTTGAATGGGTGGTACCAGAAGGGGATGACACAATCCCCCATTTTTAATAACTCTTTCCAAGCTCGAAACTTAAAAACGTTGTAAAAAAAATCACCCATATTCGGCCACGACGGGCTGTAGGGTGAAAATCCGAAAAGTTTTTGAATTATATTTAGTACCTTTCCCAAGGCTTTTGATTTAAAAATAACGAACAATTTTTACATATTTTTTACAAAAAATTTAGGAAATTAATGAAATAATGAGATGGCACCTTTTCACAAACATTTGGTTGTTTTTCAATGTAAAAAAAAATACATTTTAAGAAGTTGTTACCAATCGGTTGGAAATAACAAACAAATTTCAGCTTGTATTTTGCTGAAGACTTGCCAATGAAGCTGTCGTTTTAGATTTACATTTTAATTAAAAATTACCAAGTTAGTACCAAACAACAAAGTAAAATCAGTGCACAAATTTACATTTTAAACTTTTGATTCCAAATATCTTTGTAATGGCTACATGCACTAAAAACCATTCAACACATTGTTTGCTCATGCTGCTAAATTTAATCTCAAAGTAAAGTAAATACATATGCCTCTAAATTCTGAAAGTCAGACTCTTCAAATGTCTGGTACTTTCTAAAACAATCACACTAAAATTTTTGATGTTCTGATATTATCCCCACATTTGCCCCACTGTGCAGCGTCAATGGTTTTTCGTGAACATTTGGAATTCAATAATACTCACCTCACTACCAAAGAGTTTTTTTGTTTGGATTTAAACCCCAAAAATAATACTAAAAGAACTGGCGGAAATAGTATTTTTTTAATTCAAATTGCTTGGGTCAATAACTCGATCAATTCCTAACACAAACACGATTTGTCATATGCTTCTAACAAAACATGTTTAAACATAGTTTATCATGAACATCGTATGCTCGTATGCTGCCTTTTATGAGTCAGCTATACCTGTTTTTTGTAATTCCTACATTCTATCATAAACGTGTCGGGGATTTTAACTAGCTTGAACAAGTTTTAGGCGGTGGCGATTTATTAGTCACAACACGCAAAGTCGGTTCAGTTTTTGGGGCTTTAAAGTAAAATGGATTAGACACACAAAAATAATTTTGCAAAAACCCGCAATAAAAATAATAATAACAAAATTATTGGCGCTTAATAAAATAACAAATAACGCGCTGATGAATTTCAATCGCATCTAAAGTAGAGTGTCTCGTTTTCAGCAGAAAATAAATTCAAAAGGCAATAGCTGAACTAAGACATTAAAAAAATAAAAATATTCATACCAAGGAAATGGCTTGGAATACAATTATTAAATTTAGGTGCATTCCCCAATTACTAAACTGGCACGTCCTTTTTGTTGGTTTATGATGGCAATGGTATTTTTCAAAGACTGTCTTGATATGTCCAAACAAAATATATGTATATTACTCAGCGCGAGACTATTTTGATATAGGGAAAAATAGAATGTGCTTAGGTCCAAATGTTCGTTTTATAGAGCGGAATGAAGGTGGGCCCAGGACATATCACGACAATTGCAAAATGAAAATGGAGCCCACATCCACATACTTATATAGGATACAACGACATGAAACTTTTAGGTGTACTGTCATACGTTTGGGGTCTATATTCCCTTTCGATTGGGGTGTTATTTCATTATTGGTTGGTTGGTTGAAAAGGCTGCAAGACAGCACGCTGTCTAGCACACTTATACTAAATAAGCCCATTGTGATACCTGCAGTTTTCTCCACAGCAACTATTGACTAGTAGTCCACCCAATTTGCCCTTTCAATAAATTTGTCTATAAGACCTACAGGAATATCCTGTAGGGCTACGGTGCTAACTAGGTGTGTTCCGAATATACTACTTCTCAGTCCTGCCAGAGCACGGCAATCCAAGAGAAGGTGTTTCGTCGTTTTCTCGTCCTCTTCCATGCAGTATCTACAGAGAGGGGAGTTTGTATGTCCCAATCTTAGGGCGTGTTTTCCTACAAGACAATGGTCCGTAAGTGTTCCTATCATTGTGGATAACCTGCCTCTCGGCAAGTTAAGTAGTTGCCTAGTCCTCTTCCTGTCCACGTGCGGCCAGAGGACCCTGGCTTGTTTGCAAGTTGAAGTAAGTCTCCACTTGTCCTTGAACATATTATCGGCCCACTGCCTGATCTGCAAACGCCAGGTAGAGATTGGCATACTAACACCTTCTTTTGCCGGAAGAACCTCAGCCGTAATGCCCTGTCTAGCTAACGCATCCGCTATGTAATTGCCTGGAAACCAGATGAGCCTGATGTCGAAATACTCTGCCATCACCCTAAGTCATGAGTGGCATTCTTTCACCGTCAGGGACGTAGCAAACATGGATTCCAGAGATTTTATGGCAGCCTGGCTGTCTGTGTAGATACATATTCTCCGGAGGGTTGTGACACTACTTTTCAGTAGTTCAGCAACCTACAGTATGGCGGTAATTTCCGCCTGAAATACACTACAGTGATCAGGCAGCTTGAGGAGATATTTACATTTAGGTCCGGTGAATGGACCCCATAGCTTACTTGCTCGTCCAACTTTGATCCATCCGAGAAAAATCTGATACTATTGGTATCCCAGTGACTTTCCCCAGGTACTCCTGTTCGGAATAGAAGTCCTTAGATTTGTCGATACAGTAGTCCGTTTTTACGGGAATAGAGTTGATCCGGTGTAGTAATTCAGCGTGTCCGCAATGCCCCGATATCAAAACGCCACAATCTCCGATTCTCACCAGGGATGTAGCGGCTGCCGATTCGGCCATGGTATGAGGAGTACGGATGTTCAGGATAGCACTAAATGCAGTACCTGACGTAGTGCCCATTGCCCCACTAACGCTAATCAATGCTGATCTTTGAATTTTCATCAAGGAATTCAGAATATATTTCTTTTGGAGGGACCTCCACAAAACTACGATGCCATAGGGAAGTATTGGTCTGACTATTGCCGTATAAGTTTACATGGTGATCTTAGGAGACAGTCCCCAGCGCTTTCCTATCGCCCCTTTACAGCAGTAAAGAGCAACAGACGCCCTTTTCACCCTCTCCACCACATTCGGTTTCCAAGACAGTTTTCTGTCGAGAATTATCCGCAGATACTTGACCTTTTCCGTCGACTGTATTTGCACCCCATTAACTGACGGCAGGTCAAATACGGGTATTTTATATTTCCGAGAGAACAGGATAAGCTCGGTTTTAAGTGGGTTAAGTGATAGTCCGTTGTAGCGGTCCAGTTCGAAATCAGACTCAGTAGGCTGGTTGTACGAATGCTAAGTAAATTGAGGTTTCCACCCGTACAGATGATAGCAATATCATCGGCATAGGCAAAGACCTGGCATTCGGCCCTGTCCAATTCAAGAAGCAGTTCATTGACAGAAGTTAACCATAATAGTGGAGACAGAACTCCCCCTGCGGTGTCCCCCTGTTAACGTTCCTAGCAATTGTAACACCACCCCATTCAGCTTTGACGGATCTATCCACCAGAAGCTTAGGCGTGTCACTAAGCTGTCGACTCCTGGATTCTGTAACGACCTAACTGTCGTCTCAACTATTATAGTTAGGCGTGTCACTAAGCTGTCGACTCCTAGATTCTGTAACGACCTAAGAATCGCCGAAGGTTGAATGTTATTGAAGGCTCCCTCGATGTCCAGGAAGGCCCCAAGAGCGAATACCTTATTCTCAAGAGTTTTCTATTCTGCTGACTATAGAGTGGAGAACCGTCTCAGTTGCTGAGAACTCGATAGTAGATTCTTTGGAAGATTACTTCGAACGTGAATGTCCAGTAACCTTTCAAATGTCTTAAGAACAAAGGATGATAGACTGATTTGTCTAAAGTCCTTTGGTTTGACATGAGAGCATTTGCCCGCTTTTAGGACGAAAACCACTTTGGTTTGCATCCAAATGCTAGGAATGTCTTCCAGCATAAGGCAGCCCCTGAAGATTGCCTCCAACCAACTACAAGATAGGTATAGTGTCTCCTTTAGTTTTAGTTGCGCGGGAATTATGGCCCATGTCAGATTTTTTCTGTTTACTATTGAGCGAACTTTTTCTCAGGTAGGTGAGTTTCCGCCTAGCTCTTCCGGCTGATGACCAGCATTCCGGTCATCGTTGGGAAAGTGGGTATCCAGGCGAAACCCAAGAGACTCTTCAGACGAATACGTCCACGTTCCATAGTCTTTCATTAAGAACCCCGCACACAGTGGGTTTTTAGCGAGCACGCATCTTAAGCGTGTAGTCTGGTTGGTTCCCTCAATGGATTCAGAGAAGTTTCGCCAGGATTTCCGTTTGGCCTTCTTGATTTCACCTTTATTTAGATTAAGACTAATCTTGTAAACGTCCCAATCAATCCCTTTGGTCACCGCTCTTTTTGGCCTTGTTGAAAAGCCGCCTAATGGACGATCTTAGATCCTGAAGATCTTTCATTATTAACTTAGGTTCAAATGAAAATTGGTCGCATTTTTTTTGACCTACTCATTTTTTTTTGAGATCCGGCGGATAAATGAACTCTACGCAACGTAAATAACATAAAAAACCAGCTTTATTTATAGTAATATATAAAATAAAATCTCAAACTACAAACTACAACTGATAATAAAGATGAATTTAGAAATTTAAAATGACATTTGGGGTCCGTCTTAATTTTTTTGGGGTGGTGTTGTTTGCTAGATTGAGGAGTAATTTCTTCGAGTGCATTTTCCTACGACTCATATAAACCCTAGCGAAAATAGACCCCATAGGCAAAAAAGAAATTAGGCTCCAACTATTGACAAAAGTACACAAATGATGTAAATAATTTGGCATCATATTAACAAAAAATGCCAGTCCCTTCGAACACCATTCTATCCAGGAATGTAGTCAGTGATATTTGACCTTCCTCCAAAGATAGTGCTGCCTCGGCAATTAGTTGCGCTTTATTGTCCCATTTTTCTCTCTTTTATTTCTAACAAGATGCAAATTAAAAATCACATGAGGTGTCAGGGGACACCCGGTTGGAACGAAGTTCCTTTTGCTATATATTATGTATGTACTAGTTAGTTCCAACACGCCTACGATAATTTAAATGGATCTTTAAGAAAAGATACTTTTTATAAAATGATAAACTTTTTTTAAGAATTTTGTTTTTATAGAATCTATTTAAAAAAAAAATAATATATTTAGGTCCTTTTTGTAAGAATATGTATTATATTTTTCCGAAAAGGTCCTTTTTAAAAGAGAGGTACTTCTTTTATTAAAAGTTAATGATTTTTTTAAGAAAATGTACTATTTTTAAGAAGATGTACTTTCTATAGGAAAAAACCATAAGAGTGTGAAACTTTTTTGGCAAAGAAGTACTTTTTTTTAAGAACAGGTAGTTTTTAAAGAAGTGGAACTCTTTTTAGGAAAAGGTTATTTTTTTAAGAAAACTTACTTATTTTCAGAAAGTCTACTTATCTCAAGAAAAGAAAATAAAAGGTAAATTAGTTTTAAAGAAAAGGAATTGTTCTAAGAAACGAATTTTTTTAGGAGAACGTGTTTTTGGAAGAAAGGGGTTTTTTAAGAAATGGGACTTTTTTTTAGAATTGCTCCTTTTTTTCAAGAATAAGAGTAGGTACATTTCTAAGAGTAGGTTCTCATCTCAGGAAAAGTTATTTTGTTTCACAAACAAGGTACTCTTTACAGAAAAGGTAGTTTTCAAAATTTAGATTATTTGAGCGTTTGGTCGTATTTTTAATTAATTTTATTCTTCGATATTTCGCTACCCTTTGGGTAGCATCGTCAGGAAGATGCTAACCCTTAATTTTGTTTTGTTTTCGTTTCTAATTAATAATTGGGTTTATCTTCCTGACTATGCTACCCAAAGGGTAGCGAAATTTCGAAGAATAAAACTAATTAAAAATACGACCAAAGGCTCGATCAATTTAATTTTTGAATACAATACGAAAGGTCGGATAAATCACCGCTTATTCGAAATGGTAGTTTTTTAAGAAAAGGCAATTTGTTGTAAGAAAATGTACTTGTTTAAGAAAAGGTACTTATTTAAAAAAACTGTTACTTCTTTTAAGAAAAGGTACTTTTTGTAAGAAAATTTATTTTTTTTAAGCAGGGCACTTCTTTAAGATAAGGTATTTTTTTAAGAAAAGCTACTTTGTTTAAGAATAACATTAGGTATTTTTTTTTTGAGAAAATTTACTTATTTAACAAAAGGCACTTATTTAAGAAAATTTCGTTTATTAAACTTTTTTCACTATGACTTTTCTAAATTTGCTTTTTATTTGGTTCAAAACTACAATATATACTAAATATTGGTTACAGGCTTCACCAAGAAATTCTGCATTCCCACAGCTTCTGGAGTAATCATGAGCTGAGATTCCAAGTATAGACACGTGTCTGTCTATTAAATAGTGTCCAATGATCACAGCTACTAGCATAGAGATATCGTGTCCAGGAATGGATATCAGGTTTATCGTGCGGTTTAGGGCATAAGTTGAACATAACTTGCCTAGTGATCCTGCAATTTGTGCACCAGAGATCATATATCATGCGCATGTCTGAGAGCTTCAGTTTTAAGAACAAGATTGCTTAAATGGAACAGGTACAGTTGTTCCTAATCGTGCCAGCTCATCTGTTCATGATTCTGTGGAATATTCATGTGCCCCGGATCCCATATATTGGAAATATCCAACTGCTTGGCCATCATATTTAGACATACAGTCATTTGTGGGTAGTTCTAGAAGCCTGGAATACAGATTGCAGAGGTTTTCTAGTAGCCTGACTAACAGGGTAGGTATTTATACCCCAGGCGGTGATGTAGTTTCGTCCAAGCCAAAGGGCAACTTCTCCGATTGCCATAACTTCTGCCTGAAAAACACTACAATGGTCTGCTAGATATTGTGCCAGGCCTAGATCCAGCTCTTTAGAATAGACTTCATACCTTAACTTGCCATCTGGTTTGGAGCCATCAGTGTAGATGCCTAAATATCTTCTAAAACCTGGCTTACGCCCCTTCCAGTCCTATCTGTCCTGGATATGAGAGGAGAAGTTTCTCTTAGAGGTTGAAGTGGGGGTCAAGTGTAGTCCACTTTTATTGTGGATATAGGCTGGTGAAGCTTGCTGTCGAAAATCACACCTAGATATCTTGAACTATCCTTTGGCCAATTTTTCTACCACATAGAGATAAGGGATGAATATACGGAAGTTTTTACTTCCGTCTAATCCGCACTAAACGGTGAATTTTCCTGGATGTAATGAAGACTGTAGGATCTGTTGTGGCAATTTTGATTATTAACAAACGAAAAAAAGGGGTCCAATATCATCTCATGAAGGAATTAGGGAGAGCTTCTCACAATCAGTGAGATGTGCCCATTCTAGTTTTACACCCACTGATTGGGACCTACAGTTTTACACAGGTTCCGAAGGGTATTTTGAGAAGCGTTTTCATGGCTAAGTACCCGATAATATCGACATCTCTAAGCGAGGTGACCGTCGTCGAAAGAAATGTAAAGTGGCCTGAGTAAGGATCGAACCCACGTTCTCTTGTACAAGAGTCGCACACACTAACCATTGTATAACCGACAGCACACTAACCGTTGCAACCCGTGAAGTCAAAAATGAGCCTTATCGCTTAACACAATTTTGCGATAAACCTTCGGATCAGTTCCCAACTGATTTAGACCGCAATGGGCGAAAAAACAACGCATATGATGGCCTGGTGGTTTTAATTCCTGCACCAGCTAGATCTTAGCTGGGTCTAGACCAAGATCTTTGCGATAAGTGTTCCAGGTATTGGACGGACAAAGCCCCAACTCCTGCAATTGACGACGAATCGATAAATTTGAATCTTCTACCACGCTTTCGTTAACAGCGGCGATATTCTCTTCAGTACGCACATTTGGATCATTTAGAGAGTATGTGGTATGAAATCGTTCCACACTTCGACGGATGGCTTGCCCAGATGGACGCCTATGTGCGGCATAAAAATCACGAAGTTGTCTATAAGATGCGCACATCGATGACTTATTTTCAAAGTAAGTTTGGATAATTATGTAGCTTTGTTCAATCCAGAATCTATCTATATATCTACACGCTGAAAAATATGTCGTTTTTTGTTGTTTGGATTCAAATATAAAATGTGATTGGAGCTTATACCAAATATAATATACTTGTGTCCAAACACATTGTGTTTGCTATTCAATATTCCACGTTTGAGACACAATGATTAATATGTTATAATATATGTGTTTGCGACGCAAATATATCCGTGTTTGTGCTACAAATACAGCTGTTTTTGTTGCACTGTTTATGCTCTATTGAGAACAAGAGAATAAACGAGGGACAACGAGAGAGTCTATCTTGTAAGTATTTGTATTATTCTCTTTTGTATTATTCTCTCAGTTAGTGATTCATAAATAATCCTCAATGTGCGTGGAAATTGCAGAAGAAGTAAGTGTTTCTCATTTTGGCTGATGTATTGGGTTTAGTTTCAGGTATTCATGAGAATGGTTCATAGGAAAGAGGATATCAAAAGCGCTTGAACAGTGAAAAAAATAATCGAAGGCTCGGACGGTTAAATGGTTTGTGACATTGCTTTGGGTTTTGTGTTACCAAAGTGACAAACGATTTAAGGGAAAAAACCGGATAGGGCAACAACGTGAAGCCCGTTGCCCTTTCGAACCTTTACTGAGAAAATCGGAACGGTGGACAATATGCGAAATAAGTATAATAGAAAAACACAAGTAATTAATCCACGATTGGCTTGCATGAACCTGATTTGTATATAAATATCTTGTTTGTGTATAAAGTATAGTGATATCCAACGCATAGCTGAAACCTTCTGAAAACAAAAAGGTTAGGGACAACAAAGAAAAGAGAAGCAAAAGAACTAGAAATTCTCATTTCACGAAAAAAAAGCATTCAATGTAAGTAAATGTAAAAAGAACCGATTTAAATCTTTTAATTTTTTGGATTAAATATTTATAAATTTGGATTTATACTCATAAAATCAATTCTAATAAATAATGCATATATTTTGAAATCAAAGAATAATTCGTTTCTAAATATTATTATGTTGATATACGCATATGTTTCCACGTAAGTATATGCAGATTTAGGGGAAACACGCGACTGCTTCCACTTGAGTAAATGAATGTTTGGGATGAAGAACTCATATGTTTCCAGGTAAAAGCGCAAATGTTTTCCAGCAAACATGATACTGTTTACATTTAAATACAAGTGAGTTTGGGGCTTGCAAACATATGAATGTTTGAAGTGTGTTCCAAACATATACATGGTTACTGCTGAATGTGTATTTTGGGAGAATATGTTAGAGTGGATGTTATTTTTCAGCGTGTATGATTTGCCAGAGAATACAGATTATAAGTGTCGAAATGTGAGCGCAGTATGACAGTTAGTTTGACAGCTAACTTTTTTTCTAACCAAGCAAAAAAAAAAACAACCTACACAAGAAACGTTCATCAAATCGTCAGTTTTAGAAAATCATTTTCGGGGCCCTTATAACACAGTACGACAAAATCAATTTTTTTTGAGTACACATGAGAAATGTTAACAGAATATGAAAATAGGCTTAAAATAAAGAAATACGTGTCTCGGCGATTTGCTGTAGCACGTCAGAATTTTGAGAAAATCGATTTTAAAGATTCGAAGGATCGTGGAGGTTCACTTGTAACGTAGTACTATTATAAAAAGTTCTATAAAAACAGAATGGGTGAACCGATTTAAGTGCTTGAGCCAGTTTTGAAAAGGGAATTAAATTTGGATTTGTTTTTATTAAAAAAAAAAAATTTTATCCGCTAGATGGCGCTTTAATTTTCATGTAAAATTAAAAAATATCCAAAAAATGTAATGTAATTCAATGTAATGTAAAAATACAAAAATTAATATCCAAAAATGTAATGTAATTCAATGTAAGGTAAATGTAATGTAAAAATACAAAAATTAATATGATATCTTAACTATTATTTTGTGTCAAAAATGTTATAATTATAATCGAATATTTAAAATGTAATGTATTCAGTTATTCAAAGTTAGTTTTCCATATTGTCGAGTTTTATCATAAAAAAAATTAAGTCAATTGAACTTTTTCAATTTTTTAAAAAGTTAACTGGCCGTCGGTGGTGCTATGGTTAGTGTGCGCGCCTCTTGTACATGAGATCCTGGATTCGAACCCTGCTCTGATCACCTTAAAATTTCTTTCGGCGGCGGTCACCTCGCATAGTGACGGCGACACTATCGAGTATATAGCCATGAAAAAGCTTCTCAAAATACCGTTCGGAATCGATGTAAAACTGTAGGTCCCAATCAGTGAGTGAAAACTGGATAGCGCACAGCTCAGTGATTGTGAGAAGCTCTCCCCTGTCCCTTCTTGGGATGTAATGGGAAACCATTTATTTATTTATTTAACTTCCGATAGCTCAATAACGAAGACGATTACCGGAAAAAGTTATACTAGTTATATTTCCCCACTTTAAACTTTTCTACAAAACAAAGTGGGCCTCATCTTATTTCTTACATTCCGTGTTGTTATATTTTCTCTAGTTTGGTGTATGTTGTTGTGGCCCGGTCCCATGTTCGGCAAGTTTGCGTTTCCTTTCTTTCCAATAAAAAACTGCATAATTCATCATCACGGTTAGAACACAGATATTTCACGAAAAAAAAACAAATGGTATTACTATATTCGTTGTGCATGCCTATGAATATGTTTTGCTTTGCTTTGGAGTGCAACAGAATATTTTGTGCTATGGAATGTTTTGTGGTAACGGAGTGTTGTTACTGAATTGGATGTATCAGTTGCCAAAACGATGAACTCTGTTAAATGGAAAAAAACCCTGTAAAAGCCGAACATTCCGGTGTATTTTAAAATTCCACGACCATTATAAATTCAAACTAACATTATATATTATTTCACTAGAGCTGTATCTATTATGGTATAATTAAAATCAAAATGATAACGTACAGTTTGGCTTCTGAACGCATCAATCATGTAATGCGATTTGTATTGACACATCAACCAGTGACGTTCCAGAAAAGGGGGATGGATATAATAAATGGCGGAATGAAGACGGGCCCCAGGAAATAACACCACAATTGAAAAATGAAAATGCGCCCCAAACCAATACACAGGTTACAACAACACGAAATTTTGGGGTGTTATTTCGTACATTTGGGGTCCATTTTCGCTGTTTTTTCATTATGAATGTGGGCCCCAATGAAAGTGGAACATTTTCATTTTACTTGGGGTCCGTCTTCATGTTTTGGGGTGTTATTTCATAACTAAATTGGGGTTTACTTGCTCGGGGTGCTATTTCGTATGGCTACTATAAAACTTAATGAAAAAGCAGCCCATAATAACCTATGAAATTAGACCCCAAATATTACTAAAAAGTAAATTTTAATAGATTATAATTAGCAATATGTCAAAAAAGTGGTTTTTCCAATTTAAAGATATATGTACCAAATTATATGTACTGATTTGGGGATACATTCGGCTATCTGAAATGCTCATTAGGGTGGCCCTCAATTACATGATATGTGAATTATAGGGTGTTCTTGTTGTCATTGACTTTTCAACTGATTACGAATTTTTTCCTGTAATTTTATTAATATCCGAAAAACTGGAATTTTTTAATTTTTTACAATAAACTGGGTTAGTATTATTATTTCTCGTTTAGAACCTTAAATCTTAAATTCTACCAAGGCGCTTCGCAGTACAATGTTTCGTTTGGAAAAAAAATTGAAAAAACTTCAAGAAAAATGGAAAAAATCCAAAATTTTTAGCTTTTTTACCTTCCTCAACTCATAACGTCCAAACTAAGCTTTGTGACGTGAAGCGCCTTGGTGGAATTTTAGATTTTAAGGTTCTAAACGAGAAATAGAAAATTTTGGCCAAAAATCTTTAGCCGTTTTTGTGCCATTTTAAATGAAAAAGTCGTAAATCTACCTTTACCACTTATTATTATAATAATTTTTTTTCTCTCAGTGTACGAATGAAATATTCATCTTAAATGAAAGGCTATTAACCCAGTTTATTGTAAAAAATTAAAAAATTCCATTTTTTTTTTTTTAAATTTATTTTTTTAATTTTTAAGCCCACGAAAATGGTTAAACTGTGTTATATTTTGAAATACAACTAATTTTTAAAAAAAAAACTCGTGGAATAAATATTGTTTCTGAGTCCCCAAAGATTCATATTCAACAATAAAAAAGTTTTTTTTCGCAAAAAGTCGTTTTTGACATATTGCTAATTATAATTTGCTGTTTTAGAAAGAAATGACAAAAATTTTTCCAAAACAGAATCGCGCTTCAATCGATCAACAACAATTTTAATAAACTATATTTTGCTGTTATTGAAAGAAATGAAAAAAATATATAATAATAAATATATAAATATAAATAAATATATGTATATAAAAATGTTTTGCCTGCGGCGCTTCAACACACTTTCCACAAAAATTTTAATAAACTATATTTTACTTTTTTAGAAAGAAATGAAAAAAATTTTAACAAAAAACGACGTCACAAAAGGGGGCACAAATATTTAAAATAAACATTCTATTCAATATTATTTTGTTTAATGGAATATGTTTATGTGTGTATTGTACATTCATTCTGAAATTAATCAAATCGATGGATAAACAAAACCAATTTTTTTTCTATTGGGGCCGATTTTCCGGGGGGCCAAATTTCTATTCTTTAAAATTACATTTCAAGAAAATACACCCCAAAGAGTCAATGAAATCTGGCCCCAAATTTTATAAGTATGCCATAAATAATTATTTTTTATTTTAAGGTCCTTTTGCGCTTATTGGGGCCTTATTTTTAAACGGTTGAAAACAAACAAATTAAAGCCGCCCCAATAAAATATTTGTGGTCGTGCTTCACAATGTTTTGGGGCCCTTCATCATTGGTTGGGAGGCTATGTCATTTTGAAATCTGGGGCCCACCATCATAATGA
Source organism: Phaonia tiefii (assembly GCA_963931995.1). Lineage (NCBI taxonomy): Eukaryota > Metazoa > Arthropoda > Insecta > Diptera > Muscidae > Phaonia > Phaonia tiefii. The sequence goes on from OZ008370.1 coordinate 130,193,283, forward strand.
AAACAAACTCTAAATTTGGGGCCTATTTTCATTTTGCAATTGGGGTGTTCTTTCCTGGGGCCCGTCTTCCGGCCGCCATAATAAATATCTATACTGTTTACAGTCTACAAGGTGAATTTGACTGTTTATGTTATTATATTTATTCTAATATTAATCACTTCGATGGATATATCAAAAACAATATTTATTTTCTTGACCTTATTTTTCAAGGGTGTAATTTAAAAAAGATTATCAAAATACTATTCGGAATCTGTGTAAAACTGTAGGTGCCAATCGGTGAGGGTAAATCAAGAGAGCGCACAGCTCACTGATAGTGAGAAGCTTTCCCCAATCCCTTCATTAGATGTAGTGAGAAACCATTTTTTTTAATCCATCTCCCTAAAATTACATTTCCGGAAACTACGCTCGACGCGGAAAATTAAGTCTGGCCCCAATTGTTAACAGGATACTTTCGGACCATCCTGCTCTTATTTGGGCGTATTTTCATTTGATTCTAAGGAGAAAAGCTAGATGTTTGACTATATTAAAACTGTACTATTGTACTATTAACTTCTGGACCAATGAAAATATCGGGAAACCGCTTCATGGGCCCATGTATGAATAAAACTGCTTAAGAATTGTGTAAATAAGTAAAATATTGCAAAATTACATATTGACTTTTTTAAAGACACAACAGGTTACAGCCTAAAGTAGAGGAGAAATGTGCCCTTTCTGAGGTAACAGTACGGTTTCCGAAAGTCACGGTAAAGTATTAATGCGGTGAAGACTGTGGTGGATATCGCGCGCAATGCTATCGCAGGCGAAAGGTGGATCAAAGGAATACTGTGCAATCATCACACTCGAAGTGAAAAATGCCTTCAATTCTTCCAACCGGGGGCATATAAAGAATGCTCTTATTAGAATGGAGGTCCCGGAAGATACTACGGATATTCTGACGAATTATTTTAATAACTAGAAGCTAATATATGATACCGATAAAGGGTCGGAAGTTTATGACATCACAGTTGGCTTGGCCCTTTGCTCTGGAATATTATGTATGATGAGGTGCGGAGACTCGCCCTACTATCAGGTTCGAAATTTATAGCTTTGCTGATGACATGACAATACACACTGAGGCCAAACATATATCTTCGACGTTTGGGAATAAGGTCTTAAGTCAGAAACTGTAGTTTTTCGTAATTTTAAATTAAAAATTATTTATATATGAAATTTTCTGACTTATTGCCTAAAGAGCAAATGATTACGATTGGATGGAGTTGTGCTAGATTTAAGTTATTAATACCAAACGAAAGAGAAAAAAAAATTGAGTTAAACCCAATCAAAAACCCAAAATGCATTTTTTTGACTTAAGACCTTATTCCCAAACGTCAAAGATATATGAGGTGGAAAATGATACAAATACGGCTATTGTGCACGTAAATGCGTAGCTGGATGCATTAGTCACTGGGCTCCAGACGGTCGAGTTCATGGTGGTAATGGTAGGAGGGGGGATAATAATGTCTACCCGCTCCCTGAAATGTCAAGGAGTTGTGATTGATAATAGGTTAAGTTTGAGGGAACACGTAGCATACGCAGGCACGAAAGCGGCGAAAATTCAATCCTCACTAGCTAGAAATATGCCCCACATTGGGCGACCCAAACCTGCAGAACGAAAGCTGTGGGCACGGTGATCAATACAGTAATCCTCTCTGCTCTCCGGGGCGTGCCGGAGCATTGAGGATGCAATTTATTAGAGAAAGTTGGCGTCAATCTGCAGACTTAGTGCACTAAGGGTCATTTGTGGCTTTAGGAAAATTTTAGAAAACGTTGCGGGAATCATTGCTGGTTTCATAACAATATATATTATCAGTGTGATAAAGGGAATACTTCACAGAAAACCGGAGAACACGGTCCATAGAGCCGAAATCGCTAGAGAACAGCGCCATTTAGCAGTCGCGCTCGGACTCGACCACCATGGGAAACTGGAGACACGATATTATCCCTAATATTGCAGCTTGACTGCAAGGGCAACATGGGGATACAAGTTATTATTTCACGCAGTTTCTGAGAAAACATGGATGCTACAGAAAATATCTGCACAGATTTCGGCATGACAGCTCGCCTTCATACTCAAACTGTGTGAATAAAGAAGAGGACGCGTACCATGTAACTCTTGATTCGGTACATTGGGTATCGATGATCCTGTGTATAATACTACCCAGTAGTTTTTTCTTTTAACCGAGGTGGAGATTGGAAATTTTTTGGAATTTCTGGTCTAATAACTTATGCGATCCGGCTTGCTGGAATTCTTTGTTTTTATTTAGTTTTTAAGTTGTTATTTGTTTTTTAAGTTTTTATTTTTAGGTCACAACGACAAATGAGGCGTTCCCGTTTTCACTGGATTTTTCGGGAGAATATTTTTTACGACGTATATAATTTATGATTTAGAATGATGTATGTATGTAGTGTTTTTTATGAGGATGGAAGATTCCGAAAGGCACCAATTGGGTGTGAGGGAATTAGATATATGTAATATTAAGATGTATTTATTGTGTACCTAGTAGTATGTATTTGATTTATCTAACAATAAAAAACTGTTGAAAAAAAAAAAACATGTAACTCGCTGCTGTCGACGATTCGGGCGCCCATGTTATCCTAATTCGGATCTGAGGTACGTCGTTACATACATGCCCAAGAGTGAAGGAAACTGTAATGTAGTAAATTTAAAAATCGAAACTGTATGCATTTGTCATGCCGATCTGAATTATGCAATTTACATATGCAAATTAGTATCGATCGAAAATCCCTAAGTATCACACACACTGAAATGTCTGTAATTCCACCACAAGAGCAGATGGCTTTTTTCCATCATGTTCTTCGTTTCCCCTTGCATGATCACATTGTTCGATACTAATTCGCATATGCAAATTGCATAATTCAATTTGTGAATGTACGATTTATGACACAGTGCAACACGAAAAAATATAACAATATACGGACACCACTACCTAATAAAAGACAAAAAAAATAGACCCGTGTCTCCCAGTTTTGCCCCAAGTCATGCACTTTTTTTTATGGGCCCCCAAAGATTTGGGGCCTCGGTGTAATTTTTGCAAGAAAGTGATAATTTTGTCAGGCTCATATCTTAAGTTGTTTACTAAAGTTGTTTACTGAGATCTTAGGTACATTTCTGTAGTTGATTGTTTCCTTGCATTTTGAACGGTTTGCTACCTATGGACCTGAACCGGGGATAAAAGGTCAAAAATTTTGACCTTGAAGATGAAGTTATGTTGACTTTATATGTTGACAATTTATATTTTTTATGACAAGAGCTACAACTTTCCCTCAGAAAGTAAATCAAAATTCCGAAAGGTTTGCAAGATATGAGCCTGACAAAATGATCACTTTTTTGCAAAAATGACACCGAGGCCCCACATCTTTGGGGCCCATAAAATTCACGTTGAGTTAAAGTCAATGAAAAGAAAATAGTTACCAGAATTCATAGTTCTTGAGGAGTATAACTTTCCATGACTTGTCCACGTATATTCTATATTATTTACTTCAAAAATATGAACCCAAATTAAGAGTTGCTGTCATTTGCAAAACTTTTTTTTCCAATAGGGTGATACAAATATTACGGACCTAAATACAAAGTATGTTAAACCAAATAATTTAATAGTTTGTATTGTGTGTAGTTATTGAAAGTTTTGACATGTGTTTGAATGAAACCACCCTTTCTTTTCCAAAATAAATATGAAAAACGTGTACATATTATTTGAAATAAATATTGTTTTAAACTTTTTATTATTAATTAAACAAAATAAACTGATTATATATTTATTATATTATTGTTACATAAATTAATAATAGTAAATAAAGCAATAATACTCATAGACTAAAAATTACAAATTGATTAAAATTTGCAATCAATTATTTTGGATAAAGCATTCTAAACTGTTTGCTTTGTTTCTTTTACAAATCATTTTCGAATCGCATATTTGAAATGAGTCACATATTTTGATTCGATGCTGATGTGTTCATAGTCTTTTACGAGTACCAGCGCGAGAAATTTGGAGTTTAGCTTTGTGTTCTACGTCACTTATGTGATTTTTAGGGAATTTTTCTATACGAAAATAAATTAAATATACTTTGTCTTAAACATATAGTAAACATAGATCTTTTAAAGTAAACAAGGTTTTGGACACAAATTATGTTATATTACATTTAAAATGTATGACAAAAATCAACAGATTATTCATATTTTATGATTATTCAAAATTATATACTTATAACTATTCGGCAACACAAAAATCAGGCATTGTATTTGTACGTTGTAAATTGAGGTGTTGTCATTGAATAATTTGTTGCCATTAGTTAAAATTTCTTCCCAATATCTGGGTTGTGCTATTGACATCTACACTTCAATTTTCTCCCACTATTATTTATCAACACATTTCACTGTTGGCACATCTTCCATGGATCACGCATTTGCAATTCAATCGAATTCGAAAATTCGAATTTGAAAGATGATCTGACACCCCGGCAGCGTCTGCTTCCTCCGATTGCTGAACCCCCATTTGTATTAGACCGATATAAAGATTTATCATTAGTAAAAACACCATAAATTTAAACATTTTGATTTCTAAATAAAAATTTGTTAACTGCAAAATTTTTATTAACACTTGCTGGCTTTCGCTGCCGTGGTTATGGACTTCACTGTGATGCGTTAAAAATAAAACTGGAGGAAATTGTAAATTAGGCATTTGTTTTAAAATCGAAAGAAAAAAAATCGCGCTTCTAAAAGTGAAAAATGACGCTCGTCTTGAGTCGAACGCGTTTATTTAATATGTAAATTTTCACCTGCTCATTCAGTTAATGGTTGTTGTGGTAAAATAGCCAGGCAAGAAATCTTATTACACAAGTGTTTAATGTCAGAGTCATTTTGAAACTACATCATTTACTAGAAAATGCCCGCTATTTCGTGCGCGGCTTACAGTAATATATACAAAAGGCATCTAGTACAATTTTAATACATTCAGTTTTCATTTATTCAAAAATTTGCTTCTTCGTTGATTTCCTCTTCATACCGGCGACGCAACCACCAAATTTCATCATTACGATTTTTCGCCTCAAATCAGAATGAATAGTATTCCACGACATGCTCTTTACCGCACCCCTCACATTCACGAAATGTTATCAGTTTTCAACTATTCGAAATTCGAATATTCTTCCATTATGCAGAACCTCCAAACAAATTCTAGATTTAGGTGGGTGGTTAAAATGTTGATTAAACGAATTGTGTATATGTCAAGTCCCTTATTTGACCGTGTTCAATTCATATTAAAGTTTGAGTAGTATCTTGTCTTCATGTTAAAAAAAATAAACAAATACATTTTAGTTATTCGCCTAATATCGCCTTTCTCCTGATTTAGAATTAGAATTGAGGAACATCCATTTTCTCCAGAATAATGCTTTGTAATTTTAAATATATGTTAACTTTGTGACTTTTTTTAGTCTATTCCTCAAATTTTAAGATGCTGGCTTCACAGGTTTGTTGCGAATTTTGATTTATGTGACTTTGTGCCACGCCTCTAAGGTGTCGCCTTAACTTAAATTTACAAATTCCTATCCATGGCTATAGTCTATGCTATAGTTGCAAGGTTTTTCCAAAACTAAGTGATTCTATAACTAATATTGCACATTTGGATGTGTTTCAATGCCAGGCCTCGACACTATCGTCCCTAATTCAGTCCCCAGTTTAAAGAACGGAGTCCTTATTTGAGTGTTTACAGATGTATTCTGGAGTAACTACCCCTATGCACCATATATTTAACCACTCCAGCTGCTACCGATTGTTTAGCATAAACAATCAAATGTACTTCCTCGTTCCCATCATAAAAACATTTTTTTTTGTCAAAACGCTGATTACTTTAAGTGACTGCCATGCAGTTTACTACTGAACCTACACTGCATTTTAGAATACTCTTTGAAGCTGTAGTCTGTTCCATCTTCGATAAATCTACCTTTTAAAATAAACAAACAAGCCTTTCAAGGTACGGTCTACTCTGAAAATGTAATAAATACTCGAAATACTAAACGCCAAGGGCGAAGGCGTTGACTGCCAACTCCTAGCCAAAGCGAAATTACAACATCAATTTCCCGGCTCAACAACAACAAAACCGCTGATGCTGAGGGACTACCGGTTAAGGTGCACGCTGAAAAATCTATCGTTATTTGTTGTTTCGATGCAAATATAACATGTGTTTGAAGATTGTCGCAAATATAATATACTTGTGCCCAAACACATTGTGTTTGCTATTCAATATTACATGTATGAGACACAATGATTAATATGTTATAACACATGTGTTTGCGACCCAAATATGCTTGTGTTTGTGATATAAATACAGCCGTGTTTGTTGCACTGTTTATGCTCTCTCGAGAGCAAGAGAATAAAATAGGGGTATAACTTGTAAGTGTGTGTATTTTGTGTGTGTTTGTGTGTTTCTTATTTTGGCTGATGTATTGCGTTTTAATCAGGGACCGCAAATAAGAGGTATGAGTGAAAATTTTAACTAAATAAATCAATGTGAAGGAAGTATGTTAAGGCAACATGGAATACACCAAAACTTCTATTTTAGTCGTAATAAGCTATATCAGCCAAAAAACTACTATTTGCGGTATTTTAAAATATAAATCATTTTTAATTCTTATTTTTAAGATTTATTTAAAAAATTTTTTATTTAAAAGTTACGAAATAGCACTTATTTTTGATTTTTACAATAGAAATTAAAACTAAGAGTTATTTTTGATTTTTTAAATAAAAGTTACGAAACAAGAGTTATTCCGTAACTTTTATTTTTAAAATAAAAGTTAAATTTGAATATCTTTTGATCCAAGTTGTGTATTACCAAAATTGATACATCACATGTCCTTCAAGGACGAATATTTAGGATCCTACTATTTGCTGAGGTCATTCCTTTTAACTCGTATACGAATTTGTATATTTTTTTCCATTTTCGACAAATTTGGCGCACAGTTTCATGTCGCGTGACAATGGAACTATCAAAATTAGAACCGGAAATTTCCATGGAAACCCTTTTTGTAATACACAACATGGATCAAAAGATATTCAATTTAACATTTATTTTTGATTTTTAAAATTAAAAGTTACGGATTAACTCCTATTTCGTAACTTTTAATTAAAAAAACAAAAATAACTCTTATTTAATATTTTAATTGTAACAATCAAAAACAAGTGTTATTTCGTAACTTCTACTTAAAAAATCAAAAATTACTCTTATTTTATATTTTCATTGTAAAAACTCAAAAATAAGTGTTATTTTGTAACTTTTAAATAAAAATTTCGAAATAATTGTTATATTGCAATTTTTATTATAAAACTTATAACAGTTACGGTCCCTGGCTTTAATTTCATGTATTCAGTCGTCAATGGTTTATAGGACAGTGGATATCAAAAGCGCTTGATCAGTGAGAAAAGAATAAACAAACGCTCGGACGGTTACACTGTTTGTAACGTTGCTTTGGTTATTGTATATTTGTTTCGCATATATTTATGTGTGCTACCAGACTGAGAAACGATTTTGAGAAAAGAAACTGGAGAGGGCAACAACGCCCAAAGGCCCTTTTTCTGCCCGAACCTCTACTGAAAAAATCGGAATGGCGGACTATTTATGAAATATAATTTAAAAAACACAGGTAATTAATACACGCTTGTCTTGCATGAAATAGATTTGTATATAAGTATATTGTTCGTGTACCAACGCATAGTGATACCCAAGGCATAGTTGAAACCTTCTTAAAACAAAATAAATTACTTGAGGTGTCAGGGGACACCCGGTTGGAACGAAGTTCCTTTCGCTATATATTATGTACTAGTTGGTTCCAACACACCTAAGGCACCTGTTGTAAAATACTGTAATTTAGATGGATCTTCTAAAATGATAAACTTTTGTTAAGACATTTTTTATTTATTGAATGTATTTTTTTAAAAAAAAAGTACGAATATGTTTTATATTTTCCAGAAAAGGTCCTTTCTTTGATGAGAGGTACTTCTTCCATTAAAATATAAAAAATGGTTTTCCCGTTACATCCCGTGAAAGGATTAGGGAGAGCTTCTCACAGACCAGTAAGCTGTGCGCGTTCTAGTTTTACACTCACTGATTGGGTCCTACAATTTTACACCGGTTCCGAACGGTATTTTGAGAAGCTTTTTCATGGCTGAATACTCGATAGTGTCGCCGTCACTAAACTAAGAAAAAGCCTATGAGTATGAATTTTTTTTACAAAAAATACTTTTTTAAGAACAGGTACTTTTTAAAGAAGTGGTACCCTTTTTAGTATAAGGTTATTTTTTAAGAAAATTTACTTATTTTCAGGAAGGCTACTTATCTCAAGGAAACAAAAGAAAAGGTGGTACTTTATTTTGAAGAAATGGTACTTTTAAGAAAAAGAATTTTTGTAAGAAAAGGTATTTTTTGTAAGAGAAGGTATTTTTTTTTTGGAGAAAAGGTTTTTTTACGAAAGAACAGATACAATTTTAAGAGTAGGTACTTATCTCAAGAAAAGTTATTTTGTTTTACAAAAAAGGTATTCTTTAAAGAAAATTTAGTTTTTTAAGAAAAGGCAAATTCATTTTAAGATAATGTACTTTTTTAAGAGAAGATACTTATTTAAAAAATAAATTTTTTTAAGAAAAGGTACTTTTTATAAGAAAATTTACTTTTTTAAGAAAAGGTACTTCTTTAAGATGTTATTTTTTTAAACTTCTTACCTTTGGCTTTTCTGAATTTACTTTTTATTCGGTTCAAACTACAATATGTAATAAACAGGCTCCACCTAGAAAATTTCCCATTAAACAAGAAATATGTTAGTCTGGACACAAACCAAAAGTACGAGTTAAAGTGCTGCCAAATTTAATTCCATGCTGAGGGTTGTGTTTCATGGATTTCCTAGTTTTGCACTTTGGCTTTTCTAAGTTTACTTTCTATTGGGTACAAAATTACAATATGTAATACACAGGCTCCACCTAGAAAACTTCCTTTTAAACCAAACCAAAAGTACCCAATATAGGTGATAATAATGGGTTGTAATAAAGTAGTTAAAAAAAAGTTGTTTAAAAATTTTTCATTTAGCCCCCATCCCGCAACGTGCGATAAGGAACTTCGTTCCAAAACGTAAGAGACAACAAAGAAAGGAGAAGTAAAAGAGCAGCAGATTCTCATTTCATAAAAAAGTAATGCATTCAGCAAGTAATGTAAAAAGGGTTATTTTAAATATTTAAATTTTTTGTATTAATTTTTTATTTTAATTATAATAGATAAAGAAAGAAAGAATAATTCGTTTATAAATATTATTATGTTTGGGAAAAATCTGCATATGTTTCCACGTAAGTATTGGAGGTTTGGGGGAAAAACGCGAATGCTTCCACGTAAGTATATGGATGTTTGGGATGAAGCACGCATATGTTTCCACGTACACCTGAGTTTGGGACTTGCAAACATATAAATACACCTGAGTTTGGGACTTGCAAACATATAAATGTTTGTAGTGTGTTCCAAACATATACATGGTTCCTGCAGAATATGTTTGGGAGAGTATGTTACAGAGGCAGTTTTTCTCAGCGTGTGTTTAACGCTGGCGACTATGAGTTGGAAAGGTGCATACATCATCTCATATGCAAACTGTGGCTAGACGAATACATGCCCAAGGATCGAAAAGTCTAAGCAACTGTGTCCTGTTTTCAAAAAAGACAACCTTAGTATATGTACACACTATCGTGGAATAAGCCTCAATTTCCGTGTCTTGTCAGAACGGTACAGTCCTCATAAAATATGCAAAAATCCTTCTTCAGACAACTAATTTTGCCGGGACGATTCTAAGGTCACGCCTTACTACTTTGAACAAATGCGGCGCCTAAATTTAGCGCCCCTAATTGGATTTAACAGAGTTCATCCTTAACTAAGACCTAATCCATACGGGGAACATTCAATAAAATATGTCTAGAATCTCGCTGATTCTAGTGGCCATAGGCTGTGCAATGGTTAGTGTACGCGGATCCTATAATGTTCCTGATTCTGGGATCACGCGTTTGGTCAAAATGCTCAATACTGATTTAGCGTCACGCACATGTTGGTCGGGCGATTTAGAAAGTCACAAATTTCTTTATAGCTGATGTCTGTATATTCCATACGGCAATCGTTTTCCCAAATCTCAAGTCAAGCTTCTCAAAATACCGTTCGGAACCGGTGTAAAACTGTAGGTCCCAATCAGTGAGTATAAAACTGGAACGCGCACAGCTCACTGGTTGTGAGAAGCTCTCCCTAATCCCTTCATGGATGTAACGGGAAACCATTTACTTATTTATTTAAGTCAAGCTCCTCGCGTTGGGTCAGAACTTCCATTAATTTTATTTACTGACACACCGCCTTTTCTACTGTCCCCAACTCGGATATCTAAAACACTTAAAGACTGACTAAAGACTCATAAACCGTAAAACTCCGAACTAGTTCCACGACCATTTTATTTGCCCCCAATTCGAAATTTAAAAAGTATGTTCTACGTTGAGGATAACTTCATTAGTGGAAGATCCACCTCAATTTTCATAAATCCATTTTCAGCCAGTTCATTAGGGCGCTGATTGCTTAAATTTAATGTCACACCTGCGAATCTACCGCCGCTAATGGGAATTTCGATAAGTCCTTAATTGATTGATTATTAAAAGGACCATACTCCCTAAATTTCATGATTGTAGGATGTCGTGTTTAGCTATAATAATAATTTCTCTGACTTAGTGCCATGCCCATTTCTACCGCCCTCAATTAAAATTTAAACAAATTCTGAATTTATTATTCTTTCTTACCTCAGAGGAACATCCTAACCAAATTTCATAATTTTCTCATCTTTAATAATAGCAGGTAGAGACACTAGGTCAAAAAAATCAACAAGAAACAACAATGATATTTCGTGGTTGTGTATTAAAAATGAATACTTACAATAAAAGATAATAAAAAATCAAAAATATGTTTAAATTTCATAGTTCTCCACAAAAACGACATGACACATTTAAGTTAGGAGTTCTTGTAACTTTACCTGGTGTAAGTCAATTTTGGTCGAACACCTCCCTATCGCATTGACATCGCCATGAAGGGTGTGTAATGAAACGTCAGATGAGACATATTTACCTCTAGATACATATTTCTACACTATGGGTAACAGATCTTAAAAATTGGTATATCAAACATATTCGTAGACTTCCCTCGTAGTTATATGAAATGCAACACTGCTGCCAACAAGTACCACCTGTTAATAGACAACTGTCAAATCTTGTTCCGCCATTTACTTTGCGTTTAACAGCTGTTCAAAACATACAACCTCGTGCATTTTTTAAAAATGGTGAAAAATGAATTTCGAGTGGTCATTCAACATTATTTTTTTTTGGAAAAAAAATCATCAATCAAACCGGGGAAAAGCTTTATAAATACGACGGGGACTCGGCACCATCGATTTCAACGGTAAAAAAGCTTTCGTTGCGATCGCACAAGTACAAACGGCGCTGAACGTTCTGGACGGTACATAGAGGTCAACACACCAGAAAATGTCAAAAAATCCACGATATGGTGTTGGCCGATCGAAGAGAAAAATTGCGTGAGATTGTCAATGCCATATGCGTTTCATATGGCAGTATGGTTTCGATTTCGAATGATCAGTTGTGTTTAAGAAAGCTGTCTGCAAGATGGGTGCCCCCGTTTGCTCTCAATTGACCATAACCGTATTCGTGTGACAACTTCAAAGGATTGTTTGGAGTTGTTTAACCGCAATTCGAAGGAGTTTTTGCAGCGTTTTGTAAGTGTGGATGAAACATGGATCTATTACAACACTCCGGAGACCAAGCAGCAGTCTAACCAATGGATTTCTCCGGGTGAACCGGCTCCGAAGAAGGCCAAGGTAAGTTTGTCTGCCAATAAGGTGATGGCTACAGTTTTTTGGGATGCACGCGAGATGATCCACATCGGTTACCTTCAAAAGGGGAAAACAATAAACGGCGAATATTATGCCAACTTACTGGACCGATTTAAAGAGAATTTAAAAAAAACGACCCCATATTGCCAAGAAAAAAATAAGTTTTCATCAAGATAATGCACGGGTGCTCACGTGTGTAGTCTCAATGGCAAAATTTCATGAATTGGGCCACGAATTGGTACCTCATCCGCCATAATCTCCGCATCTAGCCCCCAGTGACTATTTCCTATTTCCAAACCTAAAGAAATGGCTCGGTGAAAAGAGATTTAGGTCCACCGATGAAATTATTGATAAAACAAATTCCTATTTTATGGACCTCGAAAAATCAAACGGAGATTATGTTGAAAAATAAGTTTTTGTTTGTAAAAATGTCATAAAATTTTTAATAAACGTCAATGAGAATTATGGGAGACTTCAATGACAGTGACAGCAATACAGAACAGCACCTAGTGAACAAAGTTGACATTGGGCACGCTATATCTATTATTTCCTTTATATATGGTTCATACCACAGATAAAGGAAACAATAGATACAGTACGAACGTTGTCAACTTTGCTCAGTAGATGATATCCTGTACTACTGTCACTTTCATTGAAGTTTCATATAATTCTCATTGACGTTTAGTCATAATTGTGGGAAATTTTTGTAAAAGCAATTTAAATAAGGGAAAATGTGACAAAATGTATGCAATTTTACATAATAACATTTATTTCTTATATAAAAAACAATTTGGATATCAATAGGAGACAACCCGTAAGAACGCCCAGAGATGAACATCCCGGAACGCCTTTTTAATCTAAAATCTTCCCCGGGCAAAAACTGTAGCAACTTCTGTGGTCGCAGATGCTAAACCGTTAGGAACCGTTAAGATATGGTAGCTGAACCGGATGAAGAACCAATTTATTAGGACATATACGGTGGTGACACGGCTTTGCAATTCGATGGCCATCAGATATTCTACCTTAAAGAACGTGTTGTATTCTTGTATTCTTGATATTTGTTTGAAAATTTTTTTTTCTTTTGATATGAAATTTTAGATCGATATTTTTTGACTTTTTGTTTTGAGATCAAAAAAAATCCCATTTATTGCTTTCAACGACATCAAGAAAATTATCCATTACACTAAAATTTTCCCATGGTTTACTTCATGGTTTACTTTATCTATGGTTCATACTACAAGCTTTCTCGTCAGATTATTAGATAACTCATTTGAAAAATTTGAGTTTATAATTCCGTAGTACTAGGGGTCTCAAAAGCGTTTACCAGATGTTGTTGTTTACAACGAAGGGTATATTTAGACGAGTACATTTTGCTCCATTACGTTATGACGGTAATATGGGTCAAGTCGACGCCACCATGGTTCATGAATATTTAGGCTCTTTTTACGGCTTTTCAATCGATCTAGCGAGAAATTCGGGCGTAAAGTTCTCGTACGTTTATCCGCTGTTCTCTTCGAAAGCTTTGAGAGTCTGTTTTTTTTCAAACAAAAACCCCCTAAGAAGGAAATCTGAAACGGTCAACTCGGACGATCTTCCATGCCACAGTGAATCGCCAAAGCGAGGCAGTAGGTTAGGTTAGGTAGAAGAACTGGCTGCCACTATTGAATCACCTAGCCCAATGGGGAAAGTTGTTATACCACGGTAGGTCATGTTCTGTTCCCAACCTGTAAATTGACCTAGTGGGGTTAAGGGACGTTTAAAACATACAAATCCCGGTGTTCCAACATGAGAGTTGTATTAGTCACAGACGACCCAGTTTGTGATCTACAAAAATATATTAAGAGCATAAAGCTTAACTGCTTGAATATACTATACATCCGAAAAGAAGTAGGTCCCTAAATATTGTATCCAATTCACACAAAATCCTACCCACACAATATGTTCGACAGCCTTATACTTCTCTTTATCCCCGCACGTTCTGCAGTAATCATGAAATGCGATCCAAAGTCTAGACGCATATTTGCCTAGTGATCACAGCTTCTAGCGCCTAGGGATAACAGCTACTGGCGTATATATAACCTGCTTAGGAGGAGATATAAATTTTTTCGAAAGAGACAGTAGACTACACCGAAACGCATTATGCTAAATGTTAATGATCACTCGAGTTTTGTGTTCAGTTGTACTGTCTTGTTGGAACCAAATGTCCTCCAGTCCCTATTTATCAATTTGCGGCTATAAAACTCGTTGATCATGGTTCTGTATTGTTCACACAGCAACCTCGAAATAAGACCCCACGGCGCCTGAGGCGTAACTGGCGTACCAGTGGCTTTAAGCGGATGTAATGACTATTCCCGAATTATACATCGATTATCAGTGACCCAGCAGTGCAAACATTGTCTGTTTATGTATCCGTTCAGATAAACATATGCCTCGTCGCTCATGATAATATTCGACCGCAAATAGTTGACTGATCCGTTGGAGTCAGTAGGGCGTACGCGTAACTTAGACGCGATTGACGATCTGCAGGCAGAAGCTGACCGTACTTTCTAAGGGCGCATCTTCAATTCTTTCAGAGACGAACGTGGTCGACGTTAAGGACTCATCCGCGACATCTTCAGCCAGCGGTAGTACCATCTAAACGAGCACTACGAAGCTTTCCAGCGCCTCTTCTGTGACATGTTATTCCAGTGTTTTCGAAGCAAGCAGCTAAATAGCTCATGACACGTTTTTAAGAGGCTAGATAACTATAGGATTACTTAATAGTAATTGAAGCTTAATTATAAGTTAACTTTACATTTTCTTTTTCAGAGACGAGTTAATGTAAGCCAGGGACGTACGCAGGGGGTGGGCTCGGGGCCTCGCCCCCCCGAAATTATTTCTTTAATACGTGATTTTTGAATTTAGTACTATTTTTCATCCAGAATTTCAAGCTGGCCCCCGAAATAAAATCCTGCGTACGTTACTGATGAAGTCATCATATTGTTAACGATTATGGAAACCCTTGCAAGATTTTTTGAAAAACATCTGTTTTGTGCTAAATATCGAAACAACAAAGAGGAACAATCAAAATGCAATTATATAAAATAAGAAACAAATTCATAAAATCGAAGTCATTTTAACAAAAATGTATAAAAAATACATAAGCGCAAAAATTTGACGTTCTAGGCTCAACGGATGTGTACAACTTCTGAGAACCGAAACATGAATTTTATACAATCTTACAATTCCAGTCAGTAATGTGATTGTCAAAATCATATGGTTCTGACTACAAGTTAACCCAACAGCATTGGGTGGTTAAATCATAGTTATCTATTGACTGAAATACAATTGGGTGTTAAACCTCAATTTAACTAAGAAACAAAGATCACCACTGGTTGGAAAACATTTAGTTTTGACATTTCTGTTTGGCCTGATGTCGTAGGATGGTAGACAAATCGGCTCCGAAATTCATGTTGCGCGAAAATTCTGTGAAAAAATTGTCCCGAGATTCACGTATTCACGTATATTCTGTACCTACACGCTGAAAAATCTGTCTTTTTTGTTGTTTGGAAGCAAATATAAAGTGTGTTTGGAGTTTGCCGTTTTCTATTCAATATTACATGTTTGAGACACAATGAGTTCTATGTTAGAAAATACGTGTTTGCGACCCACATATATTTATGTTTGTGATACAAATACAGTTGTGTTTGTTGCACTGTCTTTGCTTTCTCGAGAGCAAGAGAATAAAAGAGGGACAACGAGAGAGTATATCTTGTAAGCGTGAGTCTGTACTTTTGGATTATTCTCTCAGTCCCTGTAAACTGCAGATGAAGTGTTTTTTATTCTGCCTGATATATTGCGTTTTAGTTTCATGTATTGAGTCGTCAATGATTCATCGGACAGAGGATCACAAAAGCGCTTGATCAGTGAAAAAAGAATAAACGAAGGCTCGGACGGTTTAATGGTTTGTAATGTTACTTTGGTTTTTGTGTATGTGTTTCGCATATATGTATGTGTGCCACAAAAGTGAGAAATGATTTTGAGGAAAGAAATTGGGAACGGCAACAATGTTAAGCCCTTTGTCGGTCCGAGCCTTTACTGAGAAAATCTGAACGGCGGAGCATTGGTGAAATAAGTGCAATAAAAAAAACACAAGTAATTAATCCACACTTGGCTTGCATGAGTTTGATTTGTATATAAAAATCTTGTTTGGGTACCGACTCATAGCTGAAACCTTCTTAAAACAAAAATGTAAGAGACAACAAAGAAAGGAGAAGCAAAAGAGCAGCAGTTTCTCATTTCATGAAAAAAAAACAAATAATGCATTCAATGCAAATAAATATAAAAAGGGCCGTTATAAATCTATTAATTTTGTGTATTAATTATTTATAAATGTGGATTTATATTGTTAAAATTAATTATAATAAATAATACATATATATATTGAAATCGAAGAATAATTAGTTTCTAAATATTATTATAGTTGGGAGGAAATTCGCATATGTTTCCACTTAAGTACTAGATGTAGGTTTGGGGGAAACTCGCGAATGCTTCCACGTAAGTATATGGATGTTTGGGATGAAGAACGCATATGTTTTCACGTAACAGCATACATGTTTGTCAGTAAACATGATACTGTTTGCATTTAAATACAAGTAAGTTTGGAACTTGCAAACATATGAATATTTGAAGAGTGTTCCAACCATATATATGGTTCCTGCAGAATATGTTTGGGAAAATTTGTTAGAGAGGCCGTTATTTTTCAGCATCTTCATCGTCTTCAACTTCATCAATATGAAAACAAAAGTTGTCGTGTAGCCTACTCCAATGGGTGATACAAATATTACGTAGCTAAATACAAAGACAGTATGACAGTTACAAAATAATAATTTCATAGTTTGTATTTTCTGTAGTTATTGTAAGTTTTGTCATGTTTTTAATGAAACAACCCTTTCTTTTCTAAAATAAATATGAAACACGTGCACAATTTTTTGAAATAAATAGTTGATTTTTTAACTTTTTATTATCAATTAAATAAACTTAACATATTAAATATCAATAATGATTTCAGTTACATGAATAAATAATACTACATAAAAGAATAATACTCACAGCCTAAAAATTACAAATGGACTAAATTTTTAATTACTTAGGGTGATGAAATCAATTATTTTGGATAACGCGTTTTAAGGTGCGGGCAATAACGTAACCTTTTTCTTTTACACATAAATCATTTTCGAATCAAAGTGAGTCTCCTCACATATTTGACATGAGTCATATATTTTTATTCGATTCTAATGTGTTCATAGTCCGTTACCAGGGCGAGAAATTTGGGGTTTATCTTTGTTATTTACGTCACTTATGTGATTTTTTCTATCCGATATTAATTTATATATACTTTGTCTTAAAGATCTAAAACTAAACAAGGTTTGGGCACAAATTCTAATAATTCTATGAAATCTATGAAAAAAAACACACATTTTATGACTGATTATATGATTAATCGACAACACAAGAATGAGGGATTGTCTTCGTAAGTTGCAAGTTGATGTTTTGCCATTGAAAAATGTGCTGGCTTTAGTTACAACTGATTGTTTTTTATGAAACTTCTATAAATTTCTTCCCAATATCTGGTAGACGCTATTGACATCTAACCCCCAGTTTCCTCCTTATGATATTTATCCACACATTTCACTTCTAGCACATTCTCCATGGATTACACAGTGGCAATTCATTCGAACTCGAAAATTCGCACGACCCGCGAATGTGATTTTCATTGTGTTATCGTCTAAGACCCCCCTCGATGATGATGTTGCCGGCGCTGCTATGGATTTACTTTGGACACCTAGTAACTGCATTTCTGGTCCATCAGTAGTAATGATGCTGCTGGAACTTAAAGTAGATTCTGGGGCTGATGTTGAGATACCATTGGTATCGCTGGTCACACTTTCAAATATAGAATTATTTGTTTGTTTTATAATACGACTTTGTATTAGAGCGATATTAAAATTTATAATTAGCAAAACCACCATAAATTTGAACATTTTGCTTTTTAATTAAATTTTTGTTCACACTTAAATTTTTATTAACACTTGCAGGCTTTCGTTGCCGTGGTTATGGACTTCACTGTGATGCGTTTAAAACAGAACTGGAGGGAATTGTAAAGCAGGTATTTGTTTTTAATCCAAAATAACAAAATCACGGTTCTCAACATCAAAATGTGACGCTCTTCTTGAGTGAAACGCGTCAATCTAATATGTAAATTTCCACCGGTTCATTCAGATAATGGCTGTTAGGTAGCGTTGGCTGTATGACCGGTCTCAGGTTCTGGAATTGTGCTGAAATAGTCAGGTAACACATCTTACTACACAAAGCGTTTAATTCAGAAGCATTATAATTTATTTCTTATTTCATCAATTAGTTAGAATAGTACTTAACAGACTGTTACTTCAAGTGTTTCTGATCATATGTTCAGTTCCCCAACGAAAACTTAATAAGTTTAAAATCACAGTGTTGAATTACAGCTATAGAGTAGTTCCTTAAAGAGAGAACATTTAACTCATCTGACGTTTCCGTTCACACACTTTTACACCAGGTACACCAGTCTTGTAACCACGGTTTACACCAGGTAGGGTTACAAGAACTGTTGACTTTAATTTGTCGGGTTGTTTTGGTTCAGAAATTTAAACGTATTTTGGACTTTTTTATTACCATTTACTGTTCGTATACATTTGTGTTGTATTTAAAACAGTAATTTTTAAACCCAAAACGAAATGCCGTGGTTGTTTTCTTGTTGGTTGGTTTGAACAAGTGCCTCTATATGGTATTATTAAAGCAATTCTTTCCAACATCCAACGTTCATATCACACCAGGCCAAATGTCAGAAATTTACTGAGCTACATATTGTCTCTAGACATGTAATTCTCTATGGTTATAGCAATTGCTGTCGAGAGTAATACATTGAAAGTGCATACGATTGAATAGACTTATTATAACAAAGATGTGGTATATACTATGGAATTGAAACCGATACTGATTACCGGGTTAACCGGCTATGTGTATTCCAAATATGACGGTTTTCAATAAACCGATTTCACTGGGTTTCGGTTGAGGTTAGCCGATTATGTCCCCCACATTCGGAATACTATTTTGTTACAGATTTATTTAAATTTCTTTGGGCTATTGGGGGCTGTCTGAGTTTTGACCTTAGCTTGGTATTCCCAATATGTTATACACACAAAATATGCAGTATTTTTTCTAAAATATGTTCCCAAACACTTTCCTATAAAATTGTTGGCGGCATGAAAAGTCCATCAACAAATTCAAAATGACCCAAATTCAAAATCGCTCAAACTGTTTGATGAATTACCAAAAAAAAGCAAAGTATAAATCTACCCCAAAAATTAATGAAAAATGACCCACGTAAAATAAAGGGTGGTCCAACCATAATGCACTATGTTATTTGTGAGTCTCACCTTAACGTCAAGTTTTTTGCCCAACTTAATTTGGCATTTCTTTGTTTCAGTGTTTGACAAATACAACCATGGAGAGATACACAATTGAGCAGTGCGTTAAGATTGTTGAAGCCTTTACGAAAATGAGCGTTCAAAACAAAATGCATTTCGTGCACTTCATTATTTTGTTGCTCAGCATGATAACGGACTTCTTGTGGCCAGAAATTAAGGATATGGACCTGGACGATATTTGATTCCAACCGGATGGTGCCATTTGCCACACAGCCAACGAAACAATGCCTCATTTGTGCGAGAAATTCAATGGCCGGGTTATCTCACGGCGTGGCGATGTTAATTGGCCGCCACGAACATGTGATTTGACACCGTTGGACTTCTTTCTTTGGCGATCTTTAAAAGGAAAAGGTACGTCAATAAGCCAAGAATAATTCAAGAGGTAAAGCATGAAATACTTCGGCACATTAACGACATTCAACCTCAATTATATCTCAGAATCATTGTAAATATGGACCATCGGATAGAGGTATGCCACCGAAGGCGTGGCGAGCATTTGGCCGATATTTTGTTTCACACATAATTCTCATAGATCCTTCTATCATAATAAAAAACAACTACAGGAGGTGTCAGGTGACACCCGGTTGGAGCGAAGTTCCTTTCGCTATATATTATGAACTAGTTGAAAAATACTATAATTTAAATGGATCTTCAAGAAAAGATACTTTTTTTAAAATAATAAACTTTTTATAAGAAATTTGTTTGTATTGAATATATTTTAAAAAAATACTATATATATTTGTAGATCCCTTTTGTAAGAATATGTACTTTCTGTAATGAGAGGTACTTCTTTTATTAAAAGCTAATTTTTTAAAGAAAAGGTACCATTTTAATAAAAAGTACTTTCTGTAAGAAAAAGCCTAAGAGTATGAATATTTTTTACAAAGAAGTATTTTTTAAGAACAGGAACTTTTTACAGAAGTGGTACTCTTTTTAGTAAACGGTTATTTTTTAAAGAAAATTTAGTTATTTTCAGAAAGGCTACTTATCTCAAGAAAAGAAAAGAAAAGTTATTATTTTATTTTTAAGAAAAGGTACTTTTAAGAAAAGGAATTTTTTTAAGAGAAGGTATTTTTTTCAAGAAAATGTTTTTTTTAAGAAATGGGATTTTTATTTAGAATTGGCCGTTTTTTTAAGAAGAGGTACAATTTTAACAGTAGGTTCTTATCTCAAGAAAATATATTTTGTTTTACATAAAAGGTACTCTTAAAAGAAAAGGTAGTTTTTTAAGAGAAGACAATTTTTTGTAAGATAATGTACTTTTTTAACCCTGCTGTTAGGTTAGGAAAAAAATACGAATGTTAGGTTATGGGCCCAGTTGGTCCATACTGCAATTTTCATGCAGAATATCAATTTAATCGCTTTCGTTATATATATTTTAGTTCAATATTCACTAAATATTGTTATTATTATTATCATCTTTGTCTTGAAAATAAATGTACAGAAAATCAGAGGAAATATACTATGGACCAAATGGTCCCTTAACCTAAGATTCGTATTTTTAACGAATGTTGCTTAAGAGACCATTTGGTCTATACTGCAATTTACAAACAAAATAACCATCTAATCGTATTCTTTGTATCTATCTTGGGTCAGTAATACTCAAATATTTTTATTATTATTGTTATTTTATATTTTGAACATAATTGTAAAGAAAATCAAAGAATATATTCTATGGACCAAATGGTCCCTTAATCTGAAATTTGTAATTTCTTATTTGACTCAGTTCTGTTTCTAGTTAGAAAATTTAATTTTTGCTCATGCCACTGGTTTATAAAAAAGATCACGTGACCTGAAAAATGAAGTCAGTATATATCACCGTTCAAAACTTACAAAGAAAACTAGCCATTATTTCGACCAAATGGGCTTAATCTAACAGCAGGGTTAAGAAAAGGTACTAATTTAAAAAAATTACTTTTTTCAAGAAAATGTACTTTTTGTAAGAAAATTTAATTTTTTACGAAAAGGTACTTCTTTAAGATAAGGTATTTTTTTAAGAAAAGTTACTCTGTTTAAGAATATGAGTAGGTATTTTTATGAGAAAATTTCCTTTTTTTAAGAAAACGCACTTATTTAAGAAAATTTTATTTTTTTAAACTTCTTTCACTTTGGCTTTTCTAAATTTACTTTTTATTTGGTTCAAAGCTACAATATGTAATAAACAGGCTCCACCTAGAAAATTTCCCATTAATCAACAAATTACTACCAATATATTAGTCTAGACACAAACCAAACTAAAAGTAAAAGTGTAAGAGTAAGTGTGCTGCCAAATGTAATTCCATGCTCGTGGTTGTATGTCATGGATTTGCCAGTCTTGCACTTTGGCTTTTCTAAATTTACTTTTTATTTGGTTGAAAACTACAATATGTAATGAACAGGCTTCACCGAAAAACTTCTGCTAACACAGAAATTGATTTCCCGTAAAAAAAACCCCAAAAAACTCATTTTCATAAATTCAATAATATTATTTTCACTAATTTTACTTCATGTGCTTACACGCAGGGGTCGGAAACGTTTTATTTGTTGTTTCCATCAAACCAAAATATCATACACACAGGGAAAATATTAGTTGAAAATCAATTCAGGCATTGGAAATTCCATGATAAAGTCTATTTTTTGATTAGAATTCATAATTGCCAAACATCAGAATTATTTGTCGACGTTATTGATATATTAAAAATAGGTCTTACTAAATACAAGTTCCTACTACCGAACTTTAGTTGTATTAACCAATTTGAGTACTTCAACAACCTCATTCATCTGAAATGGAAGATACAACTAATAAAAAGTGCAATATTAGAATTTGTGTTCAAATATTATTTACTGTAATCATAATTTAGTTTCTGTTACAAAAACACTTGTTGCAAAGTTACGAGTATGTATTCGATTTTTGACAAGAGGCTTTGTTGTATTGTGGATGACACAAATTAACTTAAACATACATATGATACCCAGGGGTAACCCATCCCCATTTTTGATCGAAAATATGAAAAATTTAGAAAGACTGTCTATATGTATTTTTCGATTGGACGCTCCGTTTTCGAGATATAGAAATTGTTTCATATTTTCGATAAAAAAAAAATGGGCACGAAATACGAACCGTGGTTATAAATAATAATAATTTTGTTTATATTTAAATATAAAATACACAATTTTAATAAAAAATTATTTTTTTTACTTTTTTTTCTATAAAATTCATAAGGGGTTAAAGCATCACCAAATGGTTGTGACAGTCATCAAATTCAAGTAATTACTTTAGTTTAGCATACCAATATATTATTTGGTACAACCGAATTAGTTTTTACATTTGTTGTTCAACCAACTAATACAGGATAATTTGATTGCTAGAACTAAAACTCGATTGACATGCACAACATTTGGTGATACTGAACACAATTATTGGTAATCACAACAGAATAATGTGATATCTCAATGAACCGCCAAATTTTAGTTGGCTGTCAATATATAGTTGTGACAACGAATCTCTTCTCTGTGTGTAGATGTTGAAAAATGTTTTTCAACTGTGTTGATAAATATTATTTTAAAACATTTTTTTTCAAATCTTTCGCTCAATATGTATGTACATAAATATAAAACTATCTGTTGAAATAATTATCATAGATAATGAGAAAACAAAAATAAGATCATAATTTTTCAATCGTTCAAATGAGGAAAAAAAGTCCAGTCGGAATAAAATAACTTTCTAAAGCCAAATAAAACTTTCTACAGTAAAAATAAAACACCTAATAGGGCAGCGAGGACGATTATCTAATATCGAGTACATACCTATGGATTTTATGAATTCAACAAACGGATACAGTTTTGGAACTCTTTAATATGTTTATTTTAATATACCTACATCACTCCACAATGAAGAATATGAAACAAGTAAAAAAAAAGTCGAGACCAACATTTTTGATGAACACGCAGGGTCCGACAGCGTTCAAAAAAATGTTTATCTAGGAATGCCTAGGATAGGGAACCAAGGGAGCTCAAATGGGAGGTATTATTCTTATGAACTCAACGGTTCATTTTCGCGTGCGACATCAGTGGAGCCAGCTAATGCTATTTTAACATATTGCATAGTATTTGACGTCAACTTCCTTCGGCAGGACTTAAAGGAAGGTCCAATACCGCAGTAGGTCCAATACCGGCCTTAGGCATCGGTATTGCTTTATTATGTTATAGAGTTTTTCAACTGGCAAGTCTTTAGTCGCTTTTGACGATTTTCTCCTCTTGAGTAGATCAATACCGACTTCGGTGCGATGGAATAGTGTTCGGTGAAAACATTTAGTGGTTTGCAGAAGTAAGAAGTATACCTTGCATTTGAGTAGAGCTACACGCTGAAAAGTTGATATTTTGTTGTTGTTTGGATGCAAATATAAAGTGTTTGTAGCTTGTCGCAAATACAGTATACTTGTGTCCAAACACATTGTGTTTGGGACATAATAATGATTAATAGGTTATAATATATGTATTTGTGTCTCAAATGTGGTTTAGTTTGTTGAAAACTGCTGAAAACACTGCTGTCTGTTACGATAGAGAAGCAAAAAGCAGCAGATCTGCAACTCACGAAAAAAATGCTTGCAAACATGTACATGGTTCCTGCAGTACGTTATTGTGACTGATATTTTTCAGCGTGTAGGGTTTTATCCATATTTGAGCTGTCCAGCAAATGCAGTTTAGCCTAACATCCTAAAATAAAAGACAAATAATATTATGCTGATAAATTTAACCCCGTTGCAAGGTTAGGTTAGATAGAATTGGCTGTCACTATAGATACATTTAATCCAACGAGGAAGTCGCCATCGTTGAACCTGTAAATTCGCCAGGTATTGTTATGGGGAGTTCAAGCAATATGTTTGTGTGTTTGAAGAAGAGACTTACATTGGCCCCTGGCGAACCAATTAGCACTCTGCAGAAAGGTCCCAACATCATTCAGTTTAACTACCTAAATATCTGCTAGATCCAACATGAAGTAAAATCATAGATATTTCCGCCTACATGAAGTACAATCCCATATATTTCCTCCTACTTATATAAAAGATCGGGCAGTAGCAAATGAGATGTTCGACGCTCTATTATTTTTCTTTATCCCCACAGCTTCTGTTTAATCATAAGGTGAGACTTTGGAAAATTTAAGCTGCCACCCTCAAGTTTTGTTCATTTGCTCCAGAAACCGACGTAGTTAACATTCTACCCCGATTGGATAACTCTACGGCGTGCCGCAACGCTCTGAAGATCTCGCAAGCATCACCCTTAGACAGTTTTATGAAATAAATTAATAAAATTATTCGCGGTTGTGACCCTCCTGTTTTTGATCATAAGGTGAGACTTTGGAAAATTTAAACTCCCACCGTCCATTTTGGTTCATTTGCTCCAGAAACGGACGTGGTTAACATTCTACCTCGATCGGATAACCCTAAGGCGTGCCGCAACGCTCTGTAGATCTCGCAAGCATCACCCTTAGACTGTTTTTTGAAATAAATTAATAAAATTATTCGCAGTTGTGACCCTCGTGTTTTTGATGTGTTAACATCTATAGGCACGGGTAGGGTAATCTATCAAAGTGAACACATGCACAAAACACACACCGTTAGCGTCACATACGTGGTTGTTGTACAACAATAGTCCCTGCCTGAAAATAAGTATGATGGTATTGATATAGCGGCAGCGAACAAACAAGCAGGTCGTCGTCGCCTAAGAGTATTGAATAGTATAGTATAGAATATAAATATTGATGTATGTTGAAATATTTATGCTTTTTGTATTGTTTTATGTAATATCGTTATCGAAGTGGTGAAAATTGAAATATTCTATAAAGAGAATAAGACTCGTTAATGCTCTTTACTCAGACTATCTACATGATAGCGGAAAAAGAGTGCAATAAGTTCTCTATACTATACAATACTTTTTGTGGTCGCTCTGTTTACGGCAAAACAAAAACAATATTACAAATATTGCTTTATATATTTTAATAGTATTACATCTAATGTTAAAGTAGATGTAAGAAAACAGAAAGTGCAATAGCAAAAGATCCTTCAGCACAAAAACAATTTTTATTTTTCATTGTAACATTTACTAATGTGTTCATGAAAATTGAACAGGTACCGTGTAACAAAAAGGTGTTAACACATCGCCCGTGAGTTTGAGCACTAATTTTTATATAAAATAGTATCCAACAACTATAGTATCCAACTATAAAATTTGGTAGAGGTTGGAGATCATTATTATTTAGATTAGATTTTTTAGATTTAAGTTTAAGTTTAAGTTAAGTTTAATTAGTTAATATATTTTTTTGTTTTACTTTTATTATTATTAATGTAATTTGAGTCAGATATCCCTGTACTATAAATATATGACATTAGATATTTCTATGCAAGCTAACAGTAATAAATAATTAATAAATAATAATTAATAAATAATGAATTATAACTCTACCCGAAGTAATTAGCCAATTCAAGCCAAATAGTGAAAAATGGAAATCGGTATTTTTTTTTTGTTTTTGGTATAAAGTTGTATGCGCTACGAATTCAGAAATCTTTGAAAGTCATATGGCTGTATTGAAAAGATTTTGAAGCTTAAAATAAGGTATAATATGTTACCTTAGTACACTGGTCTAATAATCCCATTTCGGGTACGATATTCAAAATTGTAGAAAAATAGTTTTTCCTATTCTTTTCGAACAAAGTTTAAAATTTTTCATGTGTCCATTGTTTAAATATAATGAATGGTGAAAAGTTATATTTAGTAGACATATTGTTACATTCTGAACTACTACCACAACTAGTTCATTCATCCTCAAATAAGGGATCGTCGCACAGTGGTTCAGAATCGATTTTCATCGCCCAAATTCAATATCTTTTGATGTAGTAAATATTTTTAAGTTGCGTAAACGTCTGATTGAAGGCAAGAAGAGACGTGTGGGTGCACAGTGGGGCGTATTTCAGAAAAATTTCGAAAGTTGTCTATTTTTGTCTTTTTCGATTTTCTGGAAAACAAAATTTTTTGGATAATTTGACATAATTGTTCATAATACAAAAAAATTTAATTTTTTTCGTATTATAGATATTCCCTTTTTCGAGTTTTAAAAATAGAAAAATGTTGACTGTTGAACAATTAAAGCCTGATTTGTTCCCCAGTTTCCTGGGGAAATGTAAAATTATGCAAATTTTTAGATCAAAAGCAATTGAAATTTGTGTGATAGAAATCAATTCTGAACCACTGTACCCTGAAGTCGACAATTGGAAATTACCATTTTTTGTTGATATACCTGAATACGTGTGTTAATGGTAGAGTAAAATTCATACATAGAGCAGCGACTTCTCACGTTAAACGAACGAAGTTTGGTGTGGTTGTATACGAACGTTGCATATTGAAAAGTATTGCTTTAATAATACCAGATAGAGGCAATGGTTAAAAACAACCAACCAGAAAATACCAACGGCATTTCATTTTGTGTGTTCAAATTATTGTTTTAAATACAACACAAATATACACTAATAATAAAACTCAACAAAAAAAACTGCAATATTCATTTAAATTTCACGGTTCTATACCAAATCGGAATGAAAAAGTTAAGTCAATAGTTCTTGTAACTCCACCTGGTTTAAGTCAGTTTGCGTCCATTGCACCAACTTCACGACGAAGAGTGTGGAGTGAAACGTCAGATGAGAAAGATTGCGCCTCTAGGTGTCATTATTCTATTGTGTTAATTGCTTTAATATATCAAAGTTGTTTCTGTGTGTTATAATGTGTGCATACAAACTAGTTTTTTGAAAATAATTACACAAAATAAAACAATCAACGATAATATAACATTTTATGATTGTGGCTTTGAGGTCCATAAAGGGTTTATTTACCGTAGGTTATCTTACAGTAATTGATCGTAAACCCCAATAATTCAATTTTATTTCAACTTAAAATAATCACTTATGTTTTTTGTAGTAGTATTTTACTTCAATTTACAGTTAAAGTAATTTAAAGTTAATATTTACATTTCTGTTTTTTGAAAATTTTTTAAACGAAAATAACAACTGCAGAAATAAAAATATATTGCAACAAATATTGTATTACAATATTGTAATACAATTTGTGACCCTGTGATCAAATGTGATTAAAATTTTCGTCCGTGTGAAAAATATTGAGCAACCTCACTTTGTTACGCTGAGAAACCAGCAACAAATTAGTGTTTTTTACATCAAAAACATTTTTCTAAGACTTGAATGAGTATGACATCATTGATAATTTCTCCTTGAATTTGATTGCACGCTTAATGTTTAAACGTGTTTGTGGAAAATATAACGTATTTTTAGCTTGTCGCAAATATAGCATTCTTGTGTCCAAACACATTGTATTTGCTTTCCAATATTACATGTTGGAGACAGAATGATTAACATGTTATAATATAAATTTTTGTGCCCCAAATATGGATTTGTTTGCTGACAACTGCTGAAAACAAAGACGTGACCGACAACAACGAAACAAAACACCAGTAGGTCTTCAATTAATGAAAACTATGCTTGGGCGTAAGTATATGAATGTTAAAAACTGTATCTGGCTTCTGCATAATGTTACACGGACAGTTTTTTTCAGCGTGTAGAAACATTAAAGTGTTTCTCGATACATGTTGGTGATATTTCGCGATAAAAATTTAATACTACACAGATGGAATTTTTCCGGTTTTGTAGAATTAAACGTGAAATGTTGATCCTAGTGTAGGCTTTTAGATGTAAAAAAATTACATGATGACAAGTTTTTTTTTGCCAATTTTACAACAAACTGAAGACAACTTACTTACTTTCAACATATCACTTTCAAATATGACAACACAGCATGCGCGACTTTGAAAGAATACTGTAACGAGAAAGAGAGAGTGGTCCAACAGCGGGAAGGCCTTATGTTCCTACTATCATGTAGGAGCTATGGAATTATACCAAACCACACTAAATCCACAACATCAAAGTAAACCAACAATTTCAGTGCACTAACATCAGGACACAAGTATCGACCATTGAAAGAAATTTTCATAAAAAACTGCTGAGCTTGGAAATATCACAGACCAACGTTAATATAACTCTAATCGAGAGGAAAATTTATCAGATTGACATAGGGCTTTCGAGAATGATTAGTGAAGAAGATCCCACAACTTTCAAGAACGAACAGGATGATAGGGTAAGAGGAATGACGGAGGATATCGGGAAAGTACATCTGACGAAAATCAATACTCTGAAAGAAATTCAGTTCGGACAATATGGAATTGTTTACAATGATCACTGGTTTGATAATAACACACAAGTGAAAATACCAGCGGAGTGTAAATGGTTATTGTCGCTGGGTAGGAAATTTACACACCATAGCTGAAATTGAACAGTGCATTCGGATAGTGGATGAGAACAAAAGGGGAAACTGCAGGGCGAAAATGGCCAATCGAATCACTAATTTTAAGAGAAATGTGAAGAGCACACCAAAGAACGAATTCATTCTGACGATGTATAACAGGGCAAGGAAATTTCTTAAATCTCACAAGGAGATACTCATCGTACAAGCGGACACTGGTAATAGGACAGTGGCGGTGTACAACCACGACTACGAGGGGAAAATGGGAACACTTTTGAATGACGAGAATACGTATAGAACTTTGGGAAACGACCTAACTGATAGGCTACAGAGGACGGACGATAACATCATCACGTCACTTCACAGGGACAACTACATTGACACCGCCACTACGCCCCGCATATATGGGCTGGCGAAGATACGTAAGCCTAATATACCCCTCAGACCGATTATCGCATCCATACCATGCTACCTACTATCTAAGTACATAGGGAGGATTCTACAGCACTTAGTATCCGAACAATACAACGTGAAAAATTCCACGCAGTTTAAATCCAATTTAAGGGGTGTCCGACTAGAGGACAACGATATCTTTGTATCTTTCGACGTAATATCACTATTCACTAATATTCCAATTCACAATGCAGTGAAAATTATCATGGGAAAATGGTTCATTTTATGTAACAACACACGAAAATTTCAAAGTCAAAATTTCTAGAAATTCTGAAATTTTGCCTCTTGGACAATAACTACTTTATGTGTGAAAAAGTAGTATACAAGCAAATATATGGTATGTCAATGGGCAACCCGTTCTCGCCTACCATCGCGGATATCATACTGGACAATATTCTTGACGACACATTAGCGGAACTGAAGGACAATGGCATACACATCAAGTATATGACAAAATACGTAGATGATATTTTGACGATAATTGATAAGAATGACACCGACAAAATTCTGGACACCTTGAATAAATATCACTCGAAGATCCAACATACAATTGAAATAGAAAAGGACAGGAGCATCGCCTACCTGTACAGCAAATTATAACATGACAACAATATCATTAAATTTGACTGGTATACGAAACCAACTTCATCTGGACGGATTATGAACTTCAACCCAACTCAACCAAAATCGCAAAAAGTCTGATTCACAGAGTATTGACAATTAGCGACGTACAACACCACCAGAAGAACATTAAATTGATGACGAACATGTTGACTAACAACAGCTTTCCCAGAAACCTCATTACCAGACTAATAGACGATAATATTAGGAGGATAAGAATAGACCAGAACGACGATCTTCAAATTCATTCGTCCAACACTGAGATTGCAGAAAGCGAACCGATAACTTTTTTCAGTGTAAAATACATCCCTGGGTTAATGGACAAGAACACTCTTCAAGCGATAATGACAACAGAGAACATATATTTTGCATATGGGCCTAACACAACACTTGGCACTATCTTCTCCAGAACGAAAACACCAATTGAACGACAACGACAAAACAATGTCATATACGAAATACCATGGAAAGGAGACCCAACACAAAGCTGTGAATTGGTATACATAGGTACGACAAAGAGACAACTGCAGATGAGGTCGGGAGAACACAAGACAGACATTGAAAAAGAGAGAACAAGAAAAGCATTGTCACAACACCTAATTGATTCAGGCCACACAGCTGATTTCGATAATGTAAGGATATTGGATAAAGAGAGAAGCGAAAAGACGAGAATGATATTGGAAAGTTTGAGAATACTAGAGAAGATAGACAAAACGATGAATCTAAAAGAAGAAAGTGACAACATGCGCGAGCTACAGTGTGGCAATACAGAACCTGTGATATTAATTTTAAGCTGTGTTTGTTTTATGTGTTAATGTAACGCGTAAATACAAATATTAATATTATTGTAAGTTTACTGTTTTGCTAATAATGTATATTGTTAATTGTGACAAAATTTTTGTATTTAAAATAGACGAATCCCATGAAGATGTCAACAAGAAATTGACGAAACGTCGGGAAAATGTAATAAAAATAACTTTTTATTTACAAACAACTATAGGTCTAATTAGCTTGATATTCAACCACCGAAGACAACTTTGTTTAAAGGATCATAGAAGAACTGTAAAGTAAAAGTATTTTAAAATTGTCTGTAATTCGGATTCTCTGACGATAATTCCAATACACTTATATATCTTCTAAAGTGCAAAAGCTCAAATAACAAAAATTTTGTGTAGAGGCAAAAAAACCGAGTTTGCGGAGTTAAAAAATGAATGACAATTCACAATAATAGAATTATTCATATGGAATACTTTTGAAGTTCAGGAACAGAAATTGATTCCATATTTTGACTGGGGATAGATATGGTTATTGTTTTTAAACAAAAATGCAAAATTTGAAAATTTTGATTTAGTTAATGTTTGATACGTTTAGTTATTGCATTTTGGGTTGTTATGCTTTTGCAGTCTGGGGGCGATACACTGCGAGTCACTTAAATAAGGAATGATATTTTATAGACTTTAAACTTAGCAAACTATCATTAGCAAAATAAGAAAAAAATTTTGTTATCTCTTTTAAATGGTTTTGAAGATTTAGTAATAAATGCTACCACCCTTATTGGATATAATTTCAAAAATACAGTCAGGTTTTGATTGATAAAAAGACCCTATATAATTTAAAGAAATTGACTCCCATAAATCTTATACGCGACTTCTCATGAATCTTTTGTTTCCTATTGCCTTCCGTCTTCTTATACGTTTCGTCCATGCCACCCCCAGACATTTTCCATTATATTTAGATCGGATTAATATGGAAGCCGATGCAAAATTTCCTCTTTTTATTCATGAATCCAATGTTTTACAGCTGTATGGGTCCAAAAGTAAATTAAATTAGGGGAAAACGTCTTTCTAAGATCCTCTTGTACGATTCTAAATTTCATGTACATGGGTATTGCACCCCATACCACAAATCCTGCTTCTCTGCTGTGTATTCGTTGCAAAAATGTTTAGTCTTTTTCTTTAGACGTCTAATAGTTAAGTTTTTTGTCATCGGAAAACCCACTCTCAACCACTTGTCTGACCATGTCATTGTATCCTCATCAAATTGGAGGGGTTGAACTTTAAGTTTCGCACTAAGTGGCAACTTTTTGTGCAATTTCCGACGAGAAATGAATGGACATGACTTTAAAATACAAAGTTCTGTATAAACAATCGTGTTAACTCCACTTTCGTTTTGAACGCCGACGTGGAAGAATAAGGGGCGAGTCTTCAAATTTTTTGAATTTCTCGAACCATTGTTGTCACTTTAGATTGCCCTTTCATGTTTTTCCATATACAACCGGTTTTATCGTCTCTTAATTTTCTCTGATATTTGAATTACATTCAGTCCTTTGGATTTCAAAAGTAAAATTTGTTCCTTCTGAAATTTAAAATAAAACCGTTTAATTTTTATTGTTTTGATAATTTTCATCCATTACAATCACGAATCATGACCTGCTTGATCAATATTAAATAATTACTTATTCAAGTGATGAATTTAGAAACCATTAACTAAATCATGGAACGAATTGTATGACTCAAAAGCACTGGCGACATCTGCCGAATGATTCCAAATATATTACTCTCTTTTTGTCATAATTTTGTCCATTCATAATTTTGATGTGAAACATTGATGCCTTCTGAAACATTTATGTTTTTTGTATTGTTTTATGTAATAACATTGTCGCAATGGTGAACTTATATTGAAATATTCTATAAAGAGAATAAGACTCGTTTATACTCTTTTACTCAGACTCTTTACATGAGAGCTGAAAAAGAGTGCAATAAGTTCTCTATACTATTTAATATTTTGTGTCGTCGCTCTATTTATGACAAACCAAAAGCAATTATTTCAGTGATCTAAATATTGCTTTATTTATTTTAACAATATTATATTTAATGTTAAAGCAGATGTAAGAAAAAAGAAAGTGCAATAGCAACAGAGGTTTCAGCACAAAAACTATTCTTTTTTTATTTTTCAATTGAAAATTTACTAATGTGTTCATAGAAATCGAACAGGTACCGTGTAACAAAATGGTGTTAGTTAACACATCACCCATGACTTGGAACACTCACTGATTTTTTTTACATCAGATGAGTGGGTTGTCAGAACATGAAAGCACTCCCCTAACTTCTCGAGAAATAGACCACGATTGGGCAGCACAAGTAAGTGTAAGTTTTGAATACTAAACAAATTGAATTGAAGGCAATATTTGCACAGTACCCTTTTTTGCTATTCTAGAATATATTTCCGAAACGTAAAGATAAGCTTTTCATTATTTTTATAAGAACTTTACGAAAAAATATTGAATTTCGGTTAGTACTTTGCGATTGCATGGAAAATGACAGGGAAAAAGCTTTTCTTTGAAATGAACGTTTTGCATTTGATGCAAAAAGCAAAATGGAGCGTAACATTTCCGGAACGTCTTAGAATCTCGAAGTAAGGATTTGTGGTGATAGGGGAAATGAGACGGAGGACTGGAAGTGCTTAAGAAAAGTATGATTAAGGAAAATATGTCGAAAAGGTGATTTTTCGTTCGGTTTCAAGGGAGAAATATACCGATTAGGTTCCTTTTTGGTGAGCATTAGCTTTTTACTATCCCTAGGGTTTCTGCAAAGTTTTAGTGAAATCGGTTGATCTTTACTCAGGGATCCCTTACAAAATATTTTTTCAAAAATTTTAAAAATTTTAAAAAATGTGTAGGTCCCTGGAGGTTATAGTGTAGACTCTTGTACATGACTACGTTAGTTCGATCCCTGCTCAGACCACCTAACACTTCTTTCGACGTCTGTCACCTCGCTTACTGACGGCAACACTATCGAGTATTATTTAACCATGAATTATCTTCTCAAAAATACCCTTCGGATTCGGTGTAAAACTCCCAAAATAGTGTAAAACTAGAACGCGCACACCTCACTGGTTGTTAGAAGCTGTCCCCAATCACTTCAGAGGATGTTGTAGGGAACCTTGTCTTTTCAAACATTTTTGAAACTTTAGAAGAATATTTTTTTTCCTCCTGCGGCCTGAAGAGCTTATCATAGTGACATTTCTGCAGTGCTATTTACGTCAGATATCTCATATTCTATTAAAATTTTCATATTTGTTTATTTATATTTCGATAATTCTGTTTAAATACCTTTTTTTTACAGTTTAAATATTGATTGTGACCAACACTTTTACCCCAATTCCAAACGGTTCCAAACGGTCAATTACTTCGATAGTGTTAGCGTCATAAGTGAGATGGCAGTCGCTGAAAGAAAAGTTAGTTGCCAGACGGACTCTAACTGTAGCGGCACTGACGGTCACTTAAAATTCTAAAAATATTTCCTTCCTCATGTGCTCTTGATGACAAAGTGCTCGAAGCCCATATTTATTACAAGAAACAATTGTTTTGTTTGCCGAAATACTCTATAAATAGAGTTCGCCACTCCTGCTTAAAAGTATTCTGGTAAAAAAAAAGTCAGGTATTCCCATAATCAGTTCCTCAATGCGCATTACTTGGGTAAAGACTTTCCAGTACACACTTAGGTGAATAACCATTTAAAGCAGTATCGCAAATATTTCATACTGCAAATTATACTGATAGAATTTCATGCAATTATTGAAATGTAAATTTCAGTGAAAGTATAACAAGTTTCGAGTTAACATTTGATTCGATATGAGTCATGTTATTGAATTCAAATTAAAAACACCAACTCAATCCGTAATTTGCCTTGGAAATACGCACATTATATCTCAGTAGATACCTGTTTTTTATTATTTATAGGTTTAGTTTTCATTAAAATATTTGTAACATTGTTTTAATACTTAAAGCGTTTTTTTAAATTAGTACTCATAATCACATTGTTGGCCTTAATATCTACTAGTAGTGTAAATTATATTTAATTTCTATTGCAAGTAAATTATCAAAATCTATCCAAAATCGATCTTTCTTTGCTTTCAACTCTGCATAAATCAAAGCTTCCTCTTACTTAATCACACAGATCGTTGCTTGCACATCGTCCATGCAGGACACAGCGGCAGTTCATTCGAGCCCGTAAATGTTTGCGACCGGCAAACGTTATTTTCGTTATCATCTCTTCAACCACTTCATCATCTTCTGACGCCGCCGTTTCATTATCTATGATGGGTGAGAAAATTACTGCAGCTGCCGCCGTTTCAGGTTGAGTATTGAAGTCAGTTATATCCACTATCTGGCTTTCTATTAAACTTAATGCGTAGGGATCCTCTGTGGTCATACTGCTGGAACTTGTGGCATATTCGGGTACAGATGTGGCACTGCCACTGTCACTATTATATGATATTAAAGTAGTAATGGGTTTCATAGAAAGGCTTTCTATGCCGTATAATTGAAAATTTATTATTAATAACATTGACACAATTTTGAATATTCCGTTACTCATTCTGTATATAATTTATCTTTTCTTTAATATTGTTGTTTGCTAATTTTGACTAAGCAATTAGTTGATTTTGTGTTTTTGATTATGACCTTAAGCGTGTAGCGTTTAAAATGAAACTGATGGTTTTGCATCTCATTTATTGGTATAAAATGCCCAAAACCACTATTTAAAAGAGGAACTGGAAATACTCTTCTCAAGAGAATCTTGTGAATATTTACCTGTTCGTTTAGCTGCTGGTTTTCCGATACAGTTTTGTTTACCTGTAGCAGGTTTCGGAATTGAGCTTAAATTATCTTATCACTCATCTACATCTCTCTGCTTGTTTACCGCTTGAATGAGTTAACTCTTTTGCGATCGATTCATCTTCCTCTCTTTAACTTGACTATTTTAACACATTTTGTATTTGACAAGACATTTTTGTTGTCAAAAATTTGTAAATTTTTTTGGATAGCAGAAGTTGGTTGACTGTCAAGATCGTTTTTGTTTTTGAAATAGAATTTTACAAAAAATTTAACACTGTTTAAAAACCCGTCTTCTTCCGACAGGTGCACAGTGGGTCAGAATCAATTTCCATTTGGCAAAATTTAATAACTTTTACTGCGGTAAACATTTTTAAGTTGCCTAAAATACCAGTTGTAGGTAAGAAGTCAAGGATTATTCTGAGATAATAATATTGAAAATCCGACGACTGAATATATTCGACCAAACTTGACAGTTTTTTTTTCAAAGAAATCAATAAAATTTTAGTTTTCGTTATACATATATATTTTTTAAGTTAACCAAACACTTTTCCACACATACATATGTATATCGCATATCTGTGACAAGACCGTAATAACTCAATAAACATAGTTTCGAGAAAAATGACTTGGGAAGATTCAAGTTACACAGGTATATTGCACAAAATACTAGTTTAAAAATACCATCAGGCCGATCTTAAAACAATTTTTACATGGAAATAAATACAACTGGACAATGAGAACATTTTGTCTTATTGACTTCAAAAAAGATAAATTTTGAGACGGTCTTGTCGCATATGAGGGATATGTATTATATTCATTGAAATCTTTCGATACAAAAAAGCAATGGCAATTTTTTAATTATTTATTCAAACAATATACAAAGCGAAATATGAAAACGATTTTAATATTTGCTTTGCACTTTTTTCTTGTTGTATGCACGTAGAAACAAAATATTTTCACTATACCATACACGCATGCAAATTAATCTCATGTCTCTTGTATCGTAAATATTTCTAATGAAATATCAACATCTCTAGAACTGAATGAGATACAGTTTAAGAGAGCCAAAAAAATATTAATTTTTCCAACTTTCAAAACTCTGGAAAGTGCAAAAATGTAAACCGATTACCCATTACTAACCTGACCAACTGTTCCGCTTTTGGTGGGATTGTCCCGCCTATTACGGGATTGTCCCGCCTTTTGGTGCCACACCACGACTTGAGTTATAATAAAAGAGTGATTGTATATGAAATAAAACGCGTTATTTTATATTTTTACTCCTATTTTAACTACTAAATTCGTGTATTTTAAATACATGTTACCCATTACCAACAGGGTATTTGAAAAATAATGGGTAATTAACTACAGTGATGGACAATAACCCTTCGCGATTACCCACAGTGATGCAATGGTTAGTGTGCGTGGCTCTAGTACGCGAGAACGAGGGTTCGATCCCTGCGCAGCCCATCTTACTTTTCTTTCGACGACGGTCGACGGTCACCTCGTATAGTGATCGCGACACTATCGAGTACTTAGCCATGAAAAAGCTTCTCAAAATACCGCTCGGAACCGGTGTAAAACAGTAGGTCCCAATCAGTGAGTGTAAAACTAGAAAGAACACATCTCACTGATTGTGAGAAGCTCTCCCCAATGCTTTCATGGGATGTTATGGGACACCAGTTTTGATTGCCCAGTATCCACACAGTACGAAGGATATAATGGATAGGTTCCCTCAGCGATGGGGAATTACCCATCGCCATTAGCCATTATCTACAGGGTATGGGGAAAATAATGGGTAGTTACCCACGACGATGATGAATTACCCATTACAATTATTCATTTCATGTGGAGAATGGATATGTTGATTTTATGCATTA
This sequence comes from Phaonia tiefii, assembly GCA_963931995.1. Taxonomy (NCBI): domain Eukaryota; kingdom Metazoa; phylum Arthropoda; class Insecta; order Diptera; family Muscidae; genus Phaonia; species Phaonia tiefii. The sequence continues at coordinate 130,230,656 of OZ008370.1, forward strand.
CCCACAACGGTGGGTAATACGTTACCCTAGGTAATTTAGAAAAAACTTTTATATCTCGAAAACGGAGCACACAATCGGAAAAAGTGAACTATTTTTGCGTGTTTCCAAGAAGTTCTGGTAAAATGGTCCAATTCATATGGAATATTTTTTTCGAAAAATCGCCAAATTAAAAATGTGGATATAACTCGGAAATGGTGCAACCCATGGTAAAACTAAAATTGTTGACCTACTTAGGAGGCTTTAACCAATGAATGTCTTTAATGTGGCATAAAGTAATATCACTGCGCGACACCAAAAAAAATTATGGGGTTCTGTCAAGGGATTCTGGTAGTAAGGTCTAAAAAAATATATACATGTATCGGCTTTTTGCCAGATCTGATCTGATAAAAATTATAACCATAACTTTTACTTTTTTTTTTTGAAAACTCGCAAAAACTGCTCCAAAACGACGGGGGGCGTGGTCAAAGTGTTCCACAAAAAATTATTATTAAATTTTACTATATATGTCCGAACACTCCAAAACACAAATCTTAGCCCAAGTGCCAGATAATAAGCAAAAACTAACTACATTCTAAGGATTAATAATGAATTTTGTCATTTTGCTGTTTCCATTAAAAATAGTCCACATAATATTTCATCTTTTATGTAGCAGTTGGGCTAAGATTTGTGTTTTGGAGTGTTCGGACACATATAGTGAAATTTTATGGCGATAATTTTTGTAGAACATTTTGACCCCCCGTCAAAACGAGTTTTCAAAAAAAAGTAAACATTATGGTTATACGTGACAGTTAGAGGGTTAATTTGTTCCACAAAAATGTTTATCTGAAACTTTTCTATAAAACTTCTGAACATATTTTATGCCTCAGAAGTAAGGAACACACAATTTTGCATGCCGATATGTTGCAGGGAAGTTCCAAGAGGCGGAAACTTTAACCCGCCCTAAAATAAAATGTGATCAGATCTGGCAAAACGCCAATACACGTACATTTTTTTAGACCTTTCTACCAGAAGCCGTTGACAGAACCCCATCATTTTGAAAAAAAATCTAATTTTGTCTCACAGTGTAATTTCCTGTCCTCCTGGCACCATTTTTGATTTAAATAATTTTTTATTCTCAAATAAACAAAACGCTATATCTCGAAAACGGAGCGTCCATTTGGGCAAATAACAAATTCTTGATGCATTCTAAGGGTTTTCCATAAAGTGTTCAAATTCAAATGGAAGAATTAGAAAAAAAAAACGCCAAACTAAGAAAATTGCTAAAATAAAAAAATTGTTTAACCTAAAGACATAATTTTAGTTTGAATGTTTTTCTTGTTTTGATGATTTTTTGACAAATGATTCATCCATCTGAATGTGGTCACTTTAGGAAAGGTCCTATTATTACTATTATTTACTAAGGTTTTAGGCGTTTTAGCTATTTTTCATTTGAGAAAGGTTTTGCATTAGGGTTGTAAAGAAATTATGCCATATTAAAGATATTCCTTACTTTTGCGATTTTCTTAGTTTGGTAATTTTTCGGGAAAAAATTCTTCCATACGAATTCGAGCACTGTATCAAACCCCTTAGACACGAACAAAAATGTGGGTATTTCTTCGATCGGATGCTCCGTTTGCGATATACAGAAGTTTTCTCTAAATGGGTAATCGTAAAGGGTAACTCCAAATCGTCGTGCGTAACAACTAGAGCATCCAAAACAGAAACCGAAAAACAGGTGAAACCGGTGTTTTTACTCTTAACCGTGTGCCGGTTTTTAAAAAACGTAATTTTCGTACAAACCGGAAACTGTTTGTTTGACGTCGGTTACCCAGGTTTTACTTAATTTATATCCTTAAACAAATTAATAATAAATTGTATGATATTCGAATTCTAATGAAATTTTTGAATTAAGAAACATGATTTCTATTCTCAAATATGACTTTGTGATGCAAAAAGTTCTCAATCAAAACTTCCAAACAATTTTTTAATCGAATTTCAAAATGATTTTACGACTTGAATAAGAAATAACTACAAATTATTTAATAATTAAATGAACTTTCCAAACATTTTTTGTCACATTTATATATAAAAATTAATGTTTGTCTGTATGTCCTTTATAGAATCGTAAACTAAGCATTTGATCATGTGATAATCTTTAGCAAAGTTGTTGTGCATGAGCCCACAAAAGTGTCAGAGTGGGTACGACCAATTTTCGACCGATGGCGCCACTGTCATTCCAAAATAAAATTTGAAGGCAAAACAACGTTCCCGGGTCAGCTAGTTATTTTATAAATAAATGTTTTAAACTTAATAAGATTTTCATACGTGAAAATCTCCTTCAAATTTGAATATAATTTTCGAATTTAAATCAGTTGAATATAGATTTAAATAAAACATTTTAATTTTATATTCAACACGCATTTCATCAAATTAGAATATGAGTTAAATTTTAATTTGAAATTAAAACTAAATTGTCATATCTAAAAAGAGTTGTAAAATTTTGAGTTTTAAACACTATTCAGTATATGAAATTATCGCTAAACAAATGTATTCTAAGTGCTACTTGTTTAATTTAATTTAAAGCAAAAAACCGAATTAAAACTGGTTCCACTGGTTTGTTTCAAAATTGAATACCGAAATCGGAAGAAACTTGATTTTTCGAACAAACCGAAAACCGGTTTCCAAAAAATTAAAGTTTTTTGGACACTCTAGTAACGACTAGAGATGGGCACGTCTCACGTGATTGGCGTGATTCACGCGAGAACGTTAGCCGGCCAAATTTTGCTCACGTGAGTAGTGAACAAATCTTCGTGCGTAATCGTGCGTGAGTGAGTGTGCGTGAGCACTATTTTCGCGTGAGTCACGCATATTTGTGAATGGTTGATATCACTTAAATTCGATTTTCTTATTACTTTGTTACACAAAGTATTTTTGGGAGGCTTCTAATAACATTTCCCTCCAACAAAGCGTCGTTAATCATCTACTGTATTTCAAGGAACTCTGCTACAAGCGAAGAAGTTTTTATAAATTTTACAGTGGGACCGTTTGCAAAAAGTGATAATAATATCAGAACTTCTAAACTATAGGTCCGATTGCTTGAGAATGCACTAAGGATTTGTAGGGGAGAAGTCAGACTTTCTGAATCTGGTATTTAGAGGCACCTTTCAATAGTTTCTCAAATTTTTTGTAAGAAAGACACAAAATGTTGTATTTTTTTTAAGCAAGGGCCTTGCCAAAGGTGTTAAATGTATTTTAAAATTTTTTGGGCATTCACCCTACAACCAGCCTTGATGATTTTTGAACAAAATTTTAAAATTTTGAGTTTGGGAAAAGTCTTGCTTGTTGATTTTCATAATTTTTTACACCAAATTCTAGACTGAAATGAGGTTAACTACAAGGCAGAAAAAATTTATGATCGTACGCATAATCTTGATCCGCAAGAAGACTTTTTTGGGAGTAAAAATTATATTAAATATATACTAGGCTATAATACAAAATAGCGGTATTACCTTGCTGTATACTTCAAATCGAATTTGCACAGAATTAAAAAAAATATCTTTTTTAAATTTTTTTTTCGTAATTTTTCCATGCAGTGCTGTGGAGTGCTCGAAGTCGGGAATATGTGCCTGGAGTCAGAATTTGTGACGTAAAAATTTGCACGGCTCTGACTCCAACTTTACAATTTCCACCTATAAAAATTTGTTCGGGCAGAAACTATTTATTTTATTTACTTCGGTTTTCAAATAAAACACAAACTTATTTAGGTTTAATATTACCGACGGATTTGAAAGACTTTAACAATTTGTTCAACCAACTACTGTTTGAAGTTTAGCCAATGTAGCATTTTGACTCAAAATTACCAAGTTATTGCCAAAATACTAAACAATGTCAGTGCAAAAATTGAGCTGTTCAGCTTTTGATTTCAACTATCATTGTAACTGGCAGACTCAGAGAGTGCTTTGTTTGTGCTGCTTAGTAGAATCTCAAAAACAAAAAATCTGGTTACAAGTTTCACACTCTGTAGCAAACCGTGCGTTGAAAGAGGGTGCATTTAGATACAATATTCTGAAGGCCTGACTTCTCCCCTATAAATACCTAGTACATGCTGAAATAATCTGACCAATAATTTAGAATTTCTGACATTATTATCACTTTATTTTGCAGTTGGTCCCCTTGTCCGTCTGGAAGAATACTAATGGAAATAAGAGACAAACTTCTTTAAGATAAAGATGATAAAACGTTGTTCCTGTATAAAAGGGCTTAGTTCATTTGCTAAGTTTATTAAAATCGACACTTAATTTAACTAAAGCATTTACATTTAAGTGTAGTAGTGTCTAATTGCGGAATATGATCCCAATTAACGAATTTAACAACTTACTTTTTACGAACACTGTTTTGTTTGGTTTTTAATATTGGTTTGAATATAAAGCAAGTGGTTCATGTCAATACCCTCTTTTATTTTTGTGAGTAATTTTTGCGTGATTGTCGTGAATCACGTGAACCACGCGTGATTCACGCGTGAAAGTGAGTAGGATCAAATTCTGCTCACGTGAGCGTGCGTGAACGTGAGTACCGACGAAATCTTCGTGCGTGATCGTACGTGAGTGGCTGTGTTCCTTTCGTGAGCGTGAGTCAAAACTTACTCACGTGCCCATCTCTAGTAACGACCCATTATTTTTTCCACACCCTATTTATAATGGGTATTCTTGATGGGTAATTCCCCAATGTCGCAGGTAACTACCCATTACTTTCCCAATACCCTGTAGGCAATGGATAATTCCCCATCGTTGTGGGAAAGTACCCATAATTTTGCCATACCTGTGGATAGTGGATAAACGTGGTGGGTAATTCCCCACTGCCGTGGGTAACTACCAATTATTTGCCCCATATTCTTTGGGTAGTGAGTAATCATGGTTGGTAATTCCCCATCATCAATGGAAACTCCCGATTATTTTCCCCATACCCTGTGTATAATGGATAAACGTGATGAGTAATTCCCCATTTGTGGGCCACTACCCATTATTTTCCTCCACATACTCTTTGAGTTATGTGTAATCTTGATTGGTAATTCCCCACCATAACCATTATTTTTTTCCATACTCTGTGGGTAATGGGTAATCGCGATTGGTATGTCCGGTCGACGTGGGTAACTACCCATTATTTTCCCCAAACTCTGTGGGTAATGAGTAATATTGATGAGTATTTCCCCATCACTGTGGGTGACTACATAATATTTTACCCAAACCCTGTGTGTAATGGGCAATCGTGATGTGTTACCCCATCGTCGTGGGTAGTTACCCATTATTTTCTCCAAACCTTGTGTGAAATGGGTAAACGATTATTATCCATTCCCCACGGCGATATGTATGGGTGGGTAAATACGAACTCTGGCGCATTATGAAGAAATTCGCCAAAAATATGTCAAAAAAGCCTAGCAATTAAATTTTTTTAAGATAGATAAATAAGAAACTGCTTCTCAAAATACCGTTTCGAACCGGTGTAAAACTGTAGGTCTCAATCAGTGAGTGTAAAACTAGAATGCGCAGAGCTAATTACTTTGTGAGAAGCTCTGCCTAATCCCTTCATAGGATATAACGGGAAACCATTTTTATTTTTCCCAATTCTTGGGATAATTTTTAAAATATAACCAATTGTCAGTGTTTCAGCTTTAATATTTCAAAACAATTCCTGCGCGTTACAGAAATTAAAAATATTTCCTACATCAAAAGTTGTAGAATTTTGGCAGATGGAAACCTATTCTGACACACTGTAAATCTGTGGCATGGGAAAATGAATTTAACACGCTGAAAAATGTAATTTTTGAATGTTTTCAGAGAATTATAATAGTGGTCTTCATGAAAGCTCGTAAACTCGAAAACATCGTAAACTTGCACAGCAAACGTCAAAACAAACAAATTTCTCACACAAAGCGACTTGCACAAAAGTGGAAAGTTTTCGAGGCAAATTTGCTGAGCAAAGCTGGAAAAAGAAACGTGAAAACTTTTGACATTTCAATGTCAATATTTTTGTATTGAAAAAAAGAGAGGATTTTTGATTTATGTGAAAAAAATTAAAGCAATGGAATAGGTATAGCATATACTTTTCATTTTACTTTGTTTATTTACTTTATCAGCCTTTTTTGACAATTGCTGCATAGATACACTGAGCAACTTTATTTGGTACCTCATGAAATGCTTCGGGGCAAACTTACGCTGAGCAAAAGTTCTTGGTTTTCTTCATGGTACAAGAATATGTTCATGGCAAAGTCGTAAGAACAGCTGTTTTCATTTTTTTCATGAGGTTCTTCGCTTCGGCTGTCACACTTACATGTATTTTGTTTTTGTACTCTTTTGCATTCTTGTGTTGTTGGTAAGTATTTGTGTAGAGTTTGACAGCTGAAGCGAATAGAATAAAAACAAAATGCCACGCACTGATATTACCATGAAGATATTATTGTACCATGATTTTCTTGTTTACATGGATACCACTAATGTCTCGCCATAGAGAAATAGAAAAGAGCCGCTATGCCTCTCTTCGAGTTTTCTTAATGACGAAGAGGTAGTAGGCCATTTCATCGAGTTCGAGTCAGTGATGATATTTGATAATTTTCGAGGGGACTTTTTTTATTTTTATTAAATTTTATTATTTTTTATAAAACAATTAAATAAATCTGTATTTACACCAAAAGATTAACGGCCTGTTTGTAGAATATAAAAAAAATGCATTTAATCTGTGAACGGTTTATCTTTCGATGTAAATGCAGTGAAAGCTTTAGTTAGCCTAGATTTCAGTCTTATTACACAAAATATAGCAACATAAATAAATCTTGGCAATTTCGATCAGCTGAGTTCCGTGATGCCTATTTAGCTCTTTTGGGTCTAGATTTAGCACGTTTCGACCTTGCAAAAAGCGAAATGGCGCTTTTTTTAAAAACTCGTAGTGTGCACGTGTTTTGAGCTTTTTTTTATACTGATGCATTACTGTGACTGACGGGCGTAGTATTTTCAAAAACATCTCCATGTTCATTGACCACACATGCTTAGTTTACTTCCATTTTTGAATTGGTTATCGCCGAAAATATCGCAAGGTATGGGAAGCAGAATCCACTTTTAATCCTGTAGATGCAAGAGAAAAACAAAAATGACAGACCATGCTGTTTCCGTCAAATCTGCACTTCTGCACTTTCTTCGGTTGACTATCTGAAAGGATTTTCCAAAAGGAAAAGTTTAAATTTAATTAAAACAAGTTGCGTGTGAGATATCAACGAATATGCCTGCGTTCAACTGTCCAGCGGTGCTTCGATGGTTGGCGCGAAATCGAGAGTTTAAATTGTCGATAACTGACGCATAGATCAAGCTGAATTCTGGCTTATTGCCATAGATCTGCGACTTATGTAAACCCGACAAGAAAAAGTCTAACTTGGTAAACGGTGTAAGTTGCCATTTCACGTCGCCTCTGCGTGAGATAACCCTAAATTCGGTCCCGAAGAATGCATGTCGTGATCGGTAGGGCTCTCAGTTCAGGATGATAGTAATGCCACCATCATCTTCGAAGAAGTACTGAGCGATGAAGCCTCCGGACCACAATTCACACAAAACAATGACATTCTGTGTATGCATTGCCACTTGGTAATGATTGGTATCGTCCTAAATCCGCAATGCTTGTTCATATACCCGTTGATTCAAAAATGACTGTCGTCACCACAAGGGAACACTAAATTTGATAATAAAGTTTCAAAATGGTTGTCGTCACCACAAGGGAACACTCATTTTGATAATAAAACTAACTAACAGGAAAACTAACAATAGATAAAACAACGTAACCGCCATGGACTGTCAAAATCTACCGGTCTCTGTTGGAAACCACCGTAGTTATTAAGCGCGTTTTAGCACGTTCGGGATTTTTGTAATTGTTTTCGTTATTTGGCGCGTTTTAGCACTTATTGGGTAGTTTGACGGCGCGTTTCGTTCCTGCAGAGTTGGCATCGCTGGCTGAGTTTGACAAGGTCGACCCTTGATATAAAAACAAAATTCCTGCAATTCATGCTGCTCCTACCTTACTTATTTGGCCATGTGTTGTATTTACAAACCAGTCAGATACAATTTGGTGAGTTAAATCCGAAAGTACTTTTATTGGACCAAAAGGAGTTGGGGACTTTTTGAAATCGAAAGGAGGTAAAAAAGTCCTTATCCACTACAAATATCATCCCTGATTGAAATATTCAACGAAGAGTGTAAGAGAGCGAGCAGAGAATAGTTTCACTCGTTCTGTTTGTTGGCATTCGTGTGAAGAGAAATTTTGTACATCGTCTATACAATTCGGCCGAGGGCTGGGAACAAAATTCAAATCGGTTAACTACTGAATGTGCCAAAAGTCACCATGGATTTTAAAAATTAAAGTTAAGATAAATAAGTTAATTAAAATTTATTAAATTTTTAAACCGTAAGAAAAATTGTTTTTTTAAATGCTCATTTATTGATAGGAATACGAGCTAATCCAGAAAACCCCAAATTCCATTTGATTAGTTTTGATAAGTACTTTCAGAAACTGTAGTCAAAATTTTTAAGCAATTTAGAACACACAGTACCACTTTCATAAAGACATTTAGAACAAACATTACCACTTTCATACTTTTGGATAGCATTTCCATCCATACTAAATTGGAAGTGGGCAAAACCACATGAAAGCTTTACATTGTTTCCAAAACTTGTTTTCTACATAAAACCAAAAAGGCAAAAATGCATGAGGCCGGGTCCGTCTCAAAAAAAAACCGAAAATCGTGTAAAATATGCCAATTTCAGAATCCAACAACTCTCCCCAAACTCTCCCCGAAAAAAAAACAAAAATCGAGCAAAATATGAGAATTAAAAAATCCAAATAATTTTTTGGATATCGGACTTATTTCGCCCTCTGGTTCCAAAACAAGGGAGCCGAAAATGATTTTTAAATACTGCTCGAAAAGGAAAAAAAAAATTTTTTTTTTAATTTTATACAAGTTTAAAAAAGTATTTTTGCAAAAAAAAATTAAGAGAAATTGAAATGAAAATTTTTTTTTATAAAAAAAAATCCCGTTGAGGAATAACTTGTGGCAGTTTCTCCCACTTCAAAATTTTGTTTTTACCATGATTGAAGAAATTGAAATATTTATTTTTTTTGACTTTAAAGTGGACAACAAAAGATTCCGTTTTATTTGTTTTTAAAGGCGAATTTAGAACAAAAATCCTTTTTTTTAAATTTTAATAAATTTTTTTTTATAAAAAAATTCCCGTTTCAAAACAAACATTTGTGGCCGTTTTTCCCGCTTCTAAATTGAGTTCTTCGTATGATTTTCGATAATTTCCATAAATGGGAACAGGATTTTCCAGAAGGAATTGAAATAATTAATTTTTCCGACCTTAAAATGGACAAAACAAAAAAAAAACGTTTTATTTGTTTTTAAAGGCAAATTTAGAAAAAATTTAAAAAAAATTTTTTTTTTTAAATTTTAATAATTTTTTTTATAAAAAAATTCCGTTGAGTTTTCAAACCAAACATTTGTGGCCGTTTTTTTTTTTAATATTTCCTTTGTTTTTATGGAGTTTGTAATTTGTGATGCGAATTGCACCGCAGGCAAACATTTTTTAAATAATAGCAAATCTTTTCCCTTTGTGAAGACCCGTAATGGGGTAAATTTTTCGAACAAATTTACATTATTTTTTATTTGGAGTTTTTATTTTTTTAATTTCACCAGACCCGGTATAATATCTTAAAATAGGGTTATCTCGGTCCACAGATGCCGCACAGCCGAAATATATACATATATACGAACAAATTCGCGAGGATAATGCCTTTCACTTAAGTATCCACACTTGCTTGCTCGAAGATGTACCTAGGTGCACCCGTTTTTGGACAATAACTTCCTGCTTTAATTTTTCATGTCGTCTTGGTGAAAATCGGTGCAATTTAAACATGTTTTACTCTTTTTTATTGACTGGTATTGTTTGCATACATTTGTGTTGTATTTAACACAATAATTTTAACACACAAAACGAAGTGCCGTTGTTGTTATTTTGTTCGTTGTTTTGAACCATTGCCTCTATCTGGTATTAGTAAAGCAATTCTTTTCAACATCAAACATAAATATAACACCAGGCCAAATGTCATAAATTTGGTGGGAGAACTAGTAGATCTACTATAAGTATTAATCTATGAAGTTTACGCATGTTGGTGTGTGTTTTACAAATAGAAGTTATAGGAAAAGGAACTGAAATAAACCAACGCAAGCTTTTTTCCTTCTCTCTCTAAGATCATGTTCTTTTCTTCTATTTGTTCTATTATTCACTTATTTCTTCTATTTATTCACTTATTTGTTAGATCCGCCTGATAAGTAGATTTTTCTGAGAACTTACCTTGTAATAATTTGTCTCCAAATGTCGATGTGTTAATTTAATGTGAAGAATTTGATTTGATTATTTACATTTCAACTAGCACTCAGGCAAAACGCGACTCACACAACATCGAAACCGAACACTACAGTGCAACAAACACAACCGATCCATAGAAAACAAACAACAACGATTAACATGAACAAATTACTAACACCAAACATAATAAACTCCAACCGGGCAACATTATTAGTTCACACGCGACAAACTAAAGTCAAAAAAGTTCACCGAAACACCGAAATCGCTAAACATTTACACGAAAATACATACATATATCTATCAACATATGTAAACTAAATTAATTAAATATATTCTAAACATTTTTCGCGTAATTTGTGGAAATTGATCGTTAGAACAGGCGAACGTTAGAAACATAACTGAGGATTATGAAATTGCAGTTAACCGAGAAGTTATAGGAAGTGAAAGCTCTCTATCTTCCAAATTGTACTCCAATTTGTTGCTCTTTTGGCGAAAGCGAAGGCTTCGTTCTCTTTGATATGTTATTCAATAGTGTTGCCGTGTTTTGAGTTATTGTACTTTTTAGCACATTTTTGTTTTCTTGCAATATTTGTAGCGACTGATTTTAGGAGAATTTTTATATTATTTTGAGGAAACCATTAAGGAGACACAATAGTCGTCTTCATGAAAGGTCGAAAGAACCTCGTAAACTCGAAAACATCGTAAACTTGCACAGCATACGTCAAAACAAACAAATTTCCCACACAAAGCGACTTGCACAAAAGTGGAAAGTTTTCGAGGCAAATTTGCTGAGCAAAGCTGGAAAAAGAAACGTGAAAACTTTTGACATTTCAATGTCAATATTTTTCTATTGAAAAAAAGAGAGGGTTTTTGATTTATGTGAAAAAAATAAAATAATGGAATAGGTAAAGCATATACTTTTAATTTTACTATGTTTATTTACTGTATCAGCCTTTTTTTTGACAATTGCTGCATAGATACACTGAGCAACTTATTTGGTGCCTCATGAAACGCTTCGGGGCAAACTTACGCTGAGCAAAAGTTCTAGGTTTTCTTGTTTGCATGAATACCGCTAATATCTTTGCAGACAACTATATATGTGACCCGGTCTATGAAAAGGTGGCTTATGACTCAAAAAATTATTTTTCACTTTTTTTTGGTTCGGATAGTTTTCGAGACGCTCTTTCACATGGTGAAAAGCAGAAAGTCCTAACTTGCTTAGAAGGGTACTAAACATGTAGAGAAAGAAGAGCACAAATGAAAGAAAACCAGAATTTTATTAAAAGTCGAGAATCAAGATAATTGAAAATGAAAAAAAAGGATTGAAAGGATTGAAAAAAAAAGCTATTTTGCACAAAAAATATTTATTTAGAAATATTAAGTAGTTTTCTTCATCGCCATCCTTGTTGAAACCTTTGAAGTTGCTCGTTTTTTTTTTTGAATCTTCTTCTGGAGATGAGGCCTTACGTTTTCTTGATTTTTTTTTATTGGAGTTGAATTCGCAGGTTTCTTCAGTGTTTTCTTATTTGCATTGTGATTTGACGATGAAGCTATAGGTTTCGGTTTCTTTTTCGACGATGAAGCCACGAGTTTCTTCGGTTTCTTTTTGGACAATGAAGCCACAGGCTTCTTCGGTTTAGGTTTTGAGGATGAAGCCTTGGGTTCCTTCGATGCCACAACAAAGAGGGACACTGGGCAATGGAAAGGAAGGAGAACAACTACCGAGAAATAGACGAAATGCGTTGTTTATCTTTATTTTCTCGAAATTTTGTTTTTCGTAGATCGGGTCACATATATTATATACATATTATATGTATAAATTATATTATGTATATCTGGAATATAGTTGGTATTACTTTATTATAATTAGTGTTATTACTCATGTTTGCCTAAAAATTATGTAATGTTTATAAATAGTTGATTGTTTCAGCCCCAAACCCCTAATTGTTAATTTTAATTTTACAATAATTATAATTGTGGTTCTCAAATTAACAATATGTTTGTGTATTGACAACCCACCTCGTCTAATCAGTTGTGGACTTCGCACTTATAGAAAGTAGACATACTACTACATACATAACTTATTACGTCCTTTTTGACATTATACGTGTTTTTCCCCCAGCGGCGGAAGTCATGACCTGGAAGGCATGAAATCATAACCAAACACGCCTTCTTTAAAATACAGAAGGCCTTCCCTACACATTACCTCCTTCTTTCTTTTTAACAAGCGTGAGATTGGGAGGCAAGGCCTTCCTTGCCCATTGCCAAAAGAAGGCCTTAGAAGGCATGCATAGAGGAAGACCTTAGAAGGCCTTACACATTAGCTCCTTCTTTCTTTTTAACAAGCGTGAGATTGGGAGGCAAGGCCTTCCTAGCCCATTGCCAAAAGAAGGCCTTAGAAGGCATGCATAGAGGAAGGCCTTAGAAGGAATTTACTTTAATTTATTTTTGTTAAACAAAAATAAAATTAAATTAATTGATTTTGTCACAAAATCATTATCTACTTCTACATATTTATTTATAAGTATGTATGTATCTATCTTAGAAAGTTGTACCACGCCCAACTTCAAATGCAAAATTTTAATACCCTGTAATGTAATTTTCCAATTAAATGAGGGTTAAAAAGAATCGGCAGAGAAATTGCTCAAAACTGTAAAAATATTCTTCTTGGTTATATCTGATGAACAAATGCATGAATCCGCAGGCCTTATTTTAGGAAGGCATTACAAAAGAACCATTCCGCATGCCTTATTTGTAGAAGGCCTTGTGACTTCCGCCGGTGGGTAGCGTTTCGACCACTTTGGGGAGTCGATTTTAAGCGACAAAAAACAAAAACGCGTATATTGTCCTTTGATTAATATTCCAAAAATATATGTATATTTCAGTTCTTACACTCAAAATTTGCGAGGCCTAGGCACACGATAGTTATGTACATTTTTCAGAAGAAGTATCTGGAATATGACACATGATCAACACATTTAGTATCGTCTTGACCAACTGACCCACTGGTGAATAGTGACTTAAGAACGTATTTTGTGCATGTCATAAGCTAATCACCCCTATTGACAACCTGCGGAAGATGTTGATAACTTTTAACCAAATTTATGAAAATGCCTAGGGGTGTCGTGAAGTTTCGACTTCACCGACTAAACAGCAGGGATTCTGACATATCACTTCCAATTCACCGTTGAAGCCTTTAGCAAGTTTCCAACTGGTTATACAATAGTTCACATCAAGCTTTTATCTTAATTTGGGTCAAATATAATATGTTCGAAATTTGCAATAATAAAATGGTAAGCAGGAATTCTGACACGTCAGTTCTAATTCAACGTTGATTTCTTTAGAAAGTTTCCAACTGGCTATATTATATTTCGCACCGAATATAATATGCTTGTATATTAGTTTGCCATTATAAAAATTGTTGGACAATTTCGTCAATCATGTATGTAATACCAGCAGATACATGTTTGGGACAAACCTTTTTTTCACTCCGACCACATTAAATTTGTTTAGTGGTTTAGTGGAATATCAAGCCAATTAGACCTATAGATGTTTGTAAATAAAAAGTTATTTTTATTACATTTTCCCGACGTTTCGTCAATTTCATGTTGACATCTTCAGGGGATTCGTCTATTCTAAATACAAAAATTTTGCCACAATAACAATATGCATTATTAGCAAAACACTAAACTTACAATAATATTAACTTATTAACGTGTATTTGTATTTACACGTTACATTAACACATAAAACAAGACAAACACAACTTAATATTAATAATATCACAGGTTCTGTATTGCTACACTGTAGCTCGCGCTTATGTTGTCACTGTCTTCTTTGAGATTCATCGTTTTGTCTATCTTCTCTAGTATTCTCAAACTTTCCAATGTCATTCTCGTCTTTTCCCTTCTGTCTTTATCCAATATCCTTACATTATAGAAATCAGCTGTGTGGCCTGAATCAATTATGTGTTGTGACAATGCTGTTTTTGTTCTCTCTTTTTCAATGTCTATCTTGTGTTCTCCCGACGTCATCTGCAGTTGTCTCCTTGTCGTACCTATGTATACCAATTCACAGCTTTGTGTTGCGTCTCCTATGCATGGTATTTCGTATATGACATTGTTTTGTTGTTGTCGCTCAATTGGTGACTCCGTTTTGGAGAAGATAGTGCCAAGTGTTGTGTTAGTCCTACATTCAAAATATACTATGTTCTCTGTTGCCATTATCGCTTGAAGAGTTTTGTTGTCCATTAACCCAGGAATGTATTTTACACTGAAAAAAGTTCTCGGTTCGCTTTCTGCAATTTCAGAGTTGGACGAATGAATTTGAAGATCGTTTTTCTGGTCTGGTACTGAGGTTCCTGGAAAGCTATTGTTAGTCAACATGTTCGTCATCAATTTTTTGTTTTTCTGGTGGTATTGTTCGTCGCTAATTGTCAATACTCTGTGAATCAGACTTTTTGCCATGTTAATTATCTGCGATTTTGGTTGGGTTGCGTTGAAGTTCAGACTCCGTCCAGATGAAGTTGGTTTCGTATACCAGTCAAATTTAATGATATCGTTGTCATGGTATAATTTGATGTCCAGGTACGCGATGCTCTTATCCTTTTCGATTTCAATTGTAAATTGAATTTTCGAGTGATATTTATTCAAATAATATTCAAATTTGTATTATAAAAATGTGATTCGATCTGAATTTATTTCCTAGCAGAATAGTTTCGATTCCCTTTGAGAGGTAGAGATCATGGCTTTTTCCGCAATTAAAAAAAATGGGAACATTTGGAACCGGGAATTGAACTCACATTGGCGGACGATCCTTTCGAAGTTTGGGACTCTTCTGATTAGCGTCTTAGGGAGCTAGGCCAGTGACAGTCTTGTTCACATTCTCAGTAACTGCAATTGTAGTCGTACGAGGGTATCTTCTCTTTCTACCTCTCGTGTGAATAGTTTTATTCTATTAAATACAAGTTTTCTTTCTTACTTACACGCACTTGTCCTGAAGTTTTTGGAAGAAGTATAACTATTTATATAACGGGCTGTTGAACGCACTGTTCAACCAGGCCTTAATGCAACCATCTAGCATTTTTGTTTTTTTTTTGTTCTATCTTTCTCTCTCTCTCTTTATCTGTCTTTATCTCTATCAAATGAGCGTCTTCTCAAAAACCCCATTTTTAGGTCTTTCCACATGAACGAGTAATAATTAGGAATTAGCATTTGTTGAAATCCTTGACCTCCAGGTTATCATAAAGTATAAGTATGATTCGATGTGAAATAATTTCTTAGAAGAATTTTTTCGACTTCCTTTAAGCTATTTGTTGTGGAGATGGCAACCTCTCTTAATGTTGGAGACACTATCAAGTAATGTACAATCATTCGGATTCGGGTAATATTGTAAGTCCTGTTCAGTGAGCCTACAAACTAAAAAGTTGAACAGCTCACTGCTGACGTGACAGATAGGGAGTGCCGGATTTAATCGGAAATGCTGTACATTTTTTCTTTATATATTTACAAAACAAAATTCCTGGTGTAATTTTTGTAATACTTGGTGTAATGGAACAGGGTAAATATATAAATCAGCACATGGAAAGGGTGTACTATTTCGGTGATATAAATCAGCTCCTAAACAACCTGTGATTTGTCCTTGTTTTACTAATTGCGCCATATGCATAAATGAAACTTCGAGTTAATTTTGGGTTGATTTATTTTAGTTCTTTTCGCAGAGTTTATTTTTTATCAATGCATAATATTAAATATAAATAAATATTACAAAAATTTTTATTATAAAATGCGTGTAAGGTAACAATCATATAAAATAAACTAAATATTGTTTCACTATATCTCATCAAGGAACAAGGAATAGCTTCTCAGCGTCATACAGCTGTTAATTTTATTTTAAATATTTTTATCTTAAATGGTTTACGGCAGATTTTACCATATCTAGATATCCTATGGATGGGGCTAATGGAAATTTTAGAAGCCAGTTTGCATTTACTTTAAAATTTTTAACTGCCAGTTAGCTCTAAGTTTTGTGGTGAACTTGGGAGTTATACTTATAAATAGGATTCTTTTGTAATCAAATTATATTTTAAGTATTTTATTATAAAAAAATAGTGTCAAATGTTCTTCGTATGGATATATGTTTTCATAGGATTTAATAATAATATTGGGGTTAATCAATATTTTACATTTTATATTTTAGATATGCGATAAATGTTAATACGTATAGATAATAATAAATAATTGTAAATATAAATATTTTTAATAAATAATATAGAGTGATATAAAGTAATATAAGATAATAATATTGTATTATAATATAGTGCTGGTTTTTGGGAATTTCTTAAACATTATATTTGTAACAAATTTCAGTCTTGATCGTTAATATTGAAATATTTACATAATGTTAAAACTATAGCAGCTGTTATTAAGATTCAAATTGTTATGGAAAAACTTTTAACATTTTTAGTTACAGTTCAACTTTAAATAATCAGTCACTCTCAACATATGAAGGGTACTCTGTCAACTCTCTCAAAAATATTCTCAATAGAAATATTGTTTTTTTATCGGGCTTAAACTTGGTGGATAGTTAGCGCTTTATGCCGGTAATAAAAGATGGAACGAGATTTTTCAGGATTCGAAAATGTGGACCACGTTGACGGGGTTAAATTTGCTAATTTTTGATACATTTTGAAAAACACCGACTTATATTGTAAATTATAACCCTCGAAAGAAATAAAGATATATCCATTCCAATGATTGAAATTGGTAGTTATTATTTCCAAAAAAATATTTGTTTCCGAAAAACTTTCAGAACATATTCTGAATTTTTGCCCAAGAAAAATTAAAATCGATTTATCTCCAAACATGTCACCATAAAATTAAAATAAAAGATTTATACTCGTATTAGAGCATACGTTCTTTTCTACACCAAAGACATCTTGGGAAAGCAGTAGAGTGTCTAAAAAAACCGTAATTTTTTGGAAACTTGTTTCCGGTTTGTTCGAAAAACAGAGTTGTCAAGCAATCGGTTTTGGGTTTGGTCGAAAAAATCAAGTTTTCCAAAAACCGGTTTTTAATTTTGCCAAAAACCGGTGGAACTGGGTTTTTTCGGTTTTTTGCTTTAAATTAAATTACACATGTAGCACTTACAATACATTTGTTTAGCGATAATGTCATATACTTATTCGTCTCTAAAACTCAATATTTCACAACACTATTTAAATATGACAATTACGTTTTAATTTTAAATAAAACAATTATGTCACATTTCAATTTAGAATACGTGTTTAATATAAAATTTAAAAGTTTTGTTTAAATTCAGATTAACCTGATTTAAATTCGAAAATTATATTCAAATTTGAAAGAGATTTTCATGTATGAAAATCTTATTAAGTTAAAAACATTTATTTATAAAATAATTTAAATATTTAAATTTGAAAAAAGGGTTGGAAAGTTCAAGTAATTCTTAAATAATTTGTAGTTATTTCTTATTCAAGCCATTAAATCATTTTGAAATTTGATAAAAAAATTTTGGAATATAAAATCATATTTGAGAATAGAAATCATGTTTCTTAATTCCAAAACTTCATTAAAATTCGAAAATAATAACATTTATTATTAATTTGTTTAAGGATATTAACAAAAATTAAGTAAAACCCTGTTAACCAACGTCAAATATCCGGTTTGTCCGAAAATTAGGTTTTTAAAAAATCCGGCACACGGTTAAGAACAAAAGAGCGGCTAAACGGTTTCGGTTTTGGGCATTCTAGACAGCAGCTATTATTCGTTTTCGAAATATATTTGCTTTAAATGTGAGAAATCACTCAATTTGATATAATTGAGTCTTATTAATTATATCGTACCATAACTTAGAAAGTCTCATAACTCAAAACATACAAATTTCAATTTCTTGCTTAAAAACAATGACCCAGGACCATTTATATCCGTTGTATAAATCTGGCGTCAGTTTCTGTTCTCTTTCATATAAATGCAATCAATTTATAATTCTGGTTAATCTATTAATTCAGAATTTTTTTTAATCTTTGCTTTCAAACAATTTCTATGATTTCTAAAGATAATCAATTTAATGATTTAAATCAATCATTTCCGCAGTGATATTGAGTTCACATTGATACATACGATGACATGGAATTGAATCTAATGTTACAACTCGTATGAGAATCTACTCTGTTTAATTTCTTAAATATGATTTTGTTTTTTTTTTTGTATGGGCAATTTCTCGTTATTTCCATTCAAGTAGCGCCGGATGGAACAATGTTACACTGGATGTATAAATATGACGCTGATAGTTTGGGGAAATTTGGACGACGTTAATACGTGTCGCTTCTAGGTCAAAATTAAAATTTTAGGTAAATATGTATGTCAAAAATCAGCTTCAAGAAATCCTCTCATTTTCCCTGAAACCAGATAAAATTCTTACACTTTCATTACTATTAAGCTGGTGGCAATTTGGAGTATATTGGACAACATTAACATTTGGCGCCTTAAGTTAAACATTGACATTTAAGTAAATTAGCTGATGTGTTAAAAATATAAAATTTACAAAATTTGGAAATTTCACATCATGATGCCGCGTATTAATATTGTCCGATTTTCACAAAATTTTCAACACTTTCGGCGTTACTCAAAAAAAATTATGACAGTTTTTAAACACGATTTATCATACCAACAAATCTCTCATAACTTTTTATGAATAACAGCTTTAAACTATAAGTATTGTGTAATAATTTTGACAGGTTTCATAAAATTTCATCGAAAATATAGAAATATTTTAGAATTCGAAAAATATTCGGTTACTTCACACTTTAATTTTGACGCCACGTCTTAACATTCGCCAAATTTTCCGGAATCTTTACAATAAAATTTTACAATCACGTGCAGCAATATTGCTTTCGAGCTTCTGCTCGCATTTCAGAGGTAAAAAACAAAAAATCACTCTAATCAGTATTGGAATTTTTTAATTTGCATTGGATTTTAATTTTTAATTACTTTATCTAATGCAAATGCAAAAGAATTACCATTGTTCGTAATTACAATAAAATAATGTTGAATTTCCATTTGATCAGGCATGGCAAATACAGGTTGTGGAATCGGCTGCCAATTGTAGTGAGATGTGGCAATGCTTTAAATTATTTTGAATTTATTTGACTGCTGGCAATTCTGATTTTAAATTACATACTTTATATGTAGAGGTTTGTGGCTTCAATAGGTATTACCTCGTAGTACTTTACCATTCAGAAAACTGTTAATATAAAATACAAAGCCATATATCGGGCTGGTTCAGCTAAACGAAGTCAACTCAAAATTCACACTTTTTCAGTAGAGGCAAAAAACGGATTTTTATAATATCTGACATCACAAAGAGGGATGCAACTGTATTTTTTTTCGAAAGAGTAGAGAAAATTGGAAAAAACAAAGTGGCCTGACACTGTTAAATAAAAGTATAGATAATAAACCCCGAAGTAAGAGACCTGAACAGAATATTTGATTTATAATGAAATAACTGTTTTTCGATTTCTGTAGAGATGATATTTCTGTACTCCTATTTAAGCTTGATGCTAACATCATCTACATCAATCCACCATCTTGAATCAAGAAAAATAACTGGATGTTGTCTAGAAATTTTTGAAATTACAGATAAACGTATAAGAATGTTGTTTCATTTAAAAATATTTTACAAAATATGTATGGCCTGTTCCCACTCTCGAACGACAAATTTAGCGACCGAAAGCCAGTCACAGTCATACGCCTTCCATTGTGAATCTCTAATTCGAAATTTTCGTTCGACTGAGTCTTTGCTTCTTCGCAAATTTTTATAAGAAAAAAATTTTTACAGAAAAGTTTTGAAAAAAATTTGTGTTTTCATTCGATTGTTCCCGATCTCGAACGGAAGGTTTAGCGACCGAAAGCCAGTAACCCTCATTCGCCTCAAATTGTGTTTTTCTAATTCGAAATTTTCGTTCGACTGAGTCAGAGTCTGTTCACAAATTTTTAGAACAAAAAATTTTTACAGGAAAGTTTTGAAAACAATTTACTTTTACATTCGATTGTGGTGTAGAATAGTATAGTGAAAATTTGGTTGATTAGGGGAAAATTTTGATGATTAGGGGAACGTCGCAATTTTTTTATTCGACAGTAGTTATAGTCCCCTACCGGCCGTTGAAATATCGTTTCCTAGTAATTTGTTGAAAAATTTTTATTGACGAATAGAAACGGAAACGTATATTTTCAAAATTTTGATAGATAGGGTATGATCGAATATTTTTCACTGCAGCAATTTCGATCGTGCATACTTTTTATTCCCAATTATACAAATAAATTTTAGTTTTTTCCTGTATTTTCCTTGAAAATACTGTCAAAAAAAAAAAAAAAAAAATATAAATAAACGCTAATTCGCGACTAGAATGAGAAAAACGATAAAAATCTGAAAAATATGTTTGATCAAAAGTTAAAAATACTGCCGTGAGAATATAATGGACTGTATATATTTTGAAAATAGATTTTTCTTCTTATTTTTAGTCATGACCCGTCGTTAGAGCCCCATATAAAGTAGACAAAAGAAAATATATTTTTTTAACAAAATACACCGTGAATCGAAACTTCAACTGCCGGTAGGGAACTATAAGTACCCTCGTATAAAAAAATCAATGAGTGTTCGAACTCAGAGGCGATGTGTTACCACCTTTTTGTTACACCATAAACAGAGCGGCGACAAAAAGTATTGAATAGTATAGAGAACTTATTTCACACATTTTCCGCTTTCATGTAGAGAGTCTGAGTAAAAGAGCATAAACGAGTCATATTCTCTTTATAGAATATTTCAATATAAATGCGCCATTTCGACAATGTTATTACATAAAACAATACAAAAAGCATAACTGTTTCAAAAGGCATCAATGTTTCTATTCTATACTATACTATTCAATACTCTTTGGCGACGACGACCTGCTTGTTAGTTCACTGCCGCTACATCAATACCATCATACTTATTTTCAGGCAGAGACTATTGTTGTACAACAACCATGTGTGTGATGCTAACACTGTGTGTTGTTTGAATGTGTTCACTTTGATAGATTGCCCTACCCGTGCCTATAGATGTTAACACATCAAAAGTTTGACGTTCCCGTAATCAGGTTTTCAAAGCGCATCTTTTAAAACACCCGCAGGATTGGGTGGAACCCAAATTTCTACGGAAACATGAGCGAAGGCTTTCGTTCAAGATTGAGGAACCGCCAGTAAAAGTTGCGTGTTTTGAGATAAATTGATTTTAATTTGTATTAAGATTAAGGCTTAACAAAACGTTGAAAAATAAAGTTCCAGTCTTAAGACGAGTTCAGATATACCGCGATTTCGTAATTTTCGAGAAGTCCATACACCAAAATATCTTGTGCCGTAAAAACTCTGCTGTTTATGGAAAAGATATCGCGAAAACTTATTTCCGAGATCCTGCTGCAATCGAAATCTCGATTTTCCAGATTTCATTCACTCGAACAGCTGTGTACTGTATGGAAAAACAGATGCTTACGTAGAGAAAAAAATCTGAAATCTAAATCTAAAATACTCAAGTTTTGGAGTGCAGCATACGCATGGTGGTAAGTTCTTATTGTATGTATTTACGTGTAACAATTTTGAATGCTAGATTATGAAATCATATGGTTTTCCGCTTCTTGACTTTAAGCGCTACGTGAGTCATATCTACGACTTCGCAACAAACCAATTCTCAGGCTACAGTTTTCTCACAAGGAATTTGGGGATTTGACTCATCAATCGTATTAGTAAAATCGTTTTTAATGTGACGCACATTATCGAATATTGAACAATTGATTGAAATCATTAAATGCGTTCCTTAAGAAGACTCCAATCAATTTGTATTGACTTCAAATGCTGCTCTAATTTTTAAATATTTAACATTAACTGATAACTAACTATGTTGTTTAACTTTTAACAGGAATTTAAACTAATATGTCTTTTGAATGCAGGCAAAGTGTACATTAAATTTTCCCGCAATTATGTTCACGTGCAAATACTTGAATTTTTGTAAAAATTGTCAAGTTTCTTTCACTTCAATTTCATAATTTCATCAGTCTAGAAATTATAATAAACAGTCACTGAGTAGTGTTAGAGTTGAAAATCGTAATTTTCCAAAACTCTCCACGAATAATTCCGTTTATATTCTCCAGCAAATAACTGATCTTTGTCAGTTTCAAATTAATGATTTTTCTTTATAGCATCCCTTTTTGGCCTATCACACAAATTATTTCGTGCACATCGTCCATGTATTAGGCAGCGGCAATTCTTGCCAACTCGTATATGTGTACGACCGGCAAAAGTAATTTTCATTGTCTTCTCGTCCACGTCCTCATCATTATTATCCGTAGCTGGCGGTAGATAACCTACAGAAGGTGATGATGTAGTCGATGTGGTTAAAATTTTGGTTTCGACACTATAACCAAAATAATTCCATATGCGCCTTTTAATTAAACTAAATGTAGATGGCGCCTCTGTAGTCATGGATATGCTAGCAGTTCTTGGTGAGTCGGTAGTCGAGGTGTTGATACCGATGCCACTGGTAGTACCGCTCCCAGGATCATCAGTTGCGATTTCTATTAATGTCGATTCACTTGTTTGTTGTATACAAAAACTTTGTATGTAATAGATTTGAATATTTAATAGCAATAGAATTGTAATAAACTTCAACATTTTGCTTCTATGTATATTTAGTAATTCAATTAGCTTTCAAATTTTTTTGAAATTTTTATAATAAATTTTAAAAGTTTGAAATATTTCAAAAAATTTAGTTTTTAAATATTTAAATTTTTAAATTATTATCTTTTGATCTTTAGTTGCTTTGATATTGACCTTGCGCGTTTTGCGTTTCAAACAGAACTGAAGGGATATTAAGCTCAATTATATGTTTTAAAGTCCAACACCAAAATCATTCTTCTTAACGCCACCAACTGGCGACGCTATTCTATTCTCGGGAGAGACGCGACAATTTTATGATAAAATTCCTCACTTGATCGTTGAGTTGAACGTTTATTCTTTGGGCTACCAGTAACAGGTATCGGAATTGAGCTGTAGTACCCCTATCACACATCGATCCCACTAGATCCAATGTTGATGGCAATGAATGAATGAATATCTCTTGATAAGCGTTTCCGATTAGTTGGATGCGCGCTCTCTCTCTCCCAGTATATCTCTCTCTTAACTTGTTTCTTTAACAAATTATCAATGTGTTTTTCTGTCATTTGTTATTAAAGTGTTCATAACATACGGTTTCACGAACGGGGGCCACATGTTGGGGAGTGATTGTTTTGCTTCTACAAGCAGGGTGTTTATAACAGAAAACTAGATTTCACGATAATTAATAATTATATTGTATCGTGTTTCACCGCTACTGTCTTGGCTACACTCAGCGAAAAAAAACAATAAAAAAAAAATTAATTGAATTAACACATAGTATTCATGTATCTTAAGTGCTTGACAAGTATTTTCGAAGTCAAAAAGCAGGTTTGAGATTTTATTAGAATTCATTTAGGTAATAACTTACGTATGTCAAAAATTCAACAGGCATTCGTTCGTATTGAAGACTGTGTCAATGGAATTTAAATATTTGAAAAAAGGTGATGAAAATCTTTAGAGGCGATAATTAATATATAAACTTAATCAAAGTTTAAATATCTACTACTGATATTAACACCAAAAATTAATAAGTTTTGACTGTGATTGACTTTGATGTATATCACACGTATTTTCGTCTTAAAAGTTGTGAATAGATTTGTCAATATTATTCGAAAATACTTTTTTCGGTTTAGGAATTTGTGTTACTTTCATCCAAAATGCGTACAAAATTATTTTAAACATATCGTATCTGAGCATATTACCAACAATGGCTACAAACAATTATAAATATTCTGGCAAGATCTATGTAGATACTAGAGTGTTTAAAACCGAAACCGAAAATCAGGAAAACCTGCTAAACGTTTTTTTTTTTAAATAACCGTCTGCCCGTTTTTAAAAAAACATAATTTTGGAATAAACCCATATTCCGCTATTGGGCGTCAAATAACCGGTTAACCGGGTTTTACTCAATTGGTGTTAAATATCCTAACAAATATTTGAAACTTAAAAAAAATATATAGTTTTCAAACCTTAATAAATTATTTCAATTAACATTATATTTCAAGATGACATTGTAACAATTTTTGTCCTACAAAACGACTTGCACAAATGTTGAAAAGATTTGAAGTCGTTTTGTATGAGCACTTTTTTGTTGTGACTTTACTGTGAACATTTTCGAGGTTTTCGAGTTTTCTCGTTAGCATGAATACCATTAACGTGAATATCAATTAAATAACATAAATTAAAGTTGTAATTTCCTTTAAGGCTATAAGAGATCATGTTTTCTCCGGTTAGTGAAAAAAATTTGGAGTTAGAATACCACCCGCGGCATTTAGATTTTTTCACTAACCGGAGAAAACATGATCTCTTATAGCCTTAAAGGAAATTACAACTTTAATTTATGTTATTTAATTGACATTCACGTTAATGGTATTCATGCTAACGAGAAAACTCGAAAACCTCGACATTTTTCACAGTAAAGTCAAAACAAAAACGTTCTCATACAAAACGACTTTCACAAACAACCGACGTTTCGTTTTAGATAGTTGCTCAGTAAAATTTAAACATAACGAGGATCTAAGACAACTAAATTTGAAACATAAATTATCATCTAAAAAAATTTAAACAACTTTATAAGATTTGCATAAGCGAAAATTTAATGTGAATATCAATTAGACTGGTAAACTTTATATTAAACAGCAAATTGGAATATGATTTAACTTTTCATTTAAAAATTAAACATGGTAGTCAAATTTACTAAATTAAGAAGAAAGAATATTCAGTTCAATTCAATTCCATTCAATTTAATTCACTTCAACTCGATTCAGTTCAATTCAACTCAATTCAATTCAATTCAATTCAATTCAATTCAATTCAATTCAATTCAATTCACTTCAATTATATTCAATTCAATTAAAACCAATTCAATTAAATTAAATTCAATTCCATCCAATCCAGTGGAATTCAGTTAAAGTCAATTCAATTCAATTTACTTCAATTCAATTCAATTTACTTCAACTCAATTCAATTCAATTCCATTCAATTTAATTCAATTCAGTTCAGTTCAGTTCAGTTCAGTTCAGTTCAGTTCAGTTCAGTTCAGTTCAGTTCAGTTCAGTTCAGTTCAGTTAGTTCAGTTCAGTTCAATTCAGTTCAGTTCAGTTCAGTTCAGTTCAGTTCAGTTCAGTTCAGTTCAGTTCAGTTCAGTTCAGTTCAGTTCAATTCAATTCAATTCAATTCAATTCAATTCAATTCAGCTCAATTCAATTCAATTCAATTCAGTTCAATGCAATTCAATTCAATTCAATTCAATTCAATTCAATTCAATTCAATTCAATTCAATTCAATTCAATTCAATTCAATTCAATTCAATTCAATTCAATTCAATTCAATTCAATTCAATTCAATTCAATTCAATTCAATTCAATTCAATTCAATTCAATTCAATTCAATTCAATTCAATTCAATTCAATTCAATTCAGCTCAGTTCAATTCAATTCAATTCAATTCAATTCAATTCAATTGAATTGAAGAATTACATTGAATTCATTACATTGAATTCAATTCAATTCAATTCAATTCAATCAGACTCAATTCAATTCAAATTCGATTTGATTTTTCAAAAAAAGTCATCATGAGCGATGAGACTCATTTTCGCCTAAACGGATAAGTTAACAAGCAAGAGATCTTTATAAATGGTATACAGCCCGAACTATGCCAAAAAGTCGTGGAGAATTTTGATTCGCGCATCATGAGATGTCGGAGGAGTCATGGTGGCATTTAACGGATATTCTGTTTTATGTCTAAATGGCACAGACTAGGAAACATGATGAAATAAAAAAAATCATTTCGGCAAAGTTTGGTGTGTTTCATTTACAAGCAGCAGATCGTCAATTTATGAAAAAGCTGGGGCTGTTTATTCGGCGTGGATCAATAATCTCCAAATTCAGTCATAATTATTTTAGAAAATGTTGAGAAAATTAAAAAAAACGAAGTGTAATGTTTTCATTTTCAGTTCCTTGCATTATAGACAATATTCTCTATAAACAGGCCTCCCAGAAATCTGTTGCGACGACCGAATTCATTGTCATTCAAGTTACCACAAGATAATTCTATATATTTCAAAACTGATGTTTAAAACTCTAAACGGAAATGTTGTACTAAAATAGATAAAAAATTGGAATTGTCACGGTCGTGGTGACTTGTTTTAAATGGAAAAGTGCCTTCTTAATGAGACCCCCTTATTCGTTATCTATTATAAAGTTTTAACATAAATTGTTATTTTTCGGGTTTATTATTGAACTTTTCTGTTTAATTTCAATTTACAACCATATTCTTTTTCCAATAAACTTGTTTTGTTTATTGTCTATTGGAAATCTAGATGATGTGATGGAGATGAGATTTTCTTCAAAAGAACTTTAAAATTACAATTCTTAAAAAAATATCTATTGTTCTTTCCTTTTACACTGTAGCATCTGCAAATTTATAGTCGACCTGTTATTTTTAATTCCCTGCTAAACGAATTTTCCGACCACTTTGTATTGGGAAAGATATTAAGCGATTTTAAGCGGCTCCCCATACAAAGTCGTCGACAAATTAATTTAACGGGAAATAAAAAAACACCCTAAATAATTAATAATACGTATTTATGGAATAATACTCCTAAGCTTGATATTTATTTATTTATTTTAATAACCTCATTGAAAATTAATTAAAGCCATATATTTTGAAACTGCAAGTATTAAAATGCAACATAATTGCAGTTGCCGAAATACAATTAGAGTTAATTTTCTCGAAAATTGTTGTAACTGATATTAACGAAACGAATTTTAATATTTCAAAATTCATTTTGATTTGGATGTAATATGTATTTGTTACCCTAAAAATTACCCCATATGAATGATTTCCACGCTTTGTAATTATTGATGAGAGTACAAGAAATAAATCATCACTAAATTAATAGACAAAGGTTTTAATAATCGGTGGTGACACTATATAATTTCGGTTGTGACAACCTCTAATTCGGCAGTGACAGGCTCTTATTCAGTTGTGATAATTTCTAATTGTGACATTCTCTATTTCGGTTGTGTAAACCCCAAAATTCGGGTGTGTCCTCTAACTCGGTTGTGTCAGCCTCTAATTGGGCTGTGACAACCACTAATTGTCAGAACCTCTAATTCGGCTCTGATAACATCTAACTTGGCTGTGAAAACTTCTAATTCGGCTGTGGGAACCTCTAATTAAATTGTGACAATCAATAATGCGGTTGCGACAACCGCTAATTCAGCTCTGCAACCTCTAACTAGGTTAAGGCAATCTCTGATTTAGTTGTGATGACCTCTGGCGTGCCTGTGACGACCTCTAACTTCGGTTACTTCTAATTGGGCTGTCTTAACCGAGTGTGCTAGACCATTTATAAGTCAAAATATGATTGTTGAAAAAACATCTGCAAAAAAAAAGAAATGGGTTTGACGCTTAGAAACACTAACGGGTTTTCGGAACCGGTTTCCAAACCAAGTTTTAAAAATCAGTTTCAAGGCTGGGTCGTAAAATCCGCATACGGGACCCGGTTTTGGAAGCCAGTTATAGCCATTTTCGGTAAAAAAAAATGGTTTATTTGAACATGGTGTAAAATTTCGGTACCGGTTTCTGGAATAGGAGGTTGAACCCGTTTCTAACACCGGTTATTATCCCTGATCATCAAATCCGATTTCTACGAACCGTTTTGTTTTTCCTACACATTTTGTCTGAATAATGATCTAGCAATCATATTAGGTCATCTGGACGCTTTTCCCCGACGTGCTCCAATTTGACCCAACAACCCAACATGAAAACCAGTAAGAAAACGATGACGGATAGTGGTCGCTGCGCCCCTTTACTAACATGTTGTGTTATACTAATTTTTTTTTCAATTCCTGATGATGTTTATCGACAGGAGACGAAATATTGAAAAATAAATTTAAATATATCCAGCAGCATTGACCTCGAGCCTAATTATTTAAAAGATAAAATCTAACCGCATTATTTATAAAAAGTTGTGAGAGGTTTGAGATACGTTTTTTTTTGTATGATAAACTGTCTCCAAACCTCTCGTAACTTTTTATGAATCAAACACTTAAAATAGAATTGGATGTCGGAAGAAGAACAATGTCTGATATTTAGTTTTTAAAGACAATTTCATTCAAATGTTGGCCGCGACTACGTTGCAGGTGGTCCAATCCGAAGGTCACAATTTCCATCACTCTTTCCAGCATTAACTAACGCTATCTCGGTAATTACGCGACTAATGTTGGCTTCTACGGCTCGAACCGTAGCTGACTTATCTGCGAAGACTTTTGACGTCACATAACGCCATAGAAAAAAGCCCAGAGGTGGGATATCACACGATCTAAGCGATCTAGTTGACAGGTGCGGAAAACAAAATTATCTACTCACAAAAATGATTTCTCAATAAAGCCATTGTTACGCGCGCTGTGTGTACTTTGGCACTGTCTTGCTGATACTAAACGGCTTTCAGCATCAGGCAACGAAAGCCCGATATCATTTAGTGGTAACCCTCGCCGTTGCCGATAATGTTCTGTCCGGCATAATTTTTAAAAAAAGTCGTACCGATGATTCCACCAGCCCATAATTCAATTCAATTTTGTGGATGTAACGGTAGTTCGAGAATATCTTCAGGTTCGTTATCAGTCCAAATGCGGCAATTTTTTTATTTTTGTATCCATTTAGCCAGAAATGTGCCACCTACGGTTTAAAAAAACCTTTTCGAGAAAACAGCTGTTAAAGATTACGAGTGGCGTTCGCGCGTTGCGTTCGTGTTGTCGCTTCCACCCCGACCTTTTTCTTGTTGACCTTGGCTCTCTAAATACAAATAAATGGTTTCCCTGTACATCCCTGGAAGGGACAGGGGAGAGCTTCGCACAATCACTGAGCTGTGCGCTTTCCAGTTTTCACTCACTGATTGGGACCTACAGTTTTACACCGATTCCGAACGGTAATTTGAGAAGCTTTTTCATGGCTGAATACTCGATAGTGTCGCCGTCACTATGCGAGGTGACTGCAGCCGAAAGAAATTTTTAAGGTGGTCAGAGCAGGGTTCGAACCCAGGATCTCATGTACAAGAGGCGCGCACACTAACCATTGCACCACCGACGGCCACTACCGGCTCTCTACCTCTAAGCAAACTTCTCCTATGTACAGTTTTGTTTTTACAAGAAATATTTTCGTAGTTTATTCGAGTGAAATTCCCATACAAAGGTAATTTTTTGGGCGGCAAAATTTCTTTCAAACTTCAAGTGTAATTTGTATCACAATAAATGAAGTTGGGAGTGTTTCATTGAAAATAGCGTTAAATTTTCTATAAAATTAGTTCAAAAAACAACAATTAATTATTCCGACCATAGGTACCTTTTCGTAGACCTGGGCACATATGTTGCTCGTAGTGCACGAAAATCATTTTGCAAAGAAACCTGATTTTCGTAATACAGCTGAATAATTTGTAGGCATTGTTGCAGTGTGAGTCTTGCCATGATGAATTGTCAATTAATACTGAATACAAAAAAGATGACATTATGACACCGGTCACGAAAAAATAAGCAAATGAAAAAGTACGCTTTATACTTATACAAACCAAACGTGCGCACATTTTCTCCGCCCTCAAAATGAGTTCTATTATTTTCTGTATTGTACACGCAATAAATTCTCAACGTTGGAATTTCGTAGCAGGAAACACAGTTTAATTTTTTTTTCATGAACGTTACCCTGATGATGGCCTTCTTAAATGGAGGGAAACGCATCGAAGTATTGTTGCTGGCTACAGATTGCAGAATGCAATAACATTCTCCATTACTTCCATTTTTTAGGTCTTCTGACGATATTTTTAAAAGGTGAAAACTCACTGCAATCTATTTAGAAGTCTTCTGTCAGGCCTTCTTAATGAGTTCTTGGTGAATGTATGATTGCAAACGAAAAACGTTTAGCCCCAACATCCATTCGGAAAGCATTAGATAGGTGTTTTTGAAGAAGTGAAGAGGAATGTGTTTTCATTCTCTTTTCATCTCATATAAAGGTTTTCTAGCAAACCTTGTAAGGGGTTGTTAAATGGACAATATGCGGTTCTCAACGCAAAACACAACTCCACATCTTCCGTTCAGAAGACCTTCGACAAACTGTTTTGATGTATTAACATAACATCCATAGGCGCGGGTAGGGACTTAACTCACAAACTGAACACATCCAAACACAGACTGCGACCACACAGATTGTTTGGCGTTAAACTCCTCCGAAACGGCTGGACCGATTTGTATGAAATTGTGTGCATACCGGGTACGTCTCTGAATCGGCCAACATCTATTTTTCATACCCCTAAATGATAAGGCTGACCCACCCCTATATAGAACACAGATTTGTCCGACTGCGAAATCGAGGTTGTCAGCCTGTGTGGGTGCGGAGCACTCTCAGAGCAAAGAGAATAATGACATAGTTATACGTATATAAAAATGAGATAGCTAGAGAGCAACGAAAATTGTGTGAACTTGTGTACAGTATGTACGAATGTTCTTTGTTTTTTTGTGGGAATAAACCAAAAAGTATTAAGCAAGAAAATAATGACACATGTGCTTGCACTGATCTTTAAATAATTTTAAGTATTAATAAAGGGGTTTTCAACAGAGACGCTACAAAAGTAAATCGATAGGGACAGCAAACGACGCAATATTTTTTCCCGCTCTTTTGACATTTCTCTTCAGTGGGGTTTGCCATTTCATCATGGAACTTTAACTTAACTTTCATTTCTGGCTGAATGGCTTCGTCTATAAGCTAAATATGCGTTATTGTTCAGACAGCAATCCACACGTAATCCATGAGTCATCATTGCATCCCGAAAAAATTGCGGTTTGGTGCGGTTTATGGGCCGGTGGCGTGAGTCATCATTGCATCCCGAAAAAATTACGGTTTGGTGCGGTTTATGGTCCGACGGCGTCATTGGGCCGTACTTCTTCCGTGATGATCAAGACCGGCACATTACTGTGAATGCGAATCGCTACCGTTCAATGATAACCGAATATTTTTGGCTCCAAGTGGATAATATGGACTTTGAGGACATGTGGTTCCAACAGGACGGCGCCACAAGCCACACAGCGAATGCCAAAATCAATTTATTGGAAACCAAGTTTGGTGAACGTGTTATCTCACGAATTGGCCCAGTCGATTGGCCGCCTCGGTCGTGCGATTTGACGCCGTTAGATTATCTCCTGTGGTGCTACATCAAGTCTATGGTCTATGCCAACAATCCAGCAACGATTGATGAATATCGAAGGTGAAATTGCAGCAGTATCGGCCGATTTTTGCTTGAAAACCGTCGAAAATTGGGTTCAGCGTCTGGACTTCTGCAAGCGTGCCCGTGGTGGTGGCCATGCAAAAGAAATCGAGTTCCATACATAATGGCATCGAACGTACTTTCACAGGAATAAAGAATTTCTAAACCGGTTTTGTTTTATTTAAAAAAACTTTTGTAGCGCTTTTATTGAAAAACCCTTTATTATTTAAATCATATGATTGAACGCTGTTTTTTATTTTCTAATGTAACATTTACCAATGTGTTCACAAAAATCGAACAGGTACCGTGTAACACAAAGGTGTTAACACATCACCAATGAGTTTGAACACTCACTGCATTTTTTTCATATGAAGAGAAGATGAACGTGGCTACATTTCCTCTGCATTCTTTTTAGAATGCCTTTAGTATGCTTTCTAAAATGAAGCAGTTTAAATGTATATGAAAAATTGTTCGCGCCGCAGGCATTATTACGGGAAGACATTGCTAAATTATAAAATTAACTTGTGTTACATGAAAAAGGCCTCTCAAATCCGCCGCTGTATAAGTTTGAATTACAAACACATTGAAGAGAATACACACAAAGTCGTAGAAATACTTTATGTCTAACATTGATTTACATATGAATTTAGTAAAATGGCTATAACTTGATTGTTTATTAATGGATTTCCAACTACTTTAGTACTATCGCGTATGTGTATTGGGACGTTGGTAGACTAAACAACTTTAGATAATGCAATTCGCTCTTTGGTTTATTAACTGAAGTGACTCGAACGTCTGGAAGTTGGTGGATTTTGCACAAAATTAAAAATGGAGTATTTAGTTATTTCGATGTTCGCGCAACAGAAAAACAGCTGACAGAAGTTCGACTCTTTTCGGAAGAAGCACAATGAGCAACGTCCGATGAGACGGATATCAAATCTATACTTATAGTATTACAAACATTACCTAATAGATGTTTTTATTACACACAGGGAAAAGATTAGTTAGAAATCAATTCAGGCATTGGAAATTCCATGGTAAAGTCTATATTTTGATTAGAATTCATAATTGTCATACATCAGAATTATTTGCCGATGTTATTGATAGATTAAAAATCGGTCTTACTAAATACGAGTTGCTACTACAGAAATTCAGATGTGTTAACCAATTTGAGTACTTCAACAACCTCATTCATCTGAAATGGAAGATACAACTAATAAAAAGTGCAATATTAGAATTTGTGTTCAAATATTAGTCACTCTAACCATAATTTAGATTCTGTTGCAAAAACACTTGTTACTAAGATATGTATTCGATTTTTCACAAGAGGATTTGTTGTTAAAGGGAAAAACTGCATATATTTGAATGTTACACAAGGACTTTTTTACAGAAAAACTATTATTTTACACAGAAAGTGATAAACAAAGATGTGAAAAAAGAATAAAGTGTATAGATGTCAGCCAGCGAAGAATGCATATTATCATAAATTGTGGTGAACTGAGGCTTTTAAACACAATCGTTGAATCTGAACCACTGTTGACGCCTTCACAAACACATGCAAACAATTGTGGGCACTTGTCTGGAGGAGGAATTATTGAGGATGACACAAATTAACTTGAACATACATATGATACCCAGGGTAATCCATCTCCATTTTTGATCGAAAATATGAAAAATTTAGAAAAACTGTTTATATCTCGAAAAATGTGTGAAAAATAACACATTTTTCCAAGTTTCTAAGGGTTTCTCACGAAGTGTTTCCATTCGCATGAAATAATTTTTTTTAAAAATTCGGCAAAATAAGAAAATCGCTAAAATAAAAAAAAAAAAGGCTATATCTCGAAAACAGTGCGTCCAATCGCAGAAATAATACATTCTTTACTTTTATCATCCATCTTTACCATCACTTTTATTTTAAAAAAATCGCTAAAACAAAAATTTCTGGAATCAAAAATCGCTAAAACGCCCTTATGCCAGTATCACGGAAACGGAGCGTCCAATCGACAACAAAATTATTTTTACGAGTTTCTAAGTTTTTTGAAAAACATTTTGTTCAAAAAATCATCAAAATATGAAAGTCGCTGAAATAAATTGGATATAATTCGGAATCGGTGTGTCCAATCGTAAAAATAATAAATTTGTTACCTCTATAAGAGACTGTAATCAATGAATGTCTTTAATACGACATCACTTATTGACAAAAAAAAAATCGCTAAAATCCCTATTATAGCCATTTGCTTATTTTGGCGATTTTTAGAAGAAAAGTCCATACGAATTGGACCACTTTATGAAAAATCCTTAGAAAGCGGAAAAAATTAGTTACATTTCGATAGAACGCTCCGTTTGCGAAATATATACATAATGGCGGTTTAGCGATTTTTTATACAAAAAAATTTAGTTTTAGCGATTTGTTTTAAAAAAAAGTGGTGCCGTAGGAAAGACATGCATTGGCTACGGCCTCATGCGGAGGTAAAAAAATTTATTACTTTTTCGATTGGACGTACTGTTTCCGAGATATAGCCATTTTATATTTTAGCGATGTTCTTATTTTGGCAATTTTTTTAAAAAAAAAATTATTTTGGAACACTTTGTGAGAAACCCTTAGAAATCCGTAATAATTTGTTATCTTTCCGATTGGACGCTCCGTTTTTGGGATATAGAAATTTTTTCATATTTTCGATCAAAAAATACACAATACACGGATATAAAATAAACAATTTTAATAAAATATTATTGGTTTTACTTTTTTTCTATAAATTTCATAATGGATTAAAGCATCACCAAATGGTTGTGACAGCCATCAAATTCAAGTAATTATTTGAATATGCCAATATATTATTTGATACAACCCATTTAGTTTTTAAATTTTTTGTTGATCCAAGTTATAGAATATTCACCACTACAGGATAATTTGATTGCTACTAGTACTAAAACTTGATTGACAGGATCCCATTTATTTCTTGTTGCTGTGGCTTCAACTAAATATTTCAGTTCTAGCTACCAAAATTGAATTACAAATCAATTGATATGCACAACATTTGATGATACAAAACAAAATTATTGGTAATCACAACAGAATAATGTGGTAGTCCATTATCGAGAAATATAACAAAACCCAAATTTTATTGTTTTGAAAAACTACAACAAATTTTAATGAATACTTTAAAATAAAGGCATCAATATACATATATTTCTATTGATTTTCGTTTTTAGGATCACTAACCATATGAAAAATGTATGTTGCCAGTTCCGGATAAACAATCGTGTTGTTATGGATTCACATATTTAACTCACATTTTCATTTTTAATTAATAAATAATATCACTAGATTACAACCAATTTATTTTATTTATTTTGGTATGAACTTCTCAAAAAAGCAACCATTTTTCAATTAGAAAAACGGTCCTGATCGTGTAAATTTATTTTCCGGATGATGTAGTTTCACTTTTAGATAAACTGCCTATATTTTGAGATAAAATCTTCTGATCAAGCCCAGTCTATTTCAAGATGCGAATAGTTTCTTTATTAGGTACATTAGTTTAAGTACAGTGGGCAAACAATTAGAAACATGTTTTTTCTTTTAGTTTAATATTCGATCTTTAAGGTGTTAAGTTCTTTAATAATTTTTCCGGTTCAAGATCTATCTCTATGAAAAAGTACTTTTATAGCAAAAATTAAATTTCATGGAATATATTATACAAAAATAACGTGAAATTGATTATTATGGTGCATCGTTGGGAATATAACTATTTAGAAAATTCTCGCTTAGTTGAGATTTGTTTATCTTCCCATTAAACTTCCCATATAAACTTCCCATTAAACAAGAAATTTCCCAGCATATGTTAGTCTAGACACAAACCAAAGCAAAAGTACCCAATATGGTTTGTAGCATAATAGTGTTACAAAAAAAGGTGTTTAAATTTTTTTCATTTCGCCTCCATCCCGCAAGGTGTGATAAGGAACGTCGTTCCAATAGTTATGTGGTGACATAATCCCAATGTCCGTTCTGGGGGTTATGGCCGCAACGAAAACGGTCTTAATCCCCATTTTCATTATTGGTAGTATGACCGAATTATTTACGGTCATAATCCCCAAAAAAGGCGGGCATAAAGCCAATAATTGTGGGGATTATGTCTACATTGTTGAAGGAAATAATCTTCATAATGGGGATTATTTCCGCTATTCAAGCGGACACAACGACAAGAATTATTTGTAAAGTGTACGTGATATTTTATAAGCAGAGCAGAAACTTCGCCTAGTTTTATTTTCACAATTGGGTGGTTTTTTCGTAAGCTATACAAGTTAACTCATAGAAAATGACAACCTGCCCGTTAACATGTAAAGTGTTGACTTTGTTGCATGAAACATATAAAATGTATGTCATTCCATTTTTTATATTTCCACGTTTCGAAAATTATGATGTAAATATAAGCGGTAGTTACTTTTTTTAACAAAATATTTAAAAAATTGTAGAAAATATTATTGGTTTTTCTTCTTCTATAACACGAAGAATTTCAAAGAAATACTGGAGACAAAGAACAACTAAAACACATCCTAAAATTTTTTGATACACTTTGTGTACTTGTTGGTGCACATTTTAGTACCTTTATGTAAAGTACTTTTGTACTTAAAGTACTTTTTGATGCATGTGTGTAGATGTAATGTATTTGTTGGTACTTGGATGCATTTTTGGTAATTTTTCTGTAGTTTTTGTGAATTTTTGACTAAATTTGTGAACTTTCTGGTGGAGTTCATGTACTTTATGGAACATCATATGAACTTTGTGATAAAATTTATGCACTTTTAGGTACATATAAATATTGTTTGTGATATATTTTACATACTTATATTTTGTGAAAAATAGCTCTTACCTCTCTACACAATAGCTGTTCCCAAGCTCCTCGTTTTACACATTAGAAACCTAAAAGAGAGTGCAGAAAAATTTTATTTAATTTTTAGTTTTATTTTGGGGTCTACTAACAAAAAAATTATTGGACTCTCTAAATCGAATTCTCCCCACCAAATAAAAAACGGGCATAATCCCCATTTTCATTATGGGCACCTAGTTATGTTTAGTGTAATCAAAAAACCAGTTTTGTTCGGCTTCTTCGAATATTACGATTTTAGCGAAATCGGTGTTCAGTTTCTTCGAATATTCTGAATTTGATCAAAACCGGTTTCGGCTATATACCGGGGTGTAGAAACCGGTTAACAACTAGTTTCGGTTTTTATGACACAATGGAAAACTGTGCGTTTTATAAATATAGTGTATTTTTTATTCAGTCTTTTTAAATTTTGAGATCGACTACCGAGTACTTAGCCATGAAACAGCTTGTCAAAATTTGGTTCGGAACCACCCTTTATAACAACATTATAGATCTTTTCCTTGTTTACCATTTTTTTCATTTGTAAACCAGTGTATTTATTTAATTAATTTGATAATAGACCTCACTTTACTCTCACATTAAATAAATTGAATGAACGGTTTTCCGTTACCTTCCATGTAGGGATTAGGGAAAGCTTCTCATAAGCAGTGAGCTGTGCGCGTTATAGTTTTACACCAGTGATGCCCACATTTTGAATTCCTTGGCACAGGTGCCGGATGGAAAAATTCTGTTCCAGCGCTGTCGACACACATATAGTATAAGCTTCTTCGTGTGATTTCGATCATGGGTGGTCGGTCGTTGTTTTGTTTACATTTTTCAATGCAAATAAAATCAGTTGGTGGTCAGAATTTGTTAGAGAAGGGTCACGCTGCGTAATTGTTTAAAATACTTCAAATTGAACTTCGATTTATTCTGCTTCACACACAAGCGCAATATGTTATAATATGTGTGTGGGCATCACTGTTTTATACTCACTGATTGGGACCTACAGATTTACACCGGTTCGGATCGGTATTTTGAGAATCTTTTTCATGCTAAATATTCGATAGTATCGCCGCCACCAAGCGACGTGACAGCCGTTGAAAGAAATTTAAGGTGGTCAGAGCAGGTATCCAACCCACTTCTCATGCACAAGAGCCGCGCACTCTACCACCGCCGACGGCCACACTTACTCCAATTACTCTAGTATAAAGAGCTATAAAAAGTGTCAGGTGAAATTTATTCAACTTATGTTTTACCTATGGCTAGATTTTAGGTGAGTCGGGTAAACCGGAAAATTACATCCAATGGTAGCCAACAACATGACTTTTCAAAATGAACAGATATGATGAAATCGGATTCAAAGCATTCCACAGTGGTTGAAAGTTTACATTTAACGCGAATTTATTAAAATTTCTTACATCTAAGAATTTGGATAAATATCGTTGCAATCCAGTATTTAATAACCAAATTATATTACAGCGTTTAAAACTTGTCATCTAAATTAGTATTGCACTGGCCTGGCAACAGCTAACACTGTGTGTAATTTTTTAAGTCATAGAAATTTAACAATATACGGACACCAGTACGTGATAGGAGACAAATAAAGCCCCGTGTCTCCTAGTTTTGCCCAACGCCGTGCACTTTTTTTATAGGCCCCCAAAGATTTGGGGCCTCGGTGTCATTTTTGCAAAAAATTTATCATTTTGTCAGGCGCATATCTTGCAAACCGTTCGGAATTTTGATTTACTCTCTGAGGGAAAGTTGTACCTCTTGTTATAAAGAACAAAAATTGTCAACATATAAAATCAAATTATATCAATCAAAATTATCAATCAAATTATAAAATCAAATTCGATTTTTTTATAATTCATCCCCTGTTCAGGTCCAGAGGTAGCAAACCGTTCAAAATTCAAGGAAAGAATCAACCACAAAAATGTACCCTAGATCTCAGTAAACAACTTTCTAGGACATATGAACTTCCTAGGAATAATTCTTAACACCGTTTAGGTAGCGCTTAGGTAGTGTTTAGATAGCCGCAAAAGTGAAAAATTTCCCGACAATTTTTTAATTTAATTTGTTTTTTTTTTACTTCAACATTGAGATACTATGCTATCTATTACAAAAATAATAAAAAATAATATTCGTATTATGTTTATAATGTTGATGGCCCTGAACTTGCAAGTCGCATTTAACAAAGTACACACGGGTATTTTGTAACCAAAATAGTCAGCTACATTCATTGACAGATTCCGTTGACTTATTGAAATTAAATCAATTTTTGTCTTCGTTCATTGGATCCTGTGTACTTTATTTATTATGTCTGCTGGAAAAACGGTATGGACATGTTGTTCATTACCAGGTAGGACCTCACTTAACACTCATAGTGTTTCTGATGAGAAACATAAAAAAAGCGGGTCTACCAAAAATTCCACGTGTTTGCAGTCTAAAGAGATTATTGAATTAGTTAGTTCATATATTTACATTTCTAATAAAGAAAAAACACAATCCCCGTGTTACCCCAAGATTTTGTATTTAATTTTTTCAGAAAATGCTGCTGGAATATCGTACTTGGAGTTATTTCAAGAATGGGTTAACTTCAAAAATTTAACTAGGGTTGAAATTGGTTCACTGCTGCTATTGTGGCAAATTTTATTTGTATTGAGATAGACAAATATTATAATAATGTCAAAGTTTGCCTTTTGATGAATTACAGTATCACCTGTATGCCATTCAACGGCAGTAATTCGATTTATATGCTAAATGTTGAGTTGTATGGGTTGTCTGGGACATAACTCAGGCAAATGAACTCTGATTAGGGTAAAACCTACCAACATTCGAAAGAGAATTTTATCACCTTTTTAGCTGCGTACCTATTTATTTCAAGTAGTTGGTGGAAAAATAGTTATTCACATTTAGGCACTAAAAAATTAAAATCTTTCATTAAATTAGCACTATATTTTTTATGTTCAATCGGGTGGCAGCAAAAGCTGACCTGCGAAATTGGGGAACATATCAGCCTTTCCAACTGTGTATCAAAAAAAATTTTTTTCCCCCAAAAATTAATTTTTTTTATATAATTTGTACTACCTTACTTTTACTTTTATTGACTATTTTACAACCTCATGAGGTCAGACGTCTTACACATATTAATTAAACAAACAAATTAAACAAATTTCAACATATTTTTAAAACTGGCTCTATCCTTCGCCTTTTCTCGCCAGATGGTAACACCAAGGTTAAGGAGGCATTCTTCTGCGGAATCTTGGTCGTCCTCTTTTCCTGCGAATCAAATTTTTATTACCGTAGTTTGGAAATTCAAATCTGCCGCATTAGAGCAAACGAATAACGGATTTTAACAAAGTAAAATTGAGTGCAATATCTCTAAAACTAGATACAGTTCAAGAAATTCGAAAAAAGGGATCAAAATATTTCGATTTTTCAAAATTCGAAAATAGAGAATATCTGTAATGCGAGAATTGTGTAAATTATGAATGATTACGTCAAAATATGTTAAAAAAACATAAAAAGAAAAACCAAAATCAAAAAATGCAAAAAGTAGTCAACTTTGGAAATTTTTCTAAATATACCCCACTTTGCGATTTTCAATGTTGGTATATCGCCATAATCCCCCACTCCTTGTCTATAATCGGTTTTTTTGCAGAACTTAAAAATGGGTACTAGATCAAAAGATATTGAATTTAGGCCAATACCAATTTTGTTTTCACCAATAAAAAGGCCGAAAAAATAAAAAAATCATCCCTGATCATCGCAGAACACGACGAAACAACAGACAATAAACACTCTTTTAGACAACAAAAATAATTTCTAATGGGAATCGATGGTACTCTGGAGATGGACAGAAGTTGTTTGCAAATGGTTTCTTGTCTGTTTTGCTTGCGATATTTTTCTAATACTTGCATAGTGGAAAATTCTCAATTCAGGTGAGTTTTCGTTTGAATTTAGTTTGATGAATTTTTCAAAAGCAGCATTCCAAACAACCGCTGATGAAGATCAGTGGCTAGATCCGAAATAGCTATACGGTGCGCCAGGAATCATGACGATGAATTTGCAAAACATCTTCATTTTTTAAAAAACTATATCTCTTGTCATGAGCTTGCATAATAATAAAATAAAAAAGTACTAATAAAAAGGCAGAATAAATTTAAAAAAAATCATCCCTTTTTATATATATTTAGAATATTTGGCTTAATATCGTATTATTCGATGTATTGAAAACTGTTTTCAAAGTTTAAAAACTTTGGTAAAAAATGGTACCAGAAAACCATTAGTCATCGTTTTGTTACAGGACAATCAGCACACAACACTCTCAAACGTTGCTACTGAAGATCAAATAATATTTCATGGAATTTTATGCTAATTATAAAGATTTAGTCACTGATCGAAATGAGTCTAATCACAGATCTAAATGGTGGCCTTATTGCGATTTCAACGTCATTAGCCAGGTGTTTGTGTATTGAAGTTATAAATTTTGTCAAAATTTTAGCCATTAAAACTTCCCCATTAGTTGTCGCACAAGAATTGTGCAAGACCAATTTTAACACATTTAGTATTTTATTCGTTTTTGAAATACAGAATTTCAAACTTATACACAATGAATATTCATTAATATAAATATTATCAAATCTAGACAGCGTCGCAAAAGTCGTAGTCGATCCAGATATGTCACATACTTAAAATTGTATGCATTCACCCTCATATTAACTGAATGATAATGCGTGTGTTTTGAATTAATTAACTCGTGTTTACGACCATCTACGTATTAATGCAAATAACCTAAAGCTTTCAAATCCTATTGAATGTGATTAGCGAATTGAAGGTGTTAAACTTTGATGAGTCATTTGGTTTGATTTAATGCAACATTTTTGGAAGTAATTTGTTAAGTACGCAACAATTCCAAATATAACCCTATTATTTGGAACGCCATAAGTGAACGCAAGCAATGCCGGAATTGAATGAATATATTCAGGGTGTCTCAAAAGAAAGTTTATATTTGTCTAGCTGACTGCTAGAACACATTAAATCTGGGGGGCGCGGGGTATGCCAGTACGTAGCCTGGCTCTTTGGCATTTCTTGCAATTCAGTCACTATGAAACATTTTTCGGGGGCGGACCACGCGCTGAGTTCGCGAGAGTTTAACAAAAACGGTGATTCATCGACTGTGGCGCGTAGAAGATTCTGTAGTATTCGAGGTTTTTCATTTGATCAATTGAATGATGCGCCAATCATCCCTCTGATCCGAAAATGGGTCAAGCAATTTTAAGAGACCGGTTCAACTCTATAGAGACCAAAATATGAGCAGCCAAGGTCATCAAGAGTAGGCAGAAAACTTGAAGAGTGTAAATCAACACACTGGTGAGGATCCGAATCTTTCAATTCGGATACGCGAAAGTGCTTTAAATGTACATA
The DNA here is from genome assembly GCA_963931995.1 of Phaonia tiefii. NCBI lineage: Eukaryota > Metazoa > Arthropoda > Insecta > Diptera > Muscidae > Phaonia > Phaonia tiefii. The sequence goes on from OZ008370.1 coordinate 130,272,789, forward strand.
GATAATCATTTCACCGCATTTTGCATAAAGATCTAAAACTGCGCCCAACTCCTCAATGGAACATATTCGAAGAAAGAAAATATTCGCTACGAAATCGCAGCCATAACGAAGTGGACCTGCTGAGCTGTAGTTGGAAATTTCATCGTTTGACTAACTGAATGCCTTGAGCGTGTAGTTTTACATTTAGACGATTTTATTTTTAAGAAATAAATTCCTGAAAACTGTACTGTGATAATTAATAAATCTTTTTGAAAGAAGTCTAATTTTTTATTTTAACGATTTACAAACTATAAACTTTCTGTTGAGACACCCTGTACTTGTCTGATTGAATCACGAGATGATTAAATATCTGAAGACTATCGGATTTATAATATAACTCCAAAACCCCAGAAACATTTAATTGGGACTATGTGGGCCAAGTTAATAAAAAAAATTAAGAACCTTTAAGCATGAAGAATATAGCTGTTAGGTTACATATAAAACAGATACAAACTGATCAAATAGGGTGATGAAGTTGCCTTCCGAAAACGAAAACATGAGAGACAACAAAGAAAGGAGAAGCAAAAGAGCAGCAGATTCTTATTTCATGATAAAAAAACAGATAATGCATGCAATGCAACTAAATATAAAAAAGGCCGTTTCAAATTTTTTAAGTTTGTGTATTAATTATTTATAAATGTGGATTTATATTGATAAAATTAATTATAATAAATAATACATACATTCAATTCAATACAAATTGAAATAAAAAAATAACTCGTTTTTAAATACTATTACGTTTGGGGGAAAATACGCATATGTTTCCACGTAAAATCATATATCTTTGCCAGTAAACATGATGCTGTTTACATTTAAACACAAGTGAGTTTGGAACTTGCAAACATATTAATGTTTGAAGTGTGTTCCAAACATATACATGGTTCCTGCAGAATATGTTTGGGAGAATATGTTAGATAGGCCGTTATTTTTCAGCGTGTAGTACTAGGTGGCATAAAAACACTCGCCCCATGTTGTTTTGCTATACCTTTACAATTAAATCACAAAGTTTCTCAATTTTTGCCATGTTTAGTTGGACCTTCAGGTTGTTTTCACTAGTTTTTGATGACGACATCCGTCAAGAAGACACCGCCATTGGTGATAATCGTTTAAGCTCTAATTACCGCATTTCTATCACTCTGCCAAGAACATCGAGTAATAAGTGCTTGCAATCTTGTCAAATATTCTCATTGAGAGCTCGCAAAGTCTGTGGTTTGTTCACGTAGGCCCGTGACTTCAAAAACCTTCAAAGAAAAATCCGACGATATTTGTGGGTACCGCAAATCGGCAAAACCGGAAAGAAATCGTTTAAAATGTCAATTGTGCGCCAACTGTTGCACCGTTTTATTGGAACTACATGTCCTTCAGTCCCAGATCATCAATTTTCGGCAATTCATAAACGATCGACGTATGAATTTCAGCAAACCACTTGTTAGCAATTAAAATTGATGGCACGCAGTCCCCAAAGTGATTGTCAAGCCTTTGCTTGGTTTCGGTTATGGCTTGTTGCTTGCTGATCATACTTTTTTCCACTTTTCTCGACACTCACGAGTTTGTCCGTTTTCAATGTACGTTAAAAAATTTGCCTCTTTTTATTGTTTGGATGCAAATATAACGTGTCTGTAGCTTGCCGCAAATATAATATATTTGTGTCGAAACACATTGTGTTTGCTATTCAATATAACATGTTTGGGACACAATGATTAGTAGGTTATAATATATCTATTTGTGACCCAAATATGGATTCGTTTGTTGAAAACTGCCGAAAATACATGTGTATGTCGCATGTGTCTGTCTTCAATTCACGGAAACAATGCTTGCAAACATGTACATGGTTGCTGCAATATGTTCCTGGGGCCGTTACTTTTCAGCGTGTGTCTGACCTAAACAAACTAAATAACGCAAGTTGCTTACAATTTTACAGCAGTCTACTAACAGGTAGTAGTTCATAGGAACAGTGTTGATTTTTAAATACTACGAGGGAGGTTCAAAAATCAAAGAGCTATCAAACGAAGTCATCTATGTTAAAGTAGTTGATAATAAAAATCATGTTTTTTAAAGCGTTCAATTTGGATTTTCGATTTGTTCAAGAAACCATAAGAATGTGTTCCGTAACCTCATAAAGCCTGAAATATTGAGGAATTTGCAGAACATTAACCCGTTACAGAATATTCTACACGCTGAAAAAATCTCTCTTTTTCGTATTTGGATTTCCATTTGTTCAAGAAACCATAAGAATGTGTTCCGTAACCTCATAAAGCCTGAAATATTGAGGAATTTGCAGAACATTAACCCGTTACAGAATATTCTACACGCTGAAAAAATCTCTCTTTTTCGTATTTGGAGGTTATTGCAAACACCTTGTGATTACTATTCAATATTACATACTATTCTATTCAATATTACATACTTGAGCCAAAATGAATAATATATTTTTATATATGTGGTTGTGATGCTAATGCAGCTGTGTTTGTGATACAAATACAGTTGTGTTTGGTGCACTGCTTACTTCATTACTATGCTCTGTCGAGAGCAAAAAAAAAAGAGAGACTGTTGTAACTGCATTTTGTAACCGTATTTTGCATTCTTTCAGTCAGTGATTAATAAATATTCCTGAATGCATGTTCATACGAATTGAATTAAATGATTTGTTGCGTTTTAATTTCATGTATTCAGACATCAAACGTTCTTTGGGAGGAAACACATGAATTCTTCGATGTAAGCATAAGGATGTTTGGGATAAAAAACGCATATGATTTCACGTGCAAGTATGCATCTTTGCAACTAAATATGCTAGTGTTTGGATTTAAAAATGAGTGAGTTTAGGTCTTACAAATATTTGAATATTGGAAGAGTGTTCGACACAGGCCCTATGATCAGACCCTAGGAACATGTAATTGGGCGCAAATATTTTACAGCGCCCTTCCATTAAATCCGAGCGGTACACGCTGAAAAATAATTGTCCCAGCAACATATTGGAGGAACCATGTATATTAGACCGACTCACATTGTATGGTGGGGAAAAAGACGATAGAAACTTTTTTGTGAGTCGGTCTACTGTACATGTTTGCAAGCATTGTTTTCGTGAATTGAAAATCTGCTGCTTTTTGTCTCTATTACCTGTCACATTTTTGTTTGCAGCAGATTTCAACAAACACAGCCTCATTTGGGTCTCACATACATACATTATAACCTGTTAATCTATGTGTCCCAAACATGTTATAGTGAGTAGCAAACACAATGTGTTTGGTCACAAATATACTATATTTACGACAAGCTGCAAAGATGTTATATTGGTTATATTGGAGTTGGCTAAAAATAATAATTCAATTAGTTTACAAATGGTATTTCTTTATTCTGCTATTGTTAAATATAAAGCGTTTTATCATTGTTACTCTAGCATGAGCTTAAATTTACGAGACAATGAAAGTTTTGAGAGAAATGGAATGGGTGGCATTAAGTTTATCTGGTTTTGTCGTGTGCTGAGGTAAGCTCGGTCATGTCCAGAGTCTTTCATTAGGATCCACCAAACCTTTCGAAATAAGAACACAATAGTTAAGCCTTTCGGGAGTTCGAATTCGGATTCTTTATGGATCTTCTTTAAATTACAAGGTAATTTGATTTACAGGAATAACATCAACTGATTCGCTCTGTGAGAACACCACTCCAAGCTTGGGAGACACTCTATCGGGGACACTCATCAAGGCTGAACGCCACTCTTCTGGCGAGGCTAGTCTTGGCTTGAAAACATTCTTCGGCGACACTCATCTCCGATTAACGATGCTCTTCTGGGCCAAGGGGTAACGGTGAAACAGCTGATCAAGTTAGTACTTGGAGAAAAAAAAAGAGAATATGCTTTCAAAGAAGAAGCGGTGATAGGTGACTGGGGGTGATTTTCATACTTTTGCTGCCGCGTGTCAAGTCAAAAGTACAAACCATATCACTTACTTACTGACCTACTTATCCGGTCTCGATCAGCCCCGAGGGGTCAGATACCTTACAAAACGAAGATAACATATTTCGCCAACCAGTTCGATCTTTTGCCTTATCTCTCCAGTTGGCAATATCAAGTGTACGCAGGGATTCGTCGACCTGATCCCTCCAGCGGAGTCTTGGTCTTCCTATTTTTCGTCTTTCTTCGAGTTCGGTTTCGAAAACCCGTCGCGCGGGTTCGTCTTCATCCATTCTACTGACATGGCCTAGTCAGCGCAATCGCGTTATTTTGATCTGCTTAACTATGTCAATGCCGCGATATAGCTCATACAGCCCATGGTTCATGCGTCGCCGATAATCGCCGTTGTGCACTATAGGGCCATACATTTTTCGGAGTATTTTTCTCTCGAAGACTCCCACAGATGTTTCGTCTGCTTGCGATAAGACCCAGGATTCCGCGCCATAAAGCAAGACAGGTTGCATGAGAATCTGGTATAGTTGGACTTTTGTTACTCTAGAGAGGGCTTTATCTCTAAAGTGCTTGCTTAGCCCAAAATAACATCTATTCGCAAGCACACTTCTCCGCTTGATTTCAAGGCTGACGTTTACAAAACATATAAACTGGGAGTGAATTTCGCCAATTAAATCGAATAAAAAAAATGAATAGTTAGTGAAAAAAATAAAAATGTACGGAATCGACCATAAGTCCAGTCGACCTTAACATTAAGTGCCATAGCTGTAGTGACGTAAATGAGAATTGCATCAAAGCGCTCATTCTTGTGTGTTCATTGAAACTCCTTCGCTGCTACAATGTACACAACGTCGACCGAACTTGTGCATTTGTCAGCAAGTGTAATTGATCGCGGTGTTTGGTGTGAGTGATGGATGTCGTGTACACTTAGGTGATGGGTAGACCAGGGAAGTATGGGGTGTGAATGGCTATTACGTACACGCTGAAAAATAACGGCCTCTCTAACACATTCTCCCAAACATATTCTGCAGAAACCATGTATGTGTTTGGAACACACTTCAAACATTAATATGTTTGGAAGTCCCAAACTCACTTGTGTTTAAATGTAAACAGCATCATGTTTACTGGCAAACATGTATGCTTTTACGTGGTAACATATGCGTATTTCCCCCCAAACATAATAACATTTAAAAACGAATTATTCTTTGATTTCAATATATATATGTATGTATTATTTATTATAATCAATTTTATCAATAGAAATACACATTTATAAATAATTAATACAAAAAATTTAAAGATTTAAAACGGCATATTTTACATTTAGGTGCATTGCATTATGTATTTGTTTTTTTTTCATGAAACGAGAATCTGCTGCTCTGCTGCTTCTCCTTGCTTTGTTGTCTCTCACATTTTTGTTTTCAGAAGGTTTCAGCTATGTGCTGGTTATCACTATGTGTCGGGGATGGTCACCTTCTTATCAATTACAGTTCCGGGTTGACAAGCGAATATATTCCCCGCACAGATTGGCGCGAAGAGAGAGAGAAAGAGAGCGAGAAATATGTATTACATGTTTAATGTTGTTTATAATTACATACGCATATGTACCTATACCAATCTCAGTAGAAAACCAGTAGCAAGTCCTCAGTAAGAATATACATTAGCGCCGTACAGTTTAGTCTTTGCTTTGGCACAAAAAACCAAAGAATAAACCAACCTACGTCAAATTAAATTGTTCACGTTAAAAATAAACGGCAAACTATAATGGCCACACATTAACAACTGGACTATTTATTTTATTAAAGGCCGTGAACCAGAAATCAGTTTATTCCGTCACCAAACCAAAATCAACACTATGCGCTGGTATACAAAGAATATATTTATATACAAATTTAGTTCATGCAAACCAACCGTTAATATCACAAATGATCCGCCGTTCCGATTTTCTCAGTAAAGGCTCGGACAGACAAAGCGCTTCACGTTGTTGCCCTTTCCAGTTTCTTTCCTCAAAATCGTTTTTCACTTTGGTAGCACACATGCCATATATACGAAACACATACACAGAAACCAAAGTAACATCACAAAAAATGTAAGCGTCCGAGCCTTCGTTTATTCTGTTTTTACTGATCAAGCGCTTTTGTTATCCTCTGTCCGTTGCAGCATTGACGACTGATTACATCAAACTAAAAGACAGTACATCAGCCAAAATAAGAAACACTGATTCATCTGCAATTTGCACGCACATTCAGAAATATTTATAAATCACTGACTGAGAGAATAATGCAAAAATACAGATGCACACTTACAAGACAGACTATCTCGTTGTCCCTCTGTTATTCTTTTGCTCTCAAGAGAGCATAGACAGTGCAACAAACAACAGCTGTATTTGCAAACACAAATATATGTGGGTCGCAAACACATACATATATTCTAACAATATTAATCATTGTGTCTCAAACATGTAATATTGAATAGCAAACACAATATGTTTGGACACAAGTATAATATATTTGCGACAAGCTCCAGACACACTTTATATTTGCATCCAAATAACAAAAAAGACAGATTTTTCAGCGTGTACGGACGGGTTATGACGTTACGTTACACGGTTTGCCAAAATTGGACCAACATGTAGTGTGGCAATTAAAAAAAGTATTCCAAACATTTGTTTTAATGTTATTGTTATTGTTCCCAATATAAATGTATTTACTAGCGTGATTTTTTAATTTTTTTATGTACACATTATTTTTCTGAGTGTAAACTGTAAACCACTCACCTAAACCGCATGGACTTGGAAACCCCCTCAGCTTACTTGTACGAGTATATCCATACATACGATTGTTTATCTTCGCATATCAACAGGCAAACAAGTGTGCCGGGTATTTCCCACATTCGATACTAGTAATCAATTCAATCGCTATGCTCTATCCACAATTTACTTCTAAAGACTTTAGCGTCTTAATGTGAGGCATAATGATTGGTAAAGTACAATTACAATGATAAATAAAGGTTCAAGTATTTGAAATATTTATTGGAATTAATTGCTGCCGGCAATTTTAGAACATGCCGGCGTTAGCAACACTAATTTGAGTTATTTTCGGATGAATTTAAAATCGAATTAAGTCGTATTTTTTCAGTTTTAACCACGGGTTAATAAAACTTGCTAAACACAGAATTAAAATTATAAATTTAATCACCGTAATGAATGGTGCGCGGTGGAGGAAAAATAAACTCATATAAGTAACTATAACAAATATGGGAAAATAGTCGATTCGTATGGGAAATAGATACAAAAACACAAACAATTAGTACTTAACGAAATTCGTGACTGTGCATCATGATACGATACATCGCCCATAAAGATTGTGTTAATTCGACAAACTTTTTGCACGTAACATTGAATGAAATGGTATGATCTTGTTATAGGGATAATCTTTTGGTACAAACAATGAAAGTTGAACATCAACGTCAGTGTAATCTTCTTTCTGATTTGGAATAACGACCATTTCAAACTCCCATAAACACCCACAGCCTTATTCGTAAAAAGTTATGAGAGGTTTGAGATATGAGTTTAGTATTTTAAATGGTCCTATCTTAACTTAACAGCGTGTAAGCCTGCTTATTTCGAACAAGTTTGTACAGAAATAACTTTAACTATGCGCCCGCCTATCAAATATAAATGTTGCAATACAACTATTAAAGCTATAAAGAATGTCGAGTGTACTTTATATATATTATTGTGTAAATTTCCGCTAAACTCACAATACAAACCAGACATGAAAAACAACGTCATGTTAAGAATGAAATATAAAATGATTACATTTATTAATACACGGCAGCAAAGTTAAGTTGCTGACCGCATATAAAAAACGCTTTGATTTCTTTCTTACAATCCAATTTAAGTTCTGTTTAAAGAATGACTTGGCTTAAGTTTGTCTAAAGTTTTATTACAAAATGCAAAACTAACAGACAATTTGTTATCACGGGAGGTAGAATGATAAAGTGAGTAGCGACATGTAGGAAATGAAATATAAACGACCGTCAAACACAGTACGACTCACAGCGCAGGAAATTAAAGACAGATTGTGCCTAAATTATGGTTTTGGTGTACACGACCAAATGTTCTCTTAATATTTATGAAACATTTTTTTATACTTATAAAACATTTTTTTATATTTATATACATTGTGGGATCAACAAAAATTGATATGTTAGCTCGAAGGAAAATTAAAGTCTTCTAATTTGTTTTTCATTAATCGAATTACATTTTATTTTTAGCAAATTTCACTTGATTTATAAACAAATTTTTGTGTTTATTCTTGTTTTATCAGATCCTTGAACATGATCAACGAAGTTGGTCGAAATATTGGAAAATATTAATAAAATTGTAAGAAGAAATACTTGAAGTGTTTTCTTTTAATTCTTATGACCTTAAGCCGAAACAACTGAAAACTAACAAATTTAATAAAAAATATAGCGAATTTACGAAAGAGCTTCATAAAAATGTCCATTAAAATATTTTTCATTGATTGAATAACAAATTTTCCCTAGCGTTATGAAACTATAAGCGTCATAAAAATTACATGAGGTGTCAGGGGACACCCGGTTGGGACAAAGTTCCTTTCGCTATATATTATGTACTAGTTAGTTCCAACACGCCTAAGGCGATAATTTAAATGCCTCTTTAAGAAAATATACTTTTTGTAAAATGATAAATTTTGTTTTAGGAAATTTTTTTTTTTTAGAATGTATTTGTTTTTAAAGTATACTTTTAGGTCCTTTTTGTAAGAACATGTATTATATGTTCCCGAAAAGGTCCTTTTTTTCAAGAGAGGTACTTCTTTTATTAAATGCTAATATTTATTTAAGAAAAGGTAACGGGTGTTTCAATAAGAGCGCTACAAAAGTTTTTTTAAATAAAACAAAAATAAATTTTTTTTTAAATAAATAAAAAAAAAAGTACGTTCTATGCCATTATGTATGGAACTCGATTTCTTTTGCATGGCCACCACGGGCACGCTTGCAGAAGTCTAGACGCTGAACCCAATTTTCGACGGTTTTCAAGCATAAATCGGCCGATACTGCTGCAATTTCACGTTCGATATTCGTACGAAGTTCATCAATCGTCGATGGCTTGTTGACATTGACCATATACTTGACGTAGCCCCACAGGAAATAATCTAACGGAGTCAAATCGCACGACCGAGGCGGCCAATCGACTAGGCCATTTCGTGAGATAACACGTTCACCAAACTTGGTTTCCAATAAATTGATTGTGGCATTCGGTGTGTGGCTTGTGGCGCCGTCCTGTTGGAACCACATGTACTCCAAGTCCATATTATCTAATTGGGGCCAAAAATATTCGGTTATCATTGAACGGTAGCGATTCGCATTCACAGTAATGTGCCGGTCTTGATCATCACGGAAGAAGTACGGTCCAATGACGCCGCTGGCCCATAAACCGCACCAATACGTATTTTTTTCGGGATGCAATGATGACTCATGGATTACGTGTGGATTGCTGTCTGACCAATAACGCATATTTTGCTTATTGACGAAGCCATTCAGCAAGAAATGAGCCGACCATAAATTGGACGTAGTGCTCTTAAAGTTGAGTCCACTGACTCCAAATTTCGGTAGTACATTTTAATAATTTCGACTCGTTGTTGGCTCGTATATCTTTCCATGATGAAATGGCAAACCTTACTGAAGAGAAATGTCAAAAAGTCGGAAAAAATATGGCGTCGTTTGCTGTCCCTATCGATTTACTTTTGTAGTGTCTCTGTTGAAAAACCCTTTACTACATATTTTTAAGACGAAATACTTTCTGTAAGAAAAAGCCATAAGAGTACGAATTTTTTTTTTTACAAAAAGTACCTTTTTGAAGAACAGGTGCTTTTTAAAGTAGTGGTACTCTTTTTAGGAAAAGGTTGTTTTTAAGAAAATTTACTTATTTTCAGCGAGGCTACGTATCACAATAAAAGAATAGGTATTATTTAATTTTTGAGAAAAATTACTTCTAACAAAACGACATTTTTTAGGAGAAGGCATTTTTTTGAAGAAACATTTTTTTTTAAAGAAATGTGAATATTTTTAGAAATTTTCAAGAATAGGTACATTTTTAAGAGTAGGTACTTATCTCAAGAAAAGTTATTTTGATTAACAAAAGAGATACTCGTTAAAGAAAATGTATTTTTTTAAGAAAAGGCAATTTGTTGTAAGAAAATGTATTTTTTAAGAAAATATAGTTATTAAAAAAAAAATTCTTTTTTTTAAATAAAATTTACTTTTTTTTTATTTATTCGGCCTTTTTTATTGGTACTTTTTATTACATTATTCAAGCGCGAGACCATATATATCTCTATAAATAGAGATATAGTTTTTTAAATGAAGATGTTTTGCAAATGCATCCTCATGATTCCTGGCAAACCGTATACCTATTTCAGATCTAGCAACAGATCTTCATCAGCGGCTGTTTGGAATGCTGCTTTTGAAAAATTCATCAAACTAAATACAATCAAAAATTCATCTGAATCGAGAATTTGCCACTATGCAAGTTCTTCAAGATAAGGTATTTTTTTTAAGAAAAGGTACTTTGTTTAAGAATATGAATAGGTATTTTTTTTGGAGAAAATTTACTTTTTTTAAGAAAAGGCACTTATTTAAAAATGCTCTTTTTTAAACTTTTTTCACTTTGGCTTTTCTAAATTTACTTTTTATTGGGTTCAAAACTACAATATATACTAACGATTGGTTACAGGCTCCACCTACAACACTTCCCATTGAACAAGAAATTTCCCAACATAGACACAAACCAAAGCAAAAGTAGCCAGTATAGTTGATAATACTGGGTTGTAGCATAATAGTGTTAAAAAAAGTTGCATAATTGTTTTTCATTTAGCCCCCATTAGAAACTTGCGATAAGGAACTTCGTTCCAAAAATTTCCCAAAACAAAATCGCCAAAAAAAAGTATCAAATTTGAAACATTACCCTAATTCTAAGTCGCCTAAAATATGTGAAAATTAGCCCAGAAATAAAATAGAAATTTAGACCAAAAATTAATGAAAAATGGCCCAAGTGAAAATTCGCCTAATCGGCTTTCGTTGGGGGTGGTAATATTTCGTGGAGCCAGGAAAATAGCCCACATTTGTTGACAAATATTGGGTAGGCAAGACGGCGGCATGAAAAATCGCCCAAAATTTAAAAATGGTCCATAATGGGAATCGAAATATAACCCCAAAATTAGTGTAAAACGATCCAAGCGAAGTGTGAAAAATAGCCCAAAACTAATGGCCAATTTTTCATATGAAAAATCGCACACTACGGTTACAAATAAAAAGTACGTGATTGAAAAATCGTCCATTTCTGTAGCCAGAAAAAATAATTTCCTTTGGGGAAAATAACTAGAAGATTGCTTTCAGAATTCCAAAAAGATAAAATGTCAATAAATCAAAATTTTTTTTTTTAGTAATTTTATGTGTAAGGTATATTGATATATGTGAATAGTTGGGTTTAAGTAAAAAACTGCATGGAGTCATGAACTTCAGCTCTACAGTAAAGAAACATTACTGCCATTAGCCAAGCTGAGTAATTGCATTTTCAAAATGCAATCATTGCAAAACTTCATGTGCATTAGGGTGGGTTGATTCACGACTTTTTTCGTTTCGAGATTTCTAATAGTGCGGAAAAGTTGCTTTACTACTTCCTGATTCCAATGTAATTTTTCGTTTTGAGATCGGACAGCATCTTTAACCCCAACTCCGACCTTGAAATTTCGGAAATTTGCCTAAAATCTTGATATTGCCAACCTAGCGCCTGAAATATGACTCTCATGGCAAAATGTATAAGACAAAAGTTGTATGTCGCGTCATTAGCTACCGAAATGGTATGTATGATCACGACCGTAGGAGGAATCGTTCCCGAGATACGAGAAAGCATTTTAAAAATGCCGTCGGCAAAACGCATACGACAAATTTTCATTTTCAATATTTCCACGATTTTTGAGAAATAATGCTAAAATATTAATTCGAATAGTGTTCGTATGCATATTATAAGCGGTTTAAATGATTTCGAGAGTGCTATCACTTACATTCTCTCAACAGAACACAAAACTCAACATGTCTGTATTTAAATTTAGACAGAAATGTCCTGTGTTTGGCATATATCCGTACGATCTCACTGAGTCCCAGCTACCCAGTTACCATGATGTTCTTTGGTGTTAGCAGTTTGAAAGATTTCGTATAGGGCGACTCCGTGGCTACAACTATGAACCTAGGAGTAAAGAGGTTTCAGAAACAGTTGCAAAACAGGTTGAAAATATTTTCCAAAAGTCATCATCTATTCCTATAGTCTAACACACCAGAGTTCTACAAATGCTCACCGCATACCATAAGAAATTTCTGACCAAATAGGTTTCAGCTCTAAAAGAGATGACTTTGTCTCTTCTGCCGCAGAATACTTTGACATCGCTGGATGTAAATGGATTTCTTTTTCTTCATGTAATTGTCCACAGGAAAGGAACAACCATTTATCTTGGACCAGAGAAACAGAAGAATTGGTCGCATTGGAAGTGTTGATCTACCTGAAACAAAAAAGATTACAAAGAGAAATGAACGTAAAGGAAAGCTTTCCAAAAGTCATTCAACATCAACACTTACCAGAAAAGTATCAGCTACAACACGTGACCATTCAGATTAAGCAAACACTCACACAGACGACAACTATGGTGGTGCGTCGCACATCGCTTCTTCCGAAAACGATGGTGTTAAATGGATGGGTTAGATGTAATAAAGTGCCAAAGCTGAATTTCAAAGCTAATAATTATTACGATATGATTAACTGGAAGACTATTACCTTTATTGTTCCACCAGTTCTTCGTTCAGTTTCTAACGAAGAGCTCATAAAAGGGTTGTCGGGAGACACTGCAGAGACATGGAAATTTAGTGAATTCCCCTCTCACACCGGGGCAGTCGAGAGAACCGTCAAACTGGTGACAGAGGCATCTTCTAAAGGTAATGGCCCCTTCTCTAGGAATCGTTTTATACGCTGTACACTGAAATCTAGGCAACAACTGCCAAAGTTTAGTACAAAATCTGATTTTATCAATAAATTTGATACAGATTCAGACTAAAACAAGCATGACATATGGTTGGTTGGTTAGGTTGGGCTTGTGTTAGCTGAGAGCTGCAATAATTTTCACCTTTCGCAGCGGCGCGCCGCCTTTTCGATCGTATCTCGGGAACGGTTCCTTCTACGGCCATGATCATAAATACCATTTCGGTAGCTAATGACGCGACCAACAACTTTTATTTTATACATTTTGCCATAAGAGGTGTATTTCAGGCGCTAGGTAGGCAATTTCACGATTTTAGGGAATTTCCGAAATTTCGAGGCCGGAGTTGGGGTTAAAGATGCAGATCGTTCTCAAAACGAAAAATTGCATTGGAATCAGGAAGTACTAAGGCAACTTTTCCGCACTATTAGAAATCTCGAATCGAAAAATGTCCGAAATCAACCCACGCTAATGAGCATACACGGCAATAAACCCGTATTGGCTGGTAAGTCATTACAAACAATACATTTGTAGGATTCAAAAGATGGTGTGGATGTTTCAACTTCTATTCCATCTGGTACATCCGTATCTGTATATACAAGATCTTCGAAAATATGTTCGTACAGTTCTAATTCCGTACAAATGTATTTTTTTTGGAAAACCATTTCAAACCATTTTAAAAGTGACTTTCCTTTAGCGGCGCTCGCTGATGCAATATACGAAATTTTTCATATTTTGTTTTAACGAACGCCGCTTAAGGTAAGTTACTTTTAAAATATCACGCCAGTCTTGTTGAAAAGAAGTTTGTATTGTGTTTAAGTAAGCGCTGCAATCAAAACATCACGCAATTTTTTCAAAATAATTGTCTCATATTGTGTTGAAGCAAAACAAATCGCTCGATTTGTTCTAAATAATTTTTCAAATCTTGTGTTAGCGAGCGAATTAATGACCTCGTTTTGTAATGAAATGGCCACAGTTGCAGAACCAGATAAACGTAAACAACACAAAATGTAGGGTTACTAAGAGTGTCTAGATAGGTAACGGTTTCGTCCAGTTTCGCTTCAATTGTAATAACAATTTAAGTCAAAATAAAAAATTTAAAAATCGCCCGCAAATTTCAAAATTGTTCCAAATTGTTTTTGGGCTATTTTTGGTATCTACAGGTGGCGCAAAAGTAAACTTCCGATGTTTTTTGGCTGTAACTTATAAAAAAAATTAAAGACTTTGATTCTTCTTGTGGATTATTTTTATTTGGTCTTTTAATTTTTTTTACATCAAGTCGAGAATATGATGTCATGTAAATGGCCGCCGCCACAGTTGATTGTCATTTGAGCCCTTTTTATGGGATTTTCCATCACTTTGGCCAAAACTTCCGGCGATACGTCCTCACATTCTTGACGGATATTGTCTTTAAGAGCTGCAAGAGTCTGAGGCTTGTTGACATAAACCCGCGACTTCAAAAAGCCCCACAAAAAGAAGTCTGGAGCGGTCAAATCAGGCGATCTTGCTGGCCAGTGCAAATCGCCAAAACGGGAGATTAGGCGCCCGGGAAATGCATCCTTCAGCATATCGGTTGTGGCACGTGCAGTGTGTGCCGTTGCACCGTCCTGTTGGAACCACATGTTTTCCAATCCCAATACATCAAGTTGGGGCAAAAAGAACTTGTTGATCATTGCTCTGTAGCGCTCACGGCGCTTCCATGACATCCTCGGCTACAGCAGCAATATTCTCTGCAGAACGGCTACTCCGGGGTCTGCCACGCCTGGCAGCATCTGGTGTTGTGCCAGTCTCTTCGAGGCGAGCGGCTAAACGTCGCAGTGTTACACCAGTAGGCGTTGGACGGCCAGGAAATCTGCGACGAAATTCACGTTGTGCCAAAGTCACCGACCGATTATTGGTCAAATAAATAGCCAGCAATATTCCGCTTTCTGGAGCAGTGTAGCGTAACATTGTTTATTAACGTGTATTTCGCATGTGTTTACTACACAAATGTCAAAACAGAACTGACATTAGGGGCCAATCGCAAAATTTATAGCATTTTCTGATAGGAGGATTACTTTTGCGCCACCTTGTACAATCATCATATACCGCCTACACTGGGTCGTTTTTCAGATTTAATTTTTTGAAAAACATAATTTTTGTATGAAAAATCGCCCAAAGGGCGATTCACTTGAAGTGCCTTTAACAAACTAATTTTAATGAAAAACAGTTTTTCCTGTTTTTTTTAAATTTATTTTACTTTATTTAAGAACTATTAATAATGGGTACAACTTCCTTTGTTTTTAATAACTTCAAATATATGTACGGGTTTTCATTGAGAGATAAAGAGAATTTATGTAATCCAACGAAATTTTATTCCAAGTATCCTTAATGGCTGGAATTAGTTACTGCTTGTCATCAAATTATCTACCTCCTTCATAGCTCTTAAGAGATAACCAACCCCAGATATTTTCGATAATGTTTAGATCTGGCGAATAGGGTGGCCAGTCAAGAATAGAAAATTTTGGCTTGCAATGAACTCCATTAATACGTTGGCATTGTGTATAGGGGCATTATCATGTTGCAATATCCAAGATATGGGACCAAATAGTTCACTGAACTTCGGAAAAGCCGATTCCAATAACGTTTTATAGCTCGCACCAGTCATTTTTGCACTGAGAATTTCAAGATCGATGGCGCCATAGTACGTAACAGCACCTTGCACGATAACGCCGCCCTCTCGGCTGTGTTGTCGGTTCAAAAAAAACGCCTTTCTTTGCACAGATCATGGAAATAATAGTTGTAGCCATCAGGCCCATTCAAATTAAACTTCTTCGTATCCGTAAATACAACGGTTCTCCAGTCATTTACATGACCTCGTGCTTGCACATCTCATACCATGTAGTCTCTTGCGAATTGAAGCAGCTTTGCCTTACGAGGAGCATTAAGTGGCGGCTTTTTTGTAATTTCAGGTATTTAAGATATTCATTCAGGTATTTAAGATATTCATATTCATGTCTTAATTACTCTGTGTGCTGATGACTTGCTCGCTTTCACTCCAGCTTGAGCTCTTATTTTTGACAAGGATAAGGCAGAATTAGAAGCAATTCTGATGATTTTTCTTTTCTCATACGTAGATAAAGACAATGAAACCCTTCCCTTAAAATTTTGTCCATACCGCTCGGGATTCTTGATGTAATTGTTGGGCTCCGCTGTTGGGCTCCGCTATTGCGCTCCGTTATTTTTTCAGCTATTGCGCCGTTAGAATATCTTTCAGAACGGTAAACATCGATTTTAGGTTTTTCCGATAGATTTAAAATTTTTTGTTTTGCCATTTTGACTCGAAAAATGATTAAGATGTAGTAAATTGTAATAAACAAACGCTCCCTCAAAAAATCATCGCTTACTTTAAAAATAATAAAGTGCCTTTATTCAAGTGAACCAAAAAAAAAAATAGCACATATTTGGACTTTTTTGTATAAATTGCTCAAAAAAGGTTCTTTAGTTAAGAAACCACTATTGTCATGGTTTTTTGTATATCTCAAGATGTCTAGTTTCCATTTCCATTTTAAAATTCTGCAATCGGTTACAAATTGCAATAGATACAGGCTGCTGAATATGAAATTTTTAGTGTCTTTAAATAAGTGAACCGGAGTGTATGTAATAGTTATATATTGACGTGTGTGGGCGGCGCCTCGGCTCGTTTTACAACTTGCTTCCAAATAGCCTGTTCGTATCTGTGGGCCAACTGTATCATACGATAGTGTGAAATTTTCATGACGATCAAACTATTATTATGACTGCTATAACGGTTTCTTTTAAAAGGGGCGTGGCACATCCCACTTCCACCCTGGCTGTAATTAAACTGTACCAACAATCTACCAACAATCTTATCTTCATATCTCTGATAGTTTACGAGATATACCCATTTTAAATTGCCACCCCCTTTATCCTATCACTACCAAGTATAGCTAAGGACTATCAGCAGGTCATCAGTATCACTTTCTGAAATTTTGTTAACAATCGGTCTATTACAAAAGCCATCAATCAGACCGATTTATACTGTACCAACAACATATATACAAAATCTCATCTTCTTAGCTCTGATAGTTCATTAGATACAGCCGTTTCAAATTTGAAGTTGTATGGGCGGTGCTACGCCCCTTTATCCAATCACTGGCAAGTATATCCAAGGACTATCAGCAGGTCATCAGTAATTTCTTAACATTTCTTAACAATTGGTATAAAGTATTAGAAAATCCGTCATAGCGATTTTTGAAAAGGGGCGTGGCACCGCCCACTTCCACCCTGGCTGTAATTCATACAACATATATATAAAATTTCATCTTCTTAGCTCTGATAATACATAAGATACAACCGTTTCAAATTTCAAGTTGTATGCGCGGTGCCACGGTTCTTTATCTAATCAATTACAAGTATATCCAAGGACTGTCACCAGGTATAAAGTATCTCATTGTAAAGTTTCCATAAAAGTCGGTCGATTTTTTAAAAGGGGGCGTAGCACCGCCCTCTTCCAGCCTGGCTGTAGTTCGAACTGCACGAACAACTTACATTCCAAATCTGATCTGCATACCTCTGATAGTTCATGATATATAGCCATTTAAAATTTCAAGCTGTATGGCCGGTGTCACGCCCCTTTATCCAATTTTTTCCAAGTATAGCCAAGGACTATCAGCAAGTTATCAGTACCTCATTGTGAAATTATCATAACAATCGGTCTATTAGAAAAACCATCAGAGAGCTTACACCTTGGCTGTAATTCGAACTGTACAAACTACTTATGTACCATATATCATATTCATACCTCTGATAGTTACAGAGATACAGCTGTAAAATACCATATATCATATTCATACCTCTGATAGTTACAGAGATACAGCTGTACAATGTTTCAAGTTGTATGCCACGCCCACTGATCCGAACAAGCCCATTTTTTGTTGAATCACGAATTTTGCTGTCAATTATATCCACACAAATTTTCAAAGCGATTGGCGAAACAGTCCTCCAGATATTGCGTTTTCAAAAATATTTAGTTCCACCACCGACCGACCACACAGCTACATTCTGTGAAAATTTCAAAAAGTTCGGTCCAACCGTTTTCGAGTCTATATGGTACTAAACAATGCCAACAACAAACCAACGAATACAAACTCATTTTTATATATATAATATATATATAGTGGTTACAGGAGCTCCACCTAGAAAACTTCCCAGTAACCAAGAAATTTCCCACCATATGTTAGTCTAGACCTAAACCAAAGCAAAAGTACCCATTATAGTTGATAATACTGGGTTGTAATAAAGTTGTTAAAAAAAGTTGTTTAATTTTTTTTCAATTTGCCCCCACCCTGCAACGTGCGATAAGGAACTTCGTTCCAATAATAATGTTTACATTAAGATTTGGAGCTTTGAAACTTCACCGTGAGCTTACAATACTATGCATAACAAAATAAACAATGCGATACGTGAACAGTAATTTCAGCGACGGTTGTTGTGCAAATATTTCGCATAAGCAAATGAAAACAAGAGATACTTGAAACCACAACGCCGGCAAGAATGTAATGCCTCTATACTGATATATGGGAATACCCCTGTGTCTATGGACAGACAAGACACCTGGTCAGATCAGGTTACATGCTGCTGTCAAGCCTCAGCGTTATTGTTATAAAGTATTGCACTTGGCTATTATTAATAAGGGGTATTCCTCATGAAACACAGGATCACTAGAGAATGTGTGAAGTACCATGGAAAGTGAGGTGCATAATTAGAGTCTAAGATACATTTGTTTTATCAGTTTAGACTATTTACTCTACAAATGTTACTCAGGTACTGTTTTTTTTTTTTTTGTAAAAATGTCAATATGCTTTTTTTAATTTTCCCAATTTAATTACCAATTTTTTTTTTGATTTTAAACAAACAACACAGAAAGTTCAAAAATCGTTATTTAAATACATTTCTTAATTACTGCAATCATTGATCAAAATGTTTTATTTTAAACGTAGAATTTTACTAACTTCAGCCCCAACGTAGAGTGTCCTTTATATATAAAATTATAAACTTTCCTTTAACTAGACTTTGTTAAACAATTGCAAAACATTACATAAATGTTAACTTCTTAGATCATCGCAGTTGGTCTGTGAACACAGGGGGGAAAGGATAACTTAACAAGAAGGAATATAAAAAGAATAACCAGGACATTCGTCCTAACATAAATAATATCTGTAAACAAATGCCATTTGTAATGTAATTTCTTATGGCAAGTGGACGAGAGATGCATGAAAAGAATAAAGTAATAGTGAAAATTTATTACGTATGCAATTCTGTACTTAAGCAAATTGCAAAATAAATCTTTTCAAAGAATTTTACAAAATGACAAATTGTAAAATAAAAAATATATTTTATAATATCTGCGGTCTAAGTGCAAAATGGAATATATATTATAGTCTCCGGTCAACGAAAGTAAGAATTCGTTGCAAAGGTACTTAGTTAATGTTCAACTTGCGGTTGTCGTTTTTAATTTTAAAATAAGGATACCCCATCTTCTCACGGTATGCTACAGTCACAGAAAAAAATTAATGTGAGTCCGATCACAGGGGAGATGTGTAAACATCTAGTAATGAAGTTGGAAGTACTTATGCTTTTAGTATATCTTTTTAATTAATCAATTAAAAGTATCAAAACTTTCAATATTGTAAATACATAGGAATTTGGTGGTTTTTGTTTGGTTAGTAAATGGGCACACTGCAGTATGTATGTACTGCATTAAAAATTATAGTAAGCAGTAATTTACTGATTACTGAAAAAATTCAGTAAATTTTTACTGATAATGAAATTTAATTTGCATTACTAGTCAAATCATAGGGCCGTATTCATAATAATCAGTAATCGGGCATTACTGATTACTGAAAATTCAAAGCACCTCATCGTAATCATGTAGGCACTTTATAAAAATTGCTGAAAAAATTTTAGTAATCAGTAAAAATGTACTAGTTAAAGAATTATTTTTACTGAAATTGTAGTAGTACTGCAAAGTGCCCATCTATTGTAAATGCCTTAAGTACAAATAGTTAATATTGGCTTATGGTAACTAAATTAAGATATATACATTTTTGATTCGATTGTATTTAAAAATCTATGGAAAACTACATCTATAGTAGTGGAATTGTTAGTTGTGGGGGTTTGTGGAGAATTGCTCATATGCAAGTGGAAAACGTCAAATAAAAATTTTGATAAAGCTTGCGACTGTGGGTTTGCAAAATTTGTATTAAAATCTCCACCCATAATAATTGGCATGAGATGGAGATTGTTACCCAATTGTCGTGCACCAGTTTCAGTGTAAGGCAACAGTACGTAATGAAGATATGTTATAATCTTAATTTATATTGGAATCTAATAGAAATTTTATTAGAATTAACATTATCTCCATTCAGCTTTGATACACTTTGTGTTGTTTTATGTTCTGAGGTATAATTTTTTTGGTGTTTTGTAAAATATTTTATTATTTTGTATTTGTTGCGGTTGACAAGTTATTAATCAGCTGTTTACTGAAATGTAATGTTATTTTACAGCAATGGTTTTCGAAAATTAGTAGCTAATATTGCACACTAGATGGTGCTTATATGCAGCTGTTAAGTTGAATGACAATTTCAAAGATGAAGAAAACTTTTAGTTTTTAGTTTTCCTTATATTTGACAAGTTTAGTTTTTAGTTTTCCTTATTTTGCTTTGTTTTAGTAAATTTCTTATTAAAAGTGCAAAAAATCTTTTTAAAAGTTATTAAAATTAAATGTTTTTGTATTCATTTTATTTATTTGTTTTCATTTGCCTACGATAACATAATGTACGACAATTAGTGAAAATTAGTAGCTACTATTGCACACTAGATGGTGTTGAGTATATTGTATGCAGCGTATGATTACACTAATACACTCATACATAGCTCACACCGATTTGATAACGCTTTACGATTGGTTAACGATTACATCGCACATCTTACTCTAAATTTGTGATTGTATTGTGAAAAAGATTTTTACCCCCAGCGTATAGATGTTTACACATCAAAAACACTTCATCAATTCTATACAACATTGTCATCAAACCAGATTAAAAAAGTTGTACGAAGGATTTCATCATTTTGTTATAAAAGTAAGTTTTTTTTTGTTCATCGAATTAAAATAGTTAAGTATAAAACTGGACTGGAACTTAGGAACGTAGTCAAACCTTCCTATCCATAATAAAGTAATGATCTACAAGCGGATGATTAAACCTATCTGGACCTATGGTAATCAGCTAAGGGGATGGGCAAATAAATAACACATTAAATGTTATACAAAAATTTTTATATAAAGTCATACGGAACACGGTTAAGGCGAATTCTTATATTAGAAATTTCGATAAACATCGTGACTTAAGGAGGTCTACAGTCAAGCAATAAGTACAGCGGTTTGCAGAGGCTCATAAAATGAGGCCAATGACCCACATAAATGATGTAATCCCAACCCTATTAAATACAACTGATGTGACGGGAAGATTATATTGTTTGCAGCCACACGAACTAACCACCTGTATTGACGCATATTAAGGGTCATTATCATAATGTCTGGTTAGTGCTAATTAACAGTTATTATTTTTAAATTCCATACAAAACTGACAGCTAATATTTTTATTTAGCTTTAATTGTAGGATAAATTAAAGTGGTGAAGCGGCGGTTAGTGTCGTAAAAAAAACTTGGAATTTCTGTAATTTAACTTGAAAACACAATGATTAAATTTAGTTACTGAACAAAACTACTAGTTACTCTGTTGGGACTAATCGTAATATAAGATTAAATTGTACAAAATTCGGTTTAATAATAATAAAAAAAAATTGAATTTCATTGATGACAATGAAATTTTGTCATTGGCTACCATTTTCTCATTTAGTTGGGTATTGAAAATTGGCGTTTTGACCACGTCGTTTCTGGTGCCCCATTTACAATTCAACACATTTAGTGATAACATATTTTTACCAAATCTCTTATTTGGTGTGTGTGATTATCTGTACCGCCTTGTAACGTAACGTCATGATCCGTCCGTACATAATAATAAACACTCACAGCCATTTACACTAGCATGCGTCCCTGGTCTACTCATCACCTAAGCATACACAACATCCATCAGTCGCACCAACCACCGCCAACACTCACACGCACTGACAAACACACAAGGTCTGTCGACGTTGTGTACATATTAGCAGCGAACTAGTTAATGGCCACACGAGAATGATTGATTGGATGCAATTCTCATTTGCGTCACTACAGCAATGGTACTTAGTGTTAAGGTTGACTAGACTCAAGTCGGCGCCACCGAGCGTACAACCAGATAAGATTATAGCATTTTACCTGGGGCTCTAGTTCTGCAAAGGACAGAAGCAAAGGACAGAAGCAAATTTAACCCATCCGATGATAACCGATATCGTACCGTTTTAACCGGACATGTAAAGCACATACCGAACCAGTATATCTGATATCGATCCATGCATTGAATCCGAATAATCGTGTGTGCAAGACACCGAGTTCCCGATCATCTTATACTCTACCAGTCCGCAATCTGCCGCAGACGAATTGTCAAGCCAATGCAAGTATTCCCGGAAGGGTGTTGTCAAGCCGAGACAAGTGCCACCATTAGATTGTTGTCAAGCCAAAACAAGTGCCCCCAGAAGAGTGTTGTCAGCCACGAGTGTACTCAAGCTAAGAGGAGTGTTCTCACCGAGTGAAGCAGTTGATGTTATTCCCTTAAATCAAATTACTTTGTAAATTAAATATCAGTAAAGAATCTGAATTCGAACCGCCTGAAAAGGGTAAACTATTCTGTTCTTATTTCGAAAGGTTTGGTGGATCTTAACGAAAGACTCTGGACCTGGCTGAGCTTGCCTCGGCCCTGGACAAAACCAAGATCCATCCTCATGATCCTGAAGCACAGTGGGAGTACATTTCCCACTATATTAAACCTGTTGCAGAGACGGTTCATGGTTATGAAAAATTGCTTAAAGACCAACTATGGTACGTACGCTGAAGAGTGTCGCATGGCAAGTGATGAAAAGAACGCTGCACGTATGGCAATGCTTCCGGCAGTTGCAACGCGAGCCGCTTCAGAGCGATATAATGAAAAGTGGGGGGAGAGGAAACCCATTTGTTGACGACCAAAAAACGATTGTGGCGAAAGTGCGAGGTTGAGCAAATTGAATTTTACTGAAGGAACAATGAGGTGTGTAAATTTTACCGCAAAGTGAAAAGTCAAACCAACGGCCATAGATGGCCATGGATCAGGGACTCTTGTCACAGATGTGTACGGACGGGAATCTTGTCACAGATGTGTAGGGTGTGTTGGGAATATGGAGAGATAATTTTTCTGCTTTACTTGCGCCAGAAGACTTTCCATATAAATGAGAATATTGTGCACATACAGGACGATGTCGTCGACTGCAATCCCCCCCCTAAGCTAATGGTGATGAACTACAAGCTGTGCTGTTGAAAGCTGGAGGCTATCAGTTGGGAAGGTAAATGCGTCAGCTCATGTGCAAAATCTGGCTAGACGAATGGATGCCCGGGGATTGGAGTCTTAGCATACAGTGTAGAGTGCCAAAAAAAACGACATTTTTTACGAACCGGTTTTCGGTTTGTTCGAAAAATCAATTTTTCAAGACACCGGTTTCGTTTAGTTCGAAAAATCAATTTTCCAAGAAACCGGTTTACCGGTTTTAATTTTGCCAAAAACCTGTAGAACCGGTTTTTCGGTTTTTTTACTTTAAGTTATAGTGCACGTAGATTTAACAATATATTTTTTTAGCGACCATTTCATATACTTATTCGTGTTGAAAACTCAACATTTCACAACTGTATTTAATTAATTACGTTTAAATTTTGAATAAAAACTATATATTTAAAATTAAAATGTTCGAGCGTTAGGTCTATTTTAAATTATTTTATTCTTCAATATTTCGCTAACCAATGGGTAGCATCGTGGGGAAGATAATCACAGTTATTAATTAAAAATTAAATGAAAAATAAAAATGAAATTAAAAATTACAATTAAATTTATTATTAATAATTGTGCTTAATTTCTTGACGGTGCTACCCAATGGGGAGCGAAATATGGAAGAATAAAATAATTTAATATAGACCTAACGCTCGAACATTTTAATTGTAAATATAATACGAAAGGTCGAACAAATCATTACATTTTAAAAAATATATATCATATTCCAATTTGGAATGTGTGTTTAATATAAAACTTAAAAGCTTTATTCCAATTCGCATTAAACTGATTTTAAATCGTAAATCATATTCAAATTTGGAAAGGATTTTCATGTATGAAAATCTTATTAAGTTAAGTTATTAAGTTAGATATCAACAAATTTTAATTTTGAAATTTGAAAATAAAATGTTTGAAAAGCTTATCTAATTAAGTCTTTTTTAATTTTTAATTGATTCTACTTCAAATCATAAAATCATTTAGATTAGATTTAGATCATATTTCAAAACAGAAATCATGTTTCTTAATTCCAAAATGTCCCTAAAATACGAATATAATATCATTTATTATTAATTTTGTTAAGTATATTTATCCAAATTAAGTAAAATCCGATTAGCCGGTTAACCGACGTCAAATAACCGGTTTCCGGTTTGTTCCAAAATTGGGTTTTTTAAAAACCCGGCACACGTTTAATAGCAGAAAAACCGGTTAACAGGTTTCCCCGGTTTTTCGGTTTCGGTTCTGGATACTTTAATACTGTGTCATGTAATCAAGAAAGGCGACCCGAGTATATGTACGAACTATCGTGGAATAAGCCTTCTATCCATCGCTTACACAGTCCTCACGAACGCAACGTGCGAAAGACTACAGACATTTGTGCTGACCTGATCGGACCTTATCAGCGTGACTTTAGGCCAACTATCGACCAGATATTCACACTACGACAAATCCAGTAGAAAATCTACGAGAAACAAATCGACACCTACCACCTATTTGTAAGTTATAAGGCCGTCTTCAATAGCCCGATTCCGGGAAAACTGTATCAAGCTATGTCGCAGCTTAGAATTCCTGCTAAGCCGACACGCTTCGTAGAATGACATTGACTGACAAGACATCTTCAGTAAAGAAAGAAGATCTCACCGAAACTGTTAATACAATGCGAGGCGTCAGGCAATGCGACACAATACCATGCGGATCTCTTCAATATATTAATTGAGATCATCGTGAGAAAAGCTGCAGGCAACACGAATAAAACTATCAGCAGCAAAAGTCACATGCTGCTAGCGAATGCTGATAATTTAGATATTATAGAGCGAAATCTGCGAGAAGATACTGCAGTATTTTCGAGAATTGAGAAGGGACTAGCAAAAGTGTGTTCGGCAGAAAACGAGGACCAGACAAACTAAATGGTTTCGGCAAGCAGAACATCCACCCGATTGGATGAATGGGTGAAGGTTGATAACCACTTAACTTTGTGGTGGCGGACGAATTTATTTACCTCGGATCTGCCGTAAACAGAATCAATAACGTCAGCCTGGAAAGCAAACAGAGAATTGTGCTTCCAAACAGGTGTTATTTCGCACAGAGATAAAACTCTCCCTCGAGAAACGAAGATCCAACTATATCAGACTCTCTTACGACCTCTCTTGCCTGATGACGCAAATTCTGGTTGGCCATATCGCATGCTGATGAAACATCACTGGGAGTCTTCGAGAAAAAAAAATTATCCTAAAAGTAGATGGTCCTATAATAAAAATCGGCTGGTATCGACGATAGATGAACCACGAGATGTATAAAATAGGACGTTTACACTGGCTATTCCATGTAAGTAGATTAGTCGTGTTTTGGTTACAAGCAAGCGATTATCGCTTGCTAAGTTGCACAGAAAACGGTCATTTAGCGATAAGTGATTTTATTCGAAAATATCAAAAAGGGTTGAAAACGGCAAAAGATGTCAAAAATAATTTTTCTTAAACTTAGCGAAAATGATTCGCGTCGCTAAGTTTTCGCTAAGTCTTCGCTAAGTGCTTCATACAAAACAAGCGATTATATAAGAAAGCGGTGTAACCAAAACACGCTTAATAACGGGTTTTTCAATAAGAGCGCTACAAAAGTTTTTTTAAATAAAACAAAACCGGTTTTAGATACCAATGAAATTCTTTATACCTGTGAAAGTACATTCGATGCCATTATGTATGGCACGCTTGCAGAAGTTCAGACGCTGAACCCAATTTTCGACGGTTTTCAAGCATAAATCGGCCGATACTGCCGCAATTTCACGTTCGATATTCGTACGAAGTTCATCAATCGTCGCTGGCTTGTTGGCATAGACCAGACTTGACGTAGCCCCACAGGAAATAATCTAACGGCGTCAAATCGCACGACCGAGGCGGCCAATCGACTGGGCCATTTCGTGAGATAACACGTTCACCAAACTTGGTCTCCAATAAATTGATTGTGGCATTCGCTGTGTGGCTTGTGGCGCCGTCCTGTTGTAACCACATGTCCTCCAAGTCCATATTATCCAATTGGGGCCAAAAATATTCGGTTATCATTGAACGGTAGCGATTCACATTCACAGTAATGTGCCGGTCTTCATCATCACGGAAGAAGTACGGCCCAATGACGCCGCCGGCCCATAAACCGCACCAAACCGTAATTTTTTTCGGGATGCAATGATGACTCATGGATTACGTGTGGATTGCTGCCAATAACGCATATTTTGCTTATTGACGAAGCCATTCAGCCAGAAATGAGCCTCATCGCTGAAGATGATTTTCCGATGAAAATCCGAATCATTTTCAAGTTGTTGCTCAGCCCAATTCACGAACATACGACGCTTATGGTGGTCAAGCGGCTTCAGTTCTTGCGTCAATTTGATCTTGTAAGGATGTAGGCCAAGATCTTTTCGAAAAATTCGCCACAACGACGTCACAGAGATGCCCAACGCTTGAGAACGACGTGTGAGAGACACATTTGGGCTTTCTTGAACTGAAGCCTCAGCGGCAGCAATATTCTCGACACTACGGGCACTTCTTTGTCTCACTGGCACGCGAACATTTTTTACGGTGCCTGTGGATTCAAAGTTTTCCACTAGACGCTCAATTGTTGATCTGGTAGGACGCTTATGACGACCATAAATTGGACGTAGCGCTCTTAAAGTTGAGGCCGCTGACTCCAAATTTCGGAAGTAAATTTTAATAATTTCGACTCGTTGTTGGCTCGTATATCTTTCCATGATGAAATGGCAAACCTTACTGAAGAGAAATGTCAAAAAGCCGGAAAAAATATGGCGTCGTTTGCTGTCCCTATCGATTTACTTTTGTAGCGTCTCTGTTGAAAAACCGCTTTATTTTCAAATCTATGCCTGCCCTAGCAGACGGATCAATTTTGCAGCTTTGAGCGGCTTTACGATTCATAACACATATCCGATTTCAAAAATCTTTTCGGGTTCTTAATCTGTGATGAATTCTTTATCTGACACATTCATTCATTTTTCCAAATGCTTGTGTCAAATTGTTGATTTTTGGCACGTTACAAGTGGGAAATGGGTAGCGGCATCTTCCCAGACTAACATCTGTGCCGTGTATAAATGACGCTTACATATACCCCAAGAGTAATGGGTAATCAGATCGGTTAATTACCCATCACCGTGGGCAATCATCCATTACGTTTAGTCATCCTCCATGCGTGATCTGAAAGAGAATAATCCCATGCGTAATAGTCTCAGCGGGGTGATGTATCTGCCATTACGTCACTACGTAAAGGTACTTCCCAGGATGGGGTGATATCACCACAACTATGGCTAAACACTTTGTTTGTGGACTTGGATTACATAAAGGTAAGGGTAATCACATGTGCGGATGATGTGCTGTAGGTAACATTTTCTTTATCTCCGTGATAGGTGAAGTCATGATGAACATCTTGAGAAAGATTATTACTTGTGCCACAGGCTGCGGTGTAGGCGTTAACCCGGATAAAACTGATCTGTTTTAGAGTTGTCGGATAGGGTGTAGCAGCTGTTTGTAATTCTCAACTGGCTAGGAAGTAGAAAAAACGGTCTATGCTGGTCCAGAGTTGACCTTCCTTGGTGAGTATTGAGGTAGCTACATTTCCAACCATCCGCCATAATTATCAATTTCACATTATTTCTTTAAAAATATATTTTATTAAATTTTACTTTTTGATAGAAAAATAACTTTTTAATAATAACTAATCTTAATAATAACTAATCTTGAATTAATATAGAACATAACTTCCAGAAAAACTTCAGAACAATCATACCGCATAAAGAAGAGTGCAAGAACCACTTGCCATTGCAGGATATTACCATAGACATTTTTAGGGATGTATCTAAAAATGGAGATGGAGCTGGGGTTTCCTCAACGTCACTGGGTATAACAGTATCAATAGGTCTCCCTATTTTTCAAACAGAGGTTGTGACATTATTGAAGTTGCGAAATCATGTTCTATTAGGCAATAGATTGGAAATCTTCGTTGATTGGCAAGCGGCGATATGGGCATTATTCTCAGAGGAGAATAGATCGATACTGGTTCTTGAATGCAGGAGTCTGCTAGACGAGATCAACCCCACGACAAGACTTTCCCTAGTGTGTGTTCCGGGCCATACGAATTTAGCCGGAAAACGAAGTATACCATTTCCAATTGAAATTAAAAATATATCAATTTAATTTTGAAAAATATCAATTGAAATTTGAAAATTTTATTTGAATTTAAAATAAATCAGTTGGAATTTAAAAACATCAATTGAAATGTAAAAGACATTAATTGAAGCTTAATATATGTTAATTGAAATTTGAATATCAACATACACTGAAAGGCTTATAATTCCAACAACAAGAATAGACAGCTATTTACCACCATGTTATTCTTTTCCTCATGTGTTCTCGCATTGTTGCAGTGCTTTGAGGCGAGTTTTTTAAATCTATATCACAGAGTTGTATTTTTCCGTGGTATAGCTTTTTTGATGTTTACTTGCAAAGATGTCTATTTTGACTTGGAGTCATTCATATGCGTGTTTCATCACAAATATACAAATACTTATGTCGAAGAATTAGTGTGTTTTCTCCCAAACGAACGATTGACGACCAAGAAACAAGACCAAGACTGACGATCAGTCAACATAAGAAACATTTAATTCATTTACACATGCATTCCGGAATATGTTGATTCTCTGTCTGAAAGAATAATGCAAAATTGCTGTTACAACAATCTCTCTTTGTCCCTCTTTTATTATTTTGCTCTCGACACAGCAAAGCGACAAGAAAAATTAAGTAAACGTTGCACAAAACGTAGCTGTATTTGTATACAAAGAAAGCTGTATTTGTATCACAAACACATATATTAAAGCCTGTAATATTGACTAGCAAATACAATGTGTTTGGACACAAGTATCGTATACTATAGTTGAGACAAGCTGCAAACACACGTTATATTTGCATCCAAACAAGAAAAAACGAGGAGACATGTGACATCATCTAATTCAGTTGTGATATCATCTAAGTTCGGTAGGATAGCCACTACTTTGGTTGTGACAAATTTGAAATTCGGTTGGGAGCTCCGCATATTGGGCCAATTGACAAACAATTGACAAAATCTTGGATTTTGAAAACCTCTGATTCGGTTTGGGGAACCTTCAATTCGGTCGCGACAACCACTATTTCGGCTGCGACAACCTCTAAATTCGGTTACGGCTAATTCGGTTGTCTGTACCGAGTTTTTCTGCGGGTATATGAAATGTTCTTTTGGCTGAAAACTAATGAAGAAATTCATGGCATCTCTGAAGGATTTCATAATTTTTGCGAACAACTTTTATTTTCAGGTTATGGTTACAAACAGTTTAGATGATGTATCTGAAGGAATTAGAGACTGAGTTGGTGGCACTACCTCCTTTGTTTGAGAATTTCTCACTTTTGTGATGTTACTCTGCGTTTACACGAGGCAAGACAATTGAGAATGTGAATTAGTTTCGAAATCGACACCCTGTCCTAACAAGAGCGCAATTTTTAAAATGACTGATGCAG
Source organism: Phaonia tiefii (assembly GCA_963931995.1). Classification (NCBI taxonomy): domain Eukaryota; kingdom Metazoa; phylum Arthropoda; class Insecta; order Diptera; family Muscidae; genus Phaonia; species Phaonia tiefii. The sequence goes on from OZ008370.1 coordinate 130,302,837, forward strand.
CAATTGAATTGTTTCTCTGGCTGTATGACATGTGGCGCCGTCTTGTTGGAACCACAATGCTCTCCACATTCATTTCTTCAATTCGAGGCAAGAAAAAACTGGTTATCATTTCACGATACCGAACACCAGGCGCTTGACCTGCCTCATTTTCATAAAAAAAAGGTCCAATGATTCCTCCAGCCCAAAAACCACACCACACAGTGACACGTTGAGGATGCATTTGCTTCTCGTGAATCACTCGAGGATTTTCCTCACCCCAAATGCGACAATTCTGCCTATTGACGAAGCCATCAAGATGGAAATGGGCCTCGTCACTGAAGATGATTTTAGCGGCAAAATCAGCATTTTCATGTTGTCTCTCCAATACCCAATTAATTAATTAATTAATTCGCGTAGCGCTCCATTTTTACTAACCTCGTACCTTCTACTAGCAATTGTTCAAATGTCAAACAATGACACTTCGAATGTTGCCAGATTTAAAAATTGCGTTCTTGTTGGGACACCCTTTATTAGAGACAGCGACGAAAACAATGAGAACAATGAGAAACAAATGAGTGACTGTATAAATAAAAAAAGTGTAAATGTATTGATTATAAATTAGGCCTAAGGACAAGAGCGACAGGAAAAATATTACTGCCGATTATGTATATTAGTGCCGATTATTAATCGTCTGTTTTTTGAGCTGGTTTCCAAATCTTATTCCTTGGTTCGGCCTAAAATATTGAAGAGATTAATATTTACCATTTACTTTTTATCCTAAGGCTTTAAAATTCCAGTAAATCCCTAGCACTGTACTTATCCATTTTAGATGTATCAATTGTGCTTTAAAGCCTGTTGATATCGTGCATATTGATTCCAACTTAAGCTTCTAAATATATTGCAAGTCCGTTGGTGATGAGCGACTGTATGTACATAGATATGTAGAATCTGTATAGCTCACATTATAAGAATTTATTTATTATAAGAAAGTTTGAAACTGATTTTTCTCACAACCAGATTCAAGGGAAATTCTTTTGAATTTGCATTGGAATGACTTCATGCTAGAACACATTCACATACCTGCATTTCCTGTAAATACCTAATGGTGATTATTGGTGTGTTATTGCCACTAGTACTACGAGTAATTTGATGATTTATTAATCTGCTTATAATTTATTCTCTTTGCTCGGAAATTACAATTAAATACTAAATCTATTGCAAAATCATGTGAATGAATGATGTTTGCATTCCGATACTCTATGGAATATGTTGGGTTGTCCAAATGCAATTGTGCATAATCTCAAATGTTAAGGCAAAGACATCCTTGCACAGGATTCTCCGTATTGGTATTCGATGTTATAATAGCACTATGGAAGTTGTGTTGAATAAATTGAAATGAATTAAATTCTGAGAAACATTTTAAGTCATGTTTCATATGAAAATTGCTATTTGATAAATTGATTCTAAACAAAAAAATAAATTCAGTCAATTGTTGTGAAAACAAAGGGGTGTTAGGTTTAATTTAGAATCTCAAATTTCTATTTAACAATTGACACAGTTTTCAATTTATTGTATTTGAGTAACAAATATTAGATGTAATTATGATCATTAAACAAATTATTGTTGTATGCAGCAGAGCTTGTTTAAAATTGTTCTGCATATGAAAGGTAAAAAAGGAGAAGATTTAAGACACAATTGGAGCAGCTTGCGATAAAGGCAAGTGTAAGTATTTTTAATGGGCATTTAGAAATTCATTACCATTGCTGATTAACTACAGATATCATAATTTTATCGACAGTTTTTTTCTGATATGACGATATAGAGCGACACAAAAAATTCTACATTGAACGAAGCTATCGCTGGCGGAAGGCAATTAACACCATCTAATAGAGGTGCGAAAAAAATTTAACCTTTTGAGCACATGAAAATTCCTGGTAATACATATTATAATTCCGTGCTTTTACAAAAATTTCATTACTTTCAGCCATTACTATGACATATTTCCTAGGTCAGTACCTTTAAGCTTTTTCTACCCTCACCCACAGGAACAGGGGTATAAATTTTTTGATACGTAAAACTGAGTCATATTAGTTATCTTTCGAAATATCTGTCTGTGTTGGCTGGCTGGCTGGCTGGCTGGCTGGCTGGCTGATCAATGATAAAGATAATATAGCGGATAGAGTCACAACGGCTCGCAACTACACACCCAAAATCTGTTCTCCAAAATTAAAGTAAAGGGGAAGGAATAAGCCTACTTGTAAGCTAATAACGCCAAGTGTTCGAGGGACAAGGACAGCTGGGATAGGTACAAAGTGAAGCTAAGGCGGCATAAGAATATATTCCAATGAACTACAAGAAACTCGTAGATATTTTTTCGTAAAACCATTGAAATTACAACCCTTGTCTCAAGCCAAAGACAAATAATAGGTGATTTTTTGCTACTTGCTTTTTGGAAATAGAAGAAAACACAGCAAATTTGTACAATTGAATGAAATATTTATTTGGATCGATAAATACAGTACAACACGAATTGCCAAGAGCGAAAAGTAAGGTGAATTGGATAAAAATGAACTTATATATTTACAAAGTATATCTTTTTGTAGACCTGTAGTGAAATTTAGTATAAAATAATTTGTTCATACACATCAATCCCGAAATATAAATTTGTGAAAAGCTTTTTTTACTAACTCTAAATAATAACTAAATTAACCCTTAATAGGCAATCTTGAAATTTACTGGTTTTTAGTGTTTGTGTTAGGATGAGGCTATAATGTATTCTGACATATATAATACCTACAATTTTATGGCAAACATTTTTGTGGAACATTTCATCCCCGCCCAGAAATTTATTGTAAACAAAAAACAAAAAAAAATAATTCATATATATGGATTAGAGTGGCATTTTTTCCCTTACTTTTGAAATTCAAGGATTGCCGGGCCGCATATTATGCCACTTGATGAAAAAATGTTATGCTATAAATTTGGGGAAAATTGGACAATGTTAACACGTCGCGCCCGAAGGTCAAAGTTCAAAAATTTTGAAATTATGTTTTTCTAAGTGACAGATTGTTGCAATATACTTATTTTTCGGCAGATTTTTGCGAAACTTGGTGGGTTTGCAACACAGAAGTTACTTTGTATCTGGTAAAAATTTAGGCAACATGGGGCAACGTTAACACGTAGCGCCTTTAGGTCAAAGTTTAGTTTTTTTTTTTATTTTTTTTTATTTTTTTTTTTTTATTTTTTTTTTTTTTTTACCAGATAAACAACAAGTTCATAGTTACAATTCTACGAAGTTTGTGGTAAAAATCTGGTAAAAAATGAGTATGTTGCTCGAAGCTGACTATTGGAAATACATAATTCATCAATTTTTGAACTTTGACCTTGAGGAGGTAAGTGTTAACGTCGCCCAATTTTGTCCTAATTTTTACCAGATTAAGAGGAACTTCACTGTTACATTTGTACCGAGTTTCATAAAAATCCGAATAAAAATTAGTATGTTTCTGCAAGTTGTCTATTGGAAATAGATAAATTAAAAATGTTTCAACTTTGACCTAAAGGCTGATTAATCCTAATTGTACCATAACTTTTTTTTGTCTCTAATTTCGATTTTTTTTTTCACATACGTGTACATGAAATCAGTGGAGTATAAAGGTTAGGAATATGCATCTTTCCCGACAGTCTGGTGTGACAGAAAATGTGTGTGTCCATATGGCTACGGGTAGAAATACTGGCACTTTTTATACAATGCAAATTTTATTATAAAGTAACGGTTTTATTTGTTTTTCAGTATATTTTTATGATGATTTTTAAATTTTTTGTTGAAATAAGCTTATTTCTAATTTTCCGTGTGATATGATACCAAACATTTGCACATAGACATACACTGCATTTGAAGCAAGCAGTTCGACCAACAGATTTGTAATATTCCCACGCACATCGCTGTTTCTTGAATATTGGTACAACATAATGACAGAAAGGCGCCTCAACTAAATTGGAGTTGTCATTTCATTTACGATTTACTTATGGGCCAGGACGTTGAGATTTTTCTTTGAGATAATGTATCGAATTTCTCATACATTATCTCAATTATGAGAATTTTCGCCATAACGCTTACAGTAGTACAGAACAGTAGCATCTGTTCAAGATAGCTGCCAGGCATTCTGAACGCCAGCTAGGTGAAATTTGGTTACCACCATTTTACCCCCATTATATCTCGGGGATCACACACGGAAATTTTACTTGCGAAAGTCTGGAGTTTATAGGAGAGAGAGGAGAAGAGATTCCGTTCCCTCCGCCCCTCTCTCCTATAAACTCTGGACAAGTAAAATTGCCGTGTGTGATCTCCGAGTATGCAATTCGATTAAGCGACACATTTTGGTCCAGTCGATCTACACCACACATAAATTTGTTGTTGTTTGTTATGGAAGATGGACGAAGAATGCGGACTTTCATTCTTTTTTCCCGGCAATATCGGGATACATTTGTACTACACTACACACAGAGAAGAGTTTCGTTGTCACAACTATATTTACAGCCAACTAAACTTTGGCGGTTCCTTGGACTATCACATTATTCAGTTGTGATTACCAATAATTGTGCGCCGTATCACCAAATGCTGTGCATTTCAATTGATTTGTAATTCAGTTTTGGTTGCAAGAACTGAAATATTTAGAAACAATAAATGTGATCTGTCAATCAAGTTTTAGATCTGGCAATCAAATTATTCTGTAGTGGTGAATATTCTATCAGTTGAATCAACAACAAATGTAAAAACTATATCGGTTGTATCAAATAATATATTGACATATTCAACCAATTACTTGAATTTGATGGCTGTCACAACCATTTGTTGATGCCATATCCCATTATTAATGTTATAAAAAAAAACTAAAAAAACATTTTTTATTAAAATTGTGTACTTTATATTTAATAAAAACAAAATTTGTATTATTTGTAACCAGGGTTTGTATTTCGTGGGTAAGGGGTTACACTGGGTAAACCTTACCCATTTTTGATCGAAAATATTAGCGTCGCATCGAAAACATAACTACTTTTTGGGGTTTCTAATGGGTTTCTAAAAAGTGGTCCAATTCGTATGGAATTTTTTTTTAAATTTGCCAAAACAAGAATATCGCTAAAATAATAAATTGCTATAACTCGGAAAAATAAACCTAAAATTTTTTGAATAAAAAATCGGTAAAACGCCAATATGTCTATATTTCGGAAACGGAGCGTTTAATCGACAAATAACCTCTGGACAACTGTACGAAAACCCCTTAGAAAACCGAAAAAACAAGTTATTTTTTCGATTGAATGCAGCGTTTCAGATATACACTGTGCGACACCAAAAAAAATTATGGGGCTCTATCAACGGATTCTGGTAGAATGGTCTAAAAAAATATACGTGTGACAGTTACAGGGTTAATTTGTTCCACAAAAATATTTATCTGAATCTTTTCTATAAGACTTCTGAACATAGTTTGTACCTCAGAAGTAAGGAACACACAATTTTGCATGCCGATATGTTGCAGGAAAGTTCCGAGGGGCGGAAACTTTGACCCGCCCTAAAAAAAAATCTGATCAGATCTGGCAAAACGCCGATACACGTATATTTTTTTTAGACCTTTCTACCAGAATCCGTTGACAGAACCCCATCATTTTGAAAAAAATCTAATTTTGTCTCACAGTGTATATTAGCATAAGGCGATTTAGCGATTTTTGATTCGAGAAATTTTAGTTTTAGCGACTTTGTTAGAAAAAAATTGTGATGCCGTATTCAAGACATTGTAACTACTCGGAGGGGCTCTATTTCTTCGGAAACGCGCTACCTACAATGAAACCTGCCGTGCTCAGTCGAAATTGGGGGATGTTCTTTCGTCTAGTAAATAGGCAAAGTCCCTACCTTATATTTAAATTTAGGTAGCTGCTTAATTGGTAAGATCGTCTGGGGTGCCGAATAAAAACGATAGTTCAATAAACGAAGTGAGATATTCCAGCTAGAATTAACGGTGGAAACTCTTCTGTTCTGTTAATAACTGTAAAACTGTTATTGGTTGATGACCCACGGAAGTAGTCGAATATTTTTGCTGCTGTATCTGCTCTTTTTGATTTAAAATAAGTTCCTCAAATTATGACCAGGACCTATACTGGCTTGATAAAATATTCAGCAATTTTGCGCCTGTTCTTGGATGTGTCCAAATTTGCCCTCGATAATATCGAGGCTGCCCTTGGGTGTGCTCCAAATATGTCCTCCGATCTTTCCAGCTCACCACTATTGTATGAATATGATCTACACAACGACCAGAGTCTGGCCCCCCGTACTAAATTCTCGTAGGAACTTATCAGGCAAGAGTGGTAAATCCCAATTGCCTCACAATTTAATTTCCAGGAGGATACCGTGGCAATATCAAAAGTACGAATCAAATATCTTTTCGTGATATTTTTTAATTTTTCAATTCGAATTTCCGTCAAACAAATTTTTCCATTTTTTTTTAAAACCAAATTTTTCTCTTCTTTTTCTGAAAAAAAAAAATAGTTTCCTGTTTCGTTTTCAATAAATTTTCAGGTCCATAAAGTATTTTTCAGTGGCCCACACCCAACTCAATATGTAAGCACGCTAATACCTAGGGACATCCTCACAACATCCATATGTTAAAGCTTCCGAAAAAGGTAAAAAATTATTTTTGCAATTGTACGCACTGTTTCCGAGTTATAGACATTTTTTATTAGCAATTTTCTTATTTTGGCGATTTTTTGAAAAATAAATTCTTCCATACGATTTGGACCACTAGATGAAAAACCCTTAGAAATCATTAAAAATTACATATTTTTTCGATTGGAATCTCCGTTTCCGAGATATAGACATTTTTTCTAATTTTTCACATTTTCGATCACAATTGGCTAACCGAGGGTATGCCATGACCCATCGTCGTAAGTAATGGGTAAAGGCCGCTTACCCATTCCTCATGTGTAATGGATAATCATGCAGGGTAATTTCCCATCCCATACCCTGTGGGTAATGAGTAAACGTGCATTACCCAATCCCACGGATATTTGTATGGTGTTACACAGGGGGGGGGGGTAAATACGAACTCTGTAACCATATACAAACAGTTATAATTTAAAAATATCACATGTATGTTTCAGTTAAATTATGTCATTCACAATAATAGTTCCTACAGACAAGTGCCCACCATTTGTTGCATGATTGTGAAGCCGTGAAAGTGGCCTCAGATTCAACGAATGTGTTTAAAAGTCTCACTTCACCTCAATTTGTGGTAATACTAGTAAAATAAAAAAATACTTGCAACTCAGAAACTAGTGTGGTGAGATATATTAACTGGGCATATTCGTCTTGTCGATAACAACAAAATATACATACATGGACTTTAGTGACCATATTTTGATTTCGTATAGAAAAATATACGAAAAAATAGTCCGTGACTTTTTGAACTACCCTCGTAGTTATATAAAATGCAACACTGCTCCCATCAAGTACCACCTGTTAGTAGACGACTGTCAAATTTTGAGCAGGTTCCGTCATTTACTTTGCGTTTAACAGCTGTTCAAAACATACAACCTCGTGCATTTTTTTAAAAATGGAAAAGTGAATTTCGTGTGTTCATTAAACATTTGTTTTTTGCAAAAAAACCGTCAATCAAACCAAGGAAAAAGCTTGATAAATACTATGGGGACTCTGCACCATAGTAAACAAAAGTGGTTTACTGACTTTCGTTGTGGTCGCACAAGTACAAAAGACGCTGAACGTTCTGGACGGCCAATTGAGGTCAATACACCCGAAAATCCACGATATGGTGTTGGCCGATCGAAGAGTAAAAGTGCGTGAGATTGTTGATGCCATAGGCATTTCGTATGACAGTGTGGTTTCGATTTTAAACGATCAGTTGGGTTTAAGAAAGCTGTATGCAAGATGGGTGCCGCGTTTGCTCTCAATTGACCATAAACGTAGTCGTGTGACAATTTCAAATGATTGTTTGGAGTTGTTTAATTGGGTTACGAATTGGTACCCCATCCGTCATATTCTCCCGATTTACCCCCAGTGACTATTTCCTATTTGTAAACCTAAAGAAATGGCTCGGTGGAACGAGATTTAGCTCCAACGATGAAATTATTGGTCGAATTTTATGGACGTCGAAAAATCCTATTTTTTGGAAGGGATACAAATATTGGAGAAAGGTTGGACTAAGTGTATTGAGCTAAAAGGAGATTATGTTGAAAAATAAATTTTTTGTTTGCAAAAAAACTGTGTTTCATTCAAAAGTCACGGACTTATTGATCCGCCCTCGTGTGTCAACCGTTGTTTACGTCCAAAGCATATCAAATTCTGGGTCCATTCGGCGTAAAATGTGAATATGTATTCTTTCCATATTTTTCGGTGGATGTTATTTATATACTTTATAGTTTTTTCACAATTTAATCCTCACTTTCTATTTAAAATAATAGCTTTTTTGAAAAGTCCTCGAGTAACAGTCAAATATTGTCAAATCCTCTTATGAAAAATTGAATACATAACTTTATAACAAGTGTTTTTGTCATAGAAACTAAATTATGATTACAGTGACAAATATTTGAAGATGAATTCTTCTATTGTACTTTTTGATGTGTTAACATCTATAGCGGCATAGGGACTAAATCTATCAAAGTCAAAGATTTTATGCTGCTGCTAAAACCAGATTTTATGCTGCTGCTAAAACCAGATTTTCTGCGACTGCGAAAGACAATAATGACGTGTTAAACAAAAATGAGTGAGCGAGAGAGCAATGAAAGAGTGGTGTGGCAGGGATGAGGCAAACGAAATAGTGTCTATAGCGTATGTATTAACATAATAATGTATGTATGTACATGTGTCTGTTGCTGTTGTTGAACGGAGATATAAAGCATAGCCACGCAAGTCGACGTTATGGTGACACACTGATATGTCAGCTACTTCGTACAAAGTATGTTTGATGTTGTGTGTTTGGTTGTTTCGTTGCTGTTGATATGGCAAACATGTGGTTATATGACACACTTATACGTCAGCTACTTCGGACAAAGTATGTGTGATGTTGTGTGTTTGGTTTTTAAATGAAACGTCATCATATGATTGAACGCCTTTTTAAATTCTTTATATTAACTTCACCTGCCTGTATTTTGTGAGTAGTATCTTCCAGATGAATGAGGTTTTAGAAATACTCAAATTGGTTAATATAATAGATCTGCAAATAATTCTGATGTATAATAATTATGAATTCTAATCAAAATAGGAATTTCCAACGCCTGAATTGACGTCCAACTAATCTTTTACCTGCGTGTACTGTCGATTCACTTTACTAGACGTATATCACTGTTTTCTTCAGTAGCAGCTATCCAAAACCCGCTTTTATCATTTTTGAGTTCCTTCTTTGTTGGTAATGGCGAGTCACGTGAAATACTATTCTCTTGAATAGCCCTTGTTCCACTAAAACCACGTGACTTCAGATGCGCAAGAAGTGGGCAGCTCGTGAAAAGATTATCAAAGAAAAAAGAGAATGGCAGTTGCGGAGAATCTTCGGAAAAGTCATCGATCATACTGAGAAGAGGTGTTGCACATTTACGTTATTCATTTTCATAAACAGTTTTAGAGTGTGGAGGTCTCCCATGATATATTTCAAAATTTACCAAGTAGCTTGATGGACCTTGGAGCCGATACGTAATGGCTTTTCCTTGATAAATGGTTTGCAACCATGATTTCCAAAATATCCAATCATACTCTCATCATATACATTTGCTCAGGATGGATACATTTTGCTCAGGATGGAAATTTTTTATCATGTTTGATTTCAAACGATCCGTTAGCGGCCGCAGCTTCCACATTTTGTCTGTATTTGGTTTTTGAGTTGAACCATGTGTGTCGGTATCACCAAAATTTCCATAAAACGCTTTTTGCGCATACTGTCTCAAATTAAACTGTTACGCAAATATTAATCATTCGACCACATGTTTCGCATACTTGTGTGATAATTATATCCGCTTATCAGGAGAATTCCAATAAATGTTCCATCCCCACCTTAGTAATAGACGGATTTGTTTGGCATTGAAAATATCCATATTTGCTCGATTGGTCGACTATAAGTTGCAATAGTTCGCCATTGAAGAAGTTTTCAAAGTGCTCGTGCGATTTGAGATCACGATAATCTTCGGAAAAATATGGGAAATATGCGTTGTGAAATATGGGAGTCATATTATCCTTGCTATCAGTAACGTTCCATATACGAGGATATGTCTTACTGAGGAGATCTTTGCCTATTCCTACTTTTCGTTTTTTTTGGCAGTTGATTTGCTTGGTTCTACTTCGGAGACCAGGCCGGGCAGTAGCATATGAGATGTTCGGCGCTATCGTCCTCCTCTTCATCCCCACAGTTTCATATGATACTGCCCGGCCTTTTGCATCCTGCAGTATCTGGATCAGGTGTTATATCCTCATAATTTTACCAGGACAATTTCCAGGTTCCACGATGGCGACGGAATGTACCGCCATTCCGCATCGCAATGGTCCTCATTGAACTAAGTGTGTCAATAGTGACAGCCACTTCTACTTAACCCAACCTAAGACCAAATACTATTCTATATGCTTCACAGGAACTGAAACAAAACCCCGAAGTAAAGAATGCTAACGGGTTGTTCAATAAGAGCGCTACAAAAGTTTTTTTAAATAAAACAAAACCGATTCCATTATGTATGGAACTCGATTTATTTTGCATGGCCACCACGGGCACGTCCAGACGCTGAACCCAATTTTCGACGGTTTTCAAGCATAAATCGGCCGATACTGCTGCAATTTCACGTTCGATATTCGTACGAAGTTCATCAATCGTCGCTGGCTTGTTGGCATAGACCATAGACTTGACGTAGCCCCACAGGAAATAATATAACGGCGGCAAATCGCACGACCGAGGCGGAAAATCGACTGGGCCATTTCGTGAGATAACACGTTCACCAAACTTGGTTTCCAAAAAATTGATTGTGGCATTCGCTGTGTGGCTTGTGGCGCCGTCCTGTTGGAACCACATGTCCTCCAAGTCCATATTATCCAATTGGGGCCAAACATATTCGGTTATCATTGAAAGGTAGCGATTCGCATTCACAGTAATGTGCCGGTCTTGATCATCACGGAAGAAGTACGGCCCAATGACCCCGCCGGCCCATAAACCGCACCAATAATATATTTTCGGGATGCAATGATGACTCATGGATTACGTGTGGATTGCTGTCTGACCAATAACGCATATTTTGCTTATTGACGAAGCCATTCAGCCAGAAATGAGCCTCATCGCTGAAGATGATTTTCCGATGAAAATCCGCATCGTAGCGCTCTTAAAGTTGAGGCCACTGGCTCCAAATTTCGGTAGTAAATTTTAATAATTTCGACTCGTTGTTGGCTCTTATATCTTTCCATGATGAAATGGCAAACCTTACTGAAAAGAAATGTCAAAAGAGCGGGAAAAAATATGGCATCGTTTGCTGTCCCTATCGATTTACTTTTGTAGCGTCTCTGTTGAAAAACCCTGTATAAGTAACTTCAACGCCAATAATGCTCTAAATTATAGCATCATTTCCGCTAAAACTCTAAGAGAACTACCAATAGTAGGACTTTCTCTGTATAAAAATATAATTATTACGCCTGTCTGTCTCGCTTCGTTCCACCTCAGTAGAAAAGGGCAGTAATTAAAAACCTTTCGAATATTTAGCATCAAATAGCCCAATCTGTTTATTACTAAATCTAGGTAAAGTTCCGGGATATATTTTGCTCAAATGAGCAATAGTTTATAGTTTTCCTATTATTAGGGCAAAAGTTTGTGTACTGGCTTCGTTACATGATTTGCTGGCTTCGTTACTTGTCACTTTTCTTATCGAAATAGTTGAGCTATCTGAACCAAACTTTGCAAAAATACTTTTTGGGATGGCAAGCAGATCAAGTTTGAATATGAACCCGATCGGACCATTTTATGGGTACCCCCCACATAGAGGGGGGTTCAAAATTTCACAAAATTGGGCATAAAAACTGCAAATATGTATGTACTTTCCAGAAAATTGGTGAGTAAGCAATGCTGGGCGATGTCTTTCACTCATCTAAGAATGATGGGAGCCGGACATCTACTAGAGGTACCCTCCATATAAAGGGGTCACTCAAAATATCACAGAAAGGGACGTTAAACTATCAAAAACGCATTTATCTTCCTGAAAGCTGGCAATTGAGCAGTACTAGAAGACATCTTTCTCAAATAGGGGTGTCCCTTATGCAAAGAGGGTTTCAAAATTTCAAAAAACGGCCGTATGCTTAACTTAAACACTATCTTGTTCTATTTTTTCATTACTTGAAAAAATATTGCAATAGCACAACAGAAGAACAAGAAGACACAGAAGAAAAAGAATAAAAATGCGTATTTTATTTTCTTCGTGATTAGTTTATTACGTATCACATTTTTCAATAAAGCTTTGGTAAAGGCTCTTTTTTCTTGGCTTTAAGCTAAGTTATACCCTTCTTTGGAGATGTAAAAAGTTACAATTTTGCCATTGATAACTTGTATTTGGTGACTGTTTGAAATATTTCTTATATTTTTACAGCTTGAAAAAAGCTCTGACACTTGCAGTTTGTTATTAACTTGATCGAATTCATCATTTGGTATTTCGATGACTTTGATTTCTGAGTTCGTCAAATTAAAAGCTGCGACAAAATCAGATGCACTATTGACTATAGCATTACGCGCTTTGATGTGCTTGCGTACAACGATTTTTGCTGTTGCGCCTATCCCATCAACGCATCCTTTGCCGTGTGAGGCTGCAAAATAATTCCAGTATATTTTTATTTTAAAGCAATCCTCTAAGCGTTCTATCAATGCGGCCATGAATTTATTTTTAAATTGGGAAGACGGACCGTCGCTCCAAATTTTTAAAATCTTTAAAGAAGCTGGCACCGTTGAGATTAGCTTCCATAAATAAGTGACAATGGTGTCCTTAGTATGGCATAGGTTGTTGGACACAAATACCTTTCCTTCGAACGTGCCGTTAAAATGAAAACCCGACGTGAATAGCGAAAGCTGGCGTTGATTCCAATGCGCGTTTTGGACTTCGTCTTGGTTTTCACAAACGAAATTCTCTGCAAAATCTATTTGGAGTGGGCCCTCCTCGGGAAACTCGCCACTCAAAGCTCGTCGCCGATCATGCATATCAAATATTGTGGACTGCTCCCGTTTTGCAAAGCTGTGCCTTATAAACTTTGGCCATAAAGAGATAACGTGCGCAACAAGTTTATCCAACGAGCCACTCTCCTTGCACTTTTCGGTGCGATTATGCCAGCAATCCATTGTGGTTGGCTTGCACAAAAAATGCTCAACAAAGCCATCAGCATAGCCTGGCAATTGTGAGCATATTTTTTTAAGAACTGAAACAGCTTCAATGAAATTTTCATGGTAAGAACATAAACAGACATTATGTGGCAGCTTGTTATTTAATTTAACGTGCTCTGGTCGCTGGCTAATAAAATAACTCAGACTACAAGTATCTAAAAATTAAAATGAAGGGAAACCCTTAAATAAAGAGAATATACGCCAACATTTTTTTCCGTACCTTTTCCTGAACTGTTTTGCTCATCCCGAAACCTACCAAAGCACTCCTTAAGAGTAAGCAGCATGTGTCTTGTCGGCAAAAGTATTTTTTCTCCATTTTCATTTCGAAATTGCTTAACGTCACGCATCTTTGGCGAGACACGTGAAATATCATCCTTTTCATAAAATTCTCGAATGGCCTTATCTAAAGCTGAATCGTTCTTGCTCATCGTTGAATTTTGTACACTTGCGCCAGAAATCTTATTAAGCGCGACGATTTTCCTGATTACAGTTTCCCTTTTTCTCGGAGATTGAGGAAGTGCACGGGTAACTTTGCTCACTGCCTTTCCAAGCGATTGTTTTGATTCGTAGCCGTTAGATTCCGAATTTTGAGAAAACATTTCGCCTTGAGCCAATCGTTTTCTCTCTCTACACAGCCTAACTCGTTCACGTACCGCATCACGGCGCTCATCTTCCAAACGCTTTCGCAAAGTCACTGACATATTTTTCTCGTCCGCCTTTTTCTTTTCTCGACACTTCCTCAATACAGCGGACTTTCTTTTTTTATAATCTTCGTATTTCGGCTGCGCTTTAAGCTTTATCATATAATTTTTGTTATATTGAGCTTATCTGGGCCTGAAAAATAATAAATTTTTAGAAGGCAACGCAGGACACAAAAAATAGCAGCAAAAATGACTGGCTTCGTTACAATATTTTGCGACCCATTTAAACCTCAATGGAAAACAATATTACCTTTTTCTTTTTTTTCTTTGAAAGTAGACTCAAAACGCTAAAAAAGTGTGTTATTGGTTATTTTAAAAAATCGCTAGACACCGAAGCAAAAAAAATTGTGTTCTTTTTTGCTGGCTTCGTTACATCTCAAATTGCGACATATTTCATTGCGGTCAAATGGGCCGAAAAAAATAGTTTTTGCACAAGTTCGTATAAAATTACGTTAAAGCCAAATATTTTCAGTATGTGTAAACATAAGAATCTAATATTATTGTTGCCAAACACTTTTATTCACCTTTGTTTTGCCAGCCTCGTTTTTTTCCATGTTTGCTCTGTTTCACGCACGCGAACAAAAATAGTCAAATTTTAATGAAAAATAACCCAGTGCTGCAAAAAATTTTTGATTTCAGATGGTTTGACATGTACTGAGTACATTTGAAACCGAATTCCGCCAGTTTTACACACAAAAAAATTTTCGAGCCGGTTGACCTTTTCAAAAAATTGCCCATATGGGAAATCGTATTCCATACCATGATTTCGAGTGGAGGAGAACATGATACCAAAGAACAAATACAGAAGCTCGTGAAAACGATATATCACTCTTTTGATAAAGGACAGGCCATCATTTATCTATATCTGCCTCAAGCATTTAATACAGTTTGACATAATAATTTTCGATTTGGACTAAGGGAAATACTTCCCATAAACTATCATCTCTTTCCTAACTCATACGTTTGAAATCTATATTAATTCTTCAAAGACAACGATGAACTCAGACCTATTTATCAAACCAAAGCAGGTGTATCACAAGGCAGCGTTTTGGGCCCGAAACTCTATTTAGTATTCACTTCAGATTTCCTGCTAACAGTTTGGGAGCAATAGGAATGTTTGCCAATTAAAAAAAAATATGTCGTAATAATTTGTTCGTTTCAACTGTTTATTTATATAGATTGAGTAATAATTTATTCTAACTTTTTTGTGCCTTTGAATTATAAATGAATATTTGACACAATTTGTTTCAATATTTGAATTTTGCAAAAGGCTTCGATTAGGTTAGGTATTGGTAGCAGTCGATTAACCAAACACTTAGACTTATTAATCTATTGTGTTACACAGGCTTATTAATTTATATGTTGGCCCTAGCGGAGAACCATTTCGTTTGCTTCAAGAAGCTGAATGTGCTGTCAACGCTATTGGAGATAATTCACCCAGGTCGCATAATACTGGGGAACATTATATGGGTCATTGTCTGGGGGGTGAGAAATTCAAAGCCAGGGTAAAACTGCATTCTCAGGCTGATCTTTTCTTTTGGAGCCTTATATATTTTTATATATTTTTTGCTGCGATGTAAAATTTGTATGTAAACTTTGTATCTGCGCTTTTTCTGCAATTGTGACACACGACTTACCGGCGACCAATATGCAGGCCACGAATGGAAACACAAGGAACACAGCATGTTAGAAATGTCCAATATTGATCATGAATTTAAAATATTGGATACTTAAAATGGGAATTGTTAAGAATTTCATCAAAACTGTCACCAAAAGAGATACAGTTTCCTTGTGTTTGATATTAATTTAGCCGAAACTTAGAGATAGTAAAATTAGAGAAAGTATTTAGTTATAAATACATATTCGTTTTTAAAATTTCCTAAAAAATTCCACCTTAACGAAACACTTTTCTTATGATTTTCAATCGCAAAAAAATATTTTTTTCTACGTGGCTTGCTAAATGGTTCAGATATACGAAAGCTGATTAAAAGGGACGGATTCAATATTATTTTGATTGACGCTGAATTGGATGTTTGGAAGCCAAGCAAAGAAATAATATAATAATATAAGACTCGTCGTTCTAGCAACCACGAATTTTATGTCGCAACGATATTAAAATCTTTCGCGGAAATTGGACTCCACATGTCCTTGAAAATGCATTATTGGCCCGAACAATCACCATCCTTAATTTTCCCTAATAATTTCCATGAAACTAAAACCTTTTTATGGATATAATTCGTAGAACTCGAGTAAAGTCGTTGTATTTCAAAAAGAAATAGTTTTTGTTTGAAGTGTAGTGGGGAAAAATGTTGTTATTAAAAAAAAGAGAATTCTGAACGCGAAATATAAGAAAAAAAAATAGACATTTTTTCTAATATTATTTCGAATGACTTTCAATTTCAGATATTATTAGTCATCTTTGTTAAGATTCAAGTTATATATAAAAATGTATTAAAAAAAATCTAATTTGTTTATCTCAGCTTTTTGGGATTAATTGTTTTTCTTAAAAAAAAAATTTTTTTCTTAAAAAAAAAAAAAAAAAAGGCGTATAAAACAAATCATGACTGTTTAAAACCGATGGTTTTTTGACACGATAAAAAAGAGTTGTGGATGAAAGTGTTTCCAATGTTAGGGCTTGGTATTCTTCGAACGTATGTATTCTCATTATAAAGTGTTTTTCAACAGAGACGCTACAAAAGTAAATCGATAGGGACAGCAAACGACGCCATTTTTTTCCCGCTCTTTTGACATTTCTCTTCAGTAAGGTTTGCCATTTCATCATGGGAAGATATACGAGCCAACAACGAGGCTTATTAAAATTTACTACCGAAATTTGGAGTCAGTGGCCTCAACTTTAAGAGGCCTCAACAATCAGCGATGAGGCCCATTTCTGGCTGAATGGCTTCGTCAAGAAGCAAAATATGCGCTATTGGTCAGACAGCAATCCACACGTAATCCGTGAGTCATCATTGCATCCCGAAAAAATTACGGTTTGGTGCGGTTTTTGGGCCGGCGGCGTCATTGGGCCGTACTTCTTCCGTGATGATCAAGACCGGCACATTACTGTGAATGCGAATCGCAGCAGTATCGGCCGATTTATGCTTGAAACCCGTCGAAAATTGGGTTCAGCGTCTGGACTTCTGCAAGCGTGCCCGTGGTGGCCATGCAAACGATATCGAGTTCCATACATAATGGCATCGAAGGTACTTTCACAGGAATAAAGAATTTCAGTGGTATCTAAAACCGGTTTTGTTTTATTTAAAAAAAACTTTTGTAGCGCTCTTATGGAAAAACCCTTTATGTTTGAGAAAAATATACACTTACTATGAGATTTAAAATTCATTGACAGATTAATATTTCAGACAGTTTCCACTCAATGGGCAGATCAATGCGCTATACATATGTATATCTGGTAGCGAAGTTGTTTCTATACATTTAAGTAAGGGAAGGCGTTCGAAATTCGCGATGTGTCAAGATAAGATATTTAAGTCGATTCCTATAGTCACCTTCACTATCAATACGCGCCTGCTTTTCTATAATACGTTGGTGATGTGATTGCTAGAAAACATATGTTTTTAGAGATGTGCAAACAGAAGCATGCGTTTTCTTTCACATCATATGTATTCTAAAATACTCGTGTCACTAAGTTTTATGTCATTTTCGTTCGACACGTGTCACCCGGGTTAGAAACATGAAAAATTCATTTAATAAAAGTGATACAAAGAAATTTAAGTATTAACTACAAATAAAATGTCATTTATTGAAAATATTTCCATCGTCTTGTTTCTTAAGTTTTTAAGAACACTTCGTAGATTACCCGACTTATCAGTGACATAAAACGCAATGGAATCCATTTTAAATTAAAATATGAGTTTTTGGTTACAATTTTTTGTTAATGACGAATAATTTTCCCAATCAGCTGATTACACCCACAGCTGATTTAATTAGTGATGCCAAAAATTTTTAAAATTTTTATCGATAAGTCATCACGAGTATTTTAGAATACAACGAAAACAGAGCGTCGAAAGTGAAACGTTGCCTTCGTCGAAGTGGAGCGCGTATTTAGGAATCGACCTGATTATATCTTATTAGCCGTAAATTTGTAATAAAAATGTAGTTTGAGGGCCCATAGTCTGTTTTTACGAGGAACATTTTTCTTAAACATACTATTCCAAAATTTCACTTACGTTTAATGGATGCAATTTGTTTTTGTCGAATCACTATGGCCAAGGGGGTGAGAGGAGAGGGAAGCAACTTGAAGTTAACAATCTTCTAGTAGTCCCCGACATTTCTTACTCAGAAGTTAAACATTAATTCGGAAGCTTTCCGCATCTAATTTAGTCACAAAAATCTTAGAATTTTTGACTTCCCAGTAAATTTTGTGGCCAAATATCTCAAAATTTTGATGTGATAGAAAAAACCGGTAAATTCTATTAGATTTAGCGCATGAAAATTATGCTTACGTGCTTTGTTTCACTCAATTCAGTTTTTTGGTCACACACAGTGTCATCATCGGTTGTAATTTACGAGAAATATCGCATTAATCAGCCGAACAGTCGCACAATGGCGCAATTTCAGTTTTTTCGTTGCAAAAATCATATCTTTTGAACCGAATGAGATAATGAAATGAGTGTTTGGAAAGGGTGCTACGCCTTGTAGGTGTTTACTTATGGGTTATCAAAGTTAAAATGTGTAGAAAAATTTTATGGTAACTAAACAAAATTCTTTTTAGCAATTTTAGATCTGTTTGAGTTCTGTTTTAAGGTTTTTATATTTTCATATTATTACACAATAAATTCAAATTATTTTCTATAAAATATTCATCACAATTCGTAACAGAAGGAATATCTTAAAGACTAATCATTTCTAAACTATGATTATTTTCTAACTCTATTCGTGACTTCACATGCCGCAGGGAAGAAATAAGTGGATCGGAAGATGCTGCCAACATGTTGAAGAGGTCATCATATTGCCTCACCCTTGATGCTTTGAAGTTGTTCTGCAATCTATATTTTTTATACAATTTGTTAAGAGACTCCTATGCTTCTTCAGTAAGCTTACCAATTGACAAAGACTGGTATTCAAATATATCTATAATATTTTCTGGACTGTCGAGGTCAACTTCTTCTGTACGTACATTTCCGCTAAAAGTGATGCAGTTTCCGATGCATATTCTCCATATTTTCTAGAATTGACGTTTTTTTTTGCAGTTTAAAACATTCAAAATCGTTCCCAATCTTTTCACGATTTGATTGTCAATTCCAGTAATTCCAGTTTCTGCCTCATAATTTTCAAAAAATCTCCTGGAAGGGTTTTTATCGTTTGATTTTCCGTGTCCGTACTTGGGACAGTCTACTTAGAGTCCAACTTGTTTAGAAACAGCATTCTGTATTTGCTTCTTTCTGATCTTTTCCTGATCCTTAATTGATGTATTTTCATTGAACTTTTCCTTCTCTTGTGGTAGGGTATACGCCAATTTTAGAACTAAACATTCCATATTCCTAATTCTCCTCGTTTGTAGAATCGTTCAAATTACCGAAGTTCTTCTGACTCTTTTAGCAAATTGGGCATGCTAATGTTGAGGTTGTAGCTGTCAGTTCATTTACGACTTTTCCGTCAACCATGGTCGTAACTACATTCAATATATTTTCATTCTCCAATTTGCAGCTCTGTGGGCTTAGTTTTGCTTATTTGTTCGTTAATGTCCTTCAGCGTGCTCCGAGGTCATCTGCCTCTCCCATGCAAACTGAAACATTATTGCTCGGAAATAATGCTCTGATGACGGCCATGGATTTTTCCAGTGTAGGGAGACATCAGATTTTCGCCGCAAAGGAACAACAGATGCCAGAAACATATTTCCGTTTGATATTGTAGCGTTATCGGAAAATATCCTTTGGTTATAAACGCTTTGTCCGGATGATCCATCGCAACCCCATTTACTGATCAATGCCAGTTTCGTAGGAAGAATTTCCAACTCATTTGCAGGAAAACTCTCCAGCAGCCGTTTTGCTGTATGGCCCATAAACTCCTGCAGATTGGCTTTCACAGAGACTTCCGTATGCAGTGGTCGTGAATTTATTTTGGAGTGCGAAATATGCTGGTATCCGGGTAAAGTGTCAACCCCGTGTCACATTGAATATGCCCATAGTTTATCATATTTCTTTTTGGAAAGTTATAAGTGTGCCAAGGTTTCTTCGTTACCATACTTTTTAATGTGTGCGTTAGGGGGCTGGGAATGCTTTCCTTAATCCTTTTTATTCGCAGTGGGATGGCATTAGCAACAGATTTCGTAATCTGCAACCTAACTTTTTAATAATCCTTTGTATATTTAATAGATGCGCTTCCGAAAAATGCGTAGTGGTCAAAGCATCGACAAGTTTCCTCTTTCTTGTGAAAATTGAATACTCCTCCATACTTTTCTTTGGCCTTCATTTTGCTCCTCCGGTTCATGTGGTGGGTTTATCTTCTGCCAATGTATCCAGGATAGTGGGAATGGGAAATGTAATGGGAAACTATTTATATTATTTATTTAATAAACACAAAAAGTACATTTATGTTTACCAGACATAATTTTTTGTTTTCTCCTGTAAACTAGTGTAATGGCTAGCTTTTATGAAAACACGCCAATTATATCAAACCGTTTGTGTTTACCAAAAAAACCAAAGTTTTGAATGAACGTTTTGTTTTCAAACCGCAATGTTGTCGGCGAATATTATTCAACTCTATTTTTTTTTTAAATAATATATTTTACGTAACAAGCATCTCCTGACGCAACTTTAGCAAAATATTTTTCTGTTTCAAATTAAAATTTTTTATATTCCAAGTAATTAGTCGGGGCTTGCGCATCGTTTGAGTGACATTACGTCACCAAATTACAAAATTTGCATTTTAGGGGGCACACTAGTGCAAAATTCTATTGATATTAATATTTGTTTTTCAATTTATATATTCTCTGTTTAGGGTTCAGAGGGTTTTTGTTAATAGGTTGGCATATACATTTTTTGTGAATAGGCTGTAGAGGCTCGCTCCTACTTTGCCGAGTGTTTGCAAATTTAATTCGAATCATCAACTGTTCCCTCCCCTATTGCCATATTTTAAGATGAGTCAGTCATCAGTTCAAACATAAACCACCTGAACCTGAATATCAATTACATTTCACTACATTGTTTCGTTGTCATCCACTGGTGTTAAAATTATTAGAAATATTTATTTTGTATGAAATGTGACGTCAGGTGTTTAAAATGTCACACAAATGCAAAAATAAATACAATTAAATCTGAGTTACAAATTCTAAAGATTCTATAGAAGTGAATACAAGCATAATATTTAATTTTATATGCACAATGGGTCTCCACATATGCACGCACCAAGGCAGTTATTAGTGTTCTTACATTTCGACATCTACTTCAATATTCAGAAAGTAATTACGGTTAAGAGATACACACACGTTAGCAATTTTCTATTGAAGGCCAGTGTTATCGGTTGAGGTCACAAGTCGTTCGAATGTCAGTGTAATTATGATACCATATCAAAGAAATTTCATCAAATGCCATTTGCGTATTGTCAGTTTCAGCTTTTGCTAAGACTTCAATTTTAATTTATAACATTGAACAATGAATGCCATGGGAGTAATGCTACTATTGGTATGTGGTGACAAGGACTATTGATGTATGGCTGCCAGAGATTGTATTAGGAGAAGCAGGTGGCCACTACTTTATTTTGCTGATAATGAAAATGTTTAGATTTTGTAAGTTTTCAAGAAATATGAATTGAAATTAAAAGATATGTTTCATTGGTTGAACAGTTATAGCTTATTTAAAAAGAAAAACTAATGGGAAAGAGGAGAGATATTAGAAAACTGCAACTAGAAACATTTTGAACAAGGCGGTCACTGGTCTGGAACGCTAAGGCGCTGATGAGGTTAAATTAAAATATGAATTTTAACGGGCAGTTGTTATGTTTATGGCGCACTACTACAAGCCGGAAACACAACCTTAATAGCATAATCTCCTAAACATATTCCGCACGAGCAAAGTTTATGTTTGAAATACTCTGCAAATATTCATATAATTGCCAGTCCAAAACTCACTTATATTTGCACACATTAGTATGTTAACTTGTAAACATGTATGCTTTTATGAGGAACCATATGAGAGTATCATTCCAAACATTCATGCACTTACGTAGAAGCATTCGTCTGTTTCCTCCCAAACACCCATATACTTTCGTGAATGTGGAAATTTCCTCACGAACATGCGGTTATTTACGCGGAAACGTATGCGTGTTTCCTTCCAAACAGAGTAATATTTAGAAGCATATTACTATTTTGACTTACAGTGCTATTCTCGACCGTGTGACAAGGGTATTTGTCACGATAGTAAATACTTCAATTTGCTATTCTGGGTGTCTAATGAAAGCTCCTTTTGTTTTAGTTGACACTGATATCGTCATAAAGTTCTCAATAGCACATGACAATAAAAATGTTGTGTAAATAATCAGCGTGGCCATCGGTGGTGCAATGATTAGTGTGGGCGGCTCTTGTACATGAGAACGTGGGTTCGATCAATGCTCAGATCACCTTACATTTCTTTCGACGACGGTGACCTCGCTTAGTGATGGTGGCACTATCGAGTACTTAGCCATGAAAAAGTGTCTAACAATACCGTTCGGAACCGGTGTAAAACTGTAGGTCCCAATTCGTGAGGGTGAAAATTAGAAAGCGCACATATCACTGTTTGTGAGAAGCTCTCCGAAATCCCTTTATAGGATGTTTTTTGTTGTAAATAAACAACACTAAATTAGAAAAATCGCTATATCTCGCAAACGGAGTGTCCACACGAAAAATTAGCCAATTGATAACGGCCTCCAAGGGTTTTAGAAACGTTGGTTCAATGCATATGGTAAAAAGATTTGGCGATTTTGGAAAAAAATTGACGATTTGAATTGAACCAAGTTTTGTAAAACTCTTGGTAATAGGGAAAATTGGATAATTTGCTATTTAGAATCTCCGTTTAAAGAATATTTGAATTTATCAATTATTGTAAGCAAATTTTCATAAACATATTCTACTAATATAGATTATGTCCACAGCATGCTTATTTAATCAACCAAGAGCATTTTCAATCCAGTGCCCGACGAACGATTGACGACTGAGTATATGAAACTAAAACACACCAGATGTACGAAATACTCATTTCGTCTGCAATTTACACACGCACTCAGGAATACTTATGAATCACTGAATAATGCAAAAATACAGTTGCACACTCATACATTTTACTGTAACTAATCCTCTTTTATTCTCTTGCTCTCAATAGAAAGTATATGGTGCAGCAAACACAGCAGTATTTGTATGCCAACCCCACCCATATTTGGGACACAAACACATATATTGTAACATATTAATCGTAGTGTCTCCAACATGTAATTTTAAATAGCAAACACGAAGTGTTTGGACACAAGTATTCTATACTCGCGACAAGCTCCAAATACACATTATATTTGCATCCAAGCAAAAATCTCTTGCTCTCAATAGAGAGTAAATGGTGCAGCAAACACAGCTGTATTTGTATGCCAACCCCACCCATATTTGGGTCACAAACACATATATTGTAACATATTAATCGTAGTGTCTCCAACATGTAATTTCAAATAGCAAACACGAAGTGTTTGGACACAAGTATACTATACTCGCGACAAGCTCCAAATACACTTTATATTTGCATCCAAGCAAAAATAGAGACAGATTTTCAGCGGGAACTGATAACACTGCTTTACAAAATTAATAGCAAAATTATGTGAACTCAATACCACTATGGACTTTATGTATTGTAGTCCACTAAGCTTTAAATTTTTTGTTAGTTTTTTCGAAAACATCTACAGCTATTAACCACACGCTTAAAAAAAAACAGCCCCTGTAAGATTATACATGGAATTATGTATATATTTGAAATATCCAAAGCCAAATGTGTGCAACAAAAATATATATTAGTATATATTAATCATTGTGTCTACAACTTGCAATTTTGTGTTGCAAACACAATGTTTTTGGACATAAGTGTACTATATTTGCGACAAGCTACAAACACATGTTATATTTGCATTCAAACACAAAAAAAATACTGATTTTTCAGCGTGCATCAATAGTTTTGCATACTTTTTGGCTGCAACGAATATATCAAGTTTCACGAATTCACCACGGATTTGCCACAGAATTGAGAGCTCTGGTGCGTGTGCGGTCTCCACGGATGATTGAACAGAAATGGGGATAATCAACCGCTGCCGCTTAAAAGTAACGGCCTCGGCAACATGTAGCAGGAAACATGTACATGTTTGCAAGCATTATTTTCATGAATTGAAGATCTGCATTGCTGTCTGTATTGTTTTTGTTGTTAGCCGTTTTCAACAATCAATGCCACATTTGGGTGTTAAACACATATATTATAGCCTGTAAATCATTGTCATTGCGCATGGAAGGTAATCATTATTTTTACTGACTTGCAAAGCATTTTTTTAAAATTAAAAATTAAATTTAAAAAATAAATAAATTTCTGCTCATTATTTTAGAACCGAGCATTAGAGGGTTAACATCAATAGATCAATTGGCATCTGAGTAGCTCAATGGAAAGAACTCTATAATTACAATTAATACTTTAGCTTTAATTATAATTTTAATTATACATTTTCGTGTTACAGTTTTTAACTTAAGTTTTTTAATTTAAGTTATCCCACACAGGGAGAAGATTAGTTGGAAATCAATTCAGGCATTGGAAATTCCATGATAAAGTCTATATTTTGATTAGAATTCATAATTGTCATACATCAGAATTATTTGTCGATGAAGTTGATAGATTCAAAATAGATCTTACTAAATACAAGTTGCTACTATCGAACTTAAGTTGTATTAACCAATTTGAGTATTTCTAAAAACTCATTCATCTGAAACTTATAAAAAGTACAATATTAGAATTCGTGTTAAAGCATTGGTCACTGTAATCGTTATTTAGTTTCTGTTTCAAAAACACTTGTCACAAAGTTATGTATTCGATTTTTCACAAGACGCTTTGCGGTAACAGTGAAACTATATTTGAATGTTACTGGAGGACATTTTAGAAAAACTATTATTTTAAATAGAAAGTGATAAACAAAGTTGTGAAAAAATAACAAAGTTGTGAAAAACTAATAAAGTTGTACATATTATCATAAGTTGTGTGCTATACGGCATCAGTTTTGTTTTAAACAAATCGCTAAAACTAAAATTTCTGGAATTAAAAATCGCTAAAACGCCCCTATGCCAATATCTCGGAAACGGAGCGTCCAATCGAAAACAAAACTATTTTTTACGAGTTTCTAAGGATTTTTCATAAAGTGGTCCAATAGTATGGAAGATATTTTGTTAAAAAAAATCGTCAAAATATGAAAATCGCTGAAATAAAAAATGGCCATAACTCGGAAAGGGTGGGTCCAATCGCAAAAATAATAACTTCGTTACCTCTATAAGAGACTTTAACATATTTATGTTTTTAATACGACATCACTTATTTAAAAAAAATTGCTAACACACAAGTCTCCTATGGAGGTAAAAAATTTATTATTTTTGCGGTTGGATGCACCGTTACCAAGTTATAGCTATTTTTTTATTTTGTCAATATTTAGTAAATAAAGTCCATACGAATTGGACCACTTTATGAAAACCCCTTAGAAAGCCAAAAAAATTAGTTATACTTCGATAGAACGCTC
Organism: Phaonia tiefii; assembly: GCA_963931995.1. NCBI lineage: Eukaryota > Metazoa > Arthropoda > Insecta > Diptera > Muscidae > Phaonia > Phaonia tiefii. The sequence continues at coordinate 130,328,644 of OZ008370.1, forward strand.
CGTTTTCGAGATATAGAAATTTTTTCATATCTTCGACCAACAATAAGCACGAAATGCGAACCCTGGTTATAAATAAAGGGGTTTTCAACAGAGACGCTACAAAAGTAAATCGATAGGGACAGCAAACGACGGCATATTCTTTCCCGCTCTTTTGACATTTCTCTTCAGTAAGGTTTGCCATTTCATCATGGAAAGATATACGTGCCAACAACGAGTCGAAATTATTAAAATTTACTACCGAAATTTGGAGCCAGTGGCCTCAACTTCAGTGGCCTCAATCGTGTTCAGCGGTGAGGCTCATTTCTGGCTGAATGGCTTTGTAAATACGCAAAATATGCATTATTGGTCAGACAGCAATCCACACGTAATCCATGAGTCATCATTGCATTCCGAAAAAATTACGGTTTAGTGCGGTTTATGGGCCGGCGGCGTCATTGGGCCGTACTTCTTCCGTGATGATCAAGACCGGCACATTACTGTGAATGCGAATCGCTACCGTTCAATGATAACCGAATATTTTTGGCCCCAATTGGATAATATGGACTTGGAGAACATGTGGTTCCAACAGGACGGCGCCACACGCCACACAGCGAATGCCACAATCAATTTATTGGAAACCAAGTTTGGTGAACGTGTTATCTCACGAAATGGCCCAGTCGATTGGGCGCCTCGGCCGTGCGATTTGACGCCGTTAGATTATTTCCTGTGGGGCTACGTCAAGTCTATGGTATATGCCAACAAGCCAGTATCGGCCGATTTATGCTTGAAAACCGTCGAAAATTGGGTTCAGCGTCTGGACTTCTGCAAGCGTGCCCGTGGTGGCCATGCAAAAGAAATCGAGTTCCATACATAATGGCATCGAACGTACTTTCACAGGAATAAAGAATTTCATTGGTATCTAAAACCGGTTTTGTTTCATTTAAAAAAACTTTTGTAGCGCTCTTATTGAAAAACCCGATACATAGGTTAATTCCAAAATTTTTCGACACACACCTCGACCCGACTCCCTTCGATTTTGATGAAATTTCAAACATATATTCCACTCGTTTCTGTCGTTACAATGACGTTTGGTTTAGGTCCACAGGGTTTATGTTTTATAGCTGCCTAAAGTAGGATATCTGCAGTAATTTTGCGAAGAGATAGCTGTGTTCATGTTGGAATATCTTTCGAATGCGCCACCAGATTGTAACGATCTTGGTATCACCAGATAGATTTCGACCTCCTTTTTTAAGAATAAAAAATAGAAATTGCAGGTCCTTGTGGGCCAAGGACAATAAAATTTAACGACAGAATCGAGTAGAATATATGTTTGAAATTTCAGCGAAATCGAAGGGGGTCGGTTTCAAAAGTATTGTTTTTGTGTCGATTTGTTTTGGAATTACCCCATAATAACAAGTTTGTTTATGCTTGTTTGTTTTTGTTTATTTTGTTACTTGTTTATCTTCCTGACGAATAAAATTATTTAAAAAAAACGACCAAACGCTCGAACATTTGAATTTAGAATTTTGTTTATATTTAAGTATAAAATACACAATTTTAATACAAAATTATTTTTTTCACTTTTTTTCTATAAAATTCATAATGGGTTAAGTGGTTGTGACAGCCATTAAATTCAAGTAATAAGTTGAGCGTGCCAATATATTATTTGGTACAACCGAATTAGTTTTTAAATTTTTCATTGATCCAACATACAGAATATTCACCTCGACAGGATAATTTGATTGCTAGAACCAAAACTCGATTGGAAGACCACATTTATTTCCTATTGCTGTGGCTTCAACTAAATATTTCAGTTCTTGGAATCAAAACTGAATTACAAATCAATTAATATGCTCAATATTTGGTGATACGGAACACAATTATTGGTGTGCACAACTGAATATTGTGATAGTCCAAGGAACTGCCAAATTTTAGTTGGCTGTAAATTTAGTTGTGGCAAAGAATCACTTCTCTGTGTGCAGAATAACAATTATTAAATGAACTAAAAAATTTAATTAATTAGATTTTGCTGGCGATATTGGAGAACGTTTGCCTTTGGTGCCAAAAGATAACGCTAGAATACAGAAGGCGATACATTCTAGTTCTTACTCTTAATTCGAAAAATCTCACTATGGCTCCATCAGAATCTGTATCTAATTTTTGTTTGTTTTTCAGCATTAGAAATTTTTTAAAAATGTACATATTTTTTGCAAACTGCAAAAAAAATTGTCTACGTAAGAGAAACCATAGAGTAATGTCATATAAAGTAGAGCTACCACCTTTCTTATCTGACGTTTCGCTTCACACTCTTCGTGGTGCGGTCGGTGCGATACAGAGTTATTTGACGTAAATTGAATTACACTGTGAAACTGTGAAATGTAAACGTATTTTGGATATTTTTATTTGTGGCGTATTTGCACAACAATTTTAACACACAAAATGAAATGCCGGTGCTGTTTTCTTGTTGGTTGGTTTGAGCGTTCATATGCAACACACCAAACTTCATAAATTTACAGAGCCAAATCGCTTCTCTATATGTAATTTCTCTATAGGAGAAAATTATGGAAATAGCACAGATCACTTAAGTGTCTTTCTCATAGAGTAATGTTATATAGAGCTCCCAGCTTTCTCATCTGAAGTTTCGTTTCACAATCCTAGTGGTGCAGTCGGTGCGATAGAGAGTTATTTGATGTAAATTGACTTACGCCTGGTGGAATTACAAAAAGTGGTGACATAAATTGTTCATGTCGTTTTGATGAAAGACTGTGAATATTAAACGTATTTTGGTTTTTTTGTTATCTTTTATTGCTTACATATGTTTGTGGCTGAGTCAAATTGCTTCTCTTCTTTATTGATTAAACTATTTTATTTATTAAACTATATTCTATTATTAAACTATATTTCAAATTTAAGTAAACTTTCTTCACTAAGTGTAGACATCAAAATCCGTCGTTATTATTTAAAAACTACGTTACCATAATATTTATCTAAATCCTCAACACCCTCAACGTAGGGTATCATTATGTTTACTATTAATCGATGAACATTAGCTTAACATTTTATTCAAAATATATAACCTTCGGTTATGCTGCAGTTGTCTTGTGACATTTTCGGTCATCCTGCCACTTGAAACATCTTTCACTTATGTGGCAATATTTCTTTTATTTGTGTTGGTGGGTTAATGTCCTTGGGTTTGGTATTTGAAAATGTATTACTTTTACATGTGAAGGATTAAATGTTATGCGTAGTTGTTGCTGTTATTGTCGCATTACTCTAAAGGACATACGAGTTCTTGTAATAATTGTATTTGTCTTTTATGCATCGTATTATTGGAGATTATGTTTACTTATGTACAGTGCAATCATAAATGTGATGAGTTACTTACACATCTATGAAACGAAATGAATGCAAATCTTTATGTTGACAGTGTACAGTGGATATCAGATATATGAAATGGCGGAAATAGAAATATGATGTGAATTATTGTTCATTTACTTCACAATGACTAAATCGAATGTATGTATGTATCTTAAGTTGTTTTTCAAAAATATATTTTATATGGTATGCATTTGTTGAAGCCTGATATGAAATAGAATTTATAAAAATTATGAATTTAGTTTATTTTCTACAGACCGGAAGACGAAAAACAACATCGCCTGTTCATTTTTACTTTATAAAATATAAATTTACAATTCCTGTTCACATTTCTTGCAGAAATTTGAAATAATTTAATTTTAATTGTCAGAAAAATAGAAAAACGTTTTACAACACATCCTAAGTTTTGTATTATGCTCGCTACAATCTGTCTTCCTAACGCCAGGGAAATTCAAAGAATTCTAATTTTTGTCGTCTACTCCAGAGGCGACGTCAAACGCCAGCTCCAGTTCTTCCAGAAGAATACATGTACAAGTTTTCAACACCTACGTTGTCGCTCCGATTGTGTTCGTACAATTAAACGCTTCAGTCACTGTTGAAATAACGTAAAAAACTAATTAAATTGTATTCTAAGAAATTTTCCGCCATGTGATGATAACCGATAGGATTTATTGCAATAATTCCCAATACTGGGGAAAAAATATTTTATATATACATTATTAATTTGTTTCTAATTTTTCGACCTTTATTTTAATTATTCTTGACTAATTTTCCAAGCTTAAGGTCACTTCCGATTTTATAAAACTTTTCGTTTTCCTCTTTTCTCTCTCGATATTTCGATTTCCTTTTCCTGAACTATCCTGAAGAAGATTTCCAAAGGAAATCGAAATATCGAGAGAGAAAAGAGGAAAACAAAAAGTTTTATAAAATCGGAAGTGACCTTAAGCTTGGAAAATTAGTCAAGAATAATATATACAATATTTAATGCCAGAGAAAGAGCATTATATTAATTGATATCCACAATGTGTACAAAAAACTATCATTATTATGTCAAATCGTATTCGATTTAAATCAATCGAATTTCATCCCATACCGGTATATCTTCTAATACAAATAATTTAGATCGATTCGTATAGATAATTAAAAAAATTTCCAATGTTTATTAATTGTAAAAATGGAAATAAGGAATTCAAATGTAGAATTGTCTTTCCAGATTTCAAATAATTTTTTAATATTTAAACGATTTCATATAGGAGATATCCACTGTACATGTAAAAGTATGTACATTTGTAGTTGCAGAATTGTGCTTAGTTGTTTTCCATCAACATTCATTGTTAAGCCAAATAAGATTTATATTTAACAAAAGATGGTCTTACCCTTGGTGAGCACATTTTATAGAAACTGTTGGAATCCTGGAAATTAATATAGGGCATTTAATATGGTTTTAACATTTGGTGTAAATCAGTATTCGATGTGGGTCCAAGGTGATTTTAACAATTACGTACTTAATTATTAATGCAACAAATGACTAGCCTGCTTACGAACATCATTTGCAACTTTGCTCAAAACTCAAATTAATATGTGCCTCACTGTAGATTTCTGGAATGCCAAGGAATTGGCACAACACACTTTACAAGTTAAAGCTTTCTGTATTACTATTCAAACTGATGTTCTATAACCCACTTCACGTCCAAGAACTACTTTAGTTTTCCCAACTATAAATTTTATGCAATCATGCACCTTGATGGGGCATCTCATGGTTGATCGGCTATTGTCATAAAGGATAATGTTAAACATCGAGAAGGTCATCACTTTTGGGCAAAAGAAGTTTAGGCCACGAACGTAGTTATTGAAGACAGAACTGCCCAACAAAGTAAACAGAGTACAGTATGACTCGTTTATCTTACCTCTACACACAGGGAAAACAGTAGTTGGAAATCAATTAAGGCATTGAAAATTCCATGATAAAGTCTATATTTTGATTAGAATTTATAACTATCATACATCAGAATTCTTTGTCGATGTTATTGAGAAATTAAAAATAGGTATTACTAAATAGATGTTGTTACTACAGAAACTAAGTTGTATTAACCAATTTCAGTATTTCTAAAACCTCATTCATCTGGAATGGGAGATAGAACTAATAAAAAGTACAACATTAGAAATCGTGTTCAAATATTAGTCACAGTATTCATAATTTAGTTACTGTTACAAAAGCACTTGTTATAAAGTTATGTATTCGATTCAGACCGTCGGTGGTCCAATGGGTAGTGTGCGCGCCTCTTGTACTTGAGATCCTGGTTTCGATCCCTGCTCTGACCAACTTAAAATTTCTTTCGATGGCGGTCACCTCGCATTAGTGACGGCGACACTATCGAGTATTTTGCCATAAAAATGCTTCTCAAAAATACCGTTCGGAACTGGTGTAAAACTGTAGGTCTCAATCAGTGAGTATAAAACTGGAAAGCGCATAGGTCACTGGTTATGAGAAGCTCTCCCCGATTCCTTCATGGGATGTAATGGGAAACCATTTTTTTTATTTATTCGATTTTTTATAAGAGGCTTTGCTGTAAAAGGGAAACTATAGTTGAATGTTACTTGAGGACTTTTTAGAAAATCTATTATTTTAAACACAAAGTGAGAAAAAAATTCGTAAAAAATTAATAAAGTATATAGGTACCATCCGCAGAATTATATGGTTAGTATACATATTCACATTTTACGCAGTATAGACCCAGAATTTGATAAGGGTTGACATACAAGTATTTTTTGTATTAGTTTCTGAATCGCATGTATTTTTTTGAATGGGTAGTTTTATAATGGGCAGTTATCCACGACTGTGGTGAATTACCCATCACGTTTTTACATTTCCCGCAGGGTAGTTGCCCACGACGATAGGAAATTACCCTGCACGATTACTCAGAAAACATGAAGAATGGGTATACGGCCTTTACGAATTACCCATGGCGAAGGGGAATGGGCTAACCAGTTCAACCGATCCCCATTCTATCGCAAATGTGAAAAAATTAGAAAAAATTTCTATAGAGGGCGAATCAATAAGTCCGTGACTTTTCGAACTTCCCTCGTAGTGATATGAAACGCAACACTGCTCCCATAAAGTACCACCTGTTAATAAACTACTATCTAATTTTGAGCCAGTTCCATCATTTACTTTGCGTTTAAAAGCTGTTCAAAACATACAACCTCGTGCATTTTTTTTAAAATAGAAAAAAGTGAATTTCTAGTTCCCATTAAACATTATTTTTTACGAGCATATAGGAAAAGCTTGATAAATACTATGGGGACTCTGCACCATGGATTGCAATGGTAAAAAGTGGTTTACTGACTTTCGTTGTGGTCGCACAAGTACAAATGACGCTGAACGTTCTGGACGGCCAATTGAGGTTAATACACCCGAAAATTTCGACAAAATCCATAATATGGTGTTGGCCGATCGAAGAGTAAAAGTGCGTGAGATTGTTGATACCATAGGCATTTCATATGGCAGTGTGGTGTTGATTTTAAATGACCAGTTGGGTTTAAGAAAGCTGTCTGCAATATGGGCGCCGCGTTTGCTCCCAATTGACCATAAACGCACGGGTGCACACACGTGTCTCAATGGCAAAATTCCATGAATTGGGCTACGAATTGGTACCTCCGGATTCTCCGGATTTAGTGATCGAACAACTGCCTATTTTATGGACCTCGAAAAATCCTATTTTTTGGAAGGGATACAAAAAAATGGAGAAACGTTGAACTAAATGTATTGAGCTAAAAGAAGACTTTGTTGAAAAATAAATATTTGCTTCCAAAAAAAACTGTGTTTCATTTAAAGAGTCACGGACTTATTGATCCGCCCTATATCTCGGAAACGGAGCTGCCAATCGCAAAAATCACCAATTTTTGCAAGTTTCTAAGGGGTTTTCATCAAGTGGTCCAACTCGTATGGAAGAATTTTTTAAGAAAAACGCCAAAATATGAAAATCGCTAAAATAACAAAAATGCCTATAACCCGGAAACCGTGTACCTCCGTATGTGCCCTTAACCAATGGATATCTGGAATACCACATCACTTTTTTTTAGAAATCTCTAAATCTAATATTTTCGAATCAAAAATCGCTAAAACATCGTTATGTTAATAACTCGGAAATGGAGCGTCCAATCGAAAAAATAAATAAGTTTTAATGATTTCCTAGGGGATTTCATAAAGTGGTCCAATCTTATTTCAGAATTTTTTTTTTCAAAAATCGCCAAAATAGGAAAATCGCTTAATTAAAAAAATGGCTATATCGTAGGTCGGAAACAACTTTGATACCTTCACAGGAGCCTTTAAGAAATGGAAGTCTTTACTACGGCATCAACTATTTTTAAAAAATCGCTAAGACGTAAGTGCGTTTTAGCGTTTTTTTTATTTAGTTTATCGATTTTTTTTTAAAGACATGCATAAGTTAAAGTTTTAGTTGGCTGCAGAGTCAAATGTAATAGATCATTTAAATCTCTGCATTCAACAAGCTGTGTGGTACCCTATTCCAGAACATAGCATCTACCAAGTCGCTCGTTCCTATGCAAAGCGCAAAGCTCTCAAGCGATGGAAAATAACTCAGAATGCCTCGCATAAATCGACTCTTAAAGCACTTACTTCTGAACTCACAGATATACTACAACAGGAAGATAACACACATTATAAATATGATATATTAAATCTTGACCCCATGAAAACACAAACTATTTTCTATGGATAAAGACGGGTAAAATAAAAAAAGGAGAAATTGAATCACCCTATAAGGAAAAATTATAACTCCTGGACAAAAACTAACTCTGAAACAGCTGCTAGATTTGCAGATCACTTGGAAGAGGTATTTTATACAAAATAAATTGGGTTCAACATTGCTGATATCTCAAATATCTGTATTCCTGACTCAAACGCATCAATTTGATTAGGCCATAAAAAAAATCTCAAACTCTGAAGAGAAAAGACTCAAACCCAATAAAGCTTCAGGTTGTGATCTTGTCACTTCCAAAACTTTAAAATAACTCCCCACAGAAGGCCTCTCTCTCTCTTAACATATATTTATAATGCATGTCTCTCTTGCTGCTTTGTTCCACCTCAATGGAAAATTTCGGTAATCACAACGATTCTCAAGCCAGGAAAATCTTCCAAACATGTATCCTCATATCGCCCAATCAGTTTACTAGCAATTCTCGGTTAAGTCCTGGAGTTTCTCTTTCTGAACAGACTGGTGCGCATTATAGATATGAAGAATCTATTCGGGTCAAGGAAAAATCATGGTACCATAGAACAAGTTCACGAGTTCGCGGAAACGATAAATTAGGATTTGAAAAAGGTTAGTACTGCAGTGCAGCATTTCTCGATATCTCTCAAGTATTTGATAACGTGTAGCATGACGACTCATTAATGAAATTAAAGGAAATGCTTCCCATAAACTATTGTCTCTTTCTCAACTCATATATTCGAAATCAATATTTCTATGTCACAGAAAATTATGAATTTAGATAAATTTATCAAACTAAAGCAGGTGTGTCACTAGACAGCATATTTGGCCCAAGGGTTTATTTGATTTTCACCTCAGATCTCCCTCAAACAGGCGCTGTTGAAATTGGAACTTTTGCTGACGATACAGCTACTTTAGCCGTTAACGAAGACCCCATTAAGGCGAGTATCTTCCTTCAAAACTGTATCGATAATATCATATCATGGCTAAATGATTGGAGGATCAAAATCAATGAAACAAAATCAGACCAAGTCACGTTTATTCTCAAACCAATAGAATCATCAGTGGAATATTTATACATTACACTGTCATAGGTTTTGGAAAAAATTTCGTAGACAAGGCCGTAAGGCCTTTTTTTACACTAACTCAGGTACGAGTAATCGCACTGCACCATTAGTTTTTATTTACGGTTTAGGTTTCATTAGTTTTTATTACGGTTCCATACAATTTTTTTAATTTATTTTTTCGATTTTGACTCAATTTTGACAGCCACTAACTTCTATTTGGTTGATTGCGCCGGTAAACTTTCTTCAACAAAGTTGTTGCAAACTTTTGCGGCTTAAACTTTCGGTAACAAAGCTAACCTCTAAAACTAGGTTTTTGAAGCTCTTTGCTTCAGAACATCGGCAGAAAAGTAATTTTCCGACTTTCTTAGAGTTTTCCGTTCACAAATCAGATCACGAATCAGATTCTTTCGCCAAATAAGAGTAAAACTTTCACTATACAACTAAATGTATTTACCCATCTTCATTTTCAATTACCAACATCCACTGAATTATCAATATCACTTAATTTTACTTTTTTTACACTGAAAAAATTGTTTGTATAAAAACATTTCCTTTAATTAAGTGTTGAACCAAAGAAAAACATGAACAACTACAAAAAAGGTACAATGGTTTAAAAAAAGTGCTCTCGCATACTTTTTTATGGGTTATACACGAACAGTACAACGAACAAACAAACTGTTGAAAACAGTACGTCTGGCAAGCCTACATATACATAGGTTGTATGAAACCGTGATTGTAACTCAAAAAATCTAATGACGCAGTTCGATTCCTCGTACCTGCATTAGGGTAAAATCGTCCTCTCCCGCCTTGTGTTTTTTGTTCGACTTCCCCAGTTTGATTATACACAATTATCATAAGCAATGCAAAATATTATTTGTTAAATAGTTTGCATTAATGAAATATAAAACAACTATTAATTAATTAACTTTTATTGATTAATTAGTGAACACTCCCATATCACAGTCCTGACCGACAGCCTGTGATTAAACACAAGATTTAATATGTACGTTTTATCATGTAAAGCAGATATCGAAATTAATATTTCGTTTGAATCTGGACGTCTCATAATAAAAACTAGAAATTAAATGGAATTTGTCAGTAATTTTATCAGTAAGAAAACTGGCTCGTATAATTTTCGAACAGTTTTTCGTGCTTCTTAATATCTCTCAGAAATGCAAACCACTCGTAGTGTTTGGAACTCGTATATTACACTCTTTTCTCACGATATTTCGGTTTGGTACTGTAAATTTTTGTTTCGAGTTTGTGCCATTATTGGAAAATGTGCATTCGAACATTTAGGACACTTTTGTATAATCCATATGTTGAACATTTGGCACTTTTGCGTTTGGCAAATTCGATCTTTAAGTACACTTTGTGCTACACCATAAGCTCTGCAAAACACTATTTACACTTAGCGTGTTTAACCAGGGGTCGATCCATGACACAGTTGATCGACTGTGAACTAGGAAAATAATAGAAAACAGAATGGATAGGCGAGAGAGCGACTAGCTACCAGAAGCAATTACACGCTGAAAATCTGTAGTTTTTTGTAGTTTGGATGCAAATAGTATAACATGTGTTTGGAGCTTATCGCAAATATAATATACTTGTGCCCAAAAGCATTGCTTTTGCTATTGAATATTACAAGTTTGAGATACAATGAATAATATGTTATAATATATTTCTTTGCGACCCAAATATATCTGTGTTTGTGATACAAATTCGGAAGAGTTTGTTGCACTGTTTATGCTCTTTCGAGAGAAAGAGAATAAGAGAGGGGCAACGAGTGTGTATATCTTGTAAGTGCGTATCTGTATGTTTGCATTTTTCTCTCAGTGAGTGATTCACAAATATTCCCGAATGTGCGTGTTAATTGCAGATGAAGTCGGTGTTTCCTCCTTTGGTTGATGTCTTGCACTTTAATTTCGTGTATTCAGTCGCCAATGGTTCATCGGACAGACCATATCAAAAGCGCTTGATCAGCGAAAAGAGAATAAACAAACGCTCGGACGATTAAATGGTTTGTGATGTTGCTTTGCTTTAGTGTATGTGTTTCGCATATATTTATGTGTGCTACCAAAGTGAGAAACTATTTTGAGGTAAGAAACTGGAGAGGGCAACAACGTGAATGTCTTATTCTACCCGAGCCTCTACTGAAAAAATCGGAATGGTGGACCATTTGTGAAATATAATAAATAAAACTCAATTAATTAATACAGGCTTGTCTTGCATAAACTATATTTGTATATAAGAACATTGTTTATATACCAAGGCATAGTGACAACCAAGGCATAGTTGAAACCTTCTGAAAAGAAACTCATAAGAGACTACAAAGAAAGGAGAAGCAACAGAACAACAGATTCTCATATCAACAAAAAAACAACAAATAATAATGCATTCAATGCAAATAAACGTAAAAAGGGCCGTTTTAAATCTATTAATTTTTTGTATTAATTACTTATCAATGTGGATTTATATTGTTGCAATTAATTATAATAAATAATTAATGTATACTGAAACCGAAGAATAATTGGTTTCTAAATATTATCATATTTGGGAGGAAATTCGCATATGTTTCCACGTAAGTATATGTAGGTTTGGGGAAACACGCGAATGTTTCCCCGTAAGTACATGGATGTTTGGGATGAAGAACGCATGTGTTTCCATGTAAAAGCTTACATGTTTGGCAGTAAACATGATACTGTTTGCATTTAAATACAGCTGAGTTTGGGACTTGCAAACATATAAATGTTTGAAGTGTGTTCCAAACATATACGTGGTTCCTGCAGAATATGTTTGGGAGACAGCTAATTTATGTTTTATTTCGGATACATCGTACGTAAATAAGCATTGCCTTTTATTTCTCTCCGTTTTATGTTCAACCCAAAAGTTATCATCATCGAGTGAACATGAAGAGAGGGGTAGAGACTCTTGTCTATTTCTCGGTAGTTTTATACGTTTGGGAACCGAAATCAGCTGCTTCTTGTGTAAAAAAATAAACTGACCTTGGCATCAAATGACATTAATAGTACCAAACTCGCTAAGTGAAAACGTAGCATAAAGCGAAAATAAAATAACATAAAAATATGGTTTAATCTCAAAAAACCGAGCACAAAATTGTGAACATACATGAATTTAGTATTATCCTCACAGATTTTAAACCCGTTCCGTATGGTATTTTGCGTAACGTTTTTCAAGGCTAAATACTGGATAGTGTTGCCGTAAGCGAGGTGGCCGCTGTCGAAGAAATGTCAGTCAGATCGAACCCTTGTTCTCATGTACAGTTATGAACATTTACAGTTTCTACATTTGTTTTTGGTGATTACGAAATGCAGTCCGTTTTTGCGATTCGACGCACCGTTTAGGAGTAATTGGTGTTTTTATATTTGTCATGGGTTATCACCAAATACCGCCCTTTTTGCGATTACACGCTGAAAAATATCAGCCACAGCAACATAATGCAGGAATCATGTACATGTCTGCAAGCATTGCTTTCGTGAGTTGAATATCTGCCGCGTTATGGTTTTAACAGCTGGTTTTTCAGCAGCTTTCAACAAACAAAACCACGTTTGGGTCACAAATGCATATATTATAACATATTAATCATTGTGCTCCAAACGTGTGATATTGAATAGCAAACAGAGTGTGTTTGGACACAAGTATACTATTTTTTCGCGGCAAGCTACAAGCACATTACATTTACATCCAAATAACAAAGTCATGTACTTTTTTTTATGGGCCTCCAAAGATTTGGGGCCTCGGTGTCATTTTTGCAAAAAAGTGATCATTTTGTCAGGCTCATATCTTGCAAACCGTTTGGAATTTTGATTTACTCTCTGAGGGAAAGCCCTTGTCATAAAGAACAGAAATTGTGAACATATAAAATCAAAAAAATGCATCTGCAAGGTCAAAATCGCAAACATTTGGATTTTTTACCTTTTCCGCTGTCCAGACCGTTCAAAATTCAAGGAATCAATCAACTACAAAAATTTACCCAAGATCTTAATAAATAACTTTCTAAAACATATGAACTCAGAAAGTAAATCAAAATTCCGAACTATTTGCACGATATTAGCCTGACAAAATGATCACTTTTTTGCAGAAATGACACCGACGCCCCAAATCTTTGGGGGCCCATTAAAACAAAAGTGCATAACTTTGGGCAAAACTGGGTGACACGGGTCTTTTTTTTTGTCTTTTATCAGTCGTGGTGTCTGTATATGGTTATATTTCCATGACTTTACACACAGTGTATTAGAAAATTTTTTACAAGTTTATCTACTCTTAATTTTTTTCGATTTCCAAGAAAACAAAAATTTTGGTTTTTTTGCCTTTGATGTTTTTTTTTTGACATATTTTGACATAATTGTTCCTAATGCGATCAAAAACTGAAATTTTTTCGAAATGCAGATATTCGCTTTTTTTGAACATTGAAAATCGAAAAATTTTAGCGAAAAATTTTATCGAATTTCTTGAACTGTGGGTCATTTACGTTTAGAGATATTGCAATTAATATTCCGTTGTTTGAAAGAGTGCTTGAGTTACTTTAAAATGGAGGCCAAACTTTGTTTATTCCAAATACAGTTAAATTGTACTAACTATTCCAAGAAATTTCTTTTTAAAGAAAAACCTTGTCTTTGGACCAACAACTCGTTGCTTCAAAAGTCTTCTAGGAATGTAATAAACAGATGGAAAGGCTGAGCTGTTCTCCAATTTTGTAGCGTAACTTTTGCTGACATTGAACACAAAGAAGATAGTGATAATTTAATGCAAAAAGTCTGAATTTTTAGCGTCGAACGTGAATAACTATTTATTCTCATCAACTTCAAAGAATGTCTCACAATACACCATTTAGCAGGTAAGTCGAATTTCCGCGGCAGAACTGAATACAGGTAGCATTGCAGTTCATTTAAGAGCAAACATTGACACTATATTAACCTTTTTGGTACCTCGATATCGTGGCCGTCGGTGGTGCAATGGTTTGTGTGCGCGGCTCTTGTACATGAGGTCGTGGGTTCGAACCCTGCTCTGACCACGTTACATTTCTTTCGACGTCGGTCATCTCGCATAGAGATGGCGACACTATCGAGTACTTTGACATGAAAAAACTGCTCAAAATTTAGTGTTAAACTAGATCCGTTCATGGGATGTAATGGGAAACCATTTTTTTAAACCTGAATATCAATAAAATTTACATCATTGCCCTCATATCGGTGCAGGTGCTATTTTAATTGTGTTAGTTTTTCCTTATATTTTGCTGATTACTTGATACTGTTTTGGATTTCTTATGCTTCAGCCACATTTGAAGTAATAAAACAATTTTCTTAAAAGAATATCTGGTTTCTAATAAACTGCAATATCTCTAAAACTGCATAGTGCAAAAAAAAATCGAAAAATGAGACCAAAGTTTTTCGATTTATAAAAAAAATATTTTTTGAGAGCATTCCCAGCCTGCAATGTTTCGAGCCGGCTCGTTTTCTCGAAATTTTCTAGAGTCTAATTATCAAAATATGTTTATATAAAAATATGTTATAAAAAAATCATAAAAAGAAAAAAACTAAACTTATTGTTTTCTTGCGAATCGAATATACAAAATGTGGTCAACTTTGGAACTTTTTCTGAAATATATTCCACTGTGCGATTTTCAATGTTGACATATCGCAATAATCATACGGCTCGGCTTTTTAAAGAACTTATAATTGTTTTCTAGCGCAAACGATATTAAATATTGTCTGATCCAAATCGATTCTGTACCACTGTGCGGTGGTGCAATTATAACTACTAGATAATATGAATCACCCAAAACAGTTTATATATTTTTAAATAAATATATTTATGTTTTGACGGCTATCTAGCAAAAAAACGATGTATTTGGTAAAAAAACATATTTTGTTTTACTATTGAGGTGTTTGTATGTATATTTATACCATGATAATTATTTCATAATTATGTAGATAAATATTTAAAATTTAATTAAATTAGATAAAACAAATAAAATATAATTGACATAACAATTGATTCTAATGAATTTTTTTTAATACCTTATAAATAAATTTTAAATTTAAATTTCTTTTGTACTATCATTTTAAATGCTGACGCCAAGAGAGAAAAACACAATCTCAAAAAATAAATCATTGATGTTAATAAACAATTACAGCAATTAAAAAAAATTTTCTCGTGCGATAAAGCTGTCTATGGCTTGTTGATATATACAGTTGCGCTAAAAACAATAGCAGCAGGGAGCTGCGTATAGCTATAGAGTACTTTATATTCATTATATATTTATTTATATCTATGTATTTATTCCATACAGACTAGCTGAACTAAAAGTTAAATAAATCCAAAATATTTTTAAATCTATTAAGTGAAAAAGAAATATCAATTGAACAATTCATATTAATAGTATTGTATTCCTTAAGAGTATTTATTTCTTCTTTTGCTAATATTCAATGTGTTTAGAAAAAACAATCTACATACTCTCTGCAACGCTCGCCAATTTGAAAGTAGTAGTCATATGACGTATTCTTTTGGTTCGATTCTGAAACACGCCTTCTTACAACGGATTTGCACTTAACAAAATTTAAAATAAAAAGCTACTTTTTCGTCATCTTTAAGTTTCCAAAAGTCATCGAATATTTTAGCTCTATCAGTAATGGTAGGAGAAGATAATAATTTCTTGGGTGGAACATTTTGATTGCGTCTGTTTAAGTAGCTCTGGTCAGATTGTCTTAACGCTTTATTTGGATTTCTTTTCCATTGCTCCTCCTGTCTAGTTTTCTGTCGTTTATTTATTATATTTGGCGGTGATGTAGGAGATGGCATATTTGACATTAAGACATCAGCACCAGAATTTGCAACTGAGAGAAAATCTGGTCAATATCTATATCATCGGCGGTAAAATCTATTTCGCTTTCCGATTCTCCAAACTATATATTTTGTTTACTTAATATAATAGTATTAAGTCAGTATAATAAAAAAAACGCTAATGAAGTAACATACCGTTTTCTTGGAAATTTCGACATCTCTGGGAATGAACTTAACATAAGTTTAACAACGTTAAAGCAGCAGCATTTGTCTAATATTTAATGTGTGTATGTTTGTAGAGTAATTGTAGATCATGCAACTGAACAGGTGAAAATCTTTTAAATGTGACTACTATTGAGAATTTGCCATTGAACTGCTTCGAAGCTTTTCAACTACTCTCTGATGGCAAAACTTTACTTTATTAACGAGGTGTTTGATTCAGGATTTAAAGTAGTCTCAGAGGCTCCGCTTTAAGTCATTCAAGAAGTTATGAGTGAGACGACCTTTTTGGGAGATTACAAAACTGGGGCCCCGTTCACATTTTAAAATATGACTGTACACTTTTGTGTGTAGTTTTACTTCTTAAAACTTCAGTTTTTTACGTACTCGTATACTAGAATTAGCACATGGACCAAAAGTGCACTGAATTTTTCGTTGTTAAATTTTTATTATAATTTTGGTCCATACGCCACAAGATTGGATATGGAACAAAAATATTTTTTTTTGTTTGTAAAATGGAGGTGGTACAAAATGGCCTTTAAATATCTCGAAAACTAAGGGAGATATGACAATTTTTATTTCAAATTCTTAAAGAGCGTGCTGAGAAACATAATGAGCTGCGAACTCAAAAATTTCAAAAATGGCGTATGGAACAAAATAGCATTAAGCCGACGTTATGTAAAAGTTTGCTTACTGTTGTTGGTATACAACCACCGTTCGCCTACAATTGCTGTGTTTGAAATGTTTTCTCCGTAAATATCACCTAGAACCGTTATAATTTCCAAACTTAAACACTTTCAAAATATCAAATAAAACACACGCATTTTGTAAATGACACTTTTTCCAATTTTGTATACATTTTCATTATTTTTCAATCAGGCGAGTTGACACAAGACAGGCACTGAGCCTGTTGTTTTTGGTTTGTTGTATTTGTTATCGTACTGCTTCTACCATTATACAGGGTGATTCAGGAATTTCTCCAGCGTATTCCTTGGCTCATTTCATGAAGAAAAGTCCACTAGGACCATGTCCGAAAATGCAAGGGTGCGAAATGGCTGAGCGTTCCAAATTTTCGGATTGACGGTCGGAGGGTAGTAGGGTAAAGTTGCTAACTTCTGAGCCAGTGGTCGGAAAGATCTTTAAGAGGCCTTTCAGAATCAATAAAAAAAGTAGAAAAAAGTCAAATAGCCGAGATACAGAGCTTTCGTTTATTTTTATCTTATGTTTTTTTTCTGTTGAAAATTCTGAAAGGCCTCTTAAAGACCTTTCTAACAAGCCCAAAAACAAAAAATCTGACCACTGGCTCAGAAGTTAGCAACTTTACCCTACTACCCTCCGACCACCAATCCGAAAATTTTGAACCCGCTGGCACTTCGCACCCCTTGCATTTTCGGACATGGTCCTAATGGACTTATCTTCATGAAATGAGCCAAGGAATACGATGGAGAAATTTGTCCGGAACTTCCTGAATCACCCTGTATTTCTACCATGAATGGTATAGAGAACTTATTGCCCTCGTTTGCCGCTTTCATGTAGAGAGTCTGAGTAAAAGAGCATAAACGAGTCTTATTCTCTTTATGGAATCTATAGAATAAGAAAAATGTTTCTTAGCTGAAGGCAGTAGTCGCCAGTGCTATAAATCTTAATATTAATCTTGTATTAATATATCGTCAATAAATAAATAAATAAAAATAATAAATGTCTCAAAAGGCATCAATTTTTCGCATCAAAATTATGAATGGCCAAAGTTATGGCAAAAAGAGAGTCGTACGTTTTGAATCATTCGGCAGATGTCGCCAGCGCTTTTGAGTCATACAATTCGTTCAATGAGTTCTCTATACTATTCAATACTCTTTGGCGACGACGACCTACTTGTTTGTTCGCTGCAGCTACATCAATACCATCATACTTATTTTCAGACAGAGATTATTGTTGTACAACAACCACGTATGTGATGCTAACGCTGTGTGTTGTTTGCATGTGTCCACTTTGATAGATTGTCCTACCCGTGCTATAGATGTGAAAACATTAGTAATACATTCTATAAAAAAACTAGTCTTAAAAAAAGTTTATCATTTTACACAAACAGTCTTTTCTTAAAGATCCATTTAAATTATCGTATTTTTCAACGGGCGTCGTAGGCGTATTAGAACTAACTAGTACATAATATATAGCGGAAGGAACTTCGTTCCAACCGGGTGTCCCCTGACACCTCATGTGATTTTTTATTTGAGAACATAGTTTTTTTTTATTTTTTATTTTTAGTTTGAATGTTTAAAGTGAAAAAATAAAATTGATTTAATGCACACCAAGCCACTCTCAATAACTATTTTTAAATGAAACACCGTAAAAATTCCAAACAGCAATTATTTCTTGTTCCGACAAATATTTATGTGAAACGCGCGGCAGGAACACTATTTTTGCTCACACTGTCGCGAACCTTTGTAGAGATAAAGGAGAGAAAACTAAAAGCTTCGCTAGCTTATATCGGTTATTCCAATAGGTACTTGACAACATTGAATTTAATTTATGAACGCACTATTTCACTGCTCTTCTAACTGTTACCTTTCTTTTTTTTTTTAGTAAACTCAACATTTTCATCATGGTGAAGTACACGAACGAACAACGTACGCAAATTATAAAAATGTACTACCGAAATTCGGAGTCGGTGACCGCAACTTTAACAGCGTTAACTCCAATTTTCGGTCGTTATTCTCGCCCTAGTCGACAAGCAATAACAAGTTTAGTGCAAAAATTTGAGTCTACATAATCATTGTGTGATGCTGCCGTGCCAGTGAGGCAACGGGTTGGTCGAAGTGACGAAAATATCGCTGCCGTTCAGGCGTCCATAGCAAACGATCAAAATCAGTCGATTTCGCTGCGTTCTCAAGAACTATGCATCGCCAAGACCACCTTAAGGCGAATTTTAAGTCAAGATTTTGTTTTACACCCATACAAGATCAGGCTGACTCAAGAATTGAAGCCGATGAACCATTTGACGCTACGTACGTTCTCCGATTGGGCTGTGGAGAAGATGCGCCAAGATGATGAATTTCATCGGAAATCATCTTCAGTGCAGAAGCTTATTTTTGGCTCAATGGGTTCGTCAACAAGCAAAATATGCGTTATTGATTTGGTGAAAATCCATATGTGCTTCATGAATCATGAATCACCACTTCATCCACAACAAAATAACCGTTTGGTGCGGTTTGCATGCCGGCGGCGTCATTGGGCCATATTTTTTCGTCGACAATAGCGATCGTGACGTTACTGTGAGTGACGATCGTTATCGCGCTATGATTACCGATTATTTTTGGCTCGAATTGGAAAACATGGATTTGAGCCACATGTGGTTTCAACAGGACGGTGCCACAAGTAACACAGCACACGTTAGAATCGATTTATCGATGGACCAGTCAATTGGCCGCCTCGTTCGTGCGATTTAGCGCTTCTAGACGTTTTTCTTTGCGGCTACGTCAAATCATTGGTATATGCCAACAAGTCCACGACGTTGGAAGAACTCAGAGCCAACATTGAACGCGAAATAGCGGCCGTTACGGCCGAAATGTGTGACCGAGTCATCGAAGATTGGGTCCAATGAATAGACCGCAGCCAACGTGCCCGCGGTGGCCATATGAACGAAGCCGAGTTCCATTCATAAATGTTTTGATTGTGTTTCAAGTCGATCATAAAGTTTTGAAAATATCTCAATTGGTTTGCGTTTTATTTAAACAAATAAGTTGTCGAGGCCTTATTGGAAAACCCTTTAGATAGATTTCAACTATTAAGCCTAATGTTTTGTGAATAAGAGAGAGAAGTTATAAATTCATATTTATAAGGCTACAATTTGTTAACACTAGAGTTTATTTTTGTAGTCATCTACACAATGAACTAATTCTTAACGAATTTAATAGTTTATGAGCATTAAATTGGGGTTAATTGTCCGACTAAGTTATAATTTGCATAAAATTAAATGATGTCTAGTATAAGTTGGTTTTATATTATAAGAGTACTCACATTTACATTGACTTTTCGGCCATGGAGCGAACGCTGCATCAGGTGATAGTTGCTTATTTGTACACGATATGTGTGTATTAGTTTAATAAAACTTAGGACTAAACCATTAGAACTTTGAGCATCAGTTGGCAATAGAGTCCGATGAACATGGTGAACGATTTCATCAAACATGAGCACCTATTGAGGAACGTTATAAAGGGAAGAGTATTCACTCGCTTATAGCTGACGTGCTGGACTTTGTTTGATAACGACATTGAACTACCAAGAGCTAAAAGAAAAATTTAATAAATAAATTCTTGCTTAAATACCAAAATTAATACTGAACTTTTATGTATTTATATAAATTGTATCTACAGCTTTCTTTTGTTCGGTGACTTATAGTGAAATTTTATGTAGAATATTTTTTCAATATACACCAACTCCTTAAAATGCAGTTTTGTCCGATATTTTAGGGCCAACTCGAAATAAGCACGAAATTAACACTTAAACGGATTTTCAGTTTTGACTTATTTTTGTCATTCAAGTTGAATTTTAAACTTTGATGTGTTAAAAAAAACTTACAGTAGAATTTTATGAGGATTATTTTTGTAGCAAATTTTAACCCTCTACGCCCCTGTTAAAGGGGTGTTTTTTAACCCTTCCACAAAAATAGCAAAAAAATACCCATATATTGAGGCGGTAGAGGGTTAAAGTATTCCACAAAAACGTTTCTCAAAAATGTTTGCAACAAATTGCTGAATCCATCATATATGAAAGGATAACGTGGTTTCTTATGCCGATTCATCATAAGAATGTGCAAAAGGACGTATAATTTACACCCATTAAAAAACTAACTCAGGCGTAAACTTTCAAAACGCCGACATACGTATATTTATTTACGCCTTCTGCGGGAATCCGTTGTCAGAACCTTGTTATATTTTTTTTGTGTTACACAGTGTTATAAGTGTCAATTTTAAGTGAAGTTTTGCTAAATACACAGAAAAAAATAATTTTTCAATTCAATTAAAAATTCGAAAATTCAAACAAAATATTTATTGAAAATCCTGTGATAAAAAAATCACATATCAGCTACCATATTTGTAGGTTGTTTATTGGAAAAATATTATTTTTCAATCGATGCAAAATTTCACCCATCTACGAAAATATTTGTATGTTATTTATCAAAAATATTTTCGTTTTTAGTCGATGAAGAAATTCACATATTAACAAACTAAATTGTATGTCAGTTTTCGTTTGGTCTTCGATCCGAAGTATTTTTAGAAATTTTGTTTATTAAAAAAAAAATTAAACAGCCGCGGTAGGACTCAAACTCACATCCACTGGAAGATCGTTTCGATGTTTGTGACACAGCGTTTTTTCGGGGAGCGTTTAGCCCGTTATGCCACCGACTGACTGTACAAACTTATCTTCAACTGAAGTTATGCGGTTGTTCGTATTGTATTTACTTCGTTAAATATTGGGATATTTCTTATGAATTTTTTTGTTGGTACCATGTATCGATTTTCATTTCAATATTTGAGAAATTTGTCAGTATATAACGAAAAATGTAATTGAGTGCTGAGATTTTTCACGTACCAATTTTTTTGTTCAAATTTTACAGTCGTCTTTTTTTCTGTGTATCAATAGGAATGCGTTACAAATTATGACAGTGTATATAAATGGGCCTAAGTCAAAATGTTGTAAAATTTAGGGTTAACAAATTTTGAAAGTTTTTTTGAGTGACATCGATGTGGTTTGTCCACGCTTTAGCGTTGCTTTAACATTGATTTTTAAAAGGCTGGTACAGAATCGTAGTGCTCCTGCAAAAATAACATGCCAAAATGTTTGGTCCATCTAAAGGATTTACTGATATACACACGCTGAAAATCTGTAGTTTTTGTTGTTTAGATGCAAATATAATGTGTTTGTAGCTTGTCGCAAATATACTATACTTGTGCCCAAACACATTGTGTTTGCTATTCAATATAACATGTTTGAGACACAATGATTAATATGTTATAACATATATGTTTGCGACCCAAATATATTTGTGTTTGTGATATAAGTACAGCCGTGCTTGTTGCACTGTTTATGCTCTCTCGTGAGCAAGACAATAAAAGAGGGGCAACGAGTGTGTATATCTTGGAAGTGTATCTGTAGTTTTGCATTATTATGGTGTATCTGTAGTTTTGCATTATTATGTATTGTGTTTTAATTTCATGTATTCAGTCGTCAATGGTTCATCGGACAGAGGATATCAAAAACGCTTGATAAGTGAAAAAAGAATAAACGAAGGCTCGGGCGGTTAAATGGTTTGTGATGTAACTTTGGTGCTGCAAAACTGCGAAACGATTTTGAGGAAAGAAACTGGAAAGGGCAACAACGTGAATCCCCCTTTCTGCCCGAGCCTCGACTGAAAAAATCGGAATGGCGGGCCATTTGTGAAATATAATAAAAAAAAAAAACACAACACAAAAACACAAATATAATAAATAAAAACGCCTGTCTTGCATGAACTAAAGTTGTATATACATATGTAAGTATATTGTTTGTGTTAGAACGCATAGTGATATCCATGGCATAGTTGAAACCTTCTGAAAACAAAAACGTGAGAGACAACAAAGAGCAGCAGATTCTCATTTCATAAAAAAGGTAATGCATTCAGCAAGTAAATGTAACAAGGGTCATTTTAAATATTGTAATTTTTGTATTAATTATTTATATTAATTATAATAAACAAAGAAAGAAAGAATAATTCGTTTGTAAATATTATTATGTTTGGGAGAAAATACGTATATGTTTCCAGCTGTTTTTAGCTGAGTAAATAAATAAATAATTAAATAAAAGTATATGAAGTTATGGGGGAAACACGCGAATGCTTCTACGTAAGTATATGGATGTTTGGGATGAAGCACGCATATGTTTCCACGTACCGTCACACATATTTGTCAGTAAACATGCTAATGTTTGCATTTAAATACACCTGAGTTTGGGACTTGCAAACATATAAATGTTTGAAGAGTGTTCCCAACATATACATGGTTGCTGCAGAATATGTTTGGGAGACATTGGATTTAAAATTTTTTTAAAAATGGTATAAAACCCTTTGGTCTTATGCAATAAACCACAAAAAGAACCATGTCAATACCTCATACCACAAGCCAGGTATACCAAAATTCAAACTGTCTTTCTTATTTAATAATATATTTTATAATTGTGGAAAAAATTTAGCATTTCGAAACATGATTAACAACATTTTATTTTACATTAAAAGTGATATCGTTGATTTTTGATATCGTAGTGCAATACGGTTGGCTTAATCCATTTTGAGGCATTATTGGAGTTTCGAACATAAATTTTACTATTTTCAACCCAATTTTTTTGTATGACGATGTATACGCGACACAAAATGCAATGACGCAGTGCTGTCGGAAATTTGGTTGCATTTCAATCGGAAATAAAAATTATTCGTTCAAATTTAGAGACATAAAAATTACATTAAATAATACAATAATAATACATGTGTAAGACATTTTGGAAATTTCTGATTTTGAGTCTCTCCTTCTGGATAACATTTTCATTCACAAGAAATGTCAACAAAATTTATGGCCAGGTTACCGATAACCTTGTTCTCTAATCTTTGCCGTTTACATCACCCAATTTGAGATTAAATTCACATTTCAGTTGGCACCTCCGTGCTTAGACAAACTCGGCGCCGAGAAAAAATTATTGAAGACGGCGGCACAACAGAAAAATAAAGTTAGCGGCTATTGGTTTTCCCAGTTTTGTAAAAAATTTGGGATGAAATAACTGAACTTTTAAAATTGGATCAGTGAGTCAAATCGGGCCAGTCGATAAAATCTGCTCACAGTTTTAACCAATGAAAGTTATTTATATTGGTGGCGGCGTGAGTTTCAAAAAAAGTTATGGTGTCGGCGACGCGTTGGAAAATTATCGATTATCGTCGGCTTCCATTTGACAAACAGTTGATTTTTTGTGTATGTTTTTATTTAGGTTGCATTTTTTTAGTAACTAACAGTGTTGCATCAAAATGTACACCAGTTTAAAATTAAGTTTAAAATTAAACTTCAGTTTCTACTAGAGTATCCAAAACCGAAACCGAAAAACCGGGGAAACCGGTTAACCAGTCTTTGTGCTATTAACCGTGTGTCGGTTTTGTAAAAAACTTAATTTTCGAACAAACCGGAAAACGGTTATTTAATGTCGGTTAACCGGTTAATCGGATTTTCCTTAATTTGTGTTAATATCCTTAAAAAAATTAATAATAAATGATATGATTTTCGAAATTTAGTGAACTTTTGGAATTAAGAAACATGATTTCCATTTTGAAATATGATCTAAATGACATATCCAAACAATTTTTCAAAATGATTTTACGATTTCAATTAGAATTAATTAAAAACTAATTAAGACATTTTTTCAAACATTTTTTTTTATCAAATTTCAAAATTAAAATTATTTGATAACTACATACATGTTTTAAACTCATTTTAAAATTTGAGTATGATTTTCGATTTTAAATCAGGTTAAAGCGAATTTGAACAAAACTTTTAAATTTTATATTACCACGCATTCCAAATTGGAATATGATAAAGGGTTTTTCAACTGAGACGCTACAAAAGTAAATCGATAGGGACAGCAAACGACGCCATATTTTTTCCCACTCTTTTGACATTTCTCTTCAGTAAGGTTTGCCATTTCATCATGGAAAGATATACGAGCCAACAACGAGTCGAAATTATTAAAATTTACTACCGAAATTTGGAGTCAGTGGCTTCAACTTTAAGTGCGCTACGTCCAATTTATGGTCGTCGTAATCGTCCTACCAGATCAACAATTGAGCGTCTAGTGGAAAAGTTTGAATCCACAGGCACAGTACAAAATGTTCCCGTGCCAGTGAGACAAAGAAGTGCCCGTAGTGTCGAGAACATTACTGCCGCTGAGGCTTCAGTTCAAGAAAGCCCAAAAATGTCTCTCACACGTCGTTCTGGCGAATTTTGCGAAAAGATCTTGGCCTACATCCGTAGAAGATCAAATTGACGCAAGGACTGAAGCCGCTTGACCACCATAAGCGTCGTATGTTCGTGAATTGGGCTGAGCAACAACTTGAAAATGCTTCGGATTTTCATCGGAAAATCATCTTAGCGATGCGGCTCATTTCTGGCTAAATGGCTTCGTCAATAAGCAAAATATGCGTTATTGGTCAGACAGCAATCCACACGTAATACATGAGTCATCATTGCACCCCGAAAAAATTACGGTTTGGTGCGGTTTATGGGCCGGCGGCGTCATTGGGCCGTACTTCTTCCGTGATGATCAAGACCGGCACATTACTGTGAATGCGAATCGCTACCGTTCAATGATTACCGAATATTTTTGGCCCCAATTGGATAATATGGACTTGGAGGACATGTGGTTCCAACAGGACGGCGCCACAAGCCACACAGCGAATGCCACAATCAATTTATTGGAAACCAAGTTTGGTGAACGTGTTATCTCACGAAATGACCCAGTCGATTGGCCGCCTCGGTCGTGCGATTTGACGCCGTTAGATTATTTCCTGTGGGGCTACGTCAAGTCTATGGTCTATGCCAACAAGCCAGCGACGATTGATGAACTTCGTACGAATATCGAACGTGAAATTGCAGCAGTATTGGCCGATTTATGCTTGAAAACCGTCGAAAATTGGGTTCAGCGTCTGGACTTCTGCAAGCGTGCCCGTGGTGGCCATGCAAAAGAAATCGAGTTCCATACATAATGGCATCGAACGTACTTTCACAGGAATAAAGAATTTCATTGGTATCTAAAACCGGTTTTGTTTTATTTAAAAAAACTTTTGTAGCGCTCTTATTGAAAAACCCGTTATATATTTTTTAAAATGTAATGATTTATTCTACCTTTCGTATCATATATAGGTAGGTATTTAAAATTAAAATGTTCGAGCGCTAGGTGTATTTTAAATTATTTTATTCTTCAATATTTCGCTACCCATTAGGTAGCATCGTCAGGAAAATAAGTACAATTATTAATGACAAATTTAATTTTAATGTTTAATATCATTTAGTTTTTAATTAATAATTTTGTTTATATTCCGGACGATGCTACCCAATGGTTAGCGAAATATTGAAGAATAAAATAATTTAAAATACACCCAACCCTCGTACATTTTAATTTTAAATATAGTGTTTTTATTTACAAACAAAAAGTAATTAATTAATTACAGTTGTAAAATTTTGAGTTTACAACATGAAGAAGAATTGAAATGGTCGTTAAACAAATGTATTATAAGTTCTGCATATGTAATTTAACTTAAAGCAAAAATCGGAAAAATCCGGTTTCACCGTTTTTTGCCAAAATAAAAAACCGAAAATTTGATTTTTCGAACAAAACGAAAACTGTTTTCTTCAAAATTGATTTTTCGAACCAACCGAAAACCGGTTTCCAAAAAATTTCGGTTTTTTGGACACTCTAGTTTCTACAGATTAAAATTGTATGAGTAAATTTCTGGTTTATCGCGGGTTAACGGAATTAACCATCGAAATGCGCTAATCTAGATCAGTGTAACTGCCGTAGAAGATAATTTTCTGTTGCCATGTCTTGAAATTGGCCGTCGGTGGTGCAATGGTTAGTGTGCGCGGCTCTTGTACATGAGATCCTGGGTTCGAACCCGGCTCTGACCACCTTCAAATTTTCTTTCGGCGGCGGTCACCTCGCATAGTGACGGCGACACTATCGAGTATCTAGCCATGAAAAAGCTTCTCAAAATACCGTTCGGAATCGGTGTAAAACTGTAGGTCCCAATCAGTGAGTGAAAACTGGAAAGCGCACAGCTCAGTGATTGTGAGAAGTTCTCCCCAGTCCCTTTATGGGATGTAATGGGAAACTATTTATTTATTTATTTATGTCTTGAAATTGAATATGAGACTCTAGTCGGAATTTAAGTGGGAAATTGAAATCAAGATCGAAGATTTTGGCCTTCAAAATTGTAAATGTAACTGATTATTAATTTTAAGTGATTACTAATCTCTTGAATTTAAATAAAGTTCTAGACAATTGTAAAATTTTTACTTTTATACAAATACTACTCTATTTTCGTGTTAGCTCTTCATTATATTTCTCTTGGTTTTTCGTTATTACAAGAAAAAACGAAGGCAATCATTGTGGCTTTAGAACAGAAGCAATAGCACAAAAACAACGAAAGTGAAAAACAACACAGCTAAGTACTTCTGCTTCATATACTTAAGTCTTCTTAAGGTGTTTTTGTTTCATTTCTTCAAACTTTGAAATACATATTCATTGTTTTTACTTTTCGCAATTGGAGAAACAAAACGATTTCGTCGTGGCGGGGTGTATAAGGAACGAAATATTATTGGGGGAAAATGTGTTTTGGATGCGGCAATGGTTGTATTATGGTTACTTTTCCTGTAGTGGTTGTCAAGAATTTGTAGGTCCTTTGCAAAGGACACACAAGTAAGAAGTACAAATGTTCATTCGCATCTTCTCGCGAACGAAGGTGTCACTGTGGTTTTTGTTCCCTCGTTCTTTTTTTTCTGGTGGTATTGTCTGTTTATATTGGCTTTTGTTTTTTCCTCGCGGCTGCTGTTGTTTAAAGTTTGAATTATTTAAAAGCTTTTAGTATTTTCGAGGGTCATTAGCTGCAAAAGAAACATAGAGACGTCTTCTCACTTTCATTGAAGTGAATTACATTCTTGGCTTTTTTGGTTTTATAAGTTTTTTTTTTTTGTGTAAATTGTAAAGTATCGTGAGAATTTCTACCAAATGGGTTCCATTGCTTCGAAATTATCAGTTTTTTTTAGGGGAGAAATTTTCACTTAAAACTTAATAAAAAATATTGTTTTTATTTGATAAAAATACAAAGACTTTAAGGTTTATTCACGAGTAGCTTAGAGACAACAATTAACAATAGACTTACAAGCTTAACAAATGTGAAGGAGCTTATTATATTAAATGTTTTAGTTTCTAAAAGTGCGAATAGCTTAATGTTAAACAATTAGAATGTTGCCTTGCAGTAGTTAAGTTTCTTCTTGCTGACTCAATTTTCGCACTGCAAAGACGTCGGAGACGCCCTGGGAAATTCAAAAAATATATGAGTATCTGAAAACTCTTCTTGACATCTTCTTTTAAAATCAACTCTTAAAACCTTTAGCATAAAAATAAAAAAATAAATGGTTTCCCATTACATCCCATGAAGGGACTGGGGAGAAAGTAGTTAAGTTTCCTTTAGCATAATTGTTGCTAAATTAGCCCCCGACCCTTTCACCTCTGCCTAATCTCAATTTTTGAGGTCACTGGTAATTGACTGTTAACAAAGTCCCTCATGTCCTCAATAGTAAACAACATTTAAATTGCTTAACCAAATAACATAAGAAAACAATAAGAAACTCTTACGACATTTGCGTAAATTCGTCGAAAATCATTTAATACCATTTCGAAACATGATGTTACGGTGTTAAGAGCCTTTACAGACTTAAACTTACTTACAAAAAGCTTATCGGAGCGATAAATGTATCAAGGGGAATAAGTACACACGATACTACTACACATCCACCTGTGCGTTTATCGCTATTTAAAGCTTAACAAAGCATCCATCACAAATACACATGGTACATTCACGCTCAGCCACGTGCACACTTACACACACATTAAAAGAACAAATAAACAAATACGAGAAGAAAAAACTTTGGCGATATTTACTTGCAAAATCAACCTACTTGCAAATGTATGTAAGTGGAGATGTATGTAGGTATTTCCTGAATTTTTAACTGTTCGATAGAATGTGTTTGTATGGCGCACAGTGGTTTTATGAGCATTGTATATATTCTTACGATAAATGCTTTACATGTTTGGCTTAACCAACATTTACATCAAAGTAAAATTCGAATGTCAGTAGTTTGTGGTGGATATTCAGTCTTGTTTACCTAATGCTAATTACGCCTAAAAGTATGTTGCTATTGCAAGTTTAGCAGATGCCTCATACAAATTCAACACGCATGTTGGATGATATCGCAAGAACAGTTTGAAATAATCGTGCACAAATGGCATCTCACGACGAATCACTAAGTCGATGTCGAATTTCGAGAACAACTGACAACGGACAGCGTTACTATGAAAGGGTTGTGGAAATGGCTGAAGTGGCATTAATTCATGGTCAATAAATAGTGTTATTGAGTACAGAATTATTGTAAAGTATTAAGTTTGTACTCTATATGAAAAAGAAAGGAAACTGTTATACTTATTGTAATTGGAAAGGAATATTGCTTAATTAGCCAGCAAAAAAAGAGTATACCAAGAAGTAGAATTTGCACCACAACTCCTTGGTAAGATGTAGTGCTAATTTAGGTGCAGAAGTACTTCTTTTAATATTGCGTTGTCCAATGCAGCACTACTTCTTGTTTGACTGTTTGGAAGTGCAGTTTATGCTAAAATTGTTATGCTACATTTCGTCCGCAAACGAGCAACCAAAACTATTATTTCAACAATTTGTAAATTTCTTGTCATTTGAAACTTGGCAACAAGTGATATGCTATTAAAAAGTTCTGACTTTAAGCAACAACTTTAGGGTTTAACCAATTATTTTATTAATTGTCCTTTTATTAGTACTCCAAATACTTCTGTCAACGGGTGAAAAAGAAAGGGAATGAAAATCAATTTGAAAGAAAGTAAATACAAATTAAATACAAGTAATATATTTAGGCATCTTTGTACTTGTCCGCTATCCCTTTAGCTCTGTAATAAATTTGCATCATAATACTCATAATGGATGTGATGCAAATGTAGATTTTTCGGAGTTGTTATTGATCAGGGTCAAAATTGCATTAAATATGCACATAGTGTTGCAGAAGATGTACGAAGATAATAACATCTACTAGAACTACTTCATTTTATTTTTGCTGGGTAACGGAAGAAAAACGGCGCTAAAAATCAAACGCAGATTCTTATAAAGGGTGGGTCAGATAAAATGTGGAATTTAAAAATTTTATATTCAAATTTTTTCAAAATTATAATTTTTTTGGTAGGGCCCCCATCACTGACATTTATGTTGTATTTCATTCAACATATGGCTTCCACGACTTGTTTTACAGTACCTCATTCTTTATTCTTCATGCCTTTTCAGTACATTTTTGATTGTTTGCACCTCTATTTGCTTTTAAGGCCTGAATAGACTCGGGATTGTTTGCGTAACACTTATCTTTCACGTCGCTCCACAGATTATAGTCTTACGGGGTCAAATCGCCATACGTTGCCCACATCACCATACGTTGCCCATGTCAGCCTCTTCAACTTATAGGAACAAAAAATCGCTGAGCATGTTACGGTAATGCTTGCCATAGACGACAGCGACGGCTCCTTGCTTATTTTCGAAGAAAAATGGTCCTATGATTCCGCAATGTCAAAAACCGCTCCCCACACACAGTCAATTATTTTGGATTCATGGTCTCCTAAAATAATAATTTTGTTTATTAATGTAGCCCCCGATGTGAAAATGAGCTTCATCGCCAAATATGACTATTCGGTAAAAGCATTCATCTTCAGCCAAACAATCTTCAGTCCATTCAGCGAAGCGAAAACAACTCGACAAGGCTTCAGGTCATGGACTAGTTGGACTATAAGCATTCATACCGAGGTTTGTAAGCAAACTTCTGCGCAAAGAAGTGCGAGAAATGTTCAACTGCTGCGAACGGTGAGTGACGAGTTGACGTTGAAGCTGTTCGTGCACCCTTTCAGCTACTGCGACAAGATTTTTCACTGAACGAACGCGCACACGAGTTCTATCGTATTTATTTCGAAAATTTTTTACAGTTTGAGTTGAAGGCTCAGAACTCTGCAAGAAAGTTCTTAATATTTTTAAATTTTCTTCAAGCGGAATGCGATTCACATCATAAATTCCTAACCTTTAACGAATAACACTATGCAGCTGTGAAAATATACTTCAAAAGCGACCTAGTGCAGGTTATAAACCTTGTTGAGTATATCACAAATTAGTTTAGAAAATTTCAGAGAATCCCTTAAAATTCAGAGTTACTCGTACTAATGCATAAATAAGTCAGCAATTTGTTAACCGATTTTCATTTTTTGAACGGTTTATGAAAGAAGAAAGATCCTTTCAACAGTACACAATATACATATTATCATATGTTCGTAAAATATTGGTAGTGAATTTCCTATGAACATAAAAAAAAACCTTTCGTTTCGTTTTTTTACTTTCAGTACTTCTCATCATGAGTTTTTGTCTGAAAGTATGTATATTTGAATTTTGGTATTTAGTTTTTAAAGTTTTTAAAATCGTATAAAAATTGTAAAAGTTATTCGATTTTACATCAAAAGCTTTCCCCAAAAATTTGATACCGGGAAATACTTTTAGTGACAAATGAAGATTTACACGATCTTGTGCAAAATTTTCGACTAAAATAGTGGTAAAGTGAGCTAAAAGTAACACTTGCGGGAGACTATTCTCAAATGTGTTTTTAGCAAATTTTTAAAACTGGCGATGATGATAATAACCTTGTGTATTGAGACGTAGATTTGTTTCGTTTCCTGAATCACGAGTAACAATCGAACGAGTATTGGTAGAAATTTTTTGGTAATTTACAAATGAGTCAAAATTTGTATATGTCTGAATAGGGGCTTGCGACTGTTCATGGAGGTGGAAAGTTACTTATAGCCATTCACTTGGGTGTGACCACAAATGATTCCTTCATGGGACAATCCAAGCAGCTCACTACTTCCACGCAGTAATTCCTAGGCAGTGGCTTTATCGGAAGCCCCCGTTAGATTTCTATAATGAGTGGCGTGATTGGTTATGCGATCACTGATACGTCTCACGCTTATTAGGTGACCCTGTCACTAAAGCTCGTCAAGATATCAGTAATATTATTTTGTCCTTAGAAGGCTGATGAGCCAAACATATGGGCAAACGGCGGATAGAAACTAAAAGAAGGAAATCATAATCACAAGAAGAATCATAATGGGCGGCTGCCATCAAATATCCTGGCAGTAGGTTAAATGCAAAAACCCGGTACACTGGGTTTGCCTACCGCCACCGTTCATAAGGATAGTGAATATACAAAAACGAAAGAGAAAACAAGAAACAACCCCTATTTGTTGACGACCCACGTAAACGTTATAAGGATCGTGGTCCTATGCACTTGCAATGTAACTTGAAATGTAAGAACTCTATATAAAACCGGTGCAAGTAACCTATTGGAAGATGGCCTCGAAAGATATAAGGTCGACATTACCGCTGTCCAGGAAATGCGATGGACAGTAAATGGCTGCAGACGCAAAAAAACTGCGACATATACTACAGTTGTCATGAGAAAAAACCTTAATTTGGTTGCGGAGTTGTAGTTGACAAAAGACTACGACATCTAGTCTCTAGGCTCAATACTGTGAGTGAAGCCACAATCCGCACAAAAACTAAATATTTTTATATTTCGCTAAAGACGAGAAAGATGATGATGCCAAAGTCATATTCTATTAGCCCCTAGAGCAAATGTATGACCGCTGCTTTGGTCACGACATAAAGATTCTACCAGGAGATTTTAATGGTAATGTAGGCAGGGAAAATGTGTTTCATCCAACTATTGGCAATTTCAGTCTACATTCAGTCTACCGACTGATTGACTTTGCCGCGACATGCTCTTATAAAGAAATTTGCTATAGATTCTGCTCAAAACTAGTATGTGAATTATAAATCAATACCCGGATAAAGACAGGTGTCTTACAATTACAACTATTGTTAACTCAACTAATAAGTATTCAATTATTAATTATTACAATTATCAAAATTAAAAAGAATTGAATAATGTTATGGATTGCAAGTTACAACATAAAAATGAATTATTCAATTATATATTTACCAAATTCTAAATTTTTTAGCATTAAGTTTTCATATAGCTTTAGATCGATAAAATTATTTAGTACATGAATATGGTTGTTGTTATTGTGTTATGAGTATGATTGATAATCTCGGTCAGACCATCAATAAGAGAGAAGTAAGAAACCTTAAACTTAAGTCTAGCAATTTAAATGTTATCCACTTCAGTGCTCAAAGTTTAGTTCCTGGGCCAAATTCTAATAAATTGAACGAAATTCGATCTATTTTTAGAGACAGATGCTTTGACATTATAGGTGTGTCTGAGTCATGGTTGAAAGGTTATATTGCTGATGAAGCAGTCAGGTTAACCGGCTTTCGATTGTTTAGAATTGACAGGGAGATATGGAGGTGGGCCGTGGAGGTGGGATTTGTATGTATGTGAAAAATGAGTTCAAAGCTAGAATTGTTTGCGAAATTAGAAACTATTGTATATTAGAGGGATTATTTATTGAGGTGCAAACGGCAGATGGTGTTAAGATAACGGGTTTTTCAATTAGAGCGCTACAAATTTTTTTTTAAATAAAACAAAACCGGTTTTAGATACCAATGAAATTCTTTATTCCTGTGAAAGTACGTTCGATGCCATTATGTATGGAACTCGATTTCTTTTGCATGGCCACCACGGGCACGCTTGCAGAAGTCCAGACGCTGAACCCAATTTTCGACGGTTTTCAAGCATAAATCGGCCGATACTGCTGCCATTTCACGTTCGATATTCGCACGAAGTTCATCAATCGTCGCTGGCTTGTTGGCATAGACCATACACTTGACATAGCCCCGCAGGAAATAATCTAACGGCGTCAAATCGCACGACCGAGGCGGCCAATCGACCGAGGCGGCCATTTCGTGAGATAGCACGTTCACCAAACTTGGTTTCCAATAAATTGATTGTGGCATTCGCTGTGTGGCTTGTGGCGCCGTCCTGTTGGAACCACATGTCCTCCAAGTTCATATTATCCAATTTTCGGTTATCATTGAACAGTAGCGATTCGCATTCACAGTAATGTGCCGGTCTTGATCATCACGGAAGAAGTACCAAACCGTAATTTTTTCGGGATGCAATGATGACTCATGGATTACGTGTGCATTGCTGTTTGACCAATAACGCATATTTTGCTTATTGACGTAGCCATTCAGCCAGAAATGAGCCTCATCGCTGAAGATTATTTTCCGATGAAAATCCGAATCATTTTCAAGTTGTTGCTCCGCCCAATTCACGAACATACGACGCTTATGGTGGTCAAGCGGCTTCAGTTCTTGCGTCAATTTGATCTTGTAAGGGTGTAAGCCAAGATCTTTTCGCACAATTCGCCACAACGACGTCACAGAGATGCCTAACGCTTGAGAACGACGTGTGAGAGACACATTTGGGCTTTCTTGAACTGAAGCCTCAGCGGCAGCAATATTCTCGACACTACGGGCACTTCTTTGTCTCACTGGCACGGGAACATTTTGTACTGTGCCTGTGGATTCAAACTTTTCCACTAGACGCTCAATTGTTGATCTGGTAGGACGATTATGACGACCATAAATTGGACGTAGCGCCACTGACTCCAAATTTCGGTAGTCAATTTTAATAATTTCGACTAGGTTGTTGGCTCGCATATCTTTCCATGATGAAATGGCAAACCTTACTGAAGAGAAATGTCAAAAGAGCGGGAAAACATATTGCGCCGTTTGCTGTCCCTATCGATTTACTTTTGTAGCGGCTCTGATGAAGAACCCTTTATATGTATTCAATATTAAACAATTACAAATGTATATCTTCTACAAACTTGTAGTGCTTAATATACTTAACAATATGCGTGTTTTGGTTACACCGCTTACTTATATATTCGCTTGTTTTGTATGAAGCACTTAGCGAAGACTTAACGAGAACTTAGCGGCGAGAATCATTTTCGCTAAGTTTAAACAAATTTATTTTTGACATCTTCTACCGTTTTCAACCCTTATTTAAATTTTTGAATAAAATGACTTATCGCTAAATTGCCGTTTTCTTTGCAACTTAGCAAGCGACAATCGCTTGCTTGTAACCAAAACACGACGAATATTGTCAAGCACACTAATGAACAAAAATAAAATTTTGGGTTCCAAAATGATTGCAGCAATTCAGAAATTTAATTTTTTTTTTAAATTTTCGCTTATAATTTCTATATAACTAACACAGGAATGTAATAATGTTCTCCAAAGTTGTACGACTTAAGGCTTTCGACAAAATTGCCAAATACATCAACATCCTAAAATGTCATATATGATCTCAAATGGTTGCATAATACAAATATGGTTGTTTTTAGTGTTTTTCTTCATAATTGTCATATCTTTAAAAGCTTTTTCAAGTAACCAAAACAACAATCGAGTCACCCTATACGATGCCCAAGTAACAGTCCTATATTTATACAATGTACTTTAAATAAAGTGAGAGTTGACATATCGTCAGCTGAGAATTATTTTAGTGCACTTACCAAAAAGTATGTTTCGAGAAAAACGGCAAAGAAGTTTTGTACTAATTTTTCTCAAATTCTAGTCGAAAAATATTTTATTTATGCCCTTATTCAAGGGAACCAAAAAAATAGCACATTTTTGGACTTTTTTTATAAATTGCTCAAAAAAGTTCTTTAGGTAAGAAACCACTATTGTCATGATTTTTTGTATATCTCAATTCCATTTCCATTTTAAAATTCTGCAATCGGTTACAAATTGCAAAAGATACGGGCTGCTGAATATGGAATTTTTAGTGCCTTTAAATAAGTGAACCGGAGTGTACATAGGTGAATATTTACAGAATATGGTTAAACGCAGCATTTCTACATCAATTATGCAGCTCTAAATATATTTTTTGTTGATTAATGTATATAGAAAAGTTATCAAGAAATTTCCAAGCTGCAATTCTTTTGCAGATAGCTACCACAAATTATTTACCGTTAGGCATGAAATGTCAAAATATATAAAATATGTGCAAGTTTTATTTGACGTTGCCGTGAAATAATCGATTAACAGTGTACTTTTCTTAAGAAAAATTTTAGAGGGAATTGTGAAATAGGATAATAGCTACAATATTGTCAAAGGTTGTAATACAGTATTTCAAGCTGTTTAGGATTTATTGAAGTAAAATCTGAAATACAGCCCTGATCCACCTCCAACATTTTCTTCGGCTTATAAAAATGACATTGTTATGTATAGGGGCAAAACCGAACGGGGTTTTGTGATACCACGTCAAAGTACTTTCACAATTTTTTGGTTTGGTTGAGACCCGAAAGAAATTACTTTCATTTGTGTCACAGTGTAATCTGCACTGAAATCCTGCTTGTGACTGTTGAAGATTTTAAATTATAAAAATATAACTTCCTAGCGAAATAATACTTTACTAGTTTTCTAAAGACAAAAACGTTATGAAGCGGGGCTTCTCCGTAAAACGCGGGATTGAAATGCAAGGCGGGATGAGACATTGAAAAACGGCATGGTTGGTCAGGTTATACATACCCCGCATTCCTGCTACATGTTTACTAACAAACATTGTTACTTTCCTCCTACGTCGCCTTTTCAACCACAGTTCATTGCTGGCCGTCCGTCCACATCTATTGCATCTGTATCTTTTTGTGAATTTGTGCTTTTTTTGTTCAGCTTCCTCAAGTATTTCGCAGCCGTTCATGTTCGCCTTTCATGTATCTGTTTGTCGCATTACTTACACATGACTTTGTATGCGCGAACACAAACGTGATATAATTTTTCCACTTTTAAAACTTTAAGGAATTTCCATCAGCTTCGTTTAAGAAACGCTCGTGTTTTTTTTTTTGCTGGGCTTCACATCTGCATGTGAAGAAAGAAAAAGACTTATTTCTTTTGTAGATGGTTGTCATTTTCATTTTCTGTGTGTGTGTGTGTGTGGGATTGTGTGAGTTGTTGCGAGTATCATATGTGTGTGGTTGGCTTTGGCATTTAGGCTATACATACATATGACATCTCAAATACACACCCACACACATGCATATGCATAACATGCTCTTCTACCTTTGTGTGTGTGCGAATAAGTGTGCCATTTTATTTCCTTCTTTTGAATGCTTCAAATGTCTTTACTTCACTTCACTTCCCTTTCCGATATTAGCATTTAACTGTGTTTTTTTTCAAGTTTTCCTTTTCTGCCGTTTTGGAAATTTGTGTAAATGTCATGAGTGGGTCGTGCAATGCGTGAATGGATGGCTGACTGACAGGGTAGATGGCTGGCTGGCTGGGTTGCTGAATGGGTATGAGTTATATGTAGGTGGAAATAATGTTTTCATTTGGTATTGATTTGTTTGAATACCGTCGCTTTTGCTTGTGATTGATTTAGCATAACCGTTTTCACATAAGTCATCTGATTAGATATGCTCAAAGTTGTACGAACGAGAACGAGAACTGCGTATCGTATGGTAGCACTTTTTCCCATTGAACTCGTTGTTGTTCCTGTTTGTACAAATTATGTTATTGACGTAAATGAAAATTTTAAATTACTTCGTTGTTATTGACTGTTACGGTAAATTTATCTGAATTGCGTTCATTTTTTCCCCTCAAAGATATTTTGATGAACACGTGCATGTTTGTTATTGATTAATATTTATTTTGATCTTTAATATTGGAAAATCTTTAAGCAGAGTTTTTCTGCCATATTTCATCCAAAAATGTTCCAATATTTTTATTTGAATAACGTGCATGTAACAAATTCCCAATAAGAAACAGGAAATGAGGCAATCACAATGAGAAATTATCACCCAATTATCAAATTTTAAGTGAAGAACAGGAGGAGATTGCACCTTAGCAGTTTTCTTGAATATTAATTGGAATATATTTAACCATAGAGTAAACTATAGAAAACAATAGTAGCTAAAGCGGGGCTGTAGCGACTATCTTCACCAGGTGCTGTCCTGTGGGAATTTTCAAACAAAACAAGTAAATTTTTTTCAATTTATTTCAGTGGCCGTTGGTGGTGCCCTGGTTAGTGTGCGCGCCTCTTGTACTTGACATCCGGGGTTCGATCCCTGGTCTGACAAACTGACGGGGGTCACCTCGCATAGTGACGGCGAAACTATCGAGTATTTAGCCATGAAAAAGCTTGTCAAAATACCGTTCGGAACCGGTGTAAAACTGTATCAGTACCGGTGTAAAACTGTATCACTGGTTGTGAGAAGCTCTCCCTGATTTCTTCATGGGATGTAATGGGAAATCATTTTAATTTTTATTTTATTATTCAAGTTCAAGACCATTCAATATCTCTATAAATAGGGATATAGTATTTTCTAAAAAGAACTTTTGCAAATGCATCCTCATTATTCCCGGCAAACCGTACTTCAGATCTAGCTACAGACCTTCATCAGCGGTTGTTTGGAATGCTGCTTTTGGAAAAATTCATCAAACTAAATGAAATGAAAACTCATTTCAATTGTGTATTTTCCACTATGCAAGTGTCGCAAGCAAACCACCCAAGAAAACATTTGCAAAAATATGTTAACAATGAATCATGAATATCCAGTTTACTCTTACTTGAAATGAGATTATCGTTCATTCTTGAGAGGATAGTATACATCTCCTGAAAATTTTTATCATAAACTTTATGACCGATTGGCTGAGGGATAATAGTCCAGAAGTAACTGGGGACAATGTCTTCGCGGAGGCTCAGGCGGCCATCAAGTCCCTGGAACAAGTATTCTTGAATTCAACATCTGCCCAGGAATGCCGCTGATCTCTTAACGAGATGCTAGTAGTAGACGTAAGCCGATATTCACATTACGTGCACGTCAGAAATTAGGGATATTCTGGGGAAACGCAGAGCGGGTGAGCTGGCGAGACTACGGACTACCTTGGTATGCCCCTAGCGACTTGTAAATACGATGATTGCAGCCGAATTCATGACATTTTTTGTTGCTGCAAACGAACTAATGCCAATTTCGTTTGTTGCTAAAGAATAATGCAATAGTCAGTTGTTGCCACCTAAAGTACAAAAACGTTTGTGCGTATCAGGCACGTACGAGCCCCCGGGATCCCCAAAAATACTTCCTTAGGAGGTGCTTTTTGAATGT
Source organism: Phaonia tiefii (assembly GCA_963931995.1). Classification (NCBI taxonomy): domain Eukaryota; kingdom Metazoa; phylum Arthropoda; class Insecta; order Diptera; family Muscidae; genus Phaonia; species Phaonia tiefii. The sequence continues at coordinate 130,367,786 of OZ008370.1, forward strand.
ACTTCTATTTTTCAACCTGAATATTAAGTTGGGCCCCTGAAATAAAGTCATGCGTACGGTAGTGGTTTAAACATAATTCGAAATAGAGTTGCCGCAATCGAATCACATATAAAACGAGTTTGTTTCAACCGATTTTCAGTTGCGAGAAATAAACTCATCCAAGCCGATCTCAATTCTGTTGCGGCAACCGCAATTGGGTGTTAGCAACCTAATTTTGAGGTGTAGGCGAAATATCATGGGGGACGAATCGCATTTTCGCAAATGGAAAAATGGACTTTATATGATGCATCCATATACAACTTTAGAATCATAAATGCTATGCTGTCTGCTACCTCTATTTCGCTGAAGTTGGACCACATTGGGTTTCGGTGCACACTGTCGAAAAGCTGATAAACATCTAATTGTAAACATGTCCTGCAAGGGAGATGGACGAGTGGCACAGATTGTGTAATTGTGTACACTCATGATAAATCCGGCCCATAATAAATAAACAAAGTTCCATCACCCGTTGGCCAACCCCAAAGTATAAATTCTGGTGGCAGTTTTAACGGGGCACTGTGTGATTGGTAGGTTTGCGGCGAGAGTACAAGTCAGGGCAAATGACTTCCATAGAAGAGGAAGAATCCACTGAACATCACGAGAATGTCTGAGGATCCTAACTAACCGTCGGTGGTGCAATGGTAGCGTGTGCGTCTCTTGTGCATGAGAACGTGGGTTTGATTCCTGCTCTGACTACCTTAAATTTCTTTCGACGGCGGTCACCTCGCTTAGTGACGGCGACACAATCACGTACTTAGCCATGAAAAACTTCGTAAAGTATCTTGCGGAACCGGCGTAAAGGTGTAGGTCCCAATCAGTGAGTGTAAAACTAGAACGCGCACAGCTTACTGGTTTGTGAGAAGCCGTCCCTAATCCCTTCATGGCATGAAACGGGAAACCATTTGTTGTTCGTTTTTTTACTTAGTTAAATAGGTGGCCTTAAACAACTCAGTGGATCAGAGGCCTTACAGGCCTTACAAAATGAGATTGTGTTACTCCAACTGACTCTATCTTTAGCTTTTCACCTCCAGCCAATCTCTCGCAAGCAATCTTCCACCATTCTTTCCAGCGAATTCTTTCAATGTCTTTCATGTACGTTGTTGAATACCTTTCGTACTGATTCATTCTAATCCATTTTACTGGCACGGCATCGCCAGCCTAGAGGCTCTATTTTGATACATATTGCTACGTCGATGTCGTCCTACAGATTATACAGCACGTCGTCGATACACGCCGGCTTCTTTTATAGGACTATGTGTTCTTTCGGGGGGCCCAGCATAGCATTTATGTTGAAAAATAGCACTAAATGCAAAAATCACCTATTAAAGAAATAATTTCGTACGTGCGTGCCCAGCGATGTTTCATTAGCATGCGATATGACCAAGGATTCTGCTCCAGAAGTCAAGACAGGTTGTATGAAAGTCTGCTAGACTTGGATCTTTGTGTCTCGAGACAGGCTTTTATATCTGAAGTCCTTGCTTAGCCCGAAATTAAACTTGTTGGCAAGCATAAATAGTAAATGGATGGATTATCAACGTTCACCCTTTCATCCAATCGAGTGGATGTTCTGCTTCTCGAAACCATTAATTATATCTTGTCCTCGTTTACCGCCAAACCCACTTTTGCTAATTCCTTCTCTCTCAATTCTCGAAAATTACCCTTTGCAGCAGAAATTGTCCCCCAATTGTGGTTCATCTATTATTTTCTTCATCTATGGTGAAAATTGTAGGAAATATTTATTTCTAGGAAGACGATGTCTTCGATTTTTAAAATCAGTTATTTTTTGTCCGACAGTGTGTGTAGAACGATTACATATTGTGGTCTCAAATTTTGAAAAATTTCGGAAAACCTGCGCAAGAATTGCAAGACATGCTCGCAATGCTCATATACAGACTTTAAGAAGGAAAATAATGTATCCGTCCCCATACCAATTTTGTTTGAAAGTGGATCCACATGAAATAGTTTACATAGATCTTCACACAAAATAAGCAAACATTTACTCTAGCCGTTACAAAGCATCGCTCCTCCTACTGACGAACTTTTCCTAATTTTAGTTGGTCATTTCTAACCTGGTTTGGTTGTATGTAGTTACTACATTACAAAGATCACATTTTTCTTCAACCAGCTCATTATTTTGCCTTTTCTCTCCAGTTAGGAACACCAAACTTTCACAGGTATTCATCCATCTGATCCTTTCAGCAGTATAGTGGTCTTCCTGTTATATGGTTTCTCTCGGGTATGTTTACGAATAACGCCATCTTGATTTCCCTAACTATGTAAATAATGAGGTAGCCACAGCATACTCAAGGAAGCTCTCGCAACTTTTGGCACAAAACCCACCCCCTCCAGATAACGGTCCTGAATAGCAGTGGAAACCCATGTCAGACTCTATACAAACTGCCGAAACAACCGTAGTTGCGTTTGAAAAACCGCTTCGCAAGAAAACATGGTAAGAAGAAGAGTGTCGCATTGCAAATGATGAAGAGAACGCTGCACGTATGGCAATGCTTCGGTCAATTGCAACGCGAGCTGCAGCCAAGCGGTATAGGGAAAAGATAAAGAACGTAAACAGTCTCTATAAGCGTACCAAACGGCAGTGGAGAAAGCGCGAGAGTGCGCAAATTGAGACAAACAGAAGGAAGAACGAAGCCAGAAAATTCTACCAAAAAGTTAAAAACGGAACTAATGGACATGGTTCAGGGACCACCATCTGTAAAGACAAAGACGGAAATCTCATCGCAGATGTGCAGAGCATGTTGGAAATATGGATAGATCATTTCTCCGCACTACTTGTACCTGAGATATCCAATGACGATGAAACAATCGATCACAACCTGGACAACGAGATCGATTGGCCCACTCCTAACCTAGACGAGGTCAGAACCGCTATTGTCCGGCTTAAGAACAACAAAGCCTTAGGAACCGATTGATTTTCGCGGAGCTGTTTAAGTCCGGCGGCGATGAACTGCTAAGGTGCCTGCATCAGCTCTTTAGCAAAATGTGATTAAATGAATACGTGCCCGGCACTACCATATTTAAGAACGGTGACCCAAGTCTCTGTGCCAACTTCCGTAGAATAAGCCTTTTATCAATATGTATAATATAAGGTTATATCAAGTATAATGTGCGAAACACTAAAACCAATTATCGCTGGCCTGATTGGACCGTACCAGTGTGACGTTAGGCTTGGAAAATAGACAACTGACCAGATTTTCACACTACGCCAAATCCTGGAGAAGACCCACGAAAAACAAATCGACACCTATCATCTATTTGTTGATTATAACGCGGCCTTCGATATCCCTATACGGCGGAAACTCTACGAAACAATGTCTGAGCTTGATGTTGCTGCAAAACTAATACGCCTTTGCAGGATGACCTTGACGAAAACCAAATCCGCAATGAAAGTTGTTAAAGAAATTTATGAAAATTTCGAAACTAAGCAAGGCTTCAGGCAAGGCGACACCCTATCATGCGATCTCTGTAACATCTTAATGGATATTATTATGAGAAAACCTGCAGTCCAATAAAACTATCAGCAGCAAAAGTTACCTGCTGCTCGCGTTTGCTGATGATATCGATATCATTGGGCGCACAATGAGAGAAGTTATTGCGGTGTTTTCGATAATTGAGAAGGAGTCAGCAAAAGTGGATCTGACAGTAAATAAGGACAAGGCAAAATCAATGGTTTTAACCATCAAGGCCTCCACGCGATTAGACCAAAACGTGAACGTTGATAACCGTTACAATTGCGAGGCGATGGACGAATTTATGTACCTTGGATCTGCCGTAAACAGAAACAACAACATCAGCCTTGAGATCCAGCGGAGAATTGTGCTTGCGATTAGATGTTATTTTGGGCTAAGCAAGCACTTTACTGATAAAGCCCTCTCTCGAGTAACAAAAGTCCAGCTATACCAGACTCTGATAAAACCTGTCTGGCTTTATGGCGTAGAAGCCTGGGTCCTATCGCAAGCAGACGAAACATCTGTAGGAGTCTTAGAGAGAAAAATACTCCGAAAATTGTATGGGCCTATAGTGGGCAACGGCGAGTATCGACGACGCATGAATCATGAGCTGTATGAGCTATATCCCGACATTCACATAGTTAAGCGGATCAAAATAAAGCGGTTGCGCTGGCTGGGCTTTGTCAGTAGAATGGATGAAGACGAACCCGCGCAAAGGATTTTCGAAACCGAACTCGAAGGAAGACGAAAAATAGGAAGACCAAGACTCAGCTGGAGGGATCAGTTTGCGAATTCCTGCGTACACTTGGTATTGCCAAGGCAAAATATCGAACTGGTTGGCGAAATATGTTATCTTAGTTTTGTAAGGTCCCTGACCCCCCGGTGTTGTTCGACAAAAGATAAGTATATAAATGTAGGCGTATAGGTAATACAATGTTTGGTTCGTCAAAAATAAAGGGGTATCCAAGGGGCAGATTTTGAGAATTAATGTCCGTAATGTTGTTGTATCCGTTGTTAGTTTTATTTTTTGTGTCTGACAAAGAAGACAAATGACAATGGCAAGTTACAGCGTTCAGCAACACTTGCAAATGATGAAACTTTATTTATACATTGCGGTTTCTAAAACTCTACCGAAAAAGCGTTAAAAATACTTGACTTTAATAGTTCTGCATTGAGAAGATTATAGAACTTTCTGTGCTCTGTCCAGAATTCTACATAAATGAAATTTATTTTTGGCAAATTTCTATTTCGATATTGTCCACAACGCCACTTGTAGTCGTAATTCTCTCAGGCCATTTTTCCAATTTCATGGAAATTCTCAAGTGTGCTGAGTAGAGTTGAACGGCTGTTAGTTTAATTGTACAGTGTCATTTGCGTATACATTATATTTAATTAAAAACATATCACTAATACGCCCCAGATGACTGACTCTCATATTTGCAACTGTTGAAATGAAACGAATCGAAATTAATTAAACTATAGACACTGAAGCATAATAAATTGCAATTTTACATGCTTGTTTTTCTCATATTTGCCAATATTCATAGAAAACTAAACCGCTTTTTCATGTTTCAAATTCTTATGTCCACTGGACGAAAGTAATTCCATTGGTTGTTACAAGTATGTTGTAGCTTCTGCCTACATCACGAGTTTTCTTCCTGTGGGGAGATTTTGTTTTTCCCCTATTCGGTCTGTGGAACTCTTTAGTGCCGGCGATGATATGCTATGCTTGGTCACTTTGTGGACGGACTGGTTGGGTTGAGTGTAGCGATGATGCTACAAATGAAGAAACTTTAATGAGTTTTCTCGTTTCTAACCACAAGAACCACTAAACCGGAATATAACATAAAGTTTTTGCCTGTTTTTCTAGTGCACATTCGTTCGCCTACCAAAATATTGGTAACTTGTAACACGTTGTAATACTCTCTTTTTTGTATTTTTTTTTTGTTTTTCTGTGTTTTCGATTTTTAGTCGAGTTTTCCACAACATTTTCTCCACAAATACAAGAAATTGTAATATGAACTTGTTATTCTACTTTTCGATATTCAAATGAACTACATAACTTTTGGTTTGAGAGAAGGAGAGACAGAAGAAATGTTGAGACTGTTGCTGCTGCGAAAAGGAAGGGCGAAGGATAGATGTTACATGCAAAATATGCAATGTAAATTTGTGTGAGAATTTGTTAGCCCCAAAATACATAATTTTGGTTTAACGAACAAACCAATCAAGTGTGAAATATTGCCCACAAAAAGAAAGCAGGAAAACAAAAACATATCACAAAAATGCTTGGGAAACTGCTAAGCAAATGTGATTCTGTAGTCCGGAGTTAAATTAGAATGTAGGTGCATGAGGCAGTTTCCGGGGTGGATTTTGGACTCTGTTACGGCCTTTCAACTAAAAGTGTTTGTAAACTTATTGGAAAGTTAAAACTTAATTTTTTATGCTGAGTCAAAGTCAAAGGGCTTTGCATGACTAATAGTCAAGATTCTGTGGGGACCCAGCATGAATTAATTATAAGAATGGGGAAAATATAAATTTAACAATTTGACACAGTATGTGTATGATAAATGATTTTATTTGAAATAGAACTTGCTGGGACAGGACCGACTTTAGGAGCACGATACCTTTTTTACAAAATATAATACGCACGCTTCAGTTCCCGTATATTATTCTTGCATGCACGCATGCGCGGAAACCCTTTCCCACAACTCAAACCACATCTCACGAGATTCGGTAGTTGTTCGTAAAATACTCAAATTATTACACAATTGTACCAAAAGTATATAGAAAACTGTGTGTGACCATAACACGTACTACAAATTATATTAAATGTATGAAAATATATAATGTGTACCGGAAAGTATCTAAAGTGCACCACAAAAGTACATAAATGAAAAATGTACCAAAAATATAGCTGATGTACCAAACAAATTCACAGATTGTACTTCAAGTACATCAAATGCACCAAAAGTACTTTATATTTTCTATATACTGGGACAGGGTGCTGACATCGGAGGTGGAAAAAATACAGAAAATGTACCGGAATATACATAACGTGCATAACATAATATGTACCAAAAATATAACCGATGTACCAAACACATCCACAAATTGTACCTAAAAGTACATCAAATGTTCCAAAAAGTGGTTTATATTTTTGTATATACTGGGACTTAATGCTGACAGTGGAGATGGAAAGTTTGTGATAGCCACTGAGTTGGGAGTGGTCATAAATGATTCTTTCACAGGGCAGTCCAAGCAGCTCACTACTTCCAAGAAGTATGTCCCAGGCAATGGCTTTATAGGATCCCTCCATTAGCTTGCCATAGCGAGAAGGCGAAAGATATGAACAGCCTGAAGGATTATGCGATCACTGATGCGTCTCAGGTTAAATAGGTGACCCTCTCACTGAAGCTGGTCGAACCAGCGGACATATTTTGTGGTCCTTTAAAAGTAGATGAGGCAACACTACTGGCCAATGGCGGATAAAAAGTAAATAAATAAAAATCCAATTTCAACACACTGCAGTCTGGTCAGCATCTGATCCAAAAACGGAGGCTGAAACATAATCATCCAATTAGTAGGTAAAATGCAAAACCACGAAGGGCTGGGCTTGAATTCCGCCCAAAATACTAACCGAAAATGATAAACATAAAACCACAATATTTGTTGATGACCCCCGCAAACGATATAATGACCACCATTTACAGATACGCTCTAGGAATGTTAGAACACTAAACAGATTCGGTATCACTATCTAACTGGAAGATGTTATCGAGAATTTTAATGCCGATATTACTGCTATTCAGGAGATGCGGTGGACAAGTCATGGCTGTACAATGAGGAAGAACTGTGACATATACTACAGCTGCCATGAGAAAAAACAGGAATTTGGTTGAGGATTTGTAGTTGGCAAAGGACTGCGCCATCTGGTCTCAAGGTTCAACCCGCCGAGAGAACGTATAGCCATTATCCGAATAAAAGCCAATATTTTTACATATCTCCAATTTGTGAACATGCCCCGAGGGAAGGTCAAAACGATTACACCAAGGACATGTTCTGTGAGCATCTAAAGGACACATTCGACCGCTGCCCTGGCCATGACATAAAGATTGTTCTAAGTGATTTTAATGCTAAAGTCTGCGGGGAAAATGTCTTTGAACCAACCAGCGGTAAATTCAGTGTACACGCCATCATTTCAGATAACGGAATGACTCAGTTAGATTTCGTCGCGGCGAAACACAAGGTAGTCAGTAGTACGAGATTCCAACATAGCGACACCCACAGGGCTACATGTATATCACCCGATAAAAAAAAAAAAAAATGGTTTCCCATTACATCCCACGAAGGGACCGGGGAGAACTTCTCACAATCACTGAGCTGTGCGCTTTCCAGTTTTCACTCACTGATTGGGACCAACAGTTTTACACCGATTCCGAACGGTATTTTGAGAAGCTTTTTCATGGCTATATACTCGATAGTGTCGCCGTCACTAAGCGAGGTGACCGCCGCTGAAAGAAATTTGAAGGTGGTCAGAGCAGGGTTCGAACCCAGGATCTCATGTACAAGAGCCGCGCACACTAACGATTGCACCACCGACGGCCACCCGATATCCACAGGAAAATAAAGGCTAATTATCTGGTAACTTATGGAAGGGACTCTACAAATGAAGTGCACGTACCTGTGATTCGTAGGGTTTATATCGACTCGGATCACTATATGGTTGCAGCAGAGGTTCGCACAACGATAAGCACAGCGAAATTCGTGGGAAACGGTACATATAGAAAGCTGGGCATCGCAAAGCCGCAATTACTAGACATAGTCACGACCTATGCACAGAAGCTCACTCAAATACTGGAGCAGAACGCAACCACGCCTCAAAAACCTGAAGCGCACTGGAAGTACATTCCCCATTCTATGAAAACTGCTGCAGAGGGTGTACTTGGTTATGCAAATCCCCTTAAAGACAAACCATGGTACGATGAAGAGTGCCGCATGGAAAGTGACGAAAAAGACGCTGCACGTATGGCAACGCTTCAGTCAGTTGCAACACGAGCCGCGACAGAGCGGTATAAGAAAGATTTGTTTAGGTAGAAAAATCGGATGTGGAGAAAGCGTGAGATTGAGCAAATTGAATCGTGCAGAAGGAAGAACGAGGCCCGTAAATTCTACCGAAAAGTACAAAGCTAAACCAGCGGCAATGTATCAGGGAAACACTTGTAGATTTAAGGACGGGAATCTTGTCGCGGATGTGAGGGTATGTTGCGAATATGGAAAGATGACTTCTTTGCTTTACTTGTCCCAGGAGACTTCAATTTTGATGAAGGTGCTAAGAAACTATGGCGCCGACTGACACCTCGAAGCCAAAGCGAAGTTAGAACTGCAATCTCCCGGCTTAAGAACAACAAAGAGGATGGTGCTACCGTCTGAGCTGTTTAAGGTTGGCGTCTATAAGTTGGAAAGGTGAAATCTTCAACTCATATGCAAAAGTTCGGTAGAAGACTGCATGCCCGAGGATTGGAGTCTTAGCATACTGTGTCCTGTTTTCTAAAAAGGCGTCTCGAGCATCTGTACGAACTATCGTGGAATAAATAATTTTTCAATCGCATACAGGGTCCTCGCGTACGGAATGTGCGACAAACTTATCAGTGTGGCTTTTCTTCTGGAACATCAACTATTGTCCAGTTATTCTTGAAGAAAGCCCACGAAATTCAAACCGACACCTACCACTTCTTTGGAGATTATAATTCTGTCTATGATATCGCGATACGGGGAAAACTGTACCAAACAATGTCGGAGTGTGGTATTCCTGCTGCGCTGACACGCCCCAGGACATAATAGAATGGCACTGATTGACACGAAATCCTCAAGAAAGATTGATACAAATCCCATCGAACCATTTAGTACGAGGCGAGGTATCTGGCAGGTCGACACTCTATCGTGCGATCTCTCTTCAAAGTTTTAACTGAGAAGTTATAGCAGTATTTTCGAGAATTGAGAAGGAATCAGCAAAAGTGGGTTTGGCAGTATACAAGAACATGACAAAATTAATGGTTTCGACAAGCATAAGGTATTGGGTGAAAGGGTGAACGTTGACAACCGTTATGACTTCGAGGCAGTGGACGAATCCATTTACCTCGGATCTGCCGTAAACAGACGCTATAACATCAACCTAGAAATTAAGCGGAGAATAGTGTTTGCAAACAGGTGTTATTTCGGGCTACACAAGCACTTTAAAGGGAAGATTCTCTGCTGAGTAATGAAGACCCAACTGTATTAGACTGTCGTACAAACTGTCTTGTTTTATGGCGCAGAATCCTGGGTCTTATCGCAGGCTGACGAAACATCACTGGGAGTCTTCGATAAAAGTGCTCCGAAAAATATATGGTACAATATTAGAAAACGACGAGTATCGACGGCGGAAGACCAAGAGCTGTATAATCTGTATCCCGACATCAACGTAGTTATGCATAACAAAATGTCGCGTTAACGCTGGCTAGGCCAGGTGAGTGGAGTGGGCGAGAATGCACCTGTGCGGTATGTATTCGAAAACGTACTCGAAGGACATTGAAAAATTGGAAAACCCAGCTTTCGCTGGAAATACCAGGTGGAAAATTGCCAGCGAAAGCTTGGTGGTACCAACTGGAGAAGAAAAGCTGAACATCGAGGGAGTTGGAGAAATATGTTGCTCTCAATATGTAAGGCCCTTGACGCCTTTGAGTGGTTTGGTAAGTTAGAAAGTATATTGTACGGCTCAAACCCCTTTAGCCGATGTTGTTTTGCGATATTTTTATAAATAAACGACATAATTTCATAAGTTTTTCATTGTTTATTTGATCCTTTATGTTATTTTCCAATACTTTTCGAAAATGATAACGATCAAGTGGGCACCACCATCATGTATGACTAGTTTGACACCTTCTACCGCATTTGCAATCGTTCTGACGAAAGTGTTGGGCGATAAGTTAACGCACACGTGTCGTATTGTCTCTTTCAGAGCTTTCAGAGTCTGTGGATTATTTACAGAGGCCGGGTCTTACTTCAACAGTGGGGCGGTCAATTAGGGTTATCTTGCCGTCCACTGGGTAAAACTAGACATAAGATGACCAGTAAACGCTTCCTCCAAAATGGCCGTTGGGGCGCGAGGTGTGTTGATCATGGGATTCCATCGCTCATCTATCATAGTAACCGTTTTAACAACGGCACGCTCGAAACAATAAGGCCCGATGATATCTCCGGCGTAAATAACACACCATGAAGTGATGTTGAATTGAGGATATGCCTCCTCGTGGATGACACGTGGATTCTCTATGCCTAGGAATATTATTTGGTTACATATTAGCCTGGCCGCGATTTTTTAGGAAATTTTGCAAAACTGTGATATCAATGTGATATCACTAACCGGTGAAAACAAGATCGCTTAATTACAACTTAAAAAATAACTTGGATCTAAGACCACTAAGAATAACATTTTAATTTGAAATTTTTTTATTTTTCTTAATTCAGGTACACAAATACGGCAACATTATTCCATAAATTTTAAAACATTAGAATTAAAGTGCGGAAAACGTTATAAATTTCAATATTATTCATACAATAGGCCTGTTTTTGTTACACCGCGTGCTTATAATATAATCGCTTGTTTTGTATGAAGCACTTAGGGAGGACATAATTTTAATCTTTCTTTATTCTTATCTTTAATCTTTCATAATTTTAACTCCACGCTATGCTGCGTCATTAACGACAAATACATTTTGAAGGAATTCCAAAGCAGTTTGATATTCCTCATTGTATTTCCACAGGTCTCGGTCTAACTTGAAGAACTCAGTTTAAAGTTCGAAATTAGAAAAGAGACTCTTTGTTTTATACGAGACCCAAATCAGATAAGTCACATGTTAACAGGAGCTGGAAATTTGGATACATACGGCATTTAACAAAATGTACAGCAGAAACCTTCGCTGTTAAACGATTCACAATTTTTTGGTTGACTTGGAGTGAAACACTGGGACAGAAAAATTATACTCCTACTGTTTCGGCAGTCAAAAACCACAAATGATTCTTTAACTTTTCAATTTAGCGATTTTTGAAAACTCGAATTCATATCTTGCTTTGGGCTATTTAATAGAATTACATCCGTATCAGACCCTGATATTAAGTTTAAGTACAAAAATTCCCATATCAAAACGCAAAAAATTCAAATCCTGCTTAGGGAATTCCATTGGTGTTCTGAATCCGTACCAGATCTTAATATTAACTTTAACGACAAACATTGCAATATTTTGAATACAATTCAGCACACTTGCAGATAACTTGAACTGAGAACGAAGCAAAAAAAATTTTGAGATATGAATCTTGCATGAGATATTGCACCGCATGTGCGAAATGCACCACCATTATCACCAAGGCACGTGATCATGAGCTCCAAGCGTGCTTCATAATGTGTATCTGAGTCTGTTTGATCTTACTTTGGTAAAACTGTTTGTTTTGTTCACATTCATTGATGGAAATTTTCGATTTAACAATTTGATCATCGTCGCAACTACTGAATTCATCTCGTTTCCTCTTGATCCATGATTCATCGAATCGGTTGAAAATTAAGGTTTCTGGTGCACAGATTTTACCGCACTTCTTCTCGAAGGCATTTTTTAGGGAAATCTCTTACAAGTGATGACGGCGTGCAAAATTGATGAGTTTTCGATTCAAAAATGTACAAGCATTTCGTTCAAGGCCAGAGTTTGTGGAAGTAGTATCCGACGGTACAACTTTTTCAGAATACCGATCCTGTCAAAGAACAAATGTTACTCCCGAGACCAGCTATACGTTTCACATTTGATCTACCGACTAAATTTTACAATATTTTTCCATCTCAATGAACTTCATATTTTTCGTCTTCCTTCGAGTTCGGTTTCGAAAACCCTCCGTGCTGGTTCGTCTTCATCCATTCTACTGACATGGCCTAGCCAGCGCAATCGCGTTATTTTGATCCGCTAACTATGTCAATGTCGGGATATAGCTGATACAGCTCATGGTTCATGCGTCGCCGATACTCGCCGTTGTGCACTATAAAAAAAAAAAAATGGTGTCCCTTAACATCCCATGAAGGGACTGGGGAGAGCTTCTCACAATCAGTGAGATGTGCGCTTTCTAGTTTTACACTCACTGATTGGGACCTACAGTTTTACACCGGTTCCGAACGGTATTTTGAGAAGCATTATAGGGCCATAAATTTTTCGGAGTATTTTTCTCTCGAAGACTCCTACAGATGTTTCGTCTGCTTGCGACAGGACCCAGGATTCTGCGCCATAAAGCAAGACAGGTTGAATGAGAGTCTGGTACAGCTGGACTTTTGTTACTCGAGAGAGGGCTTTATCTCTAAAGTGCTTGCTTAGCCCAAAATAACATCAATTCGCAAGCACAATTCTCCGCTTGATCTCAAGGCGACGTTGTTGTTTTTGTTTAGGGCAGATCCGAGGTATATAGATTCGTCTACTACCTCGAAATTATAACGGTTCACGCTTTGGCCTAATCGCGTGGAGGCCCTGCTCGTTGAAACCATTAATTTGGCCTTGCCCTCATTTACCGTCAGATCCACTTTTCCTGGCTCCTTCTCAATTCTCGAAAACACCGCAGTAACTTCTCTCCTTGTGCGGCCAATAATATCTATATCATCAGCATACGAGAGCAGCATGTGACTTTTGCTGCTGATGGCTTTATTCATGTTGACAGCAGCTTTTCTCAGAATAATCTCTATTAAGATGTTAAAGAGATCGCACGATAGGGTGTCACCTTGTCTGAGGCCTCGCTTAGTTTCGAAAGGTTGGGTAAGATCCTTACCAACTTCCACAGCGGATTTGGTGTTCGTCAGGGTCATCCTGCAAAGGCGTATGAGTTTTGCAGGAATACCAAGCTCAGACATTTTTTCGTAGAGTTTCCCCCGTATCGGGCTATCGAAGGCCGCCTTATAATCGACAAATAGATTATAGGTGTCGATTTATTTTTCGTGGGTCATCTCCAGGATTTGGCGTAGCGTGAAAATCTGGTCGATTGTTGATTTTCCAGGCCTAGAGCCACACTGGTATAGTCCAATCAGGTCAGCGATAATTGGACTGGGTTTGCCTCCCGCCACCGTTCATAATGGCAGTGGAAATACATAAACGAACAAAAAGACCCATTATTATTCTGAATAATAGAGCAGCATTTGTCAGTTTTATTATTTTTAAATTTTTCTTTAAATAACACATCAGTTAATTCAATTCAATTCAGTTTAATTCAATTCAATACAATCCAATTCAATTCAATTCAATTCAATTCAATTCAAACCAATTCAATTCAATTCAATTCAATTCAACCCAATTCAATTCAATTTAGTTTAATTTCATTTAAGTGAATTTAATTTAATTTAAATTAATTTAATTTAATTTAATTTAATTTAATTTAATTTAATTTAATTTAATTTAATTTAATTTAATTTAATTTAATTTAATTTAATTTAATTTAATTTAATTTAATTTAATTTAATTTAATTTAATTTAATTTAATTTAATTTAATTTAATTTAATTTAATTTAATTTAATTTAATTTAATTTAATTTAATAGAATTTAATAGAATTTAATTTAATTTAATTTAATTTAATTTAATTTAATTCAATTCAACTCAACTCAACTCAACTCAACTCAACTCCATTCAATTCAATTCAATTCAATTCAATTCAATACAATTCAATTCAATTCAATTCAATTCAATTCAATTCAATTCAATACAATTCAATTCAATTCAATTCAATTCAATTCAACTCAATTCAATTCAATTCAATTCAATTCAATTCAATTCAATTCAATTCAATTCAATTCAATTCAATTCAATTCAATACAATTCAATTCAATTCAATTCAATTCAATACAATTCAATTCAATTCAATTCAATACAATTCAATTCAATTCAATTCAATTCAATTCAATTCAATACAATTCAATTCAATTCAATTCAATTCAATTCAACTCAATTCAATTCAATTCAATTCGATTCAATTCAATTCAATTCAATTCAATTCAATTCAATTCAATTCAATTCAATTCAATTCAATTCAATTCAATTCAATTCAATTCAATTCAATTCAATTCAATTCAATTCAATTCAATTCAATTCAATACAATTCAATTCAATTCAATTCAATTCAATTCAATTCAATTCAATTCAATTCAATTCAATTCAATTCAATTCAATACAATTCAATTCAATTCAATTCAATTCCGTCAATTTAGACCACGTCAATCCAATCCAATCTAATCTAACTAAGGGCCTGATCATTTAAATCACTTGCACATTCACCTCATTTTTTGACATCATTATTTTTTTATTAAAATTCAAAAATTAAAATGTAAAATTGACAAATTTAAATCATATTCCAATTAAACTTATTTAAATTTGAAAACATTAGTGCGTAATTAAAAACTGTTTAAAATCTTATTATTATTATAAATATTTCAAAATAGACAGTGTGTTACTTAATTCAAAAAAATAATTAGTAAATGAAAGTTATATCTTTTTTTGTGTAATTATTTAAAGTTTGTAAGAACTTTTAATACAACTTGAGTATAAACCGGTTAACCGACATCTAATAACCGGTTTTCGGTTTATTCGAAAATTACGTTTTTTAAAACACCCAACACACTGTTAATTGTACGAAACCCGTTTTTGTGGGTTCAGTTTTGAACAATCTAGTAGGTGTAGGAGCTCCTTGACGCAATCAAATAACAGTGTCAACCTTAACCCAGCCTCTTTCGAGGTTAGTTTTACAAAACGCATACTGTAGAAAAATACTTCCAAAACTTGCCTGTTTGACTCCCACAATCCGATGGGATACATGCCTAACAACGTCAAGATGTCGTTGTTTTTCATCAGCTTCACGTGTTTTCACTGATAAAACAGACGAATCCAATGCTTTCGCCATTTTCAAAGTGAGACGAAGTTAATTTAATATAAGAATTAGAGGACGTCTTTCTTCATGTACACTATATTGCAGATGAAATTGCTTTGCACTTGATGAATGACAAAAACAGATGAATGAACACCTATAAATACTACGTATTTTTCAACTGAATTACCTGTGAACCATTGTATGCACAATTGTCAGGAAAGGTGCTTATAAATAGGCACAATTGTTAATTGTGGCATATCTACATGGTTCTGATTCCTGATACAATATGATATTTTGGTTTCACTCATTGTGTGGGAATTTCACGACAATGCAATCATAAAAAAAATCTATCTTTTGTTTATTACTTAATTTATTTTAATTCTGAGAATCTTGAAAAAAAATCACCAACGTCTTTTCCAAAGAATTTTGTACATAATAACATCCAAAGAACATTATAAAATTCATTGAGTAGTACAATTAAAAATAATTATTTCTCACTGTTATGCAATTGAAACAAAAAATCACAATTCTTGTCAAAATTAGATAACTTCACTTAACTGTGAATAAAAGCACATCACGACCATATAACGGGTCCGCCAAATAACTTTTTTCTTTTGAAAATGCTATAAAAAAAAACTACTGAATATTTTCTGAAATTAATTTTTTTATTTGAAAGTACAATCCTTCCGGTTAATAATGGAAAATAATTTCATTCAAATGCCTGCCTCGGCTGGCCATGCAGTAGCCTACACGATCGGTCCAATTTTTAAGCACATTATCGATTGTGTGCAGCTGTATTTCACCAATGGCTTCACGAATATTGTCCTTTAAAGCGTCAATTGTCTCTGGCTTGTCGGCGTAACACTTATCTTTGAGGGCACCCCACAAATAATAGTCCAACGGTGTCAAATCGCAGCTCCGACGTGGCCAAACGACATCAGCTCTGCGGCTGATAATGCGAGCTGTGTGGCACGTAGCGCCGTCCTGTTGAAACCAAATGTGGCCAATATCCTCCTCTTCAATTTTTGTTAACAAAAATTCGTTCAACATGGCCCGATAACGATCGCCATTGACTGTAACGGCCACTCCTTGCTCATTTTCGAAGAAAAATGGCCCAATTATGCCTCTGGACCAAAGTCCGCACCAAACAGTGACTCGTTTTGGGTGCATCGGCTGTTCAGTGTATGCGTGCGGGTTTTCTGTGCCCCAAATGCGACAATTTTGCTTGTTAACATACCCGCGAAGATCATCTGAAAAGATGATTTTTTTGGCAAAATCGGCATCTTCTGTAAGTCGATCGCAGGCCCACTTAGCGAAGCGAAAACGCATTGGATGGTCAGTTGGCTTCAACTCCTGAACCAATTGGACTTTGTATGGCGTCATACCAAGGTCTTTATGCAAAATTCGTCTCAATGATGTCTCCGAAATGTTCAATTGTTGAGAACGACGGTGAATTGATGTTGATGGCGCTTCACGCACACTTTCTGCCACAGCTGCAATATTCTCGGGTGTACGCACTATTTTTGGTTTTCACGCTTAGTTTATCGATGAGGATGCAAGTTTCTTTCACTTTTTTCACAAGATAACGAACATACGGAGCTGAAGGTGCTTCTCTTCTTCCAAAATCCGTACGCAATTTTCGCACACATTCTGCAACATTACCATGGTTTTCAAAGTAATGTCGCAATATTTCCCAGCGTTGTTCAAGCGTATACACAACCATATTCGTTCAGCGGAAGGATAAAACTAATTATCTGTCAAATCAGACATGAGCTAAGTGTTACCATTCACGAAATAAGCACTAGTTGAAAAAAAAACGTTAGATGGCGGATCCTTTATAATCATGACTAACCTGATAACTGATTGTGACCAAAGAGCGGGACACAATGGGTAAAAGGGTTTAATTTTGGTTTTTTAACTAAAAAATTAAATAGAAACACTTAATTTAGGAAATATTAGATTAAATATATAAAATAAAGCGTTTTATTTTGTATATAACCATTTTGTTATTATTAGGGCAAGTTTTCCTGGCATTTTGCCAGAAAATGTTTTTATTGCATATTTTGCTCAAATTAATCAAAAAGTAAATATTTTGTATTAAATTGCTTATAAATGCATATTTAGCCATTTGACAACTATTTGTCAAAAATCATAAGAAAAACATAAATTTTTTCTGAAATGCAGCATAAATAATTTTATTTGTCGGATTGACAAATGAAGTGTGATATATGCTCTTCTAATTTCATACTCCTTTGTAGCCACTCTGTGTAAAGATCCCAGCAGATGTTTGTCATCATTTAGTATTCAGAAAACAATCCAACCCCTTACTTTCTTAGATCAAACGCAGATTGAGGCTCCCGCCCGTCCTTTTTTATCTCGAGTGTTTTTGGATAAGTGCCAAAGAATGGAGAATTTTTGAATTTTGAAAATTTAATTACAATTATTTGAATTGTGCTACGCGATGCTGAAATAAAATGCCAACGATAGCTAAAGTGAACTTCAATGATTTTAATGACAGAATGGTGAAGGATTACCCCAATATCCTAAAACGCTGATTTTTCAGTTCTCTTCTGTATACGCTGCAACTGCAACATTAATGGAGGTAAAACGTATAATGTGAAACAACATTTCCAAACAATAAGTGTGTTATTTTTACCCCGCTAAAGTTAATCACAGCTTAAATAGAACAGGCAGCTAAACGATACTAAGCGTTATTTCAATTTCCCACTTAAAGGCTCGTTCATAATGATAGCAACAAATTCAACAGGAGTTCACAATGCAAGCAACAAATTTGTTCGAATAAGTTCGAAAAAACAGCTGACTGGCAACATTGTTTACATTATACAGCAGTATACATATTTGGGGATTGAAAACCATGGAGAATTGCAATACAAACGAAAAAGCAAACAGCAAAAAATGCAAAAATTAAATGTGAGACACGGACCTCAGATTTGTACCACTACCCGGAGCAAAAAGTATTAAGTGTTTTTCTTTAGAAAACTTTTCAAATTTTTCTATAGAAGAGTTTTAAAATTTTTCTTTAGCAAAGTTTTAAAATTTTTCTATAGAAATGTTTTAAAATTTTTGTATAGAAAAACTGTAAAATTTTATAGAAATCTTTTAAAATTTTTCTATAGAATTGTTTTAAAATTATTCTAGAGAAATTTTTTGAAATTTTTCTATAGAAATGTTCTGAAATTTTTCTATAGAAAAGCTTTAAAATTTTTCTATAGAAATGTTTTAAAATTTTTCTTGTAAAATTTTTTAGAAATGTTTTCAAATTTTTCTATAGAAATCTTCTCATATTTTTCTATAGAAATATTCTAAAATTTTTCTGTAGAAATATTCTAAAATTTTTCTATAGAAAAGTTTTAAAATTTTTCTCTAGAAAAGCTTTAAAATTTTTCTATAGAAAAGCTTTAAAATTTTTCTATAAAAAAGTTTTAAAATTTTTCTACATAAATCGTTTAAAATTTTTCTCTGGAAATTTTTTGAACTTTTTCGTTAGAAATGTTTTCAAATTTGTTTAAAATTTTAAATGTTTTAAAATTTTTCTATAGAAATGTTTAGAAACTTATGTTCCATAATACGTCATGGCCTTGGACGGTTTCAATAAACCTGAAAATGTGAGCTTTTTTTAAACTTTTTTCTTTTGTTTATTAATACAATTGGCGCGAACTACACTTACTACAAACAACTACACATTTCACATTTGCATCAGCTGATTTGTTCGAAAGCCAGCGAAAAATTATAATTATATGTGAAATTATTGTTATCGGCAGATTCTACAGATAATATTATTTATTAAAATGTTTGTTTTGAGACAAAATGTTTACATTTTCATTCATACTTTCGAGTTTTAAAACAAAATTCTAAGTAGAGCGCCCCTAGCGGTCAGTAGAATAAACTGATTCGAACAAATTCCAATTGGAAGTAGAAGTAGAACCTACTTCTATGACAAATTTGAATTCCAATTTCACGAAAAACATGAGAGGGCATTATATGCAATACTGTGAGTGGGAACGAGAAGGCTTGGATTACAAATTCGTTGCTGCCATTGTGAACGCTACTTAAATCTCGATTTGAGCAATGACAGTGTTGCCACATGTTCAATTTCAAGAAATGGTAACAGAAAGTTATCTTAGATAAATTTTGTTATCATTTCGTTTGAATGGAAATGTTATCAAGGAGAGACTCAAAAACAGAAATTCCCAAAATGGTTTACACATGGTAAGTTCATATAAATTATTTTATTAATATTTGTTATTTCGATATTTGTATATCTCTAAATTTGAAGGATAGATTACACAATGTGACAAAACGTAGATTGTTTTCTGCGGTTCAAATTTTTGGAGTCAATTTAGATGTATGAGATAGTGATGTTCTTATCCTATAATTCACTTTTTTTGAGTTGACTCTGGTTCTCGAGATAAACCGCTATTTGAAAAATGGTAACATTTTAGCATAACTCAAGAACAGTTGGTCCGATGTGGTTAAGTAAAAAATTTTAAAAGCCGCGACTAAATTTTTTTTCATAAAGTCAATAGTTTCGAAAATATTCAAAAACTTTTTCCAACAAAAATTTTTCTTCATGCAAAATTGAAAATGTTTGGTTTTTTTAAATTCATAAAAAATCTAAAAACTCACAAATGCTATTTTTTAATCTTAAGTTATAAACATAAATATGTCACAAATAAAATTAGTCATATTTCAATAGAATCGATTAACAAGTTTTGGTTTAATTCACAATTTAGTGATGGTATCTCATTTTGATAAATTTTTTAAATGAATATTAATAACACAAATATTTCATAGCTATAAGTAACACGACACATAATTTTAACAACCAAAGTAGGCCAAATAGACGATATGTGACAGGTAAGCGATTAAATACGTACATATGTCAAAAAAAAAATTTAATAGCTCGTTAATCCTTGTGTTGAAAATGAAAAGGTAAGACTTATCCACGATAATATTAAAAAAAAATATTAAACAATAATAAAATTCCTCAATTTATAAGGCATTGCTTATGATGAGCTCTTCGTGTAAATCTTGTGCTAATAACCCCGACCATTTCTGATAGATATGTTGTAAATATTGTGCAGAAAAGCAACTAAATAATATTACAGCTCTTGTAAAATAAGCTTGTAAATCTTATTTTGGACAACAACTTGAACAACAAGACAAATGTTGGGTCCCACATAAAGTTTGTAAAACTTGTGTCGAGTCCGCAAAGGGCTTCCGTTTGGAATACCGATGACGTGGGCAGAGCCAAGGAATCATCTCGATGATTATTACTTTTGCGCTGTAAATGTACAAGGCATCAACCGATATAAAAAGCGGTCTTGGTTGTACCCAAACGTTCAATCCCTTAAGCCACCTACGCTGCATAGTGAAAATTTACTAATACCGGTATTTACTTCATTATCAACCAAATATTCGAAAGATGTCGAAATGTTAGATAGTCAGAATGACAACAATAGTGAGAATGAGTTCGAAGAATGCAGCTCTACATTTCAAGGATTTTCTCAAGGTGAGCAGAATGACTTAATTCCAGATTTCAATTTATCGAAAAAATCAGCTGAACTTCTTGCATCAAGACTAAAAGAAAAGAAATTGGCTTCGATTCCAATAGGTCATTCGACTAAACTTAAAGAAGACTATGAAAACGTCAAGCTGGTGTTAGAGAAGATTTAATATTATCAACACAAGTGGTCCGTCTGTGTAGATTTAAAGATGGTAAGCTTTTTATAGGGTCAGCAAAGTGGATATACTAAATATCTCTGTTTTCTATGTCTATGGGACAGTCGTGCAAAAAATGATCACTGGAGCAGGACAGACTGGCCATCAAAAATGAACATGACTGTAGGAAAAGTTAACATCGTTCATGAACCTTTGATAAGTCGACAAAAAATCATTCTTCCACAACTTGGCCTTATAAAACAGTTTGTAAGGGCTCTCGATACTTATGGCGATTGCTTTAAATACATTTGACAAACATTTCTTGGTCTTAGTACAGAAAAGTTAAAAGCAAGCGTTTTTGACGGGCCACAAATCCGTACTCTTATAAGCAACTTTGATTTCACAAATCACATGACTCAGGTGAAAGTGGAAGCATGGATAAGCTTTGTATCAGTTGTCAAAAATTTTTTGGGGAATAACAAGGCTAAAAACTATGCTGAAATTGTTAGCAAAATGCTCCAGAATTTCCAAAAACTAGGAGCTAATATGAGTATAAAAGTGCATGATTTGCACAGTCATTTGCATACGTTTCATGACAAGATACCAACGCCGAGCCATATGATGGCAGACTACTGCTGGGACCTACAACGGGACTGTCCCAACAAAAAATACCAAAGAAAATCCCATACAAAACGATTTTCTTAACTCGTGTTTCTTATAATTATGAAATATTTCTGTTATTAATATTCATTTCAAAAATTTATCAAAATGAGATACCATCACTGAATTGTGAATTAAACCAAAACTTGTTAATCGATTTTATTTTATTGAATTTGTAACATATCTATGTTTATAACTAAAGATTAAAACATAGCACTTGTGACTTTTTTTGATTTTTTATGAATTAAAAAAAAAAATTAATTTGAATTTTGCATGAAAAAAAATTTTTTGTTAGAAAAAGTTTCTGAATATTTTCGAAACTATTGACTTTATCAAAAAACATTGTAGGTGTAACTTGAAGGAAATTTAGCTGCGGATTTTCATATTTTTTATTTAACTACTTTTATTTGTAACATAAAAACCCGTTTCCCATTACATAACATGTAGGGATTGGGGAGAGCTTCTCACAACCAGTGAGCTGTGCGCTTTCTAATTTTTCACTCACTGATTGGGACCTACATTTTTTACACCGATTCCGAACGGTATTTTGAGAAGCTTTTTCATGGCTAAATACTCGATAGTATCGCCGTCACTATGCGAGGTGACCGCCGCTGAAAGAATTTTATTTTTAAGGTGGTCAGAGCAGGGATCGAACCCAGGATCTCATGTACAAGAGGCGCGCACACTACCCATTGCACCACCGACGGTGTAGCATATCTATGTTTATAACTAAAAATTAAAACATAGCATTTGTGACTTTTTTTGATTTTTTATGAATTTAAAAAAAAAAATTTTAATTTTGCATGAAAAAAAATTTTTTGTTAGAAAAAGTTTCTGAATATTTTCGAAACTATTGACTTTATCAAAAAACATTGTAGGTGTAACTTGAAGGAAATTTAGCTGCGGATTTTCATATTTTTTATTTAACCAAATCGGACTAACTGTTCTTGAGTTATGCTAAAATGTGTGGTGAAACTTCCTTCATTTTAAAAATAGCGGTTTATCTCGAGAACCAGAGTCAATTCAAAAAAAGTGAATTATAGACTTAGATCTTCATCAGCATATGCACCAAAATTTCCTTACAAACCCCGCACCGCAGAATCAGTGTTGCCCTGTGTTATAGATATACGCGCGGTAAATGTTACACACATTGATCATTACACCGTGTCGGCCTCCATATAAAAAAATAAAGATCACCCGGATACAATTTCAAAATAGAAAAATTTTTGTTCCTGTTTGAGCCCGTGAAAAACATCCAAAATCTTTTTTGATCGTAGTTTCTTTGTTTGTGCCTCGTACGTAACATGCAAGACATCGTTGTATAGGTCTCGACGAGTACTACTTTTTTGTATTTTATTTGTGATAAAACCAAAGCAAGATGTCAATGGTAACTAGAATAAAAATTAATTATCACAGATACATATTTAAAAAAGTTGTCGATAGTGCTAAAATGTATGCAATAATTTGCACTAAAAGTATTTAATAATTTTTCAATAGCACCAAAAAGCAATAATATAAAATAATATAAATAATGCAAACAACATGAACAAATAGTTATTTGTATTAATGCTGTAAATATATCTTGGCACACGTAACTTTTTTGTATTTTATATGATTCGACTGCAATTGTTTTTATTCGAAGATTTTAGTTTTCCAACCTGAGTTCTGCAATTAATGAACAAATTAAACAGTCGGAACTGGGATTTGAACTCACATTGGCGGACGATCGTCTCGCAGATTGTGAGTCTTATCATCAGCGCCTTAGCGTTCTAGGCCTGTGACCGTCTTGGTGAATTGTGTCTCTAATTGCATTTTTTTGCTTTCGGTGTTCCCCTCGTCTTTCTGATTGAATAAAACTGTATACATTCAATTCAAAATGGTCTTGGTTTTTAAAGGTCTTTAATCCTAGAAAAAATATTTTTAAATTTTATTGGTAGAAACTGCATTAAATGAGGCCTTGATTACAAAATGATGTCGTACGTCAGCGACATCTACCGGACCAAATGTAGTACTCGTTGAGACCTATTCAACAATGTATTGTATGTTTCGATCGAGCCACAAACAAAAAACTACAATAAAAAAACGGTTTTGGCTGTTTTTCGCGGACTCGGAAAGGATTTTTTTTAAATTGCCTCGAGGTGATCTTTAATATTTGCTCTCGACTGTGGGAAGTTTTTTTGTCTCCGGTCTATTGATCATGGTAGAATTGTCTATCAGATATATTCGTTTAAACTGGTGATTTAATTTTTTCCATTTTTCGTTTCACTTGTGAAACTCATATGCATTTTGTATTTATATTTTTTTGCATTCCTGAATTGCAGAACGAAACAAAACGCCATGTTGAAATTTGAAACATATGTAAAGAAAGAACATTGCGTTTAATCTCCAGAAAAAATATAAAAAAAATAAAAGTTCTATTTTTTTCAAAATACTAATTTTAAAACTTTTTCTTTAAAAAAGCTTAAAAATTTTTTTTGAAAAATAATTTTTTTTTATTTATTTTAGAAACTTAGATACATTACCAAAACATATCTGGAAGAAACAAAATAAAAACTTATGTAAGAAAAAAATTATACTTTTTTGAAATAAACACTACATGCAAATCTCGAAATATTCTATGTTGAATAAGCACCAAGTTGTTTAATTTTGTTAAAAAATTGGTTTCCCATATTCATTAATAGTCCAAATTTACCAAGTTTCATCAAAATCGGAGATAGAAAGTGATTTTACTGTGATCACTTAACATGGAATTGCTCATATATTTGTGTAGAGTTTGACAACTGAAATGAATGAACAAAAATAAAATGTCAGTTGGTGCTGCTTATAACTACAACAACATCTGCTGGTACCATGTAGTAGTTGTTGGCACTGACTACAAACGTGTTGCCACATCGCATTTTTTTATCACCAATTACAGCAAATATTGCCACATTTCTTAGTATTAGGTGTGGTTTTTGGCAAGTCATAACTTGCAATAGCTTAGTGGAATAAAAAAACAGCCGCAATGAAACACAAGGCATGTCTGATGAAAAAATGCGGGTCCCTAACAATTATTCGTGGCCAGAAGTGATTCCTTCATTGGGCAGTCCAAGCAGCTCACCACTTCCACGCGGTATGTCCTGGGCAATAGCTTTATCGGAAACTTCTGTTAGCTAGCTAAAGTGAGAAGGCGAAACGAATGAGCGGCCTGGTTGGTTATGCGGTCAGTGATACGTCTCAGGATTATTAGGTGACCCTGTCGCTGAATCTCTTCGAAGTAGTGGACATATTCTTCTGTCGTTCGAAGGCGGATGAGCTAAACCGCCTGGCCAACGGCGGATCAAAATTAAAGAAACCAAAATCCAGCTTCGACACACTGCATTTTAGCCAGCGTCTGATCCATAATGGGCGGCTGAAACATAATAATTCTAGCAGTAGGTAAAATGCAAACCACGGTGGGTTTGCTTCCCGCTTCCGAAGTTATAAGGACCACGATTTAAGGCCATGTGAGACCACTATACAGAACGGGTGCCATTTGCCAACTGACGGATGTCCTCGCATAGTCTAAAGCTGACATCACAGCGATCTGGGAAATGTGATGGAGAGGATATGGTTGCACCAGAAAGAAATACTGTGATATATACTACAGCTGTCATGAGCGAAAGCACGAATTCGGGTGCGGATTTACAGTTGGCAAGAGACTGCGATACCTAGTTTCAAGGTTCAACCCAGTGAGTGAAAGCACATCCATTATTCGCATCAAAGCGAAATATTTCAACATCTCGTAAATTTGTGTGTACGAACGCAGCTATGACCACGGCATTAAGATTATTCTAGGCGATTTTAATGCCAAATTGGGAAAGGAAAGTGTCTTTCGACCAACCATCGGCAATCACAGTCTACATGATACCACCTCCGATAATGGAATAAGACTGATAGACTTCGCCGCTGCAAAGAACATGGTAGTTAGTAGCACACGATTCCAGCATAAGGACATTCATAATATCTCCTGATCAGAGGACGAAGGCCCAGATTGACCACTTGGTAATAGATGGCAGGAACTCTTCTAGTGTAATGGATGTATGTGTGATTCGAGGTTCCAATATCGACTCGGGTCATTACCTGGTGACTACGAAAGTTCGCACAAGACTGAGCAGGGCGAAAAACGTACGAAGCCGAACACAGGAAAAGCTAGATATTGACAAGCTACAAATACCAGAGATATCAATGTCCTACGTATCAACAGAAGCTCTCTTTCTCTCTCTCTCTCTCTTGCTAGGGCAGAATACCCCCTCCCGAGGACCCAGATGCGCAGTGGAAGCACATCTCCCATTCTTTGGAAACAGCTGCAAGGATTGAACTTAGGTATCAAAACCCGCAGAAGGATAAGCCATGGAACGACGAAGAATGTCGTCTTGCAACTGATGAAAAAGACGCTGCACATATGGCAACGAAATAGTCAGTTACAACGCGTAAGACCAGGCCGCAGAATCTCTCTGTATCCTTGGTGTTGCCAAAACAGGTGAAGCATAGAACCAGTTGAAGAAATATGTTAAAATTTGATTAATTTGTTAGTTTAGTTAATATGTGTAAGACCTCTGACCTCATGAGGTTGTTAAATAGTTAATAAAAGTAGATGATCTCCGAAAGGAATGCCTTACTTTTGCCGGTCCACAATGAGGTGGAGAAGAGATGGGTATCGAGTGATTTCTTAGGATGAAATAAAATTTAATTTAGTGGTTCCTTATGGTTGTAATTAGGGTATCCAATTATTCGGTTTTTTGCTTTGTTCGAGTAATCCATACACTAATACATACATAGATACTTTTATTCTCTCATCTGACGTTTCATTTCACACTTTTCGTCGTAGGTTTGTGGAAATGAGAGCAATTAAATTTAAGATTAACTTACACCAGGTGGAGTTGCAAATATGTTCACTTTACTTTTTCATGTCGTTTTGGTGTAGAACTGAAAAATTTAAATGTATTTTGCACTTTTTTGTTGACTTTTATCGTTGGTATACATTGTGGCCGTCGGTGGTGCAATGGTTAGTGTGCGCGGCTCTTGTACATGAGATCCTGGGTTCGAACCCGGCTCTGACCACCTTCAAAAAAAAAAAAATAAAAATTTCTTTCGGCGGCGGTCACCTCGCATAGTGACGGCGACACTATCGAGTATCCAGCCATGAAAAAGCTTCTCAAATTACCGTTCGGAATCGGTGTAAAACTGTAGGTCCCAACCAGTGAGTGAAAACTGGAAAGCGCACAGCTCAGTGATTGTGAGAAGTTCTCCCCAGTCCCTTCATGGGATGTAATGGGAAACCATTTATTTTATTTTTATACATTTGTATTGTAACGGGTCCGCCAAATAACATTTTTTTTGAAAATGCTATAAAAAAAACTACTGAATATTTTCTCAAATTTCTTTTTTTATTTGAAAGTACAATCCTTCCGGTTAATCACGGAAAATAATTGCATTCAAATGGTTGCCTCGGCTGGCCATGCAGTAACCTACACGATCGGTCCAATTTTTAAGCACATTATCGATTGTGTGCAGTTGTATTTCACCAATGGCTTCACGAATATTGTCCTTTAAAGCGTCAATTGTCTCTAGCTTGTCGGCGTAACACTTATCTTTGAGGGCACCCCACAAATAATAGTCCAACGGTGTCAAATCGCTGCTCCGACGTGGCCAAACGACATCAGCTCTGCGGCTGATAATGCGATCTTCAAAAACAGGACGCAAAGCATCGAGTGTAGCTTCGGCTGAGTGGCACGTAGCGCCGTCCTGTTGAAACCAAATGTTGCCAATATCCTCCTCTCCAATTTTTGTGAACAAAACTTTGTTCAACATGGCCCGATAACGATCGCCATTGACTGTAACGGCCACTCCTTGCTCATTTTCGAAGAAAAATGGCTCAATTATGCCTCTGGACCAAAATCCGCACCAAACAGTGACTCGTTTTGGGTGCATCGGCTTTTCAATGTATGCTTGCGGGTTTTCTGTGCGCCAAAAGCGACAATTTTGCTAGTTTACATACCCGCCAAGATCAAAATGAGCTTCATCTGAAAATATGATTTTTTTTTGGCAAAATCGGCATCTTCTGTAAGTCGATCGCAGGCCCATTTTTCCCATATTTCCCAGCGTAGTTCAAGCGTATACACAACCATATTCGTTCAGCGGAAGGATAAAACTAATTATCTGTCAAATCAGACATGAGCTAAGTGTTACCATTCACGAAATAAGCACTAGTTGAAAAAAAAACGTTAGATGGCGGACCCTATATTTAACACAACTAGTTTGCCACAAAAACACGAAATTCGGGTATTGTTCCTTTGTTGAACGTTGTTTACTATTGCCTCTATCTGGTATTATTGAACCCATGTTTGCCACCATCCAACGTTTACTTTCCACCGTACCTATGGCGTTTAATTTATTGAGAGAATAAAAGTATCTATGTATGCATTAGTCTAGGGAGTAATCAAGTAACTCGAAAATATGGTTTCTGATTTGCTCGAACAGGCGAGTAAAATTTTTGTATAACTCGAGTTATTCGAGTAATGTTACTCATCTGAAACTGATGGATTTAATAGAAATTAAGAATTAAGTAGCAGGTAAATACAATTTTTTAATACAAAAAACATCGACCACGTTAACAATTAAACGATTTTCATGTCAAAAAGTTCATGGAGATCGAAGCATATATTTAAATTATTTTGTAGGTAGCAACTCTGGAGGGTAAAGTTTTCCTTTATAATTATATGTTTGTCATTATATATATTGATAAAATTGGCTAATAGAATGACAACAAATAAAATATTATTCTCTGGTGCAATTATAAAAACATACCTGTTGTTGTATTGTATTTCGGTAACAAAATCATCCTTGTTTATTAAATGACATTTATCAAAGCGGTTCCAAACAGTTGATTCCCATGAGGATACGCTTAAGTCTTTGCATCTTAAAGTGGCAGAATTACTTTATCCTTTTGGAAGCTCCAATCGTACAATAAACTGAAAAAAATAATTTAAATTTTAAGAAATTAAACTCAAACCCATCTCAATTGGAACAAATATCACAAAGAAAATGTTTTCTATCTTAACACCATCATACAATCCATTTCATAAAATTTTATTTTCCAGGGAAAAATGAGAATAATTGCGGCTTCTTCAGAGAAACAAACAACCCTGATATAATGGGTTCTCCTTATTTTTTTTTTTAAAAAAAAGTCGGAATTAAATAGACTGCCGAAATAACATTTGAATTTTCTTTTCAATTGCGCTTTATATTTTCACATCTATGACTGTTATGTCATACATGTGATTTTTGGCATATCGTACGTTGAACGAGAAATATTATGGATCCTGTTCGTTTATAAATTTAAGAACACATTTATTATAGATTAGATTATTATTATTAGATTAGAAAAATCAAAAATATTTGATAGTAATAATTACAAAATGGCCCATAAAACAACACACACACTAGGTAGATTGTTTAGTAAAACCAAAGATAGAATAGATCAATTTGATAGATCTAATATAGTATACAAAATACCTTGCGGAGGAAATAATAGTGAAAGTTGCAATATGGTCTATGTAGGTACAACTAAAAATAAACTTAAGACTAGAATTGCAGGACACAAATCAGATCAAAAAAATAGACACATCTCAACACAAAAAACAGCATTATCATCACACTGTGCAAGCTTAAATCATTTTCCAAACTTTCAAGATACGTCAGTTTTGAATAGGGGAAATAATTATTAACGTCGTTTTATGTTAGAAATGTTACAGATAATAAGAACTCCAATAGCGAAGAGAATAAACTTTAAAGCAGATACGGATAATGTAGCACAGAATTATAGACATTTAATTAGTAAAATGTAGGATATTTCACCGAAAATTGTTTGATGTATCATTGAATTTGTCACAAGGTAACATTTTTTAATATATGCGGATGCAACTTGTTGAATTTACCATTATGTCATATTTTTAACAACCCAATTATTTTTCTGGCTGTAAATTAGAAAAACTATTTCTACACAAAAATTGTTCTGGCTGTAACTTAGAACATTTTTCATATGGGGTAAAAACATATGAAATCAACCAATGAGTTGACCGCACCGATTTCGAATTGGATGAAATTTGGTACGAAGGGAAAGTTAAACATAATAATAGCGTTTGCCAACTTTCAGTGTCCTAGCCCTCGTACTTTCGGAATTATGGACATTCCAAGTTGGAAAAAATCAATAAAAATGCACTCAGATGCCTTAACACAATTTTTTATATCTCGAAAAGTATTCATTGTACGTTAATAATCAAGGGCTCATTTTACAGACAAAAACATGCGCCATTCAAAAAAAAATTTTTTTTAAATTTTCGATCAAGGATAATGTAAATAAAAAAAGGACTAAAACTTCCAAAGGATATATCTCGAAAATCAATATTTTTAAAAATTTCAAAAAAATATATGTTAATTATTATTATGTTTTGTACAAGTCTGCCAAATTTCAATGTGGAGTCTTTATTACAACATGAGTTATTAAGAAAAAAGCAGGCGAAGGTTTATGTATTTCATGAAATATACCAAAATACAAAAAGGTGACAAATTACAAAAAGAAGGACAAATCAAATGTAACGGAACTTTTTCAACTTTACAACCTAGGCGAAATATTTATTGCCTGTTCACACAAAAAATTTACAAATATTTTATGACATGTGGTCGGCTTATTGGCAGTAGCAAATTCAGTCCCTATTTAAAAAACATTTTATGACCCGTAGTTCACGCAAATTTTCCAATTCAAGAAAAGCAATTCAAGAAAGTACCAAAAAAAACAGTATAAATAGTTCAGAGACTCTAAGTCAAACTTCAGTTGAATACCAGATTTCATAAGTGCTAAACGTCAAAGTGTTAAAGTGACTGGATCGTTTGAAAAAGCAAAAAAAAGAGACTAAATATTTAAATAAATTATAATTATTGTCATTACAAAAAAGTCGTGCACAATTCATTCGGTTGTGGTATTTAAATAAAAAATATGCCATTCAGCTCAACATTTTGCTGTAATCCTTTTAAAAAATCCGGTCACACTGCGTGCAATAAAAGTTTAAGACAAGTCCAAGAATGGATGCTACAGTATACTAAGGATAAAAACATTACGATCTCAAATAAAATTTGTGGGACATGTAGAATAAAATTTTCGCATCTGAAAAAATCTAATAAATCTAATTTGGAAGAAGGTTCAGACATAAACGAAAATGTAGATACTTTCGATTACATTGCATCAGGCACGGAAGAAGATGACATTGCGTCAGGCACGGAAGAAGTTGCTATTTCAAAATTAAACCAATCTTTACCGTATCTGGAACAATCTCCGATAAAAAAGAAGAAGTTACATCAAAAACGGTACAGAGATGCAAAATTCAGGAAAATAAGTGATTCGATTCAAGACAAAATTTTCCACTGTTCAGCACAATCAACTTCGCATATGTGCCCACAATCCGAAATAATAGAACAATTAAAAGAAAAGTTTAAAACATTAACAAAAAATAGTGAGAAAATCCAACTGCTGACAATTTTACCAAAAAGCTGGACAATACATAAAATTAAGGAAGAATTCCTGGTTACAAACTATATCGCGCAAAAAGTTAAGCATTATTTGAAACAAAGGGTGTGATGAGTACGCCTAACCCAAAACTGGGAAGTCCAATTTCACCAGTGACAAGCAGTTTAGTAAAATTCTTTTATGAATCCCATGACGTCAGCAGGTGTTTGCCCGGACAGAAAGATTTCGTGTCTGTTTTTGAAAATGGTACAAAAGTCAGGAAAAATAAAAGACTTTTGCTTGGAAACTTAAGAGAAATGTACGCCTTGCCTTATTCAAGGAACGACATGATGGAATAAAAATAGGTATTTCCAAGTTTTGCCAACTTCGCCCGAGGAATATAATTCTAGCAAATGCGAGTGGATCTCATAACGTGTGTGTTTGTACAAAGCATCAAAATGTGAAGCTGATGATTGATGCTATAAATTTAAAAAAATTAACTGCTGGTGTTCCGAATTATCAGCTTGAATGTTGCAAAGATTGTTTGAAACAAATGACATGCATTCCATCTTCTTCAAAGTGTCACCTACGTAAATGTAACAAGTGTCCAGGAATTGAAAATTTAAAAGCAAAACTAAATCAATTACTAGAGCAAAATGATATTGATGAAATAACATATAAACAATGGGTAAGTGTAGATAGGGATAATTTGGAGACCATGATTGGCCAAGCCGACGTTTTTGTGGATTCCTTATGTGAAAAGCTTGAAATTCTATTACCTCATTCACCTATTGCAAAACAGCAGGCGGCATATCTGAGCGAAAGAAAATCAAATTTGGAAGAAAATGAAATGAGTTTGCGATTTTTCAGAAAATGCTTCTTTTACTATTCAGGATGCAGTCCAGGGATTTCACTGGAACAACTCTCAGGCCACTTTATACCCAATTGCTATTTATTTTAAATCAGATGGAAAAACACAACATACAAACTTCATAATAATATCTGATTATCTTGTACACGATTCTGTAGCTGTTCACCTGTTCCATCGCCACCTGAATGTATTTTTGAGAAAAAAGTTTAAAACAACCCCGAAGAAAATCACGTATTTTTCAGACGGTAGTGCTGCCCAGTTTAAAAATAAAAAGAACTTTATCAATTTATGTTATCATATGGAAGATTTTGGATGTAATGCTGAGTGGCATTTATTTGCAACACGCCATGGAAAAGGCCCAAGTGACGGGCTTGGAGGTACCGTAAAGAGAGACGCACGTCGAGCTAGTTTACAGCGTCCATTATAAGGTCAAATAACTACTCCAAAACAATTATATGAATGGTGCCTGCAAAATCTTTTGAACTGTAATTTCGAGTTTTTAACTCTAAAAGACCACGAAGAAGAAGCACGGTTCCTTCAAATTCGTTTTAAAGATTTGCGTACTATTCCTGAAACTCAAAAGCTGCATTCTATTGAACCTGTAGATAAAAAAAATTAAAGTCAAGCGTTACTCGGCGGATGCAGATTTTTTAATTGAAATCCTTCAGAAATAAATAAATATGCTGTAATAAAGTGTTTAATAATGATAATACATTATGTTGTACTTTTTATTAAAGGTTTAGCAATGGAGAAAAAGAGTTTAAGCAAAGAAAAGTCGAAAAAGTTCCGTTACATTTGATTTGTCCTTCTTTTTGTAATTTATCACCTTTTTGTATTTTGGAACATTTCATGAAATACATAAACCCTCGCCTGCTTTTTTCTTAATAACTTATGTTGTGATAAAGACTCCACATTGAAATTTGGCAGACTTGTACAAAACATAATAAGAATTAACATATATTATTTTTAAATTTTTAAAAATATTGATTTTCGAGATATATCCTTTGGAAATTTTAGTCCTTTTTTTATTTACATTATCCTTGATCGAAAATTTAAAAAAAAAATTTTTTTGAATGGCGCATGTTTTTGTCTGTAAGATGAGCCCTTGATCATTAACGTGCAATGAATACTTTTCGAGATATTAAAAATTGTGTTAAGGCATCTGAGTGCATTTTTATTGATTTTTGCCAACTTGGAATGGCCATAATTCTGAAAGTTGGAAGGCTATATGTCTGAAAGTTGGCAAATATTATTGTGCCGATCCATAGATCATGTGTACAAAATCTTATCAAATTTGGAGGTGATGAAGTCAGAAATGTTAATATTTTCGGTTGATTTCATATGTTTTTACCCTATGACAAGAAAATTTTTTTTTTGTCAATTGTTTAATTTTTTGATTTTTTGTTATTATTGTTTTTTCAAATGACATGAAAAAAAAATTTTGTTTATCAATTGTTTTCACATTTCTAATTAATAATATATCTTCCTGACGATGCTATCCAAAGGATAGCGAAATATCGAAAAAATATAATTAAGTTATAAACACGACCAAACGCCTGGACAATTTAATTATTGAATTATGCAATAAATGTTTTTTTTACTTTGTACGGGAAAGCTAAGCGTTATTAAGTGACATTTCAATTTCCCACTTAATTTCCGACTTGACCAATGACAATGTTGCCACATGTGCAATTTCAAGAAATGGCAACATAAAGTAATCTTAGATAAACTTTGTTATCATTTCATGCGAATGCAAGTGATTTTTAATTCAAAAGCATAAATTTGCAAAATGGTTTACACATTTTCAGTTCATTAAAATTATTTTATTTAATGGAAGACTACTTTCATATCTCTAGATTTGAAGGGTAGATTTTTATTTCCGATTGAAAACAAAATTGGAATTAAATTATTCATAAGAACGCGCGGTAAATGTTATACATATTGATCATGGTAGAATTATCTATCAGTTGTAATCGTTTAAACACGTGTTGACATTTTTCGTTTCTCTCGCCAAAATCATATGTACACTCCTTATTTAAATGCACTAAAAATTCCATATTCAGCTGCCTGTATCTTTTGTAATTTGTAACCGATTGCAGAATTTTAAATGGAAACTAGACATCTTGAGATATAAACAAAATCATGACAATAGTAGTTTCTTAACTAAAGAAGTTTTTTTTTGAGCAATTTATAAAAAAAAAGTCCAACAATGTGCTATTTATTTTTTGTTCACTCGAATAAAGGCACTTTAACTCATTTTAATGAAAAAACAGTGTTTCTTGTTGTTTTAATTTATTTTACTTTATTTAAGAACTATTAGTAATGGGTACAACCCCCTTTGTTTTTAATAACTTCAATGATACGTGTTTTCATTGAGAGATAAAGATAATTTATGTAATCCAACGAAATTTGATTCCAAGCATTCTTAGTGGCCTGAATTAGTGACTGATTGTCATCAAATTGTCTACCTCCTTCATAGAACTTACGAGATAACCAACCCCAGACATTTTCGATGTTTAGATCTGGCCAATAGGGTGGCCTTTCAAGAATATTAACATTGTGGCTTGCAATGAACTCCTTTACTGCTCTGGCGTTGTGTATAGGGGCATTATCCTGTTGAAATATCCAAGATATGGGACCAAATAATTCACTTAACTTCGGAAGAGCCGATTCCAATAACGATTTATGGCTTGCACCAGTCATTTTTGCACTTTGAAATTCAAGATCGATGGTGCAATAGTACGTATAAGCACCCCACACCATAACGCTGCCCTCTCGGTTGTGATGTCGGTTCAAAAAACGCCTATCTTTGCGCATATAATGGAAATAATAGTTGTAGCCATCAGGCCCATCCAAATTAAACTTCTTCTCATCCGTAAATACAACGGTTCTCCAGTCAATTACATGACTTCTCGACTGCACATCCCATACCATGTAGTCTCTTGCGAATGGAAGCCGCTCTTCTTTACAAGCTCTTAATTACTCTGCGTACTGATGAACTGCTCGCTTCCACTCCAGCTTGAGCTCTTATTTTT
This sequence comes from Phaonia tiefii, assembly GCA_963931995.1. Taxonomy (NCBI): domain Eukaryota; kingdom Metazoa; phylum Arthropoda; class Insecta; order Diptera; family Muscidae; genus Phaonia; species Phaonia tiefii. The sequence goes on from OZ008370.1 coordinate 130,402,981, forward strand.
GACAAGGATAGGGCAGAATTAGAAGCAATTCTGTTGATTTTTCGTTTCTCATACGTAGAGAAAGACAATGAAACCCTTCCTTTAGAAATTTTTCCATATCCCTCGGGGTTCTTGATGTAATTGTCGACAAACGTTGGGCTCCGTTCAATTTTTGTTGGCTATAGCGCGGTTAGAATATCCTTCAGAACGGTAAACATCGATTTTAGTTTTTTTCGATAGATTTAAAATTTTTTGTTTTGCCATTTCGACTCGTAGAATGATTAAGATTTAATAAATTGTTATAAACAAACGCTCCCTACAAAAAATCATCGCTTACTTTAAAAATAATAAAAAACTAATAAAGTGCCTTTATTCAAGTGAACAAAAAAAATAGCATATTTTTGGACTTTTTTTATAAATTGCTCAAAAAAAGTTATTTAGTTAAGAAACCACTATTGTCGTGCTATCTCAAGATATCTAGCTTCCATTTGCATTTTAAAATTCTGCAATCGGTTACAAATGGCAAAAGAAACAGGCTGCTGAATATGGATTTTTGGAATTTGTTTTGTATTGTTGGTATATTTTTGTGTAGAGTTTGACAACTGAAACGACTAAACGAAAATAAAATGTCTGTTGTTGCTGGTGACAGCTACAACAACAGCTGCTGCTACCATGTATCGGGGTTTTCAATAAGAGCGCTACAAAAGTTTTTTTAAATAAAACAAAACCGGTTTTAGATACCAATGAAATTCTTTATTCCTGTGAAAGTACGTTCGATGCCATTATGTATGGAACTCGATTTCTTTTGCATGGCCACCACGGGCACGCTTGCAGAAGTCCAGACGCTGAACCCAATTTTCGACGGTTTTCAAGCATAAATCGGCCGATACTGCTGCAATTTCATGTTCGCTATTCGTACGAAGTTCATCAATCGTCGCTGGCTTGTTGGCATAGACCATAGACTTGACGTAGCACCACAGGAAATAATCTAACGGCGTCAAATCGCACGACCGAGGCGGCCAATCGACTGGGCCATTTCGTGAGATAACACGTTCACCAAACTTGGTTTCCAATAAATTGATTGTGGCATTCGCTGTGTGGCTTGTGGCGCCGTCCTGTTGGAACCACATGTCCTCCAAGTCCATATTATCCAATTGGGGCCAAAAATATTCGGTTATCATTGAACGGTAGCGATTCGCATTCACAGTAATGTGCCGGTCTTGATCATCACGGAAGAAGTACGGCCCAATGACGCCGCCGGCCCATAAACCGCACCAAACCGTAATTTTTTCAGGATGCAATGATGACTCATGGATTACGCGTGGATTGCTGTCTGACCAATAACGCATATTTTGGTTATTGACGAAGCCATTCAGCCAGAAATGAGCCTCATCGCTGAAGATGACTGAGGCCACTGAAGTTGAGGCCACTGACTCCAAATTTCGGTAGTAAATTTTAATAATTTCGACTCGTTGTTGGCTCGTATATCTTTCCATGATGAAATGGCAAACCTTACTGAAGAGAAATGTCAAAAGAGCGGGGGAAAATATGGCGTCGTTTGGTGTCATTATGGATGTACTTTTGTAGCGTCTCTGTTGAAAACCCCTTTATTTGTTGGCACTGGCTACCGTATCGCATTTTTTCACCCATTTCAGCAAATGTTGCCACATTTCGTAGTATTAAGCGTATATCGTTTTATTTGGAAAGTCGTAAGTGGCGATAGCTTAATGGAATAAAGCAAACAGCCTTATTAATTTATTGTTTTCTAGATTTAGTCGATTAATTGGTATAAAATATTCGATTACTTTATTACTCGAATTCAGTTGTTTTCAAGTACTCGAGCAAACGTTTGACACAAATTGTTCGATTAATCGAACAATGATTAAGCGATTGGATACCCTGGTTATAATTATTATGACCTACGGAAAGTAGGACACATACTGAGCCGTTGACATAGCCGAGCAGGTGGAGTTATGGTGTGGGCGCCATTTCGTAATAGAACAGCATAGAGCTGCAGTTTTTGTCGTCAAGAATGAGTGCGATGCCGTACAACGGTGTGTTGGGAAAGGCATTTAAAGACGTGAATGAAATTGTTAGAGTGGAAATTTCAGCAAGATAACGTCCCTATCCATACCGCCAGAGCCGTTCAATTGTGAATTGAACGTCAAGACGTTAGAGTATTGAAGTGGCCGCCTTACCTGCCTTACAGCCTCAACATTGCCGAAAATGTGTGGGGATGGATTGTTCACAAGGTGACCTAGCCTGGGTAGCAATATTCTAATAAATCGAGCCCATTGATGCGATTAAACACATCTGGTGATACATTTCCCTGGACCTAAATAGTAATTTATAAGACTTCCTAAGAAACAGGATATACGACGGCGGATCAATAAGACGGTGACTTTTCGAACTTCCCTCGTAGTTATATGAAATGCAACACTGCTCGCATAAATTACCACCTGTTAATAGACTACTGTCAAATTTTGAGCAGGTTCCGTCATTTACTTTGCGTAAAAACGTAAATCCTCGTGCATTTTTTTTTAATGGAAAAAGTGAATTTCGAGTGCTGATTAAACATTATTTTTTGCGAAGAAAAAAAAGGGTCAATTAAACCAAGGAAAAGCTTGATAAATACTATGGGGACTCTGCAACATCGATTTCAATGGTAAAAAATGGTTTACTGACTTTCGTTGTGGTCGCATAAGTACAAATGACGCCGAACGTTCTGGACGGCAAATTGAGGTTAATACACCCGAAAATGTCGAACAAATCCACGATATAGTATTGGCCGATCAAAGAGTAAAAGTGCGTGAAATTGCTGATACCATAGGTATTTCAAATGGCAGTGTGGTTTCGATTTTAAATGATCAGTTGGGTTTAAGAAAGCTGTCTGCAAGATGGGTGCCGCGTTTGCTCACAATTGCCCATAAACGTAATCGTGTGACAACTTCAAAGGATTGTTTGGAGTTGTTTAATTGGGCTACGAATTGGTACCTGATCCGCCATATATGACTTGGTGGAAAGAGATTTAACTCCAACGATGAAATTATTGATCATATAAATGATGGCTAAGCAAGTGAGTCGAAAAAATAACTTGAGCTTTTGAATATAATTTTTTTTTATTTTTTTTAAGAGTCACTCTAATAGAATTAAAGCAGTCTTATATTGTAGTTTAGTAATTAAGTGAACTACTTTATAAAAAAACACAAATGTATTATCATTATTATTTTAGGAGAAGGAAACGTGAAGAACCATACTCCAAAGGGAGCGCTATTCAAGTGAGCGACAGTGTACATGAAATCTGGTTCACAATTCGTTGAAAACGAAACTAATTTCAACAGCTAATGTGTTATGTACCGCAATGAGAACAACACCCCCGCTTTTTATTCCTAATCCATCCGTTCCAAACACTTGACAAACGTGACAAAAAATAATAATATATAATTAATTTTGTATATAATATACACAAAATATATAATATATTCCGTATAATTGTTGAAGACCTCTTATAATCTGATTTAATTCCAATATAGGAAAACTTGGATATTTGGGATTATGATCGCTTTTAGAGATGGCGATAAGAATGGACTTTAGAGTCTACAAGTGTTTTCGGGCTGTTACTGTACTGTATAGGACCTTTAAAAGTATTCTGTATTCAGCTTCTACGGGAAAACAATTCGATCCGGTAGACAAAGCCCTGATAAGTTTTGTGACAGTCAACCCAAGTTGCAACAACATGCAAAAACACAGAATTTCAAAAATTCTTTTGCTTGTTTGGACTCATATTTGAAATCTAGTTTAAACATGAATTGGATCTTATTCTTCATCACTTAAGTAGAAAATCTTGAGTTACTTAGCATCATGTTAATTTTTGTAGGGTGTTGTAGCAAAACTTTCAATCCTTGTCTGATGACTCCTCAAAATCAACAAATGTTCAAGATATTTTCAAGTTATACTGCACTTTTTCTTTCTGTCACTTTGCTCAAAACCGTTTCTTTAACCTTTTACTTTAATTACATTAAACATATAACTATAGGAAGAACTTGTGCTCCCGCACCCAACGTTAATTTGTCTTCATCCGTCTACAAAAAAGCCGACAAAAAGGCAATTACTTTTGCTTAAAGTCAAATATCTTTCGACGGCTTGCAATACAAAACAAAAAATACAACAAAAATTGCTAAATAGAGAAAGAAAAAGCAGCAAAAATATCGTTTGGCCCACAGCTGCACTTAACACAAAGTAATCAAAAAGTTTTGCTATATTGTGGTTAAAGTCGCCATTACCATCGTGGCCGCCGCCATTGCCATCATCAACGACATCGTCATCGTCATCATCATCGTCATTGGTTCCATCATCGCCTGGACTGAACTGGACTGGTCTGTGCCGTAACTGCCGTGTACATTCATACATGTGGTAGTATTAGAATTGGAGTTGATGAAACTATTTCTGGCGGCAAAAAAGCAGTGAATGTGTGAGAATGTCATAAAAATGACGCAAACTTCTGAACTTGGTAAAGTCCGCGGATTCCCCGGAAAATTAGTATTTCATACGATTGTATGCCACAAGGTTTAGTTTTAACGTTTTCAACGACAATAAATAGTCACCACTCATTCTGTTGGTTAGTAATTGCAACAGATATGGTAAAATTGTATCGTCTATTTTTTTGTAAACAGATATGAGATTTAAATAATTGGGTAAAATACAGGTAATAAATTTCCGTTTTAAACATAAAAATTATAAAGCAATTTTCTAAATTTTCTTTTTAATATGAAGCTTCTTTATTAGCTTTATATTATTTTCAAAAAAAAGTCGAGCACAAAAGTAATATTTTTTTGAGCTATTTGGCAGGCATCACCTTCCAACGTATAAATACAAAAAAAAATTTATTCCCATTATTATCATCCCTGGTTTATCCTATAGTTCGAGCTAACAAAGAATTATGATATTCAGTTTGTATTGCATTTAAAAATGTTAACTGTATTTAATCTATAATCACACTACGGGAAAATGAACTGGTTCAAAACCAACCACGTGACTGATTACTTGGGGGTAGGAACAGGTCCTAGTTCTAAAACTACTGTATTTGCGGAACCGGAACGTTTTTTAGAGAGTTGTTCTTCGAGGTGGCCGTCGGCAATGCAAAGGTAGTGTGTGCAGTTCTTGTGCATGAGAACGTGAGTTCAATCCCTGCTCTGACCACCTTAAATTTCCTTCGATGGCGGTCACCTCGCTTAGTGACGGCGACACTATCGAGTACTTAGCCTCATGGCTTCTCAAAATAATGTTCGGAACCGGGGTTAGGCTGTAGGTCCCAATCAGTGAGAGTAAACCCAGAAAGCGCACAGCTCATTGATTTGTGAGAAGCTCTCCCTAATCCCATCATGGGATATAACGGGAGACAATTTTTTTTTCGAGGTGATAATTAACACAATGCAGATTCAAACTTTGAACTGAACTTTAAATGACCCCTTCAGTTTCAGTTAAATAGTTTCAGATAATATCATCTTTTTAATTTAAGAATTTCCAATTCAAATTCAGAAACCATCAATAAAACTTCAGAAATTCAATACGAAAATCAGAAATTGTCAATTGAAAACCACGAAATATCAATTGCTATTCAGCAAACATCAATAGAAGTTTAGAAAATATCAACTGATATTTAGAAAAGTCTATTGGAATTCAGAAATTGGAAATGGAAATTAAGAAAACATCAATCAAATTTCAGAAAATATCAATTTAAATTCAAAAAATATCAAATGATATTCAGAAAATGTCCATTGAAATTTGTCTAAATTATAATTAAAATATATTAGTTCTTTGTAAAAACTTTTCTGAATTACAATTAATATTTTGTGAATTTCAATTGAAATTTTCTGAAATCTAATGGACATTTCCGAATTCCAATTGATATTTTCTGAATTTCAAATGATTTTTTTCTGCATTTCAATTGATGTTTTCTGAATTTCAATTTAAGTTTTCTGAATTTCAGTTCTTTTTTTCTCAACTTGAAATATTATTTTCGGATTTTCAAATATATATTCTGTATTTCAATTGATATATTCTGAATTCTGAGCCAATGTAGAAAAATGGTAAGCACCATTAGATTCAGCGTACTCGAATTAGGTTTACCCACTGGGTGCACTGCTTGTTACGATTTTGAACTAGCACAGTGTTATTAATAAACAAATTTTAAGATGCATCTAATTTTTTTTTCTACTCACAAAATTTAAACCGTCTGTTGAAACACCCTGTTTACTTCAGTCAATTGCTTCCATTTCGTAACATTGTTTGAGCGCCATCTCCTTTGTGCCTTTTGAAATTGTTAGATATGATGATAATTTTTACAATACATTCCTCATAATAAGATCAATAAATTTTATTGCCTAATTTCGAATGTTTAGGCTCTGAATTTCAATTAATATTTTCTGAATTTCAATTTGAGTTTACTGAATGTTAGTTGATTTTTTCTGAATTTCAATGGTAGTTTTCTGATTTTCAAATAGAAATTCCAAATTTCAATCGATATATTCTGCATTTTAAATGGAAATTCTAAATTTCGTTTGATTGTTTGTTAATTTCAATTAAAAATTTTGAATATCAATTGGTATTTTCTGATTTACACTTGAAAAAGGTATAGTTCTTAAATGTTAAGACCGGGTATCTCAAAAGAAAGTTTGCGTTCGTTTAGCTGACTGCGCGAAAGCATTGTATCTGAGGAACGCGGGAGTATTCTAGTAGGTAGTAGACATCTGCACAAGACGTTTTGCGTGGTCATTCAAGGCATTTGCCTTTTTCATGTACTTTCTGTGCTCTACACAATATAAATACCTTTTTCGCCTCACATCGTATTACAGTTTTGTGCACACACAAATACACACCTTCACGAATGCTTTATCTACAGTACCCCGAAGTTCTTGGTTCTCGCAACTTCGCTGCAGTAAATGTCTTGGAAAAACAGCTAATATCTTGTCAAGACGTCTTGTGCAAATGGCCACGGTCGACAAAGCATTCGTTTGTGTATATATGAGTGTGTTCACAAAAACAAAAGCGAAGTACTAGAATTGTGTTTTTTGTGATCTACAGCTTCTCACACATACACGAAAACTTTTTTTCAGAACACTAAAGTATTTGGTTGCAGCCACTTCGCTACAGTACTTGTCTTGAAATAAACCAAATGTCTTGACTGACCATTCAGTATTCTTTTGCGGATGGATAGTAGGTAGACTGGCTCTTGGGAATTCAGTCACTATGGAATGTTTTTCGGGAGCGGACCGCGAGCTCTGCTTGCGAGAGTTTTACAAAAACGGTGATTCAGCGCCTGTAGTGCGTAAAGGATTCCACAGTATTCAAGGTTCTGAAAGTATTCAAGGTATATGAAATGATGCGCCAAGCATCCCTCTCATTCGAAAATGGGTCACACGATTTGAAGAGACCGTTGCAGCAATACAAAAGCCAAAATCTGGGCGGACAAGGTCATCAAGAACGGCAGACAACGTGGAGACTGTAAACTAGTGTGTTCCTGAGGTCCTAATCATTAAATTCGGAAGCGCGCAAGTGATTTAAATGTGAACAGAACGTCATTACAACGCCCTTGCGTAGACATCTAAAACTGCACCCGTACAAAATTAACAAGAAGAATTAAAACACCAGGATGGCAGTCATAAGCCTGAGTTTGTAAACCAGGTAATTTAGCGCTTCTCGATGTCTAACAACATCTCCTTTTCGGATGGAGATCACTTTCACCTTATTGAACAAGTAAATAAGCAAAACTATTGCTGCTGGGTTGCAACGAATCAGAAACACTAGCATGAAAGTCAACCTCATTCATGGGCTGCGATGTGGACCTTACTTTTTTACCAACTTTTTTGCCAAATCTCATCTTCATATCTCTGACAGTTCATGAGATATAGCCATTTTAAATTTCAAGTTGTATGGGCGGTGCCACGCCAACAAATACTGTGCTTTGACTATTAATAAACATTTTTCTTAAAGACATCTTATTCTTTATTTTATCGATTCACAAAATATTAACTTTCTTTTGATACACTCTGTATATTTCAGACAATTGTTTGCTTTTTCGTAACATTCTTTGAGCGCCGCTCCACTGCTTGCATTTGTGCCAGAAACAGGTCCTGTGAGCGACTTTTGACAAGTTAGATTGGATGATAGCTTTTACAATACTCTCTTCATAATAGGTCTACAAAATGATATGAAATTAGTCGGTAACTCGTTAAGTTATCGCTAGAATAAATATGATAAAAAAATTTCGATTGCATTTTATTTTTATAGAAAATCACAACGTAACTCGTAAAGAAAATGCCTTTATTTTGAGTGTCACCACTTTTTAGTTTCTAGGAGGACCGTTTTCTTTCGAGCGAGTAGGCCTATGGGTCCAATCTATTTGGTCATTCTCAAAGTTAATTTTTATTCTCGCCATACTAATTGCAGTTTAGTCCAATTATCTCTTCTTGAACACTTTGGATTAACTTCGCAGACTTATCCCCTCTTCACCTACCACAGGACAAGTACTTTTAGCCAATTGACACCACATCTCCCGTAGGGCAGACATAGTAATAATGCCCTTTAGACAATAAACAAACTGTACCATTTTTGATTGAAAAATTGTACTTAAAATAGTGCTCACCATTCCCACAGAAATGCTACGTATATACATTTGTTAGCTTTTTGTTGTTGTTGTTGTTGCTAATGTCTAGTTGATGTAATGGCCGGGTCAGTTCAGTCCATTTGTAGTAGGAGTGAATATGGCCAACAAAACATGGTCATTTGTATTGTCATGCAACATCATTCACAGTGCATTTGGTGCTTGTGTTTGTTGTGTATAGGTAGGTTGGTATGTACGTATGTATGTATGTGCAACAAAAGTAAAATGACAAAATTTCACATTAACGTTTCTGGTCAAGTTTGTCATTAGGAAAATCAAACGCCAACTGCAACGGCAGCACGAAAAATGTTGCGAACTAAAAAGGAAATTAAAGTTGGCTGATTCGCTTTTTCTAGCCGGTTACATGCGAATCGATTTATGATGGGATGATAGCGCCAACATGTGCTAACATGACATTGTGATGAAGATTTATGTACATATGAGAATGATTTGAAAGAGTCCATAAGTGTTGGTATTGTTGGATTAATCACGGATGTGTTTGGAATGTCATATTAAGATTCTTAAACATTTTCACGTAGATCCATTTTCAAAGGTTTTCTGTGATTGCAGATAGGATTTATATGGAAACATAAAATAGGTTAGGCTAGGTTGAGCAAGAGGATTCGAAGCGTTTACACCTCGATTCAGGACTCATTTCTGGGCATTCAACTAAGCAAGTACGTTTTGGATTCCCGGGAGAAACCTTAATGTTTCTATAGAAAATTCGTGCGGCGCACAACTTTCGCCACTTTTTTCAAAACACTGCTCCCGTAGTTTATCCAAAATAGTTATTGTATCGCCTGAGAGGTGTTGGAGTCTCCATCCTATATAAATACGCTAATGTGTGTTCCATCGTATCGTTGTCCTCCTCCCAAGTCCTAGATTCATTTGAATCCACCCACTCCATTTTATACAGATGTGCCCGCAGCGTAGACTGTCGAGCTGAGACACCCATGATTCGGCTCAGTTCTAGTTGTCCTTAACTTATCTGTCTTCTGACTTTATTCCCAACCAGGTCACCTTACAGGCTATTTGATATTCTCCTCCCATTTGATGCGTTCCATAATCTCATGTGGGGTATTTTCGCTCATTGTTGGACTTTAGTATTTATAGCCGGGAAGAAGAAACACTAAAGTACACTGGGCAATACGAAGTTGTAAGCCCTACAAAGCACCTGGCATAGTACTCGTGGTGTTACAAAGACTAGCAATTTTGACTCTCCGGCTTTAACAGAGCTGCCTTAAACTATCCTATATTCTTGTTATTCCAAGACATTATTAGTTCTGATAGCGGTGAAATCATCGCATATTACTCCAAAAGAATTTAGACCAAAAAGTCTCTCACTTTTCCTTCGAGAGCATTGATTAAGTCAAATCTGCCAAAGAAAATACGTACTTCTCAGTTGGCCACATTCCAGCACGCTTACAATAGCAGTACATCTACGGAAGCCGCTGTGCAGGGTTTCGTGAGTTTCATAGAGAAATCTGTTTACCTAAAGGAATACACTCTTATCATATTTGTCGATATAGAGTGTATATTTGTGACCATCGGTGGTGCAAAGGTAGTGTGCGAAGCTCTTGTACATGAGAACCTGGGTGGGATCCCTGGTTAGACCACCTCACATATCTTTCGACGACGGTCACCTCACCTCACTCAGTGACGGCGACACTATACAGTATTTAGCCATGTAAAAAAGCTGCTCAAAATACCGTTCGGAACCGGTTTAAAACCGTAGGACCTAATCAGTGTCTGTAAAACTAGAAAGCGTACAGCTCACTGATTGCGAGAAGCTCTCCCCTATTCCTTTATGGGATGTAATGGGAAACTATAAGACGATCGAATAACGGACCTAATAATGGGATGCCCTACTTCAAAGACGGTAATGGGAATCTGGTGACCGATAAGCAGTGTAAGCTTAGAAGAGACCACTTTTCACACTACTCCGCTCAGATCAGGAGGTAATTGTAGATTCTACCCCCCCCCCCCCCGGACGTCAATATACCACCGCTGGTGTGGATGGGCTACGAGCTATTTCAGGCCGGTGGCGAAGGACTGGTAGCCCACATGCATCAACTTATATGCAGAATATGGTTGGGGGAATCTATGCCTGACGACCGGAGTCTCAAGGTATTATGACCTGTCTTCAAAAATGGTGATCTGTGTGTATGTTCCAACTAACGTGGTATCAGTCTTTTATCCATCGCGTATACGATTTGGCGAGCGTGTTATGTGAAAGACAAAGGTCAATTGTTAAACATCTGATTGAACCTTATCAGTGTGGTTTTAGACCAGGCAAGTCCACGACTGACCAAATATTCACGCTACGCCAAATCCTGGAAAAGATCCACGAAAAGCAAATCGATACATACCATATTTTTATCGATTACGAAGTTGCTTTCGAAATTGGGAAAATTGTACGAAGCTATGTCTGAAATTGGGATTCCGGCAAAACTGATACGCCTCTGTAGAATGACGCTGACCAACACCAACCCAGCAGTGAAAGTGGGGAAAGACCTCACTGAACCATTCAGTACCAAGCGAGGACTTAGACAAGGCGACACACTTTCGTGCAATCTCTTCAACATCTTAATGGAGACAATAACGAGAAAAGCTGCAGTAAATAAACAAGACCATTAACACGAAAAGCCATAAGGTGCTGGCGTATGCTGACGACATAGACATCATTGCGCGAAATTTGCGAGAGGTTACTGCAGTATTTTCAAGAATCGAAAAAGAATCAGAGAAGGTGGGTCTTGCTGTTAATGAGGGGAAGAAAAATTTGATGGAGTCAACGACTAGACAAACGTCTCGACTTGGTCCGTACTTGAACATTGACAACCGATTTAATTTTGATGTGGTAGATGCATTTATCCAATTTGGATCCGCCGTTGACAAGGACAACAACCCAGCCTGGAGATAAATAGGAGAATTGTGCTTACAAATATATGCTATTTTGTGCTCAGCAAGCAGTTTAGGAACACATCCCTCTCTCGACGGACAAAAGTCCAGCTATATCAAACTCTCATTTTACCAGTCCTGGTATATGGCTCCGAAACTTGGGTCATATCTGAAGCGGATGAGAAACACCTAGGAGTATTCGAGAGGAAATTTTCACGTAAAATATATGGTCCTGTTAGAGAAAACGGCGAGTACCGACGTCGCTGGAACCAAGAGCTATATGATTTATATTCTGACGTGGAAATCAGAAAATAGCCTACACTGAAAAAATTTTCGGAAACGTACATATGTATATAAAAATGGTTGTATGTACATATGTATGAGTGTATGTTACGAATGGACTCGAAACCGGCTCCACCGATTTCGATGAAATTTTCAGACAGTATTCAGAATCATCTAGCGGGTGACATAGGCTATACTGCCAGGGTGAAAGTGGGCGGTGCCACGCCCCCTTTTCAAAAATCACTCTGACGACTTTTCTAATAGACCAATAGAGTGATTGTTATGAAAATTTCACTATGTGGTACTGACGACACGCTGATACTCCTTGGCTATACTTGGTTGTGCTTGGATAAAGGGGAGTGGCACCGCCCATACAACTTGAAATTTAAAATTGCTATCTCTCATGAACTGTCAGAGATATGAAGATGAGATTTGGTACATATGTTGCTGGAACAGTATGAATTACAGCCGGGGTGGAAGAAGCGGTGGCACGCCCCCTTTGAAGAAACCGATATAACAGCCATGACTATAGTTTGAAACGTAATGAAACAACATTGAAGACAAAACGTAGTTTGCCGGGTCCAGCTAGTTTTACATAAAGAGCCGGAGCAAGAAAAATAATCAATCATTCATGAGAATTTAGGAAATTTAATTATCTTTCAGAAACCGACAAAAATTGGTATTTTCAAGTAGTTTCTGAGATACACCATTTTTGTGAAAAGCCAAAATGCAATGTTTACAACAGTCCTTTTTTAAAATTTGAAATCTTTAAATCTTAGAATTTAATCGATTGCTCGTTAAACTTAAGCACCAATTCAAGGATCCCTCGATGACACTAATGGACGACCGCGACTCGGCTGCCATTGTAACACAACAATGGAACACTACACTGCCCGGCTTCTACTCTTCCAATAAAATACGCTACGACTGTGAATTTAATGTGCTAAGCAGCGAAGATCTCTACCGCATGCCCAAGGGTATATACACGGTTATCACAAGTTCCGTCAAAATCTCTACACCAACGAGCCCTCATTTAGTGTTGTCGTGACAACATCGGGTAGCCAAAGTAGAGATACAAATCAATCGTCACAACAGCCTGAAGATGATCCGTCTAAGGATTTGCCACCCAGTTATGAATCTCTCTTTCCCGACAGGTAGATGTAACAAACACATTTGCCAAGACCAATATATTTATCACAATATGATGCGATGAATGTGTTCGTTATACGCTGCTACGAACCTTTAATGCAAATATTTTGAATGAAAGACACACCCAAATCTTCCATTAGGTGCCAGGCGCATCATCACTAACCCGAAAACAAGCATTTAACTATATTTAAGAAAAAACAAGTCAAATTCACATACGGCAGCCTCCGTTGAAACGCAATCAATTACTAACTGTACATACAAGCGGTAAAGATATTTTATTATGGTCGAATCTCTTTTGAAATTGGTCAAGCAAAAAGATATCTCAAACCAATTGTCGAAACACATTTGCCACTCTGATTGAGGTATCTCCAAAACATGCATTCTGAATGCAGCAACCGCTTCTTCAGGTGTCGAAAAACGTTGACCTCTCAGTTTTTTTTTTAACGTACGGGAATAAAAAGAAGTCACTCGGTGCCAAGTCAGGACAATACGGCGGATGACCCATCAAATCGATGTTTTGGGTGCTCAAAAATGCAGTGGTTTCAGCCGACGTGTGAGAGCTCGCATTGTCGTGGTGAAGAGTGATCCGTCATCGGCGGTTGGTTTTCGTGATTTCTTGGAAGACAACTGGCAAACAAATGGTTGTGTATCACTCAGAATTCACTGTTCTGCGTTGTTCTAGTGGTACGGTTGCGACATGTCCAGGTTTTCCGTAAAAACAGACGACCATTTGCTTGGAAGTGCTTCGGACGCGAACTACTTTTGTTGGATTTGGCTCATCTTGTAACGCCCATACAGTTGACTGCTATTTACTTGCGGGCTCATACGCGTAAATCCAGGATTCATCACCTGTCCCGATGTCATAGACGTGTTTCGCAGCACCGCGATCGTATTTTTGGAGCATTTCTTTCGACCAATCGACACGAGCCTTTTTTTGAGCGATTGACAAATTGTGTGGGATCAAACGAGAATAAATTTTTTTGACAGTCAAATCTTTATGCAATGGAATTCACCATACCATCGATAAACACTGGTCCTTGATGAAGCTTCATCGGCAAAAATTGAATTAAGTTCATCCATGCACTGTTGCTGAGTTAATCCACGTCGAAAGTTGTAAACAATAATCTCACGAAAATGTTCACGATTTAATTCCATTTCTGGGCCGAGATGAATCTTTTAAGTTACTGTACACAACACAAATAGCGCTCGTATGTCAAAACGTTCTGAGTACGCATAACCTCAAAAATTTCCAACTTTACGATAGAGCTGTCAGTTGCAAGAGTGAAACACTAGTGTTGCCAAATCCCGAAACATAAAATTCAACCCTCGTATTTAAAATTTTTTACTTTATATCAATGATACTGAGAAACAAATTCATGGTCAAATGCTTTTTCTGTGATGGGGCCATATAAGTTATAAACAAATCCAAAACCATTGTCGATTTATATACTGTTTGTGAAAAAAAAATCCAATGAGTGTTCGAACTCACGGGCGATGTGTTAACACCTTTTTGCTACACGGTACCTGCTCGATTTCTATGAACACATTCGTAAATGTTACATTGGAAAATAAAAAACAGCGTTCAATCATATAATAACGTTACAGTTAAATAATATTAATACTTAAAATTATTTAAAGACCCAGTGCAAGCACATGTGTCATTATTTTCTTGCTCAATACTTTTTGTTTTATTCCCCCAAAAGTCAAAGAATGCAAAGCAACAGACACTTGTATATACATACATACATTGTTATATTCGTACATACGCTACACAAGTTCACAAAAATGTCGTTGCTCTCTTGCTATCTCATTTTTATATACGTATAATACGTCATTACTCTCTTTGCTCTGAGAGTGCTCCGCACCAACATTTTATTGAACTTACCTTTCACTATAAGAAAAAAACACCAACAACAACTACTACTACAAGGTGGCGCAAAAGTAATCCTCCTATCAGAAAATGCTATAAATTTTGCGATTGGCCCCTAATGTGAGTTCTGTTTTGACATTTGTGTAGTAAACACATGCGAAATACACGTTAATAAACATAGTTACGCTACACTGCTCCAGAACGCGGAATATTGCTGACTATTTATTTGACCAATAATCGGTCGGTGACTTTGGCACAACGTGAATTTCGTCGCAGATTTCCTGGCCGTCCAACGCCTACTGGTGAAACACTGCGACGTTTAGCCGCTCGCCTCGAAGAGACTGGCACAACTCGAGATGCTGCCAGGCGTGGCAGACCCCGGAGTAGCCGTTCTGCAGAGAATATTGCTGCTGTAGCCGAGGATGTCGAGTTCTTTTTGCCGCAACTTGATGAATTGGGATTGGAAAACATGTGGTTCCAACAGGACGGTGCAACGGCACACACTGCACGTGTCACAACCGATATGCTGAAGGATGCATTTCCCGGGCGCCTAATCTCCCGTTTTGGCGATTTGCACTGGCCAGCAAGATCGCCTGATTTGACCGCTCCAGACTTCTTTTTGTGGGGCTTTTTGAAGTCACGGATTTATGTCAACAAGCCTCAGACTCTTGCAGCTCTTAAAGACAATATCCGGCAAGAATGTAAGGACGTATCGCCGGAAGTTTTGGCCAAAGTGATGGAAAATGCCATAAAAAGTGCTCAAATGACAATCAACTGTGGCGGCGGCCATTTACATGACATCATATTCTCGACTTGATGTAAAAAAAACTAAAAGACCAAATAAAAATAATCCACAAGAAGAATCAAAATTTTTAATTTTTTTTTAAATTACAGCCAAAAAACATCGGAAGTTTACTTTTGCGCCACCTTGTACTACTGATATCATGGTAAAATGAGTAAGGTAAACTCGTTAGGGGGGGGGGGGGTACCTAAAATAAAAACTATTAGTATGTCACCATAACGTCGACTGCGCAAGCCCATGCGCTTGCAAATGAATGGTTTTAGCAGCAGCATAAAATCTGGATTTAGCAGATTTTGACTTTGATAGATTTAGTCCCTATATGC
This sequence comes from Phaonia tiefii, assembly GCA_963931995.1. Classification (NCBI taxonomy): domain Eukaryota; kingdom Metazoa; phylum Arthropoda; class Insecta; order Diptera; family Muscidae; genus Phaonia; species Phaonia tiefii. The sequence continues at coordinate 130,418,946 of OZ008370.1, forward strand.
CGCTATAGATGTTATATATTGAGATATATTGGTGGTGTAACCATAAGTTTCAGGACGAGGAAATTGAAGAAGTGGAAATTGGAGAAGAACGCAATGAATTACAAAGTAATTTACTTGATTTAGATACTGATGGCCAATCTAATTAATATTGTATTTGGTTTGTAAAAAAACTAGTTTTGTCATTAATACATCAATTCTTCCATATTTTAGCAAAATCGTTGTTTTTACCTTTGGTGGAATTTTGTGACATTTTGTGAACAATGAAGAGAAATTTCTTGAGCATTATATATATATCTGTTTGAAAACATAGAACATAGTGTGTTCAAAATAAACCATTCCAGATTTAAATTTTAAGAATTTCAATTTCAATTTTAACAATTTTAAGAATTACATTTTTAAAAAATTACTAACAGGACATGTACAAATTCAAGATGAAAAATTCTCGTCTACGAAATCCTGTATGAAACTGTAAACTGGTACAACATTTGAATATTTTACACGTCACTTTAGTGCAGTTTTCCTGACCTTATTTCAAAAAAGGACAAAAACGACGTCTGAAAATAACGATAGAAAATTTTTATTTTTGACAACCCATAATGGAATTTAGTGAGAAATAAATTCGTAACACATTCTAAATCCCTACCTGGTCATTTTATTGTAAATTTTTGGTACTTTTTGACAAAGGACGAAAAGGACTCTTTACACTTTGCACTACAGCATTTAAATATTCTACGAAAAACTCCTTGTCAAATTTCACAAGAGTTCGCTCTATTCAATATTTTTTTTAATCTGTTTCGGATAGTATCGGATAAGAAAATTCAAATTTGCCACGCCCATAAAAAAAGTGTAGCTACACAACAGTCGACATTTTTGGGGTTTGATTTACTCACCTAGTGTGATCATTTGGTACAGGAATCGTGCACCCCCAAAATTGGTTTGCACAGTGTTATCATTTACTATTGCATTTCACAACATTACCTCAAATTTTGTTTACACTTGTAAAAATTTTCATTAAATTTTTTACAAGTTTTCGATAAGTTTCGCAATATTTCCAATCATAAGAAAAATCCATTAAATGCGTCTTATTCAAATACCATTTACCTTCACGTCTCTCTTTCATTCAATTACAATTTTCAATACCAGGCAAAAAATGGTCTCAAATCATTGTTCAATGTTCAAACTTAATCAAGAAATTTCTCGGCCAAGTTTGAAGGTACATAAGTATGTACTCGTATATGTGTACGCAATTCAGCCCGCCTGTATTTTGTGGTAAAAAATGAAATTTAATTTAACGAAATGGCCACTAAATTACAATGGTCGGTAGAGAAAGGTCTAAAGCAAATACTTTATTTTTACGAGCTGAAATTTTCAACGGAAAGTCAAAATATGTTTTGGTCATTTCGATTGGAATTGCGCCGCGTGCGTTGCAGGATGCTGGCAATGGGGTGTATTTGCTAGCAATTGTTGTAGCACAAGTATGAAATGGAAGGTAACTAGAAAGTGCAACGAAGCTGTTCATGCGATTACGATAACATACGTATCTTGATATATATATATATTTCCATATACATATATGTTCTATACAGATGCATGCATTTTTATTTAGACTTCTACAACACACACATACGTATGCGATCAAAACTATTGCAAAAAATCAAACAAACTTGAAAAGCCATCCGATTGTAAAAACCACAAAAAAGTATAAATAACCCACAACAAATATTAGAGTTTACAGGGTAAATAATGAAATTATTGGTGCATGAAGGTGGGGATTTTCTCCCGGTACTAAATCTGTTGATGTGTGATGATTCATATGGCCATATTCTAGAGTTTCTATTTGTTACAATCATGTAGGAGTAAGGCAGGAATTACACACAGCGGTGGCTTAACGAGCTAGACGCTGCTGAAGACGGTGCTTCACAAACATAGAAACGATTGCCCAGCGATTCTGAGTTTGCATCCTACCCTCGGCGTTCGCATTTTTTTCACTAATCGACAAAAACTTATCTGTCAGCTTAAAAAGGAATTAAAGTTTTTTAAACTAATAATAATAAACTACAATATTAATAACTCGGATCAAGGACGACTACACACGTTGAAAAATTTGCCTTTTTGTTGTTGTTTGGATGCAAATATAACGTGTGCTTGCAGCTTGTCGCAAATATAGCATACTTGTGTCCAAACACGGTGTATTTGCTATTCAATGTTACATGTAGGGGTTACAATGATAAATATACTACAATATATGTATGTTTGTAACCCAAATATATTTTTGCTTGGGATACAAATACAACTGTGTTTACTGCACTGATTATGCTCTGTCGACAGCGAGAGAATAAAAAAGGGACAAAGCGAGATTATTCAAAGTTAAATTTGTGAGTGTGTAATCGTATTTTTGCATTAGCTTTTAGTCAGTGATTCATAAATTCCCTGAATGCGTGTGCAAATTGGAGCTCAAGTGAGTCTTTCTTATGTTGACTAATTTTTTAAATTTTAGTTCCATACACGCTGAAAAATCTGTCGTTTTTGTTGTTTGATGAACATTTAACGCGTGTTTAGAGCTGGTCGCAGATATAGTATTCTTTTTTTTAATCGCATCATGTTTGTTATTCGATATTACATGGTGGAGCCATAATGATTACAATTTTATTTTATATGAGTTAGTGAACCAAATATATCTGTGCTTGTGATACAAACACATCTGTGTTTGTGATACAAACACATCTGGGTTTGTTACACTGTTTATGCTCTCTCGAAACTAAGAGCAGAAGAGAGGTACAAAAAGAGATTAATCAAAGTCTATCTTGTAAGTGTGTAGCCTAATTTTTGCATTATTCTTTCGGTCAGTGAATGTGTGTCTAAATTGTAGATGATTTCTTATTTTGGCTGATGTATTGTGTTTTAGTTTCAGTCACTCAGTCGTCAATGGTTCATCGGGCAGAGGATATCAAAAGCGCTTGGTCGGATAAGTGGCCGGAAAATGTTGTTGCGTATGTCGAAATTGAAACCCTCCCAAAACAACAACGTGAGAGGCAACAAAGAAGGGAGAACTAAAAAAGCAGCAGACTCAAATAGGTCGGTTAAATTGTTTTTAATTAATTATTTATAAATGAAGATTTATATTAGTAATGCCAATTATATTATTAAATAATATATATATATATATTGAAATCAAGAATCTATTCGCTTCCAATTATTATTATGTTTGGGAGGAAATACGCACATGTTTCCACGTAAGTATATGTAGATTTGGGATGAAACACGCATAAGTTTCCACGTAAAAGAATACGTGTTTGTCAATAAACATGCTTATGTCTACATTTAAATACAAATGAGTTTGGGACGTGCAAACATATGAATGTGTGGAGCGTGTTCCAATTATATACATGGTTCCTGCAAAATGTGTTTTGGAAAGTATGTTACAGAGGCAGCTTTTTTTCATCATGCAGTTGGGCTAGTTTTTAGTTCTTCCAAAGAATTTAATTTATTTGGCCTAAATATGCTGCCATTGTCATTCCTCTAAGAGTCAGTATTGGCACCACAATGTGTGTACCTTGAATCTATTGTTAGAATTGACATGACTTCTAAAATTATGTCTTTGTTCAGCCAATATCACTTTCATTTGGCTCAGTAACACTGCGTAATCATTACTCCATAAAAGGATTTCTCATTCACCATATTTGCTAGTTGTCCATGACATTTGGCAACCTCTGATTCTACTTCATCAAATATTACGAATTTCCTCTTTAAAACCCTCATAACCGTCCTAAAATAAAAAAAAACAATGTCAACTCTACAGCTGCCTCTACGCTTTTCCCGCGAAATTGAAAAAGTCACCTAAATCGAAAAATAACAAGATGAAAACAACGTCCGCTGCACTGAGCAAAATAACAAATGCCCAAAGTAAAAAAAACACATCGAATTTGTGCCGGCGTTGTTATTTTGAATAACGATGCATGAGCTACGAGTAGAATAAGCTTTTAGTTTGAGGATTTGCGGTTTTGTTGTTTAGGCCGTTATGGAATACAAGAACCACAACAACAAATGGACAATACTTGCAAACGTTTGAAAAATATGAGGGCAAAGTCATCATTATCATCTTCATCATCAGCGCTTACATCAATATCATATTCGAACTCTCACTTGCACTCGCGACCAAGTCACATATGTGTGCATTTATGTTCGGTGGTCATGCATCCAACGTCTGCCATTGCCTGGGCCAACGTATCATAGTTGGAGTCGAATCAGTGTCTGAGCTATGTTATGCTGCATTTGGCTTTTCTGGATTTGCTTTCGAATGTTAGTATTCGTATGGGTATTTTACATACAAATGCATACATATGCATGTGCGTTCGTCTGTGTTTTGCAAATTTTGACCACATGAAACAGTTCAAATACCACAAAGTTCGAATGTGGTTTCAATTGCTGCTCCGATGATGACGGCCGGTACTGGTGCAAAATCAAAAAATCAACCGATTCGGAAAAGGGGAGGGGGAGCCCATACAAGAACTGGCCTGAAAATGAACATTCCTTAAATTTATAATGCAAACATCGCATAAGTGTTCATACATTTGTACATTATGGACACAATTACAAACAAAACCAAAGACCCATATACATATATGTATGTAGACATGACACTCACACGTATAATACAGTTGAATTTCAAACACTTGAATTCCACACACAAACGTATTTGTGCATTCACTTTTCATAAAGTTTGTTAGCTCCTTTTTGCTGTCAAAAAAAATCAGAGTGTAAAGCCTTTACTCTCTAATGTGGTTAACTTGTGGTGGGTGGTATGTTAAATTTGGTTTAAACATAATTCACATTTACTGCATCCTGGAAATTTGACTTATTAGGCTTTATTTTTAGTTTGTACTGTACACGCTGACAAATCTGTATTTTGTTGTTGTTTGGATGCAAATGTAACGTGTTTGAAGATTATCGCAAATATAGTATACTTGTGTTCAAACACGTTGTGTTTGCTATTCAATATTACGTGTTGAAGACACAATGATTAATATGTAAAAGATATGTTATTGTGACTTAAATGTGGCTTTGTTTGTTGAAAACTACTGAAAACGAAAACGCTAATATAACGGAAATATAGTATACTTGTGTCCAAACACGTTTTGTTTGCTATGCAATATTACAGTTTCAGAGACACAATGATTAATATGTTAAAAGATATGTTGTTGTGACCTAAATGTGGATTTGTTTGTTGAAAACTGTCGAAAACGAAAACGCGACAGACAACAAAGAAGCAAAAAGCAGCAGATCCTCAATTAAATAAAACAATGGTTGCAAGCATATACATGTTTCCTACAATTGTGCCACAATAAATATAATAATACAATCAAATAACTTTTTTGTTGTAATCAATGTATTTCATTTATTTGTATAATGTACAGAAAATTTAATTTTATTTTTTATAACTAATTGGTGTTGACGATAATAAAAGTAAATGACCTCCATGCTTATCCACGGATATGCCACACCTGATCCGAAAATTGTGGATTGCGGCTTGAATTGTTGAAGTCGGGATCGCCTCAGTTGTTGTTTTAATGGACTTCTTCAAGTCTGTCAAATTCTTTGGTTTCGCTTTGTACACCTCTTGCTTGACATGCAGACAGGTCAGGTAAACTTGGCAGCCAGCGGAAAGTGGAGATCAAAATGTACCTCATGAGATATAAACAAGCAATTTATCAGGTTGTTATCTGCTTCGGCCACTTCAGCCTCTTTTTGGAAAAATTCCAGGCAAATACCCAAATCCAGAGGGTTGGACTTGCTTGTAATTTGGACTTTGTATGGAAACGAGTTTAAGTCGTCATGAATTATCCGATGGTAACTCCAATTTCCGCCGAACAGTTGTGAGTCCAAACTCTTAGATTTACCTGGATTCACGATGCTACAGCCAAGGTATTACGATGCAAAAACGGTATTACGTTATGTTTTATTAGCAGGATTCTTGCGCTTTCGATTAGCATCACTAATGATCCTAACGGTTCCACATACAAATAATTTTAACATTAATAATATATTTACCTATAAATGATTGGCAATAGTTAAATATATTATAAATCACAAAGTACTTCAACACGCTGAAAAATCTATATTTGTTCCTTATTTGAATGCAAATAAACATATATTAGAACTTGTCTCCAATATACTATACTCCTGTCGGAACACATTGTGTTTCTTGTTCAATATTAGCTGATTGACACACAATGATTCATGTTATAATATATGTGCTTGTGATCCAAATACAGCTTTGTTTGTGATAAAAATATATTTGGCCTAAGCTAATGTTCTTTCAAGTTTTTAACTGTATTTTCGGATTATTCTTTCAGTCAGTGATTTATGTCTAGTGTATTCAAAACCGAAACCGGTTAACCGGATATAACACCGCAGAATTACACACCTGAAGCCTTTCTCCTAGCTCATTATGATCAGACAGACACAAAAGACTTTGCTTAATTGGTTGTAGAATACCTGCCAACTCCGATTTATATCTAAGTTCTGAATCTAATGACAACACCGGTGGTATGTTAGCTGAAATGCATAAAAACAGTATTCACATTCAAAAAAGAAGTACAAAATGTCCAAAAGGAATATTTGCACAACGATGATTTTGCCTAATTGGGTAAATCAAATGTGTGGGACATGTCAAATTTGGAACTTGAACCTTCCGGTATTTCGAAGCAGATGACCCATTTCAAATCCATGAAGAGACAGATTATTTATTAAAGGATAGACATTTTCAAAATGGGTCGCTTTACGCTCTAAGATATTGGGAAATATTAAGAACTTTCTTCCAAAGTTCTGAGTCATCAACTCAAACTGGCAGAAATCTACGAAATAAATTTGACTGAAATAGAGTGCCGTCAATACATCAACAAATCTACTCGAGTACGTGCTCCTCTTGTACGTTCAGTGGAAATTATTGCCGCTTTAGCTGAAAGTGTGTTTGAACAGCCGACAAAATCAACTCGCCACCGTTCGCAGAACTGAACATTTCTCGCACTTCTTTTCACAAAATTTTGAGCGTTTTATGGAAAAATCATGTTTTCCAATGAGGGTCATTTTCACCTCAGGGTCTACGTTATCAAACAAAATTGTCGCATTTGGGGCTCGCAATATCCACATGTTGTCGAGGAGGATCCGATGCATCCATGGTTTATGGCCAGGCGGCATCATAGGCCCAATTTGCTTCGAAAATGAGCAAGGAGCCGCCATAACCGTCAATGACGAGCTTTTTGTTCCCAAAAGTTGAAAACAATGCGACTGTGTAAGTACTGTGTTCGCAAATCAGCCGAAACCAGGAAGTCCATTGGCGATTTGAACCCATTAGACTATTATCTCTGGAGCGCCGTCAAATATAAGTGTTACGCAAACAATCCTGGGTCCGCGAAACAAATTGAATAGATAACCAATAAAATCATAATTTTAACAAAAATGTCTATTAGTATTTTTTTTAAAGCGAAATTAAATTTCAAATTTAGTTTCCCATGACATCCCATGAAGGAATAGGCTCACACACTTTGATTGGGACCTGTAGCTTTACACCGGTTCTGAACGGTATCTTGTCAAGCAATTACATGACTATGTACTCGATAGTCGATATCAAAATTCAAAGAGACGAATTAAAAATAAACGATATTTATAAAACATAGTTGTTGTCCATTGTCGCATAGTTGTCCATTTTGTTATAAAAACCGAAACCGGTTATTAACCGCTTTCTACACCTCGGTTGAACCAAAAATCGGTTTCGCCAAAATCGGAAAATTCGAAGAAACCGAAAACCGACATTTTTGTAAAACCGGGTTTTTGAATACACTATTTATGTCTATTCCTGAATGCGTGTGTAAATGAATTGTTGACTGATCTGTTGCGTTTTAGTTTCATGCATTCTCTCGTCAATGGTTCGTTTGGGAGGAAACACACGAATGTTTCGAAGTAACTATATGGATGTTTGGGATGCAACACGCATATGGATCCATGTAAAAGTACGCATTTTTCCAAGTACACTAGCTAACTTTTGCATTTAAATATAACTGAGTTAAAGACCTGCAAATATATGAATATTTGAAGTGTGTTTCAAACATGCACAAGGTACCTGTAGAATGTGGTTAAGAGAATCTATTACAGAGGCATATTGTTTCAGCGTGTACGCAATATGCAAGCTTTCTGCAACTAAAAATATATATTCTGTGTTTGTCGATCGTGCGTCGATATATTTGGTCAAATCGATCAATATCGTTCATGTGATTGAGGAACTTCAATTATGTGCGGCATTTCGACACTAAATCATCGTGAGTAATCCTCCGATTAAATGGCAATGACGTCAAAATTACTGAGCCATTATGACCCATCGTGACACAGTGGACTGCTAACTTTGTTTTCTGCTCCATAGGTTTATATATGGATGACAGGACTGACCGTTGAGGTGACAAGTTTCTGAATAGCCACTCACTTGGTAGTGACCAGAGAAGATTTCTTCAAACAGAAGTCCCAGCAGCTGACTACTTCCGGTCTAAGACTAAGTACGTCACGGGCAATGGCTTTATCTGAATCGTCCGTTAGATAGTAAGAGTGACAAGAAGAATCGAATGAGCAGCCTCATTGATTATGCTATCACTTATGCGTCTCAGGTTAAATAGGTGACACTGTCACTGAAGCTCATCGAACTAGGGCACATATTCATTTGCTCTTTGAAAGTGGATGTGACAACACTACTGTCCAACGGTGGATCAAAACACATAATCAACCTGACAGTAGGTAAAATGCAATGCACGGTGTGCCGGGTTTACCTTCCGTCACCTTTATATTGGCAATGAAAATAGGAAAGAAGGATGATGATTAACGGACAAACACGCCCTACCTGTTGACGGACCTTGCAAACGTTAAGAGCGCCACAATATAAGGATATGTACCTATAATGTAAAAACACTATACAGGATGGGAGCCTCTGTCCAACTGGCGGATGTACTCGCAAATTCACAGCTATCCGGGAAATGGGATGGTTGGCGATGGATAATGGGTCAACCTCATGTTTGATCGAAAATATTAGAAAACTTAGAAACAAATTTCTATGACTCGGAAACGGAGCGTCGCATCGAAAAAGTAACTAATTTTGAGGGATTTCTAAGGGTTTTTCATAAAGTGCTCATATTGGTATGGAAGAATTTTTTTTCCAAAAAATTGCCAAAATATGAAAATTGCTCACATAAAAATAGATATAACTCGGAAACGGTGCGTCCAAAAAAAATAAATAAAAACTCGCTGAAACTAACATTTTTCAAATAAAACATCGCTAAAACGCCCCTATGTCTATATCTCGGAAACGGAGCGTCCAATCGAGAAAATTACGACTTTTAGGGATTTCCTAGGGTTTTTCATAATGTAGTCCAATTCGTATAGTAGATTTTTTTTTCAAAAAATCGCCAAAATAACAAATTCGCTAAAATAAAAATTAAAGTTTATTTTATTTGAAATATTTTAGTTTTAACCTCCTTAGTTAAAGCCTCTTATGGAGGTAAAAAAATTTATTATTTTTACGATCTGACGCATTTTTTTATTTGAGATATTTTTATTTGAGTGATTTTCTTATTTTGACAATGTTTGAAAACAAAATAATCTTATAAATGTGGTGACACCTTTTTCGAAAAAGCGTGAAAAGTTGCTGGTTTTTAATGTTTTGATTTTAAATGAATGTCATTTCCTCAAAAAACTAATGATTGCAGTGATTTTTATCTTAATTTTTAACACATACAATTGTTAATGTAATATCTTGTCCACAATTAATATTGTTTTTCATATGGCGTAGATTTTGTCTAGTAAAGGCTTGGGCACACCGAGGCGAATTTTACGCTTGACGTCGACGCACAATTGTTGTGTACACCTACGCTTATGGAAGCCGTCATACCGGAGCTCCTTAAAATCGCGCATTTAATTTTGCGCACCGGCCTTTAAAACAAACTCCGTTTGCACAATTTTTCGTTTTAACGCGGTATGTATATTGTTTTTTCTTGATTATCCAAAATAAAATACAATAATTTAAAACGACGAATATAGAAAATTAATTGATAAATTGAAAACTGTTAAATTTTATAGGAATCTTGTGAAATGTTTGATTGCTTCAAATACGCCTTGGTTTGTTTTCCCTTGCTTGTACTTCTGCTTGGAATCCTTTTTAATGAACCACTAGTAAAACGCACGTTTTAACTGAAAAAAAAAACAAGGAAACATTTTCAACGAAAAAATATTTTCCCAAATATCTCAAGAACCCTACCAGTAAACCTAGACATGCTGTCATGTTCTCTCTGTTTTTGGAAGCGCTACAAACATATAGGAAAACAAAAACAAAATTCAAAGTTTTACTAGAGTTCAAGTGTTTTGGACGTCCTAGGTAGTCAACTTGTGGTCGTCGATGGTGCAATGGTAGTGTGCGCGGCTCTTGTGCATGAGAACGTGGGTTCGATCCCAGCTCTGAACATTTTAAATTTCTTTCAACGGCGGCCACCTCGCTTAGTGACGGCGACACTATCGAGTATTTAGCCATGAAAAAGCTTCTCAAAATACCTTTCGGAACCGGTGTACAACTGTAGGTACCAATCAGTGAGTGTAAAAACTAGAACGCGCACAGCTCACTGGTTTGTGAATGTAGCAGGAAACGTTTTTTTTTTGAGGCTCCGTTAAGGTCTGTGACGCTTCAATATATCAATTTCTGTTGCACAGTGTCTCCGAAATACGTATCTGAAATATCTCGAGCGGACCAGTGGAAGATAAACATCTGACTTATTTCCATTTCCTTCGAGATATCTCCCTTGTGCGTCCTCTTTGGTGAAATAGGGTCCGATGAGTCCTTCGGCCCATAATCCTAACCAAACAGTGTATTTTCCTGAATGCATTGGCTTCTTTTGTATCGCCTTTGGCTGCTTATCAATCCAAATTCGACAACTTTTCTTATTAATATACCCATTCGACTAGAAATGAGGTCAATTGTCACGACTGTAATATCTTCGAAGTGCGCTATAATATAATTTTTCACAGTGCACGACCACATTTTTCAAACTTTGCTTCAATGCTGTAAACAAGGTTAGCAAAGCAAGTAAGCAAGCTCTCGCTTGACTGTGTATGCAAAAAGCAACTGCTTTGTTAGAGGAAGCAAATGGGTTTCATTCTCTTTTTCGAAATTTGCCCTTTGCTGGCAAACAACCACCGGATAGCCTGGGAAATCATGAACAGCCAGACGAAGCAAAGAAGTTGGTGAAACAATGTTCAATTACTTTTATATCATCAATGCATCGACGACATTAAAATTACATTGCATTTATGACATTAAAATTACATTTTCTGCATCACCACTTTGACGAACAAGGAGAGCGATCCCAACAGGTCATAATGCCGATGGCAAACTGATACAAAGGAAAAAGGCTGGATGCACTACTTGCAGAAGTTTGGTGGTGGAGTCATAAGGTATCCCAATATGAAGATAAAGATGCAGACACCGAAATCGCGGAGGACGATAGATTTAAAGGACACACCGTAAGAGATATGCCATTGAATATGCTATCAAGCTCAGATGATGATGATGATTCAGATCATGGACCTGAGCCACCAACGAAAAAACCAAGAGCATCCACTTCATAGAGTTCACCGAGATTATCAACTTCAATGGATAGTGATTAATTTATATTTTTTTGCCTTTTATATTTCTCGAAATTTCGTTGTAAAATACAGCTGGAAAATTAATATTTATTTTATTTTGATGGAAAATAAAGTTAAAAAATATCTTTCTGGATGGTTTAGGAGATATGAGTTAAAAATGTGAGTTTTCATGTGGAAAACTGATGCAAGTAAACAGTTGGTAGCTATCGACCAGAAATGGTGAAAAAGTTGGAAAAAAATTTTTTTTTGACATTTTTACAATTTGAGGCACTAGATGCGGTTTTTTGGGGTTAGTTTTTTTTACACTTTTTTCTCCTAGTCTAGAGCTACAACTGTGCTGAAGTCATGAAAACCAAATTCTGATTAGTTTCCGAGCTATAGCCGTTAGAAAAATTGCTTGTTCTTCGGAAAAATTGAGTTTGAACCAAAATATACATGAGACCATAAAATCCGAACAGCAGCTAAACTTGCAAAACCCAAATAGGGTATATTAGTCTCGGTAAGTACTTCAAGAAACTTCACACGAGAAGGAGTTTGCACTACATGACGTATCGGGTTTTTCAATAAGAGCGCTACAAAACTTTTTTTTAAATAAAACAAAACCGGTTTTAGATACCAATGAAATTCTTTATTCCTGTGAAAGAACGTTCGATGCCATTATGTATGGAACTCGATTTCTTTTGCATGGCCACCACGGGCACGCTTGCAGAAGTCCAGACGCTGAACCCAATTTTCGACGGTTTTCAAGCATAAATCGGCCGATACTGCTGCAATTTCACGTTCGATATTCTTACGAAGTTCATCAATCGTCGCTGGCTTGTTGGCAAAGACCATAGACTTGACGTAGCCCCACAGGAAATAATCTAACGGCGTCAAATCGCACGACCGAGACGGCCAATCGACTGGGCCATTTCGTGAGATAACACGTTCACCAAACTTGGTTTCCAATAAATTGATTGTGGCATTTGCTGTGTGGCTTGTGGCGCCATCCTGTTGGGGCCAAAATTATTCGGTTATCATTGAACGGTAGCTATTCGCATTCACAGTAATGTGCCGGTCTTGATCATCACGGAAGAAGTACGGCCCAATGACGCCGCCGGCCCATAAACCGCACCAAACCGTAATTTTTTCGGGATGCAATGATGACTCATGGATTACGTGTGGATTGCTGTCTGACCAATAACGCATATTTTGCTTATTGACGAAGCCATTCAGCCAGAAATGAGCCTCATCGCTGAAGATGATTTTCCGATGAAAATCCGAACGTAGCGCTCTTAAAGTTGAGGCCACTGACTCCAAACGTCGGTAGTAAATTTTAATAATTTCGACTCGTTGTTGGCTCGTATATCTTTCCATGATGAAATGGCAAACCTTACTGAAGAGAAATGTCAAAAAACGGGAAAACATATGGCGTCGTTTGCTGTCCCTATCGATTTACTTTTGTAGCGTCTCTGTTGAAAAACCCTTTAGTTTAAGTTAAGTATTTGAAAAATATTTTTTTTTAAAGAAAAACTTAAGGAAAGAAATGAATTCTGCACCGCAGCCAAATTGAAGCCAGACATTTTAACACTGGGGTCTAAAGATCGCATTCGTTTCGCATCGTATTTCGTACTTTGGAAGTTCGATAAAATGGAAACTTGAACTAAAACTTAAAAACTAGTTGAAAAGATCATGTTAATAGAAATATAGAATTTTAACAATATTAGTTTGTTAAAAGTTACCATCAAATTGATAATTTATAATCACTTTCGTCACTGCGATTGCGATACAAAACAGATGCGGTAATTAGTGCGTTTCCAATTTAGTTTTTTTTTCTCATTTCGGTTCTATGTATTTGAGTGACAAACCGTCTGTGTCTCTTCTCGACCGAATTTTACACTTGTTTCCTCGCTAGAATTAATGGGTCTTTTTTACTTTTACTCGGTGTTTCGATAAAAGTTGAATACGAATATAAGATTTTTCTCAAATACATTCAATACGTTAGAGATTTTAAAATGAATATGTGTACGCATCCTTTATTCCATCATTAGCAGTTCCACCAAATTTTTCATACCGCCTCGCTCTACATCTCTATCGAGATTATAATCATGTGCTGAATTTGGCAGCTAAATATACTTGTTTGCTTTACATACGGCCGGTCACCAGTGCCACCAACATATTTCACAATAGAATTTACTATGAAATTCATAGTAGAGATGGTTTCCTAGTCTTCCATTGCTTGCCTGATTTTTTTGGGGTACAATCTTGTGTGTCAGTAGTTCCATTGAAAAAAAAGGCACAATTTCATTTGTTTGTTGGTGCCCACTCGTATTGTGTTTGCTTTAGAACATTTTTATGGAATTGAAGTATGTTTGACTAAAACTTGAAAAATATTTTCACAGTTAACGCAATCGGTGCGATAGTATGAGCGTGAGAATGTGTGTTCGTGTGTGTGTGTGACTGTGTGAATGTTTGTTAGCAAACGTAGCACAAAGGCTCAATTGTATTCCACATTCTATGTGTGTGTTGCAGGAATTTGTCTATCTGCCATAGACTCTTCACAGGATACGACTCTTGCAGCTCATTCTTGGCCTCAAGTAAAGTTTGTCCATTTTTTTTAGATGGCCCATGAAAATATATGAATTAATAAAGTGATAGTTAAAATCTGGACACACAGGCATACACACATACAAAACCAAATAAAGTTTACCATTTAATTAAAATAAAGTGAGAAAATTCTAAAAGAGGAAAATTAAAAAACAATTTCATTATCACTTAAGTGAAAGTCAACACTAGAGTAGATTGATAGCAATATTTGTAATTATTTTATGAAAATATTTACTTTTTAAATTACAACCTTGAAACAGGAATAAGTGGCCGCTTTAGAAACAAGAACTTAGGTGGGATGACACTAATCTGTTCTAAATGAACATAATATAGACAACAGCTGCAGCAATAACTACCTAAACTATCAGTAGGAAAACATTGTTCCTGCTTGCAGATACAGATAATAAAGATTCCATAGAAGCATTTCTATAAAGCAATCAATTCCGAGCAAGAAATGCCGTTGTTAATCTAATTTGCAAAGGTTCCAGTGAAATTAATTATAACTGCCCTTAAGATACAAAAAATATTTAACTTGCAGCTTCAATGGGAATGTATATCAAAATACAAAAATTTTCACTTCCTTTCTCTTTCGTCAGGGTAAAAATACGGCGAATAAGCGCCACAAAAATTTAGTTCTTTTCGGTAACTACCCATATTAAATTCACCAGTGAGTACGTAGTATGTCACTGCTTCTACCTTTGAAATCTTGGAGATTTTGTGCTTCCTTGGATGCATAATTTTGCATAGTATCATAGGGCCAATGCTAGGAGATTGCATTTCATATTGTGTGGTCTTATAAATCAAAATTTTGTGATCATATCCTTCTGGGCTTTGCTTGATCAACGTGACGATTTTCTGGGTTACTACAATTTTCGGATATTTATTTTCTATAAACGTTATTGTAGGCTACACGCTGAACAATCTGTCTGTTTTTGTTGTTTGGATGTAAATATGACGCGTTTGTAGCTTGTTCCAAATATACTATACTTGTGTCCAATGCTTTTCAAAAATACCGTTCGGAACCGGGGTAAAAACTGTAGATCCCAATCCGTTAGTGACCAATTAGAAAGCGCACAGCTCACTGGTTGTGAGAAGCTCTCCCCAATCCATTCAAGGGATATAATGGGAACCGGAGTTTTTTTGTGTCCAAACACATTATGTTTGCTATGCAATATTACATGTTTAGACACAATGATTAATTGGTTTTGATATGTTTTTTTGAGACCTAAATGTGGCATTGTTTGCTGTAATCCTCAAAAAACAAACACGAGACAGACAACACAGAAACAAAGGTGCAGCAGATTTTCAATTCATGGAATGAATGCTTCAAAAATGTTTCCCGCAAAATGTTGCTGGGTCCGTTTTTTGCAGCGAGTATCAATAAGATTTAAGCGACCATATGAAACTCAATACACGTATAGATTTTATTCCTAGTAAACAGGATATGACGTGATAAATCACAAACTCCGTGACTTTATAAGGTTTATGTGTGACACTGTTAAAGATTTCCGATATGTCCTTATATAAATAGTGTCTCAGTAAGATTGCATTTTTCAAATTTAGTGTCATATTTTTTGGCAAATGGCAACTCTGAAATGCGGTAGCTGTTACATATGTTTATTCCGATTATTGAAAATAGTGCGCTTTACGCCTCCGCAGATGCCCCCTGTTATAATGAAGCATATTCTGAAGGAAACTGAAGGAGCCAAAAGGCGGACTAGAAAAATATGATCGGTGTGCTACAAAAATATGGTTGAAGATCGGGGAACTCCTTACGATCGAAAGACTGCAGAAATTAAGTGCAACATACCAATTTTGACATTTTGAGTACTACATTTACTTTCTCTGCTTAATAATAACAGGTACATAACTAGTAAGATTATAGACTTCATTCGTAAGAACTTTCAAAATTCTCCTATATCCAGTTTAATTGATATTTACGTTCAAAGTTTGAAAAACATAATTCCTCATTTAAGTGATTCACAGTGAATTTCCTAAAGGTAAGGGAGTTATGCATTAAAGACGACCCAATTAAGGCTATGTAGAACGAAGGACGCATAACACCAAAAGTGGGGACTATCTTGAATAGGAAAGTTGATAGGGAGTTGCCCGAGTTTAATTCACAGGGAGGGAAATTAACGGGAAATTAAAATCTCCCATCATGTCTCACAGTCAATGCTATATTCTCTGAAACTATCACT
Organism: Phaonia tiefii; assembly: GCA_963931995.1. NCBI lineage: Eukaryota > Metazoa > Arthropoda > Insecta > Diptera > Muscidae > Phaonia > Phaonia tiefii. Next base: position 130,435,406 of record OZ008370.1, read on the forward strand.
CGGATACTGATAGTTAGCATTTCTTTGCAATGCTTCAAAGTGGTCAATGTGGAATAGAGCCTACTCAATAGCTAATATCGATTCTGATCACTACCAAGTAGCTGCAAAAGTTCGCATAAGATTTAGTAGACCGAAAATCGCACGAAACCAGACGCAGAGAAAGCTAGACATCGGAAAGCTGCAGAAAGCTGTCGCAGCTTTTGACACAGAACCTACCTCCTCCCGATGACGATCCTGAAGCGCAGTGGAAACCCATTTCCGACTCTATAAAAAATGCCACAACAACCGTATTTGGGTTCGGAAAGGACGCTGCTGCGCGTATGGCAATGCATCAGTTCAGAGGTGCAACTGAGCGGTATATTGGGAAAACAAGGCAACTCAGCCGTCTCTTTAGACGTAGGAAACGACAGTGGAGACAGCACAAGAGTGATAAAATTGAGACATACAGAAGGAACTAATGAGTATGGTTCATTGCCGCCCTTTTGTAAAGACAAAAAACACGGAAATCTCATCGCAGATGTACAGATTATGTTGGGAATATGGAGAGATAATTTCTCTCTGCTATTGGTACCTGAGATATCCAATGACGAGACAATCGATCAAAATTTAGACGACGGCATCGATTGCCCCCCTCCTAACCACGACGAGGTCAGAACAACCATTGCCGAGCTTAAGAACAAAAAAGCCGAAGGAACCGATGAATTTCCGGTGGAACTATTTAAGGCTGACGGCGATCAGCTCATAAGGTGCCTACCCTGGAATAAGACTTTTATCCATAGCATATTAGGTTCTATCAAGCATAATGTGTGAAAGACTAAAGCTAATTATCGCTGACCATAGTAGTGTGGCTTTAGGCCTGGAAAATCGATAACCGATCTGATTTTCGCCAAATAGTGGAGAACACCCAGAAACAAATGACACTTATCATCTATTTGTCGATTATAAGGCAGCCTTCGATAGCCCGATACGGGAGAAACTCTACGAAGCAATGTCTCAGCTTGGTATTCCTGTAGAGTATATATTGAACTCAAAAAATAATTCGTTTCTAAATATTATTATGTTTGAGAGGAAGTACGTATATGTTTCCACGAAAGTACAAGGTGGCGCAAAAGTAAACTTCCGATGTTTTTTGGCTGTAATTTAAAAAAAAAATTAAAAACTTTGATTCTTCTTGTGGATTATTTTTATTTGGTCTTTTAATTTTTTTACATCAAGTCGAGAATATGATGTCATGTAAATGGCCGCCGCCACAGTTGATTGTCATTTGAGCCCTTTTTATGGCATTTTCCATCACTTTGGCCAAAACTACCGGCGATAGGTCCTCACATTCTTGACGGATATTGTCTTTAAGAGCTGCAAGAGTCTGAGGCTTGTTAACATAAACCCGCGACTTCAAAAAGCCCACAAAAAGAAGTCTGGAGCGGTCAAATCAGGCGATCTTGCTAGCCAGTGCAAATCGCCAAAACGGGAGATTAGGCGCCCGGGAAATGCATCCTTCAGCATATCGGTTGTGGCACGTGCAGTGTGTGTCGGTGCACCGTCCTGTTGGAACCACATATTTTCCAATTCCAATTCATCAAGTTGCGGCAAAAAGAACTCGTTGATCATTGCTCTGTAGCGTGGCACGTCGTCTGGTCGATGTCGACGGCGCTTCCATGACATCCTCGGCTACAGCAGCAATATTCTCTGCAGAACGGCTACTCCGGGGTCTGCCACGCCTGGCAGCATCTCGTGTCGTGCCAGTCTCTTCGAGGCGAGCGGCTAAACGTCGCAGTGTTTCACCAGTAGGCGTTGGACGGCCAGGAAATCTGCGACGAAATTCACGTTGTGCCAAAGTCACCGACCGATTATTGGTCAAATAAATAATCAGCAATATTCCGCGTTCTGGAGCAGTGTAGCGTAACATTGTTCATTAACGTGTATTTCGCATGTGTTTACTACACAAATGTCAAAACAGAACTGACATTAGGGGCCAATCGCAAAATTTATAGCATTTTCTGATAGGAGGATTACTTTTGCGCCACCTTGTATATGGAGGTTTGTGGAAAACACGTTGATGATTCCACGTAAGTATATGGATGTTTGGGATGAAGAACGCATATATGTCCACGTAAAAGCATACATGTTCCACGTAAAAGCATACATGTTCCACGTAAAAGCATACATGGTTGCATTCAAATACAAGTGAGTTTGGGATTTGCAAACATATGAATGTTCGAAGTATGTTCCAAACATATACATGGTTCCTGCAGAATATGTTTGGGAGAATATGTTACGGAGGCCGTTTATTAGCTCTTGCAGTTGCGGGCCACCCAGACGAAGCGACTTGTTCTTTTATTTCACTGAAGCGGCTATTTCCTCCGTTTTAAGATACGGCTTAATACACCGAAACCATTTTTCCCACTCCACACGCAACAAAGCTTTATCTATCATATCGCACAGAAATTGTTTTATGTCGGACATTATTATTCTTCAGGAAAGAAGTCTCCAATCTTAAAACATGTGTCTGGGAAACAGAAAATTACCTCTTTATACCTATGTACTAGACAATTTAATGGCATTTATCAACATATCCAAGCACAATTGAATATGCGGTAAATTTCACAATTTAACGTGCTTCATCACTGCCACAATGCAATGTGCTGATCCGCTTGGTACAATTTAAGGACCCAATGTGCAGCCAATCTCACGAAACGCGAAAAACGTTGGTGTGGTTGACTTTTTAAACGGGTAAAATTTCAGTCGTAGACTAGTCCAGGGATTGTGCTTATTTTGCAATATTTAGTCTAATCTATTACCTGATAGGTACTCTTTGGATTAAGGGTTTATAAAAAGGATTATGCTACCAGGCCTAAAATTGTACTTGTTGCCTGCATACATACGGATTTAGGTTGAATTATGCAATTTTGATGTTGTACACGTGTCCGAATAATATTTGTGTCTACATGTAGGGACCATAAATCACAATTGTTCTGTGAATAGATATTTATACGCCAAATGCATTTTTAAGTGAGGTGCGTACCTGGTAATTTCAATGAGTAGTTTTTTATGAATCTTGTGTCTGCAACATAATATTGGGAGCAGACTTTGGCAGAGGCTTTCCCAGGTACGCGACCGACTTAAAATTCAATTCTCAAACTATTAGATCAAACTAATTGTCAGTCAAAAACATTACAGAATGAAAAATATAAATCATATACCTTAAAAAAACAATAACGTAGCAATGGCTTTCCACGGACATATGTCGTGAACAATTTCTGGAGCCATGTTTTTTTTTATCTTTTTTACATCTAGAAGCCAAAATGGCGCCTAGAGGCAGATAAAACCTTTAGAATTATGTAAACGAATAACACTGTACGACAGTGAAATTAGGGCCTCAACCAAACCAACAAATTATGAAAGTCCATTGGCGAGGTATCAAAAACCCCCACTCGGTTTTGGCCCTGATCATCACAATTTTTTTCATAGTCCAAACAAGATTTCAGCTGCTGATCAAAGCTGAAACTCTGATTATACTTCAATATATTCTAAACCGTTACATATTTTTCATTACAACCTTGTACAAAATAGTACCTCTTTCATCGCCGCACAATGTTGACTAATACAAATTTTGTAAATAATGCACCGTCACTTCGTCAAATGACGAAACGTCAAAGCAAATTTGATCTTTTTGGATTTCTTGTAATTTTCCAGCACACGGTAAGTAATTTGGGGAAACTGTTTTAGAAGCAATTATTGCCCACAAAATTCTTGATATCTTTACAATTTTGCACAATATGGCCATATCTATTTGATTATATTTGGGAAATTATAAGCGAAAAACGACAAAATTATAAAATATTTCAAATTTAGTTGGAGTAATAAATGGAACTTTTGTTGATTAGTGTATTTTGCAAAGTTATCAACAATTTTGTGGGCTATAAAACCTTCTAATACAGTTACCCCAAATTATTTACCGTGTGTTCAAAACTTACAAGAAATCAAAAAAATATCAAACTTTATTTGACGAAGTGACGGTATATTTTTTACAAAATGTATATTAGTCAACACTATGCAACGATGAAAGACCTATAATTTTGCAGAAGGGTGTAATGAAAAATATGTAATGGTTTAGAATATATTAAAGTATAATCAGAAGTACAGCTTTGATCAACAGCTGAAATCTTTTTTGGGGTATACAAAAAATTGGTTTCTGATACATCGCCAATGGACATCATAATTTTTTGGTGTCGTCGAAGCCCTAAAGAAAAAAATCGGCTCAGCCGATAATGTCGGCTACCATTTTAAGACGAATCGGGCCTCAATGACAGGGGCGTGAACTTCAAAAAATTATCTACGACTGCGGCACACGGGCAAATTTTCTTCCTTACAGTGCATATATGCAAACAAGTTAATTTTGTGGAGTAAAACCAGCGTTGAATACGACAATTTCAACGAAATTGTTGTAAATAGCTCAAAAATTTCAAAATCTATGCGAAATTGTGCAGTTTGAACTCAATTTCAGACCAAATTGCGAAAGACTTCAATTTAACGGCAGCGTGAACAAGGCATTATAAGATTTTATTACAAGAGAATTCCTAGTGATTGAGATTTATTCCAGATGAAATTTCTTTAACTTTTAACGCCAATTAATATTAGTTCATGAATCTTTGATTACTACAAGTATTGACAAAATGAAAACAATTCATGCTCCTTTGATAACAGTTAAAAACAACTGCGAAAAAAGGTGCATTATTGCTATATATTTGCAAAATAATATTTACAAATCGGCCGAACTAACAAGAATCTAATTCAAGCAGTTAACAGAAATATGTATGCATCTTTTATTAATTTTAAAAGTTCACTGGAAAGTTATTGCCGAATAAAGAGGACACCTTTCAAAATAAATTATAACTCTCATGTCATATAAATAAAATAACTGCTTTGCCCTGTACATCAATGTATTTCAGTTGACACAATTGTGGCACAATTTCATTTCATTACTTCCAAAACTCCACAACACTTTGCACTGGAAAACGCACATGTTTCTAGCGTAAGAGAAATCTAATTTTTTACATTAAGAGAATCGCCTTACAACACTCTCTTAAAAATAAAGAGAGCCACCAAACCGGTGAATGTTAGTCATTACATTATCCTAAGTTGTGGTGAATTTCTTTGCTTGATTCAGGCGCATGCGTTGCTGTCACATCATTCCTTAGACAAATTGAAAGCGACCTATCATCATCTTTCGTGCATTGAGCCACCAGCTAACGAAGTTTGCGTTACGATATGTAGCGCGATACCTAAGGATAACAAGTGTTTCAGTTTCTAAACGGTGTCCTCAATGAAAGGACGTTTATGACGGAAATCGCCAGTAAAGCAGGCAAATCGTTGTGCTTGATTGTTTCCCTTGAAGTGAAGTGATTTTTTATGTTTCAAATCAGTTGATGATTCTCGTTGTTGATAACAATCGAAAATTGATAGCAGTACTATACAAATGTATTAAAATAAAGTACCTATTAATCAATATGAGAAAATTATAGAAGTCAATTAAATGCTTTACTATTAAATCGAAAACGGAAATGTTGTTCGTGTGTATACGAGATTTGTTTGAGCGGTTATCGTTTATGGTTACAGTCGTAAATGCTAAGTTATGCCGGAAAAACGCGCGCGAAATGCCAAATCATAAAATTTGTTGATGAATTGTTATTAACGTTATAATTCGGGACAAAGTTTTTGGGGAAATCATAATTAAGTTTAATATTAGATATTCCTCTGGTGACCCCACGAATAGTTGGAAAACTTGTCGCCCCGTTGGTCGTGGTAATCAGCAAAAGTTGTACTTTTAGTTTTAATTGTTATGTTCATTATATGTGGCACTTTTTGTTTTTGTGGTCTTTTCAATTTTATTGTATGTGACATTTGGTAAATGTGCGTCGTCTGTGGGCAGTTAACATAATTTACAACGGAAACCGGATATGCATTTAAATCACACACAGCGTTAAGCTGTTTCTCCCAACCCACCAACTGCGCTCACATACGATAGTAGAACTTTTGTAATTGTGCCAGTACTGGGTATACTTTAGTATTCGCGCGTTTATGCATTTCTTCATATGCCGATGCTTGTATGTGCTTGTGTAAGTCGGCTAAATAAACCATTTGCAAAATATGGCTTAAATGTTGTAGCATAGATATCGTTGTGTGTTTTCGCTTGCCGCTGTTTAGGCTTCCTCTCCGCATTCCGGGCGTTTAAAAACAACAAAACCATAAAGGTGTTGCCTTAAACGGTCATTGTCCAAGTGCGAGTGTTGTTGTTCGATATATTTCATTCGAGTGCATTGGATGGCTGCTGGTAATTGTGGTAGAGTGTTTTGGTAATACAAATATATGCTGTTCTATGCCGCCGCTGCTGCTACTGCTGCATAACATCAACAGTGCAACTACACCAACATCAACAATTGCAGTTGCAACTATAAAATGTTATTTTTGGGGTATGTACATATGTATATGCATGTATGTTGGTTATATTATACTAGATTTGTAACAAAAAAGGTAATTAAAAATCTAGAAAATACTGCAATCAAGTTGTGGCCACTACATTACAATTATAACCCAGTGGGGGGCTAAGGGAAAAATTAGAACTTTTTTCATATTGTTTATCAGGTTTTTGGGTTTAGTGTTTGGTTAATATTGTAGCAGTTTGTTATATGATAATGTTATGGTCGTTACAGGTTGAATTCTATGCATGGCATCCTAACTACAAAAGTAACAGAAAATTTAAAAATTTCCAGTAGACGCAATAGTTCGAATTTTTTAAAGTAAAATGTCTATGAAAATTATCAATTACAAATAAATATCGACACGTTCCCGGCAGAATGTATTAAGCGACAAAATGGAAATTGTTCTCTAAACGAAAAAAACTTTCTGTCAAGTAGCCAGCCGATTTGCTATATTTTTCTGTTATTACCATTTCATTTGCTTAATAACTCATGACGTGGTTATGCAAGGGACATTCTCTATATATCGAAATGTGGAGCTTGGCATAAATTTTGAGAATATGGAAAAAAGTCATTGTCGCCAAATATGTCGCTTAATACATTCTGCCGGGAACGTGTCGATATATTCATGTCGCTTTTTAGGCGAAAGAGATGGAAAACATTGTGTCAGAATTTACCAGTGGATAGAAATAGTGATTGGTGATTATATATTATAAGCAAGAGGCGAAAATGTGAGAATTTGAAGTTATGATCCTTTTGTAGTTCGGGCGTGCGATATCTACTGTGTGAAGATTTGTAGCGAGGTTTAGTTTAGCAGGCATTTGACAACTTATATTGAGGTGGCTTTTGAAAAATAACAACTATCTGTTCCTTGAGTTAAATTTTTGAACATTTCGTACTTTACTTTTAAAAACGTTGAACCTTTCGCTATTACAAATTAATGACAGATCGTAAATTCACTTTTTAAAAATCAATTACTACAACTCTTATAACACGTTTTTAGCACTTAAAGGTGCCTACACACCGGAGCGTATTTTCTTCGAGGTATTGGCGAAATGGTCACATGAAAGGGTTGTTCATGGCACGTTCAAAGGTATATAAAACGTTTAAAAACTTGTCCAGACACATCCCTTTTTTCAGGGATATTCTGCAAAAAATCGAATTCCTAAGTTCCTAGTAAGGAGAGACTATTCTGATTTCAATGTCAGATTGGTGTAATTCTAAATATTAAAAATTTGCTTCAGAGCACCCAGGAAAATATTTTAAAAAAATACAAAAAGTATATATACACGCAAAGAAAAGAACCTTTATTGCTCAGTTGCCGCCACAATACTTTGATCGATGTGTATTAATATATTAATGGCAACCGTTCATGTAGTTCTCCCAAATAAACTCACATACCGCAAATGTGTATCATGTTGTTGCAAACGAGTTTTCGTTTACAGTAAACGCATACAAAATTACATTTGCCGCAAATTTAAAAAAACATTTGCGATAACTGAAATTAGTCATTTTTCTAATGAGAGCAGAGATTACGAATAACGTAAATTTGTCTCATTCTGTCAACTGTATACACAGTCTTATCCACTCGTTTGGCATACACACTCACGCATATACATAAAAGTGATCACACGATCTAATGCTTCTACAAAAATAAATCGTGTCCCATTACATCCCGTGAAGGGACCGGGGAGAACTTCTCACAATCACTGAGCTGTGCGCTTTCCAGTTCTCACTCACTGATTGGGACCTACAGTTTTACACCGATTCCGAACGGTATTTTGAGAAGCTTTTTTCATGGCTATATACTCGATAGTGTCGCCGTCACTATGCGAGGTGACCGCCGCCGAAAGAAATTATTTTTTTTTTTTTGAAGTTGGTCAGAGCAGGGTTCGAACCCAGGATCTCATGTACAAGAGCCGCGCACACTAACCACTGCACCACCGACGGCCACGATCTAATGCTTCTACCTTGTCAATATACCTTGAATGGACAATTGACGCGTTGCAGTTTGTTTAGTTGTTATTTGAATGCAATTCGAGACAGACGTGTGAGTAGACAGTGAAAAAATAGACAAAAATTCCAACTTTTTTAAAGCAAACTTTATGGGTAAAACCAAAATCAGAAAAGCCATAAATTAAAGTTTTAATTGCAACTCGGCTGCTGCAACCGAAAGAACAGTTGGTAGAACCGTTTTTCGATTCTCGTAAACGTTTTTTCGGCTCTAATTTTTCAGAACTCGTTTACTGCAAACGTTTTTCAGTGCTCGCAAACGTTTTTTAGTTTGGAGCAACTACAAGTAGATGGCTGTAACCAAAGGAACAGTTGGCGGAACCGTTTTTCCTTTATCGTAAAGGTTGTTTCAGCTCTCATTTCTCATAATTCGTTTACTGCAAACGTTTTCCGGTTCTCCCAAACGAAATGACATGTATGGATTACCAGAAGTTCGTTTCTCCCAACTACAGTCCCCAAACGAACTTCAGTTATCTGAGATTTCGTTTGGGAGGAACGAGTTTTTTCTTTGCGTGTATACAAAAATGATCTCCTTGTCCAAAGAAATGATTTGAAACCCATTTTGCCCGAATTAGAACAAAGTGTTCGCAACGTGTTGCATTTTAAGTAAAACTCGTACTAGTGCGAATTTCAAAAGAAGCTGAAATACGTATTTTTTAAATCGATTTAAGATTAAAATATGTCAATGTGACATCTAGATCTCTAAGTCTCCGTACTAAAAACTTTAAAATGCATATTTTTTCCAGATTATCCCTAAAAAGAGAATGTGACAGGACATGCTTTTAAATTTTTTCTACACCGTGCGATGTGCCTTAAAAATACCTTTCATATGATACTAACATTGTATACATTGTCAATATAGAAAGACCAAAATTGTTTGAAAAACTAAAACAAAATATCTTTTTTTAAAAATGGTCCAGCTCACGGGATCTTACTGCTAGACACGAAATATTTTGGCAATAATCAAAAAACAAACCAATGTACATTTTGGGGGGTGGACAAAAGGAACTTTTTTGTGAGCCGACCTAATGTTTAAGCAATGACACTTTTGTATGAAGATTTGTAGGGGTCTTTAGTTTAGCAGGCATTTGACAACTAATTTTGAGCTAATTTTTTAAAAATCTTTCGACGTGTGTTTCAGTGGCGGCAATTTTTTTTTTGAAATGTACCCATGGATTTGGCTAGTATTTTGTGCCTGCAAATGTGGCATAGCCAAACAAAGCGTGGCAATACCATCAACATGGAATTGAATGGAATCCTAAAACAGAAATCCAAGTGCGGCAACACACCTGAGGAATTTAAGAATGGTACCTAAATTTTTAACGAAGCTGTTGTGTATTTGGAAGAAAATATTCTGCACCATCTCTTGGAAGGTAGTGTAGGTGCTGCTTTTGGTCTTGATTTCTCTGTTGGACCCTTACATTCTGTCGATCACTACCACACAAACCCCACAAACCTTTAGACTTTGGCGGATATGAACCATAGACTAATTAATACATAGATTTGTCAACTCGCTCAACGGTTTAATAATAGAAGGGAAGCGAACTTGTGTTTGAAAGTTCATGGAAGAATTCTGTCGCTGAGGTTTGACAAACATAGCTGAAATGGTTACTGTGAATGTTCAAAATATGTAAATATATGGGCATCGTGAATGCACAAACTTAAAAAGTTAGAGCTTTGTTCGAAGTTGCTGAAAGAAGTTGGATTCCTCATTGAAGAAGCGTATAGAGAAACGTCAGATGAGACGGATAACAAATCTATATATAAATTAATCTATGATATGGGCAGAGAATCTTAGAATAAATTCATTCTCAAGATTTCTGTGGCCAACTTTAGGTTCATAAAGCTTATATATATCCTGTGTAAAGTGTAAGGAATAACAGTTGATTTGCAATTGAATAATAAATACATAAGTCCTTAACACATAATTTTTTTATACTTCAAATGCTTCTAGATGTATTTATGTACATACATTAGACCGCCTCACATTGTATGGTGGGGAAAAACGTGTTTTGTCCACCCCTAAACAAGTACCTTGGTTTGCTTTCCGATGATTCCCAACATATTTCGTGTCTATCATTAAGATCCTGTAAGCTGGACCGTATTTAGGAAAGTTATTGTTTGTACTTTAAATGAAGACAAAGTATATAATATTAACAGCACATGAAAGGGGTTTTCATGGTGCGTCCAACGGTATATAAAACATGTCAAAACTTGCCCAGACACATCCTTTTTTCAGGGATATTCTGCAAAAAAAAAAACAAGTAGGGAGATTTTTCTGATTTAAATATCAGATTGGCGTAATTCTAACTATTCAAAATTTGGCACAGAGCACCTTCGAAAATGTGTTAAAAAAATGTACTAGGATAATGAGTGTTCGAACTCACGGGCGATGTGTTAACACCTTTTTGTTACATTGTTACAAATGTTACATTGGGAAATAAAAAAAAAGAATAGTTTTTGTGCTGAAGGCTCTTTTGCTCTTTAGCTCACTGAAATAATTGTTTTTGTTTTGTCATAAACAGAGCAACGACAAAAAGTATTGAATAGTATAGAGAACTTATTGCATTCTCTTTGCGCTCTCATCTAGAGAGTCTGAGTAAAAGAGCATAAACAAGTCTTATTCTCTTTATTGAATGTTTAAATATAAATACACCATTTCGACAATGTTATTACTTTCATAAAACAATACAGAAAGCATAAATGTTTCAAAAGGCACCACTGTTTCACATCAAAATTATGAATGGACCAAATTATGACAAAAAGAGAGTATTTCGTTTTGAATCATTCGCCAGTACTTTTGAGTCATACAATTTGTTCAATGAGTTAGTTAAAAAAAAATGAGGGCACCCACTCAACAGGCTTTGATCACCCCAAGTTGGTTTAAGATAATAGTTACGCAACCTCCTTTTATTCTTGTTTTAAAGTTGTGGTCTTTTATTAGCTTTATTTTGGATTGATTCGCTTTATGCTGCATATTATTCGCCGCACTAATCCAGTTTCGTTTTTACATTATTGGCTTAAAGGGTGTTCTGGCTTCTTGTTGCCCAGTTCCCTCAAGTTAGGTCCAGTTTTTTTATAATAATGAGTATTTCGGCACCTTAGTACCCAATTCATTCCAGGTTTTATTGTTATAAAGGAGTTTCGATTTCTTGATTTTCCATTATCCAAATTAAAGTCCAGTTTTGTTTTCCAAAATGGTAACGAAATTTGTCTACAGAATTTGGTGCGAATTTATGTTTTTATATTTCAAATTAACTTTTTTCTCTCTCGGTATTGTTATCTATTCATATTCTATTATTCAATTCCCCATGTGAAAAGTTCAAAATTTATTTTTCGAATCCCTTAAATTTTTATATTTTCAAAAAATTTTCTACTCAAATCTCCCCAAAAAACATGTTTTCGATTTCCCCAGATAGAATTCAGCATAGTGCTCCTCAGAGCCGGTATAATACACTTATACATACCTACATCATTTAGACTAAAGACTTTTTTTAATACAAAAATATGAACACAAATATCTGATCCAATATCAATGACAATTTCACCGAACAAGGTGGGATCATCCCAAGATAATCCAAGTTTATTGGAAAGAGCATACAAATTTTTGGGATTGCGCCCTCTTAAAATTTTAATATCTTCAAATACAACTTCAATGAGCATTTTGTCAGTCCTGCAACCGTAATTGGAATCATTGACAGGGATTCGATTACGAAAGCAGTATCTAAAAACTTCTGGACACCATTAATAGCACTATAGGCCAGACCAGCATCGATGACATTTTAACTAACAACTTCTACACCTTATCGCTGGTAACCTCAACACTGCCGGCTACCTAAGATCAGATAAATCGAACCAAACATCGAACATATCAAAAATGTATGTACATTACGGAATACTGAAAACAGGGGTTTTCCGAATTTCAGACACGGAGGGGTCTCAAAAGATGCGTATTGAAGAGCTGATTACGGGAACGTCAAACTTTTTGATCTGTTAACATCTATAGCGGCGTATAGGGACTAAATCTATCAAAGTCAAAGATTTTATGCTGCTGCTAAAACCAGATTTCATGCTGCTGCTAAAACCAGAATAATGACGTGTTAAACAAAAATGAGCGAGCAAGAGAGCAATGAAAGAGTGGTGTGGCAGGGGTGAGGCAAACGAAATTGTGTCTATAGCATATGTATTAACATAATAATGTATGTATGTTCATGTGTCTGTTGCTGTTGTTGAACGGAGATATAAAGCATAGCCACGCAAAATTTCATTTGCAGTCGACGTTAAGGTGACAAACTAATACGTCAGCTACTTCGTACAAAGTATGTGTGATGTTGTGTGTTTGGTTGTTTCGTTGCTGTTGATATGGCAATCATGTGGTTATGTGACACACGTATACGTCAGCTACTTCGGACAAAGTATGTGTGATGCTGTGTGTTTGGTTTTTAAATGAAACGTCATCATATGATTGAACGCCTTTTTAAATTCTTTATATTAATTTCACCTGTCTGTATGCATGTATGCCGAAAAAATTTTGGATTGATTTTTAACCCTTTTCCCGTTATCCAATCGAGCTGAAACTTCGCAGCAAACTAATGGCGACGACAAAAATAAACTATCAACATATGGGCGGGATTGGATAAAGCGGCGTGGTACCTCCCATACAAATCACAAATCAAAAATCCATTATTTCTGCTCCTGTTAACGGTATTTGAACAAAATTGGGTATGTTGGTTAGGTTTACATATTCTAAGATCTGCTGCAAATATGGGCGGGTTTGTACAAAGGGGCGTGGTCATATATAAAGAATGTATAGTCAAAAACTATGTTTTTTTCGGGTTGGTTTTTTATTATTGTTAAAGGTAAGTCAAATAAAATGTGGGTGCGGAGCACTCTCGGAGCAAAGAGAATAATGACGTGGTTATACGAATATAAAAATGAGATAGCAAGAGAGCAATGAAAATTTTGTGAACTTGTGTAGCGTATGTACGAATATAACAATGTATGTATGTATATACAAGTGTCTGTTGCTTTGCATTCTTTGGTTTTTGTGGGAATAACGTCATCATATGATTGAACGCTGTTTTTTATTTTCCAATGTATCATTTACTAATGTGTCCGTTCATAGAAATCGAACAGGTACCGTGTAGCAAAAAGGTGTTAACACATCGGCCGTGAGTTCGTGCACTCATTGGGTTTTATTTTCAACGAGGGTACTTTTAGTCCCCTACCGGCCGTTGAAGTTTCGGCAAAAACAAACGCCAATATTGGGCTCAAACGACGTGGCAGGATGAGCAGACGTATATAAATATACTTTAAAAATTTTGACGGATTGCTTTTTTTACACGGCGGCATTTTGAAATCTTGATGGGGACTATTAATTTTTAAAATTTTTGTTCAATTGCACATGAAAATACAATTAACTATATAAAGTAATTATAATTTAGAGTGAACTCGCAAAATTCCCCAAAAAATTCGCGAAAAATAAAAAAAATTCTTTTTGCGAATTTCCTTAATCATTTCGTCTCCGGAATTTCTACGCGTCAACGAAAAAACACATGCTCCGTTGTGTGGGCACCTTAAACCCGCTTCGAAGGTCATTACTTTACTGAGTTTTTTTTTTTTTTAAATTTAAACCAGAAATTAAACTTTACAAATTTTAACCAAATGAATTACAGATGAGATTTTTAGGAAAACATTTTTACCTCGTTTGTCGATCAAAACACAAAATGTGTAAAATTTTTGAAAGTGAGTGAAACAAGAATCTCCTTGTAAAATTTACCAAACACCCCCAAATTCTTGAAAACCGGTAAGCCTGTAAGCTAGTTGATTACACAGTGCAACACCAAAAAAAAATAACCATATACGGACACCACTACGTGATAAAAGACTAAAAAAAAAGGCCCGTGTCTCCCAATTTTTCCCAAAGTCATGCACTTTTTTTTTATGGGCCGCCAAAGATTTGGTGCCACGGTATCATTTTCGTAAAAATGTGATCATTTTCTCAGTCTCATATCTTGCAAACCGTTCAGAATTTCGGTGTTAACCCTTGGACAAACACATGGTTCTGGCCAGGCATATTTCATGTTTTGCTACCTATGGACCTGAACAGGAGAAACAGGTAAAAAAATTAAATTAAAAAATTTTCGGCAAATTTTTCACTTTTGCGTGCTACCTAAACAGTGTTAAGAATCATCTCTAGGAAGTTTATATGTTCTAGAAATTAGTTTATTGAGATCTTAGGTAAATTTTTGTGGTTGATTGTTTCCTTGAATTTTGAACGGTTTGCTACCTATGGACCTGAACACGGGAAAAAAGCTAAAAAAATCGAATTTTTTTAAGTTTTTTGCGATTTTGATCTGGAAGGTGAAGTTTTTTTGATTTTATATGTTCGCAATTTTTGTTCTTTATGACAACAGCTACAACTTTGCCTCAGAGAGTAAATAGGTTTGCAAGATATGAGCCTGAGAAAATTATCACATTTTTACGAAAATGATACCGAGGCCCCAAATCTTTGGCGGCCCATAAAAAAAAAAAGTGCATGACTTTGGGAAACACGGGTCTTTTTTTTTTAGTCTTTTATCACGTAGTGGTGTCCGTATATGGTTATTTTGCCATGACTTAAAAAATTACACACAGTATTATCAACTGATTTTCATTTTCTCACCGGATTTAAAAAGAAGAAACTTAGACCTTTCAAACGATATATACGTGATTTAAGAAAACATGAGAAGTCTGTGTGTATTTGTCCAGCAATGATAATGCGGCGAATAACACGGGAACTTCAAAATATTCTACACCGAAAACCCAAACAGAAATTAAATCACAATTTAAAATCCCCATGATGTTGACTTTGATTGTTACGAATTTTTCATTATGACCAAATAAATTATCTTATTTCTGAGCAGGGTGTTAAAAAAATATCAACAAACCCGTTTGTTGTAAAAGTCTAAGGTGATTTTTAGGCAAAAGACTTTAACCATTTAGTAGTGGTTGTCGAGAATGCAAATTCCATGTTACTGATTTGTAACCAACAATAATAATAAAATAATTTAAAATTGAAAATGTTCCAATAAATAATCCAAATTTTCTTCGAGCTCGAGGACAAATCGGGTTTTTTTTATTTTCAGTATTCCGCTACACAATTGAGTAGCATCATAAGGAAACAAAAAATAACAAATTAATAAAAACTGTCAAAATTAAAATTTTTTAATTTACACAAATAAAAACAATAGACTGAAAAAAATTTACATAAGTACGTTACCCAAAGAAAAACGACGAACGGAAAACAATATTTGCGTGCCAAAATGTTCTACTCTTCTTGTTAGATAAATGTCTGTAATTCTGGGCTACAATAATTTTATTTATTTTATGTTGTAGTAATTGAATAGGTTTGGTTCCCAATATAAAAATGCTTTACTAAAAAATACATACATATCGATGGCTAAAAATGAAAAGGTCGTATCTTATTTATTTTAGAGTTGGGAATTTTAGTTCATTCAAGTGAGCGCTCGTTTTAGTTCAGGTCAACAGAATGAACTAGTTCATTCATTTAGTTCACTAGTTCATTGTATCATTTCAGCTTAACAATTCACATGAGCTGTGAACTAAAGACCTCATTTCAGATCAACTTGTAGTTTTAGTTCAATCGGAGCGAATAATCTCTGATTTTTGCAGACTTCTAAAGTGTTTTCGATATTGTGATAGTTGTTTATACCAAGTCGCCCTATTGAAGTTTGGCTTAATGATTGGGTTATTGCGTTTCTGAAATATTGGTGTTCCGTATTTTTTTATATTTTGGAACAAATGTTGGGATTAGCGGTATATTTATTGTGTAGGAGTTGGTTACATATCTATTGCAAAAACATTGCAACATTAGGAACCTTTGTGCATATTGAGTGAGACAAACAGAGCATGAACTAGAAAATGGCGGATGAAACTGCACGACTGAAATACAAAAAACTGCTGAAACAAGTGAGCTACTGAAACAAAAGAGCGGAACAGTGTGAACTAGTTCATCTAGGTGACAAGAGTGAATCGTTCAATTGAACTAGTTCGTTCGTGAACTACAAAACTCTAATTTATTTACAAAATCGCATTTTTAAATATTCTGGTAGGGGACTCTTCGTCGGATTGTTAACGCTGTTGCCAATCACAACTCTAAGTGATAAATTCTATGCCAAAAAGGAAAACCACTTATGAGCAGTTTTGTATTTTCCAGAGTGCATTATTACAGTTTAACGTCGTTTATTTAGCAGCCTCCAGATCATAGCTGCGAACTCTCAGAGCTATAAAATCGTCAAAAATTGCGGAAAATAACCACAAAAAAAATTTTAAATCTTCAAAAAACGTAACAGTCCAACTGATGTCAAGTCAAATTTTTTTGGCAAAAAATTTTTTTTAAATTAAATTAAAAATTTTAATTTCTCATACATTAATTAAAAAATGTAATCGGTTTCAAGAAAGAACACATTTCCTACTAGCTAACACTCAGGAGGACGTAGAAACCATAAACAAAAGACTCTTCTTGAAGCGTCATAGAAGTCATGAGTTTTTTCACGAGTTTCTAAATAATTTACACGAGATTAAAGAATTTTGATAATTGCGGCACTAGATTAATGCGAATTTAACAGGAAATGGTCTATATGTTATATTATAAATAAAGTTCAAGGGGCTGAGAACAAAAGGATTTTATGAAAAATAAAATTTCTTCATCTTTTGTAGTGTTTCACTTTTTAATTTTAAAACAAAACACGTATTTTTCGAGATAGTTTAATATTATTATTGAATTGTAACAACATGTTCCGATTAAGTATAGAATTAAACATCCGTCAAATGGCCGCCACGGCTCTGAAGACAGGCCATTACACTTTTCATGAAATTTTGCATGACTCTTTCACAGAGATGTGGCTGTATCTCACCGAGGACGCGTTGGATCTCGGATTTGAGCACAGGAATTGTTTCTGGTTTATTCGCATAAACCCAAAGATTTCACAAAACTTCAAAGAAAGAAATTGCAGGGCGTTAAATCGGATGATCTTGGTGGCCAGTTGACATTACAATTTCTTGATATAATTTGTTCTGGAAATAGTTGCTGCAATAAATCACTTGTTTCATGCGCGGCGTGGCAGGCAGTGCCGTCTTGCTGAAACCACATGTCATCAAGTTCAATGCCGTCCAGTTGAGGTAACAAGAACTCCGTTATCATGTTCCTGTAACGAATGCCGTTCACAGTCACTGCAATTTCGGCCTCATCTTGAAACAAATAGGGCCTAATCACGCGTCCTGACCAAAATCCGCATCAGACCGCACTGCACCGAAGAAAATTGGCATTGACTTTAATTGCCCATTGATTTGCACTTTTTACCCCTTTTTCCACAATCAAAATTTTTGCCACTTTCCTAAAGTTTTCAAACGATTTTCTCGCATTTTGAACATTTACCCTTTCGCCCCCTTTTTTAGCGTATTTTGAAGACTTGCGTTCATAATCATTCGATATGACTTTTCTTGCATTTTATAGTCTTGCCCAACGTGTCACCTTGTTAACACCATCCCATCCTTTCTACCAATTGATTGCCCGCTTATCTATTATTAAACACATAGATATGTAAAGGGTTTTTCAACAGAGACCCTACAAAAGTAAATCGATAGGGACAGCAAACGACGCCATATTTTTTACCGCTCTTTTGACATTTCCCTTCAGTAAGGTTTGCCATTTCATCATGGAAAGATATACGAACCAACAACGAGTCGAAATTATTAAAATTTACTACCGAAATTTGGAGTCAGTGGCCTCAACTTCAGTGGCCTCAATCATCTTCAGCGATGAGGCTCATTTCTGGGTGAATGGCTTCGTCAATAAGCAAAATATGCGTTATTGGTCAGACAGCAATCCACACGTAATCCATGAGTCATCATTGCATCCCGAAAAAATTACGGTTTGGTGCGGATTTTGGGCCGGCGGCGTCATTGGGCCGTACTTCTTCCGTGATGATCAAGATCGGCACATTACTGTGAATGCGAATCGCTACCGTTCAACGATAACCGAATATTTTTGGCCCCAATTGGATAATATGGACTTTGAGGACATGTGGTTCCAACAGGACGGCGCCACAAGCCACACAGCGAATGCCACAATCAATTTATTGGAAACCAAGTTTGGTGAACGTGTTATCTCTCGCAATGGCCCAGTCGATTGGCCGCCTCGGTCGTACGATGTGACGCCGCTAGATTATTTCCTGTGGGGCTAAATCAAGTCTATGGTCTATGCCAACAAGCCAGCGACGATTGATGAACTTCGTACGAATATCGAACGTGAAATTGCAGCAGTATCGGCCGATTTATGCTTGAAAACTGTCGAAAATTGGGTTCAGCGTCTGGACTTCTGCAAGCGTGCCCGTGGTGGCCATGCAACAGAAATCGAGTTTCACAGGAATAAAGAATTTCATTAGTATCTACAACCGGTTGTGTTTTACTTAAAAAAAAACTTTTGTAGCGCTCTTATTGAAAAACCCTTTACATCTTTCGTACATATTTAATCATTAAAAAATATTCGAAAATGTTGACTCTGGAAATTAAATCGGGAGCGAGCAATATTTTCAACTCTTCGAAAATAAGAATTCGGCTCCTAAGCTAAAAATAAAACTCAGGAGTTGAAAAGATTTAAATCTTCAAAGAATTAAAAATTAAACTCCCTTGCCGATTTAAATTTTTCGAGCGAATCGAAAATAGATGGCTCTCCTGACTCTGATTTTCAATAAATACTTGATTATATTCTTAAAACCTGCATAATTTTGATCAAAATTTAAATATTTCAAATCTACTTTATTTTTATAGATTTGAGTGGTTATACAAAATGTATTATCTATACGAATTATACATTGGATAGGAAAGCGTATTACATGTTCTAATTCTTAAAAGCGGCGAAACGGCATGCAAGGGTACAAGCTGAGAAAAATGGTCCCATCAACATATTGCAGGAACAATGTGTATGTTTGCAAGCATTGCTATCATGATTTGCAGATATGCAGCGTTTTTGTTTCTTTGCTGTCTGACAAGTTTTTTTTCACATTGACCAATACGTCTTCAGCAGTGTATACATTATAACATATTAATTATTGTGTCTCCAAATTTTTACATTGAATAGCAAACGCAATGTGTTTGAACACAAGTATACAATATTTGCGACAACCTATAAACACGTTATAGTATTTGCATCAAGACAGAAGAAAATACAGAGTTTTCAAAGTATAGGAGAACAAATTATGGTCGCTAAATTAGTCAAATTTTTACAGTCGTGGTTTACTAAAATATTTGTATTCAATAATCTTAGCAAAATATCCTGAATGATAACTAGTGTAAATACACTTTAATTCTAATAAATTTGACTGCTGACTAAACTGTAATAAATTTTGATATTTCATTTCCCAACCACTACCATCAAATTTAAATTTCAATTTTGATACAATTACATTTCTTGATTGATTTCACTATTCATTTTTGTATGTTTACATTAAAACGATATCTATGATTCGGGCGGGCTTAAAACCATTCCATTAACCAAATCAGAGTTTCGAATGTAATGTAAGAATCACTAAATCGAACCAACCGAAAACATCAAGTGGCTTTCGTCAGCCCTGTAGTACGTCATGCAGTACCTTCGGTGTTATTTTTTATGTTGTGCCCCATTTGGAATACTGAATAAGCTTATTACCAAGGAACGACGTGGAAGGAGCTAAATTGGAAATATTTATATTTGTGCAACTGAAATACAAAAAAAACCCCACCAAAATGCCCAGAAAAATAATTTAGATATTAAACTGCCTCTACCACATAACTAGTACATCTGTCCTCGCATAAGAACAATATTTCTTTTAGAAAACAACGTTTATATAAAAGCCACTATATTGTGGCTATTCATCATGAGTCAGACCCATATTTTTCGTGAATGCAGACTATTAGTAGGGTAATTTTTTATTTCTTTTAACAAACTGCACATAATTGCTGTAAATCGGCTCATTCAAAACCCAGATATTTTAATGTTTTCGTTTGATTTTTTTTATAAAGCGGCCTTAATTTAAACTAAAAAAAGGAAATTCCAAACAAAGTCCAGTGTGCATATACTTTGTATTTATATAAAAACAAACATATACTATTTATTAATAGAATGTACATGCTTAACTGTATTTTCATTATCCGCAATATGTACAGTGTAAATACTTTTGCATACAGTTGGACACAAAACTGTACGTACAAATTTAATTTGTTGGAATCTCTAAAAATTTCATAAGTACATAAGAGCGAGATCTTTGTATCAAAAACTATAGTGATGGCTAACATTTTACGTTAGTAAAGAAGTATTTGAATCAGTAATAATTGAACAGATAGAAATTTCGTGTACATTTTATTTTGCTTCTAACTGTCAATATGAGTATAAATGTATATAATTGTACGATTTTTAATGTTAATCGTCATCATGATGATGGTCGTTTAAAAGGCTATTATGTAATTTTCTGTTTTTCTGTTTTTTGTAGAAAGTCTTTTCCCTTTCACAAATATATACGTTTATTTAGTGGATACCATCTTTTTCTATTCTTTTTGTTGTTATTCACAAATAAATCAGTTTCAAATAAAACTAAACTATAGTACAGCACAAAGTAACCATAAACTGAATGATGGGTGTGCGGCTTAATTAATTTGTTACAAGTGTTCTCTATTTATTGTAAATTGGGGATTATTCTCTATTGCCTGAAATGATCAGAAATACAATAAACCACGTTTATAACCTACAGGGTTGTATCGAACTTTCCTTCTAGTGAACGCATTTTTTTAGCCCCAATGATTATAGTTAAATATTTCATACAAATGACTAAATTTATAAGAATAACCATCACTGTTGTTACGAACTTTTGTTATAACGAACAAATATTTATGTCCCCTACAGCGAATATTTTGTACTAAAAACTTGGATTATATCGAAAACTCTTAATATATATGTTTTTTGCGAAAAAATCGGATGTGGCAACTTTTTCAAATAACATACGTTGAATTTAGATGGAAATTATTATTATTATTATTTGCAAGTCCTAAACTAGTTTATATTTAAATGCAAACATTAGCATGCATACATACTTTTACGTGGAGCCATATAAGTGTTTCATCCCAAGCACACATATACTTGCATCGAAGCATTTGTGGGTTTCCTCTCAAACGAACGATTGACGTCTAAATGCATGAAACTAAACTGCAACAGATCAGTCAACAAAAGAAACACTCAATTCATTGACATACGTATTCAGGGGTCTTTATGCATCACTAACTGAAAGAATAATGCAAAAATTCGAACTTTCCTTCTAGTGAACGCATTTTTTTTAGCCCCAATGATTATAGTTAAATATTTCATACAAACGACTACATTTATAAGAATAACCATCACTGTTATTACGAACTTTTGTTATAACGAACAAATATTTATGTCCCCTACAGCGAATATTTGTACTAAAAACTTGGATTATATCGAAAACTCTTAATATATATGTTTTTTGCGAAAAAATCGGATGTGGCAACTTTTTCAAATAGCATACGTTGAATTTAGATGGAAATTATTATTATTATTATTTGCAAGTCCTAAACTAGCTTATATTATTTAAATGCAAACATTTGCATGTTTGCTTGCAAAGATACATACTTTTACGTGGAGCCATATAAGTGTTTCATCCCAAACACACATATACTTACATCGAAGCATTTGTGGGTTTCCTCCCAAACGAACGATTGACGACTAAATACATGAAACTAAACTGCAACAGATCAGTCAACAAAAGAAACACTCAATTCATTTACACACGTATTCAGGGGTGTTTATGAATCACTAACTGAAAGAATAATGCAAAAATGCACTTGCAATTACATTAGCTTAGACTGAGAACAATCTGTTTGGCTGTCTGTTATTAGTTTGCTCTCGACAAAGCAAAGCGACAAGAAAATGATGTCAACAGTTCTCCAAACACAGCTGTATTTGTATCACAAACAAAACTGTATTTTGATCACAAACACATATATTATAACATATTATTAATATAATATTGAGTAGCAAACACAATGTGTTTAGACACAAGCGTACTAAATTTACGACAAGCTCCAAACACACGTTGTATTTGCATCCAAACGACAAAAAAACTGATTTTACAGTGTGCAGTTTAGGCTTTGTACAGAAACAAATTTAAATAATCATGAATTATCCGTTGCAATGACCGTCTGCTAATTAAAATTTGGGACGATAAGTTTCGAGTCGAAAAGCTTGGATTTGCCTGAATTGATGATGCTACTGCCGCGATTGTGCCTTGAACTCGAATATGGGCTCCAAAGTCGGCAAACATATTTATCCCCCTCATAATGGTTGATCTACTCGAGGAAGTGCCACCAAACTCCCGCCTAAATTCCCTTTGGACGGAAATGAATGGTTGCAAATCACGGTACCGCTGCACTATCCAAATCCTGTTTTCGGTAACCCAGTCATTAATTGTAGTAAATGTTAATAAACCCATAAACCAAACTCAAAAATAAGCCGATTTCTACTCACACAGAAAAAAAGTTATTACGTTTCGATTTTGTAGCTCAATAGTTCCACATTTTGTTCAAGAATACAATTTTTTGCAGATCTTGCAGTATCAACTGGTTGGTAAGTTGTCCTTACTCTAGGTCCAAACAGATTGTTAGGTTGGGTAAAAGCGGTTTCTAAGTTCCTCTTGTAGAAGCCAAATCGATGGTGCCATAGTACGACAAGGCACCCCATACTATACCTCATCCATCTCTGCTATGTCTTCGTTTTAAAAATTTAAGTTCGTTTCTTAAGTCGTGGAAATAGTGGTCGTTTCCATCGATATTAAACTTTTTATCGTCAGAACACACTACTTTCGACCAGTAGTCAATTTATTCTTGGCTAATTGGAGGCGTTGAGATTTACGTTTCGCATTAAGTTGCGTCTTTGCTTTAAAATTTCCGACGAGAAATTAATGGACATAACTCCACTGTAGTACTTATAGTACTTTGAAGGTAGCGTGAAGTACACACTGAAAAATCTACCTTTTTTGTTGTTTGGATGCAAATATAACGGGTTTGTAGCTTGCCGCAAATACACACATTGTGTTTACTACTCAATATAACATGTTTGAGACACAATGATTTATAGGCTATAATATATGATTTTGAGACCAAACTGTGGGCTTCTTGTTGAAAACCGCTAAAATAAAATATGAGACAGACAACAAAGAAACAAAAAGCAGCAGATCTTCAATTCACGAAAACAGTGTTTGCAAACATGTAGATGTTTCCTGCAATATGTTACTGGGGCCGATATTTTTCAGCGTGTATATAGAGTTCACAGAAGGATTGGTGTAGGTTTAGGGACACTTAAAACAATTAAACTGAATGTGCCACTAAGTGTTGAATTTGAAGATGGCTTCGCCACAATTAGGCAAGTTGTTTCCCATTACATCCCATGACGGAAGTGGGGAGAGCTTCTAGTTTTTATACACACTGATTGGGACCTACAGTTTTTACACCGATTCCGACCGGTAATTTGAGAAGCTTAACCACAGTTTCATAAAATAATGCCATCAGGTAAAAATATGAAGTGTTTGCAAATGCCTAAGTTTAGTCGTCCTCCTGAACGATGCACTGGTTAGGCTACAGAAATAGCAAAATCAAGTCAAACTGTTAGGATTGCACTTGATACCTCCACTTGTTGTAATACCGCACAGACATGTTATATGTATGTCGCAGGACAGCTAAACTCCTCTTCTATAAATATCCACATTTCAAAAACACCTTGAACACTTTCGGCAAATATACGAAACAGAAAATCAAAATGTATAATTTTGGCAACATTTTTTAAAAATTTAATTTAAAGTATAAAAGTACATATTGATGGTATATTATCAAGTTTTGTACATGTTATAGAACAATGCACCGTCAATTATATCCAATTAATTTTTTCCCAAATAGTAAAAAAAACTTCAAACAAACTCCTATTTATTTTTCAAGCTACAACAAAAATAAAAAAAATATATGTAAAACACTCCGAGCGAAATTTTTGTCAAACATCGAAAGTGAAAAATATGTAATAAAATTACACATTTTCAGAGAATGCTGACTGTGGGGTGCATTGCCAAATTATCATAATTTTTTTTATTTTTTATAATCAATAAGTCCGTGATTTTGTGAATGCAACACAGTATTTTTTTTGGCAAAAAATAATATTTTTCAACATAATCTCCTTAGTCCAACGATTCTTCAATTTTTGTAATCCTTCCAAAAAATAGGATTTTTCGAGGTTCATCAAATAGGCATTTGTTTGATCAATAATTTCATAGTTAGAGCTAAATCTCTTTCCACCGAGCCATTTCTTTAGATTTGCAAATAGGAAATAGCCACTGGGGACTAAATCGGGAGAATACGGCGGATGAGGTATCAATTCGTAGCCCACTTCATGGAATTTTGCTATTGAGACTACTCACGTGTGTACCCGCGCGTTTATGGTCAATTGAGAGCAAACGCGGCACCCATCTTGCAGACAGCGTTCTTAGACCCAATTGATAATTTATAATCGAAACCACACTGCCATATGAAATGCCTATGGTATCAACAATCTCACGCACTTTTACTCTTCGATCGGCCAACACCATCCCTATCGTGGATTTTTTTCGTCATTTTCGGGTGTATTAATCTCAATTGGCCGTCCAGAACGTTCAGGTTCACTTTTACTTGTGCGACCACTACGAAAGTCAGTACACCATTTTTTTACCATTGAAATCGATGGTGCAGAGTCCCCATAGTATTTCAGTAAATTCAGTTTTTTCCATTTTTACAAAAATTTAGGAGGTTGCATGTTTTGAACAGCTGTTAAACGCAAAGTCACAGTAGTCTATTAACAGGTGGTACTTGATGGGAGCAGTGTTGTATTTCATATAACTACGAGGTAAGTTCGAAAAGTCACGGACTTATTTAGCCGCTCTCGTATATTTGCAAAGCCTTACCATTCAGAAAAATTTTAAAATTTATATAGGTTTCTTAGAAAAAACTAAAGAAAATACTGAGTGAATCGTGGTACTTTTTCCGGAAAATATTGTGACTTTTACAGGTTGCAAAAAAAAATCCAATATTGAGAAGTCTGCATTACCAAACGCCTTGAGATAACTTAATAATTTAGCAGGGTATTCGTTACCAAAGTCTTCCCAATTTACTGGTGTTTTCAGAAACATTAGTTTCCCTCAACTGGCCGAGTTATTAATAAAAAAATTTCAAATTTCAATGACAAAAGTGAAAATTGTTAACTTTGCTAGAGAATATCTTAACAATGGTAAAAGTATTTCGCAATACTTTCCATATTTTTTGTTTGTCTTGCATAGTGGATTCTTCAAAGTAAAGAGCTTTGAAATCAGTCTCTAAGTGTAGAAGTACCAAACTTTGAAAGTTGAAACAGCAACAGAGTAGTCAACTTTGACACCAACTGGAGTACGATATTCTGAAATCGTGACTCCTTCTCTACAAATGTCTAATACATTCCAAAGTGATCAGAACGATACTTCAAAAGTTGTGCAATGGTTAGTTTACATAAGAAAGTGTGTTATGCTATGACCAATTTTAGTCTTGCGACGACGACGGACGCTTCGCTTAGTAAAACAAAATTTTTACTATTTTTTTCCAGGAAGTGAAATTGATTATTTCGGTAGATAGGAGAGAGTATAGCTATTTCGATGATTTTTAATAGAAAACATATGTTTACTAGAAAATAATGATCGTATCCGAATTATGAATAAAATATACAAGGTGGCGCAAAAGTAAACTTCCGATGTTTTTTGGCTGTAATTTAAAAAAAAAATTAAAAACTTCGATTCTTCTTGTGGATTATTTTTATTTGGTCTTTTAATTTTTTTTTACATCAAGTCGAGAATATGATGTCATGTAAATGGCCGCCGCCACAGTTGATTGTCATTTGAGCCCTTTTTATGGCATTTTCCATCACTTTGGGCAAAACTTCCGGCGATAGGTCCTCACATTCCTGACGGATATTGTCTTTAAGAGCTGCAAGAGTCTGAGGCTTGTTGACATAAACCCGCGACTTCAAAAAGCCCCACAAAAAGAAGTCTGGAGCGGTCAAATCAGGCGATCTTGCTGGCCAGTGCAAATCGCCAAAACGGGAGATTAGGCGCCCGGGAAATGCATCCTGCAGCATATCGGTTGTGGCACGTGCAGTGTGTGCCGTTGCACCGTCCTGTTGGAACCACATGTTTTCCAATCCCAATTCATCAAGTTGCGGCAAAAAGAACTCGTTGATCATTGCTCTGTAGCGTGGCACGTCCTCTGGTCGATGTCGACGGCGCTTCCATGACATCCTCGGCTACAGCAGCAATATTCTCTGCAGAACGGCTACTCCGGGGTCTGCCACGCTTGGCAGCATCTCGTGTTGTGCCAGTCTCTTCGAGGCGAGCGGCTAAACGTCGCAGTGTTTCACCAGTAGGCGTTGGACGGCCAGGAAATCTGCGACGAAATTCACGTTGTGCCAAAGTCACCGACCGATTATTGGTCAAATAAATAGTCAGCAATATTCCGCGTTCTGGAGCAGTGTAGCGTAACAGTTTATTAACGTGTATTTCGCATGTGTTTACTACACAAATGTCAAAACAGAACTGACATTAGGGGCCAATCGCAAAATTTATAGCATTTTCTGATAGGAGGATTACTTTTGCGCCACCTTGTATATATCTACTGTGTTTATAGTTTTCAGTGTACGTACCTCAGTAGATCTTTTTGAAATATATTGTCGGGTATATCTAACAACTACAAGCACATGCAACTTGCTTGTTTTATGATTAAAAAAAATGTATATTCTCGATATTTGGTTCTTTAAAATGTTTCATTACACACCGCAATACATGCGAACCGCCTAGAGACAAGTGATTTAATCGAAAGGGTATATTACCTAATTGGTGAAACCGCTGCGGTGCAATGGTAATGTACACAGCTCTCGCACATGAGATCCTGGGATTGATCCCTGCTCTGGCCACTTTGATTTTTTTTCGCCGGCGGTCACCTCGCATAGTGACGACGACGCTATGAGTATTTAGCAATGAAAAAGCTTTTCAAAATACCGTTCGCAATCGGTTTAAAAACGGTGGGTCCCAATCAGTGAGTATACAAATAGAACAGCGCATCCACAGCTCATTGATTGTGAGAAGCTGTCCACAATTCCTTCATGGGATGTAATGGGAAACCCTTT
Source organism: Phaonia tiefii (assembly GCA_963931995.1). Classification (NCBI taxonomy): domain Eukaryota; kingdom Metazoa; phylum Arthropoda; class Insecta; order Diptera; family Muscidae; genus Phaonia; species Phaonia tiefii. Next base: position 130,463,171 of record OZ008370.1, read on the forward strand.
ATTTTTCATTGTCGAAATGTACCTTAAGGGCTTTTGGAATAATGCTTTACTTTTATTTAGTTTTGTCTATTTATTTTCAGAAATTTCCTACTTTTTCTAAACCAAACTGGCGACTCTTGTGGTCCAAGGAAATTGATGTTATTTTTTTATTTGTGTTGATTACAGTCAACAAATACTTTAATGGGTCCATCTTTGCCCCTGTATTTTTCTAATAGTTCAACATTCCGTGAATTTATCAATTTTGTTTTAGATCCAAACCAGTCTGTCTATAATCAGGCTTTAATTGAGGTAAACATATTTTCAAAAAATGGGTGACGATTGAATGGAATTTACTTTTCAATCCAAATCCTCACATTTTATTCCAATATTATCTGAACACAAAATTGTTTCAGTCTAGCCCCATTGTTTATATCCGTCCGGGCCCAAATTTGATTGTCGGTCATATGAGTTTATTATATTCTGCTGCTGCTACTGCTGCTCCTGTTGTCCTCAACCGTTTGTTTATATTCGTATGCGAGTTTGGTTTCAGGGCTTAAGGAACAATTGTTGTTACACAATTGTTACACAAGTGCTGGGCGTTATTGCTATTGTTGTTGGTTTACTGTTATTGCTGCCGGATGATTAATGTTTACTTTGTACGGGGGTAGCAAAGTGGTGTGTGTAACTCAATACACAGGACCATTGTGACGTCCTTAAATACTTAATGTTGTATTGTTTATATTTCCCATATTCTTTGTTTCTTTCTCTTTACAAGTTTATATTTGAGTATTTGTTTATAACATTACCAATCACAGTTTTGGGATATTGTTGATTTTTCTTAATTATTTGTTTGATTAGATAAACATATGTACGTCTGTGGTGATGACAAATATCAAAGATCGATTAGAGCAACAATTATATGAATTAATAACTGTCATTATATTGGTAATTTCATTGCACGCACGTACAAAGTTACATTTATGTGACAAATTGAGATATATATTTTCGGACTCGAAGTTTCCGAGTGAAAGAGTGAAAGGACGTTGTCCTAAAATCCGTTTGTATTTTTTTGCTTTCCAAAAACAATGAAGTATTGTTCACTTATTGTATTATTAATGTGATTTGTTCAAGATTTTTAGGTATTTCCTATGTATATTACTGACATTAACTTGGGGGGTTTGAGTGCTGTCGACGAACCTTATGGATTAAGTTAACAATAAAGTTTGGGCGCTAATTTTATTTATTACCTTATTGGGAAGTTTGTCGACGGCTGTAAACGGGTATTTAGTCGAAGTGCCTGCAAGTATTATATTACGTTATAGGTCAAGATATTCTTATGAAATTAAATATACCTACGAATTAGAAAATATTTGAATGGAGACTACTATCTGCGTCTTATTCAAGGTTATAAAATCTATCTAAATTATAATTTTAGTTCGATTGATGTTACAGACGCATTTCCAGCACGCAAACGTTGCTGAATTTATTTTAAATTTATTTCGAATAATACATTTATTTGGAAGGTTTTCTTCGAATTAAAATTTTTTATTTTGTAGAAAATTATTTAGAGCCATTGTAGGGATGAAATTTGAGAGACTAATTGCCAGCAGAAAACTTAATATAGTTTACAGAGGTGTCAACAAAGAGGAACGGGATAGGTACGACACAAACGCACGTTATCTATTCTGGGTTAACATTGACACTAATCAGAGTATTGCCTCACTTATTGAGTACTCGTACTTACTTGGTGTACGCGTATGTAATATAGACTATGAGCCGACTTTCGACACCAACACCAGCCAAGTGGTACTAAAGGATGTCTCAGTAAGAATTCACTTTTTCATTTTAAAATAAAAACACGTATTTTTTGTGACAGTTATGATTTATTTTATTGGCTTGCAAAGAAGACATGTTCCGATTAAGTATGGAATACAATATCCCTCAATTGGCCGCCACGGCTCTGATGACAGGCCCTAACTCTTTTCATGAAATTTTCCATGACTTTTTCACAGAGATGTGTTTGTATCTCACTGATGACGCATTGGATCTTGTATTTAATTCCAGCAATTTTTTCTCGTTTATTCGCATAAATCCGAGATTTCACAAAACCTCAAAGAAAGAAATCCACAGATCTTGGTGGCCGGCTGACATCAGAATTTCTTTAGATAATTTGTTCCGCAAATCGTTGCTGCAATAAATCGAATTTTATCATGCAGAAAACACACGTCGTCCAAATCCATGCCGTTCAGTTGACGCCACAAGAACAACACCGTTATCGCCACAAGAATCATCAAAAAAGTAAAGCCCAATCACACCGCCTGCACGCTGAAAAATAACGGCCTCTCTAACATATTCTCCCAAACATATTCTTCAGGGACCATATATATGATTCCAACACACTTCAAACATTAATATGTTTGCAAGTCCCAAACTCACTTGTGTTTTAATGTAAACAGCATCATGTTTACAGGCAAACGTGCCCCATCCAGTTTCTTTCCTCAAAATCGTTTCTCACTTTGGTAGCACACATACATATATACGAAACACAAACACAAAAACCAAAGTAACATCACAAACCATTTAACCAGTATAAGTATACTGTTTGTGTACCAACGAATATTGATAACCAACGCTTAGCTGAAACCTTCTGAAAACAAAAACGTGAGAGACAAGAAAGAATGGAGAATCAAAAGAGCAGCAGATTCCCATTTCATGAAAAAAACAAATAGCGCATTCAATGCACCTTAAATGTAAAAAGGGCCGTTTGAAATCTATTTATTTTTTGCATTAATTAATTATAAATGTGCATTTATAGTGTTAAAATTAATTATAATAAATAATACATATATATTGAAATCGAAGAATAATTCGTTTCTAAATAATATGATATTTGGGAGGAAGTTCGCACATGTTTCCACGTAAGTAAGCCGTCGGTGGTGCTATGGATACTGTGCGCGCCTCTTGTACTTGAGATCCTGGGTTCGATCCCTGCTCTGACCACCTCAAAATTTCTTTCGACGGCGGTCACCTCGCATAGTGACGGCGACACGATCGAGTATTTATCCATGAAAATGCTTCTCAAAAATACCGTTCTGAACCGGTCCCAATCAGTGAGTATACAACTAAAAAGCGCACAGCTGACTGGTTGTGAGAAGCTTTCCCCGATTCCTGCATGGGATGAAACCTTTTTTTTCACATAAGTATATGGATGTTTGGGATGAAGAACGCATATGTTTCCACGTAAAAGCAGACATTTTGATACTGTTTGCATTTAAATGCATGTAAGTTTGGGACTTGCAAACATATGAATGTTTGAAGGGTGTTCCAAACATATAGTATATGGTTCCTGCAGAATATGTTTTGGGAAGGTATGCTAGAGAGGCCGTTATATTATCTAGAAGTGGCCTTGTTCCTGCCCTGTCTCAAGCGCTAAGAAGTAGTTATTTGGTAGTTTTTATACCCTTTTCGTAAAATATCTTTGTAGCATGTCCACCTCTGTAAAATATTGGTTGCCCCACACTGGCATCCCATAGCCCTGTATTGCTCTGCATAATATGATAAACATTTTCCACTTAGTTTTCACGGAGATTCTGCTTTTCTGAATAAAATTGTTTCAGGTTGCATTTATTGCCAACTTTGCCGCATCTTTTCTCCGGGGCACGAATTTTGAAAATTACATTTTCGGGATTAACCAAAATCCGAAATCTTTATACTCATTTACTACATTCACATCCAACTCTCCGTCTTTCATTTCGTTCAATAGGCCACCTTTTGTGAAAATCATTATTTCCGACTTTGATAAATTCACTTCAATTCCTCATATTGTGGAATAGTTTTCCAAGTTTTCACTCATAATCATAATGTCTATCTAAGAATTTCAATCAATTAAACTAATATTTAAGGCATTCTGGGGGTTAACTGTTATTCCGTTTCTAAGCTTCAGTGGCACACATTTAAATTAAAACTAATTTTGGTACTTTTTCTGTACAAAACCACACAGCATGAGTAACAATTCAGTGTTTCCCATCTGGGCTTTGCAACTTTGTGCTACCCACGTGCTGCACCACTGATGATGAGAAATCTTCATTGGCTACGTGATGTGGGTTGCAATCATATTCAAATGCATTTGATTGACACTGACCTGCTTGTATTGTAATATTATGCCAATGAACTATATGATGTAGCAACAATTTATCGATTCAATTTAAATACAACTTATGGCTAACTTGTTTTACAAGATAGACAGATTGCCCACAAAAGGCCCCAACATGTGATCGCACAAATGTAAATAGTTTTCCTATTTGTCACAATTCCCTTATTTACCATCAGCTTTGTTTGTTGCACGTAACTGTTTGTGGATTGTCATTAAGGTTATTACCATTTTATCTGATAATTAAACGATCAATTTGAATTAACGGTCATACGTTCGTATTATAAAATTCCAATTGACCAAAAGCATTTCTAAAAGTCAGATTTGCATTTGAATATAAATTTCAATTCATTGAAGTTGTGAGAATTCCATATGAATATCGCAACTTAGTTGCTTAGAAATGTATCTTAAGTTATTATATTAAATGACAATTTATTTTAAAATACAAGTTTAGCGATGCAGTATATATTTCTGTTTTTATTGGAAAATACTTAAGACTTTCAGGAGAAACAACGATGTACTCATGAGACTGCTAGATATTAGAGATCGCAACAAGTCATTACGGTGTCGGTGGTCGGTGGTGCAATGGTTAATGTGCGCGGCTCTTGTACATGCGATCCCGGGTTCGAACCCTGCTCTGACCACCTTCAAATTTTCTTTCGGCGGCGGTCAACTCGCATAGTGACGGTGACACTATCGAGTATATAGCCATGAAAAAGCTTCTCAAAATACCGTTCGGAATCGGTGTAAAACTGTAGGTCCCAATCAGTGAGTGTAAAACTAGAAAGCGCACAGCTCAGTGATTGTGAGAAGTTCTCCCCGGTCCCTTCATGGGATATAATGGGAAACCAATTATTTATTTTAACAAGTCATTTCGCATAACATCAGAACTTCTAAACTATTTATTTGATTGTTTAAGAATATACTAGGGATTTTGTAGGGAAATAAATTATTAATAATTATTAAATTATTTCAAACCGTTTTGTAACTACGGCTTGTGAAAGTTGATTTTTTTTTTCAACAGGGATAAAACCGGTTCGACCGACCACATATTGGCACAACATGTTTATTGGAGTTAACTTAATGCGACTTGCAAAATCCCCCTTTTCAGTATGTGACTAGTGTTTGACGAAATGTTTATGTTAATACCAAATTTCATTCAGATCGATAGTATTTTGCAGGAGATATTGTAGCAAACACTTGTTGTGCAACCCAAATTTTGTATGGGAGCGAACATAATGGGCGCGGCACAGTCGTCCAATTTCAGTTGTATTGTTGATTCCATATATATTTGTAATAGTTAGAGACACCTCACACCGCCGAATATTTTTTTGTATATTCACTGTCATTCACTGACTGCTAACCCAGTCCACCGGGTTTTTTCAATTTACCCCCTGCCAGGATATTTGATTGCAGTCGCCCATTATGGATCAGATGCTAACCTGGATTCAATATGTCGAACCTGGACTTCTATTCGCCGTTGGCTCATATGATTGGCTAATCCGCCTTCTAAGGAAAATAAGAAGTCAGGCGTTGTTTCCGGTAACAGGAAGGTGTTAAGATTCAAAAATGTTGGGATTTTTGTCCACTTCCTCATTGGGCATTATGACCGCCATTAAGCCAACAGAACACCTAGAAAATGTAGGCGTTAAGTCCGGTTATGATTATGGACGCTAGGTCCAGCCACCGTTTCAATATGCTTTGTGTGTATTTCCACTCCAATATAGTGATAAATGCGATTTGGGGTAAATCACTGCATTTGAAATCGAAAGTTAGGGTGGATCACGGCAATCGTTATCGTAACGCAACTACTCGAAGATAGATTCGGTTATTATTCTGTTATCTTAAATCGTTACCTTAATTTAGAAAGGACATACTACCAATTTGTTTGAAAAACATAAAATAATTCGTTACAAAAAAAAATTTGAGTGCTGCAAAATTTGTCATCACTTTTTAATTCAAACTGCATTAAAACATTTTTAAAATTTCTTAAATTATGATATTTCTCGTATAAAGTTCTCCTCCTGTAAAATATTTAAAATATTATTTACGTCCTTTCTAAATCAAGGCACCAATATAGTACTTTGCGTAAATCCAAGTAAAAAATCATTCTCGAGATTATGTTGAAAACTGTCGCTGGTCAAAAAGGTCAATGTAGCGGCAAGCTGCAATATGGGTGGCACGGACGTCGACATATTGCCAGAAATATTTGTTCCGGATAGAACATATTCAAAAGCTTCTTTCGACAGTCCCGTCAGTGGTGCGATGGTAGTGTGCGCGGCTCTTGTGCATGAGAACGTGAGTTCGATCCCAACTCTGACCACCTTAAATTTCTTTTGACGGCGGTCACCTCGCTTAGTGACGGCGACTGTAACGAGTATTTAGCCATGACAATGCTTCTCAAAATACCGTTCGGAACCGATGTAAAATTTTAGGTCCCAATCAGTGAGTGTAAAACTAGAACGCGCACAGCTCACTGGTTTGTGAGAAGCTCTCCCTAATCCCTTCATGGGATGTAACGGGAAACCATTTTTTTTCGACAGTCGAAAACGTCTTTTGAATCTATCGACGTTAAAACATTTTATTGAAATAATTTACACACTTTAAAGAGCACAACTGACGCAATTTCTGACAATGAAAAAGGATTGCTTTTTCACGAATACTTGTTCTAATAATAGCAACACTGAAATCATCCTCACATTCCAAAGATGGGAAATATACAAATACATTTGGATCTATTTTATTGAAAAACATTCTGTATTTACATAACAATCGCCACATTTTAACACGATTTTAGTTATGTTGGTGTCCTTTTTCGTTTTGTATTACTTATTCAAAATGTTTGCAACAATGTAAAAAATAGTAGTAGGCACTAAAAATTGCCATCAACTACAGTGATCCATAAAATGTCACCTGCTGAAAATTGTCTCCACATGCAAGTGAACTCGATTTGCCCCCAGTTTGAACATTTCGTCAATGGCCTTTTGAATAAATGGATTTTTGGCGTTGACTTCAGCGCTAAACACCCTTTTTGGGGGTATAGATTAGTAATTCAATTGTACAAATGTGTTTCCAGTAAATATTATAATACATAATCAACCGCCAATATGTAGCCTAGTGCTCCATATAAAAATTCCAGATATTTGAATTTTATTATTTTCAAGGGAATACCTCAATCATCTCTACACGCTGAAAAATCTGTCGTTTGTTGTTGTTTGGATGCAAATATATTGTATAATATATAATATGCTTGCCTGCAAACATATTGTGTTTGCTATTCAATATTACATGTTTGAGAAACAATGATTAATATATTAAAATATATGTGTTTACAAGCCAAATACATCTGTGTTTGTGAGACAAATACAGCTGTGTTTGTTGCACTGTTTATGCTCTCGAGAGAACAAGTTAATAAAAGAGGGGCAATGAGAGTGTATATCTTGTAAGTGTGTATCTGTATTTTTGCATTAGACTCTGCAGCAGTGATTCATAAATATTCCAAAATGTGCGTGTAAATTTCTTATTTTGGCTGATGTATTGCGTTTTAGTTTCATGTATTCAGTCGTCAATGGTTCATCGGACAGAGCATATCAAAGGCGATTGAGAAGTGAAAATAGAATAACCGAATGCACGGACGGTTAAATGGTTTGTAATGTTGCGTTGGGTTTTGTGTATGTGGTTTGTATATATGGGTAATCCAAGGTAAAAAAAATATTTTCCAAGGACATGTCACCGATTTTGATGAAATTTGGTTAAAAGTAAGGCTATCCCAAGTAAAGCTCAACACCAAAAGAAAAATGCTGTAAATTGTGAAAAATTCATATACCTATTCATATACTCTCTCTTTCTGCCAACCACTGATTTAGAACATTTCTTTTGTATTGAAATTTGCGAGGTTGCCTTACAAAAATGGCTATAACTCCGTCATTTTGCACCCTCCCGACATGCCGAACCCCGCAAAATGATTGGAAAAAATGCCGCTTTAACATATATTTTTTTCAAAAAAATCGACGGATGGCTCTTTTTTGCTACGCTAAGTTCTTTGAAAAAAACATGTTTGTTGGGAAAAAAAAATTTAATTTTTTTTACAAAATTTTTGTTCTATTCGTGGAAAATTTCAAAAGTCTAGTCCTTTGAAAATAAAAAAGACGATACTGATTCTTTTGAAAGCTTCCAAATCCTCAAAAAAGCTCAAAAAAAGCTCCAGTTCTGGGGTTGAGCTTCTTTTGGCATAAGCTTACATTCCACCAAATTTCATCAAAATCGGTGACATGTCATCTGGAAAATATTTGTTTACCTTGGACTACCCCATATATATATGTGCTACCAACGTGAGAAACGATTTTGAGGAAAGAAACTGGAAAGGGCAACAACGGGGAGCCCATTGTGTGTCCGAGCCTTTACTGAGAACATCGGAACGTTGGGCCATTTGTGAAATATTATAAAACAAACACAAGTAATGAACACATGCTTGTCTTGCATGAAATAGATTTGCATATAAGTATATTGTTTGTGTATCAACGCATAGTTGAAACCTTCTGAAAACTAAAACGCGACAACAACGAAAAGAGAAGCAAAAGAGCATCAGATTCTCAGTTCATGAAAAAGAAACAAATAATGCCTTCAATGCAAGTAAATGTAAATAGGGCCGTTTTGAATATATTATTAATTAATTATAAGTGTGGATTTATATTGATAAAATTAATTATAAGAAATAATACATATACGTTGAAATCAAAGAATAGTTCGTTTCTAAATATTATTATGTTTGGGAAGAAATACGCATATGTTTCCACGTAAGTATAAGTATATGGAGGTTTGTGGGAAAGTCGCGAATGCTTCCACGTAAGTATATGGATGTTTGGGATGAAGCACGCATTTGTTTCCACGTAAAAGCATGCATATTTGTCAGTAAACATGCTAATGTTTGCATTTAAATACAAGTGAGTTTGGGACTTGCAAACATGTAAATGTTTGAAGTGTGTTCCAAACAAATACATGCCTCCTGCAGAATATGTTTGGGAGAATATGTTACAAAGGCTGTTTTTTAGCTCGGATCGTAAATAATCGGACCAAAAATCCGAAATGGCTTTCAATTAAAACGGACATCAATTCTTTTCAATACTGGATCGAAAAAACATAAATTTGAATTTGTCTATAAAAAGCGAAACCAAACTGCTGAGGTTGTAGAAAGCGTTAACAAACCTGCTTTATTTTATCAACTCTGCAGGAAGTTCACGGCACTGTTTCAAGCTTAAGAATCTCTCTGGAAGTTTACTTACTTTTATTGACTATTTTACAACCTCATGAGGTCAGACGTCTTACACATATTAATTAAACAAATTTCAACATATCCCTCCAACTCCAATCCTTCGCCTTTTCTCGCCAGTTGGTAGCACAAAGGATACGGAGGGATTCTTCGACCTGGTCTTTTCATCGGAGTCTTGGTCGTCCTCTTTTCTGATTCCATCCGGTACGTTATCGAAAACCTTTCGCGCTGGTTCATTTTCATCCATTCTGATAATATGGCCCAGCCACCGCAACTGGACTAATTTGATTCACCTAGCTATGTATACGTCAGAATATAAATTATATAGCTCTTGCTTTCAGCGATGTTGGTACTCGCCGTTTTCGATAACATGGCATTAGAAATTAGGAAATTAGCCTACTTATAAAAAGGAAAGTTGGGAAATCCTCAAAAAAATTGCCACCGAGGTTTGGATACATTGAGATACTGACAAGCTCCAGATGCATAATATTTGATCGCAATATCTTGCGACTGTAATTGTGTTCCTACACTTAGCCCTTTGAATTATCTTAATTAACCTTCCCATTAATACAATTCATGACAGGCATGTGCATTATCACAGCATAAACTATACTTGTTCGTATACAGATTCGAGTGGATTTCAAATAATGTCTTTAGTCACTTCATTCACCATCATCATCATCATCATCATCATCATCGTCATCTTCATTAAACCATTTGTGCAACAAGCAGCAACATAGGCAGAATACCTCTCCGCAGTGCTAATGATCCCCTTTGAACCCCCTGCGTTCCGGGTGCATGTTCAGTGCGAATACAATGGAAAATTGTTGGCATTGTTTTCATTTCACTTTTGTTTGCAAATTTATTAATTTATTTCTTTACATTATTTTCATATATCAGATTATTTATACGAGAGCGCTCGATGCCAACCAATGCATATCAATGTTGAATAAACTGTGCAACACATTTTTTTACTTTGGTTGTTGTTGTTGTTATTCCTCCTCAGTTATTTATGGCAATTTATTATGCACTTAAATTGCTGTAAACGGAAATTTGACTTTATTCTCATGCTCGAGTTGTATTAATTAATATACTTTGTAGTTTTTTGTTGGGTTCGCACGCGTTACATATCACAGAGTGGCCGCGGAGTAAACTATACATTGCATTTTCATTACATCAGGAATCCGGGAAGAGCCCAGCAACATCAAAAGAATGGGAGGGAAATGCTATTTTTTCGTTGTTTGCTTTTTTTGTGTACACATAAGGCAACGCAGAGCTGCTTTTGTTGCATCAGTTTGGTTTCCCTGATACGCCAAACCAATGGTAACCGCTTTCATTAGCCAGGCAGCCATCCCATATGATCCAGTGGTAGTCATCGCAACTGCATCAGTCCTGTATAAGCACAATGTGTGTGTGTGTGTGTGTGCCAATAATCCTATATTTCTCAGTGATTATTAATATGAGTAAGCTGTACCGCAGTGCGGTATTGGGTATTGTTGGGCAGTGATGATGTTGGTAACATCTAGGTATTCTTACGACACGAACTTCAATTGAGGAAAGGAGACATCTGTAGATAATATTGCATCCTAATCATTAGTGTATTCAAACCCGAAACCGGTTAACCGTATTCCGGCCGGTTAACCGTACGTCGGTTTTTAAACAATTGCTATATTCGAAGAACCGGTGTCACCGTTTATTTCAAGTCGATTAACCGGTTTTCCGGTTTTTATACAACTGATATAACAACGCAGAATTACAACTTAAACCTAAGCAAACCCTAAATATACGGTGGGCCTTGTAAGATTTGGAATTTTACCCCCCCCCCCCCCCGTTATTCCGAAGAAGATGACACAAATGAAAGGACCTTGTTTCGGGCCTCAATCAAACCAAAAAATTGTGAAAGTACTTGGACGTGGTATCATAAAACCCCGCTCGGTTTTGCCCCTATACGTAACAATTTTTTTTACAGGCCGAAGAAAATTTTGGAGGTGGGTCCTATTCAACCCTATTTCAGATTTTACTTCAATAAATCATAAACAGCTTGAATTATTGCATTACAACCTTTGACATTATTGTAGATATTTCCCAATTTAAAATTTCCCTCTAATATATTTCTAAGGAAAAGTACACTGTTAGTCGACTATTTCAGGAAACGTCATGAAAAACTGCTCATATTTTATATGTTTTGACATTTCTTGCCTAACAGTAAATTTGTTGCGGTAGCTGTCTTCAAATGAATTGTAGCGTATAAATTTCTTGATAACTTTTCTAAATAAACTAATCAACAAAAATTATAATTAGACCTCAAAAATTGGTGTAGAAATACTGCGTTTAACCTTTAAATATTATCTATAGCTATCGATTTAAATATTCATCTATATGTATTCAATATTAAACAAATTATAAATTGATATCTTCTACAAAGTTGTAGTGCTTAATGTACTTAAAAATATTATCAAATACACTACTGAACAAAAATGACATATTGGGTTTCCAAATGATTGTACCAATTCAGAAATTTTAAATTCAAAAGATCTATGAAGAAAATTTTGGCGTCCGTTATAATATTATATAAAGTATATAGTGTCATTTTATATAACGCACGTTATAACTTCACCCAATTCATTATTTTATATAATGTAAAAAGTTTCTCAATAAGTATCTGTGTTGGTGGTCAGTATTTTATACTGTACTACAGTACCATGATTGTCATATTTGTCATTTATATTTTTCATCCTAACCCAGAAGTGAGAATAAGAAATTGTATTTTTTAAAACGTTGCGTTAGCTTTCTCTTTTAACGCTCGTTCAATCACCGGATGCATTTTTCGTTTTGTAAAATAATACGGCTACGCCTTTAAGAGGCCTTTCAGAATCAACAAAAACAGTAGAAAAAAGTCAAATCGCCGAGATACAGAGCTTTCGAAAAAAAATTCACATAACCTCAATTTGCTCAACCAGATGGCAGGTAACTTATGTTTTTTTTTTCTGTTCCATCCAAAATGACCTAAACGAAGCCCAGAGGTCTTACCGTTCCAAAGTTATGATCATTTTACTGAAATGCAAAAATGTTTATTTTTGTTTTTGGAAGCGAAATAACAGCACACATTTATTTGTTTTTGTAAATTAGCACGTTTAAGATTGTATTTTCCTGTCCAGTTTCCAGTCCATTCATCAGTGCCTAAAAAAGTAAGTAGTATTTATTGGTACTCATTGATAGAATTTTGTCATTCAACAAGTGTCTACGAACGCGAAAAGTACGAGTGATTTTTGTCCGGTTTTTTAAAAGTGAATAACGACAAAAAAGTAAAAGCTTACGCTAATCTCTGGTGCAGCAACAGTTTCGAGTACGTTGTGTTTTGAATTAGTAAAAATGGCAACTTATTCAAACGAAGAATTAGCAGACATTCATTACATGTATGGATTCTGCGATGGTAATGCAAGAGCTGCTGCGCGTGAATATGTATTACGTTTTCCTAATCGACGACCACCAAACCGAACAACATTCAGTGAGACGCACCGCCGATTTCGTGAAGGTACGTTGTTTACACAAATGGAGCGTCCCGGAAATGAAGAACACGATGTTGCAGTTGAAGAGTTAATTTTGGATGCGATAGACGAGAACCCAACAACAAGCACAAGACGAATCGCGGTCCAAGTTGGTGTGGCACAATCAAAAGTATGGCGTGTCCTTCACAAAGAAGAAAAACATCCATTCCATTTCACACCAGTTCAAGAACTCTTGGCGGCCGATTTGCTACTACGAGTCAACTTTTGCCGTGAGATGTTGCAACGTGATGTACACGCATTTATGTTTTTACGTTCGATTGTGTGAACCGACGAAGCGCAATTCACGAGAGACGGCATAACTAATTTCCATAATTTGCACGAGTGGGCCCATGACAATCCCCACAACAAGATAGAAACAGCATTTCAACAACGATTTGCCGTCAACGTTTGGGCTGGCATCATCGACAACACCTTGATTGGGCCAAAAGGACTTCCGCCCAGGTTAAATTCCTTTTCGTACCGTAAGAGTAAATCCTAGAGAAAGTACCTCTTGCGGTACGAAATCATGTTTTCTACCAACAAGATGGTGCTCCAGCGCATTACGGACTTATTGTGAGGGATTGGCTTAACACCAATTTCCCTCGACGTTGGATTGAACGAGCTGGACCAATCGCCTGGCTGCCACGATCTCCAGATCTCACACCACTTGATTTCTTTTTGTGGGGCTACATGAAAGATTGTGTGTATTCTGTGCAGATCCACAATCGTGAGCAGTTACTAGCACGCATTGAGGAAGCTGCGGAAAAGATGAGTGAACTAAACGTGGCGGATGTGGCTCGCAAACGGCTGCAATTGTGTTTAGTAGAAAATAGTAACCGCATTGAAAACTTCGTTTAACATCAAATGTTTTTTCAATAATAAATCTTTTTCATAAAATAAAATCTTAAACGTGTTAATCTACAAAAATAAATAAATATGTGCTGTTATTTCGCTTCCAAAAACAAAAACAAACAATTTTGCATTTCAGTAAAATGGTCATAACTTTGGAACGGTAAGACTTCTGGGCTTCGTTTAGGTTATTTTTGGAAAGGTAAGAGGTATGTCTATCTTTCAACAGAAGTTACCTGCCATCTGGCTGAGCAAATTGAGGTCATGTGGATTTTTTTTCCACTTTTATTCCGAAAGCTCTGTATCTCGGCGATTTGACTTTTTTCTACTTTTTTTTATTGATTCTGAAAGGCCTCTTAAAGACCTTTTAAACAAGTCCAAAAATCCGACCACTGGCTCAGAAGTTAGCAACTTTACCCTACTACCCTCCGACCGCCAATCCGAAAATTTTGAACCCGCTGCCATTTCACACCCTCGCATTTTCGGACAATGGTCCTTGTGGACTTTTCTTCATTGAATGAGCCAAGGAATACGCTGGAGAAATTTGTCCGGAATAACCTGAATCACCCTGTATATACCCACCCTATGCTCCTTTGTTTTTTTGGTTACTTGAAAAAGCTTTTAAAGATATGACAATTATGAACAAAAACGCTAAAAACAACCATATTTTTGTATTATGCGACCATTTGAGATCATATATGACATTTAGGGATGTTGATGTATTTGGCAATTTTGTCGAAAGCCTTAAGTTGTACAACTTTGGAGAACATTATTACATTCCTGTGTTAATAATATAAAGTTATAAGCGAAAATTTTAGAAAATTTAAAATTTCTGAATTGGTACAATCATTTTGGAACCCAAAATGTAATTTTTGGTCATTAGTGTATTTGACAATATTGTTAAGTATTTATATGAAGCAAATTTTATTCACAGAATTGTAATTATTTGATTTTACCAATTCTGTTTTTTCCGTGTGATCGTCCAGTGCATTCAGTGGAAAACATTGACGCTGTAATTGAAATCGGTATTTTCTTGTTGTTTGGATTCAAACATAAAGTGTGTTTGGAGCTTGTCGCAAATATAGTATACTTGTGTCCAAACACATTTCGTTTGCTATTCAATATTGCATGTTTGAGACACAATTATTAATCTGTTATAATATACATATGTGTTTACGACCTACATATATTTATGTTTGTGATGCAAACACAGTTGTGTTTGTTGCACTGTTTATGCTCTCCCAAGAGCAAGAGGATAAAAGAGGAACAACGAGAGAGTCTATCTTGTAAGTGTGTATCTGTATTTTGGCATTATTTTCTCAGTCAGTGAGTCATAAATATTCCTGAATGGGCGTGTAAATTGCAGATGAAGTGTTTCATATTTTGCCTGATGTATTGCGTTTCAGTTTCAGGCATTCAGTCGCCAATGGTTCATCGGACAGAAGATATCAAGAGCGCTTGATTAGTGAAAAAAGAATAAACGAAGACTCGGATGGTTAAATGGTTTATGATGTTACTTTGGTTTTTGTGTATGTGTTTCGTTTATATGTATATATGTGTGCTACCACAGTGAGAAACGATTTTGAGGAAAGAAACTGGAAAGGACAACAACGTGAAGCCCTTTGGCTGTCCGACCCTTTACTGACAAAATCGGAACGTTGGACCATTTGTGAAATAAGTGTAATAAAAAAACACAAGTAATTAATCCACGCTTGGCTTACATGAAGTCGATTATATAAATATCTTGTTTGTGTACCAACGCATAGTGCTAACCAACGCTTAGCTGAAACCTTCTGAAAACAAAAACGTGAGAGACAACAAAGAAAGGAGGAGCAAAAAAGCAGCAGATTCTCATTTCATGCAAATAAATGTAAAAAGGACCATTTTAAATCTATTAATTTTTTGTATTAATTATTTACAAATGGGGATTTAGATTGTTAAAATTAATTATAATTAATAATACATATATATTGAAATCGAAGAATAGTTCGTTTCTAAATATTATTATATTTGGGAGAAAATTCGCAAATGTTTCCACGTAAGTATATGAAGGTTTGGGGAAAACACGTGATTGCTACGTAAGTATGTGGATGTTTGGGATGAAGCACGCATATGTCTCCACGTAAAAGCATACATGTTTGTCAGTAAAAATGCTACTGTTTGCATTTAAATACAAGTAAGTTTGGGAATTGCAAACATATGTATGTTTGAAGTGTGTTCAAAACATAAACATGATTCCTGCAGAATATGTTTGGGAAAATATGTTAGAGAGGCCGTTATTTTTCAGCGTGCATCAACTAGCCACCGTTCCCAGCAATTGAACATTTCTCTGACTGCATTGAGCAGAATTATACATATAGACCACGGTATGTAGGCTTATAAAGTCCAATCAGTCCAAGAACGGCAGCCTCGTGACCATCGATGCGTTGAATGGGCTGGAGATCGCTTGGCTGACGATTGGCGCATTTGGGGCTCGGACAATCCACGCGTAGTCGAGGAGAAGCCAATGCATCCACAACGAGTGACTGTTTGGTGCGGTTTTCGGCATGACGGCATCATACGGCGAGCGTTACCGTGCGTATTTGTTCCAAATAGTTAAAGAGGATGAAATGGACGACGTACTGTTTCAACAGGATGGAGCTATGTGCCACAAAGACAACGTTGCAATTGATCTATGCGCACTGTATTCGAGCACCGCATAATCAGCGGAAATTCGGAAGCCCATTGGCCGCATCACAGCTGCGATTTGAACCAAACAAACAATAACACGAAAAAGAGGCGCAAACAATCGAATATGTACTGAAAAATGGGGAGTGATGTACTGTGTTTATATGAGCATTTTTTTAAAGCGAAAATAAATTCAACATTTTATAGGATTGATTTTATATTATTAACCTGACTCTCAGAGTAGACGTTGATACCCCCGGCTGTGATGACGTTTCATCACAGACAAAGGGTGATTTCTCCGATTCCTGTGACTTCTATCTGTAAGACACTATAATGGCCAGGCAGCCCTTTTGCAAAGGTCTAAACCCAACTCTGCAGAATACACTCCAGACCCTACCTTTCCATCTAGATTGAATTCGTCAATTTAGAAGCCAAAATACTTTCTATGTATGTATATACTGGTAAGCGTCACTTCCACTCCTGTCTGTCCGGGATATGAGTGAAGAAGTTTCTCTCAAGGGTTATAGTGGGTGTCCTGTAGTCGAAGTTTACTGTGGATAGGTCGCAGATCCCTCAAAATCGACCCACAACAATATGGGCGGGTGATCCATTACGAAGAATGCCCTAGGCGGATTGCCGACTTTGCAGCCATTAGCCTTCCCCGCAAATTTAGTGGTAACAGGTGTAGGGTAACCCCCAAACCCACGGTAGGGGTTATGCGAAGGCCACGCATTATAAACACTATTACCATTCTCTGGACTTTTGTCAACAGACTTAGGTAAGAGGAATTTTCCAGTATTGTGTACCAAACAATAATGTCGTAAAGAAATATAGGGTAGCTGTATATATTCTGTATAACGTTTTCCGGGATAGACCCCATCGGCCCTCGAATGGTTTTTTTCAGGAATATAGGGTGACTATGGCTCTCCTAGTCCTATAAATAGTGTTTGACTTGAATTTAAGCTTTCTGTCGCCTATAACACCCATCATTTGCGCTATCATTTAGGCAGTTTTCCCTATAACATAGAGACAAGGAATCCGAATTTACACCCAGTCTATTCTCTGCGGCCTAATTAGAGAGAGTCTTGATAAAGTTCTGAAGCACATATCTGCACGTGGAGGGGCATTTGCCTGCACTGCTATTGCCAGCTCATCAACATATGGTACGACTGTGCAACCTGATCCCTCCGACTCTAGCAGAACACTTTTGAGTGGTAAATTCCAAAGGAGTGAGGATGTTCCTCTATTCACATTTCAAGTTAAAAGCCTATGTACCAGCCCTTCTTGTAACCAATTCATAGCTCAAATTAATGATCCCCACGTCATGACAATATGCCGATAGATAAATGCGATGAAACTCGCTAGCGCGTTCAGAGCGTTCTCCATAGGTTTGCCCATGTTGTAAGCATGCTGGCATTAGGCCAACTGAGATGTACCTATGGTCGTTCGCAGATATTAGTCAATCATCCTGTCCAAGGCCTTCAGAAGGAAATATGAACAACTGATTGGTCTAAAGTCCTTTGGAATAAAATGCGCTGATTTTCCCACTTTCCGTGGATGCTCTCCATCTAACTGGAATACAGTATAAATTGCTGAAGCTCGTATAAAGTTTCAGTGATCAGGGAAACAAAATATGCAGTCCACTTTGTAACTCCTCTGGTGCAATGCCATCAGTGCCAGGTGATTTGTAAGGCTTAAAACGTCCTATTGCCCAGTGTAGTGTTTCATAAGTTACTATATTTCCCACAACGCGCGAGATTATGTTGCTGTTCGTTGAGTCAGAGCTTATGTGTTCGGATCAGATTCCTGGGAAGTGTGTGCTAAGTAGGAGGTCTAATGATTCATCACTCGATGTCGCCCATCGCCTGTATTTTTTCTTCAGATACCTAAAGAGATTGGAGTCGTTGAGAGGACTTTTCTGGAGTAGTCTGGAGGTCTCAGGCGTGTTTTCAATGTCTTCGGTAAACTGTGTCCAAGACCTTCTCACGCATACCAGTCTCGCTTCATCCTTGAGGCCTTTGGCATATTTTAAGGTTTCTGCAAGACCTTCTCAGGATTTGAAGATGCAGGTTCCACCACGGAGGTTTCTTCTTAACTTGGTGAGACAATAATTAGAGTGTATGCCAGGTTGGTTTTGATATCGTGAGTTAAACACGTGGAAATTTGTATCGAATAATATCGAATATCTATTCGCCTCAAGAACGCGCGATAATTGTGAGAATGTCTGGCCGAAATTATTTGAAGGTGGTGTGAACGCAACGACGAAGTTCTCCAGCTGGGAAATTGAAAGCAGTATACAGTATACTAAGACTACATTTGTCTGGTATGCATTCGTCGAGGCTGATTTTGGAAATGAGCCAATGCATGCACCTTTCCAACCTAAACAATAGTCTTAAATAGCACAATTGGTAGTCCGTCGGCACCAGCGGCTTTGTTCGTCTTAAGCCGGGCAATTACAGTTTTAACTTTTAATATATATTGGAGTTTCCTGGCGGAAGTAAAGCAGAGAAGTGATATTCCGAACATATTCTACACATCTGCGACAAGATTTTTACAAAACGGGGGGGGGGGGTCTTTTTTCTTATAAGATTCACTATCATGCTTTCTCCACAACTGTCTCTTATTCTCGGCAGCAGGTTTCGGAGAGTGGGAAATGCACTACCACTACGCGTCATGACCATGAGTGCGTTCGGCGCCAGTATTTGAGTTAGCTGTCCAACTGAAAGTTTGATCGCAGCCCCTTTTTACGGGTCATAGTTAATACTGTTGTGATAGTCGGTGGTGCAATGGTTAGTGTGCGCGGCTCTTGAACATGAGATCCTGGGTTTGAGCCCTGCTCTGACCTCCTTAAAATGTCTTTCGGCGGCGGTCACCTCGCATAGTGACGGCGACACTATCGAGCATATAGCCATGAAAAAGCTTCTCAAAATACAGTTCGGAATCGGTGTAAAACTGTAGGTCCCATTCAGTGAGTGAAAAATGGAAAGCGCACAGCTCAGTGATTGTGAGAATTTCCCCCCTGTCCCTTCATGGGATGTAATGGGAAACCATATTTTTTTTAGTTGATACTGGTTGTCTACTGGCCTGGATCATAGTAAACCGCGCCTATATTCCGAGGCTGTCTCTGGTAATTGCAGCTTTTCGATGCCCAGCTTTCTATATGTATGGGGTCGTACGACTTTCGTTCTGCGTAACCATATGCGAACATTTGCAGCAACCGGATAGAGATCCGAATCGATATTAGCTCCTGGAATTACACGTGCGTTCATTACACTAGTACAGTGCCTTCCATCAGTTACGAGATGATCAATCTGTTTGTTCGTCTGTTGATCAGGGGATATAGAAGTAGACTTGTGGATGTCTTTATGTTGGAATTTTGTACTACTAACAAGCATGCTTTTCGCTGCGGCAAAATCCTACAGGTCCCCCTTCCGTTATCGTAACTGATGGCGTGTAGACTGAATGTACTGATGGTTGGTTCAAAGACATTTTCTCTACCGCTTGTAGCATTAAAATCACCTAGAACAAACTTAATGCCATGGCCAGGGCAGCGGCCGTATGTTACTCTAGGCAGTCGTAGAACATATCCTTGCTATCATCGTCTTTTCATTCTGTCGGGGCATGTACTCAAAATAGCGATATGTTAAAATATTTCGCATTTATGCTGGTGGTGGCTTGGTGGTTGAGTCTTGAGACTAGAAGTCGCAGTCTTTTACCAACTACAAATCACCAACCAAGTTCATGGTTTCTCATGGCAGCTGTAGTATTTGTCACAATTATTCTGCCTTGTGCAGCCTTGACCAGTAAATCAAATTTTCACACAGAATCGTTACAAATTTTCCTATTTTTTTTACTTATTTTTTGATAATTTTCCTATTTTGTCCATTTCTAAAACGCAATAAGGTAGAATTTTGTCTCATTTTCGTATTTCTTAAATTTTCTCTTCTTAATGTTCTACAAACATTGTGCATTGCAGGAAAAAATAAAATTTATTTGAATATTTTATTTCATATTTTCAAAAGGAACTTCGTAACAATAATAGTATGTTAACAAATACAAAATAAAAAAGAAAATTTTTTAATTTCTTACCCAATTTCAAATGAAATATCTTAATATTAATTGTTAATCGTTCAGTATGTGAAATTGTTGTCCACATTATTTATAGTTATTTTTCAATATTGCAAGAAATTTCCCCTTTTTCACTCAATAGAAACTGGTCTGGTCGTATCCTACATTGATGTAGTCCAAGGCTATATTTGTCTCTTCCCCTTTTACTCTGATAGCCAAGTCGAGTTCTGTTTACACAACCCGGTCATCATTTATGGCGGGAATAATATCTGAGTGCATTGCGTGATTACTTTTCATCACTTCGCTGTTCATTGTTTTATTTATTGTAATTTTTTAAGTTCCCTGTGACCATTCTCATACACAAAACTGATGAATTTATTAAGGCCACAAGCTGTTTTTATTAAAGTTGGTATTACTTTCTCTGTTACTGTATAAGTAGATGTAGCTTTTTCCGATGTAAAATGTGTTGGCCTCCAATGAGAGTATTACAAATGTGTTCCATATTATTCAGTCGAAAGCAGCTCAAACCAAGCCGGGCAGACACACTACAATGTCTGTGCATAAAGGAGTCCAGATTGGTCAGCCACTGTTTGTGGTTGATGTCGCATCCCAGCAAAAAAGAAAAAAGTGGTTTTAGACAAATCGCTTTTCCAGCAATGCCAAAGTCGCATAGTAATCATATTAACCGCTTCCACAGAAGCAGTTTAGGAACTATGCCAAATATTGAAAAACATAAAAGGAAAATACTAATGGTATCAGGAAATTAGTGGAATATAAGTTAGAAGTATTTTAATAATTAGTTAAAAAAAATTATTTCCTATTACATTGCATGAATCGATTGGGGAAGCTCTTGCCACCAGTGGCCTGTCCGCATTTTGCATTTACACTCGCTGCTTCGCACATAAGGCGACCTGGATATCTCCTGATCAGGGGACGAAGAGCCAGATTGAGCACTTGGTAATAGATGGCAGCACTCTTCTAGTGTAATAGATGTACGTATGATTCGAGGTGCCAATATCGAGTCGGATCATTACCTGGTGGCGGCGACAGTTCGCACACGACTGAGCAAGGCTAAAAACGTACGAAGCCTAACACGTGGAAAGCGTAATAATAATGATAAAACTTTTTTTATACTAGATGAGATGATAGACAACCAACAAAATTATTTATAAACTTCGGATTCAACTAAAATTATATTATCAGCATAGAAATTTTGTAAAAACGTCAGCTAAACTTGTGAAATTAGAAACTTAAATATATTGCAAAGAGGGTTAGAAATCCGTAAAAAAAATCCGCCTCTGAAGAATGACGCTGACCAACACCAAATCAGCAGTGAAAGTGGGGAAACACAGCACTGAACCATTCTGTATCAAGCGAGGACTGAGACAAGGCGACACACTTTCGGCAATCTCTTCAACATCTTAACCCTATCACCGCGGCGCGATGCGGTTGGGAATTTTAAAATAAATTTTTCAGGGTTTACTAATAAAGCACCGAGAAAGAAAACTGCATCATCACATTTTACCCCCACCGCCCTCAAACCCCCCTGTAGACGAGTGCCATATAGCACTCACTGCCCTTTGCAAAGTAAAAAAAAAAGATACAAATAAGAATAAACTTATGATTGTTTTCATGCTTTTTCGCAATTTTTTTAATATTTTTCGATTGGATCACGGGAAAAGGGTTAAAAATCAATCGGCATGCATGAACTATGAGTGAGCGCAGACAAGTGAAGTTAAATAAAGAATTTAAAAAGAGAAAATACATGGAAATGTGTGAAAAATTAACCGGAATTCGGCCACGCAATTATTAATTTGTGGTGTTATGATATGGTTTGAAGCATTTGACGCACAATCCAACATCGCATTTCTCACATTTTGTGCGTGCTTGACTTTTGCAACGATAGTACGCACAATGACGACGTTTACAAGGCACTACCCAATGCTCCAGACCATCCAATCTAGCATCATTGTCCTTATTGAATCGTCGTTGAGTTTGGTCATGCTGAATTTTTAGCGAAAGCTGTGTGCAATAATAAGTTGCCATGTTCCGCCGAAATTGGAGATGAGTGACGTTCGACATATTGGAATGGCGTTGTTGAACCCAAGCATTCTGCACGGCGACATCGAGACACCATGTCCACAGTGCCCACCACCATTTGTTCTTTCGAATTTCTGAAAAAAAGAGTGTATACAATGAAAACTGAGCGAATAAAATATGCATGTGCTTTTACCAATACGATAGAAGCCGATGTTCTGATCCATCCGGTCGACTCCACCCATGTATTTATTGTACATTGCAATGACATTAGGACGTGGCAAAGGTATATATCCCATATCCTTCAGACTGAAGCGTTCACATGTGCCGTCAGGATAGCGGTCGAACAGGGTTGAAGCTACGGTGACTGCGTTGTTGTCTCGCCATGTTGTAATAGATATGTCATAATCTTTTATGATCGTGCTCTCCATGTATCCCCTATCTTTGCTCTTCTTCATATCTTTCTTCTTCATAATCGGCAAATTTCTTGGAAGGAAATTATCACGACATGTGCCTGTGCCATGATAACCTAGACTTTTCAAATAAGTCAACATAGCTATGTTCGTAAATAGGTTATCAAAATAAAAACAGAACGGCAGGATACGTAGATTATCGGGTAGGTTCAAAATCATTTGCAGTAACGGTGCGACATTTCTTCCATAGTTGCGACCGAGATGAGGATGGATGTGTGTGTTATTTCCTTGGTATACTTCGAAACTGAGCAGATAACACAATGGCGTATTGATGCACCACACTTTGTAACCGTAGCGAGTCGGCTTCTCGCGGAGAAATTGCTTGCAGCTATGTGGTCCGTAATAGGCAACCATGGACTCATCGTACGAAAGGTGTTGTTCTGGTCGAAAATTTTTGACAAAATTAGCGATTAATTTCATCATGAGAGGCCGCAATTTCCACATTTTATCGTGACGATTCTCATCGGCGGACCGGGTAAAATGCAAGAAGCGACTAATCGCCCGAAAGCGTTGGCGTGACATTGCTGCAGAGATCATTGGATTATGCATATCGGTACCTTGGCTCCAGTAATCTTCCCGGTCGGAGATAACGTCGTAACCGGAGATTAGTAAAATTCCCATGAACACACGTAATTCATTCACGGTTATGTTCGGATTCACCGCATTCTGGAACACAGCATATTCGTTTGTGCAATCGACAATCATCTGGCACAGTTCATCATCAAAAAATCGCTCGAATAATTCATACGCGGGTACAGCACAATCTTGGTAGTTTGCTGTTGGAAATATACCTCCCATCGTTGCGTTTAATTTTGTTCCTTGTCGTTGGTATTTGAATTTCGTTGACACGCCTGCGCAACTTTCCTTACTAGGAATATCAATATACTTCCCAACGTATGCCCAGTTTGTATTCGGTGCTGGTGCAGAGAAAGATGTTGATGTTCGGATCGCGCTCGGTGCTCCAGCTGCAGATGTAGATGGCTCCTCATCGGCCATCTCCTGATCAATTTCTTCATACAACTCATCTTCCCCCTCCAACACAGGTAAATCCAAATCAATAATTTGATTGAATTGGTTGAAATGTAGTTGATCCAGCTGAACGTCACCAACATTCTCATTAGCATCGTCGCCACCTGAGTCGTATTCAACATCCGGCGGCTGAATAAACACATTATAGCTATGATTATCCTGCTCGCCTTCGTGATCAGAATCGTCTGACTCCAATTGCCGTAGATAATCGGCAACCTGATACACAGTTAGCTTCCTAAAATGGAAAAACACCTAAATGTAGAGCGAAATCATGCGCAAATGCAAACATACAAACATTCAAAAACATTCAAAGCAATGCAAAACAACAAAAATTTCATTGTAAAATCACTTAGTCATCACTTTTTTTTTACACTACAAAGGGCCGTGAGTGCCATATGGCACTCATTCACCTTTCGCTGCACCTACATGAGGAGTGATAAACAGAATCAAACTTTTTGTGTGTCCATATTATACTCCTCTCCGAGAGCTACACGCACATATAATTTTAAATGACAAATATTCACTATAAATATGAATAATATTCTACTTACCTATTTCGATTTCCGCTCATCGCGTTTTTTCAATTTATTTGTTTTTAGAGTTCTGTACACTTGTTGTCGATTCAAACTCACAAAAGCTAATGCGGTGCACAGTTATTCATATGATAGCTAATGCCTGTCTCTACACATAATCGCGTCAAAAAAGTATGCGCGGGTGCGAAGAGATGACAGAATATTTTTCAAATTGGTTGAATTTTGAAGTGCCATATGGCACTCGCGGCGGGGATAGGGTTAATGAAGGTAATAATGGGAAAAGCTGCACTAAATTCAAACAAGACCATTAACACGAAAAGCCATATGTTGCTGGCGTATGCTGACGACATAGACATCATTGGGCGAAATTTGCGAGAGGTTACTGCAGTATTTTCAAGAATCGAAAAGGATTCAGAGAAGGTGGGTCTTGCTGTTAATGAGGACAAAATTGATGGTGTCCACTACTAGAGAAACCTCTCGACTTGGTCGGCACTTGAACGTTGACAACCGATTTAATTTTGAAGTGGTAGATGAATTTGTCTACCTTGGATCCGCCGTGAACAAGGACAACAACGTCAGCCTGGAGATAAATAGGAGAATTGTGCTTGCAAATAGATGCTATTTTGGGCTCACCAACAGTTTAGGAACAAAGCCCAGCTATATCAGATTCTCATTTTACCTGTCCTGGCATATGGCTCCGAAACTTGGGTCATATCATTTACTACCTTTTCGGTAGAAAAATTTTCCGTAAAATATATGGTCCTGTTAGGAAAAACGGCGAGTACTGACATCGCTGGAACCAAGAGCTATATATAATAGTACATAATAAATATAAATTTGACGCTATTTTCTAGAAAACAACCCGCAGACTTCTAACTTTATTTATTTTGCTTCAAATTACAATTGAAGTTTGAAAGAAATGTTGGCCCTCAAAAATTACCTTTATAGGGTAAACCCACACGAACTACGAAACTGTTTCATATAAAATCAAAACTGTACATAGGGGAAGTTCGCTGAGAGGTAGAGAGAGATATTTTCTCAAAAAGTTGTTTTCAAACCACAGGCACATTTTCGTAGACAAGGTCACATATATTGTACCTTCTTTAGCGCTCTTTTTATAAAAGCTCTTTTTTTTAAATAAGGTTACTTTTAAATTACGATGATTACAACATTTCTCTTTAGTTAAACAAAATTAGCATTCCCTATTAATGTGCCAACGGCGTCTATTTATATTCTGTTCAACTTACAATCAGTGTTGCCAGAGACCGACTAAAAAATTATGCCAAATGCCCTCAAAAATTGTGCTGTTTGCAAAATCATTATGCTAAAATTTACTGTATAGTCTAGTTTTGTAATTCTGACCCCAAAATAGTTACAGACCATCCAAGAAATGGGTGCTTATCTCACCTTTAAATAGGTGTTATACATTAACCGTTCAGCTTAAAAAGAAGTATTATTATGGTTTTAATTGTATAGCCTGTACCTTAATTTCATACAAAACACTACCTTACAATTTTTTATGAATTTCTCCAACAACGAAATCCAAACTATGGGTGACTTACAGCTTTTTTTAAAATAAAATTTTAATTTTTTTTTTTAAATACACAGGAGATCCATTATTTTTAACAATTTCTTTTAACCACCTTAGAATAGAAATTCCCACATTTTGGATAATTTCTTTTCGAATCCGTTCCACTTATCCTAGAGAAGGGTGATCAATTCGTCTCTAAAAAAAAAATAAATGGTTTCCCATTACATCCCATGAAGGGACAGGGGAGAACTTCTCACAATCACTGGGCTGTGCGCTTTCCAGTTTTCACTCACTGATTGGGACCTACAGTTTTACACCGATTCCGAACGGTATTTTGAGAAGCTTTTTCATGGCTGAATACTCGATAGTGTCGCCGTCACTATGCGAGGTGACCGCCGCCGAAAGAAATTTTAAGGTGGTCAGAGCAGGGTTCGCACCCAGGATCTCATGTACAAGAGCCGCGCACACTAACCATTGCACCACCGACGGCTATTCTCTATTCGTAATTTTCTTTGTCAGATATTAGTATCATAAGGTACACTGACATTTTCCAGGAGTTTATATCTGGAGCTTCAAGAAGAACATCTACCGGATTTAGACCATTTTACAAAAGTCACATATTGATATTGAAGGCACTATACGGTCCAACACGACTAATTTGAAGTTTGTTAATAATCGCCCATATTTTTATTCCAGGTTTTTTCACTCCTAATTTCAGGACATCAGTTTGCCATCCCATATAGTAAATTTATAAGGAATTTTGTCATATATCTCTATACGAAAATTTTTTAAATGGTCAACCTATTTCTGATATTTCATGAATTATATTTTTGCTTTTACGCCTGTGGAGTTACTTTGTTTGGCAAAGTAGTCGGAATATCAAATGTTCTGTACCAAACAATTCTTTTCGTACGAAATTACATTGGCATAACAACCTGTTCACGAAATATTCCCAAAGAGGTTAGGAGTACCAGGCAAATATAACGATATACCGATAAGTATGCTGTAAAAATAGATTTTTCAGATAAATTAAATATCAAATTTTCAATACGAAAAATTGTGCCGTTTACAATAAAATTGTGCTAAAAAAACTGCACTAAAATCAAAAAAAATTGGACAAATGTTGAGAAAATTGTGCTAAACGGCAATTGGCATAATTTTTCAAAAAAACAAGTGCCAAACCCAAAAAAAATTGTGCCAAAACGGCACAAATTGTGCCAACTTGGTAACACTGCTTACAATAGCCGATTCCAGAACTATTTCGTTGTAGAGCCATCTGTTGTCGATAGTTTCACACACTACTGCATCGACTTAATCGTTAGTCGTGGGATCGTATTGTGGCGCCATCTCTTTGTCGATTAGCGCAGAATATTCTTGGTGAGTACATCAAACATTTTAGATCAGTTGGTATGTGGTTGCGACGGCATATTTTAAGGCGATATGCAATATTCAGCACAATCTCTTCGTTTATATTTCGAATGTTATTAGAAGATACTATAGATTTCCTTTGATGCAAATATTAGTGGGCTAAAAATGTTACCATATTTCGCAATAATTTGCATTTCTACATCGACATTCGGTAATATGAAAAATGGAGAGGAAGCACCACAAAAAAAAGTAATTCTTTTCTGCGTCAGCCCATATTAAATTCATCTACGATGGTGCACTATTTAACTGCTCTGCCTGATATTCTGGTAATTTTTGCCCTTAATGGATGCACTACTTTTGCTGGGATGTAGTGCTATGGTTCAGTTTGATGGTCACTGGGATAAAATCTCCATTTGTCTGTTTCAGTGGGCGTTTTGTAGGAACAGGTGTTGTATACTTCGTTTGTATTTACCATCATGAATCCATTAATGCATAAATGCTTGTCTGTTGGCAACATGTAAGTTTATTTGTTCTATATTATTTGTTTGTTTATGTGTATTACACAGCCATACACATCGCACAGTGGTTCTAAATGGGTGGATATTTTGGACAACATTTGCTACAGCCTGCAGTTTTTAGGTTAGAATTGACATAATTGACAAGAGATGCTTCCAGGCAGAGTATTTGATTTCAATAGACACGCGCTGAGAAAAATACGGCTTTCTTAACCGAATTACCAGTAAACAAATTTAGTCGTTGCCACAACCGAATTTAAAGGTTGGCACAAACATATTAGATGTCACCGCAACCGTATTGGTCAATGTGACAACTGAGTTAGGGGTTGTCATGAGTTAGAAGTTGTCACAACCAACTAAATGATTGTAACAACCAGTGTTACCGTATACATTTTTAAAAAACCTATCCATTCCTTGGCAAAAAACTGTTTTTAGCGAAAAAAATCTGTTTCAAAAAATTACGAATTTAATACGAACCCTGTGCTAGGTGTTCACAATTTCAAATTAGAAACACAATTTTAGAACCGCGAATACGAGTAGTAATAGTCTTCGGTGAGTGAATCAAGTTAGTGAAACAAAATTCGATTCGGATTCGAACTCACATTCGCTGGGCAATCGCTTCGATGTTTGTGAAGCATCTTCAGCAGCGTCTACACCGTTATGCTAACAGACTGCTTCTGTTTGATAAATAATTTTATTAAGTTCAACTAGCACGCCCTTGTTGTGCACAATATTAAACTAAAGGATCAAAAATTAATCATATCTAAAAAAACTGATTCTTGAGGACGAAATGTGTAAAGCTGTTTATCACCTCAAAAACTGTGAAAAACAGATAAATCCGTGCCCTGAACAACTACACTAGAGGCTATCAGCACAGAACCAAGTTAGAGGTTGTCACAACTAAATAACACGTTGTCACAACCGCAGTAGCGCTTGTAACAACCGAATTAAAGGTTGCCACAACCGTACTAACTGTTGTCACTACCTAACTTGAGGATACAAAAGCCGCATTGGAAGTTGTTACAACCCCAGTGGAGGTTAGGTTATCCTATCCGAACTACAGTTTGTCACTACAGAAGTATAAGTTGCCACATTCGAATTTAGAGTTTGTCCCACCTGCGTTTAGAGGTTATGATAACCTAACAAAATATAATTTTCCTATTAACTACAGCCAAGTTTTCTGAGACCCCATTAATATTTTATTTCTAACTTAATATCCCATTTCCTTATAACTACTTACAAAACGAGGAATTCATCCACTTCATACACCGTAATCTCTAGGGAACAAATTAGTTGTTCATAATACTTCCCACCGATTTTGATATCAAAACATCAAAACATTTTCGAGGATTCCTTTGCAGGAAATAGTGAAGTAAACGGTGAGCAAAACAAAAAAATAGCTGTACCAATGAATATATTTTATAAATAAATCATTGTACAAGAAAATATATTTGCATAGTTTTTACACTTTACCAATCCATTTTTGTTTTCATTTAAGATATGCAGCGTTCAGAATGCAACCAGAACACTCGGCACCGCACATTCTACGTGGTGATACAGTGTTGCTGATGGACACACAACGCAAGTGTTTCAAAAACGAAAACACTTGCACACAGAGATAACAAAACCAAAACACTTTTGTGTGCACACATATCAGTGAAGCACACGTAATAGAACTCTCAGCGTGCAACACTAATTTCAAACTCCAAACCGTGCACAAGTTTGTGACAAACACGGTCGCTTCTGTTCGATCGACGGTTCGGACATAACACTTAATCGTGCACACAAGTAAAGGGGTTTTCAACAGAGACGAACAAATTAGTTGTTCATAATACTTCCCACCGTTTTTTGACGCCCGAGCCTTCATGGGGCAAAGCCCGGATTCTGATGTATTGTGGCTGTCGATGTAGGCTATATAAAGATGATGGTATACTACTTTGACTTTAGGAACTGATGGCATCTGCTTATACTGCATGCTGATGTGCATGAATGTAATCGCCAAAATAAAAGGTTTTAACGCAGAAGCCATAACTGCAATATTTGTAACTATTTTTATTTCCACAAAAAAAGTTCTTATTAAAACCGAGACTGGAACAATTATACTTTTTCGTTTTTCTTAATAAACAACAAAATGAAAAACAAATTGTCTGAATTGGAAAATAATTCAGTTGTACGAACTGAATTGATAATGACTTCGGTTGCAGCAACCGTATTTTTCATCAATATGATTACGACAACCGAACTAACCCCAAATTCAGTAGTTGGAAACCATCATAGAGTCAAATTCTGTTGTAGCGATCGAATTGATACGAAACTCGAACTGATACGAACTAAATCGAAGCCAAATTCGGTTTTAAATGAATTGAAATGCAGTTGTTAATTCGGTTGTTTCGGTTATTATATAAAATTATGGACAATTTGGTTGACAGATCGATTATAATTGGAAAGTCGGTTGTGACAACCGAATAAATAATGAAACGCCGCCGCTTCAGCCGAATTTCAGTTGTGGGGCCTAAATTAAATTGTAACAACCTTAATCAACTTCAGTTCAGTTGTAGCAACCTCAATTCGGTTATGACAACATCAATTCGGTGGCAACAGCTGAAGATTCGAAAATTCCTCCTTTTATTCAATTAGATCTGTGAGTGCAGTAGAGATGATGCTAATCTTGGTGCCAGCTTGCTTATTTTTTTTAAGTTCCCTTCAGTCAATAAATGTTAGCCGATTTGTATTTTTTGTGTGTATTTTTGTTTAAAATTTGTATTATCCGAAAATTGTCTTCGAGGGATCTATGTTCATCAAATTGTTTTAAAAATATAATGCTTTAATAGCATTTCAGAATTAAAGCCATGTCTTGACCAAAATATGTGTGTAACGATAATTTACAGCTACATTTTAATTTGAATAAAAAATGTTTTTCTAAAATCGATTTATAAGTATCTAATAAAAATTTGGTCTAGAATAAAATGCAAAAAAGATTTTTAAAATCACCTTTTTAAATTACATAAGAGATGAAAGCGGTACCCTCCACGGACATTGAGCGAAGTTTTTCAATAAAACAAAAAATTAAATTTCTTTCCTTACATCTGCTTGCACTTTCCAGATATATACGATTTTTTTCAAATTATAATGTAATATATTATTATATATAGAAAGCAGAGAACGTTGAAGCACATAATTGGAGTTTTCCCAAATTTGTCTTCATTTCTACATTTGATTGAGATCTTTGTGAAAAATCGGCCTGAAGGGATCTGTTGCCAATTGTACACTACTATGCGATTTTTGTTTAAATCGGCTATATATTGTTCTGAAAATTGTGGTACTTATACAAAATTTACCACAATTTCTACATTTGTGTATGGATTTTCTACATTAGTATTCTGGTTATTTGAAACTATAGAAAAATAGTAAGAAATGTTTGTGTTCTAATTTTGTACATTATGTCTACATTAGCCCCACTTCTCGTATCGACTCCAAACTTTGTTCGCACACATAAAGATGATGTATTTTTTTAGAAATATTTAAAGATGATAGTTTTTAGAGAAAGATGTATATTTTTTTTGGCGATCGCTCCTATTTCTCGGATTACAAGGCCCCGAACCTTGTATGTATATACCTCTATATGGTTCATATTTTCCGATGGGATATCGTAACATGGGTATCGTTGGAAAGCTTATATACAACAAATTTATTTCCATTAACGCATTAAATGCCAATTGATAATATTCGACCTTTATAGTCCACCGTTAGCCCGGCCGCATAAAATGCTTTGTAACATTAAAAGTCAGCAAAGTTGGTGTTCAACCCTTCGCTTTGAAATATTAAAAAACTGCCGAAGCTGCGAAGGCGATGTTGAAACCTCCCAAGAGAAGAAAATCCTTAAGCCACGCAGAAGGCTTTGTAACAAAAAAGATGCTGAAGCTGGTATTAACCCCTTCACAGAGTAGAAAATACCTAAGACCGGCCAAAGGCCGGCCACAATGAATTCTTTGAAACATAAAAAGAAAACTGCCGAAGCCGCCAAGCCGGCGTTAAACCCTTCACAAAGGAGAAAATCCCTAAGACCGGCTAAAGGCCGACCACGCTGAAATCTCTGAAACATCAAAAATCTGCCGAAGCACGAAAGCCTGTGTTGAAAGCTTCCCAGAGGAGAAAATCCCTAAGCCAGGCCGATAGCCGTCCACGCATAAGGCTTTGTACCAAAAAAACGCCGAAGCCAAGAAGTCGGTGTTGAATGTTTTGCCACAAAAAAAAACTGTAAACCCCGCAAATCGGGTGTTAAACACTTCAGAGAAATCTTTGAAACATAAAATACTTCCGAAGCCGGTGTTTAACCCTTCACACCGGATAAAATCCCTACGTCCGGCCGAAGGCCGTCTACGCAGACATCTTTGAAACATAAAACAATTGCCTAAGCCGCGATCCCGGTGTTGAAACCTTCCCAGAGGAGAAAATTCCTAACAAGCGGAACTATTTGTCACAAAAAAGCTGCCAAAGCCGTAAAGCCGAAGGTGTGATCGGCCACGCTTAAAGCATTTTCTTAATTAAAAAAAAAAATCGTAGAATATCAAAACTTTCAACTCCTACATATCGATACCTAACCAAGTTATCGGAAATGGTAGTTTAATTTTATTTTATTCTTATTGGATTTTCATCAATCGCCTAATCAATATTTTTTCTAATTTTGGAATATCGGTATTTAAGAGTTGTTCAACTCCGACAACTCGATAACCAAGCAAGTTGTCGATTTTATTGGTATTATTTTTTATACTTATTTCGACACCTTTTGAAATAAAATAACTTACAAATTGGTTGCCAGAATTAGTTGGTATCACATAATGCCACACCATATATCAGATCGTTTGGGGGCCCGTAACTCCGAAAATAGGCCTCGCCGCTTATTTTTATTATTTGACTAAAATGATGATTAAAATAATGTGTTTTACCCCCCCCCTCCCCCCTTGTTTGTTTATTTTTAGTCGTGGTCTGGCTGCTTTTTAAAAATTAGTAATTATCGAACAAACCGCATACCAGTTATTTGAAGTCAGTTAAATGGTTTTTACTCAACTTGAAATAAATATTTGTACAGTTATTGACATAATTATAATTATACAAATTTGATAAAATTATACATGACAAGAGCTACAACTTTCCCTCAGAGAGTAAATCAAAATTCCGAACGGTTTGCAAGATATGAGCCTGACAAAATGATCACTTTTTTGCAAAAATTACACCGAGGTCCCAAATCTTTGGGGCCCATAAAAAAAAGTGTATGACTTTGGGCAAAACTGAGAGTCACGGATCTTTTATTTTGGTCTTTTATGACGTAGTGGTGGGCGTATATGGTTTATATTTTTTCGTGTTGCACTGTTTTATAGATAATAGTCGTGTTTTGGTTACAAGCAAGCGATTATCGCTTGCTAAGTTGCAAAGAAAACGGCAATTCAGCGAAAAGTCATTTTATTCAAAAATATGTATAAGGGTTGAAAACGGTAAAAGATTTAAAAAAAAAATTGTTTAAACTTAGCGAAAATGATTCTCGTCGCTAAGTTCTCGCTAAGTCTTCGCTAAGTGCTTCATACAAAACAAGCGAATATACAAGCAAGCGGTGTAACCAACACACGCTTAATATGATTTTCGAATTTTAATGAAATTTTGGAATTATGAAACATGATTTACACATTCAAATGTGAATAAGTTCTAAATGACATTTGCAAAAAAATTTTTTTATTCAAATTTCAAAATAATTTAATTTCTTGAAAAAGTATTAATTAAAAATTATTTAAGATTTCAAACATTTTTGTTTTCATATTTCAAAATTAAAATTATTTTATTATATAACTATAAGATTTTCGTACATGAAAATCTCTTTAAAATTTGAATACGATTTTCGAATTAAAAATTTATTTAATGTGAGTTTGGATAAAACTTTTAAATTTTACTTATATATTAAACACGCATTCCAAATTAGGATATGACGTACATATTTTTAAAATTTAGACCTATTTGCCATATGTAAATAGTTTTGTGAAGTTTTGAGTTGTATACACGAATAAGAATACAATGTGGGTCGCTACACGAATGTATTGTAATTGCTGCATGTGTAATTTTATTTGAAGCAAAAAAAAAAAAAACGAAAACCCCGGTTTTTGCCGAAAATTAAAAACCTAAAACCGGTTTCTTGAGAAAGTTGTTTTTACTAACAAATCGATAAACGGTTTCTTGAAAATATAATTTTTCGAACAAACCGATAAACAGATTCTTGAAATATAATTTTTTCAAATAATCCGAAAACCAGTTATTAAAATGTGCCGAATTTTGGACACTCTAGGTGGGGCTAATATTGATAGGTTCCATACTTTTTTCTTTTTTAAATCTACCTTTTTTTAAAAAAAAATTTTTTTTACATAATTTCCTACACTTCCTTCATCGCTGTTACTATTTACAAATGGAGGGCTCACAGCTGAACCGAACCAAGTCATGAAGTATAAAAAATTCCAAAATTAGTGCGAAATTCTACACCAAGCTCAACTCTATGTACTGCTGTAACGTACAATGTAAAAAAGTGTTTCGTTCCTAAGGTAACGGTACAAAAACCCAAGTCAATGCCGGTCACTTTCCTGTCATTAATGGCAGTACATTTAATTTACCTCAAAATATCTTCGAATTGTCTTTTTAAGACTTTGTTCGCTTCGGCTGTGAGCCCTCCAAATAACGTTCGTAATGTTTGTAGCCCATGTAATTACTTGTATTACATGCATTGACTTGTCTTATAGTCAAATTATGAAGGAACAACTGACAACAAAAGGGTTGTGCATGAAAGTTTTCCAATGTTAGTGCTTGGTAGTCTTCGAACGTATGTATAAAGGAATTCTCAATAATATGATGAATGTTTCGACACATACAGTTTTGATGAAATCACCGATGAAGATCTTCTCAAGATCCGAAAAATCTATGCAAACAGCCCTGGTATCATTGGAACACTTTGTGGGCCTGACTTGTTTGAAGATAATATAAAGCTAATAAATAAGCTTAATATTATAAAGGTCTTGAGTTGGAATAAATGTAAAAAATTAAAGTTTTAAAAACACACAATTTATCCATAAAAAAAGGTTTCCTTCTGATTATCGGTTTCCCGAAATACAATCCATTTTTTTTTAAATTATTACACTTGGTACCACTGTGCGTCGTCAGATTTTGTTGTAATAACTCATATGTAAATAGGAGAGAGTGCTGCTTTATTAGAAAAGGGGATTGTTAGTAATGACTTTAAGTATAACGTTTGCATATTGAATATTCAAAGTCGGCATTAACTTTTGATTGTTGAAAGGAGTTTAGTTTTACGTCAAAATTTTGATCGGACACATTTAGATTTCAATGATATTTGGTACACCTTCAACTTCCAACCAACCTCCCGATTTTAAACTTATAAATATTTATGAATATTGGAATTTGATGGCTTTAACTTTCGTGGTTTTCGAAGTTTTCGAATGAGTGAGGCAGCTATGATTTTAATGTTGTGTATTTTATGAACAGTTGAATCATCTTTACAAGGTGATACCACTTTCGAAAAATAGTACAATGAGTAATTCAAAATGTTGATTCTTTTGACAATTTCGTTAAATTGAATGCAATATTGACTCAAATATGATCGCAAATATGGTTCCTCAAACACATAAGACAAATTTTATGGTTATACATTGGTTGTGAGAAGCTCTCCCCAATCCCGTCATGGGATGTACTGGGAAACCATTTATATTCTAGTTATATTATGCAATATTAAAAAACGTATGACAACCCTGCTAACACGTGACATTAAACTTGTTGTCCTCATTTTATTTATTTGGAAATGAAAACCAAGACATTACGCTTTTTAAGAAGTCCTGCCTTGTGGTTTGCCGCTGATTCACCATCACAGTATTTTATTTAACATTGCATATTCACACCAATGCACCTGCATATATACGATGTACGATATACGATGATTGCATTTGTATGCATTAATATTGCATTATTGTTATTTTGATTAATTGCACTTCCTTGCAATTCATTTTCATTTCCATAATATCGCCATTGCAAAGGAGTATTTCGCCAACAAACAGATGACAAAACAAACAAAAACCACCATGTCAGTTGTGAAAAATTATGGTCGGTCGTACAAAATGAATTCTCACTTTCTACGTGGTTTTGCGCAGGGAGCATTTTCAAGTTCATTTAAATTTCACATTCAGTTGTTTGGTTTGGTTTCTGTACTGCTGCTGCTGCTGCTGTGCGTAAACAAAATGTGCATAATTAAAGGTTTTTCCAACTGATGTCATTGAGTGAGTTCTCAAGTGAATTACGGTTTCGAGCAACACATGAATCATTGGACAAAGGTTATAAATGAATCATTCATTCATTCAGTCATTTACTCATTTACATTAAAGCAGTTTTCAGAGGCCTTTATTCGTTTAAAATAGTATTGCAAAATTCGTAATTGCACAAAGTAATTCATTAAAACAAATATATGAATATAGTAGGGCTGTCTTATTTTAATAGATCTTTAAACAAACTAATTTTTCACACAACCCATATTGGGGAGAACTTCTCACAAACCGTCACCTATGCGCTTTCGATTTGTAAGTGCACTGATTGGGAACTTGACTTTTACACCGAGTTGAAAAGGGTTTAGACAAGCTTTCTCGTGGTTGATTTCGTTATAATGTCACCATCATTCATTGTTGCCGAAATAATTAAAGTTGGGCAACAAAGAAAATATTATTATCCAAAATATGTCATCAAAGGCATAAAAATCGGTTGTTTGGATGCAAATATAAAGTGTGTTTGGAGGTTATCGTAAATATAATATACTTGTGTCCAACCACATTGTGTTTCCTATTCAATATTACATGATTGAGACACTATGATTAATATGTTATAACATATGTGTTTGCGACCCAAATATATTTTTGTTTGTGATATAAATACAGCCGTGTTTGTTGCACTGTCTATGCTCTCTCGAGAGCAAGAGAATAAAAGAGGAACAACGAGAGACGCTATATTGTGTGTGTTTATCTGTAGTTTTGCATTATTCTTAATATTCCTGAATGTGCGCGTAAATTGAAGATGAAGTGTTTTTTATTTTTACTGATTTATTGGGTTTTAGTTTTATGTATTCAGTTGTCAATGGTTCATCGGAAAGAGGATATCAAAAGCGCTTGATCAGTGAAAAAAGAATAAACAAAGGCTCGGGCGCTTAAATGGTTTGTGATGTTACTTTGGTTTTTGTGTATGTGTTTCGT
The DNA here is from genome assembly GCA_963931995.1 of Phaonia tiefii. NCBI lineage: Eukaryota > Metazoa > Arthropoda > Insecta > Diptera > Muscidae > Phaonia > Phaonia tiefii. The sequence continues at coordinate 130,500,468 of OZ008370.1, forward strand.
ATATATGTTTGTGTGCTACCAAAGTGAGAAACGATTTGGAGGAAAGACACTGGAATGGGCAAAAATGTCAAGCCCTTTGTCTGTCCGAGCCTTTACTGAGAAAATCGAAACGGCGGACCATTTGTGAAATAAGTGTAATAAAAAAACACAAGTAATTGATGCATGCTTGTCTTGCGTGAAATAGATTTGCATATAAGTAAATTGTTTGTGTACCAGTGAAAAATTATAACCAACGCATAGCTGAAACCTTCTGAAAACAACACGTGAGAGACAACAAAGAAAGGAGAAGCAAACGGGCAGCAGATTCTCATTTCATGAAAAAAAGACAAATAATGCATTCAGTGCAAGTAAATGTAAAAAGGGCCCTTTTAAATCTTTAAAATGTTTGCAATAATTATTTATAAATGTGGATTTATATTGATAAAATTAATTGTAGTAAATAATACATATATGTGACCTGCTCCGCGAAAAGGGACCTCTGCGCCGAAAAAATTTTTATTTACTTTTTGAGTGATTCTTATAGGAAAAAGAATGCCGCAAACCTCAAGTTTCTATGTCTTTTAGTTGTTTTACAAATCACCTGTAAAGATGAACATAATTAATGAAAAAATTTAAAAATGTGATATAAACAGATAATATATATAATATTTGAAATTTAAAAAAAGTTCAATATCAAAGGTACAAAATTACAAAAATATCAAAATTTTACTCTTGCTTTTGAATAACCATGCGCAAAACACGGGAAAACGAAGCGCTTTTTTAAACGCGTTTTTCTCAATAACTTCTTTTCGGCGCAGAGGTCCCTTTTCGTGGAGCAAGTCACATATATTGAAATCAATGAATAATTCGTTTCTAAATATTATTATGTTTGGGAGGAAATACGCATACGTTTCCACGTAAGTACATGCAGGTTTGGGGGGAACACGCGAATGCTTCCACGTAAGTATATGGATGTTTGCAAGTAAACATGATACTGTTTATATTTAAATACAATTGAGTTTGAGACTTGCAAACATACTAATGTTTGAAGTGTGTTCCTAACATATACATGGTTCCTGCAAAATATTTTTGGGAGAATATGTTAGAGAGACTGTTATTTTCCAGCGTGTACAATTACTTTTTAGTTGGATCAATTATTCGCGTTTCTGACGTAACAAATTCTCTTGAAATTACAACAACTTTGATTCGATACACTTTAAACCAAATTGAGCATAAGTATAATGTGGCAAGTTTTAACTTTCTTATCCGATACTGTCCGAGATAAATTTAAAAATCGAGTATAATTATTGACATGCGCGAATTGTTTTGGTAACATGTCTGCAGTGAAATTTGACAGGGATTGTTTTTGTAGAATATCCAAATGCTCTATTACAAATTTTAAAGGGTCCTTTTCGCCCTGTGTTCAAAAAGTACCAAAAATTTACACTAAAATGACCAGCTACGGATCCAGAATGTTCCACGAATTGATTCCCCATTAAATTTCATTATGGGTCGTCATAGAAAAAAATTCTCTATCTTTATTTCCAGACGTCCTGTTTGTCCTTTTTTGAAACAAGGTCAAGAAAACTTCACGAAAATAACCGGCAAAATATCCAAATGTTCTGCCAATTTGTTGTGGAATAGATTGTACTAGAGGATTTCGCAGACGAGAATCGTTCATCTTGAATTTGCGTGAAATTTCACGAAGTACTTATCGAAACTAACATACCCCTATTTGGGGTTTCCTAGTTTAGATGCTGTTCGGATTTAAGGCCTCATGTATATTTTGGCTAAAACTTAATTTTTCCGAAGAACATACAATTTTTCTCACGGCTATATCTTGGAAACCAATTGGGATTTTGTTTTCAAGTCTTCGGCACAATTGTAGCTGTAGACTAGGAGAAAAGAAGTATAAACTAAACTAACCCAAGAAAGCTGCACCTACTGCCTCAAAATTATAAAAATTTCGAAAAATTAAAATTTTTTCTATTTTTTTCCACAATTTTCGCCCCATATTTTCGACAAGAATTGCGATTTTGGTTTAGATTGCAGAATAATGAGTAATTAAAGTTTTTAATTGAATCCAATAAATTTTAAAAACTTTTCCCCTTGAAAGAACTTGAACTTAAAAATGAAGTACATATTAACATACGTTCATTTTATGACACGGATTTGGCAAAACCCAATTTACAATACTGATCGTATTCGTCCCAAAAATCATATGAAATTGATGAAAGTGTTTTACTAAGATTGAATTCTAGTGAGCACATGGTGAAAACGAAATAGTATACACTACTGGTCCAATTGTTCGGAATTAACATTTGAAATTTATGAAGCTCCTTTTGTTATTCTTAGAATTAAAAAAACCAAGTACTAATCAGTAGAGTATTTATGATAGAATTCGCATGAAAATCACCCACGAAGGATGAAAACCACATTATCGTATTGTACGAGGAAACTGAAACAGGTATAACATACTTGACAATGGCACCCATTCAGAAATGCCTTTCAGGAATATTTTGCATACAATTTTTACCAGGTACTTCAGGAAAAAAGTACGAGTACGTATTTATAAGGGATCATTCCACCACATTTTCTCAATCATGAAGTGTTTACGAAAGCGAAAAGTATAATTTCATCCGCAATTTAATCAAAATGAAAAATAACGTCTGACCAAAAATAAATGAATGGAAAAAATTAAAATTTTTCGGAATTTTTGCAATTTTGAGGCACTAGCTGATGGGTTTTGGGATTAATTTGTTTTACACTTTATTTTTCCTAGTATATGGCTACAATTGTCCCCAAAACATGAAAACAAAATTCCATTTGGTTTCCGAGATATAGTTGGAAGAAAAATTAAGTTCTAGGCCATAAAATCCAAACAGCAGCCGAACTAGCAAAACCCAAATAGGTTTTTATTAGTTTCGATTAGTCCTTCGAGAAATTTCACACGAGAAGGAGTTTGCACTCGATGGCTGCAATAATGATGCATAGTGTTATTTCAAACTTTAAAATTTGTCGATTTTAATGCCGCAAATGTGAAGCCATTAAATTGTCATGTGCAACGCTGTTTTTTTTTTGGTTAGGACACTGTTTTTGCTACCATGGACAACCAGAATTGTCAAAAATTCGATTAAAATAAAATTCTTCATCGAAACGGTAAAGTATGAAGAAATTATAGAATGATAGGAGTATTTGATGTTAATATTCGTAAATCAAATACATATAGATGCTACATATTCCAATCCAGATTTTAATGCATCAAACATATTCTTCACAGTGACCAAAAATTTTCAGTTAACGAAGTCATAGTTGTTGCGGCGATGAAACAAATCGCTACCTCACTTGCAAAAACAAGAAAAAATCGTAAAGGCGACACAAATTAAGGTACTTATACATAATTTTTGAATTTATTTCAGACGTTATTGTTCTGGGAAATCAAAGATTTCTCTGCAGATATCTGCATTTTGTATGCTTGGCTGTCCCATCAACTCTAACGGTAGACGGACATCCTGCCACAAGTTGAAACCCTCAACATTGTACAGTTGTGTTATAACCATAGTATTTATCATTTAGTGAAACATTTTTCTCTGCATATCCAAAAAGAACTTTAAAATATTCCATGGTTTAAACGATTACAAAAAGGGACCTTCATACAAAGGTTCTAATTAACCTAATTGTGGTCTTGATTTCAAAAATTATTTTCTAATTCTTCTCTTACACTGGCATGCATACAAATATCCATATGTGTGGCTTCTCTGCTCATGCAGCTAAACGGAAAGGAAATATTAAAAAATATTGTTATATGGTGACCTTTGCGGTTATTTATTGCTTTACATCGCTTCGCTTTCTGTCCTTGTTCGTGCCAATTTACAGTTTACACATATGTATAATGTCAACTGTGGAATGTAATTGAGTTTTTCTTTGGAACCACCCTCCATTTGAAAGGAACTTGATTATTGTTATTAGCATCAACAAAACGTTCTTACCTGTGGAATTTTGTTTTCCTGATGTGAGGTGATGCAATGAAACGCGTCAAGCAAGTGGACAAGAGTGTCGAAGGAAGCATCGAAAGTTGTTAAGAGAGGTAACACATTGAATGTATGCTAATGTCAAGTAATTACACAACAAACAACAAATTACTCGCTATTCGAATATGAAGTAGATCTACTTTAAGGACTCTGTCGACAAGAAAAACCTTAAAGAGGCGAATTGGATTGCCTTGAAAGGAAAATGACTAACTGTGAGATGGAAGAAAACAATTAACATAAGGTTAATAGAATATGAAACTAGTTTAAAGGCTGACTGTTAAATGCTCGGTAACAAGGCATATTTGCAGAAAAGTACAAATAAAAATAATGTACTAGAAATACAAATTTTTAAAGCGACTCTTTCCTAGTTTTTTTATCGGGTTACAGAATGGTCACTTATCAATTATTTATTTATGCAACCTTACTGACCACAGAGTTCGAAGAACGCTACACGCTGAACAAAACGTCCACTGAAACATATTCTCTCAAACACATTCTTCAGGAACCAGCTATATGTTTGAAACTCACTCCAAATATTCATATGTTTGCAAGTCCTAAACTCATTCATATTTAAATGCAAATAAAAGCATGTTTACTGCAAAGATGCATACTTTTATGTGGAGCCACATGCATGTTTCATCCCAGACAAACATATTCTTACATCGAGAGAGTCGTGTGTTTCCTCTCAAACGAACAATTGACGACTGCAAGCAATTATCACAACTAAAACGCAACAGGTCAGTCAAAATAAATACAGCTCAATTCATTTGTACACGCATTAAGGAATATTTATGAATCACTGACTAAAAGATAAATTAAAAAATTAATTTTTACACTTCCAATAACATTAACTTAGGCTAAGAACAATCACTCTTTATCCCTCTTGCACTGTATTGCGCCCTACAAAGCATAACTACAAAATGATTAAGTAAACAGTGCACCCAACATAGCTGTAGTTGCGTCACAAACAAAGACGTGTTTGGGTCACAAACACATATTTTGTAACATATTTACCATGGGGTCTCAAACATGTAATATTGAATAACAAAAACAATGCGTTTGGACGCAAGTATACTAGATTTGCGACAAGAAAGGAATACAGTTTTTTCACCGTGTATAAAACATCATTCTATATTAGGTTAGTTTTTGGTTGCATTCAACAAATGACACTTAGACATTTTAGTCCATTGTGATACCACGGGCTTGCCATGAAAGGACTAGCGCTACTGGAACACAATACCTAGCAGAAAACCCATTTAGTTTGCTCCAAGAATCTTTACAACCTGTCAATGCTTAAATGAGGCAATTACTTCCGGTTTCTGAAGAACTATAACCACTAGTAGTCATTCTTCTGGGGGAAGTGTTGGACTCGTGCCGAGGAGATGCGCATAAATTCTACATCGTCCTCATCGATACAGCTTCAGCAAAAGTCATTTGCCATGAACTTCAGTCTCGGCCCATGCCTACTAATTAGACCATATACCATCAAGATTGGCACAATCATTGAGACTTTGGGCCTAGATAGAGGCTAAATGATCGTAGATCTGTTCCCAACCTATGTCTTCCATATTTGCCAATCTGTGTCTCGTGTGTAGGAAGTGCTTAAAAGTCGATATGGGTAACACGATCCAATTCCTTAGGAATCTGCAAGGCGGTTCCTTGCTGTTCTGCAGTTCCTCCGAACATTCCTTAACCCAGGCATATGTAAAATATGAATATCGTTCCACTGGGCCATCTCGTTGAAAGATCTGTAGCAGTTTGCTTTAGGAATACAGGAGTTTGATAGCCATCTTACTGTCACAGAAAAAAATTTGGGCAATCGAACCCTCCGCTAATTAGCGCCATCCCTAATTTGTGCCTGATAAATGCAAAAATTATCAGGTAGTCTACAATAAGGAGGCAACTCCTTTTCCTAGAATATTCCTAATACACTGGGGCATGTGACTGACCGTGAAGGTGGAAAGTTTCTGATAGCCACTAACTTGGGAGTGACCAGAAATGATACCTACTTCCTAGAAGTATGTCACGGGCAGCGACTTTACCGGAATCCTCCGTTAGCTAGCTAGAGTGAGAAGGCGAAACGAATGTGCAGCCTGATTGGCTATGCGATCACTGATGCGTCTCAGGTTAAACATGTGACCCTGCCACTGAAGCTTTTCGAACTAGCGGACATATTTGTTTGTCCTTTGAAAGCTGATGAGCCAACCCTACTGGCCAAAGGCAAATCAAAATTAATGAAAGAAAAATTAAGTTTCGTCACACTCCATTCTGGTCAGCGTCTGATCCATAATCGGCGGCTGAAACATAATCAGGTTGGCAACACCACTGTGGGCTGGGCACGCCTTCCGCCACCGCTATAACATAAAAATCCCTATTTGTTGACGACCCCCCCAAACGTTATATGTAACATGATTTACGGGTATTCGCTTGGGAAGTGGGATATGCACGAATATGTATTTGCGCCAAATATCGGTAAATTCGGTCTACACGCCTTCACTTCCGATAATGGAATGAGACTGTTAGATTTTGCCGCAGCGAAAAACTTGGTAGTTAGTAGTACGAGAGTCCAACGTAAACACATCCATAAGGCTAGTTGGATATCCCCTGATCAACAGATGAAGAACCAGAATGACCACCTGGCACTTGGTGGAAGGCACTCTTATACTGTAATGGACGTACGTGTGATTCGAGGAGTTAATATCGATTCGGATCACTACTTGATTGCAGCAAAGGTTCGCACAAGGTTAAGCAGAGCGAAAGTCGAACGAAACCAGACATATACTTATAGAAAACTGGACGTCGGAAAGCTGCAATTACCAGAGACAGCCACGGACTACGTAGAGAAGCTCACTAAGACACTGGCGCAGAACGCGTCCGCGCCTTATGATCCTGAAGCGCAGTGGAAGTACATTTCCCACTCTGTGAAAACTACTGCAGAGACCGTAGTTGGTTATGAAACACCGGTTAAAGACAAACCATGGTACGATGAAGAGGGTCGAATGGCAAGTGATGAAAAGCGCGCTGTACGTAATGCAACGTTTCCATCAGATGCTAAGGGGAAGAGAAGAGAGGATACCCGTTTGTTTAGGAAGAAAACTCGGTGGTGAAGAAAGCGCGAGTAGCAAATTGAATCTTAAAAAAAACCGTTTCCCATTACATCCCATGAAGGGATTGGGGAGAGCTTCTCACAACCAGTGGTGAGCTGTGCGCTTTCTAATTTTTCACTCACTGATTGGGACCTACAGTTTTTACACCGATTCCGAACGGTATTTTGAGAAGCTTTGTCATGGCTAAATACTCGATAGTGTCGCCGTCACTATGCGAGATGACCGCCGCCGAAAGAAATTTTTTTTTAAGGTGGTCAGAGCAGGGATCAAACCCAGGATCTCATGTACAAGAGGCGCGCACACTACCCATTGCACCACCGACGGCCACTATTGAATCTTACAGAATGAAAAATAAGGCTCGTAAATTCTACCGAAAAGTACAAAGCCAAGCCGACGGTAATGGATTAGGGCGCCTTTTGTAGACATAAAGACAGAGAATGTTGGGAATATGGAGAGATCACTTCACTGAACTACAAAGTGGCTATAGCTGATGGGCTACCGGCTGCGCTGTGTAAGGCTGCCGGCTATGAGTTGGAAAGGTGCATGCATCAGTTCATATGCAAAATCTAGCTAGACGAATGCGTGATGCGAACATATTTTTGAACTTTTCCGGAAAAAGCCTTTGATGCATCGCATACAACGTCCTCTCAAGCATAATGTGCGAAACGCTAAAGCCGTTTGTGGCAGACATGAACGGACCTTAGCAGTGTGGCTTTAGGTCTGGAAAGTCAACTATCGACCAGAAATTCAATTACGCCAAATCCTGGAGAAACCACACGAAATACAAATCGACACCTACCACCTCTTTGTAGATTATAAGGCTGTCTTCAATAGCACGCCACGGGAAAAACTGTACCAAGCTATGTCGGAGGTCGGTATTCCTGCTAAGTTGATACGCCTTAGCAGAAAGAGAGGAAATCCTCAGTAAAGATTGGTAAAGATCTTACCGTACCATTTAGCACAAGGCGAGGCCACAGGCAGGGCGACAACTTATCATGCAATCTCTTCAACATTTTAGTTGAGATCATCGTGAGAAGACCTGGAGTCAACACGAATAGACCTATGAGGAACAAAAGTCACATGCTGCTCCCATATGCTAATGACTTAGACATCACGGGGCGAAATCTGCGAGAAGTTACACAGTTGTTTCTAGAACTGAGAAGGAATCAGAAACAGTGAATTCGGCAGTAAACGATGACAAAACAAAATTAACAGTTTCAATAAGCAGAACATCCACCCCATTGGATGAAAGGATAAAATTTGATAACTGTTATAATTTGGAGGTAGTGGACGAATGACCGTGAACAGACGCAATAATGTCAGCCCAAGAATCAAACGGAGTATTGTGCTTGCAAACAGGTGTTTTTTAGGGGTAAGCAAGTACTTCAGAGACAAGACCCTCTTCAGAGAAACGAAGATCCAACTATATCAGTCTCTTATACTACCTGTTTTGCATTATGACTACGAATCCTGGGTCATATCGCATGCTGATGAAAAATCTCTGGCAGTCTTCGAGAGAAAAGTGCTCCGAAAAATATATGGTATTGTAATAGAAAGCGGAGCTGTATACTCTGTATCCCGACTTCGACGTAATTATGCATATCAAAATAGAGTGTTTACTCTGGCTAGGTCATGTCAGTAGAATAGATCAGAATGAACCAGTGGGAAAGGTATACGAAGACGTACTCGAAAAATAGGACTTCGCTAGAAAGACCAGAATATTGCCTGCGAGGGCTTGGTGTTACCAAATGAAGGAGAAATTTTCCACACTTTGAGTATCAATAAAAATACCAATTTGAAAATCTTTCGTATCCCAAGTTGAGCAGCCAATTTGATACATATTTTGATTTTTATCTAATGTACATGCGAATTGACTTTACACCATTTAATTGCCACATTTAATTTAGATCTATATAATTACACGACATTGTTGTTCATTCAATATTTGTATGACGCCAGCAATTATTTTTCCATTTATATGACTTTCAAATATTTGTATACATTAAATCGCAAATTTATGCACATATTTCAAATTCAATCTAAACGTTTAATACCTTTGGAAACCATAAATCATTGTGCAAAGACAGAGATTTAGTTTGGTAATTTAGCTGCATGTGTTCTGTTTAAATCTGAAAATTTTAACTGACATTAATTTGTATCTATAAGAATAAAATAAATATAAATTGTATTAAAAGTATTTCAATAATTTTAATTTAATATCAATAACAATAAATGAATCCAAATATGAAATGGAGTGGCAAACAAATGAATGCATTAAGTCAATATATATGGGCGGTCCCAACACTAGCCGACCTACGATAACAAAGAAAACACAAACAATTTAGGAAAAATGTTCTTTATTTTTCTACATAATCTCCTTTTAGCCGGATACATTCTATCGTGCGAAATTCTATAGCTTCGATAACGTGTTTATAGTAAGAACTGTCAAACTTCTTAAAATAGCCATCAACCGCAAACTCTACCTCCGCATTGTTGGCAAATCTTTTTCCACTGCGACATTTTTTCAAATTTGTAAATAGAAAATAGTCTGAGGTGTATAAATCTGGCGAATAAGGTTCGTGATGAAGCAATCCGAACCTTAGTTAATTAATTTTGGCCATCGCAATAGTGGATGTGTGAATTGGACCACTGTCTTGATGAAACAACACTTTCTTTTTCGCCAAAATGCGGCCTTTTCCCACAATTTCATCAGTCAAACGCTGCAATATATTAGCAAATTATTCGCCGTTGATGGTTTTCCTTTTTGAAGATAATCAATAAAAATTATCCCATGCGCATCCAAGAAAAAAAACAGACGCCACGACCTAGCCTGCAGGTGGAACCGTCTTCGCGTTCTTTGGACACGATTTTCCCATTCCACTTGTCTCAGGCGTGAAGTGGTGGATCCCTGTCCCATCCATGGTGGACCCCTGTCCCATCCATCGACGCAAAAATTCGGCTTTATTGCGGTGACACATCGCCAAACACTCTACTGTTGTTTTGCCCTATTGAAAGCAAGCGCGGCACATCTTCAAATCTTGGGGCAATATACGATGTATAGCAGTTTTTTAAATGCCTATCATTTCAGCACCTTCAGCCGACGATCGTCCAATATCATTTATTGGATTTTCTTAACCGTGTCTGGCGTGAACACCTCAATTGGTCGACCAATGGGGTGTTCGTCTTGGCAGCTCGTACGGCCTTGTTTAAGCTCTGCTACCCAGTATATTGCCGTCAGGCTCCCCCAGAGTAGAATCTAACTCAGCTTTAATATTGCTTGGACTGAGACGTTTCAAATGGAAGTATTGTATTTCATAACGGTGACAAATTGTTTCCATGTTTGCAATTTCACTGAGATTGGTTACTTCAGATGGCTCAAATAAAAATACTAAACAACATGGTGCCTTGAAACTTAAAACATATTTTTGTAAGGTTGTCACTTTCAACAAAAATATTTTTTTTTTTAAACTATTGGTTCCTTGGCTAGTTTTGGGACCGCCCTCTCAATTAAACATCCTGCTAGTTAAAATGTTGTATTGCAAAATTTACAAATTTTGAAGCAAAAATTTATTTGTTTTATCCAGACTGCGACAACAACAATTGTACCCACAGTGGGGCCGATTGGAATAAACACAATTTTTAAAGTATTGTTCTGATCATTTTGGAATATACTAAACATTTGTAGAGCAAAATTGTATTTAGAGGCACCCTGTGTCAACACACTTGGTGCTACAGGGTGTCAAAGTTGTCCACTTTGGGGCGGTTGCAACTTTCAACGTCTGGTACTTCTACACTTATGGACCGATTTTCAAATCTTTTTACTGTTAAGAATCTACTATGCAAGACAAATCAAAAATACGCTAAGTGTTGCGCAATATCTTTTATCGTTATTAAGATATTCCATTCAAGTTCATAAATTTATAAAATTCTAATTCAAATAAATATAACTGACACTAGCACGGTTTTCGAAAATACTATACTACGGAAAAATACAACTCTGTGATATAGATTAAAAACTCACCTCAAAGCACTGCAACAATTCGAGAACGCATGAGGAAAAGAAGAACATGGTGGAACAATTCTATCTGTTCTTGTTGTTGGAATTATAGGCCTTTCAGTGATGTTGATACTTGGGGATCTTCGATCGATACTAATTCGCACATGTGAATTGCAGAATTGAGTTTGTATATACATATATATACGATTGATGATCAACCGATGATATCAATTCAGCCACAGTAGTTAGGCATCTGATGATGAACTTGTCACCGAGTTTGAAATTAGTCATGCCAGTGAGTGTGTGTTAAACTGAATTGTCTATTATTTCCAACAAAAACCAACCATTGTTCAATTAGAAAAATGTTCATGACTTTGTAAGCTTGTAGTATACATTTCTCATACATTAACCAAAAACTAACATATATCGGTCAATAAAATTCAAACTCAAATAGATATTCTCTAACAAAGTTTAAAACTGTCAATATTTTCATTGACTTTTTTCAGTTTTTGTTAATAACTCGACCACTTGTGGGAAAATAATATTTCTAAAAACACCAGTAAATTGACAACACTTCAGTAAAGTACACACTGAAAAAAATTTTATGTTACCCCCAGATTTTTGGAAATGTAAACTTCTTAAATTTTAAATTTTTTCAACCTGTAAAATCGAAAATATTTTCCCGAAAAGGTATCTAGGCCTACGCCGAAAATAAATAAATGCTACTCATAAATGAGCTCAGGAGAGCTTAATATGTAAAAAACGTCGAATTTTTATAGAAGACTTGTTTGGGATTAAAAATCTCGATGACTTTTCTACTATTTAGAAAAAAATTAATTGGATTTAATTGAACGTGCATTGGTCTATAACAGTAAGATACAATCAATATGTATACCTTTTAACAATAATATTTGATTATAAAACTTTAAACGTCAGACTTTAAATACATAGAATTATGTTGTGATAACCGAATTGAAAATGAATTCGGTTGTACCTACAGAATTCATGAGAAATCCGGTTACAGCAACCGAATTGACGCAAAATTCGGTCGTTGCAACCGAATTAAGGCTAGATTCTGTTATTGCGACCGAATTGAACCAAATTCGATAAATACAACCGAATTGATGTCAAATTCTGTTACTACAACCGAATTGAGGTTGGTTAAGGCCAAATTCGGTTACCCCAACCGAATTAGGTACCAATTTCGGTTGCTGCATCCGAATTAATTTGAAATTCGGTTGTTTCAACCGAAATTTTAAAAAATGTAGTTGACTGAGCGAATACAATTGAAGATTCAGTTGTCACAACCGAATCAATTATGAAACGAGGTTGCTTCAACCGAATTTGGGTTGTGGGGACTAAATTCGGTCGTAACGACCTCAATCCGGTTGTGGCAACCTCAATTCGGTTGTGGCAACCTCAATTCGGTGGTAACAGCCGAATTTACGGTTGCTACGACCTCTTTTCAAACAATTACTTCTCTGAGTGTACCTAGGAAATTTAAATTTTTAAAAGGTTTTTCCAAAATTATTTATTTTGAGTTATTGTCTAATTCTTCCCAAAAGCGTTAAAGAATTTTTTGAAATGTCGATATTTCTGCATACGGTTTTACAGAAGAGGTGTTTACGTTTCCAATGGTTTAAGATATGTTTGCGTACGTTATTACAGCAAGTGTTGGTACCACTCGCAATACTAAGACTTTCACTGGATTTTATCAATTCTGTACACTGAGGAATGCATCGGTCAGGAGGACAACTACACTATGGCATGTTCGTATCTGATGTCATTGATTTGTGAAACTATGGTTTAAATAAAAATAAATGGTTCCCCATTACATCCCATGCAGGAATTGGGGAGAGCTTCTCACAACCAGTGACTGTGCGCTTTCTAGTTTTATACTTCCTGAGTGGGACCTACAGTTTTACACGGATTCCGAATATAATTTTGAGAAGCTTTTCCATGGCTAAATACTCGACAGTGTCGGCGTTACTCTGCCTCCGAAAGAAATTTAAAGTGGTCAGAGCAGGGATCGAATCCCCACTGACGCCAACTGTGGTTTGCACTTCACGCTAACTGCAAAGTACTCTAAGTCCCCCAAAGCCATCATAATTTTCTAATAGATAAAAACACTTTATTTTTTATTTCTAGTATAGTATATAAATTCTTCAGTAAAATCATTTCTAACGTCAGTTTTTTTTATTTGTGCTTTCGAGAACGAAAACGTGAAGTGTCCCAATTTTTATTCCCGCAATATTGCCATGGAAATCGTAATTAAATACAATATCCTGTGCAATATTATTTGGGATATCAAGTGTTCGCCAGAGTATTTAGAGATACTTATATAATTTATCATTGACACAATTTATGGAACTGGCAAATTTAAACTTTGGTAGGGAACATCTTAATGTGGATAGAAAGATGTTCCACATCACTTGGCGTATTGTTTATTTGTCTTGTACAGTAGATTCTCAAAAGTAAAAAATCTTTGCAATTGGTTTATAAGTGCAGAAGTCAACTTTGACACCCGTAGCACGAAGTGTGTTAATTACAATATTCTGAAAGGCTGGTGCCTTCTCTACAAATATCTAGTATAATCCGAAATGATTAGAACAATACGTTAAAAGTTGTGCCATTATTGCCGTGTATTTCTCAATCGGCTCCACCGTGCTACGGTTCTGTTTTATTTTTTAATATAATAATTGAGTTTAGCATTTTACACGTCACATTTGAAATGTTTAGAATAATGTTGTGGTAACCGAATCGGGATTTACCACCTGAATTCTCGAGAAATTCGGTTACAGCGACCTAATTTATCATTAACACCGTTGTTGCTACCGAATTAAGCAGACATAATATCAACTAAATTCAATCGCTGCAATGGAACTGATACACACATTTTTTTGTTGCAAACGAATTTGCTGTTGCACACAAATTGGTACCAAATTTGGTTGTTGCAAACGAAATTGTATAAAAATTAGTTGATGGAACGAGCATAAATGGAAACTGTGGTAACCGAATCGGGGTTTACCACCTGAATTCTCGAGAAATTCGGTTGCAGCAGCCTAATTTATCATTAACACGGTTGTTGCTACCGAATTAAGCAGACATAAAATCAACGAAATTCAATCGCTGCAATGGAACTGATGCACAAATTTTTTTGTTGCAAACGAATTTGCTGTTGCACACAAATTGGTACCAAATTCGGTTGTTGCAAACGAAACTGTATAAAAATTAGTTGATAGAACGAGCATAAATGGAAACTCTGTTGTCACAACCGAATCAACGAGGTTTTTCCAACCAAATTTCAGTTGTGGTGCGCAAATGCAGTTGGTTAGTAATGTGAGTGTAGACTAGAGTGTCCAAAAAACTGACATTTTTTAGAATCCGGTTTTCGGTTTGTTCGAAAAATCAATTTTCAAGACCCCGGTTTTCGGTTTTTAATTTTGGGAAAACCCTTTTGAAACCTTGTCTTGAGCTAGAATAATGTAATATAAACTATATATTTAAAATTAAAATGTTCGCACATTGGGTCTATTTTAAATTATGTTATTCACCAATATTTCGCTAACCATTGGGTAGCACCGTCGGGAAGATAAACACAATTATTAATTGAAAATTAAATGAGAAATAATAATGAAATTAAAAATTAAAATGAAATTTTTAATTAATAATTGTGCTTATTTTCCCTAAATCATCACATTTTAAAAAATATACATATATCATATTCCAATTTGGAATGCGTGTTTAATATAAAATCTAAGAGTTCGAATCAAATTCGAATTAAACAGATTTAAAGTCGAAAATCATATTCAAATTTGAAAAACCTTTTCATGTATGAAAATCTTATTAAGTTTAAATTATTTAGTTACCAAATAATTTTAATTTTGAAATTTGATAAAAAAAATGTTTGATTACTAATTCTAGTTCTAATTCTAATTGAATTCATAAAATCATTTTAAAAAAAATTATTTGGATATGTTATTTAGATCATGTTGCAAAATGAAAATCATGTTTCTTAAATCCAAATTTTCACTAAAATTCGAAAATCATATGATATATTATTAATTTTTTTACGGATATTAACAAAAATTAAGTAAAATCAGATTAACCGGTTAACCGACGTCAACTAACCGGTTTTCCGGATTCGGTTTTGGACACAACTCGGGTAGACATAACTGGGGCTGTCACTAACAAAAAAAAAATGCAGCAGACAGTTGTCCGAGGCCTTCGGCCACGGACTGCCCCTGCAGGCTGTGTCAGAGACACGGCCATTAAGTTTAACGTAGAATACGCCATCCGATAAGACAGAAAACATATATAACAATAAATGATAAATAACATAAGCAAATGAATTTATTTATTTGATACTTACTTTTGATAATATACATAAGCTTACCCATGTTATATATCCATGTTAAATTCAAATTCACATTTAACATTTTGTTTCACTTAAATACATAAGTAAATATACGAAATTTCAATATTTCATCAATCAAAACAACAGCCGAAGGTTTGTGTCCACACTGAAACAGCATCATAGTTTGTGTCCACGCTACAAACTCAAACACTCAACCAAACACCACACATATGTTTGAGTGTATGTGTTTAAACAATTTTCATTTGAGAAATTTAAATATTAGGAAGATATCAACCAATATGAAATGTATATCAAACGAAAGATAACATCTTCATTTACCTACAAAAAAATTTTTAAAAAAAGTTATCTCGCCGTTTCCTCATAATCAATGAAATAAAGATTACAACAATAACAATCTGACATGACTCCCTATACCGTATGGTAAGACGTATTCTACGCCAAAATTACATTCTTTGTATAGTTCTATTTTGTTATAACTTTTGTCCAATATTCAACAAGATGTTTAAGTGCGGTTGTATTTTACCATAAGCGATATTTATAGAAAGTACTATTCTGTGTAATGCAATTGTATTTGTAATTTTTTGTTCAGTTGTCCAATAATTGCGCCATACTGTTTGTTTTTGACGCAAATGCATTTGTGACATTTACGGGAATTCTATTCCAGGTAATGCAAATCTTTACATGTTCTACTATTGTATTAAATACAATTACTATAAAACAACAGCTTTCTTGGTAAATATTTTGGATTATCAAGCAATAACTTCATTCAAGATAATTGTTGACTACAATTGTAAACAATAAAGCTGCTTCTGCTTAAGGCATATGAACTTATACATACTTATATAAGGCGTAGTTACTATTAAATCAACACTCTGCTGTGTATTGCTACACTGAAAATAATGAATACTCAATCAAACATAAAACTCGTCATCGCAGTTACTTTTGTATTTGAATGTTAGCTAACGAAGGAGGTTGGTAATAGATTACATTTCAATTAAACTTACAATCAGCTCATATAAAATCTTAATCAAATCAAACAAAAATAACACTGTGCAAGTTTTTGAAAAAAAAAATTGGAAAACATATGAGGACTTAACGGATTTACACTAATTCGGGTCCTACGACTCGAACTGCGTCATTAGTTTTTTGGCCTATAATGTTGGTTTCATACAGACTCTTTTTTTTGTTTCTTACTCAGAGGCTGCGATTTAGAGCTCATTTTTTGAGACAAGTTTATACATACGATATGTCACCTTTACTCAAGAATTTTGTTTACACAATTTTAGAAAAAATAAAAATTACAATTACTCTATCCTATACTATTTCCCAAAATAAGCAACAGTTTCACAGTTATAAATAAATTTATGGGGAAAAAATAATAATTTTTGATTAAAAAATTAAAATTGTGTAGGAAAACATTTTAAAAAACTAATGATGCAGTGCGGTAAACTTCATTTATGCTATTCGAATCATAAAAATTGTTAGTTTGACTATCCAAACCGAAAATAAATAATGTGTGATCAATTCACATGTGATCTTGTAATTAATTTCAAATGTTCTCAACAAAACCCAACATGCAGTACCTATTCATTAAAAATTTACTGTAGTTTTTGCCACTGAAGCCCCAAGTGTGCCTCAAGGTACTTATTTATATTTTGTCGCATGGAAGGTAAACGATTGTTCGTAGTGACTTGCAAATAATTTTTTTGAAATCCGAGGCCTAAATTTACCCAAAAACAATTATTCTCATAATTTTTACACATTATTTTAGAATCCAGCATTGAAGGATTAAGTTACATTTAACATTGTAATTGACCATTGTACAACTCCATCCCTCATACGAAAGCTGGATGGGACAAAGTCTGAGTCACCAGTGCAAGCCCTAATGTCACTGTTGGATACACACTTCCCGGATAGCGATGTAGGGAATAGTGATAAATCGTCGACATTGGAGTTTAGAGACGTTAATACTGTAGATTCAAAGATCAATATTGACAAAATTGAGTGGGCCTTTAATAGTTTTTCGCCATACAAATCGCCAAACCCTGATGGAATACTTCCAATAATTTTACAGAAGGTAATAAGGTTAGGTTCCTCTTGGCTCAGGGCATCATTCGCTGGTAGATTATGATTAAATTACATCCCAGAAATTTGGAGAAGAGTGAGGTAATATTCATCCCCAAGGCTTAGAAGAGCGGTCATTAATCTGGGAATGATTTCAGACAAAGAAGCCTCTCAAAATTTATACTCATGCCCTAGAAAGAATTTTGGATGAACATATCTGATCGCTAGCGACAAATAACGGTTTATCGAAGAGCATGAAAGAAGGTTATTCTATAAACAATATACAAAGGCAGACTTTCTGACCGTCGGTGGTGCAGTGGTAGTGTGAGCGGCTCTTGTGAATGAGAATGTGGATCTTGTTCTCACCGCCTTAAATTTCTTTCGACGGCAGTCACCTCGCTTAGTGACTGCGACACTATCGAGTATTTAGCCATTAAACAGCTTCTCAAAATACCGTTCGGAACCGGTGTAAAACTGTAGGTCCAAATCAGTGAGTGTAATTGGAACGCGCACAGCTCACTGGTTTGTGTGAAGCTTTCTTTAATCCCTTAATGGGATGTAAACCATTTTTTTTAGACTTCCGGGATGTTGAGGGATTTTAAAAATGTGAAAACGGAAGGGATCAAATATAAATGTCGGCAAAATTATTGTGAGTTGGGCCGACTCAATGCTGCGGACCAGATGGATAAGCGCTCAGTGGTGTGAGGTATCGGCCACTATGTCAGTCTGCAGGGGTACACCCCGGGGTGGAGTGATATCACCACTACTATGGCTACTGGATATAAACACTCTATTGGTGGGCTTGGTTAACAGAAGGGTAAGGGTAATTGCATATCCGGAGGATATCGTGGTGATGGTAATAAGTCTCCGTGTCAAGTCATGACGAATATCTTGGGAGAGATCAGCACTTGAGCGCAGGCTGTGGTCTAGGCATTAACCCAAATAAAACTGGTCTGCTATTATTCACAAGTAGGCGACCCATTCTTCAATATCGACTGCTCTCAGTCAATTGCAAACAATTAGAGCTGTCGCATAGGGATAAGTATCTGGTTGTAATTCTGGATCCGAAACCCAACTGGAAACTTAATATTGGATACAGAGGTGAGAAATCGCAAGGTGCATTATACACTTGCAAGCAAACATTTGGGAGAACATGAGGCTTAAGCCCGAAGATGGTATTGTGGATGTACACGGCGCTGGTTAGACCCCTTCTCACCTATGGAGTATCGGTAATGTGGCCGGCTTTAGAGAGAGATAAAAAACTGTCAACTGTGCAAAAACAGCTTGCTTTGGCGTGACAGCAGCATTACGCACATGCTACTCTTCTGCTCTCAATACGATGATGATTTTGCTTCAGATTGCACAAATTGCTAAGAATGTGGCGGCAAAGAGTGCGTTGTGGATTAGAGACCTGAAATATAGGACCCAACGAAGCTATGAACATAGAACGATTCTATGCAATTTGCCTAGTAGCGTCATACCTGACAGGATGAACTATGCTAGACCAGAGCTGAACTCCTGGAAAAACTCCAGAACACTCATACCGCTTAGAGAAGAGTGGACGAATCACGCACCATTACAGGATGCTGACATAGAAATTTAACGGATAGGTCTCAGACAGATACTGGAGTGGGAGCTGGGGTTTACTTAACGTCACTGGGTATAACACTATGATTAGATCTTTCGTGTTTATTGCAGTACCTTCCAAGCAAAAGTATTAGCAATATTGGAGGCGTGCCGTCAGTTGCGGAACCACGCTTTAGACGGGAAGAGTATCTGGAGCAGCCAATGGGCGATATGGATTCTATCCTTAGAGGGGAATAGATTGATACTGGTTCGTGAATGCAGGAGCTTGCTAGACGAGACCGTCGCCACGACAAGACTTCCCCTTGTGTGTGTTCCGCGTCGTAAAAATATAGCCAGAAACGAAGCCGCTGATGAACTAGCCGGAATGAACTAGTCTGGTCGCTTAACCAGAATTGTTTGTTTATAAATTATAAAATGGTTCAAAACTTACAAAGGAAACAAATGGCACAGAAGGTTTAAAATGACACTGCCATTTATTGTTAAATCATTGACGCGTATCTTTAGTCATTGTTGAACAACCTCCACTTTTCCTAGGATATGGAAACTTGGTAGTATTACACAGTGCAACACGTAAAGATATAACCATATAGTTCATATGTTCTAGAAAGTTGTTTATTGAGATCTTAGGTACATTTTTGTACTTGATTGTTTCCTTGAATTTTGAACGGTTTGCTACCTATGGACCTGAACAGGGGAAAAAAGGTTAAAAAATCGAATTCTTTAAAGTTTTTTTTTTGCGATTTCGACCTTGAAGATGAAGTTTTTTTGATTTTATATGTTCACAATTTTTGTTCTTTATGACAAGAGCTATAACTTAGAGAGTAAATCAAAATTCAGAACGGTTTGCAAGATATGAGCCTGACTGATCACTTTTTTGCAAAAATGACACCGAGGCCCCAAATCTTTGGGGCCCATAAAAACAAGTGCATGACTTCGGGCAAAACTGGGAGACACGGGTCTTTTTTTTGGTCTTGTGGTTTTTTTTTGGTAGTGGTGTCCGTATGTGGTTATATTTCCACGACTTGAAAAATCACACACAGTGTTATACATGGTTCGTATTTCGTGGGTAATGGATTACCCCGAGTAACCAATTATTATTGCCGTGTGGATTACCCACAGGGTAATTGGACCACTCTGGATCCTTAGAAACCTTACAAAATTGGATATTTCTCGAGATGTCAATATTTTCCGATCAAAATGGGGATGGGTTATCCTAGGTAACCCACTAGCCATCGTCGTGGGTAGCTGCCAATTATTTTGGCCATTACCCCGTGGGTAAAGAAGCTCCAATCGGACATAGAATTTTACCAAAAAATCATATTTTCTTACGAGCCGAATTTTCATCTAGGCGACAACGTTGACAAATAATATTGCTGCATCTGGCGATCGGAGAACACGCACGGCAGTGTCGAGAAGTCAATGAATCTACTGAGAGTGACGTGAAAAAGGCGTAATGTTTTCGAAAATTATGCTGGAAAGGCTTTTTTAGTCAACGGTAAGCACGACAAAGCCCTGATTTCGGAGTTTTATGGGCTTAAATGGATGAAATGAACTACGACTATCGTTGGCTTCAGTAGTATGGCGCACCATGTCACACAACTCATCAACCAATCGATCGTTTGCGCACTAAGTTCGGTAATCGCGTACTCAGAAGCCTTGATGATGTCAATTGGACGCCAAGGAGCTGCGATTTGCCGCTTTAGACTTTCCTTGTTGGCTGCGATTAAAGACCGATGTTATGCGAATAATACAGAAACGATCCACAATATTGACGGACCCATTCGTGAGACAGGACCAGAAGCCGTCAACAAGGTCTTGAAAAATTGGGCTGACAGGATGATCTACTGCGAAGTCAGCCGCGGCATTCCAATAAATGTTATCGTGTTCCATAAATGATGGTAATATTCGTTATTGCGAATAAAGGTATAATACACCAAAACAAATTAAGTTTAGTTAATATGATTTAATTTTTAAAGAGATACTGTGGTCGGACCACTTTGTAATCGGCGAAAAATGTCTTGCATTTTTGTTGTTTGGATGCAACAGTCATGTGTTTGTAGCTTGTTGGAAATATAGTATAGTTGTGCCCAAACACATTGTATTGCTATATTATATGAGTTTGTAACCCAAATATAGCGTTGTTTGTTCTAAACTGCTGACAACCAAAAGGTGACTAGCAACATAGGAACAAAAAAGTATCAGTTCTGCAATTCATGTAAAGAATATTTGCATGGTAGTATATGGATGTTCCGAACACATATATGTTTCCAGCATAATGCTAAAGGGGCGGGGTTTTCCAGCGTGTATATATTACTATAGTTAGTATGCAACTTATGGCAAGTTGGACATCTGCGAGTTAGTTTAAAGAGAGTTTTTAGAATTGTTCAAATACGAGTTCGGTATTCGGTACACAATAATCCTATGATAATTCGAGATAATACATTATTTGTACCCTCCACTCAGTCTAGAGCAGATGGATTAAAAAAGGGGTTAAACGAAATTAAAATACATACAATCAAACCAACGGTGCAATTTGCGAGACCTTCCGCGGATAATGAATCGAGGAATCTTTCTTTGGTTATGCTTTCTTTAATAAAGCCTGCGAAATACAAGATTTGGTAAGACTATCCCAGGCCTGTTGAAAGAATGTAAGAATACGCTGGTGCTCATGACTCATGACAATCTCTCTTTCCACATATTCACAATTCGTCGTTGCAAAATTAAAACATTCGATATCCAGTTAATAAAGCTCCCGACTAAAAGTACTAAGGTTGTGTGTTTTTAATAAAGATTTTATAATAAAATTTTAAAAAATATAATTTATAGATATTAAAACTAGTAAAAGTATAAATCTTAAACATGAAAATAATTCGGTTTTGCTGTTTTTATTTTGCCTTAAGTCATTCTAAAACTACTCTTTTTGCAGGGGTTTATAAGGCCTTCTTGTTGAGAGGTATGAAGGGACTTGCCTCCCAATCTTACGCAATAGTAAAAAGACGAAGGTAATGGAGAAAGTAATGTGTAGAGAAGGCCTGCCGTATTCTATAGAATGCTTGTTAGTTCATGATTTCAGGCATTCCATCTGATGACTTCCGCCGTTGGAAAGTCCTGCATGTGTACATGTGTTAGTGTGCGTAAATATGTGTATTTAATTTGGCGCGTTTCATTGGCTTTGAATTTGTACGAGAATTTGTGGTAGTGTTAGTTTGTTTAGGTCATTCGGTTAGTTGGTAATTGTGTGTGTGTGTATGTGAAAACATGTGTACTGAGGTTATATGGAATAGGGCTGGTACTCGAAGCGAATGCAAATGCATATTTGTTTGAGTTTTGAGAAGTGAAAATGAAATTTTAGAAACTCAACACAAAATACATACAAATGAACATGGGCGGACTATAAAATATGTATGTGCTATATACGCATTTTTTTGTGTGTTGAGTGAGCAAAATTTGTATACCATAGAGTAATGCATACCTAGGGTAAAGAACCTTCTCAGCAAAATGATGATAATACGCCCGTGTGATATGAACGTGGGATGTTGAAAAGAGTTGCTTTAATAATAGCAGATAGACACCTTGGAACACAACATCCAACTAGCAGTTTGTGTTTGTGTATTAAAACAGTTGTCTTAACTACAACACACATGTATACTAACAATAAAAGGTAACTAAAAAGTTGAAAAATATAGTTAATTTTCAGAGTCCTCTCCCAAATCGACTTGAAAAATTGCAGTCGACATTTCTTGTAACACCACCTGGAGTAAGTGCAACATTCCTCTATCACACCGGCCTCACCACGTAGACTGTGAAATGAAACACCAGATGAGAGAAATTTTCCCTCTATATATGTATTACTCTATGTTGTATACATAGGAGTGTGTGTTTGTGAATTTATACCTTTATTTGTATTTAAGTTGGTCAAAATAAACCAAATCTATCCATTGAATAAAAAAAACTAAAAAATGCAAAGCACACTTTTGGTTTTGTTTCGAGTGCATATCAAATATGATTGAGAGAATGTGTTGGTACATAAATAAGTAGTTTTTCGCATGTTCGAGTACATGATAGTGAATAAATTCTAAAAAGTGTATATAGGTATTAATATGCCAGTTACGAGGGGTCTGGGAGAGTATGAATCGTGTAATTCGATATAATTTCAATCAACCATTATTGATTGTTAAAGGTTTGCGGGAAATATTTGACTGTTCGTAGTGGATTTTCAGTGGTTTGGTTGATAGAGCCTTAACGTTAACGGTATGTGCTGAAAGTCAATCGATTCACACTCGAATACGATTTGACTATTTAAACGAATTTTATGGCATAAATCATTATGTCGTATTGGGGAACAAATATTTTATATTTACATTATTTAATGCTAGATAAAGGGAAATAAATTAATTGATACCCATTATTTGCACACAAAAAAACACCATTATTATATCAAATCGTAATCGATTTAAACCGATCGATTTCCATTACATACCGGACATTGCACCGTCGGCTCTTGTGCATGAGAAGGTGGGTTCGACCCCTGCCTGCTCTGACCACCTTTAATTTCTTTCGACGGCGGCCACCTCGCTTTGTGACTGCGACACTAATGAGTATTAAGCGATGAAAAAGCTTCTCAAAATACCATTCGGAACCGATGTAAAATTATAGGACCCACTCAATGCGCACAGCTCACTGGTTGTGAGAAGTTCTCCCTAATCCCTATATGGGATGTAAGGGGAAACCATTTATTTTCCATGCAAGTAAATGAAATACTTGATTGTGGTGTCAATTTGATGCTAAATTGGCCTTTGTTTCTCACATTGATTACATTGTACCCCAAGCCTACACACTTTTCGCTTTTATAAAGCGGCATGGATCTTCGTTCACAGATTCTTATATGCGTAAGACTTCTGGTATTGTGTTTGTGAGATCCAAACTTAAGTATGCTTCGATTTTCTGGAGCCCGTGGACTTCTGTTCAAAGTCACCGAATAGAAAGCGTCCTAAGAAAGTTTATAAAATTTGCCTTAGTACCGTTAAACTATGTGGCTCAACTGCCTTCTTATGAATCTCATTGTAACCTCAATCATTACTAATCATTACACGCTGAAATCATTTTTGTAATTTTTTGTTGTTTGGATGCAAATATAACGTGTGGTTGGAACTTGTCGCACATATAATATATTTGTGTTCAAACACATTGTGTTTAATATGTTATAATACATGTGTTTGCAGGCCCAAATATATTTGTGTTTGTGATACAAATATAACTGCGATTGTTGCACTGTTAGTGCTCTCTCTAGAGCAAGAGAATAAATGAGGGCCAACGAACCTGAAGCTAACTAAAGCTTTCACCAAATTTACGCCTATAGATTAACAATCCGTACGCAGATTAAATACATTTTGTATATGTTCTACAAACAGCCCGTTAATCTTTCGGTGTAAATACAGATTTATTTAATTATTTTATAAAAAGTACTCTTACGTCGAAAAAATGAATTTCAGAAGAACACAAAAAGTCCCCTCGAAAATTATCAAGTATCATCACTGAATCAGTCGTCAATGGTTCATCGTACAGAGGATATCAAAAGAGCTTGATCAGTGAAAAAAGAATAAACAAAGGCTCAGACGGTAAATGGTTTCTGATGTTGCTTTGGTTTTTGTGTATGGATTCATGTGTGCTGCCAAAGTGTGAAACGATTATGAGTAAATAAACTGGAAAGGGCACCAACGTGAAGCATTTTGTCTGTACCAGCCTTTACTGAGAAAATCAGAACGGCGGACCACTTGTGAAATATAATATAAAAAAAACACAAGTAATTAATACACGCCTGTCTGTACCAACGCATAGTGATAACCTACGCATAGTTGAAACTTTCTGAAAACTAAAACGTGAGAGACAACAAAGAAAGGAGAAGCAAAATAGTAGCAGATTCTCATTTAATGAAAAAAAAACAAATTATGCACTTAATGGAAGTAAATGCAAAAAGGGCCATTTTAAATCTTTTAATTTTTTGTATTAATTATTTACAAATGTGCATTTATATAATAAATAATGCATATATGTTGGAATCAAAGAATAAATCGTTTCTAAATATTATTATGTTTGGGAGAAAATACGTATATGTTTCCACGTAAGTATATGCAGGTTTGGAGAAAACACACGAATGCTTTCCCGTAAGTATATGGATGTTTTGGATGAAGAACGCATATGTGTCCACGTAAAAGCATGCATGTTTGCCAGTAAACATGCTACTGTATGTATTTAAATACAAGTGAGTTTGATACTTCCAAACACTTGAATGCCCGCAGTGTGTTCCAAACATAGACATGGATCCTGGTGAATATGTTTGGCAGAATATGTTACAGAGGCTATTTTTGTCTGCGCGTAGTTAACCGCCATTGCTTTCAATATATTATATTTATTTCAAAGGACATTTGTGGAATTTCAAAATTTAAGTGGTATCAATGCTCCCGTAACGACATTAAGAAATTTAGATCTGTTTTACGTACCTTGCCATAGAATGAATTACAGTATGACTGAGCCCTTTGCTAGGGCCCTTAGATAATTTAATACAATTAATTACAATTATGATACTGAATATAACTTTAAAATTCGTGAATTTAAAAGACCATTGGTAACTGTTTACCATTAAGCAGTAGTCTGAAAGGAATTTTATATCCAAAGACGAAATAAATGAATAAAATAAATTATAGGAAACCAAGATAATTGAGGAAGAATGTATAAAAAAATTTTCGGCTCTGTAAATTGTTGAAAATAACCTTTTTTTAGCTCTCCTGAAAAATTTAGTTTTGAGAGATAAGAGTTTGTTTGTGAAAACTGCAGATATAAGATTCGGTTCATCCGAACTTACTCATTTCATTAAGCAATAAACCCAATATTTGTTATAACAACAAAAAATAATATTCTTAGGACCTTTCCCTAAATTAAGCGCCATTTTGGGTACAATTCCACCCAATGTGCTTCGGACAGTTTACAATTCTGCTTCTTTAAATCACCTTAATACAAAGATAATGGTAACTTAAGTTTGAGTGAGTGTGGGAAGCCCTTCATGTGATGTAAGGATAACTTACGATATTTATTATACAATTTTTCTACAATCGAACTTGTTTCACACCTCTCCAATGCCCATTTTAATTTCCATTGCGTTATTTCAATTAGAGAAGCATTTCCATTTTAAATTTATATGTGTTATACATTTTATATAAATATAAACTAAATATAAGTGATTTATAAAATTTCAATATATATTTATTGTTTTTTCTGTTTTTCTATTTTTTCTTTCTTAAACAGAAATCCTTGTGAAGAATTATAAATCATACGAAACGCATAATAATAAATTATTAAGACTTTTGTATCTACAAATGCAAACAAAAAAAAAGGATTCGAAACTAATAAACCAGTCATCTTAATGGCGTCTTAACAACAGCATGTGCAGAACTATTTAAGTGCATCGGCACCCTCAGTACATCGGATATCACAACATCACATCTTTGTGGCATTCAGAAACACACCATCACATCACTGATGAAATATGGATTTTCTACAGATATTATGGAGTTATCTTCTTGTGCTGCTGACGAAAACATGTGGTAAGTGCACAAATGATAGTGGGCAATTTATATAATTTTATATTCTAACAAAATTATGTACATGCTGTGACATGTGTTTCAAATCAATAAAAATTATTTGAGAGTGAGATGAATATAAAATTCCAGGACATAAATTTCAGTGGGGTGAACCGACTTATTCATATACTCAACCTAAGTCATTCATTGCCAATTTTCATTTAAAATGGTATAGCCACATTTTAGGGAGATTTAAGAGATATAAATTGAGGTGATTGGTATTTTTTTCTAATTATATAAATACTATGATTTTAAATTTTAGTATCGGCTTGAAGTCATAGGAATAAATATAAATAAACGAAGTTGTATAATTTTCCTTTTATCACAATTTATTTAGTTCCCAATATTTGGAGGCAACAAACGGTATACGACTAATCTTTGCTGCAAGCTTTTGTCAACCCAAGCAAGTCCTTGTATTGCAGCAGAGGCTAGTCGTATACTTTTAGTTTTGTTTATTCTCAAAGCGCGATAAGCATCTCACGAGCTCCTAAATACTTTAGACCTATAAGCCTGGCATCTTTCCCACTGAAGACTTTAAAACGGGTATTGATGCAAGGGCAGATCTTCGGAGAAAACACGGTATGAACTTGTAGCATATGTAGAGAAATCACTGACTAATAAGTAAAAGGCGACCAGGTAGGAACGATACGAAAATAAACTTAAATAAAGCAACAATGATGTTAGATATCAAATTCATTCTCACTTTATTTTGAAACTACATTTATGCCATTATATGTGGATTATCACATCATTCAAATTGGACCTTTACGCCGCCTCCGCCGTTGTTTCGAGTTTTTTGCCGCGCCGGCCGGCGATTCGGCAACATTTTGTCTTAATAACCGATCAATTAATGGCAATGTCCTGAGTTACAACACGTTGCACCCACAACAAACAAAAAACATCAAACTATAAACTTCACACAATCTCAGTCAGAATATTTCCTTATAACAGTCAGCTTAATTTCCCGAGAAATTACTGATGGAGTTGAACGACAATTTGAATTTTGCATAGGCGGAATTCCACAGGGTACAACACCAACAGCCACTCCCATTCCCTAACAGGTTACAGCACACATTACAACTATAACAGCAGCAGGTCAAATTTCGTAAGAATTAAACTCTGTAGGCGGGTCAGTTTCCTAATAATTAGGAAGAGTCCCCGTCAGGTTAGCCGACAAAGCCGCCGCCGCCGTTTTTCTCAGGTCCCTACGCCGCCGCTGAAGCAGAAACAATCGACGTAAACCTCTAATTCAAATGGCCGCCTCAGCTTCGCTGGCAGTGCTTCCCGTGGTCGATCCAATTTTTGATGACTCAATCCAATATGTACTGCATATTCCGGAATTATAGTTACGAATATTGGTCTCGAGCTTGTCCAAAGTGTTTGGCTTGTTAAAGTAGATTAAGGACTTGAAGTGGCTCCGTCCCAATTGCGAGCGTTATTTCGCCTGTAGGGCATGTAACAACGTCTTGTTGGAACCATAGTTCGAATACCATATATCCATGTTGACGACCTCTGGCCACAGTAATCCGGTTTACATTGCTTTATACCGAGAACCGGTTTCTCCTTCGTCATTTCGAAAGAAATAAGGTCCGATGATGCCGCTATAAACCGCAACAAACAGTCAATCTTTGTGGATGCAGTGATGCTTTGTCGAACACTTGTGAATTGTGTTCGCTCGAATAACGGCAATATTGCCTGTGGACATAGCCGCTGACCTAAAACTAGGCCTCGTCCAAGAATATTATTTTTTTTATCAAAAATCCGGTTCTCCGGCCAACATATCGAGTGCCCAATTAGCGTCAATTAGTTCGTCAGCGCAGTCTTATAGGGATGTAGGCCCAACTCCAACTTCAAACTAAACCGGTAAGCCTCTCTGGCGATGCTTAATTTAGCTTATCCTCGTCGAACCGACACTTCTGAGTCTGGTTAGACACTGACCTATGCGGCTTTGTTTCGCACCAACTTCCGTCTAGTTGGTGCCTTAACCCCTTGACGACCATACATTTTCCGCCGAAGCGATTTTATTTTTTCATTATTTTCGTGAATTGTTACCAAATAATACCCATGCCGCAAAAAATGGAACCACATTTTTTCGATAAACTTTTTAAATTTTAGCTAAAAGGCGAACTTACTTGCCAAACATTTGTTCGGTCCATGTAATCACGTTGATATTCGACCTTAAACGTTTTTAAGCTTAGGTAATGGCTCAAAACTTTTCTAACGTGAACCTTACTTGAACCGCCTTTTACAACTCGTTGCATCCCGTTGAACTAAGACAACTTTTTGACTCACTTTAACATCCCTTAGGCGTCAAATCCGATCAGTTAGAGAATTGGCGCCAACAACACTATTGTTGTCCCTAACCTCTTCTATAAATCACCCATGCATAGATTTTCTCTATTTTCGAAATGTAAAATTATAGGTGTCAAAACCCCTGGGGCACAAATACTAGCCTGTGGTCGTCAAATGATTAAGGTCCAAATGAGTATACTCACGCTCAAACTTTCCAAGGTGCAAAGAATTTTCTATGCACTGTAGCTATGATGACGGTAGACCTCTCACCAAACTTTACGTTACGAATTTACAACTGAGCCGGAATTATGATAAGACTTATAATTTTTACTTATTTCCACACGCTCGGAAGGCGTTAAATAATGAATTACTCAATATTTTGAAAGCTGAATATCATTAGTATCTTTAACAGCTTCTGAAACATAAAAATTGGATAGAGTACTATCTGGTCACCCTTTACTATACTTTAATAGCATTTCCTTATCACTGAGGGGTTGTTCAATAATATCACGCCTAATGCTATAGAATTGACATGACTCTCTGAATTTTAAGATGAATGTGGACATTACGAGCTTGTATCCGAAATGATCACCATAAGACGTGTCACTGCCCCATGGGGAACCACGAGGTTTAACAGGTATGTTAACGGCGACACACCTCAAGGAGAGGTCTTATCTCTACACCTCAACAGTCCGGTGAATGGTATACTGAGCACTTTCGAAAATGCGTATGCATTAATCACCCAGTACCCTAAGGAACATTCTCTAGGATATTCTACGGACTTTAGGGAGATGGACGAATTCAAGTGGACTATGTGTAACACCGGCCAATACCGAGCTGCTTCTTTTTGCACGAAGGTATATGGTATCGATCATAGAACCTGTAACTCTGAATGGTGGGAAAGCTAAGCTTGCAGAGTGTGGCAAACACACTGGTTGTGTGTCATACAGCAACATTGTCCTATACACCTGCAAGAGGGATATATGCTGTAAATTGGAACTTCTCCGACAATTATGCACTAGATCTATACAGCGGTGTTGTGACCCAGAATGATGTATGGGGCTATCGTATGGTGACATCTGCTTGAGAAATATACGGGTTAAAATATTTTGAATACTTTTCCCTAAACTCTAAATCATCCATGGAACTACGCAGGGGGGTCGGGGACTCAGGATCCCCAAGAAATTATTTATTTAATAGGTGATTTTTGAATTTATTGTTACTTTTCAACCTAAATATCAAATTTTTGCCTCCTTGGGGAAAAGTGATTCAAGTGAACGGATTTAATTTGGGTATACTTTACTTTATCGGCGCAGACAATTTCGCACAAAAGAGTGTTCCTAAGAAAAACACCAAACTTTAAAATTCATTTGAAATTGTTAGTGAAAGGGCTAACGTACGTAAAGTTCATACTACAACCTTTACAAGGTCAGAAACATTTTTCTAAGTGAACAATTTCAAGCGTTTTGTTGGTATAACATACCATTCAGGAAAGCCTACTCACTAGCATGACTAGTTTAGGACTCCGTGACAAGTACATCATCCGATGCCTAACTACTGTGCCGAAATTGATACCACCAGAAGATCATCAGTCGTTCATGTAACAACTCTTATGAGAAAATTTACATATGCGATTTAGTATCGATCAAAATCCCCAAAATCAATTCACACTGAAAGGTTGGTTATTATATAACAGACAGTGTTGCATTTTTACAGTGAGATTAGTTTTTAAGAAACCTAAAAATGTTGTTGTTTTTAAATATTTCACTTACGGTTTTTAATATTACTCTTTTAATAATTTAAATAGTGCAATTTCTTCGTAATACCCCAGACATTTAAGTTCGAGTGAATTGTTTCCATTTTGTTCGAAAAGTATCCCACTGTCTGCATAATTTTTGTGTGGGCGTGGCATAATCATCCATTATTAATTGTAGAATATTGTACAATAGTAAATTTCAGTATGTTGCGTTGTGCGGGATTTATTGTGCCGACAAACACCAGCTGTCCACACATTTTTTGTTTGGGAGGTTCAAAAATCGTAATATTTCCTAATATAAAATTTCATTAAAATCGGTAAATTGGTGTTATCGTATCGCCAGTCCGGCTGGCTGTCGAGCTTTTGTAGTTGCTATACCAAGTCCCTGATTATTTAACTCGTTTCAGTAGTTGAAACCATAGAGTAAATAAACCTAGCGCTAACATCCGTCTCATCTGATGTTTATTTTTACACACTTCGTGGTGAGGTCGGTACGATCGAGAGATGTTCGACGTAAATTGACTTACACCAGGTGGAGTTACACGAACAGTTGACTTAAATGTGTCATGCCGATTTGTCGATTTTGCAAACCATGATCAATGCAAGCGACAATTTTAATTGGCGATCGCAATGTAAGTCACAGTTTACATCGAATCGAGATGTGTTTTATAACAGGTCATAGCAGTATTACGGTCAATATATCAAGGCAACAATAAAATATATTTTGTTTTCGTCTCCAGTTTAACACAAATGTATGTCAAGGGTAAAAGTAAGTAAAAATTACAAAATCCAAATGCATTTGAATCTGATGCTTCATGTAATGAACAGAAGTAAAAGCAAATAATTTAAGTTGATCTTATAACACAACCTCTATTAGCTGCATCATGATTCGAATGTCACAAATGTCACAATCAAATTTTGAATATTAAAAATTTTTAATGTATTTAAACATAATTGCTATAAACGAGTCTACAGGTAAAATTACGTTTTATAATACATCTCTTAACAAAAATGATTTCAATTTTCATTGATGTTTTTAAGTTTGAAAATGAAATTCGAAGTACAGCGCCATCTTCCGCATTATTTATTATTTATTTATTATCTACATTATTTATTTGAACAAAATTCTAGTTGGAGTAGAAGTAGACCTACATAATTCTACGACAAAGTTAAACAATATTTTTGTACAAAAACGAAAGGCCATTATATGAATTGCTGCTAGTGGGAACGAGAGTTGATAATTTACAAAATTTTTGCTGGCACTGTGAACGCAGCTGAAGCAATATTGGAACTAAGTTCCTTATCGCACGTTGCGGGATAGGGGCTAAATGAAAAAAAATTAAACAACATTTTTTAACACTATTATGCTACAACCAAGTATTATAAACTATGTTGTGTAGTTTGGCTTTGGTTTGTGTCTAGACTAACAAAAGTTGGGGCATTTCTTGTTTAATAGTACGTTTTGTAGGTGGAGCCTGTAACCAATGTTCAGTATTTATTGTAGTTTAGAACCCAATAAAAAGTAAATTTAGAGAAGCCAAAGTGAAAGTGTAAAAAAACAAAACTTTCTTAAACAAATGAGTTTTCTTAAAAACAGCAAATTTTCTGAAAAAAAAAACTTATTCATATTCTTAAACAAAGTACCTTTTCTTAAAAAAATTTATTTTTTTAATAAAGTATATTTTCTTACAACAAATAGTCTTTCCTTTAAGGAGTACCTTCTTTTCAAACAAAATAACTTTTTTTGAGATAAGTACCAAATTTTAAAAATGCACCAAAGGACCAATTCTAAAACGGACCAATTCTAAAAAAAAGGACCATTTCTAAAAAAGGACCAATTCTAAAAAATTCGCACTTCTTAAAAAACACATCTTCTTCAAAAAAAATATCTGCTCTTAAAATAATAATATAAATATAAAAATTCCTTTTCTTAAGAGTACCTTTTCTTAATATAAAATAATACATTTTCTTTCTTGAGATAGTAGCCTTTCTGAAAATGTGTAAATTTTCTTAAAAAAATAAAATTTTCCTAAAAAGAGTAGCACTTCTTTAAAAAGATCCTTTTCTTAAAAAAAGGGTTTCTTTGTAAAAAAAAATTATACTCTTATAGCTTTTGCTTACAGAAAGTACTTCTAGTTTATTTTATTAATTTTTTGTAGAAAAAGTCTATCATTTTACAAAAAGTATCTTTTCTTAAAGATCCATTTAAATTATCGTATTTTTCTACGGGCGCCTTAGGCGTGTTGGAACTAATTAGTACATAATATATAGCGAAAGGAACTTCGTTCCAACCGGGTGTCCCTTGACACCTCATGTATTTTTTTAACATAAACCGTTCATATGCAATCAAGGCTAATGTCATAAATTTACTGAGAGGAGAGGTGAAGGTATATTTTCCCTATGGTTAAAACTATTCGAAAGTTGTTTCCGATCCGATTTTCAAATCTTACCATGTTAAACTTTCGGATCGAACAAAATGCGCATCCAATGCTTTCTAAAGTGTATTGTTTTTAGTTTGTAATAATTTATGTCAAATCTGGATTTGTTTTGATATTATTCATAAAATGTTTTTAAAAAAAATTTCCATTCAAGGCAAATTAGGGATTCTAAATTTATTGTTATCAATTGAATGTTAAGGGGGAAAATCACAATTTTCTATTCTATATTGTATCAGCGTCGAACATTTTGCATCACATTACTACCAAACTAAACTAAACATTTTTGCACACACTTAAATATGTTAATGAATTCCATAATAATACGACTTTGGCAGTGTTCAACGACACTCTCATGCTCCCATGCTAGTTTTACTCATGATAATTTTATTCAATTGCGAAAATGTGAAGAAATATTAAATCGAATAATTTTTAATATTTGTAGAAATAGGCTTGACGATCAAAATAAATTTAATAAGCCGAACAATGGAAGAAGTTTCGGCGACAAATTGAATTGAATTGAATAGTGACATAATTTAACAACAAACAAGAGGTTGTACGCAGAGCATAAATTCGTTACGCCCAATCGAAGTCTTAGGAAAATTAACTTGGTTTAGGGAAGGCCATTGTGGTGAACGAACATTTATTGAATCAAACATCTCCTTTGTGAGAAATTCCGAAAACCGTTTACAACAAACGATATTCAGTGGGCCGTGCAGTTTCTACTTTAAAATTTCAAGTAAATTGCACTTAGTGGATACTTCTAATTTTTTTCTTCAAAACTTATGATGCACATGCTACATTGCACCATCATTACAATTTGGAAAATGTAACCCAATTATATTAAAATATTGCAAAACGTGAAATTGCATCTAGTTTTTGCTTCAATTGCGATGCGGGACATGAAGGGGTTAATTGTTTTTTCTGAAATTTATGCCTAATATACAGTAACTCCACCATCATACAAACTTTTACGAGAAATCAAAACGTTTCTATTCACCGTTCTTTTGTTGACCCCAAATGAGTGAAAGTACTTCCAAACTCAAAAACCTTTTACGGGAAAAGAATTTTTCGTTTAACGTAAACAAATTATATTTCACTGAATAGGATTTGGATGGAACGCACGTACCCTCACTGTGAACCCTAAAGTTGGATTTGCTTATTGGAGTTTATTGAAAGAAGATATAATAAGATAGTGTAATGTACTTTTGTGATTTTATAAATTTAAATTTATATGATATAAAAAAGGAGAAGATTTTCGAGAACTTCAAATTAAATCCGATATTCCGTAATCGTTCTTTCGAATCCCAAGTCCATGATATTCCGCTTCCGATAGCCTATTCTTTTGAATCGAGTTACGGGAGTGACAAATTCGTCAGCTATCTTAGCCAGTAGTGTGCAATAGGTGGGCTTCTAAATCACTAGACTTAGCACTACTCTATTGATGCAGAGAACATTCAGCGGAGAAAGTCCCCATTTCCACAGTATAGCCTCCATAGTCGTGTAGACGGTTATCATTATATTTCGATTCCTTTCGACTAAGTTGGGTCTGAAAATAAGTCACAAAATAACATGCAGGAATATGGTAGACTCTATCAGCTCAACTTTAAGCCCCTTAAAGTAGATAGGTTTTATGGTGGGTATTGTATACCTTCGAAAAATAAAGAGCAGCTCTATCCTGGGAATATATTTTTTTAAATTTTCCTGCAGGAGCCATTTCCAAATATTTTTTATAAAAAAACCTACTTCACATATGACATGACTCGACAATGTCACGCCGGCGGAACCATTGCAGGATGTCCCTGGTTCAAAGAGCTGTACACCGGACTGGTGCCCTGGTTCAAAGAGCTGTACACCGGATGTGTCAAGCAGCCCTACACACCCTTGATTTGGATCGAAACTAAGGCTGTCTTCATTCCTAAAGCGGGGGAACCATCCCATACGCGACCCAAGGATTTCAGCACGATTTGCATATCCTCATTTCTCTTGAAGACGTTGGAGAGATTATCTGTTGTAGGACCAAAAATAATCGCAAGCTGCTGTGTACTCAATAGCACGACTGAGGCAAGGGTAGGTCTAGCGAAACCGCTGGTCAGCTTTATATCGGGTTTTTCAATTAGAGCGCTACAAACGTTTATTTAAATAAAACAAACCCGGTTTTAGATACCAATAAAATTCTTTATTCCTGTGAAAGTACGTTCGATGCCATTATGTATGGAACTCGATTTTTTTTGCATGGCCACCACGGGCACGCTTGCAGAAGTCCAGACGCTGAACCCAATTTTCGACGGTTTTCAAACATAAATCGGCCGATACTGCTGCAATTTCACGTTCGATACGATACGATCACGAAGTTCTTCAATCGTCGCTGGCTTGTTGGCATAGACCATAGACTTGACGTAGCCCCACAGGAAATAATCTAAAGGCGTCAAACCGCACGACCTAGGCGGCCAATCGACTGGGCCATTTCGTGAGATAACACGTTCATCAAACTTGGTTTCCAATAAATTGATTGTGGCATTCGCTGTGTGGCTTTTGGCGCCGTCCTGTTCGAACCACATGTCCTCCAAGTCCATATTATCCAATTGGGGCCAAAAATATTCGATTATCATTGAACGGTAGCGATTCTCATTCACAGTAATGTGCCGGTCTTGAGCATCACGACGAAGTACGGCCCAATGACTCCGCCGGCCCATAAACCTCACCAAACCGTAATTTTTTCGGTATGCAATGATGACTCATGGATTACGTGTGGATTGCTGTCTGACCAATAACGCATATTTTGCATATTGACGAAGCCATTCAGCCAGAAATGAAATTCGGAATTCAGAAATTGGACGTAGCGCTCTTAAAGTTGAGGCCCCTGACTCCAAATTTCGGTAGTAAATTTTAATATTTCCGACTCGTTGTTGGTTCGTATATCTTTCCATGATGAAATGGCAAACCTTACTGAAGAGAAATGTCAAAAAACCGGGAAAAAATATGGCGTCGTTTGCTATCCCTATCGATTTACTTTTGTAGCGTCTCTGTTGAAAACCCCTTTATAAGGTTTTCCTTTCTACTCTTAGGGACATCCTGCAATGGTCTTAGGATGAACCCTACCAAGACGGAACCGGGTTTTTTTCTAGCAGGAGGTATAAGGTACCGACTGTTGTACATGTCTCTTCAGGGGGCTTTTATTAGGGAAAAATTCCCCTCTCTTTTATTCGACAATTTTAAACCCAAAATTTTGGAAAAAGCCAAAAAGGCTGTAATAGCGCTATATACCTGTATATTGCAGTAGTCAGATCGATAATACTGTATAGTATCTGGTGGGTGGCTCTGGGGCGTGGCTCTACGCCTGGTAGACACTAAATATCACACTACATTTAATACCACAGGACATTGCAGACTTGTAGACTTAAGGGTCTGCCACTTTGGTTAGAAAATGCTTTCGGACATATGAGTCAAGACTATGACTGACCTTCCAGGTATCGTCGATTACACTTTGGCCGAACCACTCTTAGACAAGAAGTACCACACAATTATTACTGGTAAATCGGAATGAAATTGTCGCATTCCTGGACCCACGAGATTCTATAACTTGTATACAAATGGTTGAAAACTTAAGGAAAATTAGTGCTAGGTGCCCTTTCTAAGGACCTAAGGCTATCCATTGCGAAAAAGTTGTCTGATGATTGTGGCCGTCGGTGGTGCAATGGGTAGTGTGCGCGCCACTTGTACATGAGATCCTGGGTTCGATCCCTGCTCTGACCACCTTAAAAAAAAAAAAAAAAAAAAAAAATTTCTTTCGGCGGCGGTCACCTCTCATAGTGACGGCGACACTATCGAGTATTTAGCCATGAAAAAGCTTCTCAAAATACCGTTCGGAATCGGTGTAAAAACTGTAGGTCCCAATCAGTGAGTGAAAAATTAGAAAGCGCACAGCTCACTGGTTGTGAGAAGCTCTCCCCAATGGGAAACGGTTTTTTTTTTTTGATCCCTGTAGTGTCTATTAGGCAGACATCTTAAATTTTAGAGAAGTAGCAGAGTCACGCTGCTATCAAGTCACTGGAAATATTCTACCTGAATTCGAGAATTGCCGCCGACTCTCTCAGATCTTTTAATAAGCTGGCTAAACAGTTCAATATTCACCTTACTTCGGCGCCGGGCCGCATGCACGTATCTGGGAACTGCAAAGCAGATGAAATTGATAGGCTGGGGACTTCATAACATGCTCCAGGGGAACCGGAACAAGTGGGAATGCTTCTAACAACTTAGTCTTCTTGAGGAATTGTATTCTTATGGTAACTAGCAGTAGGTGGTCACTAGTAGGGTATTGTGTAGAATCCAAACTGATGTGGCCCGCCTAAACTTGAAACGCACAGACGCCCTGCTGTCGTTATCGAAACCGGACATCTCAGTTATTGCTACTTTCGTGACGGGTCACTGCCTCATGTGGTGACGAAGAAGATATGGAGTCAATGGAATACATTATGTGTCTGTTACCCGCTCTTTCCAGAAGGCGGGGCGGTACATTGGGCTCACATTTCATTGGAGAGTTATCAAATCTGGCATCCGGCAACGCTTGAGCTCTTTGAAGCAATAAAACTGGTTCAAAGGGAGCGACTAGGAAGATCTCATATCTCTCTTGTTTTGTGGTTTCACAATGGACGATAAGGTTTAAGTGAGCTTGATATGCTGGCTGATACTCTAACCCAAAGTAACAGAACCTATGACGTAACTGACGAATTCAATTATCGAGAGAATACATTGTGTGTAAAATAGTGTAAATATTTTTTGAAAATATTCTTCGAAAAATCCAGTTAGTTGTGTGATGGGCTTTATAGACGCAGAAAAAAGAGTTTTTTCATATTTGGATGCAAATGTAACGTTTGTTTGGAGCTTGTCGCAAATACAGTATACTTGTGTCCAAACACGTGGTGTTTTCTATTCAATTCTACATGTTTGAGACACAATGATTAAAATTTTATAATACATTGCTTGGGATCCAAATACAGCTTTGATTGTGATACAAATGCAACTGTGTTTCTTTCACCGATTACTTATAATTTTGTATGTCACTATGCTCTGTTGAGTGCAAAATAATATAAGAGGGACAAAGAGAGATAGTTCTCAGCTTAATTCAATATTATTGCAAATATAGGGTGGGCCTACTTCGGCTGACGGATTTGAAATGCTTACCACTTTTTGGCGTAGAATACGTCTTACCTTACGGTATAGGGAGTCATGTCAGATTGTTATTGTTGTAATCTTTATTTCATTGATTATGAGGAAACGACGAGATAACTTTTTTTAAAAATTTTTTTGTAGGTAAATGAAGATGTTATCTTTCGTTTGATATACATTTCATATTGGTTGATATCTTCCTAATATTTAAATTTCTCAAATGAAAATTGTTTAAACACATACACTCAAACATATGTGTGGTGTTTGGTTGAGTGTTTGAGTTTGTAGCGTGAACACAAACAATGCTGCTGTTTCAGTGTGGACACAAACCTTCGGCTGTTGTTTTGATTGATGAAATATTGAAATTTCGTATATTTACTTATGTATTTAAGTGAAACAAAATGTTAAATGTGAATTTGAATTTAACATGGATATATAATTATAAAAAATATAAATCAAATTGATTTGCGTCTGTTATTTATCATTTATTGTTATATATGTTTTCTGTCTTATAGGATGGCGTATTCTACGTTCAACTTGCATGTAATAATCAATTATAATATTTTAGAATGTCATCATACTCAATGCAAGAACGTGTAAAAATTTTTCAATTTGATTACTTCATAATTATTTGAACAACCTCAAATTTTCATTTAAATGAATATGTTAAGAAACAGAACAGCTGAATTTAGGGTACGGAAAATCCTAGAGCAGTGCATCAGCAGTGCATCAGCGAGTGTGGAATTATGGCGGATAGAGTTATCGGTCCACATTTTGTCGAAACCAGAAATCGTCTCCGGCGCGGTATATCGGACCATGTTAAAAATTGTTGTACCCGCAGTTTTTCTCAATAAACCTGACATATGGTTCCAGCAAGATGGAGCTACAGCTAAGACCACGAGAAACGCAATGTTATAAGCATTTCAATTCTGTCAGTCGATCTTGATGCACACTGTATATAACTGTATTTTCACATTATTCTTTCAGTCAGTGATTCATTAATATTACCGAATTCATGTATAAATTAATACATCGTCATGCTATAATATTTTACAAAATGCAATAAATACAACCTTCATATCCTCCATATCCTGGTTGTTTATTGCTGGCAATTCTTACTAACAATCTTCAGTTCAATTTTGAAATTATCGAATTTAATAATTAGTATTATCCGTCTTGCGTAGCTGACATTTAGAAAACATTTTTTCTCTTTGCAAAAACCGCATAATTAGATTAAGCTGGAAATCAAACTTGAAGCAAACATTCCAATTGGTTGCCACTAAACTTGATGTGGAGGATGTAACAGGATTTAATTGCACCACTTGTCCTTGAGATGTGATTAGTCACTTTTTTCTATCCCCTTGGCAAATGCCACATGTAATTGCAACTGCAACGTTTCGTTCAAAAGTGTGGTAATTAAATTTAAACAAGAATCTTAAAAATGTAATTAGATTTGAGGCCTCGAGTAATGCGGACCTCCACTGGCTGACACACTAATGCGTTGTAAGTGAATCTAGTGAAATATTTTACAATTTTGTGTGAAAGTTTTGGAAGTAAAACTAATTTGCATGCAACATTTAATTTGGAATATTTAGACAAGCCACAGGCAACCACAGACACTTGAATAGTATTAAAAGAAAGGGGGCTAAGTTAAAGAAAAGCCGGACGGACAACTGACAGAGACATCTTCTCACTAGCCAAATACGAAGATACATATGTTTGTCTACTATAATAATTATGGAAGTGGCTTTTAAATTATATTACATACAAACACACATTTGGTCATATACATGTAACATACATTACTCACTCACTTTTAACCAAGTCTAGTGTGCAACATGTATAAACGTTTCACAGAATTGCATTGCAAGAATGCACTTGTGCATTTGTGCATTTGTGTTTCAATATGTTAGTATGTAAATGCTTAACTTGGAATTACATTAGTCATACGTCGAGTCTTGTCCCCAACACACAGCAGCTCCTAAGGTAGATGGTTAGACAGACAGCCAGTTAGCCTTCACTAGTAGCATCCGATATTATTGTTGCATAAATATTTAACATTATCTCTAGTAGTAGTGCTGTTTAGTCACTAGTGTGACTCGTGATTAGATTTTTCAAAATATATACGCTGAAATGTTTTTATTTTCCGATGTTTGGGTGCAAATATATCGAGTTTGTAGCTTGTCGCAAATATAGTCTCCTAGTGCCCAAACACATTGTGTTCGCTACTGAATATAACATGTTCGGGACACAATCATTAATGGATTATAATATATGTATTTGTGACACAAATGTAACTTTGTTTGTTGAAAACTGCTGACAACAAAAACGTGGTAGACAATAAAGTAACAAGACGCAGCAGATCTCCTATTCACGAAAACAATGCTGGCAAACATGTACACGGTTTCTGCAGTATGTTGCTGGGGCCGTTTTTTCCAGCGTGTATATATACGTTCCCTGTACGGAGTATAGGGCCTTAACAAACACGTTCCAACGTGATTTACCCTAGACAAGGAATATTATTTCCCCCCAGCTTCTGTTCATCGCAGCAGCTTTGGTGTCTAATTGTCGCCTCCATGTATATGCAGGGCGGCCGATTCTTCGAATGACCGGTGGATTCCAGACGATGGCGTTTCTGCTGATAGCGTTTGGGGGTCTTCATAGGATGTGGCCGATCCAGTTCCACTTGGTTTCCTTATGTCCATTGCGATTGGCAGTTGTTTGGTTTCGGTCCATAATCTGTTATTGTTTATTACATTTGGCCAAAACATGCGCATTATTCTGTAGAGGCACAGGCTGGCAAACACTTGCATTTACTGGGCATCTCGTGGTGCTGCATTCCATATCCCGCAGCCGTAGAGTAAAATGGACTTCACATTTGAATTAAAAATTTTCAGTTTTACCCGCCTAGACACCGTTTGCGACCACCAGATTCACGCAGAAAATTTTGTCGTTTTTTGTTGTTGCACGCAAATATAACGTGTTTGTAGCTTGTCGCAAATATATTATAAAGGGTGTTTTTTCAAGCCCGATAGAACTTCAAATTGTAAAAAAATAACACAAAAAATTAAATTTTAATAAAGTTTTTTTTTTATTCGAAAGATCAATACGCGGCATTAACATTTGAAAATGATTTCGGGCATATGGGCACCGCGGCTGTTCTTGACGAAGCGCATTCTGGACGTCCATTTTTTGGCCACTTTTTCGAGCACTGCTGGCCGTATGTCACGAAGAACACGAACAATCTTGACTTCCAAGGCGTCAATTGTTGCTGGTTTATCAGCATAAACCAGTGCCTTCACGTAGCCCCACAGGAAATAATCGAGAGGTGTCAAATCGCACGACCTTGGAGGCCAATTGACAGGTCCATTTCTCGAAATCAACTTATCGCCAAATTTTGATTTCAATAAGTCGATGGTTGCGATCGCCGTATGGCACGTAGCGCCATCCTGTTGAAACCACATCTCGTCTGGATCAATGTCATCCATATTTTCAAACAGAAAATCATTGAGCACGGTGCGGTAACGATCTCCATTGACCGTAACGCGAGCTCCGGCCTCATTTTTAAAGAAATAAGGTCCGATGATGCCACCAGCGTGTAAGCCGCACCAAACGGTGCATTTTTCTGGATGTAATGGAGTCTGGAGTCTTAAGCCAAAAATGAGCCACATCGCTGAACACAATTTGGCGATAAAACAACGGGTTAGTTTCCAACTGAGTTTCAAAGTAAATTTGGATAATTTGGCAGCGTTGTTCAAGCGTGAGTCTATTCATGATGATTTGCCAGAGTATACTGAAACAAATAATATAAATTTTTTTATTAAAATTTAATTTTTTGTGTTATTTTTTACAATTTGAAGTTCTATCGGGCTTGAAAAAAAACCCTTTACTTGTGTCCAAACACATTGTATTTGCTTTTCAATATAACGTAACAATGCTTATTAGGTTGTAGTATATGTATTTGTGACTCAAATGTGGTTTTGTTTGTTGAAAACTGCTGAAAACATTCCTGTCTATCAGAATAAAGAAGCGAAAACCAGCAGATCTTCAATTCACCAAAGCAGTGCTTACAAACATGTACATGGTTCCTGCAGTATATTCCCGGGGTCGTTATTTTTCAGCATGTGGATTTGAGACGACCAAAAGTTTGTGTGGCTGTAATGATACGGTTTTCAATATCCTTTTTAGAGCCACCAGTTTGATGGTTGATGATTCCGAGCTCCTCCTGCGTTGATTCATTAATACGCGGGGTTTTTGTTTCCGCGATATTTACCTGCAGACCCGCTTCTTACGTTTGCAAAATCGATAAAGCAGAGATTGAGTGACGTGCGCCATTCGACTAATTGCTCCGTTATAATTCTCAGGCTGTTGACATGGTGAATACAGGACTTTTGAGGCATAAAACAGGCTTGTTCGTTCCTCAATGCTGGTGTTACTACTTCCGAAATCCACTTGATGACAATGTGAGCATTTATTTTATTAATCATCCTAAGCAATCTTATACCTCGCCAGTTGATCTGGTTCATTATGTAATCTTTCTTTGGTGTTTTATCAATTGCACCTTCGTTGAGGTCGCTGGGTAAATCACCCTTAGTCGCCCAAAATTCAGAGATGAGGGCCCTTAAGAAGCTCTGGTGAAATATCATATAAACCTGGAGATTTTCTGCTCTTGAGTGATCCTATAGCGTTCACCATCTCATATATAACTGGCTATGTAGCCGCAATGTGGCTGTCGGTGGTGCAAAGGTTGGTGTGCGCGACTATTGTACATGAGTATGTGGGTTCGATCCCTACTCAGACTACCTAACAAAACTTTCGATGGCGATCACCTCGCTTAGTCATGGCGACACTATCGAGTACTTAACCATGAAAAAGTTTCTCACAAATACCCTTTGGAACCGATGTAAAACTGTAGGTCCCAATCAGTGAGTGTAAAACCAAAAAACGCACACCTCATTGGGTGTTACAAGCTCTCCCCAATACCATCATGGGATGCAATGGGAAACCATGTTTAAGTTTTTATGTAGTGGCAATGTTGGAATCTTCATTATGTTGGGTAATCGGGCAGAGTAATAGGGCATTATGGGAGCGATCAAGAATGTTCACATAAAATTCTCTCTAGAAAACCATATGTTCGTCCACAGAAGTTATAAGATCACCGTTATCATCGTTTAGTGTCTTTACCGTATCAAACTAGCTGTTGGATAGTTTTTATCTGCTATTTCGGTGAGTATCGGCTGCGGCTTGAGCCTCTAATGCATCTTCGTTGGTCCAGTTACTCATATCTCGCCTAACACTTTTTTTAACCAGACGATCGATCTTCAGAAATATGATGTGCCTTGAACTTAGCTTTATCCGCCAGGGGTTCAGCCTGCATTTGAAGCATTTATCCGAGATGCGGTTAGCCCTTACGTATCATCAGACATCCATTCTTTGCGGGTGCGCTCAGTAATTACATTAATTGCGGCACCCACGAAGATGATTTTGATTGTATCCCATTGGCCACGCTGGGATTCGTGCATGGTATTTAGCGATAATGCTAAAGAGGTAGTGTACTGTGCAGTAATCAAAACATCTTTCATTCTTAGTACATTGAGCCGTCGATGGAGTTGGGAGTGATTTTGATGAATGGCTGCAACCTTTATGCTCATAGTCGTAACGAGAAGGTGGTGATCGCTTGCCAAATCCGCACCTCTACGGTTACGAATATCCAGTAAGGAACCA
This sequence comes from Phaonia tiefii, assembly GCA_963931995.1. Classification (NCBI taxonomy): domain Eukaryota; kingdom Metazoa; phylum Arthropoda; class Insecta; order Diptera; family Muscidae; genus Phaonia; species Phaonia tiefii. The sequence goes on from OZ008370.1 coordinate 130,544,624, forward strand.
CGCCATATCTTGGATATGGTGATGTGGTCTATCTGATTCCCAGTACCTGCATCAGGGGTTCCGATGTTACCTTGTGGATTTGCTTTTGAGGTAACAAGGATCCTCCAATCATCAGGTTGTTAGCAGAGCACATTCCCAGACACATCTTCCCATTATCAGTTTTCCGACCCAGCACCTGAATGTCAATTATACTTACAAGATTTATGCTTTCTGTACCAATTTGGGCATTAAAATCTTCAATCGCGACCCTTATTTTATGTGGACGAGGTATTATATGATTTTCATGCACGTTAAACGCAGTGCATATCCGTAAATCTTGGTTTGAGATGGTCGTCGTCAATTAGGGATTGTTTATGTTTTCTTTTTCGTTTCTGTTTATTCTTCACTGCCATTATGATCGGTGACGGGAGTCAAATCCAGTTCACCGGGTTTTACCTACTGCCAGGATGTTTGATTGCAGCTGCCGATTATGGATCAGACGCTGACCAGGCTGCAATATGTCGAAATTGAATGTTATTCTTTTGGTTTCTCTCCGTCGTTGGCCCATATGTTTGGCTCATCCGTCTTCTAAAATATAATGCCCGATAACTTGATGAGCTTCAGTGACATAAGACACCTACTAAACCAAAGACACATCAGTGGTCGCATAGCCAATCAGGCTGCTTAGCCGCTAGAAAAAAAAACCTATTCCACCTTTTCCAGGCAACCGCTACGAGGAGGAAAAAGTCATAGGCACATTATTGAGAGCAGATGGCTCCAATCTTTGGCACCAATTTCATAAGTGAAACAAATTACACCAAAATTGAGCCACTGTAATACTGAATTATATTTGGACAAATAACATTTATGCATTCTTTCAGATACAATGAAACCTGACAAAGACACGTAAGATCCTTTAAAAGCATTCTCAAGATGCATTCAAACGGAACAGGATGACAAAAATGGGGTGAAACGTTACAAAGCGCACACACACACACACAATGACACTTCAAATATCAGAGACACAGTGTTAGGGATATAGTACAAGATGCAAGGTAATGAATTGTGACAACAAAGACATTTGAGCGACTCAGAGGAAATAAATGAAATTATCATTTATCAAATTTAGATGCAAGTATATTTTTATAGTTAATAATAAACAATGAAAATTGACAAACTGAAATTTAAGAATAAAAATGTCGAAACACTTGCATTGTTATGATTAAATTCTATACAATACATTTGTATATTAAAAGCTTTAGTTTAACTAGTCAAAAGGGTATTGACTAAACTTTTTCCCACGTCAACAAACTATAAATTATAGTCGTCGATATAACTAACGAGATTTGTATTTATTGCCAATACTATTTATCTTACCTTTCAATGTAACCAAATTTATTGCCCAAATGTCCAGACATCTTTTTGCGTGTTTTTCGTTTCCACCTGTAGTAAAAGCAGAAAATTTATTAAAGTAAAAAATTATTCGATATTGAGGGAAATTTTCTAATACTACATTCAACAAAATGTAATAACAATTTTGGATTAAAATTATAAACATAAGTGAATACTGTTTCGTAAAATAGCTAACAGGTATCCTCACCATCTGTACTTCAATTATTGTGTCATATGTGTAGGCCATAGTGATACACAGAAGTGAGGAATCAGTTCGCAAGAACCGGTTCTTTACAGGAACCGGCCGGACCGGGGCTTATAAGAACCGAAAGACGTGTCCAAATGAACCGAAAACGGTTTATAAGGACCGAAAACGGGTTCAAACGAACCAAAAACAATTCCAAAAAGAACAAAAAATTATTCATTAGACCAAAAAAATGGTTTGGAAAGACCCGTAGAACGGTTCCTGACTAAGAGGACTCGTTTTCGAAGGAAAAAGTGTTAGTCTTTGGGGTGAGCGTACGAAAATGTATATTTATATCAAACTTTATATTCTTATCAAAAGATAACTATTTCACTTAAGCCTCTTTGGAACAGCAATTTACTGAGAACCGGAACCGGTCCAAATACCCGATTCTTCTCGGTACCGGACTCGACAGAACCGGCTGTTAAAATACGCGGAACCACACATCAGTAGTGGGCTATTTAACCCTTCCACATCTAGCAATCCCTTAACTTGTTCATTTGTTTTTAGATCGGCTTATGACAGGCCGCGTTCTAAGTGTCGGCCTAAGTGAAATTGTGCCATGGAACAGTACACGTCACCACAAAGCTCTGAGAGTAACCTCAAACAACACCATTACGCATTTGCACAAAAAATTTATCGCCACCTGCAATGAGAAGACTCAGGCTGTATAGGGCAGCGTTGAGAGGTCACCTTCAACATCCAATCCTCGCCGTTCTTTGCAGTTGGGCATCCCGCGCGCTCGTTTCACTGTCGCATCATTCATGCTGATTTAAAGTTATTCCCATACAATTTCAATTAGCGCATCGAGTGTTACGTACTACAACACCTGTCTTTCTGTAGCTTGTCGCAAATACAGTATTCTTGTGTCCAAACACATTGTGTTTGGTATACAATATTACATATTGGAGACACCATAATTAATAGAATAATTTTTTTTTAACCCTACGTGGCTAGTTTTGCTGAAATTTGCTGTGACCAACAACTTACGGATAAAAAAGAAACAAAAACGGCAGATCGTCAATTCAGTAACACAATGCTTGCAAACATATACATGGTTCCTGCAATATGCTGCTGGGGCTAATTTTTTCAGTGTGTAACTATCGACAAAATACATTACTTAGACTACGGGAATTGAGAAGTTTTAAACGGTCCACCAGTACACAGTCTAATCCCCATAATTGCAAACCGTTTACTAAATTTAAAAAAAAAATTGCTTAATTGAAACAACACATTCCGAAATATGACTTTAGCGCAGTTTCTAAACTCTAACCTACATTTTTTCCGAAAGATATAAATTTGTACTACGAAAATAGGTTGATACTAACTGCGTTTGCATGAAAAGTATTGAGTCACATCAATTAGGTTCACTGGAAAAACCAGCCAACGCAAAACGGGCGCAAGCGTGCGTAGAAAACACCTCACACTGGTCAAAATACATCTCGCGATATTCGAGTCCTGTATTTCTGCATGCAAAATGCGGCTCGAATGTCGTTAGTTCTCGGCAATGCACGCGCTCGGCAGTACTTTCCAAATTAAAATTATAAATTCACACGCTTTTGAGTAAACTCAGAAAAAAAAAGATTTCCGAAATTTGAGTCCAAAACGTACTTAAATTTGTTACAAGAATATTTCTCCATTTCTTATGAGCTACGCAGATCATGGGTTTTTTCAGCAATTACAAAAAATGTAAAGAGTTGGCACCAGGATTTGAACTCACGTTAGCGGACGATCGTTTCGAAGTTTGTGACTCTTCCCATTAGCGCCTTAGCGTTCTAGGCCAGTGACCGTCTTGTTCACATTGTAACTAGTTGTAGTTGTCGTCGTCGGGGTTTCCATTACAAATACGTTTTTCTTTTTTACTTACACCAAAAAACGACCTAATAAAGTAGACAGTCAAAATTTCTCTTCACTCGAATGCCAACAAACAAACCGAGTGAAACGTTAATTATTCTCTGCTCTCTCTCTCTCTCTCTTGCTCTCTTCAATGAATATTTCAATACACGAGCAGCTTTTTAATAGTGTTATTGTACATAACTGTAGAAATTCCAACCACGTTAAAGTAAAACTACAAAAATGTAGGAAATAATCAAGATAAGCGTTTGAGTGAATTGTTACCACTTTTTGGTTCTCTTTGACGAGGATTGCCAAATTGCGCACATCTTCTGGTCGTCTACTTCTTGAACGTATTTGCTTACTAATTTTTATTGTATATGATTCGATATGAACTTATTTCTCAGAAGAATATTTTCCATTTCTTATGAACTACACAGATCAGGCGTCTTTAAATAAATATTAAATTGTAGTCCATTTGTACTAAATTAGGCAATTTCACTCAATCAGATGAAGTTTAGTTTAATCAGAGTAGACATAAAAAAGTACAGACTAAAAGTGATGTATCATAATTCTATAATATTTCTAGGTTAAATTTCCTGATGAATACAATTGTACTGAGTTCGAGGAAAATTTTACTTAATTCAAACACAAGCTTATTGGAATTTAGTTTACTATAACCTGAAAAATATTTATTTAGACGAAACCAGTACAGACGTTTCAGTCTTGTCAACCGACTTAAAAATATCCTCACTCTTAGTCATCCATTGGGTCCAAGTTGGATTAAAAAAGCTTATATTTTTCAGTTACCCGAATGAGCGTGGTAAATTTCCCAATATTCCATAACTGATTGACGTTTCCCAAAATTTTATCTAAAGCCCAAGTTAATTAGGAACCGTTGTGTTTTTTTTTTGGAATATTTATCGTGACTACCAGCCAATTGTCCGTCCAAAATTTGCATGGGAGGTGCGAAAGTGGGAGTGGCAAAGTAGGACATTTTTATTACACAGCAGTTTTTTACAAACTATTGACTAATACTAAATTTCATCAACATCATCAACCGGAAACCCGCCCAAATATTATATGGGAGGTAAAACAACTGGGAGTGGCAAAAGTGCCAATTGTTAGGGACGAGGTAGCTTTTGGCAAACCATTACTCAGTAGGAAATTTAATTATTATCGTTTGCGGTTTACGAGAGTTATCCCAATAATCAACCGGACAGTTGCCAAAGTTTGTGTGGAAGGTACACAATTGGGTTTACCAAAGTTTTCCATTTTAAATTTCAAAATAACTTCTGACAAAGCCAATTTCATTAACACCGGTTGTGATTCACGGGAGATATCGTGTTGATCAACCTCACTCCCGCCCAACTTCTATATGGGAGGTAACTTTGGACAACTATTGTATGGGAGGTAGTCCAATTTTATATACAAGATATAGTTTAACAAAGCATTAAATAAATAAATGGTTTCCCATTACATCCCATGAAGGGAGCTGTGCGCGTTCTAGCTTTACACTCACTGATTGGGACCCACATTTTTACACCGGTTCCGAACGGTATTTTTTGAGAAGCCTTTTCCTTGCTAAGTACTCGATAGTGTCGCCGTCACTAAGCGAGGTGAACGCCGTCGAAAGAAATTTAAGGTGGTCAGAGCAGGGATCGAACCCTCGTTCTCACGCACAAGAGCCGCGCACACTACCATTGCACCACCGACGGCATTACCCACAATAAAATTATATTAATATCGGCTGTGGTTTACTGGAGATAGTGCATCAATCAATAGGACAGACGCCAATTGTTTGCATGGGAGGTAAAAGATTGGGAGTGGCAAAATCAACTATTTTTCGCAGTAGAGAGGCATTTGACTAAATATTGTCTAATGCCAAATGTCATAAAGTTTAGTTGATTGCCGACCAACCAGCTGGCCCCACAAAGTGTATACGCGAGGTGCCAAAATCAGTGTAGCAAAATCTGTCATGTTTTATTAGTTGACTGGGGTTTGGTAAAATTAAGTCTAATACATAATTTCATTAAGATCGGAAAAGTTTTACGCGACTTATCGAACCGACAAACCTCACGATTCCCAGCTTTTTGTATGGGGGTTACCAGAATAGGCGTGGAAACATTGCCAAGCCTTGTAGGCTTGTAGCCAATTTTAGATAATTAATCAGTCTCTGAGTTTAGGTTAATCACATGTACCAGAAAATTTTTTTTGAATAAATATGATTTTGTAATAAATGTATGGGAGGCACTAGGAGGGGCGTGGTCACAATGCCTATTTTCCATCACAAACTAAGTTTGGGCAAATAGTGGCCACTGACAACATTTAATTGTGACCGGTAAAGATGTACGGCAGTTATCATTTTGACCAGTCAGCCGGTCAGACAGACACACAGATAGATGGACGGATATGGATCAATCATCTTAAAAAGTCAGAATTTCGTCGAAGGACTCTAAAGGTCTAATATGACTCCTTCTAGGCGTTATATGTTTCCTAATGTTAAATGGTATATTCCTCCTAATGTTAAATGGTATATTCCTCCTTCCGTATAGGTGAGGATATACAAATATTAAATTGAGTTCATAGTTGGACTTAATGAAAGAACCTGATTACTAAACTGAAATAATAATGCACTGCAACTTTAACTATGCAGTGCTGAGCATTTTGTATATACCCTTCCGAATTCTCGTTTAGGTTATGGTGGCTATCGTACAAGTGGTCGACGTTTGTTGGTTACCGGTAACACCCTACAAAACGAGGTTTATTACTCAGTCTTACTGGTTCCAATGAGGACCGATAATATTTTTACAAGGAAATTAATTCTTTATTTAATGAAGTATTTTGTAATTTAGGTTCGTTATTCTTAATTTTTTTGTTGGCCGTCGGTGTTGCAATGGGTGTACGCGGCATGAATATGAAAACGTGGGTTTGAGCCCTGCTCTGACCACCTTACATTTCGTTCGACGGCGATCACCTCGCTTAGTGACGTCAACACTATCGAGTATTTAACCATGAATAAGCTTCTAAAATAGTGTTCTGAATCGGTGTAAAACTGTAGGTCCCAATCAGTGAGTGTAAAACTAGAATACGCACAGTTCACTAGTTCTGAGAAGCTCTTCACAATTCCTTCATGGCACGTAATGGGAAAACACCTTTTTTTCTTCCTAAATTTTTGGAAGTACATATCTTACTTGACTATAGGAAATAATTTACTTCATAGATACATTTTTACTCTTCGATGAGAATATTGTCCTACAAATGAAGAAATGTGTATTCCCTACATGTTTTTTTGTTTGTTGCTAACCGCTGCAGCTGGTGGGGAATCTTCGTAGATACTGACAGTCCCTGCCATCAGCAAGCACAATTTACCTGCTGCTACATACTACAAATCTGCACAAGACGTCTTGAATTGGCATTCAAGACATTTGGTATGTTTTTTTAAGACATGTACTGTAGCGAAGTTGCAACAACTAAGTATTTCGGGGTATTGTCGACAAATCATTCATGCATGTGGATATGTGTGTGTATACAAAATCGCAATGTGATGCGAAGTCTCACCCAGCTGTGGAAGTCGCAAGGCCTTCCACAAATAAGGCATGCGGAATGCATGAATTTTTTTAATCAGATATAACCAAGAAGAAGATTTTTACGATTTGGAGAAATTTCTTTTCCGATTCTTTTTAATCGTAATTTAATTGAAAAATTTCATATGAATTTTAAAATTATGTTGTTTATTTAATATTTCTCAGGTATTTTTAAAATTTTCAATTTGAAGTTGGGCGTGGTAAAAGTTTCTAAGATAGATACATACATACCTATAAATATATGTATATGTAGAAGTGGATAATGATTTTGTGATAAAATAAATTGTTTTAGTTTTTTTTTTGTTTAACAAAGATAAATTGAGGGGATTAGAAGCAAAGGGGTGCAAGTGACGTTTGAGAAATTTTGAATGAAAAAAGTTTAAAGTTAAATTGCAACGTAAATATCCCATCTATATTATTACTTCTTTAATTTGAGAAATTTTGAGATATATTTTTATCTAACAAGCTAAAAAATAACTTCTGCTACACACACAAATACACAAGAAAATCCTTTAAAGTTGTTTACTCTGTTTTTGAGGAAAAAATTCACTTGCATCCCTTTGCTTCCGGCCCCTTCAATTAAAGTAAATGCTTTCTAAGGCCTTCCTCTTTGCATGCCTTCTAAGGCCTTCTTTAGGCAATAAGCAAGGAAGGCCTTCCGTATGTTAAAGAAGTCCTGTTTGGTCATGATTTCAGGCCTTCCAGGTCATGACTTCCGCCGCTGGGAATAGTAGCATTTTGTTTTTTTTTTCAGAACACTGTAAAATTTGGTTGCCGCAACTTCGATACAGTGCATAACTTGGAAAAAGACAAATATGTATCATGAATGTCTTAGCACCTACGTGCTAATCTACACCCCATACACACGTCAACCAGTCTCCTCCGCGGGACCACCATTAGGTGTTGCTTCGCGAGGTCTGGTTAGCATTTATGCTATTGCACCGAAAGGGTGTTATTCGGTCCCCTATTCCCGGAGTACAATCGCCGCTTCTTCGTTCTTTCGGCGTTCAATGCGGCGAAAATAATTGACTCCTTTGAACGGTTTATTGTCAGTTTTAAAATAAAAACTAGCCTCTGTTTGAAGTAGCATGTACCTTTAGAGGGAACAGTTGTACTAAATGTTAAGAAATATGTTCTTTGATTAATGAAATATTTTGTCGTTTTATATACGGGTTAAGAAAAAGTTTTATATACGGGTTAATAAATCTATGGGAAAAGTTGACTTTAGTTGAGTTGAGTTAAGAAGTCGTTGGATGCATACGAAGTAAAATTTTCTTTAATTTTAGTAAATTTTCCTAAATTAAATGTTTTTTTTTTTTGAGTGTAGTCTCGAAAAGTGACCAGCAAAACACATCGTGATTTCCCTCATAGTGGAAAGGTAATATCTTCTGATTAGTATTCAAAATGTAGAAAATATGGGGAAAGTTTGCCTAACAACAACAAAAACTGATTACTGGCAATTTGTGAACGGGAAACTCAAAGAAAGTTATATTTTTTGTCGATGTGCTGAATCAAAGAGCCCCAAAACCTGGTTTTAGAGGTAAGCTTTGTTCCATAAAGTTGAAGCCCAAAACGTTTGGAACAACTTTGTTAAAGAAAGTTTATCGGTGCAACCTACCAAATAGAAGTTAGTTAGTAGCTGTCAAAAGTGAATCAAAATCGAAAAAAGGTCACTCTGGTAGTTACAATAAAATAAAATATGTTGCATGAAACCGTATTTGTAACTCAAAAAACTAGTGAGGCAGTTCGATTCTTCGTACCCGAATTAGGGTACAACCGTACTATCGTGCCGTGTCTCGGTTTTCTACTTCCATAGGCACTTACTCGTTCTTAAATTGTTTCTTTATTGGGATTACCGGATAATCCAAAACTCAATACCATTTTCCCGGAGTAACAAATTTCCTGGGAAAGTCAAATACCTTCATATCAACTACTCGATCGTTCCCAGTATTAACCTCTCAAAAACTCTTCTACCTATTTTGTAGTGAAAATCCAGCAACATTTTTTAAAGCATTTCAATGAAAACATAATTTTCCTGTTTAAAATAGATTTGCGGAAAGTTTGAACTGTTTTATTGTGCGATTACATATTTATAGTTTATTTAATGTATTCCGTTTTTTTTCTGGCAGACACTTTAAGGACTTGTAATAACAAAAACAACAATAACAAAATGTGTACCTCATCAGTAACTCATTCACATGTAAATGCAACAAAATCCGCACTCCAGCGAATAATACCATCTGAAGAGTGAACTAAACTTAAAAATAAACTTTCATTTCATTCCAGAAAACATCCCTGGGCTATGGTAACGCTCGTTTTCATTTTCAGATAATGTTGTGTTCATATTTAAACTTCGAGGAAATGAATCCCCCAAAAAAAAAATCATTGCCGAAGTGCAGTAAACATTTTGCAACCGTCTCACTTTATAGCCAGTCGGATGTTTTCCTTTCGTCACAGACTAGATGCTGCGAGTTTGTTTTTTGTTCTTCTTCCAAATTCCATACTTGAGTTAAACCTTATTTTAGCAACGGTTTCGCGTTTTCGCGTTTTTGCTTAATGTGTTTGTGTTTCACCCACCCGTCTGTTAAATAAACGTTCTTACCTTTTGCCTTGACTTTTATTTTATTCTGCACACCTTTTTTTTTGCCTGCTATTTTAGCATTACGGGTTGTGTTAAGTGCAATATTTTTCTCTAGGGGTGATGTGTTAAAGAAGCCCTAAATTCGTAAGACAACGAGCGAAATACTTAGATTAAAGTTACCATAAATTTTATGGACCATAAATCAAGATCCACTGCACAAAAAAACGAATTGCACTGAAAGTGCAACGGCATGAAGGAGTTAAAGAAGCAACAACAACATCAGCACATAGTAAACATTTTGGCCGGAGGTAAAATAAATTTACGAGATGAAGTTTAAATTTATAGAAAACAAGGGTCACAATTTATTGCCGCAGGAGTTAGACTTTATGATGATTATACAAAAATACTTAGTATTTTGAATCATTGCACTGTTTTACCAGGATTTTGGGGAAGAAGGTTTTGAATATGTTTCTTAAAGGAATGTAAAATAGGAATATGTAATTAGGAATTTGCTATCGTTTTAAATGGGAGTTATATCGATTATTTTTGTTTTATATCGAAATGTGATCCAATATATTTTATTTTCAAAAACAATTATTCCTGCCCTAAGAAAATATCATGAAACAAATCTCGATGAAATTGGTAAATATTTTAAATCTTTGAAACTAATTGCTCCAATCGTGGTTGGTGCAATTTGTATGGGAATATATCAAAATGTGGGTCATTTTCAGAAACTAAGAAAGGCTTATAAACAATTCATCGTTGATATCGATTTAAATTGTTAACCTTTGACAATGATGATACCAGGCAGATTCTGTATAATTTGTAAGGCCTCTATATTAAAACGTTAACCGATATGATATATTTACTCCACACGTGCCCAGCCTAGTCGTGAGGAGGATTTCTGCTATGGGATCATACACATTTTGGAACCACCTTGTAGAATTATCATTGAAATGCATAGTGATATTGAGTTTCAGGCAGAAAACTAAATTGTTCTTCGGTGGGTCTAACGATTAACGTCGTTAGCCTGCATTATCACAATGGACCAATAACTCTAAGTGAGTCATTCACCAACTGCCACCAACACCTAACCTAACCTGGTCTGACAGGGGAACTTTATATATATATATATATATATATATATATGTCCTTTATTCATTTAAACAAAATACTATACAATTATACAATTAAAATACAATATTTAAATCAAAGGTTCACGAAGAACATAGGGCGTCAACAAATTCTCTCCATCGATTTCTGTTTCTAGCAAGTGATTTAATTTGATTCCAGGATAGGCGAGTTTGGTTGTATTCCTTTTCCAGGCACCGCTTCCACGTATTTGGTGGTCGTCCTGGCCTTCGATACCCCTGGCGGTTCCATTGTAGTGCCGCTCTAGCAATATCCGATGGTGGACGCCTAAGTATGTGACCGATCCACGTCCATTTTCTTCTACGTATATCGAATTCAATAGGGCTGTTATTTGTGCGTTGCCAGAGGTCTTCATTAGAATCTACATTCGGCCAGTAAATACGTAGTATTTGCCTCAGACAACGATTGATAAACGTTTGGACCTTCTTCATAAGGATCTTCGTCAAGCTCCAAGTAGTACAACCGTACAATAGTACAGACTTTACGCTGCAATTAAATATTCGCAATTTCGTCTTTTGCAAGATCTTCTTATTACGCCAGATTTTGTGCAGGTCTAGGAATGCAAAACGAGCTTTACAGACCCGACCACCTATATCCATTGCGGAGCCTCCGTCCCTGGTAATTTTGCACCCTAAATAGTTTAACGACTCCACGTCTCCAATTAACGAACCATCAACTGTTAGGGGGGTATCAGGTTCTGTGCGAATACGCATTAACTTCGTCTTCTTAATATTTATCCTCAATCCTACTGTCGTCAAATTTGTGGGCCATAAGACATATGTCATCTGCGTAGTCTATATCATGTAGGTGTTCATACATGTTCCACTGAATGCCGGACGGCAGCTCTGCATTGGTTGCCTCCATTAGCTCGTCCATAAGCAGAAGGAATAACGTGGGGGACAATACGCATCATTGTCTAACCTCCGCAGATGTGGTGAACGGCTGGCCCTTTACCATTTGCACGGCATTACTTTATACCATTTGCAAATCTTGCTGCTCCAAAAAATTCCTACCCATGATTCCAATCTACTTCTAAGTTAGTACCCTTTATTGCTTCGATTACGAAGGATCGCTTTCCGGTGCAACAGAGATAAGTGCAAGTTATACAAAAATAATTTATATATTTAATTTGGACATTCACTTACTTTTTGCTATCAAAATACTGAGTTTCTATGTCTCCAATTTTAATGTTTTGTCCATAATGTAGATTTGTTTTTTTCTGTAAATACAATAGTACCGCGAAAGAAATAGTCCACTAAAAATAGTTTTTTTGAAACAGAAAGGAAAAAGCTTCTCAAAATACCTTTCGGAACCGATGTAAAACTGTAGGTCCCAATTAGTGAGTCTAAAAGTAGGAAGCGCACTGTCCGCTGACTGTGACAAGCTCTCCCAAATTCCTTCATGTAATGGGAAACCATACATTTTTTTTATGGTAACATTTTCATTAACATCGAAATAATTTGAACGGCACATAATATGCCATTCTTGGTAGCCCAACACACCAAAGAAATAAAATGTTTCAAAAGAAATATTTTTTTAAATTAAAAAACAGTTTTCAGTTAATGTATGAGAAATTCATACTACAAGCTTAAGGTCAGGAACATTTTTCAACTTGAAAAATGGTTGGTTTTTGTTGGAAATAATAGACATTTCAGTTTAACACACACTCACTGGCATGCCTAACTACTTTGCCTGAATTGATTCCATCGGTTGATCATCAATCGTAAATATACAAACTCAATTTTGCAATTTACATGTGCGAATTCGTATCCCCAGTTGATCCCCTGTGCAACATAAAAATTTTTGAAAAATTCACTTTTCTCCATAAGGGAGAAAGGTAAAGTGAAGCCAATGCCAATTTTTAAAAAAAAAATTCATCTTCGCCGATGAAGCGCATTTCCATCTGAATGCCTTCGTGAATACACAAATTTGTCGATTTTAGGGCTCGAAAATCCTCATGAAATCCATGAGAAACAAATGCACCCACAACGCGTAACTGTCTGGTGTGGATTTTGGTCAGGCGGTGTGATTGGGAATTACTTTTTTGAAGATGAGGCGGAAATTGCAGTGACTGCGGACGGCATTGGTTACAGGAACATGATAACGGAGATCTTGTGGCCTCAACTGGACTGCATGGATCTGGACGACATGTGGTTTCAGCAAGACGGTGCACAGAGGGATTTTGCCGGCAAAAATACCCTTTTTCGAGTGTCAAATATCAAAAATGTAATGATGCAGTTTTGTAGAGAATTGTTTAATTAAGAGAAATAAATCATTAGTTTTTTTCAACAAATTTTGATTTTGTACAAAAAAAAACGCGGCAAAGTCAACAAAATGAAACTCTGCAGTAACCTGCCTCAGATTTTCATGCATTTCAATGGGCTGGAAACATAACTTCTTTTTGTCGTAGCGATTAGGAATATGTATATCTGAAAAATATGGTATTTCTACATTAAGTTTTAAGAAAAAATAATTGAATAACAATAAGAGATTAAAATATATTCATGCTTTTATAATGACACTCAAAAAACTAAGTGTTTTTAGTTTTTCTTGGACTAAAAAAAGGTGGTCGTTATCGATCGTTGTGGTCTGGTTGCTAAAATGTGCAAGGTGGGAGTGTATTCTTTTGATTTCATAAATAAAATTCCCATAATATTTTATACTGTTGAACAAAGTTATAAATTTTTTAAAAAAAGTGCCACGAAATTTCATTACAAAAATGGATGAAAACACCATATAAAATGGTGTTTACTTTTAGGCATATGTGTTTTAATGCTGTCGATAATAGAAACGTTAGTTAAAGTTTTTTTTGAGGCTCGGAAACGTTTTCAATTCGAACAGACGTGCTTTTCGTGTTCTGTATAATTTGGAAAAAAAATAAAATAATAAATACATAGTGGGAACAGAATAAATTCTTCTATTTCCATTTCTAAATTATTCGGTAAATAACCGCTTTGATAATTTTGTGGGATGGATCCTCCTATTTTTTGGGGAGCCACTGGTCCATCGGAGAAATTACCTCCGGATAAAAGTTCAAACAGCCGAAACTTGAAACCATCTATTGGGAAATTGCTTAAAGAAGCCTGTTTCAAAGACGACAACATGGAAAAACCAACCAGCTTGGTCAGGACAAATCCCTCTAATGGAGCAGTTCCTAAGGAGAAAGTCAATATTATTGATGAAATCAGAATCCCTTCTAAAATATCGGAAGATAGCGTTGCGGAGCGAACTCCGGCTGATAAGGGCAAGGAAATGGAATGCGACTATATTCCCGACAATGGTGATGATGGCCGGTTCCAAAACGTGCAGAGTAAACGCAAAAGACCTAATGAGGATGTTAAGGTAGATTTATCATCTCTGTGTAATGCTATTAATTCTGACGTAGCTAGTAGTAGTGATAATTATTATGCGATATTAGGGGATTTGGAAATAGAAACGGATTATCCCGTGTTGCAACCGGCAAATGTTATAAATAAGAAAAGTACATCTGTCCCAAATGATAAGGCGATTTTGTATTGTCCTCCTATTTTCTTATTTAATGTGAATATTAATACTTTAGTTGACCAATTGAAATCTAAGAATGTGGTTTACAAAATTGTGAATAAGACTAAGTTCAAGAGCAAGCTGTATTTAAAGGATGCGACTGTGCATTCGGAAATGATGCAGCTTCTCAGGGAAAAGAAAATAGAATCGTATTCATTTACGCCGAAAGAGCTGAAGAAAGTGAGCGTTGTATTGCGAGGGTTATATCATGGTTCAGATTTAAATGCGATTAAATCGGAATTGAGCGCGCTTGTTCCTGGCACAGTTGACTCAGTAACAACATTTCCAACTAACTTCTCACGGAAAAACAATATCGATACAGGCCTTTTTTTGGTTACTCTATTCTCAGGAAAGTCTCCTAGTGAGATCATTGCCATAAAGTATTTGCTTCATCAGAAAGATACATGGGAGTCTCCGAAAGCAAATTCAAAAATTGTTCAATGTTGGCGTTGTCAACAATGGGGACACTTGTCTCGTAATTGTAATAGAACTTATGTCTGCGTTAAGTGTGATGTTGACCACGAACCAGGGCAGTGCAAGTTTGTGTCTAGTGAGCAGAATTTACCGTATTGTACTAACTGTGAGAAGCGGGGTCACCCTTCAAGCTATAGGGGCTGTCCGGCTTTTGCCAAGTATGTTAAATTGAAGAATAGTTTGCGAAACCAGGTAAGGGGGAGAAAAGAAGAGGCTTCTGAAAAGATTGTTGCAGCACTGAATAGTTATGTAGTTCCGAATAAATCGTTCGCTAGTCTTTTTCAGGTTGGGGCGACTTCGCACACTGAATCGTCTCTTCCCAAAACTCCTTTAATTAACGAGTTCTTAAAGATTGCACAGAAAATTCTTCAGCCGGATGTTGTTTCACTGGAGCAAAAAATCTCAGACTTTATAAAAGTGTACGGAAATCTTTCTAAATCGGAAGCAAAAAGACAATGTCTGCGCCTTATGGATGAAATAAAATCACAATATGGCCCTTAAGAACTTAAATATGTTAACTTTTAATGTAAGATCGCTCGTGGAAGCGAGTCGTAAAGTGGAACTTTCGCGAACATTGAATCTTAATGACATAGATACTGCTTTTATACAGGAGACCCATTTGAAAGAAGGCCACAAGGTCAAGTTGGATAACTTTAATTTTATTAGGGATAGTAGTTCTCAGGGCGTTGGAATTGCTATTCGCCATAGATTCAGGTTTACGAGGGTTAATATACCGAATTTAAGTTTCCCGAGCGTTTTTTTGAGCGTTAATGTTATTGAGGGGGGAATTCGGAAAACATTTCTATTTGGGTCAATCTATATTCCCTGCAATTTCGACAGTGGGTGTTTATATAGAGGTTTGTCGGATATAAGTAATTTTTCTCAAAATTTCAACTGTGTTTTCATTGGTGGAGATTTTAATGCTAAGCATGTTTCGTGGGGTGATTCGGTGGCAAACGCGAATGGCAATGTGTTTTTCGATTGGTTGCAGAATTTCTCCTTACACTTCAAACAGCTTTCCAATTCTTCCCCTTCATATCCAAATGGTTCATCATTTTTAGATCATTTTCTGGTTAGCGCGGGTTTAGACAATGGCCGTTTACAAATTTGTAGTCTTCCCACTTTTTCGGATCATTTTCCGATCAAATTGAACGTGCAACTTTCTAATTTTGAGATAATGTTGCTTCCTCCTCGAACCTATACCTCTTACAAGAGGACAAATTGGCAAAATTTTCGTAATGAGTTAGTTCAGAAGATTATGGATCACTTTCCGGACCCCTTCAGAAATCTTTCGAACTTGGAAATTGATGCATTTGTCGATAACTTTACGTCCACCCTTAATAGCGTGTGCAATTTACATTCGGAGAGAATTCGGACCAAGGATCGAAACTTTGTTGCTTCAGATTTGGTAGCGCATATGCTCAGGGTAAAATACACTTGGCAACGGCAATTGAAGAAATTATTTCATCAGTTTTTGAACAGACAAAATCCGCAGTATCTGCTATTATCTAAACAGATCCAGTTGCTGGGCGTCATTATGGGAAAGCAGGTGGCACGAGACCGGTCTGATAATTTTGGTAAAAGGTTAGGACACATTAAGCCAGGACCAACTGCTCACAGACAAATATTTAACATGACTACGTATAACAGGAGGGCTATAATAAAGTCACTTGAGGTAGATGGGCAGATTTTGGACGACGAGTCCGAAATGGTGGAAAAGTTGAGATGTCATTTCTCCCACGTTTATAGTGGTTCTGCTCCGGAGAGAGACCTCTCTGATATTGAAACTACAGTAGGCAGTATACTTTCCGAAACTGCGGAAAATATTCGTACATTTGATACAGGCTTTTCGGCACTTAATACTCAATCGTGTCCAGTTTTTATTGGTCATGGACAATTGGAAAGGTTATCGAAGGATACGAACAATAAGAAGTCTTCGGGGTTGGATGGTGTTTCGAATTTTATTATCAGGAAACTTCCTGCAAAGGCCCTTGAATATTTGCTAATAATTTTTAATAATTATATTAACAATTCTTATTTTCCCAAAGTTTGGAAAATTTCGAAGATTGTCGCGATTCGAAAAAAAGGGAATAGTAGTGATATTAATAATTTAAGGCCGATATCTATGCTTTCTAATTTAGGGAAACTCTTTGAAAGGGCGATTCGTGAGAAGATGGACAAAGGCTTGACTGAATCATATATTCCAAAGTTGCAATTTGGGTTTAAAAAAGGACACTCCACGGTTGACGCTTTGTTGAAATTCTCGAATGACGTTACTTGCAATCTCCGGCAACGCCATTGTACGGTGCCGGTTTCACTGGACGTTGAAAAGGCTTTTGATAAAGCTTATCATGATGGCATATTATATAAAATGGTTCAAATTGGTTTTGACAAAGCTGTTGTGAAGTTGTTTGCAAATTTTTTTGCTGATAGGCTATTTTGTATTCAACACAACGATATGGTTTCTGATTTTGGGGAGGTCAAGTGTGGGGTGCCTCAGGGTTCCATTTTGGCCCCTCATTTGTATAATATTCTTATGAGTGATTTTCCGCATAATACTCCTAGTTCTACTGCATTGTTGTACGCCGATGATAGCCTTTTATACGCGCACAATGAGTCACCAATTGCTGCCTTGCGTGATGTTTCTACGCATCTTATGGAAGTTAAAAGGTTTTATGACCTCTGGGGGATACGGATAAATGTGGGGAAAAGCGAGGCTATTTGTATTCGCAATGCATCGGGTAAGTGTAAATATTTTGTTGTTCCGGAAAGCAAACAGTTAAAGCTCTTTTTGGATGGCGAGGAAATTCCCTTCAAAGATGGGATAAAGTACCTAGGTATTAATTTCGATAAGTTGTTGAAATTTAATAAGCATGCTAGAAGTGCACTGAGAAAGGGGTACAAAATTCTAGGAATGTTTTCAAGAATCTTAAAAAACAAGGAAATGCAACGCAGCTTAAAACTTCTAATATATAAAACGTGTTTGAGACCAGTCGTATTGTACGGGTTTCCAATTTGGTTCCACATATCTCCTACCGTGATGAGAGAAATTGAAATTTTTGAGAGAAAGATTTTAAGATTCTGTATTGGGAAAAATTTTGAAGCTGTCTGTAAGCGCTACTCAAATTCGTTTGTATATGAAAACTCGAAAGTCACGCCAGTCGGTATTTATGTTTGTGATATTATTCAAAGATTTGCTAACAGGGTAACAACTCACGAGAACGAATTTGTCTCGAAAATTTACGATGCCCAAAGAAATTTTAGTTGGTCGAATATAAATTATTTATCCCCTTTGGGATATCTTAATGAACCTTTGCCAAGTTATAACACTGCAATACCTATACGCCATGCTTTTTATGATAAAACTCTACCTGCCACGCATCGTGGCTAGATTTTTGCTCTTCAAATTGAAATGTTTCTATCTTTCGATCCTTATTTAGTAGTTATTTAAGGTTATTATTTAAGTTAGTTTTAGTTTAGTTTTAGTAAGTATTAGTTGTAGTTATAAGTATACTATTTGGGTGAAACACTCATGTCAAAAGTAGCTCCGGGAGCAAGGGCGTATTTGTCTATATGATAAAATGTATATTTATATAGTTACCAATAATTATTAAAAAGTATGGAACTGTTATCTTGTTTTAAATACAATTAGGATAATACATTATAGTCCTAAGAAACTACTTGTAAACTTAGGGTAAGCATGTTTCTTAATTTGTTTTAAAAAAGGCTCAATAAATCTAACTTTAACTTTAACTTTAAAGTTTTTTTTACAGCGGTTGTGTTTTATATATCATATCCCTAAAAGTATGCACCGAGAAATGCTGAAAAATTAATAAATTTCGATAATTTTATAGTACAAATTTGACTTTTATTTGGAATGATTGGTTAATTAAAAAAAACGGTAAACTATGGCCCCCTAATTTTTTTTGCAAATATTCAGCTAACATAAGTAGGCTTTAGTTATTTATATAGCTGTAAGTGCTGATTTACATCTATCACAAACTACAAAGAATTATATCTGTGTTTTCGAAAATTTTGAAAAATGAAAATTTGTATATGGGCGTTGGGCGTTTCACTTAAATTTTGACGTGACAACGTCTTAAATTAGGTTGCGGCTGGGAGTCACTTATGAAAAAGTGTAACGCCCGGTAACGTTACGATGAGTCACCGAACACAAGTAAACGCAATGTGTTTACTTGTGTGCCAGAAACGATTTGCTTTGCTGGCTTCTAGTGGCTGTTGGTCGGTGGTGTGAATGTTTTTGTTTTTTGGCACATCATATATATGACGACTGAGCAAGTATGTATGTGCGTATATATGTGCGTGTGTATGAATATTGATTTAGATCAGTCTGCATTGGATAAGGTATTATTTTTTGTTTTTTTTTTGTTTTTTGGCTTTATGATATGTGTAGTGTATGTTTGTGTGTAGAAATTTTCATATGAATTAGGTAGCCAAAACGAAACAGAGAGCTGCGGTCGGCTTTAAAAACGATATGCAAATATGATGAATTGAAATACTTTTTGGTTAGTAAATTATTTTCTTTTGTTTTTAATAAAAGAAATGTTTATTTTTTATAATAAAAGAAATGTTTATATTTTATAATAAAGGATATGTTTATTGTTTATAATGTCACATTTAATAATGTGTTCATAGAAATCGCACAGGTACCTAGATGGTGTTGAAATTACTTCTATTTTCCTAAACCATAAGTTTCAATAAATGTTAAAACATCGCCCGTGAGTTCTAACACTCATTGGGCAAGTGAGTTCATTGCACTCCTATTGTGCAATTTAATTATATTCATATCAATAAATATTCTACCGAGAAAAAGACGTTGTCACGTAAAATCTTCGCCCGTAAAACCGACTTTACAGGCAACAATTTTTTTTAATATAATTGAGGACTCAAATGCAAGCACTGGCAGTAATTTTTATTGACATAGATATGAAAATGAGGAAAATACAACGATTTTTTATTTTACGTTATATGGGAGGTAGGTGTGGTTGTGTGGCGGATTTGAACAAAAACTTGTTTTTTTCTTAATTTAGCAATATGAGAGATGTGTGCGAAATTTCAAAGCCCTAGCTCGATCCCTTCTAATTTTTGCCGCGGCTTGTATGAAGAAATCCCACTGTGCGGCGCCACCGGCCACACCGCGCATGAAACAATCGATTTATTTGGTTACAGGAACATGATAACGTAGTTATTGTGACCTCAACTGGACGGCATGGATTTGGACATGTGGTTTCAGGAAGACGGTGCCACCGGCCTATATGAAACGATCGATTTATTGCATCACCGATTTCCAGAAGTAATTAACTCAAAAAATTCTGATGCCAACTGGCCAACATGATCATACGATTTAACGCCGAGCGATTTCTTTCTTGGGGGTTTGTGAAATCTCGGGTTTATGCGATTAAACCAGAAACAATTCCTGAGTTCAAATCCGAGATCCAGCGCATCATCGGTGCGATATAGCCACATATCTGTGACAAAGTCATTGAAAATCATCAGAGTCCTGGGGGTCATTTGACTGATATTTTATTCCATACTTAACATGCCTTCTTTACTTACACTGTGTTTAATTTTTTAAGTCATGGAAATATAACCATATACGGACACCACTACGTGACAAAAGAACAAAAAAAAACGAACCGTGTCTCCCAGTTTTGCCTAAAGTCATGCACTTTTTTTATGGGCCCCCAAAGATTTGGGGCCTCGGTGTCAATTTTGCAAAAAAGTGATCATTTTGTCAGGCTCATATCTTGCAACCCGTTCCGAATTTTGATTTACTCTCTGAGGGAAAGTTGTAGCTCTTGTCATCTTAAATGTTTTGATCTTATGTGATCTTATATGTTCACAATTTTTGTTCTTTATGATAAGAGCTACAACTTTCCCTCAGAGAGTAAATCAAAGTTCCGAACGATTGCAAGATATGAAAAGATATGGGCCTGACAAAATGATCACTTTTTTGAAAAATTGATACCGAGGCCCCAAATCTTTGGGGGCCCATAAAAAAAGTGCATGACTTTAGGCAAAACGTAGTCCATGACTTTGGCCAAACTGGGAGTCACTTTTTTTTTTGATCTTTTATCACGTAGTGTTGTCCGTATATGGTTATATTTTTTTCGTGTTGCACTGTGTTATACAATTCAATAAAATAATCGCACCTATCTCGAAAAATACGTGTTATTATTTTAAAATGAAGTGCATTCTTACTGAGACACCCTTTATTATTTCTGAAATAAAGATCCTATTGGGAGACCCAGATGAGTCGTGGTCAAAAGGTTTGATGAAACTGGGAAAGTGTGAAATGAGAAAAATGATGGAAGTTTCTAACTTGGCATTCGGGATTACAAGTCTGTACCTGTACCGTATTGGACTAGTGACGAATAGTGAGTGCAGGGCATGCATGGAAGACGACGGAGCATTTCCGGTACCAATGCCCGGCCTTCACACAAGCTAGATCCAGGTGTCTTTCGGCCTATATAATACCGAACATGACCAATCTTATGGGAATGGACAGGAATATCTTGAGGAATTTCATGAAAAGCACCGAATTCCTATGGGAGGTATAGTGAATTAGTAGGGCAACAATATGAGAGGTCACAACATGTCGGATCAGCGGCTTAAGTATACGACTACGGACATGGGAGGGATTAAAGTGTTTCTTTAACACCGTGCGTCGCACCCCTCCTTTAAAACTAAGTAATTAACGAACTAACTGTAAATATTATAATAGACTACATCTCAGACTCCAGACTCAGATGCCAATTTATTTAACTCCATATTTTAAAATTTTAAGATTTTAATGCTGTCAGCACTAAAACATCCTAATGTCGTCGTATGTAAAAAGTGCGTATTTATTATCATTACAAGTAGGACATAACCAGGAAGAATTTATAGGTCTATATATATGAGAAGATATGAGAATTCACAGAAGTCGCAGTAGTCGCGGAGTTATATCAATTGGCCGCTGAGTAGTTCCGTTTTATTACAATCTTTGGGAACTCTCTTTCAGTGCAAGCGTAAATGTAATCAAAATTCACCATAGAAAGACTAAAATGTATACACTGATTTACAACTGGCATACTCTTCCTTCTTTTCTCCCCCGCAAACATGGCAGTTTAATAAAAGTATTTAGCATTAAACTTCCTATTTTATGAAGTAAAATCTCGGATTTCCTTGCGACAAGGAGTCATCACCGTACATCATTGTGAGTAATAACAAAATCAGTTCCGTTTTTTGAGGTAATTTATATCAGGTGGATTCATATAATTCATGCCCTTTTTAGATGGCCTCGTAAAATACCTATAACAATTTCCTAATAAAACATAAGAATACCAATGAAACGTAACATCCCTCCTCGTATGGTTAATTCACTTAACTTCGTTTTGAAGGATACGAGTTTTAGTGTGTGTGTGTTTGGATGTGTGTGTACCGTACTACAATCGTGTTAGTGAAATTCTTATTAATAAAACACTTAAGACCGTAAATCATAAATCTTGAAATTACCATATACGAGGGTGACTGATAAAAGTTTGCCCCAACTCATTATGTATTATGGTGGCTGAAAACTGAACGGCAGCGAACTTTCTCTAAGAGTCCTCGCAGGTGAATATGAATATCAGAATCGCCATGTAAGGACGGAATACAAATACTGTTACACCACCAATGTAAACACAATACACAAACAACATCAAGTGTGTAAAAAAAAATGAAATTGATTTTCAAATGAACCGTAAATAAACGGTAACATATGCGTTAACAACAAAAACCAAACAACAGTAACAGTAGCAGGAACAGCAACAACACCAAACCGAGAAAAGTATTAAACGTATTGGGAAAATGAAAAGTGTTCGAAACGTAAAAAAGAAATATCGAATAATGTTTGTAAAAGAATCGGAAAATGAGTAAATGAAGAGGACTTAAAGAACAAAAAAAAAACTAACGAAAAATCCAATTTCGTGTCGAACATGCACGCACTGTAAGGGCTTTGACATACAGTGACTGCAAAAATTAAAAAGTAAATGATCCGTTTGGAAAATTAGAATTCAGATTTCCGGAGGTACATTGGAAAGTGCGTGTATTTTGAATTAAACTTTCACTCTAAATGGGCGTTTCTCAATTCCAAAGCTTTTATTTTGTCTTCAGAATTTTTGGCGACAAAATAGATGAAAAATTACCAAAATATTGCAAAATCAAAATGAATGCAAAACTCGATAATTTTTGATATGTATACGAGTATTTACATGTAAATTATATTTTTAATATACAAATAAACATTCTCATAGTCTACACGCAAAGAACAAATTATTTTTGTAGATCTCGTTTGGCTAAAAATAATTATTTTCTCTCAAAAATATTTTGCAAATCTTTTTGTCTTTACCTAAAATAAAAGACTGTTATTGTAAATGACACTTCTTTTGTTGCAAACGATCTTGTATTAACATCAACATTATCATAATTCATTTTTCCGGTAAAAACAGAAAAGAGCAGATTATAAAGAAAAAATGTGTGTACATACAGGGTGGAGCGCGGTAATTTGCTTATTTGGGAAAGAAATAAAAAAATTATGAACCTTAGAAAAATTTATTTTATATTTTAATTATATTGAACAGTAAGGGAATTTTTAAACTACATGGTTTTAAATAGTGTATCTGGCAAATGTGGACCTTCGCTATCCACACACTGCTGCATACGTTTTCTGAAGTTTTCATGACCTCTAACAAGCATGTCGACTGGTATTCTGTCAATTTCAGCCTCAATATTGTTAATTAGGTCTTCCAAGGTATTGGGACGGTTGATATACACCTGCGACTTCAGGTCAACCCAAAGGAAAAAATCGCATGGGGCTAAGTCTTGTCAATTAGTCCCGTGCTGACAATTGTTGGACCACGCACATTTTATAAGTGTGAAAATTCAGTTCTTTATGAAGAGCCCGGTGGAGAGAACGTCTGGAAATGCCAAGAGCAAGTAATTGCCTCCGAGCAAAGCGTTTCGGAGATTGTAGTACTGCTGCTCTAACTCTCTCGATGTTTTGTGGTGTTGTAATCCTTCTCTCAGGTCCCCTTCGTACACATGACACATTCCCTGGTGTTCTCAATGAAGTTACTAAATTTACAATTGATTGCCGTTCAGGAACACTTCCGCGTGGGGGAACAGCGAATCGTAACCAAATGCACGATGCATCCAGTGCGCATTTGAAAAATACGCTTCAACACAAAATGGCCTATCCTCACGTGTCCAATATATGATGGCAACTGAAAAGTAGACGAATACAAATCTCCCGGCCGCTACTATAAGCAACGCACACTGTCCCCTCCCTTCGACCAACAGTGCCACCACATCCTGCAGTGCAAAAAAGCAAATTACCGCGCTCCACCCTGTATATATTACATTATATTAAATTATAATATATTATATCATATTATTCTCAACGGTTATCACTGCCATGAATTCAACCGATATGGGCTTACTATGTCATTAAAATGAAACGACATAATTCCATGATAGTTTTTTATCTTCTTTTGAGGGTGTTATCAATCAGAAGCGCGCCGCCTTTGTGGATGACTTTTTGGGCTTTTTTATACAATTTGCAATCCTTCCTTGTGAGAACTTCGGGCTATAAGTTGTCAAAGTCTTGTCGAATATTATCTTTGAGATTCTGTTGTACACATATCCCCACAACGAGAGTAGACGTCACAGAAACTCATACGGCAAAAATGTCGCGGGAACTGTGTGGTCAGTTGCACCGTCCTGTTGAAACCACAGATCTAGAGTGTCCAAAAACGAAACCGAAGTATCCGTGAACCACTTTTCTTACCACTAACCGTGTGCCGGTAAGTTTCGATCACACGGAAAACGGTTATTTGATGTTTGAAGGTTAACAGGTTTTCCTAGATCGTGGGTTCGATCCCTGATCTGACCACTTTAGACGTCGGTCACGTCGTTTAGTGACGCCGACACTATCGAGTATTTAGCCATGAAAAAACTTCTCAAAATACCGTTCGGAATCGGTGTAAAACTGTAGGTCCCAATCAGTGAGTATAAAACTAGAACGCGCCAGCTCACTGGTTTGTGAGAAGCTCTCCGTAATCCCTTCATGGGATGTAACGGGAAACCATTTTTTTATCTTTAAAAAATTTCAAAACTCAACAAATAATATGATTTTCAATCAATGTATGAGAAATTCATACTACAAGCTTACAAGGTCAAGAACATTTTTCTAGTTGGCAAATGGTTGCTTTTTGTTGGAAGTAATAGACAATTCAGTTAAGCACACTTACTGGCATGACTAGTTACGAACTCCGTGACAAGTTCGTCGTCAGATGCCTAACTACTGTGCCTGAATTGATATTGACAAACTCAATTCTGCAATTTATATGTGCGAATTAGTATCGATCGAAGATCCCTAAAGTATCACACACTGAAAGTCCTATAATTCCAAAACAAGAACAGACAGCTTTTCTCCACTATGTTGTTATTTTCCTCATGCGTACTCACACTGTTACAGTGCATTGAGGTGAGTTTTGTTGTTAATCTATATCACAGAGTTGTATTTTTCCGTGGTATAGCTTTTTGATGACCGGGGTAGTGTCAGTTACGTGTATTTTAATTTGAATTTAATGACCGATTTTGTTAGTTGTTCGTCAATGTATGAGAAATTCATACTACAAGCTTGCAAGGTCAAGAACATTTTACCAATTGATTTTTTCCAATTTTAATGAAATTGTTGAATTAAGAAACATGATTTGAGTTTCAAATATGAGTTTCAAATTATTACACAATGATTTATTGAATCAGAATGTATAATTTAATTTAGTATTTTAATACAATTTTTTAAATTTAAACGTTTTGAAATCCACAAATTTCTTTCAACATCGAATATGATTTTAAATTTTTACGTAAATGAGTTTAAAAGTGATTTAAATAAAATTGTTAAGTTGAAATATACTTCAAATTTTAATCTACAATTTAAACATTATTATCAAATTTAAATGCAGGCATGACATTTTGATATTTAAACACCAATATGGATATCAAACGGTCGGTATACAAATTTATTACACATGTGTTATTTAATTTTCAAAAAATCCGGTTACACCGCCGTTTACCAAATTGGAAAACTGAAAACCGGTTTCTTAAAACATTGATATTTCGGACAAACCAAACACCGGTTTTAATCCAAGGGCTGGCAATCTTTTATTTTAAACGGGCCAAATATTTTACGTGGGATGCGGACCGCACTTGGGCAGTGGCGGATCAAAAGGTCAGCATTTCAATTAAGGCTGAATGGGTCCCTTAAAAAATCGACGTACGAACCACCAATGAAAATTACGCCCAAATTCTCTGTTAATTTTACCCCAAAAATTCATAAATCTCATATTGTAGAATCCCCGGCAATTCAATTCAGGATTCCATCAATTCAGGGAACACTACGCGAATCGACACCAGCCCACATAGCGAAATCCACCCATAAATTCTTGGATTAGTTTCCTGATTACATTTAGAGTTGTATGGCCAGTTTTTCGGTCAGTGCTGATCTTCGTCTCTTAGTTAAATTCTGGTTAGACATCGAATTGTGCTTTTCAGTCATTGTTTAACTATGATTTAACCCACAATGTTGGTTTGTTAACTTTTAATCAGAACCATTTCATTTTGACAATCAAATTACTGACTGTCAAAATGAGAAATGTTAGATTGTATAAAATACATGTTTCAGATTTGCATATTTGTACACACCCGTTGTGTCTAGATCGTTAAATGATTGCGCCTTTCCAGTTTTTACACATTTTTGTTAAAATAATTTCGATTTTATGCATCTATTTCTTATTTTACAAAATTCCATTTTATTTGTTCCTCTTTGTTGTTCTGGTATTTATCCCAAACCAGTTGTTGTTTCCAATAAGAATACAAGGGTTGCCATATAATCGTCAACAATATGGCGACTTACATTAACTCACCACTGAAAAACAGTATGCAAAGTCATCCTCAAATTAACTTTCAATTACGATTAAATAATCTTATAGTTAACTACCCACTTACAAACTGGCCATAAGATCCGTCCCTGCATTTGGTTTACATGTCATTATAGTAAACCGAAAATATTTTATGTGCAAACATTTTAGTTTTAAAAATAAAACGCCTATTTTTGTCTATTTTTACGACATTTATATTTAGTTATTGTTGCAAGATTTTTAATATTAGCTTGCACTGTGTTTGTTTCCTCGATAATTCAGAATTGAAAAAGTTATATGTACTATGATTTTCAATTTTAGTATCGGCTCGGCTGGAAAATCATAATAATAGGAAAGGTCAACTATAAATACAACTTAGTTATATGTATTACCAAACATAATAATTATTTGCTGAGCAAACCTTTTTAACTCCTTGTAGTTTTCAGAAGGCAAACTGTCATAGAAATCCACCAAGTCAGTTATTTTCTTTAAAAGCCAAAAGTGTGTTATCACTAATCAGCGTGACAGATTTGCAAATCAGTTGGTACATTATCGATATCCATTGCGAAGGGGTTTCGAAAATCTCCATATTACATGAGTTCTTTTTGAAATTGGGTTTCAAACTCAGTTAGAACTTGTTTTATTTTATATGTTAGTATTTTGCCAAACAAAATTTATTCCAGTTTCTTCTGCTACTTTCTTGCATTTTGGAAAATCATAAATAGTATCATCATCATGCTTGATAAATAGTATCAGTTTCATTTCAAATGATTTAACACCTGAATATATATTGCAAATCAATTTATTTTTTCCCTGTAAATGTGTATTGAATGGAATCAGTTCGACAGTCAAATCGGTTAAAACCCCAAAATCTACAACCCGGTGGTTGTTAGACAGTTCATGTATTTCCTTTCCTTTCATCTCCATGAAATTAAAAATGTCTTTCGTCAAACAAAGAAAACAGTACTGCTCCTCAGCTGAGCCATATTACTTCATAGTAACACATCACGTCACCATATTCAGCTTCCACATCTTCCAAAAACTTTTGGATCTGGCGTTGAGTAAGCCCATTATTTCGAATTTAATTAATATCAGATACAACGATATCCATTATTTGTTTCCACGATAAAACCTTACAACACAATGGGCAATACAGTGATGTATAAATGAAACTTCAGATCCAGACTCTTGCAGTTTGCTGTTGACTTTCCGACAAAACCTTTATTATGACCATTCATGTTTTTTCCGCCGTCCTTGGCGATGCTGGTTAATTTATCTAGGCTCAAATCGCATGATACCAAAGCTTAGTCCAAGTAGTGAAATAAATCCTAGACTGCACAGTTTTCATAATTCCTCATGAACAGAAAAGTTATCGTCAATTCCTCAAATATAAGGAGTTGTGTCGTATCCCACACGTCCATACTTTCGACCATCGCAAGATTGCGCCTTTTCCTTCAGTTGTTCTTCACGCAAGCTCGCACCCAAGTTTTCGGTGTGTCGGGTACAAGTTCTACCAGAGTGCCAAGCATATTTCCTCCATGACAGCTAAGACACAGTATTTTACAAGTTCACTGTCGGTAAATGAGTGACCATGCTTTACTATTATCTCTGCTACTTTGTAGCCGCAACAAACAGCTGATTCGCTTTTGTCTGTCATTTCTTTAAAGGTGTTCTGCTAATTTTTAAGTGACGATTTAAAGTTAATGATTTTGATTTTACGAGATTCCTCTTCAAGGAACACCCAAATTTCATGTTGTGCTCAATATTATAATGGCGACTTAATATTATTCCATTAATAATATTAATATTCCATTAATACGGAAATACTCTCTTGACAGATTAAACACAGTGCGTTTTGTTTAAATTATACAAAAATATAAATATGTCCATGCTTCATTTAAAATCCGTTTAAGTTATAAATTGGTTTCATGATTTGGGACATTAAACAATATTATTATTATCTTGAAATAGTTTGGTACTTCCGCGCCGCCTTAAGATGCTTCACGGGCCGCTGGCCGCTTTAATACCAATTTATAAATTTACGGCAAAAAAAAACGTTTGAGTAACCGTTTTAGTGGGTCATCTGTGACATCATCAGCCATAGCGGCGATATTCTCATCGGAGCGGCCACTACGATGGCTTCCAGCGCCTCTTCTGCCACGTGTTGTTTCCGTCTTTTTGGGGCGAGCGGCTAAACGACTGAGTGTGAAACCAGTCAGCGAAGGACGGCCGGGAAAGCTTTGTCGAAATTTTTGTAAAAATCACTGACGACTTATTCCATAAAAAGAATAGTCACGAGTATTCCGCGTTCTAGTGGACTGTAGTGTTCCAAGGCGGATCAATTAGTCCGTGACTTTTTGAATGAAACACAGTTTTTTTTGCAAAAAAAAAAATAATTTTTCAACAGAATCTCCTTTTAGCTCAATACATTTAGTCCAAAGTTTCTCCTAATTTTTGTATCCCTTCCAAAAATAGGATGTTTCGAGGTCCACAAAATAGACATTTGTTTCATCAATAACTTCATCGTTGGTGCTAAATCTCTTTCCACCGAGCCATTTCTTTAGGTTTGAAAATAAGAAATAGTCACTAGGGACTAAATCCGCAGAATATGGCGGATGAGGTACCAATTCGTAGCCCATTTCAAGGAATGTTGCCACTGGGACTACACATGTGCGCAACCGTGCGTTTATGGTCAATTGACAGCAAACGCGGCACCCATCTTGCAGACAGCTTGGCAACAACAATCTCACGCACTTTTACTCTTCGATCGGTCAATACTATATCGTGGATTATTTCGACATTTTCGGGCGAATTGATCTCAATTGGCCGTCCAGAACGTTCAGCGTCATTTGTACTTGTGCGACCACAACGAAAGTCAGTAAACCACTTTTTTACCATTGAAATCGATGGTGCAGAGTCCCCATACTATTTATCAAGCTTTTCCTTTGTTTGATTGACGGTTTTTTTTTCGCAAAAATATGTTTAATGAGAACTCGAAATTCACCTTTTTCCATTTTTAACAAAATGCACGAGGTTGTATGTTTTGAACAGATGTTAAACGCAAAGTAAATGACGGAAGTTGCTCAAAATTGATAGTAGTGTACTAACCGGTGGTACTTGAGGGGAGCAGTGTTACATTTCATATAACTACGAGAGATGTTCGAAAAGTCACAGACTTATTGATCCGCGCGTATCGTTTATTGAAAAGTTTTTATGTTCTAGTAAGCGCACGCTGCCGACGATATAATTGTATTTTATTGGTTTAAAATGTGAGCCGATTTTATCGCCTGTCCCGATTTGACCGACTGATCCAATTTTAAAACATCAGTTATTTCAAAAAGATCCCAAATTTGTTCAAAGCTGGCAAAATCAATAACCGCCAGTTTAATGTTTTTGGTGTGCCGCCATCTTAAATAATTTTGTCTCGCCGTGGAGTTGGTTTAAACACGGTGTTGCCAACTAAAATGTAAATTTACTCGGAAATTGGGTGGTGTAAACGGCAAAGATTAGAGAACAAGGTTATCGCTAACCTGGCCGCGAAAAACTGCGGTCTAAATGCGTCATTACCGTAGTAGCTACTGTTATACTCTCCTGAACATAGGCATTCAAGACATTTCATTTTGAGCGACTTTTTGCTCTATATGTACAATTGTACATATGTACAATTTTTGATTTTAAGATCTTTACTTTTTGAAATCACTCTATATATGTATGCACATTTGCTATTAGAAACCACAAAAAAAAAGAAACAGAAACCCCAACACATTTATGCAAATATAAGGAAAAGCCAGCAACAAAAAAAAAACAATAAAGAGAAGAAAGTGGTAACCGTCTAAGGATGGTATTAGTGGTTCTTGGTCACCTACATACACAGCAAGTAATTGCACACATGTGTAACTAGTACGTATGTACATGATTGTGTTGTGGTATGTGTTGAAAGTGTAAAATATGCTAATGCACAAGTTGTTGGCGTTATAAATTTGTAACACTAATGAATCGTGAAACTTTTAGTATTTGACATGGAAATGATTGGAATCAGAATATCATAGGTTTTGTGATGAAATCGTATATGGAGGCAACTTCTTTCGAGTTGGTAATTTAAACTTTCTTGGTGTTAACAATTTGTAATTGCTTCATTACGCTTTGACAGGTTCTTTTTTAAACTTAATGAAATAAATCAATTTAAAATGACAGTTATTACAGATACATATATGGTTGCCATAGTGAGCCCTCAATGTTTCTCTCAATTTGCTTTATCTGGTAACACCTCCCTCCGATCCATTCCAATGAATAAACGTACAGATTCGTTGCGTGCACATAGCTCACTGATTGTGGGAGCTATACCCTATTGCTGCATGAGACGAGATGCACGAAAAATCGCCACAAACAAATTAAAACTTACCCAAAAATTTCCCACATAAATTTGAGCGAAATATCCTTCAAACTATCGCACAAAAACTTAGATCATATTTCTCCTTTTTCGGCAATTTTTCTTTTTTTGTGCGTTTTGCCGTAATGAGAAAATTTACCAAAAATGTAAAATGAAAAACAGTCCAAAATTTGAGGGCGATTTTTCATAATGGAAAATGGCCCACACACAAATCATGAAAAGTTGCCCAATTTTCACTTGTTGTTTTTGCAATAGAAATTTATGTAAATGTATTCTATGCAAGTGTCGGAAAACGATACTCTTTTGGTTTTCAACAATAATAAATATCACACAAGTCGAAGAAAAATTCTGAACTCAAGCGTTATACAACTTTCTCAGCAATATTCCTTTTAATATTTATCGCTTCTGTTCGAAATAATAACGTATTTTTAAAAATATTTTTCGTCAGTGTTGAAAAAATTAAAAATTTATTTTTGTCTTCAACTTGTACTTAAATGATTAAATGGATTAAAACGTTTACAAGTTATTGAAAATTCCAGACCAAAGAGCAGTTTCGACGATAAATAAAAACGCGTGCACCAATATGAATTGTCTTCAAAGTAATAATGAATTGCAAGTAATTCAATAATTTCAATTCAATTTTTTTTCTTTGCTATTTTCTTGTCTGTTTTAACAATGTAATCTCAACACAAGTCTTTTTTTTTTTTTTTTTTTTTTTTTTTTTGTTATCGGAAAAGATTTTAGGGTATTAAGAAGATAAATATTTTTGATTCGAAATATACGGTACCAAAATTCGATTTTAAATAAATTTAATTGTTATTAACCAGGTATGTGATATAAGTATTTTTATTTAGATATTTCCAATATTGGCAGCGAATGTCATTTTATCGCGAATAAATACACGAAGTTTTCGCACATAAAAATAATGTAAAGTGTCTTAAGTTAGGTTGGGTAGAAGTGGCTGACACAATTGACACGCGTAGTCCAATGAGGTTATTTGTCGACCACGGGACGCCAAATTCAGTCCCCATCGTTGAACCTGTTAACTAACCCTGTATGGTCCAATATTCCAGAAGGTGGATGAAGGAAAGCGTAAACTAGTCACTGACGTAGAAAAAGTTTCTGCGATTATTCAGCCTAACTTCCGGAATGTCTGTTATATCCTCCACCTTCATGTGTATACAATTCAATTTTTCAAAAAAAAAAAAATCATCTCCGATGAAGCGCATTTAAATCTCAATAGCTTCGTAAATACTCAAAATTGTCCAATTTGGGATCAGAAAATACATTATAAACAAATGCACCCACCACGAGCAACTGTATGGTGCGGATTTTTGTCAGGCGGCGTGATTGGGCCTTAGTTTTTTGAAGATGAGGCAGAAATTGCAGTGACTGTGAACAACATTCTTTACGGGAACATGATAACGGAGTTCATGCGACCTAAAATGGACGGCATGGATCTGGACGACATGTGGTTTTAGCAAGGCGACGCCACCTGACACACCGCACATGAAATTATCGATTTATTGCAGCAACGACTTCCACAACAAATTTCTCAAGGAATTCTGATGTCAACTGGCCACAAAGAGCATGCGATTTAACAAACAACAATCAGCTTCATTTGTGGAATGTTTTTGCGTCAAACGACTATACAACCGATATATGGTAAAATCAATGAGTGTTCGAACTCACGGGCGATGTGTTAACTAACACCTTTTTGTTACACGGTACCTGTTCGATTTCTATGAACACTTTAGTAAATGTTACATTGGAAAATAAAAAGAGAACAATTTTTTTACTGAAGGCTCGTTTGCTATTGCACTTTCTTTTTTCTTGCATCTTGGTTTAACATTACATATAATATTATTAAATTAAATAAAGCAATATTTAGGTCACTGATATGTTGTTTTTCTTTTGTCGTAAACAGAGCGACGATGACCTGCTTGTTTGAATGCTGGCATACAACTGAATAAAAAACAATATTTATCTCACCGAAATAATTGTTTTTGTTTTGTCATGAACAGAGCGACGACAAAAAGTATTGAATAGTATCACGGTACAAACAAATGGTAGATGCACTAGCCTAGCTGATTTGAACTTTTTTCTGGAGTGAGTTTTTCTCTTATGTCAAAGTTTGTTTACTTTTATTTGTATACAACCACAGTTCCCCTACAATTACTGTTTTTGAAATGTTTTCTCCGTAAAAATCACATAGAAACGTTTTAATTTTCATACTTACACACTTTCAAAATATCAAATAAAACACACGCATTTTGTAAATGACACATTTTTCAATTTTGTATACATTTTCATTATTATTCAAACAGCTGAGTTGACACAATACAGGCACTGAGCAAAAACAAAATGTCTGCCGTTTGTGGATTGTTGTATTTGTTATCATACTGCATCGACCATTATATTTCTACCATGAATAGTATAGAGAACTTATTGTAGTCTTTTGTCCGTTCTCATGCAGAGAGTCTGAGTAAAAGAGCATAAACGAGT
This sequence comes from Phaonia tiefii, assembly GCA_963931995.1. NCBI lineage: Eukaryota > Metazoa > Arthropoda > Insecta > Diptera > Muscidae > Phaonia > Phaonia tiefii. The sequence goes on from OZ008370.1 coordinate 130,578,267, forward strand.
CTTATTCTCTTTATAGAATATTTCAATATAAATGCGCCATTTCAGCAATGTTATTACAGAAACCAATACAAAACGCATAAATGTTTCAAAACGCATCAATGTTTTACATCAAAATTATGAATGGATCGAGTTATGACAAAAAGATGTCGCCAGTGCTTTTGAGTCGTACAATTCGTTCCATGAGTTCTCTATACTATTGAATACTCTTTGGCGAGAACGACCTGTTTATTTGTTCGCTGCCGCTACATCAATACCATCATACTTATTTTCAAGCAGAGACTATTTTTGTACAACAATCACGTATGTGATGCTAACGCTGTGTGTTGTTTTGCATGTGTTCACTTTGATAGACTGCCCTACCCGTGCCTATAGATGATAACACATCAAAAATTGTTTGAAACTGTAATTGAAACTCAAACAATTAATGATGCAGTTCGATCCTCATACCCGAATTAGAGTAAAAGCATCAATTCCGGCCGTGTCTACGAAGACGTTTGCAAAAAACTATCACAGTGTTATTAGAATTTATAATGTCTGATGAAACACCAATTTATTTTTTTTCGTAGTGACCTATTTGAAAAAGTTGCAAGTAAGACTAGAACTCACATTGCCAGAAGATCAGCAGCTTATGTTCATTCAAAAATCTACTTTTTGGGATAATTACGAATTTTATTGCATTCATGTAACGATTTTGTACTTTTCTAAATTAGAATATGAACATTTTTGCATATCATGTTATAAACATCGAATAGGCCAAGCCTATTTCTTAAAACCGTCGATACCAGGATGGCTAACAGCAGTCAATTTTCTGTTTTCATTTCAATTTTTATTCCCACATCATTTGTGCTTTACAAATAAAATATAGATAGTTGCTGCCATGTATGATTGAATAGAAAAATATGATATTTTTTAACATTCAAACCCTGCATCGATGATGGAACGAAATCCTTTACACGTACAGATTTTTATTCCTTTATGTTCAATTAAATTTTCTTTCATTCCTATAATTGAGGGGGGAAACCGGATTACCACAACTTTTGTTTGCCCTTTCTTCCCTGTATGCAGGCAGAAACTATAAACGTCAGCTTAGTGAAAAAATCATTTATACGAGAAATTTTCCTAAAGACTAGTTCATACACTTGCTGCTGCCACAATTGATGGAGTTGCAATTGTTCGCCCACTATATTGGCGAGTACTAAGTACAGGAACATTACAATTGTACCAAGATATTTTATATTGCACTCGTATTGCCATTCTATAACATATTCGTACGAATTCCTCGAATCCTTTTGTTCAATAATAATTAATCGTTTTCATTCATTACGTAAATCGCCTCAGTAAAGCAGCAGCAGCAATGATAGCAAAATTTCTGCTCCAATTTAAAGTTCAACCATTTCGGTGGTCGGGTGTTATTGTGTTTTTGCTCATTTCTGCATATAAACCAGCTCCTGGGGTTTTTGCCAAACAAAGAAAACTGACTAAAATGAAACCTAAAAAAACGTCGACGGTGTTCTTTCTCGTTCCCCATTTTCTCTGTCACTGTCTCTGTTTATTCAACAATTTCATTGTTATGCCTTTGCAGGGGGGGGGGGGGGGGTTGATTATAGGAAGAAGTAAAATAAAGGAAAACAAAGCGAAAAAATAGAATAATGCACAGCAACTCCGGCCATCGGTCTCAAATGACTTTCAGAATGAACTTCAGCAAATGAGTTGAGCACAATGGCAGTGGCTGCGATAGTGGCAGCTTTAATATCTATGTACATTGTAGTGGTCCTACGAGGGTAATGTGTCAGGTCTCGGGAGTATTACGATACCAAATGATAGTATTTCGCGTTTTTTACATTACATGTTATGGTATTTTGAAGGTTGTAGTTTTATTTTTCATTTAAATTTAAGTTTTAGTTAAGGCTTGTTTCATATCTGGTAAATTTGGCTTTCAAGTATTTTATGTGTACAGTAGGGTGTCCCAAAAAATGTTCTTTCTCGATTTTCATGGTGTAGCTCAAGCTCAAGTAAAGTATTTTCAACATTTGTCGGAATAGGTTTAGAGGTCGCACTAGACGAATTTGTCCAAAAATTCGGCGTTTCCGGAGGTTTTTTGAATTTTACTTAAAACTTGGTCAATAACAACGGTTTTCTTAGTTTTTATGTCAAAATTTTTAAAGCAAAACGTCCAAACGTTACTTGTAAAGGGTCCGCCATCTAACGTTTTTTTTTTGCAACTAGTGCTTATTTCGTGAATTATAACACTTAGCTCATGTCGGATTTGACAGATAATTAGTTTTATCCTTCCGCTGAACGAATATGGTTGTGTATACGCTTGAACAACGCTAGGAAATATGGGAAAAATGGGCCTGCGATCGACTTACAGAAGATGCCGATTTTGCCAAAAAAAAATCATCTTTTCAGATGAAGCTCATTTTGATCTTGGCGGGTATGTAAACTAGCAAAATTGTCGCTTTTGGGGCACAGAAAACCCGCACGCATACATTGAAAAGCCGATGCACCCAAAACGAGTCACTGTTTGGTGCGGATTTTGGTCCAGAGGCATAATTGGGCCATTTTTCTTCGAAAATGAGCAAGTAGTTGCCGTTACAGTCAATGGCGATCGTTATCGGGCCATGTTGAACGAATTTTTGTTCACAAAAATTGAAGAGGAGGATATTGGCAACATTTGGTTTCAACAGGACGGCGCTATGTGCCACACAGCCGAAGCTACACTCGATATTTTGCGCCCTGTTTTTGAAGATCGCATTATCAGCCGCAGAGCTGATGTTTTGTGGGGTGCCCTCAAAGATAAGTGTTACGCCGACAAGCCAGAGACAATTGACGCTTTAAAGGACAATATTCGTGAAGCCATTGGTGAAATACAGCTGCACACAATCGATAATGTGCTTAAAAATTGGACCGATCATGTAGGCTACTGCATGGCCAGCCGAGGCAGCCCTTTGAATGAAATTATTTTCCATTATTAACCGGAAGGATTGTACTTTCAAATAAAAAAAGAAATTTGAGAAAATATTCAGTAGTTTTTTTTTATAGCATTTTCAAAAAAAAAAAAGTAATTTGCGGACCCGTTATATGCATTAACCACCAGATTTAGCAACGGTTTTGTTCGAATTTCAGGCTCAGGAAATCCTCATGCAATCCGTGAGAAACAAATGCACAAACAACAAGTGCGTACTTTGGTCAAGCAGCGTGATTGCGCCTTACTTTTTTGAAGATTAGGCCGAAATTGCAGTGGCTGTTATCGGCATTCGTTATAGGAACATGATAACGTAGTTCTTGTGACCTAACCTGGACGGCAGGGAGCTGGACAACATGTGGTTTCAGCAAGACGGCAAGACGGAAACAAATCAGTGACTGTGATCGGCATTCGTTACAGGAACATGATAACGGAGTTCTTGTGACCTAACCTGGACGGCATGGACATGGACAACATGTGGTTTCAGCAAGACGGCAAGACGGAAACAATCGATATATTGCAGCAACGATTTCCACAACAAATTATCTCATGATATTCTGATGTCAACTGGCTACCAAGATCAAGCAACTTAACGCCGTGTGATTTCTTTTTTGGGGTTTTGTGAGATCTCGGGTTTATGCGAATAAATCAGAAACAATTCCTGAGCTCAAATCCGAGATCCAACGCGTACAGCCACATCTCTCTGAAAAAGTCATGGAACGATTAATGGCCTGTCATCAGAGCCGTGAGGGCCATTTGACGGATATTTTATTCCTTACTTAATCGGAATATGTCTTCTATACAATCCAATAAAAAAATCACAGCTATCTCAAAAAATACGTGTTTTTATTTTAAAATTAAAATGTGCATTCTTACTGAGACAACCTTTGTTTATTTATATATTTTTCATGATTTTGTTTTTCAATTTGTGTTAAATTAATTTTGTAAAATATTAAAATAACATAAATATAAAATTATTATTAATTTTTTATTTTGAAATAGATGACATCCCCTCAAGCAGTCCGCAAAACTTTGACGAAACGTCGGGAAAAATTTTAATAAAATGATCTTTCACATATGTACAACAACAATATAGGCCAAATACCTTAAATTTCCAAACTACAATGAACTAAATGGTAATCGTCTCTTGTGATGGTACGACCAGAACCGATATTACTAAACCCCTTTTTTTGCCTACATATTTTATCAAGCCCTGCCTTGGTTTCGGTGAAGGATATTTTACCCAAAAAATATTTCTTAATGAAATTTAATTCTTTCCAGTATTGCGGAAATTCTCGAGGTTGTCTGCTTTCAAACATAAACTGAATGACGCAGCTTGGTTGAAAGTCTACACTAGTCTATTAACAGTCTATTAACTTGCAGCGTTAATAACTACTAGGGAAGTTCAAAAAATAACGAGCTTTCCATCCGTCTCTTAACTGCCCAGTTGGATTTTATTTATGCAGTCAACGGTAGCAATGGCTTTTCACAGAATTGCTGTTACTGCAAGCAATTGGTTGTTGATTTTAGTTACTTTGCTTTTGCTTATCTTCTTTACTGCGTTGTTTTCGCAGGCGAAAGTAACGCTGGAGCAAAGTTTAAAAACGCGATATTAAATTTTAGTTTATTTATAATTTACATTTTCAGATCATTTGATGACAATTTTCATACTGTCATTTTGTAATGAACACAATCATTCACTCTCATATTCGTACCCCCAAAAGATTGGCCACAATGCATTGTTGGCTGAGTGGATTGATTCACTAAAGTTGAAATGAGTCGCGAACAGTTGAGATGCTTAGGGTTACAATATTTAGCGGCTGAATATGTTGGCTAGTTGTTTCACTGGCTAAATGCCTGAATAGTTAGCTGCATATTAATCTGGTTCTTGCTGTTTCAAATGGTCACAATAAACCAATGCAACCTACAAACTTTTGGTTGGACTAATGTCTCGCTTGATTCATTTTTGTTTGTTTTCGCTCGAAGCAATAGTTAGACAACTCTATGAGATTCTTTTGTATCTGATCCATGTTGGAATCATTTATTAGTATATATAAGAATAATCATCATCATCATCATCATCCTGATAGACAGAACGAAAAGTAGAATCATCGTCATTATCGTCTTCGTGCTCATTGTAAAAAGAGAATTCAATATAAAAAACAACGTTGGATTTTGCAAGGGGTAACATTGAGAAAAATCGGAACACAATGATAAATACAAAAAAAAAAGAAATCCAACAACTACTACAATTACAAAAAGAAAACATAACACAGATTGAAATCAGTCTAAAAACAATTCAAGTGTAAAACTGCATTTTTACAACGGATTTCAAAGGAGTAAAACTAACGTCTACTACATCTACCCAACAAAGTACGTACCCCACGAATCTGTGGGATGCAAGCCAAGGGAAAACTCAGACACATCCACCCACATTTGAACTCGTTCACACAAATGCATAAAAGATAGTTTCGGACCAAAATATGATATTACCCTTTGTCTGCCCTCATCTTTGTCAGCGTCGTCGTCAATAGAGACACAGCAGCATACACGGACAATAGACAATTGAGTCAGGGCACTTGACTATTAGAAGCATCAGAAGAATGGGTTAATAGGAGAAATTATGTTATGACTTCAACCGGAATCGACAAAATAAATCTTTCAATTCAATTTCAATGAATAGCCATTCCAAGTTCTTTGTTTTTTTTTTGCATATTTGTTCCTTTTTGGTCAATGGCTTATTTTTTTTTATAAAGTTGTGGCAATCTGGTTGTCTGTTTTATGCGTTTTTGGCTTGAAACGGGAAAAAGATTGAATGAGATTTTAATTTATATTTAATTAAATGTGTTTTTCTCCGCAATATATTTCAAATTATTAGCATTTGTATAAATTTTTTACTCAATAAAATAATTAGGGATTTCTTATGTCAGTAAATACCGGCAGACTTGTGGTTTACAGTTACCTTCCGGGGTCCGTAAAGGACAAGGAAAAAATTCAGATATAACATACGGTGATGTTTTACTAAAATTCAAGAATCCTTTAATTATTGATTGATGGATTGTCATCCTTTTAAAGCTGCTTTAATTGCCAAAGATTTTGGATGTATAATTTTTTATAACGTACACGTTAATGGCATTGATCATCAGGTAAGCCAAGGCATTCTGATCAAGGCCATGTATTTTTAGTCTTGGGTGAAGTATGATCACATATCTGCAATTTTAAGTGGACTTAAAACAACAAGTATCAGGTCAGAACGCAACTGAATAAGATACATATAGTGGCAGCTCTCTCTCCAATCTGCACTTTGCGGAAAATTCAGTTGAGAGAAACGCATTAGACATAAACGAACGAACAACCGGATTTAGAGATTGTTACAACCACACTAAAGGCCATTAATCTTGTTGTCTCTGTCATGGGGCACATACATAATTATAAGTGTGTATGCAAATTCCCGCACTTTTTCATTCCCGGGAAAGCGGGAAAAATAAATAAATTTTTCGGGATCCCGGCAATTTCCGGTTGAATTGTGAGTCACTTATTTTGTAACTTTTTTCGAATTTCTTATCTCAATTTTTTACCACAAAAGGGGGAAAATAATACAAACATCTTAAGTAACGTAGTTATGTATATTGCAATGTGTAACGAAATCTAATATTTAATGCATTTAATGCTGACGAGATTGTGCTTCCATTTTAAATTTTGCAGCCTAATTTCTGTGAAACGTACTAACATTCACACCAACCACACGCTGAAAAATCTGAATTTTTTGTTGTTTGGATGCAAATATAACATGTTTGTAGCTTGCCCAAACACATTGTGTTTGCTATTCAATATAACATGTTTGAGACACAATGAATAATAGGATATACTTTAGTATATGTTTTTGAAACCCAAAATGTGAACAGTGGGAACCAGGTTTTGAACTCTCGTTAACGGTCGACTGTTTCGAAGTTTGTGACTCTCCTCATAAGAAAATAGTTTTAAATTATTTCTTAGTTTGGCAAAATACTAGTTTAAAATTTTTTGTGAAAATTTGATATAACTCTAAAAGTGTTTGTTAGATATATGTCTACGAAGATACATCAACGCAACGAAAATGATTTCATTAACCTGGAAACTTTCCTCACTGCTACAAATATGTTTCATTACTGTTATGAATATGTTGAATATGTTGTTGCATTGTTGAAATTGAATCATTCCTATATGAATGATGTCCAAATATTAACATCAAGAACCCTTTAATTCCAATTTTATAATAGTTTTCAGTTTGATATTTCGTTGAAAAATTAAAATTTATTATTTTCATTATGACAAATGGCACAGCATAAAGCTTCTGACAATTTGCCAGTTATGTGGTGGTGCATTTGTGCTAAAAATCTAGTTAACATTGGTGTAAAAACAGAGTTGCCCTTATTTGATACAAATAAGCTTCGACGATTTAATGAAGGATACGTTGCAGCAATTGTTTCGTTTTGTTAACTTTAAATGGTTGACTAAATACAGTACTATTCAAATAAAACATTGAAAAAATCATAGAAAAAAATCATACACCTCAAAGCTTAATAATTACATTACACTGTGAGACAAAATTAGATTTTTTCAAAATGATGGGGTATTGTCAACGGAACCCCATCATTTTTTTTGGTGTCGCACAGTGTTATTAAACTTGTTTTTCTCCCAAATGGACAAATGACGTATGCGTTGCAGAAACAACCATTGAGTTGCTGGAGCAGCGCAACGATGAATAATCAAAAAATCTTGCAAAAAGGTGCTATATTGCAGCAACGATACAATCGTCGGGTGTATAGAACTTTTCATTATAGCAAGATAAATCAACTAACGAAAATGTCGCACCCCAACGAATAGTCGATTTTATTTCAATGAGCTGAGACTAATATTTTACGAAAATACAATACTTTAAAACATATAGAATACCCTAGTGCAAGAAGAGCTTGCTATATTACACTTTTTTGCTAAAATATTCCATTGCAATCTTTTAGAAATTTCCAGGTATTCCCGGGAAAGCGGGAAATGGACGATATTCCCGCGAAGTGTAGCGCAGGGCATTTAGTGCATGAATTTGTCTGGGTAAATCCCATAATATACGGGACTGAAATATACAAATGCTTTCGGAATTATGGTGTTGCAGAAATTACAGCCCTCAGCCTACATCGCAGTAAACTGTGTCCGTGTTTGAATGTAATTACTATAAGGACACTTGATTTTTAATTACATACATATACAAATTGCATATGGGCATTTCCACAGAAAGCCCCATCTCATGTCACATCACGTCACCCTCGTTAAGTGCTTCTAGTTGAGGACCATGTAGTTCGATTGTTTTCTATTATTTTACTAACTACATAATGTAAGTAGCTCTATATTTAAAACCCGAAGAGAAGACAATCAACCTAATTGGTCCTAAAATATAAGCAATTCACGAGAGTGACGTGATGTGACAAATGGTTACCGTTCTGTGGAAAAGCCCTATAGCGAAACCGGGGTTACGTAATAACAGGTCTTTTATGGTCTTAGATTTCCTGGCGAACTCGCTCGCTATGCTGAATATAACAATATGAATTTTCCAGACCAAGAAGTCCGGGTAAGCCACTGAAATGCTTTCATACTACAGGATGTCTCAGTAAGAATGCACTTTTCGTTTTCAAATAGAGACACTTATTTATTGAGATTGTTGTGATTTTTTATTGGATTTTAAAGAAATGATCCGATTAAGTATACAATAAAATATACAATTGGCACCTGATGACAGACCATTACACTTTTCATGAAATTTTCCATGACTTTTTCACAGAGGTTTATTCACCAAGGGAAGAAATCGGACGACGTTAAATCGCATGATCTTAGTGGCCAGTTGACCATCAGAATTTCTTGAGATAATTTGTTCTGGAAATCGTTGATGCAATACATCGATTGTTTCATGCGCGGTGTGGCAGTTGGCGCCGTGTTGCTAAAACCACATGTCGTCCAGATCCATGCTGTCCAGTTGACGCCACAAGAATTCCGTTATCATGTTCGTGTAATGAATGCCGTTCACAGTCACTCCCATTTCTTCAAACAGTAAGGCCCACTCACGCCGCCTGACCAAAATCCGCACTGTTGTGGGTGCATTTGTTTCTCATGGATTGCATGAGGATTTTCTCTGCCCCAAATTCGACAATTTTGTGTATTCACGAAGCCATTCAGATAGAAATGCGATTCATCGGATATGATGACTTTTTGTGAAAAATTGGCATTGACTTCACTTTGCTCCATTACCCATTGAACGAATAGCCGGCGCTTTCAATGGTCTGCTGGTTTGAGCTCCTAAGAAAGCTCAATTTTATACGCATGAAGATAGAGGTATTTTGTCAAAATTCGCTGCTTAGTCGTTTGTGAAGTTTGAAGTTTTTGAGAACGACGCCGAATTGATGTTTGCGAGTTTTCGGCGATACCATCGTTTACAGCAGCAATGTTTTTAAGAGGTCGACCGGAACGTTGACGCACAAAACCGACCCAGATTTCTTCAAATTTTTTTGAGCGCTCTTCGAATGTTTGACTAAAAATTCTTTGAAGTTTGCGAGCGGTCTCAGCATATCTTTCCAAGTTTTTATAATAATTCTTCACATTTATAACGCGTTGTTCTTTCGTTAAGCGCTACATTTTTAGTAATCGGAGTAAACATACATATGTGACAGGTACCAAATTTCAGAGTTGCCACTTGCAAAAAAAAAATACACTAAATTTAAAAGTGCAATCTTACTGAGACGCCCTTGAGGAATTGTGAACTGACACTTTACATAAGGATTTGGAATTCCTAGCCAGTGAGAGTCATTAAAAAAAAAATTTTTCCCAATGCACTGGGAATAAATCTTACTAAACTTTGTAACGCCCAATAATATAACACCCACTGCAAAAATGAACAAAAAATCTTTCAAATTTCGGTGGTTGTTATTCCAAATGAAATGACGCCCTTTTTTGGTGTTACTTTAAGTTTGTGTTAGATTTTTTAAATTGTTTCATTTGGCTTTATTTCGAACATCGGAAAACCCGCCCATTAATTTTTTGGCCCTACATATTTCCAGAATCCGGTTGATAGTTCACAATTTTTTCTGAATATTAGATTTTAAAAATTTTGGCTCTTATTTAATTTTATTCAATTTCCTTTTATAAAAAATTGTGCTTTCAAAATAAATATTTCTTCAGACATTCTGTATACTCCGAATCTAATTGCTTTCAATTGAGTGGCATTTTTTTGAAAAAATCAAATTCGATAAGGGCTCATGTTGGTTTTTTAAATTTTTCAGGAGACACAAAAAATTAAAATTTTCTCAGACTGTATTTAATTTGATAGCATAAATACTTTTGAAGGAGCTAACAATAGAACTGCATCATAAAGTACTGAAATACTGAAAGCCCTTTTCGAAAAATCGACATGAGCCCTTTTCGAAATTGGTGATTTAATGGAATTTTCTTCTTGAGGAAATTGTTTGGAGATTATTCCGTTGATGTTTTCATTATGAAATAAAGACCAAGTTTTGGGTTTATTTCCTTTCTGATTTGGTGATTATTTCATTCAGACTGTGTGTTATTTCATATAGGAACTTTGAGTAATATATTGTTATTGTGGCGGTGTATTTAATTCTGCGTTATTTCATTGGGTGTTATTTAGTTTTGCATTATTATTTCAAACAAGCACACCCTAAACTTGTGTGGTTTGTGTTTTTTGTGCATTTATTGGGACCCCATTTTCAGTTTAAAAGTCGGTATTGTATGTACTGTATCCTGACATCGTCGTAGTTAGGCGAATCAAATGAACGTGATTACGCTGAAAAATGTTTAGGTATAAATTTACTGTAGCTTGGCAACGAAAGACCCTCGACTTGTTGAATACCTTTCATTTTATTTGAGAATAGTAACAATTTTTGAAATGAAGACCCGTTTGGTTTTAGCATCATTCCAAGCAGGTATGAAACTGAAAATTTAGTCCATTGAACCCACAAATCCATTGCGCCCAGAGCACGAGTTGAGGCGTCAGAATCCATACTTATTAACTCCACTTTCCTAAAAACCGTTGGTATGTCAGTGTCTGTAGGTTAAACTAATGTACCCAGGACATTTTTAATTTAACTTAATAACAAATACAGCTGTAGTGAAATAACATATAAGTTTAGTTGGAATAATTTTAAAACACACGGCAAAGTTCAGTTTTGACAGTTTTTTTTTTTATGGAGTTCATAGTTTTGACAACTGACACATTCAATTGTAAGAAGCTTTTTCCTAATGGACTTTAAAATTTCATTATATAGTTTGTCCATTTATCTATCCAACCTTTGGCAAATTCGAACTAAATTGAAAACATTATTCTGCATATAAATACTTCCCCCCTTTCCTACAATATTTACGCATTTAAAAAAATAGTTTTTCTAACTTCTGTAAATAACTTCTCACAATGATGAAGTTATATTTTCATAATTTAATTTCTTTCTCTTCTTTTTGCTTCGAGTATAAACAAGAATACATTGTTTTTAAATGCATCCTAACATGGGTTGTGAATCAACAATGCCGCATAGTACTGATTTTCGAACGACATGTGGTCAAAATACGTTGGCCTGTAGTGTTGGCTCATCCGGCTCCAAAAGACAAAAGAATATGTCCGCTAGTTCGAACAGCTTCAATGACAGGATCACGTATTTAACCTGAGACGCAGGACTGACCACATAAGCAACCAGGCTGCTCATTTGTATCGCCTTCTCACTTGGGCTAGCTAGCGGAGGGTTCCGATAAAGCCATTGGCCGGGACATACTTAATCTAGGAAGCAGAAGGCTGCGTAGACTGCCCTATGAAGTAATCATTTCTGGCCACTTCCAAGTGAGTGGCTATTATAAGCTTTCCACTTCCATGGTCACTCCCATGTCCCATGGGATATAATCATTTTATATAAATATTTGTTGTGGATATTGAGAAATCATTTCCCTGTGTTACATTTCTCAGGAATATCCAATACAGTTGAGGGAGTTGACCAAGTAGCACACAATGGTTTCGACTATCCCCAACGACTCAAAACCTGGACAGGCACCAATTTTTGGACTACCAACAGTGTTCTTCATGACTCGCGGCGATGAGATGGCAGGGTGTATAGCGTTACCTTAATTTAGGAAGATCATAACTAAATTTTTTGAAAAACATAAAATTTATATTTACTGAAAAAAATTAGTGTGATGTGAACGCAAGTTTGTCTCCACTTTTTAGTTCAAATTGCAATAAAACATTTTTAAAATTTCCGAAATTATGACATTTATAAAGCTTTTCCTGCTCTTGTAAAATTTAAAATTTTTTTTAAAGGACGTAACTACTATTCCAACTTAAGGAATTCAGTGGAACAACCTTTCTATTGATTGCATACGAGGCGTGATGTTGGACTTAATGTGGAACTAAAGTTGGACTTAATGTGGGACTAAAGACAATCAGTGCAGACCTGATAGAACCTTATTGATGTAGCTTAGGAACTACAAAATCCACAACTGGCTAGACATTCCCAGTACGCCATATGCTGCAAAACCACGTAAAAGGAACAACGATACCTTGTTGTTGGTGATAACGATGCTCCTGGTAGCCCGATTCGAAGAAAATTTTACGATATGATGTCTGGGCTTGGAATCCGTGCTAAGCTGATACAACTGTACAGATCTACACTAGCGGATATCAAATCATCTGTGAAGTTTGGTAAATATTTTACTGATCCATTTGCCATCAGTCGAGGCCTGAGGCAATGTATCTTATCATTCGATTTCTTCCAAATCTCAATGCAGATTATGAGAACAGCTGGCTGTCGATGGTGTAATGGTAGTGTACGCGGCGCTTGTACATTATAACGTGGGTTCTCTGGATCTCTGCCCTGACCTCGCCAGTAAGCCATGCTAAATCTTCTCAAAATTACGTAGTGAACCGTTGTAATACTGTAGGCCCTAATTAGTGAGTATAAAACTAACCTACTGGTTGTGAGAACCTCTCCCTAATCCCTTCATGTGAACTAATAAAACCATCATCCACTATCCGCACTTTGCTCGCATATGCTGGTGATACAGATATCATTGATGCTGGATGTTACAGTGGTATTTTCGAGAACCGAGAAAGGATAAGCAACAGTGGATTTAGCAGGACAAAAAAAGTTAATGGTTTCAACCAGCAGAGCCTCCACTGGCTTGGAACAGAGCGTGAACGTTGCTAACCATTATAACAGGACGAATTTATTTATCTCGTAAACAAAAACTATAACGTCAGGCATGAGATCAATCGGACAATTGTGTTTGTTAATAATATGTGATATTTCGGGCTGAGCAAGCACTTCTGAAATAATGCCGTCTCTCGAGAAGCAAAATCCAGCAATGTCAGACTCGCATTCAACTTTTATGTGGCAAAATCCTGTGCCATATCGCCACCAGAACAGATGAGCACTGCGAGTCTTCGAGAGACAAATGCTCCGAAAAATATGTGGGCCTATAATATAAATCGAACCAAAATAACGTGATTACAATGTTGTGGGGTGTGCCAGTGTAGAATGGATAAGGATGAATGGCGTGGAAGGAATTCTAACACGTACCCACTAGATGGACAGGTGGACGACCAGGCGATCACCAACTCAAGAGGAAATGCAAATGAAAGACCTAGTTGAACGTATATATTATCTTCCTTTTCAAAGCCGTATCACCTCCTCGTTGGTGTGAGGTCAATTTAGTTAGTAGGTGAGCAATCCATAAAAGTTTTGAAAATTGCACAGCTGCACACTAGAAGTTGTAGCCTGTTGAGTAGCCAGTTTATTTAGTATTAAATTGATGTGCGTTTTTTTCTTGTTACCGTCACAAACATTGTTACCTTTATCAGTAAATCTACTCGATATTTCATAATCCATCCGCTCAAAAAATTTCCCTACCACTACTAAATACTGAATTCGACCTAGTTATGCTTAGGTATGAAACACTGTGCATCGAGAGTATAACAACTCGTATAACTTAGTTATAATGTTAACTTAGTTTACTGAGTTGTTGTAGTTATTGTTGTTATTGCTGTCTATAAAAACTACTGCGTGTGTTATCTATTTTTTGTTTTTCGTTTTTCATATTAAACTTATATTACATACGCTCAATTGCATGAATGCATTCTAATTGGTAAAGAATTATGATTGATTGGCTTTTTCAATGGTTTTGTTTTATTTTGACCAAATGGAAGGAATTTTAATTTTTTATAAAAGTTTTTTAATGGCTCACACCAGACATAGTTTGGAATGTTGGAATAGTGTACGATTGCTTTTGAATTGATGCACTACTCGTATGTGTGCAAATGTTGGAAAACAAATAAAATAAAATAATTTTAGTTTTGAAAATATTGCACATACATACGTATGTTATGCCAGAATCTGTCCCAGCTTACAATGATTGAATTTCCAGCCTGAATGAATAAATCTAAATGTTAAGTTTATAGTGGTATTAGGAAGGCAGTTAGGATAACGTCATTTTGAAATGATAACATTTCATAATGAAGTTGATAACGAATTTTCATTATATATCGAAGAACATTAGCGATACAATCTCTCGTCAGGGAGTTAGCAGTTCATAGTACATTGTTATAACTTTATCTTGAACCAAAGCTGTATATCGTTACAGAGCGTTAATGCCTTCACAAGTTTTCCCATATCTGATTACCGGCTAATGCCACCTAAGCTAAGTTATGTGATCGTAGTCAAAACTATTTCAGGCCGAAAATGTGCACTAGAAATTAAAAATACTGTCATTTAATGTTGTGATTATCCATTACCTGAAATTTAAATTTAATATTTCTAAAATCTACAAATAAATTTCCCACAAGAAATTAACAAAATTTAAAATCGTAACAATAGTAAGTACGGGAAAAAAGCTAATGTTGTGATAAGAAGCCGATACATTTATTTCATATTTTCATTTAAAATTTGTGGTAACAATTTTAGAAAAATTCAAAAGATGAAGTCACATATTTTATATATTTCCTTGAAATAAAATATATATTTTCTTTTATTTGGATGCAAATAAAAAGATAGTATACTTGTGTCCAAGTACATTGTGTTTGCTAATCATTATTATATGGTGGGGACCCAATGATTTGTATATTACAATATATGGTTTCGTGAGCCAAATATGACTTTGTTTGTTGAAAACTGCTGAAAACAACCACGTGACAGACAGCAACGAAACAAAAATGCTGCAGATCCTCCATTGATGAAAGCAATGCTTTTACGTAAGTATTTGGATGTTCCAAATATATACATGGTTCCCGCATAATATTACAGGGACAGTTTTTTTCATCCTTTACCCAGCCTTCGGGTACCCAAGTGGGAGTGACAAATTCGTTCATATTCAGTAGCAGAGCGTCTTTGGGAAAAATGTGGTCTAACATCAAATTTGTTAGTTAGTGTGAAAAAAAGTTGTGCGATGCAGAGTGTTAAAGAGACACTCTGATCTTTCCATGTCCGTAGACCTACACTTCAGCTGCTGATTCGACATGTTGTGGGCTCTCAATTTGCCCTACTAAGTCACCTTACACCTCATATAAATTCGGTGCTAATCACGTAATTCCTCAAGATATTCTAGTTTAATGGTAACAAATTATGTTCTTGTGTGCGGTAAAACATAGTTGTTGTGTACATGCGAATTGCCGATCGTGTGGGTGTGAAAAAATTCGATTATTGTCTGCCTCGCGAGGCTATGGGTTGGTTAACACTGTTCTAGTCCATTCCCACAAGATTTGTCATGTTCGGTATTATATCAAATTAACTCTTTCACTATTTTGGCTTTTGTCTAAAAGCCCCATACCGGCACGGAAATTCGCACATGTTTACTCGCATTTTGACGTTTGATGAAATATTGCCTATTGCCAAATTTCATTATTATCAGTTGTGCTTTGAGAATATTATCATGTCGACCAATGTGCCGGCCTCACAACTTTTGTAAGGGAGGTACCACTATGAGCGTGGAAAATGCACAACATATCAGTTTATGTTCATCATTTACACGCAATGAGGAATAATACATAGAGACTTAAATGTACCAACAGTACACGCCCCAATCAAAAGACATGCCCAAAAATATATGCAAAAGATGTTCGAACATGATAACTTTGCAGCTCGGCTTGTTCTAGAGGAAGTCACCATCAGGAGAATGCAACGCAAAAAAAAACACAAGATTGGATCTGCGAGAACAATTGTGGATGTTTTTATTATAACGTTCTTTAAAAAATTTTTAGGAGCAATGTCAGGTTGTAATATAAAAGAAGAAATCTGCTAGTTGGTCAATATATGACTAGTCGCGGAAAATAAAGGAAAGAAGAGAAAATAATTACACGCAGAAAACAACGGCCCCATCAACATATTGCAGCATACCCTATATATGTTTGCAGGCACTGTTTTCATGAAATGAATATGTGCAGATTTTCAGTTTCTTTGTTGTCTGTCACGTTTTTATACAGGCAGTTTTGAACACAGCCACATTTTTATCACAGGAACATATATTATAACCTATTAATCATTGTCTCTCAAATATACAATATTGAATATCAAACACAATACGTTTCCACACAAGTATACTATATTTGCGACAAGCTGTAAAATAGTTATATTTACATTCAAACAACAGAAAAAGGCAGATTTTTCGGCGTGTATATATATACAGGGTGTTCCAAAAACAAGTATATTTTTAACAATAAAATAAAATTAATCAAACTTAGTTTCTTTTGGTATATTATGGCTTCATTAAAAAAATGTTTCCATTATTTATGTAACACCATCTCATTCGATTGTCATTCATCCTGTCAGTCAAATTTCCCAAGACTTTCTTGACAGTTTCTGGTTCTACCTCATGAATGGCTTTTACCAAAATAACCCATTAAAGGTGTGGATTGTGTATGGATTATTCGCATAGCACTGATTTTTAACGGCACCCCACAGGATAAGTGGGGGTCAAATGGCAACTCAGAGAGCAGCCAATGCACATCGCCAAGACTACTGATAAGGCGATTACCGAATATAGTGCACAAAAGATCGATTGTTTGATGAGCTGTGTGAAATGGTGCGCAGTCCTGCTGAAACCAATTATTATCCAATACCATATCTTCCATTTCAGCCCATAAAAAGTCAGTAATGATGGCTTTGTAGCTCTGTAAATTACCCAAATACACTAGGAATCGAAACTCCAACGGTCGGTAGTGGACTATAAGTACCGTAATATAAAAAAGTGTAACGTTCCCGTAAACAGCTCTTCAATACACATTTTTGGAGCCACCCTGTCCAAAAAAAAAGTGTTCCAGTACACCTCCGCAACTGATTGAAATTGTAGTTGGAAATTTGATAGAGGACGGATTGGATGAGAGATTGCGCACTGGATGAGAGATTGAGCAAGCAGCGAACTATGTTTAAATAGGCTTTGATTGATGCTGACGACAGCTGAATTATGTTGGATGCAAGTTGCATCGAACGAAAGTACAGATTCTCTTTCATTGCTGTACGTTTTATGTCCAGACTCTAACAGTAACTCGAACCCCTTCAAATCTTCAATCAGTTTGGTAGTTAGCAAAACTGCAGCATTTGCCGGGAAGATTAGCCACCAGCCAGACAAATATATTTATTGGTCAGCGTTATGGGACGGGTGTCATTGGTCCATATGTCTTTAAAATTATGATGATGAAAACATTACAGTCAACGGTGAGCGGTACAGAGACATGATGTCTAACTTTTGGTTGACTAACATTCAGTTGGACGGCATTTATGTGTCAGACATTATAGCGCGACTACGCACACTGTGGCCTGCAGGTTCAAAACCACCTAGAAGTCGCAATTTTCATCGAAATTAAAAAATCGTTGAAGGAGAGCATTCGTTGTGACATACTTAAGAATGTCACGAAGCCTAATTTCTTGAATACGATATTATAAATTTGCTCCGAACAAAGTTGGCTCGAAAAATTTAATTATTTGTTAAAAATAGAGATTTCACAGCTATGAACAAGATTGAATGGTTTAGATCACAATAAAAAAAAGTTTTGAGTAGGTTTGTTAAATAAGCATTATATACGTGAATGTATATACCTATTTGTATGTGTATATATATGTATATATTTCATCTGTATGTGTGTATATATATATATCAGATTTTTTTGTTTTGTTTTGTTGTTTTTAGATTTTTTTTTTTTGTTTTTAGATTTTTATGTTTTTTTTAGTTATTTTCAGTTTTTTTTTGTTAATTCTCATGTTTTCTTTTTGTTTTCAGATTTTTTTGTTTTGTTTTGTTGTTTTTAAATTTTTTTTTTGTTTTTAGATTTTTATGTTTTTTTTGTTATTTTCAGTTTTTTTGTTGTTAATTTTCATGTTTTCTTTTTGTTTTCAGATTTTTTTTCCTTTCATCTGATATATCCGTTAGTTTAAAGCATTTTTATTGGTTCGCATTATTGCTCGTCTCTGTTAATGTTATTTTCATTTTTATCTTTTATCTTTTTTTACATTTTCATGATTATTCTTCAATTAACATTTCTTTTGCTGCTTTATCTATCTCAATTTTTGTGTTCTTCATTTTATATCTCAAGCTTGAAATGTACGGATCAGATGAAATTAATAATTTATGTATTAAGTCACAGTTGGTGTCGACTCTACTGCATTTTCCCGTGTTAAATTTTCGATAATGTTTCAGATCCTTGTTACGGGATTCCTGTGACTCTTCGGACAATAGTCCTATTGGTACTAGTCCAAAATTATCAATGATTTTTGCTCCATGAATTAAAATTTTATGGACAGACGCGGGCATATAGAACCAACCGTATAATTTAACTTACAATTCCGCGGTTTCTGTTGCGTAAATTTGAAATTTGGCTGTGTCTATTTTGACGCCACATGCAAGTGTTTGTAAAATCACTCCAAATCTAACAATCAATGTCGTATCGACTCCGGTTATTTCGGATGCTAAATTTGGATCGCGAAAAAACCTTCTGGCAGTATTACCATCGTTTGAGTTTCCTGCACCTTGTTTAGGGTAGTCTATCAGCAAGCCAGTTCTTTCTTTGAACTCTTTTTGGATTCGATGTTTCATTTCTTTTAATTGGATTTTATCTTCTTCCGACCTTACAGACCATTTTTGAAAGTTTAATCGGTAAGCTATATGGATAACACACTCCATTATTCTTATCCATGCATGTAAACTTGACAGACCGTATTTGTAATTATCTTCAATTTCTATTCTATTTTTAAGACCTTCCAAATCATTCATCAGTGATGGAGTTGCTTGACATATAACACAGGATGCACTTGAAGGTGTCTCTGTCAATCCTTGGATCACTTTGCCGTCTAACATAGTAAGATACGTGTCATGTTTCACTTCAATTTTTTTTACCATTAACTTCTATTACAGTTGATAATAATAAGTCAATTTGAGTTTGTATGTGATCAACTTCATTTCTAGTTTTTTGTGGCGTTTCTTTTGCATACTCAAAACTTATGACACGACAGTATCTAGTTGATCCAGAATTAGGATTACGCCAAAGATTAATTTGATTATTTTCAATATTCAGATTTAAAGACAGCGGAACCATTGAAATCATAAATATACTGCTGTCTGCTATGTTTCCATCACTGAATCTTTGCTTGTATTCGCTTTGATCAGATGCACCATCACAGCCCCATTTAACACTTAAAGTGAGAGACACTTCAGTTTTATCTTCAGGTAACTGAGACAAGATGGTTGGAATTTTAAAAAGGCGTGTACATGTGTGATTTAACAAGGCTTTTAAATCAATGGAGGCACCTTTTTCTGTTACAGATATGCTTGAAGATGCAGGATAACATTCCTTTTTTGCTTCTGAAAGTTTTTTGTATGGAATAAAAATATCTGCTTTTTTTTCCTTTGCACGTTTTCGAATCGTATCATACTGCCACTTAGATAATTTTGCATCCTCAATAAGTGCCAATGATTCTGCTTCTGTCAAACTGTATGCAGTATCATCATCATTTTTCAATATATTTTCAATGATCTTTATAAATTTTTGTTTCCCAGAATCTCTTAGATTTTTAGAAAAAGCCTGTTTAATTTCTTCCTCAGAATAACTATCAGTCAATGCTTGTATCTTTTTTCGCTTAGTAGATGTAGAACATTCTTCATAATTCTCTATTGATAGTCTTCCACCAACTGGAATGTCCTCGTTGAAATTAATACAAACATCTCCTGACAACCAAGTTATATTTTTACTTCAGTTTAAAAAACTGAGGATAATTTAGATTGAAAAATACGAAAAAAATCAGCTTAAGTTTTTTCTCGATAAGCTCTAACTTGTAATCTTCTAAATCAGGGTATTCGTTTCGAACATATCTCATTAGACATTCAATAGTTCTCTCATCTTTATGAACTTTAAAAAGTGCATCACACATAGCCTGGCGAGAAAGCTGTAACTCCTCCATTTTAGCAATAGTGAATAGGTATAAACATACAAAATCAGGCACTAGATCTGGTCTAGCAGATAACGATGTTTTCGAGAGCAATGCTATCCAATAACTAAATCTGTTGTAACAAGACACAAAAAACTTTTAACAAAATACACATTGTCACATGTCATACACATGTCATCATGATGTCCCGTTAGTTTTCACATATCACGCATATTCTTATTAAAAGAAATATTGTGGACATAGTAACAACGATAACAAAAAAAAATACAAGAATACAAAAAAAAACAAATTCGGTTTAGCGATCTGCAATCAATGCGGACTATAGAGTATGCAATGCCAAATATTTTCAATTCGGATTACCGGATAATTCGGATTACACACCATTCGGATTAACGAGCTTGCACTGTATATATATATACATATATTTAAATAATTGTGGGTTCATGTAAGTTTTTTTATTGTTTTATTGTTGTTAAAAACAAAAAAAAAACCGGTATATACATATATATATATATATGTATATATATACATACAGATGAAATATATATATATACACATACAAATAGGTATATACATTCATGTATATAATGCTTATTTAACAAACCTACTCAAAACTTTTTTTATTGTGATCTAAACCATTCAATCTTGTTCATAGCTGTGAAATCTCTATTTTTAACAAATAATTACATTTTTCGAGCCAACTTTGTTCGGAGCAAATTTATAATAACGTATTCAAGAAATTAGGCTTCGTGACATTCTTAAGTATGTAACAACGAATGCTCTCCTTCAAGGATTTTTCAATTTCGATGAATATTGCGACTTCTAGGTGGTTTTGAACCAAATCACATCTATAGCCCCAGTGTGCGACGCTACATGCCACATAGCGACACAATTAATTTGTTGAAATAAACATCCGAACATAAACATTTGTGGACGTCGGTGGTGCAATGGTTAGTGTGCGCGCCTCTTGCACTTGAGATCGAGGGTTCGATCCCCGCCCTGACCACCTTAAATTTCTTTCGACGGCGGTCACCTCGCATTGTGACGATATTTCGAGTATTTAGCCATGAAAAAAACTTCACGAAATACAGTTCGGAACCGGTGCAAAACTGTAGGTCCCACTCAGTGGGTATAAAACTAGAAAATGCATAGCTCACTGGTTGTGAGACCCTCCCCGATTCCTTCATGGGATGTAATGGGAACCATTTTTTTGTTTGTTTACGATTAGTTTCCTGAAATGCTCCTATTAACCGGCCACATCGTTGGTTCAATTTGACGCCATTAGATTATTCTCTCTGGGGATATGTAAAACCAGAAGCAATTGAGAACTTGGAAGCCCTCAATCCAAATACATCCTGAGTTTCTGCGAGAAGTGTCAGATTCAAACAATATTACCACAAAATTTTCCTTTAAATAAAGTCAATTTGGGGGATATTAAGAATATTGTTCGGCGTTTATTTAAATTTAGAGTTCTCCACCGTTAAAAACAATACCCGTTAGATATTTGCTTTTTAGTACAAGTTGGAGAGCACACATATACCTTTCCGGAGCGATTTTTCTGGGAATGGTCTTACTGCACGCTGAAAAAAAACAGCCCCAGAAACTGATTGCAGGAACCATGTACATGTTTGCAAGCGTTGCCTTCATGAATTGGAGAACTACTGCTTTTTTGTTTCTTTCTTATATGTCACGTTTCAGCAGTTTTCAACAAACAATGCCATATTTGGGTCACGAAAACATATAGTATAACATATTAATCACTGTGTCTCCAACATGTAATACTGAGTAGTAAACATAATGTGTTTGGAGTCAAGTATACTATATATGCGAAAAGCTGGAAACATGTTATATTTGTATCTAAACAACAAAAAACACACATTTTTCAGCATGTGGAATGAAAGAATTTGAACTTATTTTATTTCAGTTATCTGGAATTTAAAATTGTTCGTTACATCTTTACGTTACCTTATGCCCATTTTTAAACACGGGTTTCTTTGGAGGCAACTTGACCGGCTTTCGTTTAAAGTTCCTCAACCCCATTATCACCATCTCAGGTTTGGTACAGTTAAAGTTAACAGAGAGATTTATCTGTCAGTTTGTATGGAATGTAAAAATTTTAACTGTCACTTAGTTAGCTCTAACCCGACATGGCCCTGAGAAGGAATTTATTTTTGATTCAGTGAAATTTAATAATTTGTATATTCATGCGCCTCTTCATGATTTGTAACATTAAACACAAAGAAGGCATCTAAATATGCTTCGTTTATTCGTGGAGTTGCAGTCAGAGTCCGAATAGAATATTTTATAAACCACATCAAACTGTTGATTTGTCGAAATTTGGATGAAATGGTTGCACGTCACACCAAGCACGACAAATTTGCTTATTGACCATTAAGTGAGAAATTGGCGTAACCGCAGAACAGAATGTTGGTCAAGAATAGTGGATCATCTTCAAGCTTTTAAGGGGCCCAAAGATTGGCGCTGAGCTGTTGCCTAGGCACTAACCGAGGTGGCTGTCGTTGAGAGAAATATAAGGCGTCGTTGCAGATATTCAACCTATATTCGCCTGTACAAGATAGATGAGGTGGGAAATGGAACGAAAGATAGAGAGAAGTGGGAAATGGAACGAAACTCTTCTCCATATGAAATAACTAAATGAAAATGTCCACATATCCAACGATGTATAAAATAGTCTAACACATGATTATCCAGTAAGGACATCACCGACGGTCCCAAAAATTGTCAAGTCTTACCCAATTATATTACCCAAGTATTTTCTATTCGAAGTGGTAACTCAACACCGAAATTCGGTAGTTAAATTGTCAACATTCCTAAAATACAAAATCTTCAAATTGTGTCAATTTAACTACCGATTTTCATCGTTAAAAAATTACAGAATTCCGGTGGTATCTGTAGGATAGATATTACAATTGACATTTGTGTAGGGTACCTGTATAGTATCGGCAATGTTTATATGGCGGACATTGATGAAAGGGTTTCATTGGAAAATGTTGTTTGTTTTCCACCTTTTGTTTTTGCGCTGACATCAACTCATTTCCTTTAACCTTAATTGTTTTTAATAGCTGACTTTGTACCAAACCCAAAAAAAAACGAACCAGTGAAGAAAAACAAAGGAAACCGGAACCTTCGCCAATCTCCAGCAAAAAAAAAACACCACGGAAATAAAGTTAAAACGTTTAGTGCATAAAACCCCACCCTTAACTTTGTAACAGGATACTTCACCGTGCAAGGGCAAAGAACCGGGAAAACTTTACAATTTGTCGTTTATGTCGTTGTTGTTGATTTTGGTTAATAATAAATGTTTACAGTTTTAACATTTATAGCGAAAAGTTGTCATCATAATGTTAATAACGCATTTGGTAATGGAAAATGGTAATAGTAATGGCTCCTCTGTTATGACCTGTTGGTTTTTGTTTTTCTTTGACGCCCTTGAAGGAACTCCACTGGCAATTGTGCTTCCACCCGCATTACTGTGCTTGTTGTGGTGGGGGTGGTAAGTGTTTGTTTGGCTGCTTGTTTGTACTGTGTGGGTGGACATTTGGGGCTGTTAGTTTATACCATGCCGTGTCTGTGGGCCACGCAACAAATGATTGAAACTTGAAATTGGCGCTGCTGTCGTCGTTGTTATTATCATGTTGCCACTGTTGTCACACCCTAATTGCAGAGTCGTTTCATTTTTAATAAAAGCAAATGATTATTTTCACTTTTCCCTTATCATTCAATTCAATTTTTATGCTTTTGTGTTGAAGTCAACTCGAATCGTAAACAATTCTGCTGGTGACCATTTGACAGTGTCTTGTCGTTGAGGTGTCACAAATGGGTGTGATTTTGTGCTGTCTTGTGTGCGTGTCTGTCTGTCTTTCTGGCGTCCCTGTGTGGGTGATTTGTGGGATATATTTCCATCAAGGATGAAATAGTTTTCAATCAAAACATTTGTTAACCCAGGATGTGGAGTCTAAGTAAACTGACACTTTTAGCATTTTAAATATTTGTCATCTTATTCAGCAGAAAGTTACGGTTTTTTATGAATTGCAAATGGGCGGAAATTGACGACCTTCTTAGGAAATATAAATAATTAAAAGAAAATACGAATAATAATGCGTGCAATAACAGTGAGTAATAAGATAATAAGTGATAGGCTCAAATTTGGAATCAGTTTTGTTTAAAAAATGGCAAAACCTTTGCTGAATTCGTTTTACACGTCGTCACTTCTTGTCTATTTCCAAATCAGACAAATGCTCCAGATATTTAGATTAAGTTTTGTGTATACAAAAGTTGTTCGATTTCACTGGTTGCTTTTTGGTTAAAGGTGACATGTGTTTTTTTACAGGTTCACAACTTTGAGTTGGTAACGCTGCTTTGTTTGAAAACCGATTTAACAGCTGATAGTTGATTTTTGATTAGTTTGGTTTGCCATTTTATCATGAATAGACTGACACGAGATCAACAAATTGTTGAAATTTTCTATAATGGTTCTGTTCGTCACAGTTATCGTCAACTTCGTCAATTTGATGGCAGTCATAATCGTCCATCTGAGCAGCTACTTCGAATAAGTATTGATGGTTTTCGCATTACGTTTTCTCTTAATGATAATGTGCTTTCTCTTAATGATAATGTGCTTCCCGTAAGATACCAAGATGCGGTACAAGCTACAGCTGCTGTACAGCAAAGCATCGACGAAGACCCACATCAATCAATTATCCGGCATTCTGAGCAAATAAGGATGTGTCCATCCACTTTATGGTAGACTTAGCGCAAGGATCATGGTTTCCGAGCTTTTAGTATTCCACTTGTGCAAAAATTAAAGCCAAATGACCATCGTATGCGCCGCTTATTCAGCCAATGGGCTGAAGCACAAATTGATACTGATTTTAAATTTCCATACAAAGTTCTGTTCAGCGATGAAGCTCATTTTTGGTTGAATGGGTACGTAAGCAAAATTATCCCATTTGGATTGAAGATATTCCACAAGCTTTTGTCCAAACACCAGAAAATAACTACTTGGTGCACTTTATGGGACGGCGGAGTCATTGTTAGATATGTCTTCGAAAACGATGATGGCCAGAATGTTACTGTCACCGGTGAACGGTATAGAGAAATGATTGCAAGTTTTTTCGTACCTCAATTGTCTGGTATTAAACTTGCAGACATGTGTATTCAATAGGACGCAACTACATGCAACACAATTTCCATTGGCGACACTTTTTTCAAAGCCAGCCTTTTTTGTAGGTGGCACGTGACTTATGTTTAGTTTGATTTGTCATTTCATACGGACTACGCGCACAACGCGCACTACGCCCATTTTTACAAGAAAATGCTGATTAGCGATTAAGCACATTTTTCGTTGAAGGGCTAAGTCCGTAAGCAAATCGGGTCCATTTGAAGTTAAGATAATCCCCAAGCCATTTTTGAGACGTCACATAGTGGTTCGCAATCAATTTCCATCGGCCAACATTCAATATCGACTGATCTAATAAAGCTTTTAAGTTCTGTAAAAAAAAACTGACTGTGGGAAAGGAGTCAAGGCTTATTGTGAAATATCAACATTGAAAATTGAACAGTGGGGTATATTTCCGGAAAGTTTCCAAAATTTATGCCCCTATTACGGCTCTCAACTCTTGTGAGAGTTTGGTCGTAAACGATGAATTGGCATTGCCGGTCTCAACCCAACGACCGACTCAACTCAACTGAACAACAGCTGATTTTTTGGTTGTGTTCACTTAGTTTTATCGTATTGCCGTTGGCAACTCTGTGCCAGTTTGGTCGACAAATGCGTTAAATTTACACCACTACTTGAGAGCAGTTGAATTCATAAAGGGCTTTTCAACAGAGACGCTACAAAAGTAAATCGATAGGGACAGCAAACGACGCCATATTTTTTCCCGCTCTTTTGACATTTCTCTTCAGTAAGGTTTGCCATTTCATCATGGAAAGATGTACGAGCCAACAACGAGTCGAAATTATTAACATTTACTACCGAAATTTGGAGCCAGTGGCCTCAACTTTAAGAGCACTACGTCCAATTTATGGTCGACTCATTTCTGGCTGAATGGCTTCGTCAATAAGCAAAATATGCGTTATTGGTCAGACAGCAATCCACACATAATCCGTGAGTCATCATTGCATCAAGAAAAAATTACGGTTTGGTGCGGTTTATGGGCCGGCGGCGTCATTGGGCCGTACTTCTTCCGTGATGATCAAGACCGGCACATTACTGTGAATGCGAATCGCTACCGATCAATGATAACCGAATAGTTTTGGCCCCAATTGGATAATATGGACTTGGAGGACATGTGGTTCCACCATGACGGCGCCACACGCCACACAGCGAATGCAACAATCAATTTATTGGAAACCAAGTTCGGCGAACGTGTTATCTCACGAAATGGCCCAGTCGATTGGCCGCCTCGGTCGTGCGATTTGACGCCGTTAGATTATTTCCTGTGGGGCTACGTCAAGTCTATTGTCTATGCCAACAAGCCAGCGACGATTGATGAACTTCGTACGAATATCGAACGTGAAATTGCAGCAGTATCGGCCGATTTATGCTTGAAATCCTTCGAAAATTGGGTTCAGCGTCTGGACTTCTGCAAGCGTGCCCGTGGTGGCCATGCAAAAGAAATCGAGTTCCATACATAATGGCATCGAAAGTACTTTCACAGGAATAAAGAATTTCATTGGTATCTAAAACCGGTTTTGTTTTATTTAAAAAAACTTCTGAAGCGCTCTTATTGAAAAACCCGATGTATACAATTACTTTGAGTTAAGTGAGTTGAAAACTAATTTAGTTGTCTCAACAAAATTCACCATAGATTCGGGTGAAGCAGCCACAATTTGCATGAAAACGTTTGTTGCAAGCGAATTAACGCCAAATTCAGTTGTAGCAATCAAATTGGTAACAGATTCGGTTGGTGCAAATGAATTGATTCCAAATTCGGTTGTTACAACTGAAATTAAAGACAATTTAATTGATGGAATAAATATAATTTATAGATGGAATATATTTTGAACTACCATTGCGGTATTAAGGAATATAATTCTATTAAAATAAAGTTTTCTGTTGATTTTGCATTTTCACTTAATAGTTTTAAAAATATTTTTGGATTTATATTACTTTTAGTTAAACTCGGCTGTAATCCATAGACATAAAATTGGTCTCCCAACAAATTCGATCCGTCTCGAACCCGTTACGAGTCCATAAACACATAAAAAAGCGAATCAGTGACATTGCGATTTGGCGGATCCGTCGCGAATTCATTTTATTTCCAAAAAACGCATTCGAATATGAAGTCCGCTACGAGTTCGAGACGGATCCGAAAAAGTACAAAACTCGATTCGCGCTGTCGAGAGGAATTTCAATTTTCGGACAAAATATCCGCAGAAACGAATTCGTCTCGAATTCGTAACTAATTCATATGGCACATTGGGTTGGTACTTGACTGCACTGTATAAGTATATGAATTAGTTTTCTTCTCTTTACTGCGGGTTAGTCGCTAGGACAATTTTTGTACTGACGAACGCCCCCACCCAAAAAGCTGTTGCATTGTGCTCATGTGAAAGGCCCCACGGAAAGACAGCGATAAAGTTTCCCAACCTAAGAAACGTGGCTGTTAAAGTTCTAGGTCTCCACTAATATTTTTGTTGCTGATAGTAAATACAGGTTAATCCATCCGGTAAGTTTCGATCGCGGAGATTGAAAAACACTTTTACTTCGGTTCTCCATATATCCTGATATATTTAAAAAAAAAAAAAACTCCTTCCCTAAATTGCTAACCGCAATTGCAGCATATTACGACTTGAGCAAAAGGAAGAGACAACAACCTATCACCCATTTAAAGCCATTAAATCGTCTAGTGTAACCCATGGCCAGCACCGCTAACTTCATTACTATATTTTTGTTTACTTTAACCTTTAATTTCGTATCGTATCCTTTTAACGCTTCATTGTTGGCAATAATCATTGACAACCACACCTTCAATTTACCCCGATGAACGGAGAGAGGAAGAGAAAAAAACCCAGAAAATTGTACTTCAAGAAACAAATTTAGCATTTTATGGTTCAGTAAAAAGAGTAGTTGATATTTGCTCGACGACGCGACGGGCGTACAATTTGATCCGTCCTGCCCACAGTTTTCCAGCTAGACGAAAATATTGGATTACTTTCGGTGGGTATGTGTGTGCGTGGTTGTATGGGTGTGGGTGTGTCTGTTGTATGGCTTAAACTTTTCCATTTTCATTTCGTGGCGCTTTGTTTTTTGTTGTTTTTTTTGCTTTCTTATCTAAAAATATATAATTTCGCTGGCAACATCGTAGCAACAACCACACCTTTCTTTTGTTTGTCGGTAGTTAGTTGTCTTTACATTTCGAGCGTTTTTGAAGACTAATCGAAATTGGCATTTCAATTACAAAACAGTAGCAAAATGAAATGAAATGAATGACGGATCGATTGAAAGAGTAAATGGCGAAATAACAAACAAAACTGAAACTAATATGGCAGCGACGACTTCGACTTTTTATCGAGTACAAAGCTAAAATTGCCATAATATTGCCGTAAATAAAAGAAACAAATCATTGGATGATTGTGTTCTTGTCGGTCTTAAGGGACTTTATCGTCCCTTCATATTGACAGAAGTTTTGGGTTAATACAAAACAAAAACATCCAGCCAAAAAATATACGGTAACTTTAACTCGAAGCAATGGAAAATCAACAACTACGACATTAACAGCGGTAGGGGTGGAAGCAACTGCAACATCAACCTCAAGGAAATGTTTGTTACTTAACAATTTTTATTTTGTGTGCAAAACCTTTACTACTATTTATACCATTTTATTGTTATACGAGGGTAGGAGGAACATTTTATGTGGCATATGTTGCACTTTATAAGGGCGAGCAAATTTTGTATCCAAATTAGGGGTGAGATAGTACAAGACTTTTCAATTTCGAAACGAATCACCTGATAAACATTCCTAATTGTTATATCTGCCCCTTTCTATCTGCTCCAAGAGTACCCTTAGGGGAGTCAAATATATGACCGGCCCAAATATTTGTCCCACCACAACAGTTTCTCGGAACATATCTCCGCTCTATCTTCAACTCTAAAGGTGATGGACGTACAAATAGTTTTATTTTTTATAAACTTTTTAAGAAATCAGCTCCTGCCGCTTCCATGGTGCCTCCTAGAGTTGAAATGTAGGATCGACCCGCTTTTAATTCTCTCTCCCAACAATTCATCTGAACCATCTATCTCTAACCCATAAGGAGGGTCCAATACAAAATTCACTTGAAACTACCAAAACCAAAAAAAAATCTCCACAAGATTTTATTTATTTGGCTGGTCAATACGTAAGTGCCGTAAATATTTACTGATTACAATGACAATTTGTCAGCGACGATTGTTTATCCAAACGTACCAACTGTTTGGGATTGAAAATGGGCGTTTTGACCACGCCCCTTTTGGTACCTCCCATACAAAATCATAATTCTTCAGTAACATTATTATGGTGAATGGGAATAGCTTCAAGTTACACACCGGTTAATAATCTGTAAATGTCTACTTAACTGGAGAAAATCGGCGACATTGCCAAGCCCATTCTGGTACCTCCTATACAAAAGCGTGGTGGTCGTCCGGGTTGTCAATCCAATAAATCGCGTGAAACAGTTCGGACGTTAATTAAATAAGGTACAAGACTTCACGTCATCAAACGCTAATCACCGATTAAGACAAGGGTGATTTTTCCAACCCCAGTTTGGTAGCTGCATACGAAAGCTGTTTGGCAGTCTGGCTGTTGGGCACGAGAAGTCCCGAAAAACCTCACCAATCTTTATGAAATTTTGTACGGGACTACATATATTTCGTCAAATGCCACTCTCCTGTGAAAAATTAGCTGATTTGCCGCATCCATTCTGGCACCTCCCAAACAAAAGTAGGGCGGATGACCGGGAGATCGAATGATAATCTCGTAATCGACAACCGATCGTAATGAAATTCCGTACTAGGCTATATTTCGCTAACAGCTATTGTATAATTAATAATTGACTTCTTTAACACGGCCAGTTTTGTACCTCCCATACAAAGTTTGAACGGATAACAGGTTGGCCGACTAGATATCTTCAGTAAACTTCAACCGATCAAAATAAAAATTTGATAATGATCAATATTTTGGCCAATACTAAATTACGACTGTGCAATATAAAAATTACGACTTCGTCATGACCATTTTTGTACCTCCCTTATAAATATTGGGCAGACAATTGGTTGGTGACAAAAAATCCCCAAAACCACTTCCGATCCTAACTAAGTTGTGCATTAAATAATATTTAGCTCAACGTCAATCTGCTATTGAATATGGTAACATTATCCACTCCAATCCGTTCTACCTAAGGGAGAATATAGAAGTTTTTAAAAGAACTAGGGCGCAATGGATGACTTAGGGTGAGGGTATCTTTAAGGCGGTTCGACATAAATTTATGTACTGGGTTTTCGTTCAATTGATCCAAATAAAACAACTTGATCTCAATTTGGACTTGAACTAGTATTTTGGCTGCAACTTCATCATCTTCTATGCCTGAACTGTATGGTCTGTCTTTAATATTTTCCCGTTGCTGTTTGAAATGGGCAAACATTGACACTCCTGGCTCAGATCTTTTTACCGAAATTGGTTTAGAACACTTCTTCCAATTGCAGTTCATAAATATGATGTCTGCATAGCAGATCGCTCTTTTCTTAATGAACAATATATTGTGGGTAAACTTTTACGTTTCGCTTTCGTGTCGAATCAGTTAAAGTTGATGAATGAACACTTATAAGTACTTCGTGTTGTTCCACTGAAGTACGTACCTGGGAAAAATTATATGACAAATTTTCCTCAAAGGGATTTTGTCAATTGTGGTACATCTACCTGATTCTGTGTCCTGATACAATACCATAGTTTGGTTTTCACCCCTTGTGTTGGAATTTCATGAGAATTCAATCATCATAATGTTTTTAATCCAAAGAATTTCGCAAATTTAAAATGTTTTTGCGAACAATTGGACCACTATTGTAACTTGGGGGGTTTTCAATGCACTTTTGCACATAACATCGGGGAAAAGTTTTTACAATTCATTCAATTCAAATAACAATATTAGGTAACCCAAAATTATTAGGTAACCCAAAAAAATATAAAAATTCGCATCTATCTATTTTCATGGTCCATGTCTCAGTTTATTTGCAAGATAGGTTGCCTTACGATAACGCAATAAAGTTGAACAGTTTCTGCCGTTTTCAATTTTTCACGATTAAAAAAAAATATATTTTAACGAAAATATTAATTTGTGGAGAATTTTCTTTTTGGGTGTCATAATTAAGTGGATTTTATATTGGACCCTCCTTATGGGTTAGAGATAGAGAGTAAGTACACTCCGCAAAACTTTAGGGATAGATAAATAAAAGTGGGTCGATCCTACATTTCGCCTCCTAGGAGACACCATGGGAATGGTAGGCGCCGATTTCATAAAAACATTATAAAAATGTAAAATTTGTATGGGGTGGACCTTAAGAGTGGATGATAGAGGGAAACTGAGCAACTGTTGGGGGGTCGGAAGTACATTTGATTACTTTAAGGGAATTCTTGGGCAGATAAAATGTTTCCATTCTACAATAATTTTTTTTTTTAATGATAATTTAAATAATAATTCTTTAATGATTTAGTAAACATATTGTTCGTTCAAAATTTGCTTAAGATTGTGGTATTGAGAATATATGGTGGTATTATTAATAAGCTTCCTATTCACGTAATATGTATAGAAGATACGTAGATGGATACGTACTTTCCATAAATATAAGCTCCACTATCATTAGGATTATCATCACATTGACTGTAAAAGAATATATCATCTCGGTTCAGAATTTCCTTTAACGTAAAACCAAACCATATGTATTCTGCTAATCCTAATTTGTTGTAGGTTTGAAGGTTCTTCAGTCAATTCCAACATCAATTTTCCTCGTCATTGAGCCAGCGATCGCTCTGTAAGCATTTTCTCTTTATTTTCATTTATATTAAACAAATTGTGTTGTTCTTTTCTTCCATTGTTCAAATTAACTTGAAACCCTTTGTTTCGTATTTTGTCGCGTACACACATACACAAATGTTCAGTTACAGCTGCCCAGCCAACCAACGGAGCCCGCAAGGTTCCTACACGCTCATTTAGATAACACTCAAGGGCTCCGGCGGACTCCTATAAATGTGTGTTTTTGAACTGCCAGAACGATCATTCAAATAACCCACAAAGACTCCGGACTCCTTTTTTCTCTTCTAATTTTTGAAAAAGGTCTCCTAAAATCATCCAGAAACAAACCAGAATGAATGCTTCGTATTGCTTTTCGAAATGCTCCCAAGTTTCTAATTAATTAAAAACATAAGACATCTTCCTAAGGCATCGTCAATATTCCCTGCAATACAATCTCTTTTTCTTTCAAATTAATTTTTTACAAAGTGAAATACATATACATATTGTTACGAATTTCCTTATTCGTCCTTTTTGCGTTGTTTTATTCCCAATGACAAAACTAGGTTCGTTTTAAATTACGATAATTACAACGGTTTAACTTCCTTTTATTTTAATTATATAGTACAACAGTTTACTTTATTTACACCACTTTAATAAGTCTTATATTTCACTATCAATTCGCGTTGCTTACTTTACGGGGTTTAATCACAAACTGAACTCTCCATTCCGAAGACCTCCGCTATTTATACCAACTCACCATACTCAAATGAAGGTATATCTAGCGAATTCAAGAACCTTCTAGACGTTGTTGTTGTTGCTTATCTTTGTAGAACAATCTCGAATGGCGGAGAGTTATCTTTACTGAGGTGAATTCATGCTACTGGTTTAGCGAGCTGGTACGTTGTTACAATGCATTCTTTCAGGCGCAGCACTAACCGCCTGTTATTTACATACTGTTAGTAGAGTCATTAACAGCACGCAAAAGCTTTTACTTATTCGTAACAATATGTATATTTCAATGATTGTTTGGTTTTTACAGGATTTTCTAATTTTTTTCACATTATTCAACGACCCAAACAATCCCATACGAAGCTGTTTTGGATGTTATTTTAATATCTTAGAAGCGCGTAGAGACTCCCACAGCGCTCCTCAAAGGATTGTTTACGGAGTGCCACTTTTTATGCATGAGAAAGTGCCTGCTCCGACCACCTTACATTTCTTTCGATGGTCACCTCGCTTAGCGCTTGGGACACCATCAAGTACGTTAGCTTTTCAAAATATAGTTCGGACCCGGTGTAAAACTGTTGGTCCCATCACTGACTGTAAAAACTAAAAACCGCACATCTCACTGACTGTGAGAATCTCTCCTCAATCCCTTCATGGGACGTTATGGGACACCATTTTTTTATTGCTTATGTAGCGCATTAGAAACGTAAAGACGTCTTTCCGACGGAGGAGAAATACGTCTTCCACTGTTGGTTGCTGTTGTTGAACTGATTCAAAATGTTAACGTGACCCACTACTCATGCTGACCATTTTGCCTAGCTATGCTCTGTGTTAAATTCGCTCATTGCCTTCCTTCTCTGCAATTTATTCTTGTTCTTCATACAGATTAGTTTCGTTCCGTCAACAGCTCATACATTGCACCAACGAAATTGTTTCGTCAATTTTAAAAGTTGGCAAACTGCCAAAATAAATATATTATAATAATGAACTATGGGACAAGTAAAATATAATCCAAATAAAAGTAGTCTAAATGTCATACACTTAATTTTATTTTGATTTTAACCCTCTTTTTCTTTAAAATTCAAATAAAATATAATTGTTGCAGGAGCGAAAAATAATAGTTGCTGTAACGAAATTGTCAAAGAAATAATGTACGAATTTTCTCGTTGCAGCAACTACCATATTGTCGGGTGTACGGAAATATTTATTACAGAAACTTACAACATATTGCTACGAATAAGTAAAAGCTTTTGCTTGCTCTTAATGACTCTACTAACATCATGTAAATAACAGGCGGTTAGTGCTGCGCCTGAAAGTATGCATTGTAACAACGTACCAGCTCGCTAAACCAGTAACACGAATTCGCATCAGTTAAGATAATTCTCAGCCATTCGAGATGATTCTACAAAGATAAGTATCGGCTAGAAGGTTCTTGAATTCGCTAGATATAACTTCATTCGAGTATGGTGAGTTCGTATAAATAGCGGAGGTCTTTGGAATGGAGAGTTCAGTTTGTGATTAAACCCCGTAAAGTGAGCAACGCGAATTGATAGTAAAATGTAAGACTTATTAAAGTGGTGTAAATAAAGTAAACTGTTGTACTATATAAGTAAAATAAAAGGAAGTTAAACCTTTGTAATTATCGTAATTTAAAACGAACCTTGTTTTATTATTGGGAATAAAACAACGAAAAAAGGACGAATAAGGAAATTCGTAACAATATGTTTAATCCATGCGGCAATGCGTTTTTCTTTCTGTGTTGAAATTATTAAATTATTGTTTGTGGGTCAGGGGCTTCATTGAAATGCATTATATCAATTATCAAATTTAATTAACTTTCAACAATTTATCAAATATTGATTAATAATTGCATATATAGGACTACACAATTTCATTTCAGTATAAAAAAAAATTGTGGGATTCACACCAAGTCTTAAGGCTTTGAATGCTATTATTTTAGTTATCTTTTCATTCGCCCTACAAATGTCCAACAAGTGTTTCGCCACTGCTGCTTTGGTTGTAATCTGATCGTGGTAGGTAATAAAGCGTTGAACTTGTATCGACGAGGGCTTAATTTCTTCCATATAACAATTTTAGCTCCGAATGTGCCTTAGAATTTAAATGTTAGAGAATTCACGAAAATTGGAAAGCATGGTGTTTGAAAGTCGACAAAACTTCTTCGATAGTCACAAATAGATGTAAAAACTGACGCCGTGGGTGGTGCAATGGTTAGTGAGCGCGTCTCTTGGACATGAGATCGTGGGTTCGATCCTTGCTCAGACATTTCTTTCGACGACGGTCACCTCGCTTAGTCACGGCGATACTATCAAGTACTTAACCATGAAAAAGCTTCTCAAAATGCCGTTCATGGGATGTAATGGGAACCTATTTATTTATTTTTAACTGACTCTAATACATTATCAATGATGCACAGTGGGACCGATTGCAGAAAAATTGGTATCAAAATCAAAATATGGAAGAAGTGAGAAAAAAAATGTGCTTTTGGGGGATTCCAAATTGGTTTATATAATCTTTTAGTTTTATACAACTTATATAACATTTTATTTCTAAATACAACCAAATAGTTTCAATGCAACGGATTTATGGATTTTAAAATCACCTAATCTTATGGCATGACAAATTAAAAGTTGGGTGGTAGAAAATCGGGTAATTGACGTCACCATTAAAAATTTACCTTTGAGTTGAAATTAGTGAATGAGGGAATATTAGCACTCGCCAATACAAGTCCAACGATAAATTGGATAGCACGATCGGATTTGAAACAAAGAAGCAGTAACAAAATACATTGTGGTAGCATGTAGGGTGGACGAAAAGAAAAAATTGTGTATTTCTAAGATGCTCCCATCATACGCTGCAAAACCAGGGACTGACTCCTAGACGTTTTTTTCGTGACCCACATTAATGTATACATTACAACAACTCAATGAATAACATGCGTTCAATTTGAGATAAGTTTCCATCACACTGATGCCGTATTTACATTAAGCTGATGGGCGAATGTGAAGAAAAGTTTATGTAAGTTTTGACATTTATATAATGAAATGTGTTGTAGGTTGGAAATTGATGAACTTTTACATCAGGACAATGCACTAATTCTCTGTTTTCATGAACGTTTTGAATTCAGTGTAGTTTTCCCCGATATGTACAAGAAAACAATCAATAATCAATTATATTTTGTGCATAATGATTTGTCCTACCATTCCTTTAGATCCTTTTTCAAGCTATCCTCTAATGATGCTCACTACTTTGTGTCGTTTCTCTCTCGCGTTCCGCTTCCACCCAGTACACGTGTGTTTTTATGAGTGTTTGTTGTTCGTTTGCTTGCCCCCGTATCCCATAGCATAATGTCTTAAGTTTTATGGCGTCGTTGTTGCAACTTTAACAAATTTCCGTTTCCGTTGTTGCTGTATTTTTTCTTTGGCGTTTATGTATTCCACTCGTCCCAGCTTTCAAGCATTTTATACCATGAAACCAGTAATGTAACAGTTGTACCAATCCATACGTACATGTGATTGTGTTTGCGTACATAAAAATACCCCCAAAATACATAACAATAAAAATGCTTAAGTCGTTCTTCCTCTGTGGGTTCTCAGTTGGATATTTTGGCTTTCAAAGAACAAGAAAGAAAGCAAAAAAGCACAGTCACATTGGAAATATTTGTTGTTTTGTATTGTTTTGCTTTTCTTCCTGTAATGTTGTCAATGTTTAGTGTTACTCTTTAACTCTTGACATGACTAAGGAATTTGGTCACTAACTGCAAGGATATAGACAGCAGGAACTGTGTTGGCACGAAAGTCTAATGGGAATTTGACATTTCCGGTTCTATGTTAAAATGTAGCAATACAAAATAGTTGACGAAAACATTGTTGTCAGCACTGAATGCTGAAATGGCTATTAATTATATATTATATATCTGTCGAGAGTATCGAGAGATCAATGGATTAGAAGTAAAATTAAGATTATATGCCATATTAGTGCATTTTTGAAATTATAGTTCACAAATAAATTTTTAATTTCTGAGGTTAAAGTCAATGCGAATAACGACAACCCATTTTTACTATACAACACCGATTGTAGAGTTTTTGTCGCCCTAAATTTACATTTCAAAATTTACATTTCTGACATAGGTACACGGGTAATATGAGGAATAGTAAATTTGTAATATGTAAAATAAATTTTGGTTTTGTATAACAATGTTCCAAAGTGATAGAAATTTCTGAAAGGTCAGGTACAAACGGATTTAAAAGTTGAACAGTTGAGCGTACAGTGACGAGCAAAATTGTAACAGGTTTCCCATAATGGTAGTTTGAACCTTTTTTTTTAATTTTTGGTCTGACGAGCCTAAAGTCAATCGATTTGAGTCCAATGAACATGACTGGTACTGGACCAGAGGTCCAAATACCACTACCCCGAATTCAGTAACACAAACCATGAAACATGATGGTGGATCCAAACTGGAATAGGGATGTATTACGAAAAATAAAGTAGGTCGTCTGGTTAAAATTACAGATATTATGAAAACAAGCAATCTTTCAATTCCGCAAAACCATTTAATTGTCCAGTCTCGAACAACCCGGAGGGGTCAAGGACCTTACAAAATGAAGATAACATATTTCGTCAACCAGTGCGATATTTTGCCTTATCTCTCCAGTTGGTTGTACCAAGTATATGCAGGGATTCGTCAACCTGATCCCTCAACCGGAGTATTGGTCTACCTATTTGTTGTCTTCTTTCGAGCTTGGTTTCGAAAACAATTCGTGCTGGTTCGACTTCATCCATTCTACTGACATGGCCTTGTCGGGATATAGCTCATACAGCTTATGGTACATGCGTCACCGCTACTCGCCGTTGTGCACTATAGGGCCATACATTTTTCGGAGCATTTTGCTCTCGAAAACTCCTACAGATGTTTCGTCTGCTTGCGATAAGGCCCAGGATTGTGCGCCGTAAAGCAAGACAGGCTGTATGAGAGTCTGGTATAGCTGGACTTTTGTTACTCGAAAGAGGGCTTTATCTCTAAAGTGCTTGCTTAGCCCAAAATAACATCTAATCGCAAGCACAATTCTCCGCTTGATCTCAAGGCTGACGTTGTTGGTTTTATTTACGGCAGATCCGAGGTATATAAACTCGTCCATCACTTCGAAATTATAACGTTCACGCTTTGGTCTAATCGCATGGAGACCCTGCTCGTTGAAATCGTTAATTTTTTTGTCCTCATTTACTGCCATCCCCACTTTTGCTGACTCTTTTAAATTCTCGACAACCTCACAATAATCTCTCTCATTGTGCGCCTAATGGTATCTATATCATCAGCATACGCGAGCAGCATTTGACTTTTGCTGCTGATGGTTTGGTTCATGTTGACTGCAGCTTCTCCCATAATGATCTCTATTAAGATGTTAAAGAGATTGCACGATAGGGTGCCGCCTTGCCTTTACTTACTTAGTTTCGAAAGATTCGGTAAGATCCTTACCAACTTTCACTGCGGATTTGGTGTTCGTCAAGGTCGTCCTGCAAAGGCGTATGAGTTTTGCAGCAATACCAAGCTCAGACTTAGCCTCATAAAGTTTCTCCCGTATCGGACTATCGAAGGGCGCCTTATAATCGACAAACAGATGATAGGTGTCGATTTGTTTTTCATGGGTCTTCACCAGGATTGGGCCTAGCATAAAAATCTGGTCAGTTGTTGATTTTGCAGGCCTAAAGCCGCACTGGTATGGTCCAATCCGATCAGCGATAATTGGTTTTAGTCTTTCGCACATTATACTTGATAGAACCCTATATGCTATGGTTAAAGGCTTATTCTACGGTAGTTGGCACAGAGACTCGGGTCACCTTTTTTAAATATGGGATATATTACACTGAGACTCCAATCGCCCTAACCAAATTTTACTAATGATACATGAACCTTATCGTGACCGTCGGTGGTGCAATGGGTAGTGTGCGCGCCTCTTCTACAGGAGATCCTGGGTTCGATCCCTGCTCCAACCACCTTAAAATTTCTTTCGACGACGGTCACCTCGCTTAGTGATGGCGACACTATCGAGTATATAGCCATGAAAAAGCTTCTCAAAATACCGTTCGGAATCGGTGTAAAACTGTAGGTCCCAATCAGTGAGTGAAAACTGGAAAGCGCACAGCTCAGTGATTGTGAGAAGTTCTCCCCGGTCCCTACATGGGATGTAATGGGAAACCATTTATTTTATTATTTACATATCAACCCATCGCCGCCAACCTTAAACAGCTCCGCCGGTAATCCATCGGCTTCTGCGGCTTTGTTGTTCTTAAGCCGGTCAATAGCTGTTCCGAGGTCGTTTTAGTTAGGAGGGGGCAATCGATGTCATCCTCCAAATTGTAATCGATTGTTTCATCGTCATCGGATATCTCAGGTACCAGTAGCGCGGATAAATGATCTCTGCATATTGCCAACATGCTCTGCACAACTGCGATGAGATTTCCGTCCTTGTCTTTGCAGAAGTGGGGCCTTGAACCATGTCCATTAGTTCCGTTTTTGAGTTTTTGGTAGAATTTTCGGGCTATAATCTTCTTTCTGTATGTCTTAATTTTCTCACTCTCGCGCTTTTCCACTGCCGTTTCTTAGGCCTAAGGAGACAGTTTACCTCCTTTATTTTTACCCTATACTGCTTAGTCGCAGCTCGTGCTGCAATTGACTCAAGCATTGGCATACGTGCAGCGTTCTTTTCATCATATGATGCACGACCCTCCTCATCGTACCATGGTTTATTGCGAAGCGGGTTTTAGGTTGTTACGACAGTTATAACAGAATCCTAAATAGGTTTCCACTGCGCTTCAGAATCAGCACCGTGAGGGGGGGGGGGGGGGGGTTCGATGGTTACCGCGATTACTCACACTCGACTATAAGCGCAACCGTGTGGCCACTTTAAAGGAGTCTTTGACGTTGTTTAACGTCAACTCAAAGAAGGTTCTGCGCCACTTCGTAATGGTGGACGAAATATGAGTCCATCACAACAATTTTGGTACCAACGAATAGTCAAAGTAGTGGAGTTTTGCAAGTGACCGTGCACCAAAGAAGGAAAAGGTGGGTCTATCGGTCAACAAACTCATGGCGACAGTTTTTTGGGAGGAATGTGGGATTATTCACATTGATTATATTAAAAAGAGTAGAACAATGACCGGCGAATATTGCTCTCACCAGTTGGACGCCTCGTTGGCCGTTCGTGGTTCAATGGTTAGTGCATGCGAGTCTTGTACCGTAAAATGTGGCTTCGATCCGTGCTCTGACCACATTACATTTCCTTCGACTACGGAGCTTCTCAACATATCGCTCGGAACAGGTGTAAAAATGTAAGTCCCAAGCAGTCAATGCAAAACTAAAGGGTGTCTTTTAACTGTCGTACTGCCATACTGCGCTGACTTTTCGACATTCTATGATCAGTATACTCTGGCAAATAGTCGTGAATAGATTCATGAACGTGTGGAAGAAGATCCCAATTTATCCATACGTCGTCGGTCGTAGGAATTGGAGATCTGTCCCTCCACTACGTGGAAAATTTTGGCCTACACAAGTACAAGATCCAGCTGGTGCAGCAATTAAACCCACGGGACCATCATTTGTATCGTTCTTTCGCCGATTGGGCTCTACAGCAATTGGAAACTGACCTGATGTTTTATCGCAAAATTGTGTTTAGCGAGAGGATAATTTTTGGCTTAACGGGTTTGTTAATAGAGAAAATTGCTGCATATGGAGGGAGAACAATCCACAACAGACCCTACAGACTACTTACACATTGCATCCAGAAAAATTCACCGTTTGGTGCGGGTTACACACTGGTGGAATCATCGGACCCTATTTTTCAAAAATAAAGCCGGAGCTCGTGTTACGGCCAATGAAGATCGTTACCGCACCATGTTCTATGATTTTCTGATTGATATGGATGACATTGATTGATCTGGGCGAGATGTGGTCTCAATGGGATGGCGCTACGTGCCATACGGTGAACGCAACCATCGATGTATTGAATTCAAAATTTGGCGACATGTTGATTTCCAAAAATTAACCTCCAAGGTCGTGTGATTTGAAACCTTTCGATTGTTTGCTATGGGGCTACGTGAAGTCCCTGGTTTATGCTGATAAACCATCAAAAATGTACGCCTTGGATGCCAGAATTGTTCGTGTTTCTATACAAAATGAAACAATTATTTCGAAAAAATCGCCCGATTTTTTGAATGCGGCGCTTACTAACTTTACTTTAATGGCGATCGCTTACACAAAATAAGAAAAAAATTTTCGAATAAATCGCGCGAATTATCGCAACCAAAAACACCCTGAAGAAAGTCCTAGCTTTCACTAGCTTCATGGGATGTGATGAAATCGTTAGTTTTGATTTTTTTTACTGGTCGGATCGACATTGATTTGAAGCAAAGACGACCGCACTTGGCGAGGGAAAAAGTGATCTTTCGCCATGACAACAAACTGCCCTTGGCAAAACCCCATAATTTGGGCTCCGAATTGCTACCTCATCCGATCCACAGTGACTACTTTCTCCTTTCAACCCTGAAGAAATGGCTCGGCGGTTAGACATTTCCAGGACCTTGAATAATTTATCGTTTGGAGGAATTAAAAAAATTCGAAAACGAAGCAAGGAGACTATCTTGAGAAATGAATCGCTGTTTAACCTAAAAATATATCTTATTCAAAATGCCACTGAGTTGTCAAACTGTCTCGTACTTGTTTCCCTGTGCATTTATTTTGTGTTGATTTCCTTGTAGTCAATCACCAGATTTGTTGTCCTACACGATATACAAAGTAATTCCTCACAATTTAAATTATTTTATTTTACTTCGTGTAAAAAAGTTAAGGTATCCATATTTTATATCCTTAAGGTGAAAATAATGAAACATTTTGTTATCGTTGCGACTCTTGCAGATTTTGACGATTTGCATAAACTGAACTTTCAACACTCTGCGTTATCTAACAAAATCACGAATGCAATTTACCAATATTAAATTTCAGTTTCTTAACTGAAATTTTAAACAAAACCATACAACTTGCTTTGCAAATATTCCTTTAAGAAACGAAAATCTCGTCAAGAAAGTGTTTCTTTCTGTCAAAAGGAGCTAAATGGAGGAGGAGGAGGAGAAGAAGAAAGAAACTAAAAAGAAAAGTGTTGGGCATGCAAAGCATGTGTCATCGGGGCATGCAACACACAAATCGGATTTCAAAAGAAAATGGAAACTTAATCAAAATACTTATACAATAAATAACAGCAAAAGAAGTTCAACCGACATAAGTTTACTGGTATCAAGTTAAAGTGCCGATAAAGTGTAAAGCCGGCATGGCGTGACAGGTATCTTGAATAAAATTCCCAAGGTAACAAAAGTATATTCTATCGAGGATCCTGATTATCCCTATTTCAACTTGACAAAGACTATTTGAACAATGTATAAAAGGAAAATTATCGAATTTGTCCTTCGTTTGTTTGATATTAGCCAAATTTTGCTCACTCCCAAATCTCGTCCCCTATTTGATTTGTAAATAGATGAGTGGATTTCGATAAAGGCTGCATAAAACTTGTAATGTGTAATGCATGGTCACTCGCATGCAACGTCAATGGCAACACAAATTCGTTTTATCCAACAACTTATTTTCCTCTCCTTCTCGAAACTCACGAAAAACAACAACACCAACCTGAAAACCATCCAAAACATTAGGTGATTTTTTTTAAAAAAGTTTGATTTTTTTCCTCCTATTTTGTGTATTGGTTCAATTTAGAATTTACGGGTAAACAAAATCCATTTGGAAATATTTGAACACGTAAGTTAACGTAACGTAACTTACGCCGCACCGAGTTAGGTTGTCGTGTTAGCAGTTGTTGTTCGAGCACTTAAAGAGTTAACCTGATAAAATCGTCAAGTTTTTTTTTTCAATGTAAACTTTACAAACATTTCCTCCGCCCCAATCGTTCGTCCATCAGTTCACCTAAAAATCCTTGAAATAACAAATATTTCGTATATTTTGATATTGGCACAGAAAAATTTTGGAACACCTCAACCATGAAAGGCACAACATTTTCCATTTGTTTTGTACTTTAAGTGTAGATGAAGAGTAAGAAGTTTACGGGTTGTATATAATGGAATGGAGATTTTGCCAATTGGACTTATGTATGGAATATACATATTTGAAACCATTTGGGTCTAACGCAGTTTAATACAAGTGATTTAAAAAGTCGAAAATTTATAATGGATATGTGGAACATTTTAGAAACTTACGAGTACAAGAAGGGGAAGCCATCAGGGACTAGGTGTTTGGAAAAGCCTAATATTCTTGGCCGGTGGCGGTGCAACGGTTAGTGTGCGCGGCTGTTGTGCAAGAGAAAGTGGGTTCGATCACTGATCTGACCACTTTACACTTCTTTCGACCGCGGCCACCTCGCTCAGTGAAGGCGACACTATCGAGTAGTTAGCCATGAAAAAGCTTCTCAAAAATACCGTTCCGAATCGGAGTAAAACTGTAGGTCCCAATCAGTGAATGAAAACGAGAAAGCGCACAGCTCAGTGATTGTGAGATGCTCTCCCCTATCCCTTCATGGATTGTAATGGGAAAATATTTATATTTATTCATTTAATGTACCCGACCGAACCCATTCAATTATCAGTATAAAATAAAAACATGTATTTTTTGAGATAGTTGTGATTTCCTTATTGGATTGTAAACAAGATAAGTTACGATTAAGTATGGAATGAAATATCCGTCAAATGGCCCCCACGACTCTGATGTGGACTCTTTTCATGAAATTTTCCATGACTTTTTCACACAGAAA
Organism: Phaonia tiefii; assembly: GCA_963931995.1. NCBI lineage: Eukaryota > Metazoa > Arthropoda > Insecta > Diptera > Muscidae > Phaonia > Phaonia tiefii. The sequence continues at coordinate 130,622,240 of OZ008370.1, forward strand.
TGTTGCTGTATCACACGCACGACACATTGAATCTCGTCTTTAAGCTCAGGAATTGTTTCGGCTTAATTTGCATAAACCAGAGATGTCACAAAACCGCACAGAAAGAAATCGCTCGGTGTTAAATCCCATGATATTGGTGGCCAGTTGACTTCAGAATTTCTTGAGATAATTTCTTCTGGAAATCGTTGGTGCGATAAACCCATTGTTTTATGCGAGGTGTGGCAGGTGGCGCCGTCTTGCTGAAACCACATGCCGTACAGATCTATGCCGTCCAGTTGAGGTCACAAGAACTTCGTTATCATGTTCCTGTAACGAATGCCGTTCCAAATACTACAATTACGGACTCATCTTCAAGAAACTAAGGCCCAATCACGCCGCCTTACCAAAATCCTCAACAAACAGCTGCTCGTTGTGGGTGCATTTGTTTCTCGTCGATTGCATAAGGATTTTTGTGAGCCAAAAATTCGACAAATTTGTGTATTCACGAAGCCATTCAGATGGAAATGCAGTTCATCGGAGAAGATGACCTGTTTTTAAAAATTGGCATTGACTTTAATTTGCTCCATTACCCATTGAACGAATTGCCGACACTTTCCATGGTCTGCTGATATGAACTTCCAAGTAAGCTGAATTTTGTACGCATGCAAGTTGAGGTCTTTTAAGCTGTTGAGTACAATTTTAAGCTGTTGAGTACAATGTTTTCGTATTTTCGGCGACACTCTCGTTTACAGCAGCAATATTCTCATGAGACCGACGGGTACATTGACGCACAGGAGTCTTACTGCCATAACACACATTTGACACATTAGGTGCACTTCCCCGACTGAGAATTCTTCTAAGTTTTCGAGCGGTCTCAACAAAACTTTCTACATTTTTGTAATAAGCTTTCACAATTATAACGCGTTATTCTTTCGTAAAGCACTCCATTTCAATAATCGGAAAAAACATATGTGACAGCTGCCAAATTGCAAAGTTGATACTTCCAAAAAAAACGACTAAATTTAAAAAGTACAATCTCACTGAGTTACCCTTTACTTGCTCCAATTGTCTCAAATAAAGTGAAACAATTGTAGCCATCAAATTCCTTGAAAATGTACAAAATACACTAATCATCAAAAATTTTAGTGAAAATTTTAGTGATTAGTGAAAAAAATGTAAATACCGCGGGTGGGATTCGAACTCACATTCGTTGGACGATCGTTTCGGTGTTTGTGAAGCATCATCTTCAGCAGCGTCGAGCCCGTTAAACCACTGCGGTGTGTATTTACACAAGTCACTAACCGAAGACATTTATTGATTGTGTGCAGAGTGATTGTTGTCGCTACTTACACATTGCTTTCCTACTTACACGCACTGATGCAGAAGTTTTGAACATTCTATTTTATAGAACAAAGAGATGGCCGTAAAACCGAAAATCATTACTAAATATGTAGACGATTTATTCTGTATCGTTACAAAGAGTAAAAAAAAAATAAATGGTTTCCCATTACATCCCATGAAGGGACTGGGCAGAACTTCTCACAATCATTGAGCTGTGCGCTTTCCAGTTTTCACTCACTGATTGGGACCTACAGTTTTACACCGATTCCGAACGGTAATTTGAGAAGCTTTTTCATGGCTAGATACTCGATAGTGTCGCCGTCACTATGCGAGGTGACCGCCGCCGAAAGAAAATTTGTAGGTGGTCAGAGCCGGGTTCGAACCCAGGATCTCATGTACAAGAGCCGCGCACACTAACCATTGCACCACCGACGGCCACAAAGAGTTCTATAGATAATATTTTGACAACATTTAATAATTTTCATCCTAATATTAGGTTTACAATTGAAGAAGTGTGTGGATCAAGACTCCCTTCCGTGGATACCATGGTAATAAGAAATGGAGAGAATTTATTAGTGGATTGGTACCAAAAACCAACTGCTTCTGGAAGGGTTATCAACTACCACTGCAAACACCCGAAATCAATGGTTGTCAATACGGCAAGACACCTAATAGAGAGAGTTTTGAAGATAAGCGACGGGAATTTTCACAAAAAGAATAAGAAGAAGATTACAACTATATTAATGGAAAACAATTTCCCAATAGGGTTAGTCAATAGATTGATAAGGCAATATGATATGACGATAACCAAAACCCAACGGTGGAACCGAAACAGTTCAAATCATTATCTTATGTGCAAGGATTTTCTGAGAGATTAGAAAAATCACAAATATTTGATAGTAATAATTACAAAATGGCCCATAAAACAACACACACACTAGGTAGATTGTTTAGTAAAACCAAAGATAGAATAGATAAATTTGATAGATCTAATATAGTATACAAAATACCTTGTGGAGGAAACAATACTGAAAGTTGCAATATGGTATATGTAGGTACAACTAAAAAAAAATTAAGACTTGAATTGCAGGACACAACTCAGATCAAAAATATACACACATATCAACACAAAAAACAGCATTATTATCACACTGTGCAAGCTTAAATCATTTTCCAAACTTTCAAGATACGTCAGTTTTGAATAGGGAAAATAATTATAAAAGTCGTTTTATTTATGTTAGAAATGTTACAAAAAATAAGGACTCCAATAGCGAAGAGAATACATTTTAAAGCGGATACGGGTAATGTAGCTCAGAATTATAGACATTTAATTAGTAAAATTTTGAACATTTCACCGAAAATTGTTTGATGTATCATTGAATTTGTCACTAGGTAACATTTTTAATATATCCGGATGTAACTTGTTGAATTTACCATTAGTTACATATTTTTATCAACCAAATTATTTTTTGACGTAGAATACGTCTTACCTTACGGTATGAGGAGTCATGTCAGGTTTTTATTGTTGTAATCTTTATTTCATTGAATTTGAGGAAACGGCTAGATGAATTTTTTTTAAATTTTTTTTGTAGGTAAATGAAGATGATATCTTTCGTTTGATATACATTTCATATTGGTTGATATATTTCTAGTATTTTAATTTCTCAAATGAAAATTGTTTAAACACATACACTCAAACATATGTGTGGTGTTTGGTTGAGTGTTTTTGGTTGCTCAACATTGCTTAGGAACATGTATCTAGTAAAAACTGAAACGAACAGCAAGCTAATGTTGCTTGGCAACATGTATCTAGTAAAAAGTGAAACAAACAGTAAGCTAACGTAATAAAGCTTTTTTGCGAAAGCTTCAATAAAGCTGTTGTAACATTAATTTTGAATTGTAAAGCGTAAAGCTTTCACACAACGCTCGAATGCTAATGCGAAGACTCGATAAGGTAAACCTTTTTTAATATTAGGGCGGCCCTCTCAACATTCGCAGAACTTATTTCAATAAAAATATTAATTAAAATACATAAATTAAATTAAGTTTAAAAAAATTGAACATAATATTTTTTTTTTAAACGGACTTGAATCAAATGCCGTTGGTAAATATAAAAATTACAGCAGACAGTTGTCCGAGGCCTTCGGCCACGGACTGTCCCTGCAGGCTGTGCCAGAGACACGGCCATTAAGTTTAACGTAGAATACGCCATCCGATAAGACAGAAAATATATATAACAATAAATGATAAATAATATAAGCAAATGAATTTATTGTTATATACATATGTTTTCTGTCTTATCGGATGGCGTATTCTACGTTAAACTTAATGGCCGTGTCTCTGACACAGCCTGCAGGGACAGTCCGTGGCCGAAGGCCTCGGACAACTGTCTGCTGTAATTTTTTGGCTGTAAATTAGAGAAACTATTTCTACACAAAAATGTTTCTGGCTGTAACTTAGAACATTTTTCATATGACAAGAAAATTTCTTCAATTGTTTAATTTTTTAATTTTTTGTTATTGTTGGTTTTTCAAATGGCGTGAAAAAATTTTGTTTATCAATTGTGTTTCATTTCTAATTAATAATAAATCTTCCTGACGATGCTATCCAAAGGATAGCGAAATATCGAAAAAAAATATAATTAATTAATAAACACGACCAAACGTTCGTGCAATTTAATTTTTGAGTACAATACGAAAGGTCGGATAAATCATCACTTATTCAAAAAAAATAGCACATTTTTGGACTTTTTTGTTATAAATTTAACAAAAAAAAGTTCTTCAGATAAGAAGCCACTATTGTCATGATTTTTTTATATCTCAAGTTGCCATTTCCATTTTAAAATTCTGCAATCGGTTACAAATTGCAAAAGATACAGGCTGCTGAATATGGAATCTTTAGTGCCTTTAAATAAGTGAACCGGAGTGTGTGTTCATGGATTGGTACAAACATATTGTATATCAACTGAAAGGTATTAATACGTAACTCATATATATAGTCCGATATATGATCACGCTCTCTTGGTTCAAAAGATATTTGAATTCAATTTTTATTATAAAAATTAACAAGTAATTCATATTTTAAATTTTAAAATAAAAATTGAAAATAAAAGTTGTGGTTTAATTGTCATATAAAAATTTAATATATAATAATTATTTTTAATTTTTATTATTTAAATTAATTTTAATAATTAAAAGTAATTTTAAAATAAAAAATTTAAAATAAAAGTTTATCCTGGTTTCGAATTTACCGTAAAAAATAACATGTGTATTTTGACCACTCTTCTTGGATGCTTTTCTGGCCTTCAATTTTTTTAAACTCATACCTATTATTTGCGGGCCCTGCTATTAAATGACAAATGATGTATTTTAACTTTCAATTGGTGTGTTTCAAATTTCAATTTATGTGTTTTGAATTTAAATTGGTGTGTTTTAAATTTCAAGTGATGTTTTTATCCTAATATTTCAATACAATTTTCAGATTTCGAATGATATTTTCAAAATTAAGTTGATATTCTTTAAATTTCAATTAGAAATAGTGTTATAATAAACAAATATTGCACCTTCCAAATCGGTGAATGTTCAGCACATAACTTCTTCAATAAACCAAGAACTTCTTAAAATGTAATGTTTAAAACTGGCATTTAAAACGTATGTTATGGTCATGTCGATTCTAAGAAAAACTTAAACATTTTAGCTGCTCTTTCCCAAAAAGAGTATTTTTGTCACAAAAGTTCAACTCTACGTAAAGCTTTTGTGTTACTTTCTGACAATAGTGAACTCGAATAGTAAAAACTTGCCTTTTATGCCCATTCAACGAGTCACCGAGACGAATGTTGCCCGATGAAAACACTTTCTGTCCGCTATCCTAATATTTCGAACATTTTGTACTCGCTGAAAAATCTTTCTTTTGTTATTGTTTTGTTGCAAATATAACGTATTTGTACCTTGTCGCAAATATAGTATACTCATGCCCAAAACACATTCTGTTTGGTATTCAATATTATATTTCGCAGGTACAAAGATTAATACGTTATAATATAAGTTTTGTGACCCAAATATGGCTTTCTTTGTTGAATACTGCAGAACACAAAAAAGGGACAGACAACAAAGAAACCAAAAAGCAGGAGATCTTCAATTCATGACACAATACTTTATGTACGAAATCGACACCAATAATTTCACTTCAGGATGTGTCACATGGCGGTCAAACTTCAAAATTAGTTTGTCGCCTCTAAACAATTGTCGGTTGAATAGAAACATTGTATGCTGTTTGCCATTGGACAGATAAGTGATAATGTATAAAAACTTCGTTAGTCGGTAGTTCTGAGTCATATTGAAGCTGGTGATAGCATTGTAAACAGTGCTCCTGAATTTGTTGAGTCATTCAAACTGACGCAATCGAAAATATTGGTTGAAGAAGTTACCGAACGGTAATTTGTTGATATTAACAACGCTTTGGGTACAAGCGAAATATTTGCAAATTCACCAAATTTTGCCGATATTTCGTCTTCTCACCAAATCCGCATCACTGGCAAAAAAAAAAGTAGTCAGTCACTTCTAAACAAGGGTATAAATAATTAAATTTCTTGCAATTTTCTTAATTTTTCTACATAAAATCCTAGTGACGTAAGATGCTTATATTTAAATGATTAACATTTAATAAAACTGAATGGAATGGAAATTCCAAATACCAAAAACAACTAAAAAATATACCGCTGCGATACAAATTTTGTGTTTTTTTCACTTTTTGACATAATTAATTTCAGGAATTCGCACGAATCAAGTTACTGACTCTTTGCGTGATGTTACTGACGTCACTTGCATGTCTCTAAACTTACAGAAAATACCTAATATCTGTACAACAAACAGTTTTATATCATCTTTTATCCTTCATCTTTGACATATTAACGGGAATAAAATGAAACTTTACTCAATTCCCTAATTTTTGTAAAAATGCCCACTTCCAAAATGGCGCGACGTTACTGGCAACTTTAAGTGTTTATAACTCTGAAACCAAAAGAGATAATGGAAGCTGTTCTCCCATAAAATGTCAGCCTTGAGTACTTTCATATGCATCTTTAATATCGAAGATAACATTTTGTTTCATTGAGATGATAAAAAAATATTCGTACGAACGTCACGCTACTGACTTTAGCCGCGACCACATGATTTATTTCTGTTTTCAAATATGATTTTATTGTAAGTTGTAAATGTCATTTCCTAACAATTGTTTGTTGAAATTTAAAAATGATTTTTTATAAATTTTTTAATATTTTTTAATATAAATATTTTATAATAAATATTTCGAACATTTTTATTTCATGCATAAAAATCTCTCTCAAATTTGGAATTTGATTTTGGAATTTAAATCAGTATAATACGAACTTAATAAAACTTTCAAATTTTGTATTAAATACGCATTCCAAATTGGAATATGATTTAAAGTAAAATTGAAAATTAAAACACGGTAGTCAAATTTATATAGAGTTGTAACATGTAGAGTTTAAATATGAAAAGTATATGAAATGGTGGCTAAACAAATATATTGAAAGTGATACATGCACAATTTTATTTAAAATAAAAACCCCAAAAAATCGGTTCCATCGGTTCCACCGGTTTTTTCCAAAATTTAAAACCAAAAATCGGTTGTTTGAAAAACTGATATTTCGAGAAAACCAAAACCGGTTTTAAAAAAATGCCGGTGTTTTGGACACTGTACTTACTTACTTACTTATCCGGTCTCGGACAACCCCGGGGGGTCAGGGACCTTACAAAACGAAGATAACATATTTCGCCAACCAGGTCGATCTTTTGCTTTATCTCTCCAGTTGGCAATACCAAGTGTACGCAGGGATTCGTCAACCTGATCCCTCCAGCGGAGTCTTGGTCTTCCTATTTTTCGTCTTCCTTCGAGTTCGGTTTCGAAACCCCTTCGCGCTGGTTCATCTTCATCCATTCTACTGACATGACCTAGCTAGCGCAATCGCGTTAGCTCATACAGCTCATGATTCATGCGTCGCCGATACTCGCCGTTGTGCACTATAGGGCCATAAATTTTTCGGAGTATTTTTCTCTCGAAGACTCCTACAGATGTTTCGTCGGATTCTGCGCCATTAAGCAAGACCGGTTGAATGACAATCTGGTACAGCTGGACTTTTGTTACTCGAGAGAGGGCTTTATCTCTAAAGTGCTTGCTTATCCCAAAATAACATCTATTCGCAAGCACAATTCTCCGCACAATTCTCCGCTCTCAAGGCTGACGTTGTTGTTTTTGTTCACGGCAGATCCGATGTATGTAAATTCGTCCAATACCTCGAAATTATAACGGTTATCAACGTTCCCGCTTTGGTCTAATCGCGTGGAGGCCCTGTTCGTTGAAACCATTAATTTTGTCTTGTCCTCATTTACCGTCAGACCCACTTTTGCTGACTCCTTCTCAATTCTCGAAAAAACCGCAGTAACATCTCTAATTGTGCGCCCAATGATATCGACATCATCCGCATACGCGAGCAGCATGTGACTTTTGCTGCTGATGGTTTTATTCATGTTGACTGCAGCTTTTCTCATAATGATCTCCATTAAGATGTTAAAGAGATCGCACGATAGGGTGTCGCCTTGCCTGAGACCTCGCTTAGTTTCGAAAGGTTCGGTAAGATCCTTACCAACTTTCACTGCGGATTTGGTGTTCGTCAAGCTCATCCTGCAAAGGCGTATGAGTTTTGCAGGAATACCAAACTCAGACATTGCTAGAGTTTGTCCCGTATAGGACTATCGAAGGCTGCTTTACACTGTACACACAACTAAATATAAAGTAAAGGGTTTTTCAACAGAGACGCTGCAAAAGTAAATCGATAGGGACTGCAAACGACGCCATATTTTTTCCCGCTCTTTTTACATTTCTCTTCAGTAAGGTTTGCCATTTCATCATGGAAAGAAATACGAGCCAACGAGTCGAAATTATTAAAATTTACTACCGCAATTTGGAGTCAGTGGCCTCAACTTTAAGAGGCCAACTTTAAGAGGCCTCAACAATCAGCGATGAGGGTCATTTCTGACTGAATGGCTTCGTCAATAAGCAAAATATGCGTTATTGGTCAGACAGCAATCCACACGTAATCCATGAGTCCCGAAAAAATTACGGTTTGGTGCGGTTTATGGGCCGGCGGCGTCATTGGGCCGTACTTCTTCCGTGATGATCAAGACCGGCACATTACTGTGAATGCGAATCGCTACCGTTCAATGATAACCGAATATTTTTGGCCCCAATTGGATAATATGGACTTGGAGCACATGTGGTTCCAACAGGACGGCGCCACAAGCCACACAGCGAATGCCACAATCAATTTATTGGAAACCAAGTTTGGTGAACGTGTTATCTCACGAAATGGCCCAGTTGATTGGGTGCCTCGGTCGTGCGATTTGACGCCGTTAGATTATTTCCTGTGGGGCTACGTCAAGTCTATGGTCTATGCCAACAATCCAGCGACGATTGATGAACTTCGTACGAACATCGAACGTGAAAGTGCAGCAGTATCGACCGATTTATGCTTGAAAACCGTCGAAAATTTGGTTCAGCGTCTGGACTTCTGCAAGCGTGCCCGTGGTGGCCATGCAAAATAAATCGAGTTCCATACATAATGGCATCGAACGTACTTTCACAGGAATAAAGAATTTCATTGGTTTTGTTTGTTTGGTTTGTTTTATTTAAAAAAAAACTTTTGTAGCGATCTTATTGGAAAACCCTTTATTGTCAAAATCAGGACAATGATTCAAATTACTGCAGTGTAATGATAATGAGGTTTTTTTGTGTAGAAGTGGTTTTATTGTATTTCTGATCGGATTTGAGTCCAACATTTTGGAAAACCCGATTTTTGAATACACTATTCTAGTGCCAAATTAAAGCTATCGATATTTATTTTCATAATTTAATACCATCAATATCGAAAAAACCTGCAGAATATTAAATTCGACGAAGAATTATCGAAATTCTGGTTTTGCACAGACAAGAAAAAGTATCGTGATTGGGACTTGCATCAAATTGAAGCTATTGTCATCATATACATATTTTCGATAATTAATACCTTCATTCCCGAAAAAAACTCCAGAAAATCAATTTCGACGCAGAATTTATAACATTTTAGTTTCGGACTGACTATATGCATCCATGGTGGTCAACGGGAAAAGTATTCAGATTTGGACTAGTGTCAAATTGACGCCATGGTCATGTATTTTCATTATTTAATACCCTCATTTCCGAAAAAAAAAACTCCAGAATATCAAATTCATCCAATTTTTCTCGGACGGAAAATATGCGTCCCTGGTGGTCACCCGGAAAAAATTTTTACTTCGTACTGACAAGATGCGTCCATGGTTGTCAAGTATCAAAGAAAAGCTATCGACATCTACTTTCAATATGGCTGAGTTGCTGGAGTTCGAGCATTGCCATTATTTTTGAGATGTCTTTATTTTTGTGGAGCGGCATATGTGGACCCAACTAACCCCAATTTACCATCTTATAGTGGTTCTTGAGAATCGAATAATGTTAACCCCTTAGTGTGCGTAACCAATTAAAGGTGTTCATCATTCATTACTAGCCATTTTGATTCATTCGAGAAAAGTTGTCCAGACTTTACACACACAACAAAATATAAAGTACATACTCGTAAGTATGTATGCATGTAAAACATTTCGTCTATTAAAATCTTCTACGTAATATGTACATTTATTACCTTATACTGGGATATCCGCTTCACATTTGTTCTGCTTGACATTTCTGGAACTTCACCAACAACCAAAACACACGGTATTTGCAATTGGCTTTTAAACATACATATATGCATACATACATACATACATATTTCACAAATACGACAAAAACGAACCCGCATGCTTATGGACGAATGTTTTTATATTGATCGACTCCCGTTTCGCTAAATCACGTCAAACTACACACTATTTTATCAATTTTCTTAATAATCTATTAGATTTCCGTAATTATCGCGGTTTGTTGCATTTTTATTAAATTTTCCACACACGAAACACGAAAGTTACTTCATTTTAAGAAATATTTGTCAAATTTACACGCACTTTGCTCAATAATTTTGTTTAGACTACAGTGGAATGTTGAAAATAACGGTTTGCAAAAGAAAACCCAAAAAGGGCTCTCAGAGTTGTTAATAGAAAAGAGAGGCGGAGACCTCTTTTAAAAACAGCAAATCTCTTGTGTAAGGGAATGAGTTGCATGAGAGTATATTGAAAACTGATCAGAGATGAGAAAAGTTATAGGGAGTAAGAAGTATGTGTACTTAAAAGAAAAATGTGGCACGAAAAAGTGGCTCTTTGGTAGACATAAGTGACGAAAGAAATAATAACAACAAATGATTTATTATAAATTCAAAGTGAATTGATTTAAATCTAAAAAGCAATATTTAGTATGAAACTCTATAAATTGTAATTTTTTTTTAATTTGGTAAAGCGTTATGAATTTGTATCTACCCATTATTTTAACGACTCCAAGTTAAGGATTTTCATTAAAACCGATTTTTAAATTTTTGTTGACTTTTTATACAGTATTAGAGAAAAGCATGTTGGTTAGGTTACAATCATGGTTGAACTACTGAAGGTTGCGTTTGTGGTAGGGTTCTATAGTCGATACAAAAAGTCGACCATTGGACCTTACGATTATTTCAAATAAATGAAAAGTGGAACCTTTCGACTTTTAATCGACTTTTCGATTATTTAAAAAATATGAAAAGTTGGCTGTTAATCGACTTTTTGACTATTTCCAATATGTTTGTATATGAAAAGTCAACTATTTAAAAAGTAAGAAAAGTCGACTTTTCAGCTACATATTTCAAATATACTTTTCGATTATTTAAAGTCTGTGTATGAAAAGTTGATTTTTCAATTATAGATTCGCTCTAAAAATTTAAATCGGTAGGGTGTCCAGTTTTTATAACATTGAAGATTTAAACCACGTATTTTTAGCTCGGGAGCCGAATTTCATATTTTAAAATATTTAATTATTAAATGTGTAGGAAATATATATGTATGAAATAATAGAAAAGGGGGCAACAAACTGTATAATTGTAATGATGGTACGGGAAAATTGTTTGAAAGGGTGATAAAGTGTTAGAAATTGTTAATTGGAATAAGAAGGGATCAAAACGGGTAATAGTTTAAAATGCGATAAAAGTAGCATCGAATGATTATGAATGCGTTAAAGTTGTGTATACGGGCGGGTTGTGTATACGGGCACAAAGAGAGTAAAACTACAAATAACGAGAAAATTGGATTGGAGTGATTAGGAATGTGGTCAAAATGGAGAATGTGGGTAAAAACTTGGGCAAAATGATTGATGCCAAAACAAACTTTCTTTAAATATCGAACGTTCAATTTGTGATTTCTTCACACAGGTTACTATATTCGTGCCGCTTTGTTGGTCATAAAATGTACAATTACATGAGATTCGCTCAAATTTTATGTACGAATACAAAATTATCACCATCAATTTTCAAATTTGTTATTCTTCATCTGATTATAATAACATATGTACATAAGCACAACGTGAGCCAAATCAATTAGGTGTCTGTTATGCCAAAGTTAATTCTTTCGATTTCTATGATCGCCCATGTGGTTCCCATACATAAATCGGGGTGTAAACAAGATATTAGTAATTATAGGCCTATCTCGCAAATTCAGTGTATACCTAAACTGCTTGAAAAAATTGTTACTATAAAAATTAAACCTATACTTAATAATATTTTTTGTGATAATCAACATGGGTTTCGTATTGGCAGGTCCACTACCACTAATCTTTCCCTTTTTTGTAATTATGTTTATCACAACTTTGACAGAAAATTGCAAACTGACGTTATTTATACTGATTTTGCTAAAGCGTTTGATAAAGCCAACCTCACTGCTCTCTGCATTAAACTTGAGAAGTTAGGTTTATCGTCAAATTTTTTGCAATGGATTACATCCTACTTGTCCAATCGTTTCCAAATAGTTAAAATTAATTCCAACTATTCTTACCGATTTCATGTAACGTCGGGAGTGCCACAAGGCAGCCATTTAGGGCCTCTTCTTTTTTTGCTATTTATAAACGACCTGCCCAAAACTATTCGTTTCTCGCAATCTTTACTTTTTGCGGATGATCTCAAATTATTTCGATCCATTTCAAGTTTAAGTGACTGTTACCTTTTACAGCAAGATATTGATGCATTAGCTGATTGGTGTGATGCTAATTATCTTGTTTTGAATATAAAAAAATGCCAAATCTTTTCGCTTTACAGAACTAATAGTAATATCAGTTTTAATTATAAAATTAGGTCAGTCAATCTGGTACGAGTATCCTTGATCAAGGACCTTGGAATTTTTCTTGATCGAAAATTAAATTTTACTGATCATATTGATTTTATTATTTCCAAAGCTTATTCAATGTTAGGCTTTCTTAAACGTAACACAGCTGAATTTTCTGATCCTTTTACATTAAAGGCTCTCTATAATGCCCTAGTTCGTCCTCAATTGGAGTATTGTTGCATTATCTGGAATCCTATTTTCAGCTCTCATTCTATTAGAATTGAAAGAGTTCAGAAAAATTTTACCAGATACGTATTTTTTAAATTAAATTGGCAAATTGTTAAACCAAGTTACACTACTCGCTGTGCCCTTTTCGATTTGAGTTCTTTAGAGTGTCGGCGTAAAGTTTATTCTGTTAACTTCATACGTGATTTGATACATGGACATATTAATTGCACTGCTTTGTTGGAGCGTATCAATTTTTACGCACCTATAAGATCATTACGCGAGAATTTTCATTTTCGGAATTTTCTGAATAGCTCAAAATATGCTCAAAAAGAACCTCTAACTCATTGCTCTGAAATATGTAATTCTGTCCTTATTGATTGTGATATTTTTAATAACATTTCTAGAATTAGTTTTAAGCAACAATTATTTAAGGCTTTAAATCATAATTAAGAATGTTTTTAATATATTTTTTATTTTTTATTTTTTGATTATTATTATAATTCTGTGTAGTCTATAAGAGGTTTTACCTCTATTGATGAAGAATGAATAAATAAAAACTATTTTTTGATTATTGTTTGCGATCGAAATTTTGACAAACAAAAGTGGACTCTATTATATATTCCTAAAACTCCGCGCATGAGCCAAAAAAATTAGCTCCTCCTCAGTATGAAACTAGCATGAAAGTATTAGATACATATTTCAAAATGCGGGAAAACTCGATTGGAAATATAGGGAATATGTTAAAAGTACAGCCGAAACTCTCTATAACGAAGTAAGTTTTCCATATTGCTAATACATTTTAAGAGCACTGTTTTCGGTCGACTTTTAGTGTATTTTGATCTCTTTACAACGAATCTCTCTATAGCGAATATTTCCTTATAACGAAAAATATTTGCGACCGTAACTTGCAAGCGGAAGCGATGTGTTAACAGCTTTTTGTTACACGGTACCTGTTCGATTTCTATGAACACATTAGTAAATGTTACATTGGAAAATAAAAAAAAATTGTTTTCGTGCTGAAGGCTCTTTGGTATTGCAGTTTCTTTTTTCTTACATCTGCTTTAACATTAGATGTAATATTGTTAAAATCAATAAAGCAGTATTTAGTTCACTGAAATAATGGTTCTTGTTTTGTCATAAACAGAGCGACGACAAAAAGTATTGAATAGTATCATGGTACAAACAAATGGTAGAAGCACTAACCCAGCTGATTTGAAGTGAGTGAGTGAGTTTTTCTCTTATGTAAAAGTTTGCTTACTTTTGTTGTTATACAACCACCGTTCCCCTACAATTGCTGTGTTTGAAATGTTTTCGCCGTAAAAATCACATAGAAACGTTTTAATTTTCATACTTTACATTTTTTAAATGACACCTTTTCCAATTTTGTATACATTTTCATTATTTTTCAAACCGCTGAGTTGGCACTTTACAGACACTGAGCAAAAACAAAATGCCTTTTGTTGTTGGCTTGTTGTATTTGTTGTCGTACTGCATCTACCAATATATTTCTACCATGAGTTGTATAGAGAACTTATTGCACTCTTTTTCCGCTCTTGTGTACAGAGTCTGGGTAAAAGAGTCCAATAGAGCAACATTTCGACAATGTTTTTCCATACATTAAACAATACAAAAACCACAAATGTTTCAAAAGGCATCAATGACTAGACTATTCAATACCCTTTGGCGGCGACGACCTGTTGTTTGTTCGCTGCCGCTACATCACTACCATCATACTTATTATCAGGAAGACTCTTGTTGTACAACAACCACGTATGTGATGCTAACGCTGTGTGTTGTTTGCTTGTGTTCACTTTGATAGATTGCCCTACCCGTGCCTATAGATGTTAACACATCAAAAATACCAAAATTTTTTTAAATCGCGCGATTTTTGGGGACTTCCCCTAAATGTAAACATATTCAAGTTCATATGTGTATCGGCTTTACAGATCATTAGTGATCTTAAGGCGTAGGAGTAAACATGACGCATATTAATCACTACCAAATTCACGAATGGGAGAAAGAAGGTGGATTGGTTTTGATCAACAATTTGATGGAGTTCGGAACTCTCCCAAAATACGTAACTATGTTTGGCCCGAGTAGTCACCCAATCCCAATGGTGTTACGGCAGAATGACCGAGCATACAAATGTTGCTGCAATAGATTTGTGGTTCATTGACAAAGAAAATTTTTTATTTCCCGCTCTTTTTTGAAAGGAAAAATTTGTGATATTGAGTTTTTTGAATTGTTTTTGAATTGTTAATTACTAAAACATAACATTTGTTCCCTGAAGAAATCGCCCAATGTGGAGACGAAATATTGGAGATAAATAAGCAACACAAATAAAAGATCTTACGCTCGTTTAAAAAAATATCGCATAAAATATAAGTAAAAATGCACTTAAAGACAAAAAATTATTAACAAAATTTCAAAATATTAACTTAACTACTGAAAATATCTATCTTATTTAACATTAAGCGTAATTATCCTAATTCCTATTAACTAAATGTCTGTAATTCTGAGCTATATTCGCTATGTCTGTTTTATAGTTAATCCTTTGTGTTAATGGAACCTTCATGATTTGTAACATTTCTAATGTATGTATATCTGCGTTTGTCATTGTTTTCCGTGTTCAAAATTGATGTAACGGGTTTTTCAACAGAGACGCTACAAAAGTAAATCGATAGGGACAGCAAAGGACGCCATATTTTTCCCCGCTCTTTTGACATTTCTCTTCAGTAAGGTTTGCCATTTCATCATGGAAAGGTATACGAGCCAACGACGAGTCGAAATTATTAAAATTTTCTACCGAAATTTGGAGTCAGTGGCCTCAAGTTTAAGGGCGCTACGTCCAATTTATGGTCGTCATAATCATCCTACCAGATCAACCATTGAGCGTCTAGTGGAAAAATTTGAATCCACAGGCACAGTACAAAATGTTCCCGTGCCAGTGAGACAAAGAAGTGCCCGTAGTGTCGAGAATATTGCTGCCGCTGAGGCTTCAGGTCATTGGGCCGTGCTTCTTCCTGATGATCAAGACCGGCACATTACTGTGAATGCGAATCGCTACCGTTCAATGATAACCGAATATTTTTGGCCCCAATTGGATAATATGGACTTGGAGGACATGTGGTTCCAACAGGACGGCGCCACAAGCCACACACCGAATGTCACTATCAATTTATTGGAAATCAAGTTTGGTGAACGTGTTATCTCACGAAATGGCCCAGTCGATTGCCCACCTCGGTCGTGCGATTTGACGCCGTTAGATTATTTCCTGTGGGGCTACGTCAAGTCCATGGTCTATGCCAACAAGCCAGCGACGATTGATGAACTTCGTCCGAATATCGAACGTGAAAGTGCAGCAGTATCGGCCGATTTATGCTTGAAAAACCTCGAAAATTGGGTTCAGCGTCTGGACTTCTGCAAGCGTGCCCGTGGTGGCCATGCAAACGAAATCGAGTTTGAGTACATAATGGCATCGAACGTACTTTCACAGGAATAAAGAATTTCATTGATTTGGTTTGTTTTATTTAAAAAAAACTTTGATTTCATTGATTTGGTTTGTTTTATTTTAAAAAAACTTTTGTAACGCTCTTATTGAAAAACCCTTTATTGTCAAAATCAGGACAATGATTCAAATTACTGCAGCGTAATGATAATGCGGTTTTTTGTGTAGAAATGGTTTTATTGTATTTCTGATCGGATTTGTGTCCTGCAATTCTAGTCTTTAATCTATTTTTTTTGATGTGTTAACATCTATACGCGCGCCTGTAGGGCAGTAAACTATAAATTTAATACATACACAAGTGTTAGGTTTGTAAGAGTAAATCATCGTTTGTTTGTTCGTTGCTTGGCAGTCGGTATTGAAAGTGATTATTGGGCGATTTTCATATAATTTTCCCACGCGATTTTCTCCGGAAATTCATAGCCGATTTTATTAATTTTTGGATTAAAAAGCTAGTGCGGGTTTCGACGAAGAGTTTAAGCCAAAAATTAAGGCGATCCGATATCGGCGAGCCGAGATTTAAGTGTTTTAATTTGGAGTATTAATTTGGAGTAATATTAAAAAAGTATTTTATGTTGAACTTCGGTTATATCGTACGAATATAACAATGTATGTATGTATGTACAAGTGTCTGTTGCTTTGCATTCTTTGACTTTTGTGGGAATAAAACAAAAAGTATTGAGCAAGAAAATAATGACACATGTGCTTGCACTGGGTCATGGTAGAATGAGAAGGTAAACTCGGTACACAGCTGATTTCAATTTTTTCTCGTTGTTTAGTTGGCCGCTTCTGTCAGTTTCAAAGGTTTTGCTTTAGTACTTCTCTGTTTACATTTATTTGTTGGTATATGTATGGGTTGATTTTGACATGAGGAGAGCCTAAACAAAAACAAAATGCCTGTTGTTCTTGCCCACAATTGTTGTTGTATCTACTGCGACTACTTGGTATTTTTACTATGCACTGGGTCTTTAAATAATTTTAAGTATTAATATTATTTAACTGTAACGTCATCATATGATTGAACGCTGTTTTTTATTTTCCAATGTAACATTTACGAATGTGTTCATAGAAATCGAACAGGTACCGTGTAGCAAAAAGGTGTTAACACATCGCCCGTGAGTTCGAACACTCATTGGATTTTTTTTGTACCTACGTATACCATATTGCAATTTACATTATCCTTACCCTTACACGGTATCTTATACACTGAATTGGACCTTTCAAATGTATCTATTCTATCCTTTGTTCTGCTGAATAATGAACCTAAAGTATTATATGTTCTGTGTGCCACTGAATATTTCTTGTCATCAAAAATTTTAGATTTTTCTAATCTTTCAGATATAAGAGGTACATAAGTTAGAGTTTTATAAGTTTTCGGTTCAGTAACCGTTCTCGTATTCATGTTTTTCCCAATGCAACTTATCTGTACCTTAATAAGACAGTATAAGAACCGGAAACACCTGAATACGAGAACGCATCCGAATAAAATTGTTATCACTCAAGAACTGAAGCCATTGGAAACGTCATTAAAATTGGAAGATTCGATTATTTCAAGAAATTCTGACATTGAATGGCCTCCAAGGAGTTGTGATTTAACACCATTAGACTATTTCTTGTGGGATTATTTGAAGTCATTGGCCTTTAGCAGTAAGCCAGACTATGTTCAAGCTTTACACGTCAATATTGAACGTGCTAATCATGAAACACGACTTGATTTAGTGAAAAAAAGTGCTCGAAAATTGGATTCATCGAATTCGTTCCAGCAAAAGAAGACGTGGAGGCCATTTGAAAGACGATTTATTCAGAACTTAATCGTATCGATTTCAATTCACATTAAATAAAAAGCAGTTGAATTTCCACAATTAGTGTGTTTTGTTTTTAAAAAGAAATCATGTTCTCAAATTGGAAAACCCTTTATAAAGTACATACTCGTATGAATGTATGTATGACATTTCATCTATTAAACTCTTCTCCATACAAATGTTCATTTATTACCTTATCCTGGGATATCCGCTTCTCATATTAATCTGCTTGACATTTCTGGAATCTCAGCAACAACCAAAACACACGATCTTTGCAATTCCCTACAAACGCAAATGCATACATACATACATACATACCAAATACGCGAAAAAAGAACCCACATGCATATGAATGAATGTTTTTATATTGAACGACTCCCATTTCCGAAATCATTTAAACTACACATTATTTTATTAACGTTCTTAATAAACTACTAGAATTCAATTTATGCAATTAATACTAAACACATTAAACACAAAAATTACATAATTTTAAGAAAGATTTGTCAAATTCACACGCACTGTGCCCAAAAATTCTATTAGTCATGTTTTAGATTTTGCGTCTTCAGCCTGCGTTAATCGTTAAATTCTCTTTTGAACACCCTTCGTAAATCACGACCATTTACACTCTGCGTTCCACCCATGGGTTCTGTATTGTCTAATCGGCTGTTTTGCTTCTTACTTACATTCGAAATAATTAGTTTTTCAAACAGAGGTGTCTGATTTTGACGTTGCTGATATTTATTAATGAGAATCTCCACGAATTATTGTATCTACACATTTTATTTAATATTTTTCCATTTATTTATATTCATATTATACAAATACATACTCAGAAAGTAATATCATAGAGTAATCTCAGACTAGAGAGAATATTTGGCTCATCTGACGTTTCCTTTCACACTCTTCGTGATGCGGTCGGTGTGATAGAGAGATGTTTGACGAAAAGTGATATACACCAGGTGGAATTACAATAACTTCTTGCTTTAATTTTTCATGCCATTTTGGTGAAAAACTGTGAAATTTAAATGTGTTTTAAACTTTTTTATTGACTGTTATTGTTAGCATACATTTGTGCTGTATTAACACAATAATTTTAACACACAAAACGAGATGCCGTTGCTGTTATTTTGTTCGCTGTTTTGAACCATTGCCTATATCAGGTATTAGTAAAGCAATTCTTTTCAACATCAAACGTAAATATCACACCAGGCCAAATGTCATAAATTTGGTGGGAGAACTAGTGGGTCTACTATAAGTATTAATCTATGGTAATATACGCAAACGATGTTCTCCCTTCAAAATCAGAAAGAGTGTGAAACAACATGGCAGAAGTACGAAAGAGAGTAAAGAGAAACATCAAAAATCCTCTCGAATTCTTGTCTCGTGCTTGTTTGTTTATCCCTCTTGCTTTTTCCCACCTCCCGACACCTGAACTCGAAAGTCATGGGTGAAAGCCACGAGTGAAACGCATAATCTAAAGGGTATCTTAGTCTACAGCGGAATGTTAAAACTAACGGTTGCAAAAGAAAAAAACAAAAAAGGGCACTGTGAGCAGTTAATAGACTAGAAAGAGAGATGAAGACCACTTTGATAATGCTGAGAGTGCATTGAGAACTTATCAGAGATGAGAAATTTATAGGGAGCAAGAAGTACGTGTACTCAGAAGAAAAATGTGGCACGAAAAATAGGTTGACGAAAAGAAATGATAATAGCAAATGATTTATTATAAATTCAAAGTGAATGGATTAAATGTAAGAAGCAATTTATATTATGTAATTATACTTCACAAATTTTAAATTTGTACTAATTTAGTAAACCGTTATGAATTTGTATCTACCCATTATTTTAACGACTCCAAGTCAAGAAATTTCATTAAAATAGATTTTACGAGTTTTTGTTTTCTCTTTGACACAGTATTAGAGAAAGGTACTTTGGTTTGGTTAGAATCAAGGTCGAACTAGTGAAGGTTGTGTTTGCGGTAGGGTTCTATAGTCGATAGAAAAAGTCGGATTTTCGGCCTTAAGATTGTTTAATAAATGTGAAAAGTCGACTTTTCGATGAGAAGAAGAAGTCGACCACTCGACTTTTCGATTATTTCAGAAATATGAAAAGTCTACATTTAATTGACTTTTCGATTATATCAAAAATATGAAAAGCCGGCGCTTAATTTCCAATAGGAAAAGTCGACTACTTCAAATATAAAAAAAAAATCGAATTTTCATATACATACACTGTGGCACTGTCGTGACCACATTTATGCATAGGATGTCTTACTTTTGATGGCAAATGTTAAAAACTTTCCAGCCTTAAGACAAACCACTAAAAAATTTAAAAATCTCCATTCGAAACTCTTGCAGGTCTCGCAAAATAATTTAAATAAAATTATTGGCTTTCGAACGATGCTGGCTGTAGGGTGAATCTTCTAAAGTGAGCAAAGTTACATTCAGCAGCATTCTCAATGTCCCATCTTTAAAAAAATTAAAAAGTATACTCATTTCTTAATAAAATTCAAAAATAATATCAAAAGTTTAATGGTATCTTTTCCGCAAATTTCTGCAATTTTTAAGTTACAAACAAGTTTTAACTTTGAGAACCTGTCACTTCCAAACGGTTTGAAATAACTACAAACTTATTTGAAGCTAATTTCTTTTGAAGTGGTTTATATACGGTGGTGTTTTCAAAAATAACGATCTGAATAAAAATAGACGAGTTATTAACAAAAACCTAAGACAAGTGAGAGCAAATATTTTCAGTTTTTATCTTTCATTGCAAATATCTTTTGAATGGTACGATATATGTCATATACTTTTTGTTTGTCTCTCTTAAAAGACTTCTCCAAGCAAAGAATTTTAAACATCGGCTCAAAATTGTAGAAGTTACAGGTCGTCAAAACATGAACAGCAACAAAGTGGTCCACTTTGCCACCCAGTACAAAATGCTGCATAACAACATGGTGTCTCCAAATGCTACGTTCTAAATGCCTGACTCCTCTTCAACAAATTTCTGGTACATTCTTATTTGATCCGCAAAACAGTTTAGAAGTTCTGAAATTATTGCCACTTTTTTGCCGAACTGTGTGATGTTATTTTTGAGATATTTGGAGTGAAATTATAAATTTTTTTTCCCAAAATTTTGCTGACACAAATTCAAATTGAGTTACACCCTGGTCAGTAACAGAATTGTTTAATATTTTTTCAATCTTAGATAGACGTAGGTAAAAAAATATGATTATATTTTGAATTCTATACTTTGATCAGAAAAGAAAAATTACTCCTTAAGTTTTATAATTTTCTTCACTTATAAAACTTAGTTAAACATTTTGCTTAGCACAAAAGGTAGAAATATTTGGTGCAAGTGTAACTACCAACAATCAAAATACTGTTGAATACTTCGTCATTATTTGCTTGTCATTGAAATGCAAATATTTTGATTTAATTTTCGTGAAAAATGTTCAACGGAATTTTATAAAAGAACTAAGTTATAAAACGCAAGATAGATATAAGTTTTATTTTCTGATCAAAATATAAAACTCAAAAATTAATCTTAATTTTCAGAGCAATTTAAAAAACTCAAAAAGTAATAATTGTCTTCTTCAAAATGAATAAAAATCAAAAAAAATCTTTATCGTCTGAATGATAAATTTCGAATGATAATCATTATTGTTGGAATAATTGATACAAATGCAGATATACGGGTATGATATACGATATACGATTTGACATAATGATAATGTTCTTTTCTGCAAATAATGGGTATCAAAAAATGTACTCCTCTTTTTCTGACATTACACAATATCTATACATACATATATATAAAATATTTCTTATGCCAATAAAATTCGTTGAAATGTCAAATCGTATTCGATTTTGGCTCGATCGATGTTCATCACATGCCGGATAAGCATTATTTTTTTGAGTTTTTTAATAACAATTACAAAACAAAAAATTATAGTGGACTTGGAGCCCATCGACAGAATGATTTGTGTATTATAAAAAGTTTAGTACGGTTTCTCCATTTCTTTACCTTAATTTAGAATGAACGTAACTAACCATTTTTTTGAAATAGCATTTTTTTTTTCATATCCTGATAGAAAAACATATTACTGAAAAAATTATTAAATTATATGCACTCAAAATTTTAATCAACCTGCATTAAAACAGTTTTAAAATTTCTGAAATTATCGCATTTATTAAGTATTTTCCTCCTCCTGTACAATTTTTTAAATTACGAAAATAATTATTGTTTTCTCTCCCTGATTTTTACAAAACGTATAGATTTCCATTTCGTTATAAAACTCTGTTTAACCGAAAACCGGTTTTGCAAAAATTAGAATTTTCGAAGAAACCGAAAACCAACATATTTGAAAACCGATGTTTTGAATACACTATTATTATAGTGCCAAATTAAAGCAATCGATATTTATTTTCATTATTTAATACCGCCAATCCCGAAAAAATGTGCAGAATATCAAATTCGGCAAAGAATTATCGAAATTTTTTGGTTTCGCACAGACATGATGGATTCATGGTGGGTAGCAAGTAAAAGCTTCGTGATTGGGACTAGTATCAAATTGAAGCTATTGTGATCATCTATTTTCAATATTGAATACCGTCAGTCTCGAAGAAATCTTCAGAAAATTAAATTCGACGCAGAATTTATAAAATTTTTGTTTGGGACTGACCAGACGCATCCATGGTTGTCAACAGTTTAGTTTAGAGATTTGGACTGGTGTTAAATTGAAGCCATTGTAACATATTGTCATTATTTAATACCCTCAGTTCCGAAAAAAAGTCAGGGATATCAAATTCATCCATTAACTTATGCATTTTTTCTCGGACGGAATATGCGTTTTGAAGATATCTTGATAAGCTTTCCAATGATACCCATATTGTCCCTGTGCGTCAATATATGTGGAATATATAGGGGTTTATATGTTGAATCTTAGGGGTCCCGTAATCCGGGAAATATGGGTCAGCACCAAAAAAAATTTTCACCTTTTTTTCTGGATGACAACTTCTACCCAGTGATGGTACTTTGAAGCCGATCCGAGATACCGACCTATACTGGATATGAGCCATTCTTAAATTTTAAAAGTCACAAAACAATTATACTCATGCTCAAACTAATTTTAAAATCGCCATATCGCCAAACTAAATGACCAATTATAGACCGGACGACAGATTCGTAATCAGCGCTTCAACCTTAACTAAGAAGCGCCACAAAAAACATTTAAAATCAAAAATTTAGTTTTTTCATATTTTAAAAGTATCAACAAAATAAAACGAAATATAATTCTTTTGACTAAAAGTAATTGCATTTGGTGCGAAAGGTTTTTTTGAAATAAAAAAATGTAAACACACAATTGTTCATATTTGATCATGCCCTACATCATACTCCAAGAGCATCCGCCGCAAAAAAAAGTGACTAACCCTAATGTACATAATATGTATGTACATATGTATAATTTCGTCTATTAACCTTTTCTTCATACACATGTACATTTATTACCTTATCTGGGATATCCGCTTCACATATTGTTCTCCTTGACATTTCTGAAACTTCACCAACAACCAAAACACCCGATATTTGCAATTGGCTTACAAACTCATATGCATACATATGTACATACATATGTCACAAATACGACAAAAACGAACCCGAATGTTTATGGATGAATGTCTTTATATTGAACGACTCCCGTTTCGCGACATCACTTCATACAACACATTATTTTATCAATTTTCTTAATAATCTATTAGATTTGCGTAATTATCGCGGTTTGTTACATTTTTATTTAATTTTCCACACACGAAACACGAATACTACTTAATTTTAAGAAATATTTGTCAAATTTACACGCACTTTGCCCAAAAATTCTAATTAGACTACAGCGGAAAGTTGAAAATAACAGTTTGCTAAAGAAAAAACAAAAACGGGAACTCAGAGTAGTTAACAGACGAGAAAGAGAGACGAAGACATCTTTGATAAAGAGCAATTTTCTTGTGGAATTCCATAAGAGTACATTAAATTCTGATCAGAGATGAGAAAGTTATAGGGAGTAAGAAGTCTGTGTACTTAAAAGAATAATGTGGCACGAAAAAGAGGCTTTTTGGTAGACATAAGTGGCGAAAGAAATGATAATATCAAATGATTTATTATAAACTCAAAGTGAATTAATTAAAGATAAAATGCAATTTATAGTATGTAATTATACAAATTTGAAATTTTTATTAATTTAGTAAAGCGTTGTGAATTTGTATCTATCCATTATTTTAACGACTCCCCAAGGTAAAAATTTCCGTTAAAATCGATTTTTGTTGGCTCTTTACACGATGGCTCATGGTTGAACTAGCGCAGGTTGTGTTAGGGTTCTATAGTCGATACAAAAATTCGAATTTTCGGCCTTACGATTAATTAAGAATATGAAAGTCGACTTTTCGATTATTTCAAATAGATGAAAAGTCGACCATTCCATTTGTCGACTGTTTCAAAAACATTATTTAAAAAAAATTGAAAGTCGACTTGTAATCGACGGTTCGATTATTTCAAAAATGAGAAAAGTCGGCTTTTATTTGACTTTTTTATTGTATGTACATACATATATGAAAAGTCAACATTTGTGTATTTGAAATAGTCGACTTTTCGTATATAGTTGGGGTCAAAATAATAGCAGCGCACGACTTTTATAAACGTCTTTTATTATATTTTTTTGTTTTATAATTTTTGTATTGCCTATACAGAATAATTTAAAATAGACCTAACGATATTTAAATCATCAAATTTTAAAAAATATATCATATTCCAATTTGGAATGCGTGTTTAATATAAAAAGTTTTATTCAAATTTGCATTAAACTGATTTAAAATCGAAAAACATATTCAAATTTTTAAAAGATTTTCATGTATGAAAAACATTTAGTTATCAAATAACACCAGCCGTCGGTGGTGCAATGGGTAGTATGCGCGCCTCTTGTACATGAGATCCCGGGTTCGATCCCCGCTCTGACCACCTTAAAAAAAAAATTTTTTTCGGCGGCGGTCACCTCGCATAGTGACGGCGACACTATCGAGTATTTAGCCATGAAAGGCTTCTCAAAATACCGTTCGGAATCTGTGTAAAAACTGTAGGTCCCAATCAGTGAGTGAAAAATTAGAAAGCGCACAGCTCACTGGTTGTGAGAAGCTCTCCCCAATCCCTTCAAGGGATGTAATGGGAAACGGTTTTTTTTTTTTATCAAATAATTTTATTCTTGAAAATTGAAAAAAAAATTTTCTTAATTAATTTTTAATTAATTCAAGTCATAAAATCATTTTGGAAACATTCTTTGGATAAGTCCTTTAGAACTTATTGAAATCATTATTATAGAAATCATGTTTCTTAATTCCAAAATTTCACTAAAATTCAAAATCATATATCATTTACTAATTTAAGGATATTAACACAAAATACTTAAAATCCGATTAACCGGTTATCCGACGTCAAATAACCGGTGTCCAGTTTGTTCGAGAATTACTTTGTTTTACAACCGGCACACGGTTAATATCAAAAAACCCGGGTAACCGCATTTCCCGGTTCGGTTTTGGACACTCTAGAGTTGTGTTATGTGAGTACCAACCAGAAATAAGTGTTTATTTGGTGACGTTGTTATAATTACTTAAGTAGTGTCACATTTTGCGGGTTAGTCGTCATTTAGAGTAAGATTTTATAAAATATACACTGATTTTTAAATAATTTTGTGTTATTTATTTTCTTAAGTGAGACGAGGAAACATTTTGATTAAGAAAAACGGGTTCTTGTAACAATTTTGATATCTGAGGGAAATCTTATGGGAAAATTCTGAATTTATTCCAGTGTTCTGCGAAAATGATCAGAAATATCATTTTATGTAAGGAAAATGATGAAGGACGTGGCACAAAACCGCTGGTATCACCTGCAACAATTTGGCGAATAAAATGCGTTAGCACCAACAACCCACTAACGCCAGCCACCGAAATATAAGACAACGTTTGTACATCTCTAAGTCATGAAAACGCGCGCAGCAGAATACGTGACCATAATCTGTACGGAACAAGTCACAGAAAAGTCCCACTTTAAAAAAAGTACACGTTTCCACAAGATTGCAATATGCAAACACACCGCTACAGTGACCAACTGATAGGTGGAGGAACATTTTATGATCAGATGAATCACAAATTGTTTGCAGGGTCTCATCAATTTGTAAGACGTCCACCGAATATGGAATAGGTCCAACGTCATACTACCAAAACTGTCAAAAGTGGAGATCAAATGCATAGGTTTGGGCGCGTTTTTCAAATTACGGAGTTGGATCAAAACATTTGCTGAGAACTACCATATACTCCACGCCGTCCAATATATAGAAATACTACAAAATATTATACTACAAATAGTGGCCGTCGGTCGTGCAATGGGTAGTGTGCGCGCCTCTTGTACAGGAGATCCTGGGTTCGATCTGCTCCAACCACCTTACAATTTCTTTCGACGACGGTCACCTCGCTTAGTGACGGCGACACTATCGAGTATATGGCCATGAAAAAGCTGCTCAAAATACCGTTCGGAATCGGTGTAAAACTGTAGGTCCCAATCAGTGAGTGAAAACTGGAAAGCGCACAGCTCAGTGAATGTGAGAAGTTCTCCCCGGTCCCTTCATGGGATGTAATGGGAAACCATTTATTTATTTTAAAATATTATGCTTTCATATGCCGAATATGAAATGCCTCTTAAGTGGGTCTCTGCGCAGAACAATAATCCAAAACACTTAGCCGACTCCCAAAAACCCGGTTTGAACAAAATAATATCGATGCTATTATATGGCCCGCGCACTCACCGGATCTCAATCCATTCGAAAATTTGTAGTGGGTTGTCAGAAAGGAGGTCTCACTAGCAGTACCAAAAAACACTAATGAGCATAGGTGCGTAATATGCAACGATATTGACAAAAGAAATCCACACAAAAAGCCGTAAAGTGAAAGTGAGTTTTATTTTAATCGAGTTAAGTTATAAAAATGATTAATTTTGAGTAATTTTACAAAAATCAACCCATGATCAATATTTTTGAGAAAAAAAAATAAAACTCATAATAATTATTTATGAGTTTTAATTTTTGCTCAATTAATCATTAACTTTGAAGAAAATCCTTAAAACTCATAATATAATCATTAATATGTAATTTTTATAATAAAACTCATAATAAAACTTTGGTTTTTATTTGAAGCCAAATTAAGAATGGCACAGTATTATCTTTAAATCCCGAAGCAGGTTCCCGAAGAAAAACAAAAAGTTTCTATTTCGACATGTTTTATGTGTTGGCGCTGCTTTTTTTGACTGCAGCTGTACATACATATTAGAAATAATCAAAAAGTCGATAAAAATCTGACTTTTCATATTGTTGAAATAATGGAAATGTCGGAAAGTCGACTTATCATATTTTTGAAATAATCGAAAAGTCGTTTAAAAGACAACTTTTCATATTTCTGAAATAATCGGAAAGTCGAAAAAGTCGACTTTGCATATTTTTTAAATAATCGTAATGTCGAAAAGTCGACTTTTTGTATCGACTATTGAACCTTAACACAAACACAGCCTGCACTAGTTCAACCATGATTCTAACCTAACCAACTTACTTTTCTCTAATATTGTGTAAAGAGTCAACCAAAATCGTAAAATCGATTTTAACGAAAATTTTTAACTTGGGGAGTCGTTAAATTAATAGATAGATACAAATTCACAACGCTTTGCTAAATTAATAAATATTTTAAATTTGTACCTATAATTACATACTATAAATTGCTTTCTAGATTTATTCAATTCACTTTCAATTTATAGTTATAAATAATTCTAATTATAATAAATCATTTGTTATTATTATTTCTTTCGCCACTTACGTCTAAAAAAACCTTTTTTTCGTGCCACATTTTTCTTTTACACTTCGTTTTTCTTATTCCCAACACTTCTTTCTTAATCCTTACACTTCTTTTTTACTCCTTATAACCACTATAACTGTTCTCATCTCTGATCAGTTTTCAATGTGCTGTCATGCTCATGCACGTACGCAAGAGATTTGCTCTTTTTCAATGAGGTATTCGTCTCTCTCTCTCTCTCGTCTATTAAGTACTCTGAGTCATTGATGATATTTGATTCGAGGGGACTTTTTGTAGTCCTCCGAAAGTACTTTTTTCACCTTTTTGTTACACGGTACCTATTCGATTTCTATGAACACATTAGTAAATCTTACATTGGAAAATAAAAAACAGCGTTCAATCATATGATGACGTTAAATATAAATAATATTAATACTTAAAATTACTTAATACCTACTTTTTGTTGTATTCGCACAAAAAACAAAGAATGAAAAGCAACAGACACATGTACATTAGAAAGGGGGAAAAAATTGCTGCTGTCACCACCTAAAAATGAAGTTCAGAGCGCTTAATGACTATTTGCAAAATATTGCGATTCTGGGTTCAGCAAATTGTGAGCTATTTTGCTTTAAAAACGTCTTTAATTATCAGGTATTTTGGGTGTAACTTTTAAGATGTTGCAGATATTTGGAAAATTTATTATGGGTACGTAGACGTTTATGAGTTCTTGCATTGCACATATTGTTTTTATTTGTATTTTTGAAGTTGATTGAGTTGTAGAAGTTTAAATGCCGTTTTTTAGTGGATTTTCGTGGAGCCCTAAGAAAAATCAAAATAACTCCGTAATTTTTACTCGTATATTAACACTGAAGATGTCATTGTGAAGGTTCTAAACTCAGCTTCGTAGCTCGGTATGATTCTTTGGAACATAACGTTAAATTATACAGGTTATTTTTATTTTTGTTGGTAGTATTTCAAAATTTTTTGAAAGTTATCATTTAAAATTACATTGATCGGAAAAAATGTTGCAAATTTTTATCCGCAGTAAAAAGCGCTATTTAATACCTTTGAAATGATATGTAAATTATGTATATCCGAAAAGAAATGGTCGTAATATTTGCATTTTTGTAAAACAACTTTCAAGCTTTCAGGTCTATAAAACAGTTTAATATTGAATGTGAATGCATTCAATGTTTGAATAGAATCGGAAAAATAAGAGAAATACAATGGTTTGGTAGTTTAATTGATTATGTTTCTTTGAAAACCACAATATTTACAAAAATTTTACAAAAAAAAAAAAATTATTGAAACATTTAATGCATTCACATTCAATATTAAACTGTTTTATAGACCTGAAAGCTTCAAACTTGTTTTACAAAAATGCAAATATTACGAACATTTCTTTTCGGATATACAAAATTTATATATCATTTCAATGTCGATCAATGTAGTTTTAAATGATAACTTTCGAAAAATTTTGAAATACTACCGACAAAAATAAGATGTATAATTTAACGTTATGTTCCGAGCTACGAAGCTGAGTTTATAACCTTCGCAATGATATCTTCAGTGTTAATATACGAGTAAAAATGACGGAGTTATTTTGATTTTTTCGTAGGACGCCACGAAAATCCACTAAACTTCTAAAACTCAATCAACTTCAAAAATTCAAATAAAAACAATATGTGCAATGCAATAACTCCTAAACGTCTACGTATCCATAATACATTTTACAAATATCTGCAACATCTTAAAAGTTACACCCAAAAAACCTGATAATTAGAGGTGTTTTTAAAGCAAAATAGCTCACAATTTGCTGAACCCAGAATCGCAATATTTTGCAAATAGTCATTAAACACTCTGAACTTTATTTTTAGGTGGTGACCTAAGTCATTTTTTTTTTGTATGAGATTTGACCCACCCTAATGTACATGCATACATTGTTATGTTCGTACATACGTTACACAAGTTTATACAATTTTCGTTGCTATCTGGCTTTCTCATTTTTATATATGTATAGCTACGTCATTTGTCTCTTGGCTCTGAGAGCGCTCCGCAACAATATTTTATTTGACTTACGTATATATTCGTACATACGCTACACAAGCAGTGTTGCCAGATTCGCACTTTAGCTGCAATTCTAGCTCTATTTTGTTGGTTTCTGCACTTTTTTTTTGAAAAAACATGCGAAATGCTTTTTAGCACTTTTTTGGCAATATTTGCCAACTTTTCACATATATATGTATGTATCTCGCTTCATTTTTAGCATTTTTTGTCTATGTATAATGTATGGCTGTTTTTCGGAACTGAACTGTGAAATAATGCTTATTTTCAACCAGGAGCTATAACAAAAATAAAATTGCCATGGGTGTGAATGGTAAATACGTACGTGTTGGATTTTAAAAAATCCGTTCCTGCACAAGTATGTTGGTTCATATTGTTTATTAACAATTTCAATAGTTTTGATGTACGGAGTACATGACTCTAAAAAACCAAAATAATTTTGTCGATTTGTCAATTTGCCTCTAGGTTCATTACTGGTCAAAATCGATTAGACGGTTCAACCGTCTAATTACTTTAATAAGTTTAACAAACGGAAACAGTTTCTATTAAAGTTGTTACTTGGTTGACCGCTTTTGAGTTTATATTTCAGTATTCCAAATTTGAATGTGGCTTCCTAATTTTAGTAGTAAATGATATTAATTTTCTAATTTTATTATGGTTTTCGTACATGAAATTTTTTACAAAACTGTGCAATTTAATCTAAATTATTAATTTTGCATATGAATTTAAAAGTCATGTTTTTCAAAATTTGATAAAACAATTTATTTTAAACAAATAAAATTTTAAAATATGAATAAAATTTAAAAAACCTAACTCGAAACAAGTACAGAAATTTCAGTTGGGTAAACCGACTTAAACATACCCTCACATTTAGTTATCCTTTGGTTCCGAGTTCCACTTTAGTTAATGTATGAGAAGTTCATACTACAAGCTTACAAGGTCAGGAGCATTTTTCTATTTGAAAAATGGTTGGTTTTTGGCGGAATAATAAACAATTCAGTTAGACACATGCCTAATTTCTGTGCCTGAATTGATATTTATACCCGTGGTAAATTTGGCTTATTAAATAGCAGAGTGACATATGTAAAATATTATCTAATTACCACTTTCGGATGTGTTGTGTTTTTGGAGTATTTATCATGACTTCCTGCCAATTGTCCGCTCAACATTTGACTGACATATACCAGAAGGAGTGGGGTCATAACACCCATTTTCAATCCCAAACTAAGTTTGTTTAAATACTAGCCAATAACAATATTGCATTGTGGTCGGTAAAGGTTTACGGCAGTTCCCATGTTGATCAGCCAGACAGACAGACGGGCATGGTTCAAAAGTATTAAAAAATCCCAAAACGAAATTGGTACACAGATACTTTAGGTTTAATATGACTCCTTCTATGCATTAATTTGTTTCCGTATCAAATGATATCCATATACCCCCAACCCTTTGGGTGATGGTGTTCGATTATGTATGGTCTACGAAAATGTATTTTTTATTGAATATTGGGCATAAAGTGTCCGCATTATGACAATTGTTGATTATATCAGTTTTAGCACTTTTTTTTATAGCAAATTGCACTTTTTTGGCATATTTTTTTGACCGCTTCTGCCAACACTGTACATAAGTTCACCCAATTGTCGTTGCTCTCTTAATATCTCATTTGTATGTACATATCAGGGATGATTTTTGTAGTGAATAAGGACCTTTATATCTCCTATTAATTTCAAAAAGTCCCCAAATCCTTTTGGTCCAATAAGACTACTTTCGGATTTGACTCACCAAATTTTATGTTAGAGGTTTTTAAATACAACACATGGCACAATAAGTAAGGTAGAAGTAGTAGGAATTGCAGGAGTTTTGTTTTTATTTCAAGGGTCGACCTTGTCAAACTCAGCTGATGGAAATTGCCAAGATGTACATACATACATGTATGTATATTGAGTTATTTTTTGTGTAATAAGACTGAAATATGTGTGCCTGAGGCTTATTAAACCTATCACTACATTTACACCGAAATATCAATAAACCGTACTAAGATTAAATACATTTTTTTATAAGGTCAATAAACAGCCCGTTAATCTTGCGGTGTAAATACAGATTTATTTAATTATCTATAAAAAGTACTCTTACGTCGAGAAAAGTACTTTCGGAAGAATACAAAAATTCCCCCCGAAAATTATCAGATATCATCACTGATATGTATAATTCATTATTCTCTTTGCTCTGAGAGTGCTCCGAACCCACGCAAAACAACTATTCGCTGCCGTTACATCTGTGTGTGTTTTTTCGCAGTTTGACAATCTGTGTTTCGCAATCGGACAAATCTGTGTTCTATATAGGGATGGGTCACACTTTTTATAAGGGGGAGTATAGGGGTATGAAAAATAAATGTTGGCCGATTCTGAGACCTTCCCGCTATGCACACACAATTTCATACAAACGGGTCCAGCAGTTTCGGAGGAGTTTAACGCCAAACAATCTGTGATCGCAGTCGGACAAACTGTATTTGGATGCGTTCACTAGGGACTAACCGCGCTTATAAATGTTAACACAACAAAAAAAATTTTAAATACAGTACGACCTCGCTCAACGAAGCCAATTAAATGGAGGCCGATTGCGAAAACTGAGGTTGTTGCAAAAACTGAGGAAAAATTTTCTATTGGCCAACAGATCTATTTTCAAAAAAAGTTGCCTTTTCTACACATTAAAATTAAAGTAAATCGAATAAATTTGTGATCAGAAATATAATTTCATTTTATTTAATTTATTTTTTAAAAAACTGGGAAATTTTTGTCTGCACTTTGTTGCAATTTATATTTTGCTGCACAGCAGTTTCGCGAAGATCGTGAAGTTACAAAATGTCATTTAATGGAAGGTCCTTCTGTTCAGCCCATTTAATGCAAGTGTTAAAACAATTAATAACAGTTTCCAATTTAATTTTCGGTGAATCCAGAACAAAATCAACGGTGCTTTCGTCAGCGCTTTCTATTTCGTCAACATCGCATGTAGCTGGAGAGTCGTCGCTTACGTTTTCGTATATTTTGAAATTGAGTTTTCGGCTGTAACTTCACGAACATGATCGGAAGCAGTGGCAATTACTGATTGTTCATGAACTAGTTCCTCACTAATTACTTTTAATGGTAAATCATCTTCATCAGTCCATTGATCATTAGAATAAACCAACAAATTCCAGCAATTTTTTTTATAACATTAGACGACAATTTACCCCATGCATTAGATAGCAACAAAACTGCATACCATAATTTAAATTCTTTGATTTTGCTTTCCATACTTCGGCCTTCACTGCGGATTAAATGACCCAAGAGACTTTTTTTGTAGTAGAGTTTTGTCAAGTTTATAACATTTTGGTCCATAGGCTGAAAAATAGCAGTGCAGTTGGGTGGAAAGCACATTATAGCGATCATTCCGTCGACACTTATTAAGGCGCCGTCTTTTGGATGGCAGGGAGCGTTATCCAAAAGCAACAGCGCTCTCTGTGGAAGATTTTTAGAAGAAAGGAATGATCTGACCTGAAAAATTTAAACAAAAGAAGAAAATGCTGTCCATGTTTGATTTACTGAATTGAATTCTTATACACACCTCAGGAACAAACGTATCTTGAAACCATTCTTCAAAAAATTTCAATGTCATCCATGCGTTTTTGCTAGTCTTGTACACGACTGGTAAGCTCCCATAGTTTTGGAATGCTCTGGGATTCAATGATTTGCCGATAACGAGTGGTTTAATTTTGTGCATACCAGAAGCATTGGTACAGGCCAGAAATGTTATGCGCTCCTTGCTTACTTTGCGACCAGGTGCAGTTGCTTCAGTGGCGCTAACAAGTGTTTTATTTGGCAGCACTTTATAAAACAGTCCGGATTCATCAGCATTATAGATCTGATCTGGAGTTAAATCGAGGTCCTTGACTTTCTCTGTGAACTCTTTCAGAAATGGCTCGACAAGCATTGGCTTATTTGACAATTTCTCACCGCAAACTTTAAGCATGCGAATACCGTTTTTTAAAATTTGAAAACCAGCCGTTACTCGCGTTGAATGTGCTAGAATTGTCTTCAAGTCTGCTATGCAACTGGCACGCATTTGCTTTACAATTTCTATAGATATAGGCAAATTTGGCTCCCTTTGCTTGAGAAACCATCTGTACAATGCCTTCTCAATTTTGGCATATTCGCAGCATCTTATTGCTCTCGCTTTCCTGGACCGGATTCCGCATTTGTGACGAATTTTCTCAGCGCAGTCTCGTTACGTTTAATCCTTGATATTGTTGATTTGTGCACTTTATATGCATTGCATATCGATTTAATAACAACACCACTATGCACTTTTTCCAGGATTTCACATTTTTGTGCTATTGTAAGTTTATTGACACTTTTTTTTGTATACAGCACGAGCAAATCGACCGATCGCGAAATAAATTCCATCAAACTGAGTGCGATCAGGAAACATTCATACACACATGCATCATACGTGGGAATCCCAAATTTATATTTTTTTGAAAGAGGCGAATGAACAAAAGAACGAAAGAAAAGTTCAAAACACATGACTTCCTTAGAAAGTTGCGTTAACTGAGGTAAATTTTTTTTTTGAAGTTGCGTTAAGAGAGTCTGCAATGTTAACAATTTCAGTGGTGCGATTATCGAGGAGTTGCGTGTAACGAGGGTTGCGTTGAGCAAGGTCGTACTGCAACATGTTAAATTGGGACGGGGGGAAAAGTGTTGAGTTTAGTACTTTCATCCTGAAGTATGACCTGAAGCCAAACCTTGTTGATGTCAGCGACGAGCATGGTGAGCGATTTCATCAAGAACTTAAGTCCATGCAGCAACGCGATCACGAATTATAAAGCGAGAATATGATGGGTGATTTTATGTATGTATATTAGACCGGTTCACATTTCAAAATTGTTAAAATTCTTCGGTGCGCGTCCATTTTCAGAAAGTTATTCTACTAACGAGATGAAAAATATTTCAAGACCCGAAAAATGTTATCCCTAGGTATTCCGAATATCGTTTAAAGGTCATTGTAGGGCTGTTTACGACTTAAAACCTTTTGAATAATGTGTTGTCCAAACCAAATGACATACGGATAATATTTCGATGGGAGATCATTAATAATAATCCAGGCAATTTTGGACTTTTACGTTTTTTAAAAAAACTTTGTCAGTTATTTTTGGCGGAATTTTTAATCTGCAATTTAACTCACAAACCAACATTAACGTTTTTCCACATCAAATTTTTTTCTCATTTTTTTCTAGCAACAAAGTTAGAATTTTTGTATTTTTGGGCGAAGATTGGCCTTTCTAACGGTGTATAATGTTGTATATTCTTTGGATTATAAATTAAAAAAACAAAAAAAATAAATTGTAAGAAATTTATTTTTTGAAACGTTTTTGGAATATTTTCTGTGGTTATCTACAACCTGCAGCAAATATTGTTTTTGACCTTCATTCGTTGTTAATGAATTATTAAAATCAGTTATTAATGCCACACTTCTTTCTGCTGAATCGTTAATAACATTAAGCTGTGTGACAATTTAAAGACCACAAACATAAGCGCTGTTATTAGCCACTCAGCAGGGTCAAGCATTAAGAAATCTGTAGATATTTTGAGTTTTTTAAAATATAACTGCGTGTTGATGGTAACGAAATCATACAAACTGGCATTTAAATATGAGGCTTAGCAAGTAGCCTTTTTCAAAGTCTTTTCGTTTCCTGGATTGTATTTAATTGACTCCGCCATTTTTTTGTGAGTGTCAACACTTAGTGATCTATCGAAAAGGATAGCACCACAAGCTCTTCACCAAGATACCACAAGTGATTCTCAAATTTTTGTTTCGCAATTTCTGCTATCTGACGATTAATACGTTTGTACCTACATATATAAAGAAATAAATTTGGCTTTAGGCAGTTAAATAACAAATTTAGTTCCGTTGTTTACTTTTCAAGACTCTGCAGAAACTCCAAATCGTTTCTAGGTGCCATTGCGGGAATTGCGGGAAGTGGAGACAAAAACCAATATTGTTTGTGCACTCCAACAACAAATAAATATACATCTTGAACTAGTTTCTTTTCTTGAGGAGACATAAGGAACTGATTTTGGAACATCCACATTTTTAAGGAATAAATGGCTTTAGACATCCATCTTGCTCTGTGCATTGCTCCTGGATATCTAAGACGTATATTTTTCTCTTTGTCTTCCAAGAAAGATTACAATAAGCTCCAATAATTCATCATAATCATGTCTTGCGTGATGGATCTATAATTGCAAATAATTTTCTTTAAATTACGAAATAATTAGATCAATGATATACAAAAAGTTGTGTTTTAGCGAAATCCAAACACTCTGCTATTAAGTCACCAATATTTTCAACAACGTAATCATCATCTATTCCTTTCCGAAACTCAGATTGATTAATGTTTTTTTCATTGCTTTTGAAATTTTTTAAATAAAGAAATATCAGGACTGACCGTCGATCCTTCAGCACTTTTCATTACCGTGGACAAAATGAGTTCGAGAATGTGGTGTGTGCAGGCAAAGTGCAAGAAACTTATGTCTAATTCCTTTTCTATTAAAGCGCAAGCACCATTTCTTTTCCCTTGAATTATAAAAATAAATTGAATGTTAATGTGCATAACAATAAAGCTACCTGTATTTGTGGCAGTGGTATCAAAGCAGAGACCACTAATTTTTTCTTTTAATTTCCACTCGTGAATCAGCTGGCAAATGGCAGTATCTTGGTTTTTACCAGTACCAGTACCACCCCTAGCAGTTGGGGCTTCCCTCCTCCTAAAACCAGAACTGGTAGGCGATCAACAGTATCGTGTCCTGTTAAAGAGGGCAACAAAAAACGCAGTTTTTATTTTTTCTGTCTCTTTCTTTCGCGATTTCATTCTCGTTCTCCTCGTGGTTGATGTACTTAAAATAACGTTTATAACCCATTCTAGACAGAACGGATCCGAGATCTAGAGTTCCCTTGCAGTTCGATATGATCGCTCTATCCGGAGAGGAATATATTGCTGAAGATAAAATATTTGTTGGAGGACTAAAGTTTGGTTCCAAACGCTTTGAAATAAATGGGTGATAAGGTTCGTCGTCATCTACACTTATTTCGCTTTCATTATCAGATTCCATATTTCCATTTTTGTTTATCTTTGTTTAATATTTTCCAACTATTTATTAACCTTTTAGTTTCGCAACAGAATTTTTTCTTAATGTTATGCCTTTGTCAAGATTTTTCCACCATTCTTCACATTTGTCTATCATCTTATTGACACACGTTTTTACACTCATTTCCGATTTGTGCAAAAAAAAAAGGAAAAATAGGTCGCGTTTTAATGGTAGTGAATCATATTTCAGTTCTTCGATCTCACTCCCAATTAAATATATTTTTCTATTGCAAGCTCTTCTTTTGGACAATTTTTAAATACGTGTTTTAATATCACGAATGTCACCAAAAAGGATAGAAACGAAAAACGTATTAAGCATATTCATAACGGGTCTGTTTTTAAATCAGCTGTTTTAGTGGTGTTTGAAATTAAAGTTGTGTTGTGCGAAAAATAAAAATACAAATGTTATACTTTTTTATAAATAAAAAAAATGCAAAACAATTATTTTAAGAATTTATTTTAAGTTCAAAACGATTGTCCACACAATACAATGTGAACCGAAACAGCAGCCATAAAAAATATAAGCGTTTGTAGTATTAATATTTTACTTTTGTGGTCCAAAGAATGTACAACATTATATACCGTCTGAAAGGCCAATCTTCGCCCAAAAATACAAAAATTCTAACTTTTTTTGCTAGAACAAAATAAGAAAAAATTTTGGTGCGGAAAAACGATAATGTTCGTTTGTGAGTCAAATTGAAGATTAAAAATTCCGCCAAAAATAAAGGGCAAAGTTTTTTTTAAAAAATTTTAAAATCCAAAAATTGCCTGGATTATTATTAATATTATCCATATGTCACTTGGTTAGGACAACACATTATTCAAAAGGCTTTTAGTCGTAAACAGCCCTAAAATGACCATTCAACGATTTTCGGAATACCTAGGGATTAAAATTTTTGTGGTCTTGAAATATTTTTCATCTGATTAGGGCTAGAACTTTCAGAAAATGGACGCGCACCGAAGCAAATAAGACACATAATTTTTCCCATACATTTTTGAACCGGTCTAATGTATATGGTTCCTTATAAGATAAACACACTCTGAAACCCACAGCAGACAACGAAGAACCCGAAATCATTTTTCGATTACTTTTTTATCTTTTTAAAAATCATTTAGTAATAGTGAAACATTATTTACAGATTATATGGTATCTCTAACAAAATTTGGAAATTCGTGTGCAAAGTATAAGAAATAGGTTTTACCAAAATCGGTTTCACCAAAAGAATTGTGTTACAGTTCAATGAGTTAACAATCCGAGTTTTTATTTTTTTGTGGTTCTAAGAATCATTAAAATTTTATTCATCAATTTGAAAATTTTTCTTCGATTTAAAAGGATGTATGTAATAAATAATGTAATAAATGGGTTCATCAAATGCAAATGTGTTGCCTAGTACTGCACTTCCAACAAAATTTCGAAATTCTTGTCGAAAGGAGGGAGATACCTTAACTTAATTGTGAATAAAATCATAATTTATTCATGGATTTTGTTAGGATATGTCTGACTGGGTGAATTATCAGCCCACTGATTTAACAACAGCAGCAACTGATTTTTCTTTTAAATTGTCATAATGTTATATGTAAGTGTTTGCCCATTCACCAATTGCGAGGAAAGAACCCCTGTTCGGACTTAAATTTGGCAGCAATTTCATTTTAAAATGAGCTATGTATATCCTCAAAGGTGCATTTAATACCTAACATTTTAGCATCCTTCCGCAGATCACTTAATGTGTTGAATAACTTACTTACTTATCCGGTCACGAACAACCCCGAGGGGTCTGGGATCTTAAAAAACGCAGATAACATATTTCGGTTCATGGTTTGAAGACCTGAAATGTCTACAATTTTAGGCCGATTTTTAAAATTCTTTGCCTGGGGAAATCTTAAAAGAGGGACAAACAAAATATATGTTCAAGTATGTGACTTACATATATCTTACCATTCAAAAGGTATTTGCAATGAAAGTTAAAAACTGTAAATTTTTGCTCTGACTTTTCTTAGTTTTTTAGTAATACGAGTAATTTATTCAGTTAATTTTATTCAGATCATAATTTTGAAAACACCAGCGTGTATAAATCACTTCACCAAAAAATAGCTTCAAATAAGTTTGGAATTATTTCAAACCGTTTGAAAGTGCCAGTTTCTCGAATTAAAATTTTTTTGTAACCAAAAAAAATTTCAGAATTTTGCCGAAAAGGTACCATTAATCTTTTGCTATTGTTTTTGAATTTTATTAAGAAATGAGTATAGTTTTTAATTTTTTTTTAAAGATAAGACATTGAGAATGCTGCTGAAATTAACTTTGGCTACTTTTTAAAATTCACACTACAGCCACCAGCGTTAGAAAACCGGAAATCTTTTTTTTAAATCATTTCGCGAGACTGGCAAAAGTTTCGATTGGTGATATTATTTTTTTTTGTATTTGGTTTTAAGACTAGTAAGTTGTTAAACATTTTCTATCAAAACGAAGATATCCTACGCATAAATGTGGTCACGCGAGTACAATATGTAAAAAAAGTTAAATTTTTTAACACGTTTCTTTCGGACTAGTAGTCTCTTACTTCTTTCACTATTTCTCAGGAACTGCCAGTTGCATTGTGTGAAGCAAGTATTAAGCTATAATGTGCAAAAAGTTCCTTAAGAGTAATATACTTCCAGTCGAATTTTCGTAAGGATGTTTCAATATTTTAAATTTTAAAATTTTTCCCCCATTTTTTTGAAAAGTGTAATAACATTTTTGGTAATATCCTTTCCAAAAATATACATTATGTCTATCTTTGAAATTACACCTACTCTATTTAACGCACATAAAACCAACACTTCGGCCTGAATTTGCAGTATATGTACGCTACCTGGTGTAATGACCATTTCCGTTCGACTTCACCAATAACATTAAATTTTTCCATGGAATCATTATATCATAACACATTGACTTAGAATCATTCAAGAATATGCTGTCGCTGTATTTTGTCGCCCCCATATAAAATCAGTCAAATTTCCTTTTTTTTACCTAGCAGCTGTTGTGGCGAATATTATAATTTACCCATGACAAGCTGAGAGGCCACAAATTGTTTAACATATTGTATTGCGACCACATTATGTCTTACTTTTGATGGCAAATGTTTAAAAACATTCTAGTCTTAAAACCAAATAAAAAAAAAATTTAAAAATCAAAAATCGAAACTTTTGCCAGTCTCGCAGAATGATTTAAAAACAAAATTGCCAGTTTTCGAACGTTGCTGGTTGTAGGCTGAATATTCCCAAGAGAGAAAAGTTATCTTCAGCAGCATCCTCAATGTCTTATCTTTAAAAAAAATTAGAAACCTATACTCCTTTCCTAATAAAATTAAAAAATAATAGCAAAAGATTAATGGTACCTTTTCGGCAAGGTTAAAAAAAAAGTTTAAAAAAAATTGTAACTTTGGGAACCCTTCAATTCCAAACGGTTTGATATTACCATTTGAAAATTATTTGAACCAATGTTTTCTGAGCTGTTTTCTATACGGTGGTGTTTTCAAAATTATGATCTGAATAAAAATAGACGAGTTATTAACAAAAAACTAAGAAAAGTCCGAACAAAAGATTTACATGTTTTATTTTTCATTGCAAGTATCTTTTGAATGGTAAGAGCTATGTGGCACACTTCAGCATATGTTTTGTTTACCCCTCTTATAAGATTTCTTCAAGCAAAAAATTTTAAACATCGGCTCTAAATTTTAGAAGTTTCAGATCTTCAAAACATGAACAGCAACAAAGACGTCCACTTTGACACCCTGTACCAAATTCTGCGTAACAACAGAGTATCTCCAAATGCTATATTCTAAATGCCTGACTCCTTTACTGCAAATCACTGGTTCATTCTTATTCGATTCGACAAACGGTTTAGAAGTTCTGATATTCTTATCAATTTTTGGCAATCGTCCCCACTGTGCGGGTTGAGATAATTAAAAAATTATTTGGAGCTATTTTTTCTGAAGTGCTTTCTATACGGTGGCGTTTTCAGAATAATGATCTGAATACAAATAGACGACTTATTAACACAATGCTAAGTAAAGTCATAGCAAAAATGTTTTTTTTTTATTTTTCATTGCAAATATCTTTTGAATGGTAAGAAATATGTCACACGGTGTAGCATATTTTTTTTGTTTGTCTCTCTTAGAAGATTTCTCAAAAAACATGAAATTTTGAAAATCGGCTCAAAATTTTAGAATTTATAGGTCTTCAAAACATGAACAGCAACAACGTGGTCTACTTTGACATCCTGTACCAAATTCTGTTTAAGGACAGGGTGTCTCAAAATGCCATATTCTAAGTACCTGACTCCGCTACTACAAATCTCTAGTACAGTCTTGATTGATACGACAAACAGTTTAGAAGTTATGATATAGAAAACAGCACCGGCATTTCGTTTAGTGCTTTAAAATTTTTGTATAAATACACCACAAATATACTCTAACAAAGAAAGATAACAAAAGTGTCCAAATTACGTCAAGTTTCACAGTCGTTATTATCAAAACGTCATGAAACATTTAAGTCAAAATTTTTTGTAATTCCACCAGGTGTAAGTCTATTCACGTCAAATAACTCTCTATTGCACCGACCGCACCACGAATAGTGTGAAAAGAAATGTCAGATGAGAA
This sequence comes from Phaonia tiefii, assembly GCA_963931995.1. NCBI lineage: Eukaryota > Metazoa > Arthropoda > Insecta > Diptera > Muscidae > Phaonia > Phaonia tiefii. The sequence continues at coordinate 130,664,160 of OZ008370.1, forward strand.
GAATGGCAACTCTCTACGACATTACTCTATGGTCAAGGTATTATCAACTTTGTGAACTTTTCCTCTAATGCAGAAATGCAAAAAGGATAAATTTTAAACACTTCCCACCGTCATATGAAGAAGGATATATATAGAAGCAGTATTAAAAAGCTTTTCCACTGAACTTTAAAAGCGTCTTCGAAGGATGGACAAAGAAAATGAACTGAGCGTTGATAAATGCTTATAATTTGCATTGAAATATAAACTATTTGCAAAAATAAAACAAAGTAATTGAAATGCATTGTTTCGTTTTGAAGTTATATCGTTGTGATTAACCTTGACTTTTGCCAAAACAAACAGTTTAAACTCGTAATTCGTTTAGGGTTATTAGATTAGGAATTGAATAGTTTTCAAAGAACTGGAAGGTATTGTGGCTAACTAAAAGTTTTTTTGTTTCTAATTCGTTTACAGTTGTGGATGTAGGTCATAGATTAAATATAAAGCTGTTGGCAAAGTTTTCTTGAATGGGTTTAAGACTTACTAGAACTCCTTAATAAAATTGAAGTTTCAGGAGAATGTTTGGAAAACAAGAAGTTCAGTCTATACGAACATAATAACAATAACTAAGATTTAAACTCACCTTGGCGGACGATCATTTCGTAGTTTGTGACTCTTCACATCTGCTCCTTAGCGTTCTAGGGCAGTGACCGTCTTGTTGACATTGTCACCAATTGCTGTTGTCATGGTCGGCGTTTCTCTGCACTTTTCTTATTTATCCTGGAAATCGAGAAAAATTCTTGTAAGAAATAATTTAAAATCAATTCATATAGAGAATAGAGAATTAGTTATTCGATTAGCACAATAACTATATATAGCGGCTATTAGATTTAGTTTTAATACGCAATAGTTTAAGATTACGTTTCTACCTATTTTCACATAGAAAAATATTTATTTTATTTTTATCGCAAAGTTTATTTGTGACAGCAAATAAAAGCGTATTCCAAATATGTACATACATTTAAAAATTTTGTGAGTTTTACGCATTTGTCAGATGTGCTATTCCTTACAACTTTTTTTTTTTTTTTTTTTTTTATTAATACTATCATTGTACAAAGATTAAAATAAATATTTACATAGTTTGAGTTTTTACATTTAGTATTGCAGCAAATATATCGTTTTTAACAAAAATATTTACAATTAAAATTAATTCTGATATAAGGTAAAAAGATAGAGAAAAACCTTTAATTTTTATGAGAAATTTTATACTAATTAATTATGATAACTTCGTTGCCGAAATTATAAAATGTAGTTAGTTACACAAATTTCTTATTATTTCGTAGTTTGAAGATCTACATCTATCTTCGAATCTGTGTTGTAGTTCAAGATAAACTGAAATAAGTGGTTTGTGGTTGTAATTTTCATGCAAGAGATCAGTACTGAATCGTCGATTTAAATTGTGAATTATTTTTAAGTTCTTGTTCTGTATAATTTGTAATTTTTTAAGGTTTGTTTTGGCACTTCTTGGAAACCAGACCTGACAACCATATGTCATAATAGGGCGAATGCACATATTATAAATGAGGATTTTGTTTTTTAAATTCAATGTAGATTTTCTGCAAAGTAGCGGGTAAAGTGATCTTCCACATTTTAGTGCTTTGTCTCGTGTATTTGTGATGTGACTTGAGAAGTTCAATTTTTTATCGATTATAACACCAAGATATTTTATTGAATCTTGCAGAGGAAGAACTGAACCCTGTATTTCAAGAGTTCCCGTAGGTACACGTTTTGGTGATTTATTAAACGGGAATATAATCGATTGTGTTTTATTTTGGTTGATTTTTATCTTCCATTTTTCAAAGTACTTTTGTGATATTTGCAACGCTTTTTTCATCCTCTTTATAATAGCATTTGAGACCTTTCCGGTACTTATTATTGCTGAATCATCTGCATAGAAAGCGGCAGCTTGATTTGTTGGTATTTTAAAATCCGAGATGTATATTGAGTATAATATAGGTGATAGGACCGAACCTTGTGGAACACCGGCTGGTATATTTCTTAATGATGATTCTGCATCATCAATACAAACGCTGAAGTTGCGGCCGGATAAAAAACTTTTGACAATTTTTTGTAGATAGATCGGGAAATTAAAATTATTTAGTTTGAAGATGATGCCGTCATGCCATACCGAATCAAATGCTTTTTCAATATCCAGTAGAACCATCCCTGTACTTTTTCGGTTATTCTTATTCTCTGATATTATGTTAACAACTCTCTTTAGTTGGTGCACGGTGGAGTGTCCTTTCCTGAATCCAAATTGTTCTTTGTTTAAAATGCCGTTTTCCTCCGCAAATTCAGATATTCTTCGTAATATTATTTTTTCGAATATTTTCCCAATTATGCTTAGCATACTAATTGGCCTGTAGCTTGAAGGGGATTTGATATTCTTTCCACGTTTCAAAATTGGGATAACTTTAGCATTTTTGAATATACTGGGGAAGTATCCGTTGATTAAGCACCAATTAAAAACAATAGTCAGCGCGTTGAAAAATACATTAGACATTTGCTTTACCAACACTGGTTTTATACCATCTTTACCAGGTGATTTGTTGTTCTTCAGTTTCTTTGTGTAATATCTCACTTCTTCCAACGATGTAAGATCAGCTGTTTCGCACGTGTTAGTCTGAGAGTTTAACCAATTGACATAATTCGCCACATTCTGATCTACTGGAGAGCTAATTGTCTGTGTTGTGCAGTGAGAGTTTTCAAAGACGTCAGCTACTGCATTGGCTATATTCTCACTGTTTTGAGTATCAACACCATCAACAGTCATGACATTAACAGCTGACTTTTTATCTCTCATTGCTTTTGTCAATTTAAAGAATTTTTTGCTGCCGTGTGGAAGTTTTTCTAAAAACTTAGTCCAATTGGAATTAATATCTGCAAATATGTGAAAATCAATCAACCTGGTGAGCAGGTTTAAGGTGCATTTCAGAGACGGTTTTTGGGGTGGAGAAGCTCGTTGAAGTTTTCGGGTGTATCTATTCCTTTGGCCAATGAGATACAAGCTTAATTGGGAAAGCCTTCGCAGCCACGGTTGTCGTTCTCTTCTTGGAACTTTTCTATCTGCTTCTTGAAGGGTATTTGTAATTTTTAATAGAATTTCTTCAATACCCCAGAAGCGGACCAAGTCTGGCCGTCTCTACGTTTTAATCTGGACTGCGAAACTGTTTGAGATCCTGGTTCTGCACAATATTAACTTTAGCGCGTTTTCGTTGTAGCACACATTTCGATGCGCTAGCTCCGGCTGAGTGGGCACATGATTCGTTGCACTTAAGTATCTAGAATTGTTCGTGTCTTTTGTTATACGATGTAGTACTTACATGCTGAAAATTTATTTATTTTTTTGTTGTTTCCATGAAAATATATAACGTGCTTGTACCGTGTCGCAAATATAGTATACTTGTGTCCAAACATATTGTGTTTGCTATTCAATATAACATGTTTGGGACCCAATGATTAATAGGTTATTATATATGCATTTCTGACCCAAATATGGTTTTGTTTGCTGAAAACTGCTGAAAACAATGCAGTCTGTCACCATAAAGAAACAAAAAAACAGCAGATCTTCAATTCGCGAAAGCAAAGCTTGCAAACATGTACATGGTTCCTGCAATAGTTTTTTGTTAATAACTCAGCGTGTCTGTATATGATATATAGGAATATAAGATATACATATACAAAAATTGTTACCCGTTTGAGTTTATATTATTCGGTCTTTCAGTTCTTATGTTTTCAATAATTGTTTGCTTCAAGATCAATAACTATTAAAAAGTACTTTTTCTATGAAAGAAAGTACTTCTAATAGAAAAAGTACTTTTTACTAGAAATATTAAAAACGAATGTGTGAATTTGATCATTATGGTGAATGTTTGGGACTATACTTAGCTATTTCAATGCCCACCAAGGCATTTCATCAGCTCCCTTCTCCGCAAGTATTTATGTATATCATCACACATTGTAGGGATAAACTAATCTCAAGTACGCGAGAATTGTCCAAACTCCAATTTTCCACAACAATACTTTGCCATAACCATCAATATTCACATTTCTTTCCTATGCATGCTTTCATCGAAAGCCATTGCATAGATGTTGTTGTTTCAAAAAAGAAACAACGATTGCCATGAGATTGGCGTTTAGACTGAAAAAGCAGCTCCTGTAACATTATGCAGGAACCATATATATGTTTGGAACATCCAAGCATTATTTTCATGAATTGAATAACTGTTGATTTTGTGTTTCCTTGTTGTCTGTCCCTTTTTTGTTTTCGGCAGTTTTCAACACAAAAAAAAACATATTTGGGCCACCAAATCATCTTTCATAACAAATTCATCATTGAGTCTTCAACATGTAATATTGAATGACAAACACAATGTGTTTCGTCACCAGTATACAATATTTGCGCCAATCTACAAACACGTTATATTTGCATCCAAACAACAATATTTCCGCGGTGGCTAAAAATTATAAATCGAACAAGTCTATCAACCTTAAACATAACAATGCAAATATTACTATTCTTAACCTTGACATTGTTTTGGTCAGTTTCAATTTGAAATATATAGATATCTGTTTTTATTTATCTATATACGAGGGCGGATCAATAAGTCCGCAACTTTTTGAATGAAACACAGTTTTTTTTGGAAAAAAATTTTTTTTTGAAAATAATCTCCTTTCAGTTCTATACACTTAGTCCAACGTTTCTCCAATTATTGTATCCCTTCCAAAAAAAGGATTTTTCGAGGTCCATAAAATAGGCATTTGGAAATTGGAAATAGTAACTGGGGGCTAATTCCGGAAAATATGGCGGATGAGGTATCAATTCGTAGCCTGATTCATGGAATTTTCCCATTGAGACGTTTATGGTCGTATGCACCCGCACGTTTATGGTCAATTGAGAGCAAACGCGGCTCCCATCTTGCAGACAGCCTTCTTAAACCCAACTGATCATTTAAAATCGAAAACACACTGACTGCCATATGAAATGCCAATGGCTTCAACAATCTCACGCACTTTTACTCTTCGACCGGCCAATGCTGAGCCTGTTTTTTTATTCCCTGCTAAACTAATTTTTCGACCACTTTCTATGGAGAGCTAAACGATATTAAGCGATTTTAAGCGGCTCCCTATACAAAGATGTCGAAAAATTAAAACAGGCTCACTATATCGTGGATTTTTTCGACATTTTCGGGTGTATTGACCTCAATTGGCCGTCCAGAACGTTCAGTGCCATTTGCACTTGTGCGACCACAACGAAAGTCAGTAAACCACTTTATTACCATAGAAATCGATGGTGCAGAGTCCCCATAGTATTTATCATGCTATTCCTTGGTTTGATTGAGGGGTTTTTGTCGCAAAAAATAATGTTTAATGAGAACTCGAAATTCAATTATTTTCCATTTAAAAAAAATGCACGAGGTTGTATGTTTTGAACAGCTTTTAAACGCAAGGTAAATGACGCAACTTGCTCAAAATTTGATAGTAGTCTATTAACAGGTTGTACTTGATGGGAGCAGTTTTGCGTTCATATAACTACGAGGGAAGTTCAAAAGTCATGGACTTATTGACCCGCCTCATACGATTGTGTTTTCCCGATTAAAATATTTCTATACCCATATCAATTGTAATTCCTCGTTTACCATTGAAATGTTAGGGTAAAGGTGGCTGATGCTATTTTCTACGTCAAAGCTGTTCATAATTTATCGACTTTGGTACTTTTTTTGGAAAAACTAGGCCAACTTAATATCTTGAAATGCATAGAGCTAGAAATATTCTTATATTTTGTCAACAAACCAAAATTTTATTAAACAATAATTACACTGTGACACAAATTGCAGTTTATTCTCTGTAAATCAAGCACTACTATGACGGTTCGTTAGTGTTTCCAAAATGATGACGATTGCCTACAGGATTTTTTTCCTGTGGTACCCGTTTTCGGGGAACGCCCAGGCGCGCTCCCCCTCCCTCTTTTGTTATCTTTTGGTCTTTTCTTATTTATTATTTAACTCGGGAACAGCTGTGCCGAATTAGCTGAAATAAATTTCGGAAAATTAAGAATTACCATTCCTTTAATCTATTCCTATACTGTTTCTCTATATTAATAACAGTTTCGTAGATATATCTAAATAAATTTATGATTTTAAAAAAAATTATTTTTTACGTAAAAAATTTAAATTTTTAGTTTTTAAAAATCATTAAAAATTCAAAACGGAAAAATGTGTCAAGACTTATTACTTTTGCGTAAACCTACATAACTTGTGAACAAAATGTGACATACATCATGAAAATACATGAACGCGTTCCGCTTTTATTCACAATAAAGTGAAGGTATCTCATTTTGACAAGAATATTAATTTTTTGTTTCAATGATCACTTTTAGAAGTTTGATTACTTTTTTACTTTAATATATTTATTCATAGTAGAAAAGAACTTTTATGTGTAAAAAAAACAATCTTACTGTAAAACTAACGTCGAGTTCCTTTATGTGGCTGTTGAACTTCATCTTGATCATCCGAATTTGATTCACCACTACTTCCCAAAGTGTTTAAAGACTCTTCGTTATCAATACTTTGTTTTTCTTCTTCCTCTTCGTTGGTTGTAGATTTGAATCTCGTTATCTTACATGACCACCAGCAAACTTCACCGAGCATTGCATCCAACTTCTTTCCTTAGGTTTACGCGAAAGTAATAAGCCTTGACACATTTTTCCGTTTTGGATTTTTAATGATTTTTAAAACCAAAAAATTAAAATTTTTTAGGCAAAAAATTATTTTTTTTCCTCATAAATTCATTTATATCTGCGAAACTGTTATTAATATAGAGAAAGAGTATAGGAATGGATTTAAGGAATGGTAATTCTTAATATTACGAAGTTTATTTCAGCTAAATCGGCACAGTCGTTCTCGAGTTATGACACACAAAAGACCAAAAGATAACAAAAGGGGGAGGGGTAGCGAGCCCGGGCGTCCCCCGAAAACGGGTACCTCAGGAAAAAATCCTTTATGCAATCGTCATCATTTTGGATACACTAACGAACCGTCATAGTGGTGCTTGATTTGCAGAACCACTGTTGCACTGTGTTATTTTATAAATTAAATTTGTTTAAAAATAATCTAGATTCTTTTACAAAACCCTTTAAATTCATATTCCACATTTTCCTATACACAAAATCCATTCGGACATCCTGCTTAAAGAACAGCACATTGAAAACTATTGTAACATTAGCGGTTTTGAGTAATGCTAAACAATTTACTCTTAACTGTGTTAACACACCCAAACACTACCACGAAGACACCAAGCCCTATCCACACCCGTGTTGGGCCGTCATCATAGAGAATTAACTGTGAACGCTTAAATGACCCCCTTATGTCTAGCGCAATGAAACAACAGTACAATGCTTGAAAGATCACCACCCCACATATACTGAAATGCTAAAATCCTAGAGATTCATAGATTCCTATACACAAATATAGAGAGGACAAAAGCCATACATCCCAAATACGTGTATATGTATAAATTGAATGCATAAATAAAGGACACGCATCAAGAGTTTGCTTTTGTGTTAAATTGAGTTAGTTTTGCATTTGTCAATGTTTAGACAAGGATATGCTTTTGAGAGTGTGTGTGTGTGTGTGCGAGAGTTAAATCCAAGTGTGGTGTGTGGGAATGACCGCAGTTAAAGTAGAAAATGATTGGTTGTTGTTACCATAGAACCACATACAGGACAACACAACCCACTCACTCGGGCACCCTTAAGCAAACATGCAAACCCTCTTAGTTCTCATACTTACATTAAATAGGTGCTTGTTAAGTTAAATGGAGCCAAAGGATAACATGATTTTCTCTAAGGTTGGTTGACTAAATGAAAAAGGAAACATTGGTCCTCACACAAACACACACCCTTAGACACATAAACCACAAATAGCTTTTGTTCATCTTTATATATATATGTATGTGGGTATGAATGTGTAAAGGGACGAGTTACTTGCAAGAATGGATTCTGTTACTAACCAGGAAAATGGACAAAATAAATTGCTTAATTTTTTCTCCTTTTGTTGTGTGTATTTAGTGATCTTGGGCGAAACATACATATCTCTTACTTTTTATTGATTTTAATAAAGAAATTGAAATATTTATTTCAATACCCAGACATTTTAAATTTCAAGTGAAAGTATATTTTTAGACTAAATATATATTTGTATATTGCCAGATGATTTCTGATACATTAAAGAGCAATTATCGTAAGTAAAAAAAATTTGAAAGTAACGACAAAGTTATTGCACCAAAGATTTGAATATTTGAATGTTGTTTACATGAAAATCTTAAGGTTTTATTCTCCAAAATTAGAAAGATAGTGTCAAGGCTAGTGCATTGTCGGAGCAACAATAAGTTCCAGTATACTAAATTTCGTATTAACCCCGCAAAAAAGCTACATATCTCGCTTGATATAGCATCGACTTGGAGTTGGCGACTTTATTCAAAACCTGGTCATATTAGAAAAACTGCAAAAAGATAAACATTAATCTGGTAATTTTTCACATTTTTATTCAACCTCAGGACCATTCTAAATTTTTTCTTAATAAACCTTACGAACGAACTCTTGATCTAAGTTAACTTAAAGACTTCTGTTGAAGCTTAGACCAGTTCATATTACAGTAGGTATGCAAGAAATTGATGGTCATGATCTGGTGGGCAGGAAATTCCTTCAATATTCCATAACCCTCCAAAAATATTTTTCAATTCTGGGTCGACGGAAAGTGACGCAATTTTGAGCCAAAAGTGAGAACAATTTAAGATATAAATCAAAAATTTTAAAAGGGGTACTAATGGTCAACGATATGTTTAACTGGCTTACAGTGAAAAAGCGACTTCTGTAACACACCGACAATTCTGAAAACCCGTTTTTTTAATGCACTACTATAAGCCACAGTATCACAGTACTTGGTTTACGTATCCGCTCATTTGCAAATTGACAAATTTTCGACCCAAAACTCAGCCGCCAATGACCTTATATGAGACCCAATTGACAGTCTGCAGACAATAGCTGACGGACTGGCTGCACTTTATAAGTGTTCATTTGCAAGTCCTTTACCCAAATGCGCTGCAAACACGAACGACGACGTTGGCGGCTCATTCGCGAGATCTTCAACCACAGCTCTGACAGGAATCACTTACTTCGTTACTTACATAGGTGGCCACAAACAAAACAGAGTAGTCAAGAGCATTACCAAATGAGGATAACAAGTTTCTCCAAACGGCTCGATCTATAGCTTTTCTCCTCCAATTGGAAACACCAAGCTCTCGCAAGCTATATTCCACCTGGTCGTTCCAGCAACCCCTTGGTCGTCATTTTTTTCGATGTCCTTCGAGTATGTCTTCGAATACCTTTCGCATTAGTTCAAACCGATCAACTAAAATAAAATAAATAGTTTCCCATTACATCCCATGAAGGCATATGGGAGAGCTTCTCAAAATCAGTGAGCTAGCTGTGCACTTTATAGATTTACACTAACTGATTGGGACCTACAGTTTTACACCGGTCCCGGACGGTATTTTGATAAGCTTTTTCATAGCAAGAGTGTCAACGTCATTAACCGAGGTGACCGTCGTCGAAGGAAATGTAAGGTGGTCAGAGCAGGGATCGAATCCACGTTCCCATGTACAAGAGTCGCGCACACTAACCATTGCACCACCGGCGGCTTAGCGTCGTAAACTCGCTACGTCTCTATGTCGAGATTCGGATTATACAGTTCGTGGTTCATCCGTCGTCTATTCTCGGCGATTTTTATTACAAGACCATCTATTTTTCGGAGCATTGTCCACTTGAAAACTTCCAGTGATGTTTCATCAGCATGCGATATGGCCCAAAATTCTGTGCCATAAAGCAAGACAGGTTGCGTGAGAGTCTGATATAGTTGTAGCTTTGTTTCCCGAGAGAGGGTCTTATATCTGAAGTGTTTGCTTAGCCCAAATACCACCTGTTTGCAAGCACAATTCTCCGGTTGAATTCCAGATTGACGTTTTTGCTTCAGTTCGCTGCAGATCCGATGTAGACAAATTCGTCCACTACCTCGAAATTATATCGGTTTTCAACGCTCACCCTTTTATCCAAAAGGGTGGATGTTATGCTTGACGAAACTTGTCCTCCTTTACTGCCAAATCCACTTTTGCTGATTCCCTCTCAATTCACGAAAATACTACAGTAACTTCTGGCAGATTTCGCCCAATGATATCTAAATCATCAGCATACGCGAGCAGCATGAGACTTTTGCTACCGACCGTGTTATTCGTGTTGACTGCAGCTTTTCTGACTATGATATTAATTAAAATGTTGAAGAGTTCGCATGAAAGGGTGTTGTGTGATATGAATTTGTTTCATTGCAGCAATGAATTTGTTTCAATACTGCTATGAATTTGTTCATTGGTGCGACGAACTTGAGTCATTGTGGCAATTATTTTGTTTCATTACTGCAATGATTTTGTATCGCTGTTGGAACGTTTTTTTTTCGTTTTTTCAATGAATGTGAATATTTATTGTTTATTATTTATTATCAATTGTACATTACTGGTGCTTTCGTCCATTTTGATAACAATTTTTTGAATTTCTGATTCGAAAACTTACTTAATGTGCTAAATATATTAAATCTATTCCATGGGAAAACACTCGTCTGGGGAAATATAGTGGTAGTCGAGAGGCTTAGTTTTTTTGTGGCTAGTCTATTCAGGTCCAACAATTAAAAATAAACATGAGGAATTTATTATTAAGAATTCTATTCAAAGAACGTGGGATGAAATTATGTACTTACATATCTATGTCTGTACTTACAGTGAATAGACGCTCTATTCCCATATGGGTTTCATCACATCAGTTGATATACATATGTTCAAAACTTTCATTAACATAGAAACACATCATTGTTTTCTTAAATCATGCAATTGTTGTTGTGTTCTAGACTATTTAAACCCTTAAACTAGTTATTGTAGGTCGCTATCTAACCACTGCTTTGAAGGGGCCGGCAAAAGTTAAAGATATCAATTTTTTGTCTTTGAAGTGAAATTTTCTGAGCAACATTTTTGTTGAATATTTGAATGCCCAAAAGTTCAACTTCAAGGAATTTTTTTGACATTTCTCGAAATAAGGACGAAGAGAGCACGTTAGGAATCGAGAGAGAAGATTGAAATATTGTCTCAAAAATGTTTCATTGAATTTCACTGCGGACATCTTAAATCGAAAATGCAAACATAGTTTTTGGCCAATTTTCAAAACAATTTCGGGTCAAATTAAAAATTTCATCAAGTCATAAATAAATAGTGACACATAAATGGGTACTGTCCTTCCGGGGTTTTAATATACTCACCTAATACTTTCATTATGCAAACGAATCAATCACCCCCAGAAAATGTCCACCATTTTGTTGCAGTGTGTAATTAATTAATCTGTTTTAATAAATGTATTTACATTCTTTCGGCGGGGCAATATGTCTACCACTTTCGGTTGTTGCACAGGAACTGATTTAAGACATGTAGGATACCAACCACTCATGGTCACCCTTTGAAATAAATAAATAATAAAAATGAACTATAAAAAGTAAGCGATAAACCAAATTTCAATAGCTTAAATCTCATGCACTTATATGTTTTTCGTTTTGCAAATATCTAACCCGTTTTGCAAATATCTAACCCTTTTACGTGTATGTTCAATCATTATGTTATGGTCTTTAATACTTGTTCGGATTCAAGATCAATAATTACAAAGGTCCTTTCTCTGTGAAAAAACGTCTTCTAACGACCAGACAATGTCTCACAGTAATTGGCCATAACAAGTTCGTCTTTGCAGCGGCGCAGTCCGTCATCCACCTAATCCACCTGTGTGTAATTTTTAAAGTCATGAAAATATAACCTTATACGGACACCACTACGTGATAAAAGATAAAAAAAAGACCCGTGTCTCCCAGTTTTGCCTAAAGTCACGATTTTTTTTATGGGCCCCCAAAGATTTGGGGCCTCGGTGTTATTCTTTCAAAAAAGTGATCATTTTGTCAGGCTCATATCTTGCAAACCGATCGGGATTTTGATTTACTCTCTGAGAAAGAGTTATAGCTCTTGTCATAAAAAAACTTTAAAAAATTCGATTTGGATTTTTTATGGAGTCACAAGATCACCCTGTATAATGTTAATGAAGTATTTGAAGAAAAAAAAGCTGATGATGGTCGGCAGTCTGGAAGCAACGTGCCTGCGGGCACCATAAGTTCTGAATCAGAGTCACATGTGGACAATTTGGATCCACAACCTAGAGAGTGCGATTTGCAAGTCCAGGGCCATCAACATTATACACATAATACGAATATTTTTTAAAATTATTTTTGTAATAGATAGCATAGTATCTCAATGTTGAAGTAAAGAAAAAAACAAATGCAATTAAAAAATGTTCTGGAAATTTGTCACTTTTGCGGCTACCTAAACGCTACCTAAGCGCTACCTTAACGGTATTAAGAATCATTCCTAGGCAGTCCATATGTCCTAGAAAGTTGTTTATTGAGATCTTAGGTACATTTCTGTAGTTGATTATTTCCTTGAATTTTGAACGGTTTGATATCTACGGACCTGAACAGGGGGAAAAAGGTAAACACATCGAATTTTTTAAAGTTTTTTCGATTTTGACATTGAATATGAAGTTTTTTGATTTTATTTCTTCACAATTTTTGTTCTTTATGACAACAGCTACAACTCAGAGATTAAATGAAAATTCCGAACGGTTTGCAAGATAAGAGCCTGAAAAAATTATCAGTTTATTGCAAAAATGACACCGAGGCCCCAAATCTTTGGGGGCCCATAAAAAAAAGTGCATGGCTTTGGGAAAAACTGGGAGACACGGGTCTTTTTGTTTGGTCTTTTATCACGCAGTGGTGTTCGTATATGGTTATATTTTTTCGTGTTGCACTGTGTAAGTATTTAAAATAAAAAAAACATATTATTTTACTTTCTGGACTGAAAATTCCAAATTTCCAAATTTTTGCAATAGGTTTTCACAATTATAACGCGTTGTTCTTTCGTAAAGCGCTACTATTTTAATAATCGGGTTAAACATACGTGACAGCTGCCGAATTTCAGAGTTCAGATCTGCCATATGGTCATCACATCACAGTCTGATAGTATTCAAGTTATTAAATCCTCCTGCAACTGGGTTAGTTTAGGCAATTTAATGTTGTTTAGAGCAAGGTAACATTTTACGTATAGAAAACAGCATATATTCAAATGGCGGTCATGGTGCATGTTCCATTAAAACTGTTCAACAATCAAATCATTGCGTACTGGTGGGTCTGCAATTACTAGTTGCACCGTCAGTAAAACCCTAGACATCGACTAGTAATTCCACCTCAATTTCACATTTTCCATAAGGTCAGAAATGTCCTTTCATAGTTACTTGCATATTGTTTCTATAGGGTCACTTAGATTCAGGCCATCTAAACATAACTATCTCATAGACAGATACACTCATATCATGACAATTTAGAAAAATAGCTCAATTTTACACACGATATATTTTTTATTGAACTTCATACAATAATAATAATGTTATTGTTGACTTTTCTGTTATATTCTTTGGACAAATCTTATATGACCTTAGGCTACAACAGCTCAAAAGGACATAGTCTGTCCCATACGTACATTCAGCACTTACAGGATAATTGTGGCAACAGTCGACTTTTATGGCCCAAAAACCGAGCATGTGGTAGAATTATCTGTATGAATATCAATTCGTATTCTTATAGAGCTAGTACATAACCATCTATTGATACTTCTCATGTCCAACAGTGATGTGATGCTTTGGCCCAGAGTTAGGGCACGGGTGAATGCATCCAAAAAAAAGGTCAATTTGATTTGGTGAACTCTTGTGCCAATATCAACATCAACCTACCAAAAAGCCATGAGGTGAAGAAACGCTTTGTACTAAATCCCCTATGGCAATACAGTTTTAATTCCTTTTTTGTGGGGTGGCAGGGTTTATTTGAACAGGAGGATTTTTGCTCCTTCGATGTTGTCATACTTGACTTGACTCCATTGTATACTTAATCAAACGTTTTTACTGACAATTACACTTTCTCAATGGGTGTTATGGTCATGTGTGTTCTCATACATGTCGAATACATGTGTCCTTACGCTCGCACACATACATATCATAGCAATGTCCTTAGTCGTAATGGTGTTAATGTTGTCTAAAGTATGTGCGACTGTGTGTGTAATCGTACGTGTCAATACACGTGTGAGGGTTAGTAAGGCTATACACATGTCGAAGTTGTTCTTGTTGCTGTACAGATATTAACCTTTTGCACTCCTTGACACATGGATACATTGATAACTATTTACTACTGTCAATTTGTTGTCACTTTTGTTTTGTTTGTCTGTAGCTGTAGTTGTTCTCATTGTAGTTTATCAATTGTATTTTTGGTTGGTGTGAGTGGAGACCTGTGCACATTTGTGTAGATTTGATTTTGTCTCATTTTCCTTTTCGTTTCTTTCTATAATCTCGATCCTATGTGGTGGGATAGAGAGATAGACATCACTGACTGTCAGTGTAGTGCTATTCAACAATGTGTACACAAATATACTCAGCGGCAAACTTTGCGAGGCCTTTTGCGAATAAGGTATTAGGAATCCTTCTTTAGTAATTCCTTATTTAACAAAGTCTGCGAAATGCATGATCTCCTTGGAAGTTCAGGTTCCTGTCATGTAATTGGTTTCATTTTATGAAATTATTTCTAATATATTTAGATCTAAAGCAGCGCATAACCTCCAGAAATTTTTGTCAAATCGGTTTGTTTGAAAGACCTTTTAGTTATCTTGGCGTTATCGACAGTTGGAAGTTTTTCAAAATTCTAAAATTTTTCTTGTTCGTTTGCCACCATGATGGCGGAGTGTGGATGCTTTTGTGAACATAAGCCCCTTTCGGTCGAAGTTTGCGTGAACATGGGCGGAGGATTGAAAAACTGGCAAGCATAAATTAAACTCTTCTGGACGAGTGCATAGATGTTTTTTCCCCAAAACTTGAGCCAAAATCTTTGTTAGGAATTTGAGATCCTCAAAACAATACCTAGTATTAAGGAACCTCAATGACTCGGACAGTCTGTCGTTGTTGATCGGTTCTTGCATTTCTCGGTCCTCTTTGTTTTTTGTTGATAGTGTGACCACAGAACCTCGCTCACTAAAAAATTTGTAATTTGTTGTTGTTTGGATTCAAATGTATCAATTTTTCAAGCAACCGGTTTTCGGTTTTTAATTTTGCCAAAACCCGGTAAAACCGGTTTTGTCGGTTTTTTTCTTCTTTAAATTAAATTACACATGTAGAACTTGCAATGCATTTGCTTAGCGACCATTTAATTTTAATTTTGAAATGTGACAAAAAAAATTATCTTAAGTAATTTTTAATCAATTCTAATTCAAGTCATAAAATCATTTTGGAAAAATTGTTTGGATATGTCATTTAGAATTTATTCAAGCATAAGATCATATTTCGCAATAGAAATCATGTTTCCAAATTCCAAAATTTCACTAAAATTCGAAAATCATATCATTTATTATTAATTTTTTTGAAGGATATTAACACAATTTACGTAAAATTCAATTAACCGGTTATCCGACGTCAAATAACCGGTTTCCGGTTTGTTCGAAAATTATTTTTTTTAAAAACCGGTTAATAGCAAAAAAATTCCGGTTAACCGGTTTTTCGGTTTCGGTTTTGGACACTCTAGTGGAGACACAATAATATGTTTTGTAACCCAAATATGGCTTTATTATTTGAAACCCGCTGTATAACCACGAGTTGTACAATCTGTTACCATGTCAGTAGAATGGATCTGAATGAACCAGTGCGAAAGGAATTCGAAGACGTGCTCGAAGGACTTCGAGAAATAGGACTTCAGTGGAAATATCAGGTGGAGTATAGCTGCCAGGAGCTTGGTGCTGCCAACTGGAGAAGAAAAGCTAAAATCTAGCCAGTGGGAGAAAAATTTTATCCTGATTTTGTAACGCCTTTGACTTCTGTGGGTTGTTTGTGGACACCTAACAAAGTAAGTATCAACGATCTCGTCCAGCGCAGAATAGAATATTTTGCCGCTGTAGCTCAAAGTGTAGTCGAACACCCATCAATATCAACTCGCCACCATTCGCAGTAATTAAACATGTCTCGCACATATTTCGGTAGAATTTTCCCCAAAAAACCACGATATGAAGGCCTACAATTAGTCCTAGAACTGAAGCATCGTGAACATCCGATGCGTGTTCGCTTCGCTAAATGAACTGAAGATCGCTTGGCTGAAACATCATCTTTTCAGGTGAATCTTATTTTCACCTCGGGGGCTACATCAACAATCAAAATTGTCGCACTTGAGGCACACAAAATCAATACGTCGTCGAGAAGAAGATGACTGACTCTTTGGTTTCGGTTTTTATCATGCCGGCATCATAGGCTCCTTTTCTTCGAAATTAAGCAAAGAGCCGCCGTTACTGTCAATGGCGGGAGTTACGTTGCCATTATTAGGGATATTTTTTGTTCCGAAAAATCGAAAAGGACGACGTCTGCACGCTGAAAAATAACGGCCTCTCTAACATATTCTCCCAAACATATTTTGCAGGAATAATGTATGTGTTTGGAACACACTTCAAACATCAATGTGTTTGCAAGTCTGAAACTCACTTGTGTTTAAATGTAAACAGCATCATGTTTACTGGCAAACATGTATGCTTTTACGTGGAAACATATGCGTATTTCTCCCTTTCTTTGTTGTCTCTCACGTTTCTGTTTTCGGAAGGTTTCAGCTGTATTTGGATCACAAACATAAATATATGTGGGTCGCAAACACATATGTATATTCTAACATATTAATCATTGTGTCTCAAACATGTAATATTGAATAGCAAACACAATATGTTTGGACACAAGTATATTATATTTGTGACAGGCTCCAAACACACTCTATATTTGCAAAAATCAACAAAAAAAATACAGATTTTTCAGCGTGTGGTTTCAACAGGACGGCGCTACGTGCCACACCGGCAACGTTACAATCCATCTTTTGCGCACTGTGTTCGAAAACTGCATAATCAGCCGACACTCGGAAGTCCATTAGCCGCTTCGCAGCCGCGATTTGACCCCGTTGAACTATTATCTCTCGGTGCCGTGAAATGTAAGTGTTACAGAAACAACCATTGTGTCTTAAAACACGAAAACTACACTGTCGATCACGACATTGAGGCCCAAACAATCGAAAATGTGAAATATTGGGTAGATCGAATGAGGTACTTTAAACGAGGTTGGAAGCCATTTGAACGATTTTTTGATTCATTTATAAATGTCAATGATGGACTTTTATGAGTAGAAAATTTGGTATAACCCCACTTTATATCGGCACCCTAACTACGAAAGAGTCATAACTAGGTATAAGTATTTTCAGATTATAATTTTTTTCTTAAAAACAAAAACCAAGGAACATTTCAATAAAAAATGGTTTCCGGTTACATCCCATGAAGGGATTAGGGAGAGCTTCTCACAAATCACTGAGCTGTGCGCGTTCAAGTTTTACACTCACTGATTTGGGCCCACAGTTTTACGCCGGTTAGGAACGGTATTTTGAGAAGTTTTTCACGGCTAAATACTCGAAAGTGTCGCCCTCGCTAAGGGAGGTGACCGTCGTCAAAAGAAATATAGGGTGGTCAGAGCAGGTACTGAACCCATGTTCTCATGTACAAGAGCCGCGCAAACTACCACTGCACCACCGACGGAACATTTCAATACGCTGCAAAAATCTGTCGCCATTTTCTCTTCTCTTTCGTCAAACAAATTCCTTATGAATATGATTCAGAATTTTAATGCATTTTTAATTAAGCAAAACCAGGTTTTTGTCTGTACTGAAAATATTTACATAAGTTTAGAGTTACGACTCTTATGTATTTAGGGTGTGATATATTACACTTTTAAAAAATTAAATTTCCCACAATGTTTGATTTAATTACTTTCGAATTACTATGATTTTCAATGGATTATTTTCGACCACCAAATGTTTCAGTCTAACATCCACTGTGCCATTGTTGGTCAATTGTCTAACAAACACAAACTCAATATGAAAACAAAAAGAAAGAAATGTTGTTTGTTACCCAACAACGATTAGCATCACAAAGATTCCCACCATTTGGTGTTGCATGTAGTATAATTATTGTAACAGATACAGTTACAATAATGTCCTACAGTCTCTATACACTACTACCCTTATCCCCTGTTGTTTGTATTTGGTTATTGATCTCTCACAGAATATAGACTCAGTGATTGTGATATTACACACAATTGTAGTACATACTGCCAAATAAAACAGTACAGTCGTATTCCTCCCTGCCCTTCACACCATTGTCAATGGTGTAGCTGCAACAATTATTTCAGTCTGTGGACAGTGAAAATAGTTCAGTGCGAGTGCTGTGTAGTATTAGCCATTTGTTTGTTCACTTGTTCCATTCCAAATACAATACCATAACAAATTTGTCTGTTTTGGCCTTTTATTTGCTATGGTCAATATACACACACCCACACACAATCGTGCCTATGTTTGGAATAAGAATAACACATCGAGTGAATGGTTCCCTTGTTGGTATTCCTGGGAAGTTCTTATTTCCCTGCTGAAATTTCTATTTGTATTTGTCTTTCAAATTGTTATTTTTAGCCATTGTTGGTTGGGGTGTGTATGGTTACGTGTAGATTATAATAAAAACTGTTTGTCATTAGAACGAGTTTCTTTTGTACGATTGTACATTTTCAGGGAGTGGATTGCAGTTTTGCACTTTGGTTATTTCTGAGTCGCAAACGGAATGATCAATGATTCAATGGCAAAGCTAAATTTGGAAAATTTATGGTTTAAATTCGTAAAAGCACATTGAAGAACTTCGCCAGTTTGCTAAATATTTGTATACCCTCACCCATAGGGAGGTGGGTATGTAAAAACAAATGGTTTCATCACATGACGTAATTGCGGAGAGATTCTCACAACCAGTGAGCTGTACGCTTTCTAGGTTTATACTTACTGAGTGGGACCTGCAGTTTTACACCGATTCCGAACGGTTTTTGTAAAGGTTTTTCATGGCTAAAGCCCGGTATTAATTTTTTTATGAAATTTTCGTTGCCATTGGAAGTACGTGTATAAAAAAAAATTACATGAGGTGTCAAGGTGATAATGTTATTTTTTTAAGAAAATTTTGCATATTTCCAGGAAGGATATTTATCTCAAGAAAATAAAAGAAACGGCACTATTTTATTTTTAAGAAATGCTACTTTTAAGAAAAGCAATTTTTGTAAGAAAATATATTTTTTGTAAGTGAAGGTATTTTTTTTTTTGAAGAAAAGCTTTTTTTACGAAAGAACAGGTAGAGTTTTAAGAATTTCTCAAGAAAAGTTATTTTGTTTTACAAAAAAGGTACTCTTTAAAGAAAGGGTAGTTTTGTAAGAAAAGGCAATTTGTTGTACGATAATGTACTATTTTAAGATAAGGTACTTATTTAAAAAATTACTTTTTTTTACTAAAAGGTACTTTTTGTACGGAAATTTAAAAGTATTTTGTTAAGTAAAGGTACTCTGTTTAAGAATATGAATATGCAATTTTTTTGGAGAAAATTTACTTTTCTTAAGAACACGCACTTATTTAAGAAAATGCTATTTTTTTAAACTTCTTTCACTTTGGCTTTTCTAAATTTACTTTTTACTCGGTTCAAATTACAATATGTATTAAACAGGCTCCACCCAGAAAATGTCCCATTAAACAAAAAATATATTAGTCTGGACACAAACCAAAATTACGAGTATAAGAGTAAGTGTGCTGCCAAATGTAATTCCATGCTCAGGGTTGTGTTTCATGGATTTGCCAGTCTTGCACTTTGGCTTTTCTAAATTTACTTTTTATTGCGTTCAAAACAACAATATGTAATAAACAAGCTCCACCTTGAAATCTTCCCTTTAAACCAAACCAAAAGTACCCAATATACTAGTTGATAATAATGGGTTGTAATAAAGTAGTTAAAAAATGTTCTTTAAATTTTTTTCATTTAGCCCCCACCCGCAACGTGCGATAAGGAACTTCGTTCCAAGAACGAAAATTTCATGAACCGAAAATTTCGCTCACTTTTCATTTGCTTGGTACTTAGATCTTCGCGAAAATTTCGTAGGCAACATCGATTACAGGGTTGTTACGCAAAAGTTATTTCGTACGAAAACAATTGTTTGATAATTGTTTGGTACCGGAATTTTGACATTTTATTAGTTTTAACAACCAAAAGCAACACCACATGGGTCAAAAATAAAATTGATCGCGCAGAAGAATTATAAATTAAATATATGCAGGGTAAATCAAAGATGTGTGGTAATTATCCGCAACAAAATTTTCCGTTTAGAGAAAAATAGCACAATTTCTTACGAAAATTTCGCAAGAACTGAAGCTTAACTACTCGATAGTGTCGTCGTCACAAAGCGAGGAGACCGCCGCACAGTGGCGCCATTTGAGTGTTTTCGTTGCAAAAATCATATCTGTTGAACCGAATATGATAATTGGACAATTTGAATGATTTAAACGGCATATCAGCATATGATAGATAGATCAGCTTGTGAAATAAGTGTTTGGAAAGGGTGCTAGGATTTATAGGTGCTTACTTCTGGGGTATTAAATTTAAAATTTGTAGAAAACTTAATTTTGTGGTAAGTAAAAAAAATAATTTTGGAAGGAAGTTCCTTATCACACGTTGCGAGATGGGGGCTAAATGAAAAAATTGTAAACAACTTTTTTTTAACTACTTTATTGCAACCCATTATCATCAACTATATTGGGTACTTTTGGTTTGGTTTGGTTTAAAGGGAAGTTTTCTAGGTGCAGCCTGTTTATTACATATTGTAGTTTTGAACCCAATAAAAAGTAAATTTAGAAAAGCCAAAGTGCAAGTCTGGCAAGGCTATGAAGTACAACCCTGAGCATGGAATTACATTTGGCAGCACACTTACTCTTACACTCGTACTTTTGGTTCGGTTTGTGTCTACACTAACATATGGGGGGATATATCTTGTTTAAAGGGAAATTTTCTAGGTGGAGCCTGTTTATTACATATTGTGGTTTGAACCGAATAAAAAGTAAATTTAGAAAAGCCAAAGTGAAAGAAGTTTAAAAAAATAAAATTTTCTTAAAAAAGTTCTTAAAAAAGAGTAAATTTTCTCAAAAAAAATACCTATTCATATTCTTAAACAGAGTACCTTTACTTAAAAAAATACCTCACCTTAAAGAAGTACCTTTGCTTAAAAAAGTAAATTTTCTTATAAAAAGTACATTTTCTTAAACAAGAAATTTTTTAAATAAGTACCTTTTCTTAAAAAAGTACATTATCTTACAACAAATTCCCTTTTCATAAAAAACTACGTTTTCTTTAAAGATTACCTTTTTTACCTCTTAAAATTGTACCTGTTCTTTCGTAAAAAAAGCTTTTCTTCAAAAAACTACCTTCTCTTACAAAAAATACATTTTCTTACAAAAATTCCCTTTCGTAAAAGTACCCTTTCTTAAAAACAAAATAATACCTTTTCTTTTCTTTTCTTGAGACAAGTAGCCTTCCTGTAAATATGTAAATTTTCTTAAAAAACAAGTTTTTCCTAAAAAGAGTACCACTTCTTTAAAAAGTACTTGTTCTTAAAAAAGCATTCTTACATAAAAACATTAGCTTTTAATAAAGAAGTACCTCTCATCAAAGAAAGGACTTTTTTGGGAAAATATAATACATATTCCTACAAAAGGGACCTACAAATAACCTTTGTTTTTTTAAAAAATACATTCAATAAATAAAAAATTTCTTAAAAAAAGTTTATCATTTTACAAAAGGTAGTAAGATCCATTTAAATTACAGTATTTTTCAACAGGCGCCTTAGGCGTGTTGGAACTAACTAGTACATAATACATAGCGAAAGGAACTTCGTTCCAACCGGGTGTCCATGACAGCTCATGTAATTTTTTTTAATTTTTGATTGTTTTTATTTTACTTTTTAGGGGTTTATGTTCTAAAATTATTACCCAACAAATTAAAAAAAAAAATTTTTTCAATTTATTTTTTCAATTTTCTGTAAAATATTCGTCACGATTCTTAACAGAAGGTATGTATATCTAAAAGACTAATAATTGTTAAAGCATAATTATTTAATAATGTTCTTCAAATACTCTATTCGTGACTTCACGTGCCGCAGGGAAGAAATATGTGGATCGGAAGATGCAGCCAACATGTTCAAGATTTCCTCATTTTGCCTTACCCTTGATACTTTGAATGTGTTCTGCAATCTATATTTTTTATAAAATTTGTTAAGATACTCCTGTTCTTCTTCACAAAGCTCGCCAATTAGCAAAGACTGGTACTCAATTATATCTTTGCCATGCGCCAATATCTCTGTTATAATAAGGCTGATTTTTTTTATTCCATTAAGCTATCGCCACTTACGACTTTCCAAATAAAACGATCCACACTTAATACTACGAAATGTGGCAACATTTGCTGTAATGAATGAAAAAAAATTTGATATGGCAACACGTGCCAACACAGTGCCAACTAATACATGGTAGCATCCCATGTTGTTGTAGTTGTAAGCAGCAACAACAGATATTTTATTTTCGTTCATTCGTTTCAGTTGCCAAACTCTACACAAATATATACCGACAAATACAAGAATACAAACAAGTATAAAATCAAAATACATATGACTGAAAACTGAAACGAAAAATGATATGAAAAACATTACATCACCTGTTTAAACGACTATACGTGATAGATAATTCCACCATGTTCAATATGTACAAAGTGGCGCAAAAGTAATCCTCCTATCAGAAAATGCTATAAATTTTGCGATTGGCACCTAATGTCAGTTCTGTTTTGACACTTGTGTAGTAAACACACGCGAAATACACGTTAATAAACAATGTTACGCTACACTGCTCCAGAACGCGGAATTTTGCCAATAATCGGGCGGTGACTTTGGCACAACGTGAATTTCGTCGCAGATTTCCTGGCCGTCCAACGCCTACTGGTGAAACACTGCGACGTTTAGCCGCTCGCCTCGACGAGACTGGCACAACACGAGATGCTGCCAGGCGTGGCAGACCCCGGAGTAGCCGTTCTGCAGAGAATATTGCTGCTGTAGCCGAGGATGTCATGGATGCGCCGTCGACATCGACCAGACGACGTGCCACGCAACTGGGTTTCAGTCGACGGTCTTTACAGCGAATTTTGGTACAAGATTTGAAGATGTTTTCGTACAAAGTCCAGACGGTGCATCAACTGTTAGCTTCTAACCGCCAATCGCGTCTAACATACGCTCAAGCCATCCTTAATCACCACCAAGAGGAAGATGATTTTTCATCAAAAATAATCATGAGTGATGAGGCCCATTTCCATCTTAGCGGGTACGTAAATAAGCAAAATTTACGCTTCTGGGGCACTGAAAATCCGCGTGTAACCCACGAAGAGCCATTACACCCGCTCAAAGTCACTGTATGGTGTGCTGTTTTCGCTGGAGGAGTCATCGGACCTTTTTTCTTCGAAGACGTCGCGGGCCAAACGGTTACTGTGAATGGTGAGCGCTACAGAGCAATGATCAACGAGTTCTTTTTGCCGCAACTTGACGAATTGGGATTGGAAAACATGTGGTTCCAACAGGACGGTGTAACGACACACACTGCACACAACCGATATGCTGAAGGATGCATTTCCTCTTCCATTAAATAAAATAATTTTAATGAACTTAAAATGTATAACTAATTCTGCAAATTTCTGCTTTTGAGTCACTCCTTGATAACACTAGCATTCACAAGAAATGATAACAAAATTTATCTTAGATAACGTTTTGTTGCCATTTCTTGAAATTGAATATGTGGCAACATTGTCACTGCTCAAGTCGAAATTTATGTGGGAAATTGAAATGCCACTTAATATCGCTTAGCTCTCTCGTACAAATTAAGCTATAATCAACTTTAGCGGGGTAAAAAAAAACTACTTAATATATTCTAAAATAGTATAAGTGAGGATTTATCCGACCTTTCGTGTTATACTCTCGTTCACTCACCAGACGCATTTTTCGTTTTGTAAAATGATACGGCTTAAGATGCGATGTAAATAAGTAGATTTGTATATGTCAATTCTCACTTTATTTAAAGTACATTGTATATAGGACTGTTACTTGAGCATCGTATAGGATGACTCGATTGTTGTTTTGGTTACTTGAAAAATCTTTTAATGATTAGACAATTTTGAACAAAAAAGCTAAAAGCAACCATATTTTTGTATTATGCGAACATTTGAGATCATATATGACATTTTAAGACGTTGATGTATTTGGCAATTTTGTCGGAAACCTAAGTTGTACAACTTTGAAGAACATTGTTACATTCATGTGATCATAGTATAGAAATTATAAGCGAAAATTTTAAAAAAATTTAAATTTCTGAATTGGTACAATCAGTTTGGAACCCGAAATTTCATTTTTGTTCACTAGTGTATTTAACAATATTGTTAAGTAAATTAAGCACTAAAACTTTGTAGAAGATATCAATTTGTAATTTGTTTAATATTGAATACATATAGGTGAATATTTAAAGTATATAGTTAAACACAGCATTTCTACCCCAATTATAGAGCCTTAAATATAATTTTTGTTGATTAGTGTATTGTGAAAAATTATCAAGAAATTTACAAGCTACAATTCTTTTGAGGACAGCTACCGCAATTTATTTAGCGTTAGACAAGAAATGTCAAAACATAAAATATGTGAAATTTTTCGCGACGTTTCCAAAAATAACCGATTAACAGTGTACTTTTCCTTAGAAATATATTAGAGAGAATCGTAAAACGGGACAGTAGCTACAATATTGTCAAAGGTTGTAATGCAATGTTTCAAGCTGTTTAGGATTTGTTGAAGTAAATTCTGTAATAGGGCCCTGAACCACCTCCAAATTTTCTTCGGCCTGCAAAAAAAAATTGTTACGTATACGGGCAAAACCGAGCGGGGTTTTGTGATACCACATCCAAGTACTTTCACAATTTTTTGATTTAGTTGAGGCCCGAAACAAATTCCTTTCATTTGTGTCACAGTGTAATCGGAACAATCGTGGACGATAGCTGTCAAATTTCAGAACTGCCACTTGCACAGAAAAACGTATCATAAAATTTAAATAGTGCACTTTTATTGGTCACCCTTTACTCGCATCTAGTTAGTTCTATCTTTCTATCTTTATTTGTTTATACTAGCCACTATATATTTGTATTAGTAGTCTGATCATTATACTGTACCAGCAGCGGAGGCAGTCTCAAAATAAGCCGGCATATATGTATTGTGTGTCAATCTGTTGACATTCAACTATGTTTTCTCCTAAAAGCCTTTAGTAATTTTTCTCTCATACTAACGAAAAACATTTACACCATCGCTTTCAAAGGAGGCCTGCTCAAAGCCTGGAAAAAATTCCGATAAACCTGCAACTCCCAAGCAAAGTTTATGCTTATATGATTGCAAACTTTCCTTGTTAAAGCAGGCGTTTTGGCACACGCGTCAAAATCTGGCAGTCTTTTGTTGTTTGGATGCAAATATATCGTTTTTGTAGGTTGTCACAAATATAGCACACTTGTGACCAACCAAACACATTGTGTTTGCTATTCAATATTACATATTGGAGACACAATGATTAATAGCTTATAATATATGTTTTTGTGATCCAAATGTGGCTTTGTTTGCTGAAAACTGATGAAAAAACGTTGCAGGCAACAAAGAAATAAAAACGCAGCAGTTCTTCAGTTCATGAAGCAGTGGTTGCAATGATATAAATGGTTCCTGAAAAGGAAAATGCATGCCTGAATTTGAAAAAAATTAATGCTCATAGATATGGAACCTCTTTAAGCGGGCAATTTAGCAGCCAAGTTAAGGGCAGAATTGAATCAATTATTTAGTTAAAAGACTAAATACAAATGGGAAAATATTTTTGGTTAATGAATGAGAAATTCATACCACAAGCTTGCAAGGTCAGGAACATTTTTCTAATAGAAAAATGGTTGGTTTATGTGGGAAATAATAGACAATTCAGTTAAGCACTCACTGGCATGACCACTTTAGATCTCCGTGGCAAGTTCATCATCAGATGGCTAACTACTGTGCCTGAATTGATACCATCGGTAGATCATCAGTCGTATTTATACAATCTGGATTATGCAATTTACATATGCGAATTAGTATCGATCGCAGATCTTTAAGGAAGGAATTTGTTTGTTTAATCCTTCTACAAGTTATCTTCTTGCCTTTCTTTGCTGTCCCTATAAGAGACATTGCAATGAGTAGATTTTTCACTGTAGGCAAGATACCCCAAGAGAATGAAGTTGTTCGGAATTCCCCTTTTGATGGCGCTATGTGCTATTTTAAAATGAGGATTACATTTGTAGGCTGAACCTTGTTATTGCCTTTACAGGCCTGCTAGTAGACATTCAAAACCCATGATTTTGCTGCTGGGTAGTCTAAGTATAATCATTTTATTATAAAATAAAGATTGACATTTAGTGTTGTGCGCTTCAATATGAGTGCGAATATACACATCGTTAGCTGAAATGCAAAAGGACATAACTAAACTTTTCATTGTTTTAAAGGGCAGGCAACCAATGCTGTAATCGAATTAACAACGTAGTAAACTAAATTTCATGAATAAAATCACTTTTTTTGATGGCAGGGGTTTAAATGTTTGATCAAATCTATCATAATTAATGAGAAATTCAATTTTTGAATTTTTATTAGTTAGGGCCGTTTACATTTTAGCTAGCGATAGACATTATACTATCCATGTATCGGTTACAATAGACATCAGCTAAATAGATGTTCTATAAATGGATATTTTAATTATCGTATACTAGAGTTAGAGAGTTTTGTGTGTATTGTATACATCAGTGAAATATTGGAAACAGGAATGCTATTCAATCAATTCAAGATAGTATGGATTGCCAACGAATGAATGGCGAAAGAGAATGATACTTGAAATGGAAATTAGATTACAAATAGGTTTTACCTGTCATTCATGTGTCGACTATAAATAGTTAGGCCGGTATACTACGTATGTACAAATATTTAATGTATTTTTTGATTTTAATGTACTTTTGGATTTCAATAATTTAAAAATCAAACTACATGAGTCACCATCTTCTATAGGATAGGGTCAATATTTATTTCATATCAAGGACTAACAATTTACAGTTGCGACCTAGCTTAAGTGTAATTAGATTGGAGCGTCATTAAACTAAAAATTAAAAGGGGAAAGAATACAAATAACACACAATACAAATAACACAAATGCGGAATGAAAGGAACCATATAGCTGAGAAAATCATTCACCGAGTTTTGCAAAGTTATATACACAGTGAATTTAAAACACGTAAATGGTTAGTGATGTGAGACCAGCTACAAACAGATAATATTTGCACCCAAAACAAAAAAAGTCGACAAAATTTTCAGCGTGTAAATCTGTAGATTTTTTTGTTTTCAGCGTGTAAATCTGCCGATTTTTTTTTGTTTTGGGTGCAAATATAACATGTTTGTAGCTTGTCTCAAATATAGCATACTTGTGACACATTCTGCTTGCTATTCAAAATTACATGTTGATGATACAATGATTAATATGTTATAATATATGGGTGATTCCTTGGAAATAACGTTTTTTCGGATGGTGAAATTATTAGTTTTTAACATACCTCGGATGTGATTTTTTTTTTACAGTTTTTGTTTATATATACTACTATAGTGTATACCAACATCTATTGTACTACAACAATTTAAAACATTTATCAATATATTTTATACTATAATTTTCAGAATTGCCACGATTCATATTTAAATTGACTTCATTCTATGCCAAATTGACGTGAGATAATTTCCTTTGAAAATCACATTTCGATGACTAAATATCGAACAAATTTCGTCACTAGGAGGGCGAGTATTATACTGCGCAATAAAAAAGCGGTACCATGGTATTGACTGATAATTTTGTGACTTACCCTTCGTAAAGAAAACACTTCATTCCAATCGATTCAATGTGGATAAATCTGTCAGCCATTGATGTAAACATTACATTTGATATACAATGGTCGAGTTCTCACAGCGAGGGCGCCTTTATACCCATCCAACATGGTGCCACAGCGGTAAAACGTAAATGTACGATATTAGGCAAAAATGCGTGGACAAAGTTTAGATCTTGTTAGTCGGGCCTAAATAGGAGATTTACGCTCGGTAAATACATGAAAATATCCTCTATCTAGGCAATTTCAATGACCATAAAAAAATATCAATCCATCCTGCGAAATGAGGGAGTGAATATAGTATAAACCTTGATTTTTATGAAATGGACACGCCACGGTTCTGATATTTTCATTAGTTTCTGTATGTTTCTACCGAATAAGCGCGACGCAGGTGAGAATATTGTAGGGGAAAATCTTGTGTACCATAAAAGTATTGAAATTACGCGATTATTTATTTGCCGTCCCTTAATTACATGGAAATAAACGTGATGGACAAAGAAAACGTTATTTCCAAGGAATCACCCATATGGTTTTGTGCCCCACTAAAACTGTGAAAACTGCTGAAAACTAATACGTGGCAGACCACAGAGAAACAAAAAAACATCAGATTTTCAATTCATGAAGACAAAGCTAGAACGTAATTAACGGATGCATGAGAACTTAAAATTATAATACAGGAAAGAAATATTTTTAGAATGAATTTTTTTTATTATAATCTGGTACATAATTTCATGACATTTATTTTTTAAATATGATTTCCGGCACTTGTCCGCCGCCGCCACGAGTTACACGGTCCACTCGATCAGTCCAACTTTTGACTACTTTTTCCAATAAATCTATCGGTATGTTGTGCTTTCAATGCTTCAAAAGTTGCTGGTTTGTCGCCATAAACCAATGACTTAACACAGGCCTTTAAATAATAATCCAGAGGCGGTAAATCGTACGAACGAAAGGATCAGTGAACAGGACCACTTTTCGAAATAAAGTTGTCACCAAATTGATTTTGCAATAAATCGAGTGTTAAGCGCGCTGTATGGCAAGTAGCATCGCCTTGTTGGAACCAAATGTCGTTGATGTTTAGCTAATTAATTTTTGGAAACTAAAAATCAGTCAACATGGAAGGGCTATTATCTGCCATCGGCTCCGTATGTCGGCGATTCTGAAAATCTCTTAAAGGCCTTTCCATCAAGCCCAAAAACAAACAAAAACCGACCACTGGTTCAGAACTTAGCAATTTTACCCTAGTACCCTCCAACCACAAATCCGAAAATTTTCAAACCGCTGCCATTTCGCCCCCTAGCATTGTATATTACTTGGTACAACAATATTAGGTTTGAGGAAAACCAACTATTTATGCGGGGAAAATGGCAGTGGGAGCAGAGAGAGAGAGTGAGGAAACCGAAATGTGCAGGATGAATAAGGGTAAGAAGATTGAATAACGGGCCTAATAATAGGCTGACCTCCTGCAAGGACGAGAATTGGGATCTGGTGACTGAGAAGCAGTGTGTTCTCAAAATGTGTAGAGACCACTTTTCAGCACTACTCCACTCAGATTCTTCCAATGAAGATCAGAACGTAATGACAGTGGAAGATAGTGTAGAGTATAAGGTCTTGTCGAGCGTATGAAGTGAAAGAGTAAAGCCAATTATTGAAAACCTGATTGGACCTTATCAGTGTGGTTTTAGACCAGGCAAGTCCACAACTGACCAAATATTCACGCTACGCCAAATCCTGGAAAAGACCCACGAAAAGCAAATCGATACATACCACCTTTTTGTCGATTACAAAACTACTTTCGATAGCCCCATACGGGGAAAACTGTACGAAGCTATGTCTGAACTTGGTATTCCGGCAAAACTGATCCGCCTCTGTAGAATGACGCTGACCAACACCAAATCAGCAGTGAAAGTGGGGAAAGACCTCACAGAACCATTCTGTACCAAGCGAGGACTTAGACAAGGCGACACACTTTCGTGCAATCGCTTCAACATCTTAATGGAGATAATAATGAGAAAGGCAGCAGTAAAGACCATGAACACGAAAAGCCATATGTTACTGGCGTATGCTGACGACATAGACATCATTGGGCGCAATTTGCGAGAGGTTACTATAGTATTTTCAAGACAAACTTGATGGTGTCAACGACTAGAGAAACCTCTCAACTTGGTCCGCACTTCAACGTTGACAACCGATTTAATTTTGAAGTGGTAGATGAATTTTTCTACCTTGGATCCGCCGTGAACAAAGACAACAACGTCAGCCTGGGGATTGATAGGAGAATTGTGCTTGCAAATAGATGTTATTTTGGGCTCAGCAAACAGTATAGGAACAAAGCCCTCTCTCGACGGGCAAAAGTCCAGCTATGTCAGACTCTCATTTTACCTGTCTTGACATATGTAATATATGGTCCTGTTAGAGAAAAGGGTGACCCGAAACTTGGGTCATATCGCAAGCGGATGAAAAACACCTGGGAGTTTTCAAGAGAAATATTCTCCGTAAAATATATAAGGTCCTGTTAGAGAAAACGGTGACCCGAAACTTGGGTCATATCGCAAGCGGATGAAAAACACCTGGGAGTTTTCGCGAGAAATATTCTCCGTAAAATATTTGGTCCTGTTAGAGAAAGGGGTGACCCGAAACTTGGGTCATATCGCAAGCGGATGAAAAACACCTGGGAGTTTTCGAGAGAAATATTCTCCGTAAAATATATGGTCCTGTTAGAGAAAGGGGTGACCCGAAACTTGGGTCATATCGCAAGCGGATGAAAAACACCTGGGAGTTTTCGAGAGAAATATTCTCCGTAAAATATATGGTCCTGTTAGAGAAAACGGTGAGTACCGACGTCGCTGGTAACGCAGAATTATATAATCTCTATTCTGACGTGGACATAGCTAGACGAATCAAAGTGGGCCAATTCCGTTGGCTAAGTCATGTTATCAGAATGAATGAAGATTAGCCAGCGCGAAAGGTTTTTGATGACGTACCCGATGGAATCAGGAAAAGAGGACGACCAAGTCTCCGCTGGAAATACCAGGCAGAAGAATCCCTCCGTATCCTTGGTGTTACCAACTGACGAGAAATGGCGAAGGATAGAGCCAGTTGGAAGAATATGTTGAAATTTGTTTAATTTGTTTGTTTAATTAATATGTGTAAGACGTCTGACCTCATGAGGTTGTAAAATAGCAAATAAAAGTAAAAGTAAAGGATAGTTTGATTGCTAGAACTAAAACTCGATTGACAGATGACATTTACTTCTTGTTGATGTGGCTTCAACTAAATATTTCAGTTCTTGCAACCAAAACTCAATGACAAATCAATTGATAGGCACAACATTTGATGATACGGAACACAATTCTTGGTAAACACAACTGTGTAATGTAATAAATAGTCCCAGGAACCGCCAAATTTTAGTTGGCTGTAAATTTAGTAGGAACCGCCAAATTTTAGTCCCAGGAACCGCCAAATTTTAGTTGGCTGTAAATTTAGTAGTGACAACGAGTCGCTTCTCTGTGTGTATACATAGCTATCAATGCTATTAATAAATGTACCGCAAAAACAGCCAACAAATTATGTCAAGGCGAATGCATATAAGATAGTTTTCTCGAAGAAATCTCTCTTCATTACCAATGCTAACTAACAACTATTTGAATTTTCAAAGTACAAACCAAATCTCTAAATTAATTGAGTTTCTCTATCTAAAGATGTGCGTGTTTTTCTAGACTTTCATTCTTTAAAATCCAATGCAATTAAAAGAGCTCACGATTATCCTGTGGCGGTGATGATTTAATACTCGAAACGCGCAATTTTTCCACACCGTTGCCAAGGACTTTGGCTGTGGAACTGCTAACGCGTCTTCTTCCACTCAAATAGTTGATTTCGGATTTGCAAGTGAATCAACTTAATTAATTGGTACTTGGATTAAAACGATTGCACCTCATTATGTGTCCCCCCTCTGCCGCTCCCTCTGCAACTCAGGTATAGGATGGTGTTACCTTTTTTCCAAATCCCTGTTTGCCTAGTGTTGGGGGCTCTGTTGCTGTTGCTTTGCTTGTACATTACACTGTATTATTTTTTTAATTTTTTTCCTTTATTTCCATACTTATTCACTTTAGAATAGTACAATCATTTAAAGCGGATTTTGTTCATTTGTCTCACACTCTATGGCTGGATATGTTTCGTAAGCGATTGGGCATGTGTGTGTGTGTGTGCGACTTTGTGTGAGAGTGGTTGCGTGTGTGAGCTTTAATCTGGATGAAAAATTGCGGTTGAAAGTAGAGGGAATTAATGTCTTATTTTTCATGTGAGCAGCAAAGCAACAGAGGCAGCAGCAAAAAAGCCAACATATTTAATGAGGCATTAATGGGAGTTTAAAATTGTACAACATCAACGCAATTTGTGGGTTTATTTATATAAGACGATTTGTAAAATGAAAGAATTTACAAGATCTGTTGTATTTTTGGTTAATATACAAGGATTTGTTGTTAGTATATCCCTCAGTCTTTGTGTGCGTGAGTGTGAATTTGCCAACAGCTCATTATATAAATATCAACACTTAATTAAAAGTTGAAAAATATCTGAGATAGAATAAGAACTAACGCATTCTTGAAGCAGTGATTTGTTTGGAAATCTTTTGGTTTCGTGGCAAATCAAAAATTAGTTAAAAATAAAAATAAAGTAACTTTAATATGCTGACAGTCTCTTCAATTCTCTTTTTCAAAATAGCCACAAATTATAATATTTATAATCTCTCTATTCATGAGTAAACTTATTATTTAAGAGGGAAAACGATACTGGAATTGGCGAAAAAGTGATAAACTTAAATGTACAGAAGAAGACCGAAAATTCAAGCAAAATGTTAGAAGCTGTACTAACCATGGCCATGCTTAGGGCTTCGCTCATGTAATGATGTAGAAAGAAAACTTGTCACTGATATACAGAGAACGTTGGCGATATAGGGAGAACATTCTATGCATTGATTGTCCCATTAGAATCCACTGTGACACAGTAGGGGATTTCTCAAAAAAAAAAAAATTAAATTATTCGGCCGTTTCTAACGTGCTAGTTCGATTAAGATGCAATTTAACGTAAGCATAGCTGAGGTGCTGTGTTATTTATATTGGAGCACCATAGACCCCACTGGGGCCGCACAGTGGCAGCCAGAAATTGACTACCTCGGCGATCAAAAAAAGTGAACCCTTGTAAATCTTTGAATTTTGTTTTTATTGGAAATATTTTGCTACACGTTTGTAGCGCTACCAAAACCCTACAAAAAGTATGCTGGCATATTTAGTGTTTCTCTTATGGTCCTCGAGATATTGGGGAAGACATTTATTTTTTGAAAATCTTCCCTTGCTTTTTTAGGTATTTGAAAATATCTTGGCTGAATGTAAATCAATAGTCATTTTGAAATAGGTACAACACAACAGCATATGTTCTATGATAAGGCAAAAATCATTTAAACAAACATAAAAATAGTTTTTGGGAAAATGGTATGTATTTTTAAACATGACCACATTTATATCAATATCGGAGGAATTTGTTTCAAACATATTTGGTTTTTATCTATGTTTGAAACACAACCAAATGTTTATTAATTTTATGTTATTCACCAACGTTTGATATCTTTCACACAGCATTGCTCCAGCGGCTTCGGAATTGGGAATTCATATAAAGGTCAACCGAGTTTCAAAATCTTCGGTTCTGAGGACGTCTGCCTGCACAGCACGCAGTACTTGGAAAATAAAATATTATCGGTTTTCTGGTTTTTCGAATATTCAAATTTTTGCGAAACCGGTTTCCGGTTAAACGGATGAGTAAAAACCGGTTAATACCTGGTTTGGGTTGTTATGGCGAAGCGAAACGAAATGACTAACTTAGCCGTTTTGAATTTTGAGGTCGATGTTAGTATACAGAACTATAAAAATATTATTAGAAACTAAAACAATAATATTTCATTTCACACTTAAGATATTAAGGGGTTTTCAATAGGGACTTAGCTATGTTGCATTTTACTACGAACTGACTCGTAAATTTTTTTTAATTATCTGGCAATGTCAACACTTTAGTCAGTGTTTACATTTTTATCATGATGACTTTCACGAGTGAGCACGAGTTTGGAAATTAATAAAAAAATACTACCAAAATTCTCAGTAGGTGGTCGCAACTTTAAGTTCGAAGAAAATAATGAATTTCATGGAAAACCCATCTTCAGCGATGAAGATCATTCCTACCTAAATGGCTTTGTCATTAAGCAAAATATGCATTTCTGGTCAGCAACAATCCCACATGTGTTTCAAGAGACTACAATTCAACCACAACAAGTTAGAGGAGCTCGGCAACAACAAACGCCAAATAGCCCACGTTCCGGCCGAAATGTGTGGAAGGGTGGTGGGAAATTTGCTCCAACAATCGATCGGTGTAAACGTTCTCGAAATAAAATTCCATAATTAAATTGAATATGTTGACAACACCTGGAATAAATTTCAAGCCGATATCTTATTTATTCTGTGTTTTATTTAAATACAACTTTGTTACTCGTATGTCCCTAATGAAAAACCACATATTGTTTTAAAGTCACATTTCATGGATATCGTAAAATACAACATAGGTTTCTTTGGCTATTTCTAACGTAACTTGAAATTAGAAGACCAGATGGCGTTTTGCAGTTCCGTACCACTCTATGGTTTTATGGAATATTCTTTGAATATCGAAGTGCTTGGTCATCATAGTCAGTGAGGACATTTCTAAAGGGATTTTAAATCAGCTTGAGTGTCAGAGTAGATGATGATACCCCAGGCAGAGATGAGATTTAGTCCCAGCCAGAGATTAACTTCTCCGATTGTCATATATTCTGCCAGAAATACACTACAATGGTCAGCTATTCTTTTAGCAATATATATTGGCGCAGCTCCTCAGGACAGACTCCAAGTCTTGGTATGCTTCCCTTCCAGTTCTGCATATGCGCGATATGACTGGGGAAGTTTTTCTCATGTAACCCATTTCCATTGTGGATTGTCGCAAATCCCTTTAAATTGTCCCATCACCATATGGGCTGATGATCCATCGCGAGGAATGTTTTTTGCCGACATTACAGACATTTCCCTCGCTAATAGATTGAGGATAACCGGCAAACCGCCGGTAGGGGTGTGTGAGGGGCAAACTATTGCTATTCTCTGATCTTTTGTCAACAGACTTTGTAAGATTATCCTTCCAGAGCGTTCCTATGTGACGATACAGGACAGAGATGACGATACACACAGATTGTGTAAGCGCAACACAAATCTGACCGATAATGAATATAAGGAGATCCATGAACCTTTTGACTCTGATCAGGCGCAAGGTATTATTCTTTGTTTCAGTTTTAACGGGACACTGCCAGATTGGTATATATGCGGCGAGATTAAAATCCAGAGTAAGTTGCTTTTATAGAACCTGCAACCATGGCATCACTGAAGATCTTCTCTGTACGTGTCCAACCCCTGAAAAATCTCGGGAAACGTTGTTTTATCTATGTTTGAAACACAACCAAATGTTTATTAATTTTATGTTATTCACCAACGTTTGATATCTTTCACACAGCATTGCTCCAGCGGCTTCGGAATTGGGAATTCATATAAAGGTCAACCGAGTTTCAAAATCTTCGGTTCTGAGGACGTCTGCCTGCACAGCACGCAGTACTTGGAAAATAAAATATTATCGGTTTTCTGGTTTTTTCGAATATTCAAATTTTTGCGAAACCGGTTTCCGGTTAAACGGATGAGTAAAAACCGGTTAATACCTGGTTTGGGTTGTTATGGCGAAGCGAAACGAAATGACTAACTTAGCCGTTTTGAATTTTGAGGTCGATGTTAGTATACAGAACTATAAAAATATTATTAGAAACTAAAACAATAATATTTCATTTCACACTTAAGATATTAAGGGGTTTTCAATAGGGACTTAGCTATGTTGCATTTTACTACGAACTGACTCGTAAATTTTTTTTAATTATCTGGCAATGTCAACACTTTAGTCAGTGTTTACATTTTTATCATGATGACTTTCACGAGTGAGCACGAGTTTGGAAATTAATAAAAAAATACTACCAAAATTCTCAGTAGGTGGTCGCAACTTTAAGTTCGAAGAAAATAATGAATTTCATGGAAAACCCATCTTCAGCGATGAAGATCATTCCTACCTAAATGGCTTTGTCATTAAGCAAAATATGCATTTCTGGTCAGCAACAATCCCACATGTGTTTCAAGAGACTACAATTCAACCACAACAAGTTAGAGGAGCTCGGCAACAACAAACGCCAAATAGCCCACGTTCCGGCCGAAATGTGTGGAAGGGTGGTGGGAAATTTGCTCCAACAATCGATCGGTGTAAACGTTCTCGAAATAAAATTCCATAATTAAATTGAATATGTTGACAACACCTGGAATAAATTTCAAGCCGATATCTTATTTATTCTGTGTTTTATTTAAATACAACTTTGTTACTCGTATGTCCCTAATGAAAAACCACATATTGTTTTAAAGTCACATTTCATGGATATCGTAAAATACAACATAGGTTTCTTTGGCTATTTCTAACGTAACTTGAAATTAGAAGACCAGATGGCGTTTTGCAGTTCCGTACCACTCTATGGTTTTATGGAATATTCTTTGAATATCGAAGTGCTTGGTCATCATAGTCAGTGAGGACATTTCTAAAGGGATTTTAAATCAGCTTGAGTGTCAGAGTAGATGATGATACCCCAGGCAGAGATGAGATTTAGTCCCAGCCAGAGATTAACTTCTCCGATTGTCATATATTCTGCCAGAAATACACTACAATGGTCAGCTATTCTTTTAGCAATATATATTGGCGCAGCTCCTCAGGACAGACTCCAAGTCTTGGTATGCTTCACTTCCAGTTCTGCATATACGCGATATGACTGGGGAAGTTTTTCTCATGTAACCCATTTCCATTGTGGATTGTCGCAAATCCCTTTAAATTGTCCCATCACCATATGGGCTGATGATCCATCGCGAGGAATGTTTTTTGCCGACATTACAGACATTTCCCTCGGTAATAGATTGAGGATAACCGGCAAACTGTCGGTAGGGGTGTGTGAAGGGCAAACTATTGTTATTCTCTGATCTTTTGTCAACAGACTTTGTAAGATTATCCTTCAGGAGCGTTCATATGTGACGATACAGGACAGAGATGACGAGACACACAGATTGTGTAAGCGCAACACAAATCTAACCGATAATGAATATCAGGAGATCCATGAACCTTTTGACTCTGATCAGGCGCAAGGTATTAATCTTTGTTTCAGTTTTAACGGGACACTGCCAGATTGGTATATATGCGGCGAGATTAAAATCCAGAGTAAGTTGCTTTTATAGAAGCTGCAACCATGGCTTCACTGAAGATCTTCCCTGTACGTGTCCAACCGCTGAAAAATCTCGGGAAACATTGTTTAGATGAAAAGATAAAGTGTTTGCAAAATATCGCAAATATCAAGTTTTTCAATAAGGACGCTACAAAAGTTTTTTTAAATAAAACAAAACCGGTTTTAGATACCAATGAAATTGTTTATTACTGTGAAAGTACATTCTATGCCATTATGTATGGAACTAGATTTCTTTTGCATGACACGCTTGCAGAAGTTCAGACGCTGAACCCAATTTTCGACGGTTTTCAAGCATAAATCGGCCGATACTGCTGCAATTTCACGTTCGATATTCGTACGAAGTTCATCAATCGTCGCTGGCTTGTTGGCATAGACCATAGACTTGACGTAGCCCCACAGCAAACAATCTAACGGCGTCAAATCGCACGACCAAGGCGGCCAATCGACTGGGCCATTTCGTGAGATAACACGTTCAACAAACTTGGTTTCCAATAAATTAATTGTGGCATTCGCTGTGTGGCTTGTGACGCCGTCCTGTTGGAACCACATGTCCTCCAAGTCCATATTATCCAAAAATATTCGGTTATCATTGAACGGTAGCGATTCGCATTCACAGTAATGTGCCGATCTTGATCATCACGGAAGAAGTACGGCCCAATGACGCCGCCGGCCCAAAAACTGCACCAAACCGTAATTTTTTCGGGATGCAATGATGACTCATGGATTATGTGTGGATTGCTGTCTGACCAATAACGCATATTTTGTTTATTGACGAAACCATTCAGCCAGAAATTAAATTCAGAAAATGGACATAGCGCTCTTAAGGTTGAGGCCACTGACTCCAAATTTCTGTAGTAAATTTTTATAATTTCGACTCGTTGTTGGCTCGTATATCTTTCTATGCTGAAATGCCAAACCTTACTGAAGAGAAATGTCAAAAGAGCGGGAAAAAATATGGCGTCGTTTGCTGTCTGTATCGATTTACTTTTGTAGCGTCTCTGTTGAACAACCCTAATATGTGTGTTTGTAACATTTCGCAAATACTTGTGTCCAAAAACATTGTGTTTGCTATTCAATACTAGATTTTAGAGACAATGACTAATAGGTAATAATAGTATATGCTTTTACGACACAAATCTGGCTTTGTTTGCTGAAAACTGCTAAAAACAAAAACGTGACAGACATCGAAGGAACAAAAAACCAACAGACCAAACAGTATTTTAAAAGATACTCGTATACATGGTATATTTCTGGGAACTTTTTTGTAGCGTGCATCAGTAGCCCGCAGAAGGGCGTCCACTGTGGAATCGTACTTATTTAGGCTCGAGTAGAATGATCTTAGATAGGAGTTGACAGGATCTTGAATTTCTTGAAGAAAACTAAATAGTTATCCGGTAGGGCTATCGCTTAATCTCGTTAGCCCCTTAGTATCACAATAGATTTACCTAACGTAACATATATTCACATTAATTCTTTATACCACATACAAATTATATTTTTAATCGTTCGCATACTGTCCTAAACGAAATAGAAAATTCGACTACCAAATTCAGGTTACAACCTACGCAAAGATAAGAGAAGGGTCTGTATGTGATGTGATACATTTATATTGGCGTTGTCCTATGCACCGGTACAACGATATCGACTTTCGGGGATATACACGCCGAAAAAATGCCCCTGAGAGATTATGCAGGAACCATATGTATGTTTGGAACTTCCACATACTTACATGCAAGCATTGTTCTCATGAATTGAAGGTCTTCTCCTTTCTATGTTATTTGTCCTTTTCTATGTTAATTGTCACGCTTTGTTTTTAGCAGTTTTCAACAAACAAATCCATATTTGGGTCACAAAAACATCTATTATAACATAATAATCATTGTGTCTTTAACATGTGATATTGAATAGCAAACACAATGTGTTTGGACGCAAGTATGCTATACTATATTTGCGACAAACTACAAACACGTAATATTTGCATCCAAACAACAAAAACAGAAAATTTGTTCAGCGTAGAATAAGCTTTAGTATTGGCATGCCGGTTTCCAACAATGTTGAATTTACTGGACCTTCACCCATTTAGTCGAAATTATCTATTTGCAAACATCTTGTTTTGAAATATTAACCAATTATTTAACTATCGTATTTAACTTTCGAATACGGTCGACGCTTGGCTATTACTCGCCTCTAAACGTTAAATAGTATTATTAAATTTTATTACAGAAATAAAATGGGAATAGAAATATTTTAAATGTTTTTTTCTCTCTTCTTTACAACAAATAAATTGTAACAAACGTATCCTATAACGAAATTAAAACAACATTACGACCAATACTTGTATAAGCATCAAGATTTTGCAGAGCAGAAGGAAAATTGAGCAAAAAAATTGAAAACTTTAAAAGCAAACAGCGGAAACAGAGTTCTCAGGAAGGGGTTTTGGGGATGAATACAAATAAATTCAAAGCATTTACAAATACATTAATTTCAATCATTGTCCATGACTTGGCAAAGTAAACTAAAACAACATCAGGCAACAGGATTCCACCTTCAACACTCCTCAGCTCTTCATCATACAATCCCAATACTTGGTATCAAATGGAAAGAAAAATATTTCTACATTCACAAAGAGGGAGGTATGATTCGTGCCGAGCCTGAAGCAAAGAACTCATAACAAACTATATTTGAATCGCTGTGTGAAGAAACCATATCAATGAAAAATTAATCAGTGATGCTATTGACAGTAGAACAACATGAGTCACTGACTCATACGGGCTCTACATTAATTTCAGTTCTTGCACGTTGGACTTTGAGGATTTTTAACAACTAGACTCATGAAAAGAATAAAATATCCATTTTGAAAAAAAATTACTCACGTGGATTCTGCAATCAGCGATTCAATTACACAGCCATCTTAAAAGTTCGTTTCTACAGCGAGTAATTTTTTATATATTTAAAACTTTGGAATATAACACAGTGCAACACGAAAGAATATAACCATATACGGGCCCCACCACGTGATAAAAGACCAAAAAAAAGACCCGTGTCTCTCAGTTTTGCCCAAAGTCATGCACTTTTTTTATGGGCCCCCAAAGATTTGGGGCCTCGGTGGTGACATTTTTGCAAAAAAGTGATCATGTTTCTGAATTTTGTATGCAAAAATTTTTTGTTTTCTG
The DNA here is from genome assembly GCA_963931995.1 of Phaonia tiefii. Taxonomy (NCBI): domain Eukaryota; kingdom Metazoa; phylum Arthropoda; class Insecta; order Diptera; family Muscidae; genus Phaonia; species Phaonia tiefii. Next base: position 130,704,843 of record OZ008370.1, read on the forward strand.
CAGATCATCCAGAAATGTTAACATACCACCCTCATATCGGCGTTTAAGGATTTCTCATCTCGTTCCCGTGAAAAGATACAGATATTCAAGTAATCGAAAGCCAAAACTTACAAGATATACAAGTTAACAGAAAAATATACTTTAACATTAATTTGTTCTGTGTGAAAAGTATCATAAGGATTGTTAAGATTTCTTCAGAGGAATGCTAAACATTTCGAAAGGACTGAAAGGGAATCACACGAGGTTGTGTAGATGTACATGTGTATGTGTGCGAGTAAATGTTTGTGTGTTGTATCTCTGATAGGCAGACAGGGCCAAGGTTGGTTGGTCAAATTGTATCGGTTCGTTAGTTGGTTTTTATATTTCGCTTTTAGTTTTGGGCAATAAAATAAAATAACAAATCGTAAACAAAGGAAACGGGATTCAGTCTGTTATTCGATTCATCTCTCTCCCCTTTCGGCTCATTTTCAAAAGGAAATGCTAAAATATTCTTCCAATTCTAGTCTCACGTTTAAAAATCAATACCTTTTGATTTTACAGTACCTACTCACAGTGTAATAGAACGAAGAAGAAACATTTTAAAAAGGAGCTATGGTTTTAGTTTAATTTCCAATTGCCTTGCACCTTCTTCTCCAATTTAAGATTTCCTTTCAAATTTAAAAACCCTAATTGCAAAGAAAATATTTTGTATTGGTTTCTGGACCCAACTCAGGGATTAGTTGTGAAGATTTGTCAAATGATGTATTGACCTCTGGGTGGAGGAAAACTTTTATGGTGCCTACCAATATTTTAAATTGTCCATAACACAACAGCATTTAGTATTGAAGATTTTGTTTGGAATTCAGTGTTGATTTGTTAATCATCTTGTTGATTTAACAGGCTTTAATTGTTAGCAATAAAACGTTTTAAATAATTTTGAAATTCGTGGCAGTTTTAATTAGGCGAAAGTAGATGTTATATTAAAAATTTTTCCAAGCCGGTTGTCAAGTTTTTTTCAAAATCATAAGAATTAAAATAAGAAATAAAATCTTCTTACAAAGTGCAAACTTACTGCAGTATAAAGATAACATAGAACCTTGCACTACATGCGTTGTGCAAGGCTTTTGGCGACGGAGCTTGTGACAGAAATAACTCCGCTGATGGTTACAAAGACACTTATCATCACACAAATTTTTACCACGTATTATTATAATAAGGCTTAGTATTTAAGGGCTTCTGAGAACTGAGACAATAATTTTCTGTTATAGGGACGTTGCAGAAATATTCTAAAATAAAAGCTCAGTTGTTTTGCGAATCGATATCATTACTCCACAAACTTAGATTTGGTTAGTTTACGTGTTAAGGTATAATAAGTTCATACAACCTGAAAAAATTTATTTTTGTTGTTGTTTGGATTTTTTGTAGCTTGTCACAAATATAGCATGCTTGTGTCCAAACACATTGTGTTTGCTATTCAATATTACATGTTTGAGACACACTGATTAATAGGTTATAATATATATTTTTGTGTCCCAAATGTGCTTTATTCGTTGAAAACTGCTTAAAATAAAAATGTGCCATATTACAAAAACCCCAAAAACAGCAGATCTTCAGTTCATGCAAACCATGCTTGCAGACATGTACATGGTTTGTGAAATATGTTGGCAGGCATATGGCATATGTTTTGCTAGTTCAGAAAAATTTTTCTTAGAGAAAGTGATTGGTTTTATTTGAATAACAGGACCTCTGCAGCATATTCTCCCAAACACATTCAGCAGGAAACATGTATATGTTAGGTACACACTCTAAACATTCAGTCAGTGCCAAACGCAAATATATTTTTAATAGGAACTATTATCATGTTTACTGCTACCATGTGTTCTTTTGCGTGGGACCAAGTGCGCGTTTTATCCGAAAACCCCGTATTCTTACATGGAAGCATTCGTATATTTTCTCTTAAACACGCGGTTACGTAAGCGGAATTCTCTTACATATTCTTTCAAACATATTTTGGAGGAACCATGTATATGTTTGGAACACACTCATATATTTGCAAGTCCTAAACTCACTTATATTTAAACGCATGAAACTAAAACGCAACAAATCAGTCAACTTTCTTATGTTGCGTTTTAGTTTCATGCGTTCATTTACAGCACTCAGGAATATTTACATACAGTTATACACTTGAAATAACATTAACTTAGGCTGATCACATCTCTCTTTGTCCCTCTTTCATAATTTTGCTCTCGACAAAGCCGTATTTGGATCACAAACACATAAATTAAATAAACAAACAATATGGTTTCCCATTACATTCCATGAAGGAATTGGGGAGAGCTTCTTTATTTTGTAGCCGCAAAATTCAATTATTTGGTAGCCTCAAAAATTCCCCAAAACCACTTAGGATCCTAACTAAGTTGGGTATTAATTTGTTCAAAGTAATGTTGAATATAGGCTTTTTTTAAACGAACTCGGAGGCAATGAATGACTTAGGTTGAGGGTACGTTTAAGTCGGATCACCCGACTGAAATTTATGTACTGGTTGTTAAATAAATTAAGCTAGTAATTCTGGCACGATCGGTATATGTTAATGTGTAACTGTATGTTATATTTCTGTTTAACTCAAAAGTCAACACTAAGTCACAGTAACTTGCTACCTCAGTGGTGATAACTCCGAATCCAACTCCATAATTTTTAAACTCCATAAATGCAATAGCGCATCTAAACAATGCTTTAAACGCTCTCTGGTGCCTTGTTCATGCTGCCACGAAATTGACTATTTTGAATTGAAATTGCAGAACGAAATTGAAATCGTTCACATTGGCGTTTGAGCAATTTCGCTGCAAAATGACAACTGTTTGTTTGCAAACATTACCTTGAATAAAATTTCCGAGCATAGACGCAATAATAAATATTTTGGTAGGGAATGTAAGAAAATAATAAAATAAATGAATGGTGTATGAACTTTAACAAGAAGCACTGATTATACACAGATTAATTATAGCTTCTTCTCACTAACCTACGTCGACGGAAACTTAAAATTTCAATTTGTTTCCACGTGTTCAGCGAAAGAAGCTGACCCATAATTATCGACGGCAGAGCAACAAAAAGATATTCGACGGCGGCAACTAAGTTTTTATCAACTGTGATTATTCGACAGACGTTACTTTTCGGCTCATCTCGTTGGTTGTGGAAAAAATTTGGATCGTTTTCTTTTAGAAATTCGGGCCTTTAAAATCGGCTCAGTCGATATTATCGACTAACATTTTAAGTCTAAGCGATCCTTCATGAAGACGGCGTGAACTTTAAAAACTATCTAGGACGTCGGCATATCGGCAAATTTTCGATCGGCTGCGTTCTCGTGTATATATGCAAAAAATAGTACTAAGTTAATTTTGTGGAGTAAAAACAGCTTTGTCAACAAAATTGTCGTAAACATCTCAATTTCGTACATGTCCAAATATATGCTTCAATTTCGCGTCTGCGTAAACAAGGCATTACCAAACTGTTTTTGTGATTCATATGCTTTTGTATAAATAGTTCCAACATATAATTTTTGCAAATTCCAAAATTCCACCATAAAAATTTTGCATTGTGCGCCTCAACTATAGGATGGTGAGGATGCTCTGCTTATTCACATAGCCGTATAACCAACTATTATCTTAGTGGCTGTCTCAAATGCCGACCATAAAATGTACTTTCATTTTACGAACACAACCATGGTTTTGAAAGCATTGGTCAGACATCATTGTTCAGTCGTCAATCTATTCGTGATAAAATGGCAAACCAAATTAAACATAAATCATATGACCAGCTACCAAAATGACTAACTCTAAAAACAGTGTTCCCAACTGAAAGTTGTATACCTCCAAAAACAAAAGCACTCTTTACATTAGTTTGAAAGTACCACCATCCAGGGACATACGTTTTTACTTTAAGAATTTCAAAATAAAAAAACTTTAAAAAAAAGTTTTAGTTTTTCCTTGAAATGGAAGCGAAATCTTTTGGAGTGCTGCTTAATTTTGATTTCAGCAAAAATAGTAATGTCAACAGATGTTCAATGTGACATGGGATGACTGGCTCATTATTTAGCAAAAATCCCTGATTTTCCGGAAATTTCCAATTTTCATGCCTCGATTAACCGGTTCCTTTCGCCACATTTAGAATACTAATTTGTCCCAAGGTTTAACCTAATTTTTAAGGTTATTGAAACCCTAATCAGGTTTTTATTCTCTATAACTTTTGTTTAAAATGAAAATTCATTTAGTTTTTATTTTTATTCGAACTTATCTATGTTGTTTCAATTCATTGCAGAAAATTGTGTGCGACAAATTTTCCGACGTCGGCATCAACGCAATTCGGGCTGTTATGATTACATTTTGCATAACTGTGTTCAGCATTTGTGGTGGCATGTTTTCAATTTCGGCTCAAATGTATTTCTTTCAGTCCTCCAAGGTGCGGGAATTGTACGAATACACAAACGACTTCATATATCCCCAGAGAATAGACTTATATTTTTGAATTGAAATAATACGATTCTGCTCGGTATTTGTGTTTTCGTGCACTTGCAGTTATCCGGTGGCAACTCAAAAATACACCTACAGCACGGGTAGGTCTACCGAAACCGCTTTCTAGAATGTTCTCTCGCTGTTAAAGAATAAACCACGGTAGCTTTCTTAGTTTCAGAGGAAGTCTTGAACAATGTGAATTCAGTCGAAATAACTGGCACTTCAAACCCTGCATTCTGGAGAGAACCAAAAAGACTGTGCTAGCGCTATATACCTTTAAAAGATCAAGAGTAAAACTAGGGTTAGGTTAGGCTAGGGTTTTAAACCCGCGTATAGTTCATTGGATGCATACGGCAGACGTTACACCGATAATGCTCTATGGCGTTGATTTCAGGTGAAGAAATCTGCGGAAATCCACCTACTGTGCTAGACTGGATAAAGTTCAGCGAACGGCTGGTACTACATTTAATACCACCGACTGACTCTCATAGTACATTTAATACCACTGGAGATTGAAGCTAGGTAGAATGCCACAGCTACTGCTGCTAGACTTTGGGAATTATCACTTTGGTCAGAAAATTTATTCAGACACAGTGTCATTCTGATCACAATGACTGACCTTCCAGGCGTTGTCGATTTCACTTTGGCCGAACAAGTCTTTGAGCGAAGTAACGAACTCTTATACGTAACAGATGAGAATGAAATGGTTTTATCGCTGGACATAGGATATTTGTGAACTTCGTTACAGGTGGTGCAAAACTTGGAGCATTTTCTCTGGACCTACGGCTATCCGCCGCGAAAAGACTGTCTGGTCACTGTAGTGAAGTCTTAGCTATTAGACAAGTAGCGAAATGGCTGAGACTGACTGTTCTGACTAAGGTCGAAATCAATATTTTCTCTGATAGTTATGCTGCCGTCAAAATCCTGGAAACTGTCTTCCTGAATTCGAACACTTTCCTGTCGCAGATCTCTTAATGAGATGGCTGCAGAGTTTAGTGTTACACTTTTTTGGTTGCCGGGCCACAGTGGCACACCAGGGAACTGCAATGCAAAGCAGATGAACTTGCCAGACTTGAGACTACCTAACATGCCGCAGAGGAACTGGAACATTTGGGAAGCAGGTAGCAACTTCCAAGCTCTTCTTGAGGAATTTTGCCCTTACGGCAAATAACGGTAGGTGGTCAGTAGTAGGGAAATGTATACATTTCAAGGTGATCTGGTCCCGCCTCGACTTGAAGCGAACTAACGCCCTGCTATCTTTATCAAGACCGGACGGCTCACTTACTGTGATTTTCATAATGAGTCATTGTCTCATTGGACGCCACGCAGTGAGACTGAAAGTTTTAAGAAATGGATGATACATATGCTGCGGTTACAAAGAGGAGATGGAGTCAATAGAACATTCTGTGTCTACACTGTGGCAGACTACACTACACTCACAACAAAATTCGGTTGAGGCAACCGAATTAGTCGCTACCAAAATTAGAGGTTTGTCACAACCACCCTAGAGGAGATCAGACGTTGTCCCAACCGAATCAGAGGTTGTCACAACGTAATTAGAGTTTGACAGAATCTCATTAGTGGTTGCCACGAACTCATTAGAGGTTCTCACATCCTCATTAGAGCTTGACAAAACCTCATTAGAAGTTGAGACAACGTCCTTATAGGTAGACATAACATAATTAGAGGTTGACACAACCTCATTATCGGTTGACACAACCTCATTCGAGGTTATCGCAACATCATTAGAGGTTAACATAACCTCATTAGAGTTTATCGCAACCTCATTAGAGGTTGTCACAATCGAATTTAGATAGTCACAAATGAATTAAAAATTGTTTTTTAATTATTAGCTGATGATTTATTTTCCTCTATTCTTATTAAGAAATTACAAAAGGAGAAAAAAAGCCATTTATCTTTAGAGTAACACATTTGTATTCATACCACTTCCGACCTTTTTGGAACTCCCGGACATCATGGGCCACCGCAACAATTATGACGTGTGGTATCTGTTAATTTACTTAAAAGCTTCAAAACTCTTGATATCTGGTTGGAAGTTTTCTGCAAAAAAAGAAGAAATAAACCATAAACAATATTTTCACTTGTCTTTGCTAAAAACTTGATATCGCCGCGACAGCAACAATTATACATTCTTTTTTTTAATAATATTTGTTTTGGAATTTTAAACGACAGGTTTGAAATACATAGAATTATGTTGTGGTAACCGAGTTGAAAATTAATTCGGTTGTACCTACAGAATTCGTGAGAAATTCGGTTAAAGCAACCGAATTGTCAACAAATTCGGTCGTTGCAACCGACTGAAGGCTAAATATGTTTATTACGACCGAAATGATACCAATTTCCATAGTTACAACCGAATTGCTGCCAAATTCGGTTGCTGCAACCGAAGTGACATTTTTCTTATTTTTTTAGATTTTTCACGGATGGATCAAAGTTGGACGAGCAAGTAGGCTATGGGTTCCATTCACCGGACCTAAATGTAAATATTTCCTTCAAGCTGCCTGATCACTGGGCATTAACTGAGAGACAGTTAATTACAGTAGCCGTCGGTGGCCGTCTTCTCGTTGCTGCTCAGTGCTTAAGGCATAACACTAAGCATTGTGTGGATATCAGCGGGAAGGCGGGGGACTCACTGTTTGTGTTTACTGCTGTGAATTTGTTCTGTGTGTTTGTATGTCGCAATGGTGTGTAATTTTGTTATACATTATGGTAACATACGAGGGTTGAGAACGAATTTTTTCGGTGTGTACTCTCATATTAATATTCATCGGCTCTATGTGAAACCCAGGTGCGCGAGGATTCTGATCCACAGGATTTTCACGTTCCTGGGTACCACACTCTATCCCTTTTTATTTCCCACAGAGGCCTTGTGGTTTATGTAAAAAATGGCATAGTGTTTCAGAGTCAGCGACATTTCGACTCACAAGATCCAGAATTCAACTCTCTTTGGGTAAAATTCAAGATTGGAACACATGTCCTACATTTCGGATTTCTTTATAGAAGTCCTAATGCGGGAAGGGAGGCATCCTTTAATGGCTTTGACACCCTTTCCGATTCCATTTCTGAGATATTGGGGAATTATCCAGACAGTGAAATCGTTGTTGCTGGTGATTTCAATGTCCATAATTCCTCCTGGTTAATGCATTCGAGCCATACAACTACGGAGGGCCAATACGCTGAGCTCTTCGCCGCTCATAATAACTTAACGCAATTGGTGAATGAACCGACGCACATTCCGTGTGTTCAAGGGCACAACCAAAATTTACTTGACCTCTTCTTAACTTCGCACCCTGAAATGTACGAAGTTAACACGCTTGCACCTCTGGGTAATTCGGATCACTGTATCATTTCAGCGTCCTTTTCGTATTCAGCTCTTCGTCTCGCTTCAAACACAGTCCCGAAGCGAACAATTTTTTATCTACGAAGAGGCACGTTGGGCTGAGCTCAACAATTTTTATCAGCATTTTAACTGGAAGCTTTGTTTTCTGGACAATGACATAGATGCTGCTGCTGAAATGATCGAGAAGATAATTTTGATTGGTATGAATTCATTCATTCCGACGAAAATTATTTCGGTTAAACCATCGGAAAAAAGTTGGTGTAACCAGACATGCAAGAATGCTGTCAGATCCAAAGAGGACGCGTTCAGAGACTGGCGTTCTAATAAAAACGTTGATACTGAACTGCTACGCAAACAGGCAAGATCCAAGTGTGCCAAAGTACTTCGACGCGAAAAGTTTCTTCACGAACAGCGTATTCGTACTAAAGTTCTTTCTTTCCCTAGTGGAAGTAAGAACTTTTGGTCATTTGCAAGAAGAATAAAGGATAGTTCTTCCTCTATCCCAACTCTTCTTAAAGATGACATAACATTCACTGAACCGGTTGATAAAGCTAACCTCTTGGCTGAAATGTTTGCAAGGAACTCTTCCTTGCCGGATAGCAATCAACCACTCCCCGTGATCAATTACGTATCTTGTTCCATGCCCAAGATATTTTTTCGAACGCGAGGAGTTAAAACGGTTCTTGCGAATCTCGTCGTAGGTAAATCCCCGGGCCCGGATGGCATATCTGCACTGGTCTTGAGTAGGTGCTCTTCGACACTGGCGTGTCCACTGCGCAATCTTTTCAACCTTGCATACCGTGCCGGAGTCTTCCCGGCGCGTTGGAAGATTGCTAATGTCCAGCCAATCCCTAAAAAAGGTGATGCAAGTAACCCTGCAAATTACCGCCCAATTGCAATTTGTTCTGCGCTCTCGAAGGTTATGGAGAGTATGGTTAACCACCATCTAGTGAAGTATCTTGAGTCCAATGACCTTCTTAATGATCGGCAGTATGGCTTCCGTAGAATGAGATCTACTGGAGACCTGATGGCGTTCCTTTCGGAACAGTGGAGTCGATCCATCCACCGGCTTGGTGAGAGTAAGGTAGTGGCTCTTGATATTTCCAAGGCCTTTGACAGAGTATGGCACGATGCACTCTTGTCAAAGCTCGCTGCTTTTGGTGTCGGTGATAACTTCACTCGATTTATATCGAGTTTTCTCAGAGATCGCACTATACGAGTTGTTGTAGATGGGGTTTCATCCGACGAGCATAAATTGACTGCAGGTGTACCACAGGGCTCTGTTCTTTCTCCTTCTCTTTTTCTTATTTTCATTGACGATCTCCTGGGTCAGACTGTGAATCCAATCTACTCTTTTGCCGATGACAGTAATCTCTGCCATTCTTATTCATTCGATCGTAGGCCAAGTCTTCAAGAGATTGAAGTCAAACGCCGGACAATGAATGAAACACTCGACCGCGATCTGGTGTCCATTGTTGAATGGGGTCGAAGGAATAGAGTAGATTTTAATGCGAGTAAGACCCAGTGTTGTTTGTTGTCGCATAAACGTATTGCTGACCCAGGTGTGTCGTCATTGTCTATGGACGGTGTGGATATTGATGAATCAGACGCTCTTGATGTTCTGGGCATGAAAATACAATGTGATGTCCGTTGGGCAAAACATGTATTTGAAGCGTCGAAAGATGCATTCAAGTGTCTAGGCTTTTTGAAGCGGTGCAAGAAATACTTCACTCCATCTGATCTTCTCAATATCTACACCACCTACATCAGGCCAAAGATGGAGTATAACTCCCATATATGGGCAGGTGCTCCTAGGACTTCTTTGGAGCTTCTCGACCGTGTCCAGAGGAGAGCGACGGTGTTAATAGGGGACAGTAGGGTATCCAACTCTATTGCCTCCCTTGAGCATCGTCGAAATGTGGGTTGCGTGTCACTGTTCTATCGATATTTCCACGGTATGTGTTCCTCGGACATCCGTCAACTTATGCCGGACGTGAGGATATTTAGCCGAAGTACGAGGCTTTCCAGGAACTCTCATCCGTTTTTTATCGAGTGGCCGATTGACCGCACTACACACTATAGAGAAAATTAGTTCTTCAGCCGTACAGTCCGTATGTGGAATAAACTTCCGGCTAGTGTATTTCCCACCAATTGTGACATCCAAACATTCAAGACAAATATCAACAGACACTACTCCCTCTTTCCACCCTCTACTACCTCAATTTTCCTTCGCCAACACAATGCACTGCATTTATAGGGGGGCATCCATTGAGTGTTGGTTTGATAAAAAAAAAAAAAAAAAAAAAACTATTTAATTTGCCGAGAGGCAGGTTATCCACAATGATATGAACACTTACGGGACATTGTCTTGTAGGAAAACACGCCCTAAGATTGCGACATGGAAACTCCACTCCCTGTGGATGCTGCACGGAAGAGGGCGAGGAAACGACGAAACACATTCTCTTGGATTGCCCTGCTCTGGCAGGACTGAGAAGTAGGATATTCGGAACACATCCAGTTAGCACCGTAGCCCTACAGGATATTCCTGTAGGGCTTATAGACAAATTTATTGAAAGGGCTTCTTTAGCCTAAGTGTGCTAGACATCGTGCTGTCTTGCAGCCTTTTCAACCAATCAACCAACCGAAGTGATGATGCCACATCCGGTTAAACTAACCGAATTTGGTACCTATTATTGTTGTTGTATCAGAATTTATTCTAAATTGGGTTGTTCCCGAGTTTAGATAGTTTACAGGATTTAGTTGACAGAACGAATACAATTGAAGATTCAGTTGTCACAACCGAATCCATTAGGAAACGAGGTTGTTTCAACTGAATTTCAGTTATGGGTACTAAATTTGGTCGGGACAACATCAATTCGGTGGTAGCAACAGCAATTCAGTGGCACCAGCCAAATTTACGGTTGCTATAACCTCTTTTCAAACAATTGGTTCTCTGGGTATAGGGAAACCTCAACTTTTTCGTTTTGTCACCGTAGTATCAAAATGGACCACAAGGTCTAAGAGAGCCTGACATGCAGGGTGCCCCTTCAGCCTAACCTAACCTAATAGATGTGTCAACTTTCGATTATCCTTAATATGATAAAATGTCAATGTTAAAGTCATTTATGAAAAATCAGGAATTTAAACACAATTGAGAATACGAGTATGAAACAAACGCTAAACAATTTTGAATAAGCGATTCGTATGTAATTTAATTTTTAAACAGAATAAAAAGGTTTAATCGGTTTTTGCAAAGATTAGAATCCGAAATCAGGGGGTTTTGAAATAATCCGCTTTTGGGCAACCTTGTGACAACTCACGTTTGTTATACAATATCCACCTACACTAACTTTTGGTGTGTAGACGGTGTGTTCCATTTTCAAGTATGTACTAAGGATACTCCTTTTTCCTTTGTTTTAGAGATGATTAAATTTGTTACTACTAGTCAAAACTTTTTCTATAAAATAAAGTGGTTTTTAAACATAAAGTAAAGGTTACTTGTAGTACCTTCAGCAAACATATGTACATATATATACTTCATGTAACTGGCATCAACAATTGCACATCTGCATTTCACTTTTGCTAATGTGAGTTTTATGTTGTATTTCAAAAGTTATAGAAATGTTTGTTTAAATAACTGTTATATTTTAAATGTCACTGCAAATGAATAAACAAATATTTTACATATTCTTGAAAGACCTGTCACAAAGACTTTCATTTATTTTTGCCAGGATTATCATTGTACTGTTAGTCTACATATAAAATTTATAAAAACTCCAATATTTGAACATTGTCCTCATATTCTTATTTCAGTACTCCATGCAGTTAGCTGGGAAGAATGGTGGACTTATGATGGCATATCAGGTATGTTTAAATATTAATATCATATAAAATAATTATACATTTATTTAGATGTCTTAACTGTCAAAATGATGTAATTTAAACCTGACAACATTTTAAAAAAATCAAAATATTTAGATGTCATCTGCAGAAATTGTACACATATATGTCGGTTAAATATTTAATGCGGAAATCTAAACACATGTGGCAGTTTCCAAATTTTGTTAAATAGATTTACACCAGCAACGAAAGAAACAAAATAATAGAAAAAGTGCTAGGTGGATTATACCAGTAGTCACTGGGTAATGTACCTCTGTCAAATATTTATATGTGCAATGTATCATGTTGAGCTTTAAAAACTAACTAAAAACTAAAATTTTTTTGATTTTTATTTTATATATTAGTTTATATTTAGGTGTTCTTTAAAATTATAAGAAGAATTTTTAATTTCTTTTGTAGAACAAACAAAAAGTGTTTGATATATTCTTCATAGAAAATATTTATATAAGCAAAAATGAAACTTAAATTAAATTCCTATTCTTATCCAATTAAAATATATAATTATTATGATATTGTGTTGCCCTTGTGTATAAGAACTTGTTGTAGCCTGTGTGGCTTAGAACTCACTAAGTTGCTTAAAGTGGACATGCCAATTTTCTCCCATTCCGCCAATATTGCTAGTTTTAGTTCTTTAAGCGTCGTATACTGCTTCGACTTTCATAAGACCTTGGCGGAAAGTATCCCCCAGAGGTCTTCAATTGGGTTGAGGTCAGGACTCATGGCTGGACAACCTAGTAATGGAATATTTCGGCAATTAAGTAAATGGCTTGTGAGCCGAGCCGGGCAATGTGGATCGGGGCGTTGTCTTGTGGGAAAGCCCAGTTATCTCCATATAACTCGCCAGCAAAGTCAATTAAATTGCTGCCCAACAGATCAACATATGCTTCCGCATTCATTTTAGTTGGGACAAAGCACATTTATGACATCCCTCGTGCTCCAAATGCACCCAATATCCTAAGAGATCCACCACCGTGGTTTCGCTTGTAGCACGTTTGCCGAGGATGTTGTAAATCTCTCCAATATTTATGGTGACAATCAGGTCCGTCCAAATTACACTTTTTCTCATCACTAAATATAACGGTTTCAAATTCGTCCTCCCAAAACTTGTAATTTCCTGCAAAAGCAATACACGCATTTTTATTGCGCTTGGTTTGAGCGTGGTTTGGACATTTTGCTTAGGTACCGAAGACCTATATCGTCCTTTAGCAGTTGCTGGACACGCTGTCTCGTTACATTTAGACCCAATTCCACCTCTATTTCCCTACAACTCATATTCTCATTAGCTGCTGAATGCCGAATGCGCCGCTTAGTCCTCTGGTCTATAGTTGGGATGCGTCCACTGCGCTTAATACAACCATAGTTTTCGGCGTCTTTAAGGAAATTCAACTGTATTGCGATACCGATTTACCTCAGCTCCAATCTCGCCAATTCCTTAACCTTCAAGTCTCATTCCAACAATTTTTCCGCGCTCCTCATCCGTAAGTTCACTTCCACGTGGCATCTTCAACTAGAAACAAAACTGTGAATAAAACGTTTCTTAGAATATATTCATAACGATCACTTTACTCAAGTACAGAAAGATATTTTATACTAAACATCCGAGAAAAGTAGAATTGTTCACTTTAAAGTGCCAGGAACGCGACTGCACATATAATTATTTCAGTTGAATTGCAAACTTACAGCGATAATCATAGATAACGGGACTACAAATAAAGTCCAAAAGAGAAAAAAGAATATTTTGCACATATAAATATTTGACAGAGGTATAAAATACTTTGCGCTTTTTCTTGTATTATGTCCTTGAAAATGACCAACGAAGTTGGTCGCAATATGGGAATTAACTATTATAATTGTGACGAAAAAACAATCCAATACATTGTATTCTTTTTCACATATGACCTCATGCCGAAACAAATCTGAACACAAGTAAATAACGACAAAAAAGTAAAAGTGCAAATCCAAAAAAATATAAATCATTTTAACCATGAACATTTAATTTTTCTGTGCAAACACTTATTATTTATTGAAAACTGTGTTACTTTGATATATACGTCAAAATTGTGCAATGGCTACGTCAAGAAACACGTGTAAAATCAAGCCCAGCTATTTTTGTATCAAGCCCAGCTATTTTTGTAACATTTTTGGATACACGTTTATTAAAAATAGAAAAAGTGTGTCAGAGTTCATTAAACAAGTGTATTTTGACTACTTCGGATTTACCATGGAAACCCTTGACAAGTACTGGATTCCTAATATGTAACGCGGTTTTGTCTAGGGTTGAGGTAAGCTCAGCCATGTCCAGAGTCTTTCGCTAGGATCCACCAAACCTTTCGAAATAAGAACAGAATAGTTTACCCTTTCTGGGGGGTTCGAATTCAAATTCTTTATTGATATTTAATTTACAAAGTAATTTGATTTACAGGAATAACATCAACTGCTTCATTCGGTGAGAACACTCCTCTTAGCTTGAGAACACCAGTCTTAGTTGACAACACTCTTCTGGGGGCACTTGTCTCGGCTTGACAACACCCTTCCGGGAATACTAGCATTGGCTTGAGAAATCGTCTGGGTCAGGTTGCAGACTGGTAGATTCTAAGGTGGTCGGTATCGGATATGCTGGTTCGGTATATGCTTTACATCTCCGGTTAGAACGGTTCGGTATCGGTTGTCATCGGCTGGTTTATATTGGAACAGTGAGCCGAAGCCCCTGTGTAGGAACAGTGAGCAGAAGCCCCTGTGTAGGAACAGTGAGCCGAAGCCCCTGTGTAGGAACAGTGAGCCGAAGCCCCTGTGTAGGAACAGTGAGCCGAAGCCCCTGTGTAGGAACAGTGAGCCGAAGCCCCTGTGAAGGAACAGTGAGCCGAAGCCCCTGTGTAGGAACAGTGAGGCGAAACTCCTGTGTAGGAACAGTGAGCCGAAACTCCGGTGTAGGAACAGTAAGCCGAAACTCCTGTGTAGGCACAGTGAGCCGAAGCCCCTGTGTAGGAACAGTGAGCCAAAGCCCCTGTGTAGAAACAGTGAGCCAAAGCCCCTGTGTAGGAACAGTGAGCCGAAACTACTGTGTAGGAACAGTGAGGCGAAACTCCTGTGTAGGAACAGTGAGCCGAAACTCCTGTGTAGGAACAGTGAGCCGAAACTCCTGTGTAGCAAATGTATTTTCACCGTCTTTACCAAAGAACGGATCCCAAAATGTGCTCCTGTCCTTTGCAGAACTAGAGCCCCAGGCAAAATGCTATAATCATGTCTGGTTGTACGCTCGGAGGCGACGACTTTAGTCTAGTCAACCTTAACATTAAGTAGAATTGCATCCAATCACTCATTCTCGTGTGACCATTAAACTAGTTCGCTGCTAATATGTACACAACGTCGACAGAGCTTGTGTGTTGTCAGTGAGTGTGATTGTTTGCGGTGGTTGGTGCGACTGATGGAAGTTGTGTATGCTTAGGTGACGGGTAGACCAGGGAAGTATACGGGTGGGAATGGCGGTGAGTGTTTGTTATTATGTACGGACGTTATGACGTCACGTTACAAATACTGTATGTAACAACTGTGTACAGTATTTAAGGTTATGGGCAAACAAGAACCGGACCAATTTCAAGTATCAAACACCAATTATCTGGCGGGAACATTCGAATCATCATGGTGATTGTTGTTTCTGAGTTGGCAACATAACTGGCATTAACAAAACAAACCGGTCTAAATGGATTTTTCCTAACTTGCTGTCTATTACCCGACCAATCCTGTACTCTAGTGATGATTCAGAACCACAACACTCTACATCTACACAAAATTATCACGACTTACGACAAAATAGAATTGCAGCAAATAAACGTATTAAAAAATGATATTTCTGTATGGAAATCGCGATTTTTATCAATTAAGTTTTCTCAGTAATTTGTTGACAAAATCAAAAGTTGTGCACCGATTTCAGTGAAATAAAGTTGATTTGATTCGAAATATATTTAACTAACTGCTTTTGGAGCAAAACTGTAATTTTGGCTCATTTTTTGTTGTATGAATTTTTAAAGAACAAAAATATTTTTTTCCGTAAATGTTGTTTTTACGAACTTCAACGATATCTCTGAAACTACTGGGAAAAATTCAAAACAATGTAGGCACGGATTAAAGATAACTTTCTTGACGAGTTTCAGATTTTTTTTTAAACTGAATATGGTGCACCGTTTACAAGTTATTCTAATATATGTAGTGGAAGTGCCTTAATTTTTGACATAACGGTATATCGCGAAAAGTCAAGCTGATAGAAAAAAAAAAACCAAATGCAGATTTGTATTCAGCGTCCAAAATTACGTTAAAAACAACATCCAGTTTTTAATCAACAAATACCTTGTTCCATTGTGTTATCTGCAGAAATGAAAAGCCATCAACGGTGAATATTGCGCTAATTTATTGCAGCGCTTAAGTGATGAAATTGCGGAAAAAAGGCCGCATTTGGCGAGAAAGAAAGTGTTGTTTCATCAAGACAATGTTCTAGTTATCATATCCGCTATAGCGATAGCCAAAATTAATAAGTTAAAGTTCCAATTGCTTCATCACCCACTTTGTTCGTCAGATTTAGCCCCCTCGGTCTATTTGCTGTTTCCAAACTTGAAAAATGGCTCGGTGGTAAAAGATTTGCCAACAATGAAGATATTGGAGGAGTTTGACAGTTGTTATAAGTACTATGATTTTATTGAAAAATAAAGAAAATGTTTCCCAACATTTTTGTCTGTTCTTTGTTAGGTCGGTTAGTTTTGAGACTCTCCGTTTTGAATTTTTAAATCGCCTACAAACTTATTACGCTGCGACTAGTAAAAAAAGCATCTTTGATATGACGCAGGAACCATGTATATATTTGGAACATCCATATAATTTACGTGGAATCATTGTTTTTATGGATTGCATATTATTTATATATTGTTTCGTTGCCTGTCACTTATCTGTTTTCAGCAGTTTTCAACAAACAAAACCATATTTGGGCCACAAAAACATATATCATGATATATTACCCATTGTGTCTTCAACATGTAATATTAAATAGCAAACACAATGCGGTTGGACACGAGTATACTGTGTTTGTGACAAGCTACAAACAGGCAATATTTGCATCCAAACAACAACAAAACGGTTATTTTTCAGCTGGGGTTTAGAGGGTCTATTGAATTTTTGGTAAATGGGTTTAGCATCTCCTCAACTAAGCCTGTAACGCCATTTAATGTTAACAGTTATATATAATAATGTTAGGAAATTTAGTTTGTACTTACAAATTTTTTTAGTTAAGCGTACATGTTTGAGAACACAATAGCTCCTCTTTGATGTTCCATCTTCATAAGTAGCAGTTACAATTTTTGGGATTTAAGTGAAATGCTTTATTTTGCATTTGAGATTATTAAGTAAAGATTTAGTTATCAAACAATCGTGCCTCCAAGAATATACCAAATGTTTCAGTTTTCATTTTAAATGTATGTATGTACAAATCTTAAACGTATTGCACATAGATGTCAGATTGCCCTAGCATATAACTTGTTTTGCAGAATTGCCTTATTTTCTAGTGAAACGTGATAGCGACACTTGTTTTGCTCAATGAAATATTTGCAGCTATGATGGTCGTACGACAACTCTTGTTAAAATGCTTATATTTTAAGGGAGCAATTGACGACTGTATCGAAATTAAAAAGAAGATACAGATATTAAAAATATAGCCTGCCTAGAAAATTTAACGTTGGGCTTTCCTTTTTCGTTTGATACTTTGTTACTAAGGTAATAATTAGAACTTCAGGTACATAAAGAGTTTGGCGGTATCGTACAATTATTGTAAATTTGCAGACACCTTTCAATTGCAGTTAACTTTCTGGTTTGTTACAAAGTTAACACTATCCGTGTTCTGGATTTTGTACGATATTTTACCTCAAATTTACCTAATTCCTTTTTCCGACACTTAAGTATTTCCTTCCGATTCCTGAGAATGCAAAAAAATCTTTATAAGATTTCTAGCAATTTTATGCTGCGTTAGCAGTCACACAGCATAAATGTCTCATCTGTTGGGAACAGCACGTTCTTCAATGTACGCGAAGAAGCCAACAAGGAACAAAGTTACATATACGAGAGCAACGATAAACTCGCTCACACAACACTACCAATAAAAACCCCTCGTGGCAAAGGACTCTGTTACCGAATCCTATACATACATAAATACTGATATACGAAGTAGAAGACTACTGCAATTGAATTGACGACCAAAATATACGAACGAATGACACCCAACTGCATAGTTGGCATAACTCTTGATGCCATTGTGTATCCTTGCCAAATCTTACACTTTCCCAGACATTCTGGCATCAGTTGCATCGCCTTTGACTAACCCAACTGAAAGCAAATGGCAGCGTCATCCTAGCGATGTTACCGTTCATGCTGGTTTATGTGTACGTGGGCATAATCGTACGAGACGCTATCGAACGTAACTCCAAATCTCATTAGGATTTTCCACAGTAATCTCTTTTCATGTTAACTTGTGTGTAGTGTGTTGCGTTAGCGTCTTACCTCTCGGTGTTGCTTTAGTTTTCATTTTGATTTCTTCCATTCCATTTCGTACTTGAGAAATGTTTTTAACAATGCTTATGCTGTTGGGTAAAGCAAATCCCCGTGGTTGTGTTAGTGACGGTGCTGCTGTGATGTCGGGCCACAGTGGTTAAAAATGTTTGCGGTTCTAAATATTTTAGTTTAAAGTCTACATGAACTTATCTAGTAAATTTAAAGTCATTTTCTTTTAAAGATATATTTTAATAAATTTTCGCAAAATTTAAAGCAAAAGTTCAGTTTTAGGATAAGAATGAATCATACCCTTCATAAATAATCGAAGTGAAGAAAACCGACATCCAATCCAATGAAGAAAGTGGCGCATGTGTGTAGAAATATTGAAACGAGAGGAATATTTCTCTGAAGTAAAAAAATTATATTTTTTCTTCTCTTGGGTTTGTTTTCAGTCGGCTTCGCATATTGAAACCATTGACTACGTGTGATATGAACGTTGGATGTCGAACAAAATTCCTTCAATTATAACGGGGTTTTCAATATGAGCGCTACAAAAATTTTTTTAAATAAAACAAAACCGGTTTTAGATACCAATGAAATTCTTTATACCTGTGAAAGTACGTTCGATGCCATTATGTATGGAACTCGATTTGTTTTGCATGGCCACCACGGGCACGCTTGCAGAAGTCCAGACGCTGAACCCAATTTCGACGGTTTTCAAGCATAAATCGGCCGATACTGCTGCAATTTCACGTTCGATATTCGTACGAAGTTCATCAATCGTCGCTGGCTTGTTGGCATAGACCATAGACTTGACGTAACCCCACAGGAAATAATCTAAAGGCGTCAAATCGCACGACCGAGGCAGCCAATCGACTGGGCCATTTCGTGAGATAACACGTTCACCAAACTTGGTTTCCAATAAATTGATTGTGGGATTCGCTGTGTGGCTTGTGGCGCCGTCCTATTGGAACCACATGTCCTCCAAGTCCATATGATCCAATTGGGGCCAAAAATATTCGGTTATCATTGAACGGTAGCGATTCGCATTCACAGTAATGTGCCGGTCTTGATCATCACGGAAGAAGTACGGCCCAATGACGCCGCCGGCCCATAAACCGCACCAAACCGTAATTTTTTCGGGATGCAATGATGACTCATGGATTACGTGTGTGTGGATTGCTGTTTCACCAATAACGCATATTTTGCTTATTGACGAAGCCATTCAGCCAGACATGAGCCTCATCGCTGACGACCATAAATTGGACGTAGCGCTTTTAAAGTTGAGGCCACTGACTCCAAATTTCGGTAATAAATTTTAATAATTTCGACTCGTTGTTGGCTCGTATATCTTTCCATGATGAAATGGCAAACCCTACTGAAGAGAAATGTCAAAAGAGAGGGAAAAAATATGGCGCCGTTTGCTGTCCCTAACGATTTACTTTTGTAGCGTCTCTGTTGACAATCCCTTTACAAGATAGAGGCAATGCTTCAAAACAACCAACAAAATAACAACAACGGTATTTCGTTTTGTTTGTTAAAATTATTGTGTTAAATACAACACAAATGTATGCTAACAATAACAGACAATAGAAAAGTGTAAAAAACATTTAAATTTCACAGTTTTTCACCAAAACGACATGAAACATTAAAGCACGAAGTTATTGTAATTCCACCTGGTGTATGCCACTTTTCGTCAAACATCTCTCTATCACACCGACCGTATCAAGAAGAGCGCGAAAGGAAACGTCAGATGAGTCAAATATTCTCTCTAGTATGATTTACTCTATGATTAAATTTATTTGCGTGGCTGATCTTCGACTGGCCCCAAAAATTTTCTTTCTTAATTGCCAAATAACCTAAATATTTTGGAAATTATTCCAGATATAAACATTTTTCATTTAACTTTTTTACTCATAACCAGTGTTTGAACTTGCTTACAGCAGATAACTCACATCACAGAAATCTTTATCTTTTCTGGATTCTGAATCACGCATTTTTGGATTCGAACATAAGCGTTTGAGCATATCGCGAACATAAAATGAGTTGATCATTGAATGGTCAACCAAATCGTTTTTTTTGTATTGGCACCAAAAAAAAACGAAGTAGAGTTCGGATTGTGAGTAAGAATAACTAAATCAATCAAAAAAATCAATGAGCGTTCGAACTCACGGGCGATGTATTAACACCTTTTTGTTACACGGTACCTGTTCGATTTCTATGAACACATTAGTAAAAGTTACATTGGAAAATAATATAAAGAATAGTTTTTGTGCTGAAGGCTCTTTTGCTATTGCACTTTCTTTCTTCTTACATTTGCTTTAACATTAGATGTAATATTGTTTTACTAAATAAAGCAATATTTAGCTCACTGAAATAATTGGGTTTGTTTTGTCATAAACAGAGCGACGACAAAAAGTATTGAATAGTATAGAGAACTTATTGCACTCTTTTTCCGTTCTCAAGTAGAGAGTCTGAGCAAAAGAGAATAATCGAGTCTTATTCTCTTTATAGAATAATTCAATGTCATGCACCATTTTTACAATGTTATTATATAAAACAATACAAAAAGTATAAATGTTTCAAAAGGCATCAATGTTTCGCATCAAAATTATGAATGGACCAAGTTATGACATAAAGAGAGTAATACGTTTTGAATCATTCGCCAGATGTCGCCAGTGCTTTTGGGTCATATAATACGTTCCATGAGTTATCTATACTAAAGTATTCAATACTCTTTGGCGACGACGACCTGCTTGTTTGTTATCTGGTTGTTTCAGGCAGAGACTATTGTTGTACAGCAACCACGTACGTGATGCTAACTCTGTGCGTTGTTTGCATGTGTTCACTTTGATAGATTGCCCTACCCGTGCCTATAGATGTTAACACCAAACATAATTTCTAGTTGTCTACAGTCCATGGTAGAATAAGTAAGGTAGTCGCTGAAGATGCTGTTGTAATCTTGCTTGAGACGGGCTCGGCAGCAGTTTTCAAAGAGTGGGAAATGTACGTCCACTGTGCTTCAGTATCATGAGGCGGGGATTCGTTCTGCGCCAGTATCGGAGTGAGCTTCTCTGCATAGGCCCTGGATATCTCTGGTAATTGCAGCTTTCCGATGTTCAGCTTTAGACGTGCCTGGTTTCGTTCGGTAGGTAGTGATCCGAATCGATATTAGTTCCTCGAATCATAAGTACGTCTATTACACTAGTGACGTGCCTTTCCTCAATTACCAATTGATTAATCTGGTTCTTCGTCAGTTGATGCGGGGATTTCGAAGTAGTACAGAAAATAAGTTTCAGTCAAAAAGAGTCGGGCATGACTCTGCGAAAACATCGTATGAACCACACGTCTGAAATATTTCACAGTATTATAACACAAAATATTCTTAGCTCTTATTCATTTGTAGCCTGGGTTCCTATTAGATGGTGGAAATTTTTAAAATGTTTTGTATGACGCCGAAGTTAAACACTTGAAATATATACTTACTTACTTACTTATCCGGTCTCGGACAACCCCGGGGATCAGGGACCTTACAAAACGCCAACCAGTACGATCTTTTTCTTTATTTCTCCAGTTGGCAATACCAAGTGTACGCAGGGATTCGCCAACCTGATCCCTACAGCGCAGTCTTGGTCTTCTTATTTTTCGCCTTCCTTCGACATCGGTTTCGAAAACCCTTCGTGCTGGTTCGTCTTCATCCATTCTACTGACATGGCCTAGCCAGCGCAATCGCGTTATCTTGATCCGCTTAACTATTTCAATGTCAGGATAAAGCTCATACAGCTAATGATTCATGCGTCGCCGATACTCGCCGTTGTGCACTATAGGGCCATACATTTTTCGGAGTATTTTTCTCTCCCAGACTCCTACTGATGTTTCCTCTGCTTGCGATAAGACTAAGCATTCTGCGCCATAAAGCAAGACAGGTTGTATGAGAGTCTGGTACCACTGGACTTTTGTTACTCGAGAGAGGGCTTTATCTCTAAAGCGCTTGCTTAGCCCAAACTAACATCTATTCGCAAGCACAATTCCCCGCTTGAACTCAAGGCTGAAGTTGTTGTTTTTGTTTACGGCAGATCCGAGGTATATAAATTCGTCCACTACCTCGAAGTTATAACGGTTATCAACGTTCCCGCTTTGGTCTAATCGCGTGGAGGCCTTGTTCGTTGCAACCATTAATTTTGTCTTGTCCTCGTTTACCGTCAGACCCACTTTTGCTGTCTCCTTCTCAATTCTCGAAAAAACCGCAGTAACTTCTCCAATTGTGCGCCCAATGATATCTATATCACCAGCATACGCGAGCAGCATGTGACTTTTGATGCTGATGGTTTTGGTCATGTTGACTACAGCTTTTCTCATAATGATCTCCATTACGATGTTAAAGAGATCTCACGATAGGGTGTCGCCTTGCCTGAGGCCTCGCTTAGTTTCGACAGGTTCGGTAAGATCCTTACCAACTCTCACTGCGGATTTGGTGTTCGTAAAGGTCATCCTGCAAAGGCGTATGAGTTTTGCAGGAGTACTAAGCTCAGACATTGCTTCATAGAGTTTTTCCCGTATCGGACTATCGAAGGCCGCCTTCCAATCGATAAATAGATGATAGGTGTCGATTTGTTTTTCGTGTGTCTTCTCCAGGATTTGGCGTAGTGTGAAAATCTGGTCAGTTGTCGATTTTCCATGCCTAAAGCCACACTGGTATGGTCCAATCAGGTCAGCGATAATTGGTTTTAGTCTTTCGCACATTATATTTGATAGAACCTTATATGCTATGGATAAAATGCTTATTCCCCTGTAGTTGGCACAGATACTCGGGTCACCTTTTTTAAATATGGGACGTAGTACACTGAGACTCCAATCGCCGGGCATGCATTCATCTAACCAAATTTTGCAAATGAGCTGATGCATGCACCTTATCAGCTCATCGCCGCCAGCCTTAAACAGCTCCACCAGTAATCCATCGGATTCTGCGGCTTTGTTGTTCTTAAGCCGTGCAATAGCTGTTCAGCCCTCGTCTTGGTTAGGAGGAGGCAATCGACGTCGTCGTCCATATTGTGATCGATTGTCCCATCGTCATTGGATATCTCAGGTACTAACGGGTTTTTCAATAAGACCGCTACAAAAGTTTTTTTAAATAAAACAAAACCGGTTTTAGATACCACTGAAATTCTTTATTCCTGTGAAAGTACGTTCTATGCCATTATGTATGGAACTCGATTTCTCGTGCATGACCACCACGGGCACGTTTGCAGAAGTCCAGACGCTGAACCCAATTTTCGACGGTTTTCAAGCATAAATTGGCCGATACTGCTGCAATTTCACGTTCGATATTCGTACGACGTTCATCAATCGTCGCTGGCTTGTTGGCATAGACCATAGACTTGACGTAGCCCCACAGGAAATAATCTAACGGCGTCAAATCGCACGACCTAGGCGGCCAATCGCCTGAGCCATTTCGTGAGATAATACGTTCACCAAACTTGGTTTCCAATAAATTGATTGTGGCATTCGCTGTGTGGCTTGTGGCGCCGTCCTGTTGGAACCACATGTCCTCCAAGTCCATATTATCCAATTGGGGCCAAAAATATTCGGTTATCGTTGAAGGGTAGCGATTCGCATTCACAGTAATGTGCCGGTCTTGATCATCACGGAAGAAGTACGGCCCAATGACGCCGCCGGCCCATAAACCGCACCAAACCGTAATTTTTTTCGGGATGCAATGATGACTCATGGATTACGTGTGGATTGCTGTCTGACCAATAACACATATTTTGCGTATTGACGAAGCCATTCAGCCAGAAATGAGCCTCATCGCTGAAGATGATTTTCCGATGAAAATCCGAATAGTAGCGCTCTTAAAGTTGAGGCTACTGAGTCCAAACTTCGGTAGTAAATTTTAATAATTTTGACTCGTTGTTGGCTAGTATATCTTTCCATGATGAAATGCCAAACCTTACTGAAGAGAAATGTCAAAAGAGCGAGAAAAAAATGGCGTCGTTTGCTGTCCGTATCGATTTACTTTTGTAGCGTCTCTGTTGAAAAACCCTTTAGTAGCGCGGAGAAATGCTCTCTCCATATTCCCAACATGCTCTGCACATCTGCGACGAGATTTCCGTCCTTGTCTTTACAGAAGGGGGGCCCTGAACCATGGCCATTAGTTCCGTTTTTAACTTTTTGGTAGAATTCTCGGGCTTCGTTCTTCCTTCTGTATGTCTCAATTTTCTCACTCTCGCGCTTTCTCCACTGCCGATTCTTACGCCTAAAGAGAAAAAAAATAAATGGTTTCCCATTACATCCCACGGAGGGACAGGGGAGAACTTCTCACAATCACTAAGCTGTGGGCTTTCCAGTTTTCACTCACTGATTGGGACCTACACTTTTACACTGTTTCCGATCGGTATTTTGAGAAGCTTTTTCATGGCTATATACTCGATAGTGTCGCCGTCACTATCCGAGGTGACCGCCGTCGAAAGGAATTTTTTTAAGGTGGTCAGAGCAGGGATCGAACCCAGGATCTCATGTACAAGAGCCGCGCACACTAACCATTGCACCACCGACGGCCTCCGACGGATTACCGCCTTTCTTTTCTCCCTATACCGCTCATGTGAAGCTCGCGTTGCAATTGACGGAATCATTACCATACGTGTAGCGTTCTTTTCGTCATTTGCAATGCGGCACTCTTCATCGTACCACGGTTTATTGCGAAGTGGTTTTTCGAAACCAAGTACGGTTTTGGGTTTCCACTGCGCATCAGGATCGTTATCGGGAGGGGGTGAGATCCGTGTCAAAAGTTGCGAGAGCTTCCTTAAGTAGGCTGTGGCTACCTCTGATAATTGCAGCATTCCGATGTCCAGCTTCCTATGCGTCTGGTTTCGTACGATTTCCGCTCTACTTAATCTTGTGCGAACCTTTACTGCTACCAGGTAGTGATCAGAATCGATGTTAGCTCCTCTAATCACTCGTACGTTCATTACACTGCATGAGTGCCTTCCATCAATTACCACGTGATCAATTTGGTTCTTAGTTCTTTGATCAGGGGATACCCAAGTAGCCTTGTGCATGTCTTTATGCTGGAATCTTGTACCAGTAATTACCATGTTTTTTGCCGCGGCAAAGTCAATCAGTCTCATACCGTTGTCGGAACTGCCAGCATGTAGACTGAAATTGTCAATAGTTGGATTAAACACATTCTCCCTTCCTACTTTGGCATTAAAATCTCCTAGTACAATCTTAATGTCATGGCCAGGGCAGCGGTCATACGTTTCCTCTAGGAGCTCATAGAATATGTCTATGGAATCATCATCTTTCTCTTCTGTCGGGGTATGCACACAAATTAGGGAAATATAACAATATTAAGCTTTTATGCGGATTGTGACTATACGTTCACTCACAGGATTGAACCTAGAGACTAGATGTCGCAGTCTTTTGCCAAATACAAATCTGCAACCAAATTCATGTTTGTTTTCATGGCAACTGCAGTATATATCGCAGTTTCTTTTTCTTGTGCAGCCATGTCCTGTCCATAGCATTTCCTGGATAGCGGTAATGTCAGCCTTATAACTTTCGAGGACATCTGCCAGTTAGATACTTGCACCGGATCTATATACAGTTCTTACATTCAAAGTGCATATCCGTAAATCGTGGTCCTTATAACGTTTGCGGGGGTCGTCAACAAATAGGGGTTGTTTATGTTTTCTTGTTCGTTTACGTATTTTCACTGCCATTATGGACGGTGGCGGGAGGCAAACCCAGCCCACCGTGTTTTTGCATTTTACCTACTGCCAGGATATTTGATTGCAGCCGCCCATTATGGATCAGACGCTGACCAGGATGCGATATGTCGAACCTGGATTTTCTTCTTTTAGTTTATATCCGCCCTTGGCCCGTATGTTTAGCTCATCCGCCTTCTAAGGACAAAAGAATATGCCCGATTGTTTGATGAGCTTCAGTGACATCAGTCACCTACTAAACCTGATTTGCCGCTAATTTGTTTCACCTTGTCTCTCTAGTTAGCTAACGGAGGTTTCCGAAAAGCCATTGCCCAGGATATACTGCGTGGAAGTAGTGAGCTGCTTGGACTGCCCAGTGAAGGAATCATTTCTGGCCACTCCCAAGTGAATGTCTATCAGAAACTTTCCACCTCCACGGACAGTCCCATGTACTTGGGATATATAATTTAAAAAATTAAAACAAAACTTGTCAGTTTGAAGTTATAACCCACGGTGCGCCATCTTTGCTTCTCTTATAGTGTGTTGTTATTTCCTCTTTCCTTCAAATAATTTCCTTGGCTTTTAGTAAAAATTTTCATTTGTTTCTCTGCGAACAAGAGGATGTCTTAGAAAAGGCGTTTATGGTTTCCTTCAACACTGCAGTCAGCTTCCTTTAAGTCCTTCCTGATGCTGTTAGAGTATTAAAAGTTTTCCTACATCCCCACCAACTAGACAAGCCCACGTTGCTGTTTCATCCTCTTTACAGTTTTTCTGGAACTTTTTGTAAAATTTGGAAGTAGATTTCCTTTTATTCTAGATTCTCTTGCCAATGAGTGATTTCATTGCAATATTATTATTTTGTTATGATATTCAACAATTTGTTAAGAAGTATATTTTACATTCTTGTTCATTCTGTTGTTTACATTGTATGTAACGACGGAAACGAGTAAATTGTCGAGTTTAAGGTAGGAAGAAGATTCTGATACTTTGGATTACAAAGGTTTATTTTAGGCGTTAGAGATTGCGTTGAAGAATTTGGATAGTGTATAGTTTGGTATTAATATTTTTGCAGGAAATTGAGTGTTTATCTTATGAATAATGTAGATGATAATAAATATTTAATTTACCTTTGCTCAAGTTATTTGCTTAAATTCATTTGGTGTACAAGATTGGTTGAAAGATTTTTGGGTATAATATGGTGTCTTCATTAAAAGACTTTTAATTTCTTACGATCAATTGATGAGGGTTTTCTTCTCATAATGTAGCACATGTGACCCTACCTGAACCCTATTACATGTAATCTATTCTCTGAGAGTTCAAGAGTTGAATTACTCGACACCTTACTGTTATGTAAGTAATCTAACTCTAAGGCTTAGGATCTTAACATACCTAATTCAGAGATCAATATAGGCGATCTAGAAAAACTGCAGCGATACATATTGGAAGAACTCAACTTTAAATGCGGGATATAGATAGAAATGATATAGACAGTCAGTATAGTTATTAGGATACTACCTTAATACTCCTAACTACGCCGGGTAAAGGGTGTTCAATAGGGTGTGCTAAAAAGCGCGTTTTATGGAACTTTAAATGTGGGGGTCTCAAAAGATGCGTATTCAAGAGGTGATACCTGGAACGTCAAACTTGTTTTTTGTACGAGGGTGCTTAAGTACTTAAGTAAATTGGAAGTCCACCAAAATTTTGAAAATATAGGGTGTCTCAGTAAGGTTTCACTTCAAAATTTAGTGTTATTTTTTGAGCTGTTAACATGTATTTATTTATGTAACATCTGTAGGCACGGGTAGGGCAATCTGTCAAAGTGAACACATGCAAATAACACAGCGTTAGCATCACATACGTTGATGTTGTACAACAATAGTCTCTGCCTGAAAATAAGTATTGTGAAATTGATGTAGCGGCAGCGAACAAAACAAGCAGGTCGTCGTCGCCAAAGAGTATTGAATAGTATAGTATAGAATAGAAACAGTGGTGCGTCTTGAAACATTTATGCTTTTTGTATTGTTTTACATAAGGGCATTGTCGAAATGGTGTATTTATATTGAAATATTCTATAAAGAGAATAAGGCTCGTTTATGCTATTTTACTCAGACTCTTTACATGAGAAAAGAGTGCAATAAGTTCTCTATACTATTAATGGTGGCAATACGACAACAAATACAACAAGCCAAACACAACAGACGTTTTGTTTTGACTCAATGCCTGTATTGTGTTAACTCAGCTGATTGAAAAATAATGAAAATGTATACAAAATTGGAAAAGGTGTCATTTACAAAATGCGTGTGTTTTATTTGATATTTTGAAAGTGTTTAGGTATGGAAATTAAAACGTATCTATGTGATATTTACGGAGAAAACATTTCAAAAACAGCAATTGTAGGGGAACTGTGGTTGTACACAAATAAAAGTAAACAAACTTTGACATAAGAGAAAAACTCACTCCAGAAAAAAGTTCAAGTCAGCTGGGCTAGTGCTTCTATCATTTGTTTGTACCATAATACTATTCAATACTTTTTGTCGTCGCTCTGTTTATGACAAAACAAAAACAAGTATTTTAGTGAGTTAAAAATTACGTTACAGTACCATGATAACGGAGTTCTTATGGCCTAAACTGGACGGCATGGATCTGGACGATATCTGGTTTCAGCAAGGCGGCACCACCTGCCATACCGCGCATGAAGCTATCCATTTATTGCAGCAACGATTTCCAGAACAAATTATCTCAAGACATTCGAATGTCAACTGGCCAGGAAGATCGTGCGATTTCTTTCTTTAGCGTTTTGGGAAATTTCAGGTTTATGCGTATAAACCAGAAACAATTCTTGAGCTCACACCCGAGATCCAACGTGTCATCTGTGAGATACAGCCACATCTCTGTGAAAAAGTCATGGTAAACATGAGCATTGTACTAACTGTACTCACACCGCAACTTAATACCTTAGACGGGGAGCTCATAAATAGCACTGTAAGTAAAATTTGTAGTTTCGAAATGACACAAAAACACCGAGACACCCCAACTAATCTTTGGGTCATAGAATCCAGTGGTATACACCGTTTTAAAAACTTAGCTCAAAATAACGAGATATTTCGATTTTAAATTTGTAGTAGATTTAAGTTGATGTTTGATTTTAGTTGAGGGAGGAACCCACTATTATAAACTATGTATATTGTTTACTTTTGCTTTGGTTTGTGTCTAGACTAACTAGGTGTCCCACATATGTTGGAAAGTTTCTTGTTTAATGGGAAGTGTTCTAGGTGGAGCCTGTAACCAATGTTTAGTAGATATTGTAGTTTTGAAAAATAAAAAAAATAAATTTAGAAAAGCCAAAGTGAAAGAAGTTTTAAAAAAATAAAATTTTTTTATATAAGTGCCTTTTTATAAAAAACGTAAATTTTCTTAAAAAAATACCTATTCATATTCTTAAACAAAGTACGTTTTCTTAAAAAAAATCCTTATCTTAAAGAAGTACTTTTTCTTAAAAAAAGGATTTTCTTACAAAAAGTACCTTTTCTTAAACAAAGTATTTGTTTAAATAAGTACCTTTTCTTAAAAAAGTACTTTGTCTTACATTTTTTGTGAAACAAACAAACTTTTTTTGAGATAAAAAAAGGACCAATTCTAATGAAAATGCCCATTAAAAAAATATTATTTGTGATGTCTTTACCCGACACAAATTCTCTGACTCCATTGACACCATGTGATTGGTTATCTGATTTTGTTACGCATATTTCCGAACTTGGCTTGATTCAATTGAACGACATTTCCAATTCTATGAATCGAGTCCTTGATCTAGTTTTAGTGGATGATTCTAACAACTTTGATGTTTCTCGAATTGATCTGTTAATTTCTCCTGAGGATAGTTACCGTCCAACGCTGGGAATTAATTATACATATGATACCATGCAGGTTGGTTGCAATCGCTCTTCGTCCTATGTTGGCCTATGCTTTTCGCGTGCGAACTTTATTCTTTTGAATAATCTTATATTTGATACCGACTGGCATAGTATATGTCAGTGTGATAATGCTGTTGAATTTGAAATCGCCCTGGATGATTTCTATAATATTATTAATGGCTATATTTCTAAGTCTGTACCCAAGAGGGCTACAATGGGTAATACTGGTCCCCCATGGTCCTCAAGGGCTCTAAACAGTCTTAAGAATGTAAGGAATAGATGTTCGAAAAAGTATAAAAAATCTGGACTGCTAGCAGACAATGCTAGGTATATTGTTGCTAGAAGTAGATACAACTCTAAATCTCGTGAGAGTTACAGATTATATTGGAATAAGTTGAAGGCTAATTTTAAACGGAACCCCAAAGGATCAAAATGAACGGTATTGATTCTTCAGATGAGGAGTCTATGGCTAACTTTTTCGCATCTATTTATTCCACCCAAGCCTATGATGTTTCCAAATCATACCCGTATACTGTCCGCTCTACCATTCCGTTTGATGCACCTGTCGTAAATTCTTCGTGGTTGCTAGATAACTTGATCAGATTGTAAGCCTCGAATAAAGCTAGTCCTGATGGTATCCCGGACTCTAAGTTGAAATACTGCTCGAAGTCTCTCAGCTTACCGGTGACTCTCTTATTTAACGCTTCGTTGAAGTTCGGTCAATTTCCTGTACAGTGGAAGAGCTCTAATATAATCCCTCTCCACAAATCTGGTAGTTTAGTAAATGTTGCAAATTATAGGGGAATTGCAAAGTTGAGTGCCATTCCTAAACTTTTTGAGAAGTTACTCACAGAGGTAATTCCTCATCAGGTTTCCTCTGTTTTAGATCCATGCCAACATGGCTTTCGGAAGGGTCGTTCCACCGTGACTAATTTGCTTCAGTTTTCCTCTTCCATTATTGACGGCTTTATTAATGGAGATCAAACTGATGTGATTTTTACCGATTTTAGTAAGGCTTTTGATAAAGTTAACAACAATTTGTTATTATATAAACTCAGGTCAATGGGTTTTAATTGTAACATGCTGAATTGGATTAGTTCTTACTTAATGAACCGAGAACAGATGGTATCATTTGGTCGATCATTCTCAAGATCTATTTTTGTGTCATCTGGGGTGCCTCAGGGCAGTCATCTTGGGCCGGTTCTATTTTTGTTATTCATTAACGACTTACCCGCCTCCATAATGCACTCTAAATTGTTAATGTACGCTGATGACGTGAAGATCTATTTTTCTTACAAGGATCCTTGTCAATATACTTCATTTCAGAGGGATTTGTCTACATTCCAGACGTGGTGCGAAACCAATTTGATAGAGCTTAATTTTGCAAAATGTAAGCATATGCTGTTCTCTAGGTCATCATTCTTTTCGGCAAAATACAGTTTAGGTGGCAATGTTCTTAAATCGGTGGATTCAATTGTTGATCTTGGTGTTCTCTTGGACAGAAAATTGAATTTCAACTCCCTCATAATTACGATGGTAAATAAGATTTATGGCGTTCTGAACGTTATTAAACGTTGGGCAAAGGAATTTTCAGATCCCTACGTTACGAAAAATCTTTTTACTTCACTAGTCCGCCCTATTCTCGAATATGGATCTGTTGTTTGGGACCCCCAGTACAATTTGTATGTTAATATGATTGAATCGGTCCAG
Organism: Phaonia tiefii; assembly: GCA_963931995.1. NCBI lineage: Eukaryota > Metazoa > Arthropoda > Insecta > Diptera > Muscidae > Phaonia > Phaonia tiefii. Next base: position 130,736,446 of record OZ008370.1, read on the forward strand.
AAGCAGTTTTTCATATTTTGTCTGAGAAACCTTCAATGGAACCCGAACCATAATCTTCCTTCGTATAGCAGTAGACTAGCATTGATCAGATTGCCGACTCTTAGTAGTAGACGTACCATGATAAACTCTATTACAGTTTTGAAGATAATTGATGGATGTATATGCTCTGCATTTCTGTTATCTAAGATTTTCATAAATGTCCCATTGAGACCCACGAGGTACTATAAACCCATTCACATCGAGTTTCAGCGTTCGAATTATGCGTCCCTTGATCCAGTTAGGAGAATGTGTCGTGACTTTAATGAGCTATATCAGTTTATTGATTTCACTGGTAGTTGGGAAACTACAAAGTCTAGGATAATTTGTCATTTGAACAGATTGCATTAGTGCTATATATTCCTTAAATTTACTTTATCCTTACTATCTGTCTGTCGGTCTGATTTATAACTTGGTTTTTGTTTTGCTCGTAATTATTATATATTATGAAGTCTGTTATTTTAATATCTCGTGATGTGCTTTTATACTTATTTATGTTAGTGTAATACCAACTGGTGAAGAATTTCTGTAGTTGGTTGTAACGTGTGAACTTATAATCCTTGCTCTCCCGTTATAGACCGGTCTATAATGTGTACGCTGTCCTCACGTTATGGGGACGTGGCCCTCTCGGTCGGTAGGGGCGGGTAAGAGTGGCGGCGATGGGTTCGCTCGATTAAAAAAAAAAAAAGTACTTCTTCTTAAAAATAGTACCTTTTTTTAAAAACATTAGCTTTTAATAAAAGCAGTATCTCTCTTTAAAAAGATCCTTTTCGGGAAAATATATTTCATATGCTTACAAAAAGGACCTAAAAATATATTTTTTTCTTAAAAAAAAATATTCTATAAAAAAAATTTTCTTAAAAAAGTTTATTATTTTAAAAAAAGGATATTTTCTTAAAGATCCATTTAAATTCTCGTATTTTTCAACAGGCGCCTATCTAGTACATAATATATAGCGAAAATAACTGTCCCCTGACACCCATGTGATTTTCCATTTCCATTTAATTTTTCTAAGATTTTCGTTTTTGAAACCTTGTTAATTTTTGTATACATTTTGCCCACTGCACAGGTATGTTCAAAACAGTTGTAGCCTACACACTTGTCTACATTGAGGCTATACTATTCAAATTGAATTGAAAAATTTGTTTCTTTATTTAATGACTTCTTATTCCAGCGATCCTTACAAAATGGAAAATTTGTGTGTCATTAAAAAAAATTATAATTTTAAATAAAAAAAATATATTTTTTTACAGTTTATAAATTAGATATTGGTGATTAATATAAAATATTGTAGTATTACTCTAAGCACCCTAAGAAATAAATTATGTATCCACCTAAAGTTTGAAACACTCGTTTCGTAGTTCATGTGATTCGCAGTGTATTTGAGCTCGAAAGTTATTAATTTACATTTTAGAAATTTCCATTAGAAGTGATGTATAGTAACTACATTGGGTATTATTTAAATTTGTACTTGCCAGTGTTGCAACCGAAAGTGCGAATCTCCTAAGCCACATCCTACATGCCTTGAATGTAGTTCCATCGACCTAAACCAATATTTACTTTTAAAATTATATTGTCATCGATAACAGATAAACCTTTTTAACACTGACACTATCGCAACACTCAGACTTGTACACCAGCAACAGAGAAAACATCCAACCCATCAGATACTTTTACATGCAAAGTATCCCTATCAAAGCTAACAGAGAGGAAGAAACGTGATTTGATTTTAAAGATTCCCACTTAAATTGATTCAGACACATGCTCGTACGATTACTCGTCGTACACTGCATAGAAATTGTAGATGCGATAAAAGAAAAATTAATAAGCTTCGAGTAACAGCATTGAGGCGCTTTAATACAATCGACTGAAGCGAGTATCTCTCGCTAGAATCTTTCAAAGGAAGCATAGAAATGTGTACGGAAAAATCGTTAAATTTGAATAGACTGACAGACGGCCGGACAAACAGACAGTCAGATAAATATACATTGCCTCGATGCCGCCCAGCAGAGTGACATACGTTAATAGCATTTGAAAAGCGACAATAAGGACAAAATAAAATGGAAGATGGGGAGAAACAAAGCTAAGGAAAATAGCATAGGAGGTATAAAAAATTTAAAAACATGGGAGGAAATTGCATTTGTGTTCGCTCGTACAACATAAAATCTCCGATAGCAATGGGGGAAAAATGCCATTCAGTCAATCGACAAAGACTACAATGACATCACGACAACAAGGACTACTAAACAAAGTGATTGTTAATGATGTTTCCATTTTCTGCTCGTCTCTGTATCGTTTGACTTTAAAGGACAAAAATTGAGTTTATTTAACCACTTGTTGAGATCATTAAGAAACAATGAACGATTTCCCCAAACAAAAGGGAGGGCTGTAAGTACATATATATTTACAATTCTTTGTGGAGTATTTCTAGTTCTTTACGCCAAAGTAGTTAATGTAATAAAACGTGATTTATCACTAGAAGATCTCTGATGTCTATTCAATTGAGCAGATAATAAATAACTGTTTGTTTTAACTTTTTCTTGACTGTTCTCTGTTTGCTTGTCTCTTTACAGGTCCAGCCTTTTGGGGTTTAATCAATCCCGAGTGGTCTTTGTGCAATAAGGGACGAAGACAATCTCCTGTAAATTTAGAACCTCAGCGCTTACTATTTGATCCTAATTTAAGGCCATTACATGTAGATAAACATAGGGTAAGTACAACAGTATAGTATATGTTTATAGTAAGGTAAACACGAATTAAAAGTCATGCAAAAGAATAATAAAGTTCTGGGATTAAATTAATTACGCAAGTGTAACGGAAGATATTAAAATGATACTCAAAATCTACAATTAGAAATTAAATTTGTCTTAAAATCATTTACTGTAATTGCTGGTATCATCGTAATCTTTATGCTGCACTTAACAATAACGCAATTATTAGATTAAGGTTTCGCATTACCGTATAATCGCCATAATCATAATTGCACGATATCACATTTTCAAAATCTTATCCACCTTTACCACAAATTTCAGTTAACACATTTCACCCTTCTAATTATGACGCACTCCTTTGACATTTCAGATAAGTGGTTTAATTACAAACACCGGACACAGTGTAATTTTCACAGCGGGCAATGACACAGTTGCCAACTATGATGGCATGCAGACGCCAGTCAACATCACGGGAGGTCCCCTGTCATACCGGTATCGATTTCACGAAATCCACATACACTATGGACTTCATGATCAATTTGGCTCGGAGCACAGTGTTGATGGCTATACATTTCCTGCCGAGGTGAGTCATTGTAAAAGAATTTCCCTTTTGTTAATATTACTTGGTCCTCCGTACTTTTCAATTTTTGTTGTTGCAAAAATCAGTACTTTATTTATTATGTAAACATTTCAAAATCATATTACGATTTCTTTGCTCAGAACTTTATTCTTCGTCCTGATGATGTAAATTTCATTTTTATAAAACACAACACAAGCATAATATCAGTTGTTAGTTCACGTACGTAATAATGTTAGATAAGTAAATACTTACTCATTTGTTTTATACTTATATATAAACATGCACACACACTGACATAGGAAACAAACACATTTATAAATACACAGTTGTACGTTCATACATGCAAGTAACCAGAGTTGTCAAACAAATTCAAAATATGAGGGCATATCCTGATAGAAGTTAAGAGTAGTGATAGGTATAGATGAAATATCCATTTCAGTAAATTTATGACGTTAACGTAAAAAATTGTTCACTCGATACAGATTCACAGTTATGGTACGAGGCGGTCCCATAACTAACCGACCTAACAAAGAAAGCACCAACAACTTGGTAAACATTACAACTTAATCTCCTTTAGCTCGATACCCTTTTTCCTGCGATATTAGATAGCTTTTATATCCTGTTTCTAGTAAGAACTGTCAAACTACTTAAAATAGTCGCAGACTCCACCACCTCTTCATTGCTAGCAAATCTTTTACCCCCGAGCCATTTTTTCAAGTTTGGAAATAGAAAAGAACTAAGGTTGCGAGATGAAGCAATTCGAAGTTTAATTCATAAATGTTTGCCTTCGGAATAGTGGATGTGTGAACTGGGGCGTTGTCTTGACGAAACAATACGTTTTATCGCCAAATGCGGCCTTTTTTAGATTTTTATACAATTTCATAACTTAAACGCTGCAATAAATTAGCACATTATTTGCTGTTGACGGGTTTTCTTTCTTAAGATAATCACAAAAATTATCCCATGGCCATCCCAAAAAACAGACAGTATGACCTTGCCCGCCGACGGAACCGTCTTCGCCTTCTTTGGACAGGATTCTCCCATTGCAGTCCACTGCTTTGACCGTTCATTTGTCTCAGGTGTAAAGTGGTGGACCCATGTCCCAACCATGGTTATAAATCGACGCAAAATTCGGCATTATTGCAGTGAAACATCGCCATACACTCTACTGAAACATCTGCTGACATGACGCTGTTTTTGATATATTGCAAGCAAGCGCGGCACCCATCTTGCGCACAACTTTCTCATCTTCAAATCATCGGTTAAAATACTATGTATTACACTTTTTGAAAATCCAATACCATTTTGTGAATTTTCTTAACCGTGTCTGGCGTGAACACCTCAATTGATCGAGCATTACGGTGTTCGTCTTGACAGCTCGTACGGCCTCGTTTAAGTTCTGCTACCCAATATTTTACAGTCGTAAACGAAGAAGCAGACTCCTCCAGAGTAGAATTTATCTCGGGTTTAATATTGCGTGGCCAGAGACCATTCAAATGGAAATATTGAATTACATATTGGTGAACAATTTTTTTCATGTTCACAAATTCACTGAGATCGTTTACTTTTGATGGCTCAAATAAAAATACTAAACAACGTGGCGCCTTGAAACTTAAAACAATCATTTTATAAAGTTGCCACTTTTCACCAAAGTATTTTTTTTTGGATGTGTTAACATCTATAGGCATGGGTAGGGCAATCTATCAAAGTGAACACATACAAACAACTCACAGTGTTAGCATCACAAACTTGGTTGTTGGACAACAATAGTCTCTGCCTGAAAATAAGTAAGAAAATAATGTAGCGACAGCGAACCAACAAGCAGGTCGTCGACGCCAAAGAGTATTGAATAGTATAGAGAACTGGACCGAATTGTATGACTCAAAAGCACTGGCGACATCTGGCGAATGATTCAAAACGTATTACTCTCTTTATGTCATAACTTGGTACGTTCATAATTTTGATGTGAAACATTGATGCCTTTTGAAACATTCACGGTTTTTGTATTGTTTTATGAAATAACATTGTACAAATGGTGCATTGAAAATGAAATATTCTATAAGACTCGTTTATGCATTTTTACTCAGACTCTCTACATGAGAGCGGAAAAAGAGTGGAATAAGTTCTCTATACTATTCAATACTTTTTGTTGTCGCTCTGTTTATGACAAAACAAAAACAATTATTTCAGTGAGCTAAATATTGCTTTATGTATTTTAACTATATTACATCTAATGTTAAAGCAGATGTAAGAAAAAAGAAAGTGCAATAGCAAATGAGCCTTCAGCACAAAAAACGACTTCACAGAACAAAACAATTTTCAGCTAAATTTTATGTATAATGGAAGTAAGTATATTTCGTATAATGGCTTTTGGAATTGACTGCATTCTAGGCATCATATAAACCTTGATCAATACTTATTAAATGAATTTATTAATGTTTAAAAGAGCTTGAAATTTGTTTATTTTCCAATGTAACATTTACTAATGTTTTCATAGAAATCGAACAGGTAACGTGTAACAAAAAGGTGTTAACACATCGCATCACTCATTGCTTATTTTCGAAAAAACGTTTTTTTTACGAATAAAAACTGTTTCTTCAAAAGAAATTAAAAAAAGTAATAAAACCATATTTGTGTATTTGTAATTAAATGTTATTAAAGAATAAACAACGAAAAAAAAATTAATTAATTACATATATACAAAGAAATATAGAAAATTAAAATTTTCGTGTTAACCAATTGGGTTAAATTTGTTTTAACTTCTATATATCCAGTCTTCGAAGAGTTATTGTTAAGTATTTCACCTTAAAGAAAAAGTTGAAAACTTTTCTCGTATGGAAGTCTAGTAAAAAATAAGTATACTAGGCCATTTTGAAAAAAATAATAAATATTTATTCAAACAAAAATCTATTTTTTTTCTAGCCCCAGAAATTAATATGTTTATTCGCAGATTTATAGATTTTAGAAGGTCCTTTCTTGAGAAATGTATTTCAGCAGGATCGGATAACAAACGGCAGACATATGAACGATTATACATTGAAGCTTTCAAGGCCTATATTTCGGAAAATATGGACAAGGGCCCACATTTAATTTTATTTTTTATCATCGTTTAATGCCGTTTCAAGCCAGAAAAAAACGAAAAATACGCACTTTTTGTCGGTCATTCGGATCTGTTAGTATAGGGTCCGCTTTAGCATAAATGTTTGTTAATCGTAATTAAGTGCTTGTTTGTATTATTCCAATAAAATTTAAAAAACTGCATTGATTGCAAAATCTGCAAGACTGTATTCCACTTCAAAAAACTGCTTAAAAAAAGGAATCGGGAAGAGATTCTCACAAACAGTGAGCTGTGCGCTTTCTAGTTTTATACTCACTGATTGGGACCTGCAGTTCTACACCGGTTCCGAACGGTATTTTTGAGAAGCATTTTCATGGCTAAATACTCGATAGTGTCCCGTCACTATTAAGGTGGACCTTGAAATGACATTTTTGCGATATTTTGGTAGATGAGGGCTCTATTCCGTGCCTTTTTGAAAAAAAATGACAATGCCGAAAAAAAAAATTAAAAAAAAAAACATTAGGGGTTGCGCACGAGCCGAGAAAAAGGTCCACTTTGCCAAAATTAGGGGGGAAATTGCCATAGGTCATCAGGGATCACCCGTAGGGGGGAAGAATGTATGGCCGACCCCCATTAACTTTTTACCGCCAACATTTTCCCCCAAGACACCCACCCCCTATCTCCTCCCCTTAGGGGGGTCACCATACAAAAATGGAGGTTGCTCAGTATTTTCGAAAAACACCATAGGTCATCAGGGGTCACCCCTAGGGGGGCAAAATATATGACCGACCCCCATTAACTTTTCATCCCCTTGACGTAAAGTCGCACCACAAAAATACAAACGTGTCGAATACCATTCAATTCACATACAGATAAGTGAAAAGTTCTCCGAAACAAAAACATCTTGAGGCTGTAAATGGCTTTTCCCATCCATCGAGCATGGGAAACGGGTCCTGGAGGTCGGAAATGGTAATTCTCAAGTTTTTCACCCAGAAACAAAAGAATTAATTGTAGCATTTCTTTGTAGTCATCGCGAGGGTGTTTCTCCTTCAATTGATCTAAGCAAAACTTCTTTATGCCGACTTGCATTGCCACAGGAATTTTTCTGACGACTTGATCAAGCCAGAATGGAATGGTTTAACCTTTACAGCGTCCCATTCCTGTTTGAAACGGTCAAAGCAAGGAACGCCTGGTGCACTGGTCTTTCCCATTTTTGTCTCAAAAACTTCCCTTAGCACCAGTTCGTATACGTGGTGTCTGCAAGGTAAATATAAGATTTCTCTCTCCAACAGCCGCTCAAGAGCAACTGCGGCTCCGGAGAATGGGCCACTGTTCGTTGATGTCGTGTCGAAAGAAAGTCCTTGTATTCGATGTGTCATATGCCAAGATGCCAACAGT